>OX940900.1:8687094-9999493 GCA_954871355.1 Cabera pusaria | reverse complement strand
GACCCGGCAAACGTTGTTTTGCCATATAAATAATTTCGTAGTAATTTCTAGTGTAGACAAAAAATAGCTTACTTATTGTAAGTATGTATGGAGGAAAAATGATTAAATTACTAAAATGGCTATTAAAAAATAAGGGTTGATCGTAGAAGGGTGAAAATTGAGGATTGTATGTATTTTTGTATGTTGTATTATAAAAAAATAGAAATTAAAAATTTTGTCTAAAAAATAAAAATAAAAATTTAGGGGTGGACTACCCCTAACATTTAGGGGGATGAAAAATAGATGTTGGCCGATTCTCATAGATACCGGATAAGCACAAAAAATTTCATCAAAATCGGTCAAGCCGTTTCTGAAGAGTATGGCAACGAAAACTGTGACACGAGAATTTTATATATTAGAAGATTTGTAACTCTGTCACTATGTCGTGTACTAATCACGCCTAAACGGACTTTCCGATCTTACTGAAATTTAACAAAGTAATACTTTATAGCATGGGGATGAACATAGACTACTTAATTATTTGTGTACGTGAACAAATTCACGGATATCAGCTAGTATATTTATATACAATATAAATATATATAAATGATCATAACATATCAATCTTCATACTAGTTTCCCTTTCGGGCTTACAAAACTTTTGACTTACAGTATATTAGTACTTACATAATATACTCGTACATTCTGAGATAGTAAAAATATATATTGAAACATTAAATAAAAAATATGTTTGCTACTATTAACCGATAAAGAGTGACGGTCACATACAAAAAGTAAACTTGAGGGTGGTAGCTGGCCAGGCACACTAGATAGTGTCCTACCACAATGCGGGGGTGGTTGGTTTCTTAACGATGTTTTTCCTTCACCGGAGGGCCACTATGAAAATACACATAATTTTTTTCGAGCTTTTTTTTAGCAGAGTGTTGCTTTGCACTTGCACTCCAGCCCCTAATACTCCTCGATATTTAATTTCACATGCTCTGTATTATTACAGCCCTTGTCACCTATTGAAATAATATAACTGATCTTTCAAAACCTTATATTAACACGTTTAAAAAAAGCTAGATACGCCATATTTGAAACAGTGATTGAACACAAATACGTCTAAACTCTAGCTATAATAAAGGAACGGCCACACCGCGGCGTCCTGCGATCTGTGGGCGCGATCTCAGTACTTTTCAATTGTTTTCTGATCGCGTTTGGTGTAAACCAGTCAGTACAAATACTACTGCGCTGTCTGAACCCCGCTTAGATAGCGCACGCAGGACGTTGCGGTGTGTCCGTACCTTAACTCAGTCAGTTAGGTATAGCATATTATAACTTTATGATTATTAAAGTTAGTACCTACTCAAATGACAAAACTCTTCGTATCAGATACCCAAACTTTTAACAGCGTAAATAATTTTAACAAGAAATCCCCAGACAGTCCTCGCTGACATTTCACCGCAAATGTTTTAATTAAAACATTTTCCAATATGCAAAAATATTAAAACCTGTCACAGTAGAATACAATATTCCACAACATAATTGGAAGACCGGCACAATTGGTTTAGTTGAATCCCCTAGGTAATTACGACACTTTAATTTTAAAACAACTAAGAGCCGAACAGTTTTAAACGTTGCTTTGGCTTTATATAATTAAGGTTTATTTATTTTGTTTTAACTTTTTACAATCTGTACATAGTACAAAACAAAATCGCTTTCCACCGTCTGTTCCTGCCTCTGTACGCCAAGATTTTTAAAGGTGTTAACACACCAATCGATGGGGTCGATCGATTGGTGAAGTACGCAACGGATGCTAATGCGGTTTTCACCAATTGATAGAGTGATTCAAGAGGTAAGTTTTATATCTAAGCAAAGCTGCGGAGCGCAATTAGTTCGATCATAAATATGTCAGTCAACTAAAAAAAAATGTCGGTTGTTTTTATTCATTCGCTAATTTGCTCATTAAAAATAAGCCGCGTAAATGGAGCAACAGTACAAAAAGCTATAGGTGCCTGTAGAGTGACAGTATTGAATACCGTATACCCCTGAGGCACCAGCCAACCACGGAGGGTATCTGGCCAGCTTTCAAAGCACCTAAAAGCTATTTTATGTTGCCACAATCGCCGTAGGGAAATGAATAGCCCTCCTCATTTTTCTGACGCACTCACACCTAAATCAATCATTGTCGATGAATGGGACAAAAGCACCATTTTCCCAAGTTTATTGTTTTTTTTTTGTGTATAAAGTGATATTGTTGTTGTACTATGTGGCATTTTATTCAATAGAAATTATTTTTTATGTATTTATTTATGTTAATTGATTAAAAAAAGTATTTGTGAAACGCGAAGTATTTGTGTATCTTCCACGCATCAATAATACTTAGCATTATATCGGTAAACGGAACAATCTTGTGTTATTTTACTCCAAAAGCTGAGAAGAAAATTTAAATATACATCCAATAAGCGAAGAACATGCTATCTTTGCCGGGGGTGCAATACGAAATTTCCGTTTCTACGTAGAATTGAAAATGAAATGTAAAATATTGAATATTTTACATTTGCGAAGATGGCCTTACCATGTTTGTATACTTTAGATTAAGGTTCTATTATTTATTCTGTGGCAGATTAGACTTCATATATTTTTTCTGTTGCTTCTTCACAGGCTACGGTAACGGTGCTATTCCAAGTTAGAAGCTAGACTGCAAGTGCTCAAGATAAGATACGCATATATATATATAATACATACCGAAGTTATATATACGTGTGTATTTATAGCTTCGGTGTCCTCAAACCGAATGTGAACAGGTATAGGCAAGCATGCTACAACCTCGATCACATTGCATCAGATAAGATAGTGGTTGCTTGCCGTTAAACTATAAAATTGTTCCGTTGTAAAATCCAAGTTGTAGATACTTAACCTGGCTACAGCCCAACAAATAGAACTACACCTAGAACCATTCTGGCTAAATACGGCCTAAGTTTTGGCAGCCCCTGAAGCGAGTAAACAATCGTACTGCAACACTTTTAACCTAAACTTAGTATGGGTGAAATTGCAACACAGGGTGTTGCTAAAGTTATTTATGTACTTCAGTAAAGCATTGGTAGGCACTTGATGTATACTCAGTTATAATGATAAAGAGGTTATTGTAAAATACCTAACAATCTCTCAGTGTAACAAGTTTTTTATTGTTATACTTTTATTTTTTTAATTGTAAACAGGAAAGCACCTGACCACCCAACCAGCAAAAACTACACTTAAAATAATCTCTAGACCACTGTTTACTTGCTCTTATACCATTCTTATATCGTCGTATAAGCCTGGATTTGAGCACCATTTATAAGCGTAATTTGTTTATTATCTTTCTAATATCAGTCTTATTGAATGTTGTTTTCACTTAAATTATTCTTACCAAAACTAATTTAAGCGAACATAGGCTTACATTGTTTTGACGTTAAGAGTCCAGTAAGCGTAAGAAAGTTTATTTTGATTTTACATAAGATCAAACACAGTAAAAAAACTTGGTGTAGTGTTTGTTTGAAAGTTACAACTAATAAAAAAGAAATCGAAAACAGTAAAGATAAAGGTATTTAATAATTATATTGTAATAACCGTACCATTATTAACAAGTGTTTCGTTTTATGCTTTTCGATATTAGTATTGAAAAATATTATTTACTGTAAAGTAGACCCTAGTTTATGCTTCACAACTCGTGCGCTTCATCAATATATAGTATTTAGTATTCTAATTTAATTATTTTATTTGTTAATTTGTATTAAAAGCGACGCTATTAGTATTGCATTTATTAGAATCACTATAAGACTATTTTAAGCTCATTTAGATCATTCCAACATGACTCCATGTTGGAATAACTTAGAGATCCTTGAATTGACATAAAACATTTATTTTCATTTAAGAGTGAACGTTTGGGATGTGAAATGGTATTTTATGTGACCGCACTAAAATACTTTTGGTGAAATATAATAGTCAACATCAAATGTTACTCTCACAATTTTAGTCACAAATTCGATTTAAGATCAAACTTTCTTAAATTAGACTCGTTTTCTCAATTGTAAGTATGATGATTCAATATCACTCTAATACTGTGCCTATCCATTGCAGTTGATCTTATAATAGTTTTGAATAAGATCAATATTTACATGTTTTAAGTACTCTAATTAAATGCTGATATTAGTCTAACATTCTTACAACAGCATTTAGAAAATATGTAATAAAATTAAATGAGCTTAGAAAATGTGGATATGAGAGCTAATTTATCTCAAGTGCGATAAGTCTTTTTTTTTTTTTTTTTTTCTTTATTTAATGAGCTTTATCAACATTTGATTAAGTCGCTCAGTACAAAATCAACTCTTATATTATACTCTTATCATAAATATACCAAAAACAATCACCTAGATCTATTCTGCATGCATATATTATATAATTTGTACACTAATTTTGCTCGTTTTGAGAGAGGGTTTGCCAAAATATAATTAAACTCACCTACCATAATTCGGTGTAAACAAATATTACGCCGAAACACCTCGTTCCGGACGCATTCCACTAGGATGTGATATAGATCTTCTGGCACTCCACAGTCGATACAGTTTGGAGAGGACACTTTACGCATCAGATATGCAAATTTGTTAGATGGAATGTGTCCAGAACGAAGCCTAAAAGCTGTAACCATATCTGTACGGCTTAATGTTATATTATCTATCCAAGGCGCTCGCGGAATATGAGGTTGGATCGTTTTGTACCAGATACCCTTCTCCCTGGAACGTTGGTCGAAATACTCATTCCATAGATCATAACTATTGTTTTTTAAAACACTAATACAGTCTCTATAAAATGGCAGAACATCGTATGGTATACCCTCATTACAGGCTTCTCTCGCATATTTATCAACTTTATCATTTTCGCCAACGTTGCAGTGAGAAGGGATCCATTGTAACATAACACATTTAGAGTTCGATTTTAGTTCAACTAGACGTTCAAGGATACAGTAGGCAATCGGAGTGCCTCGGATAGCCGAGGTACACCGAGCTAAGTGTTGAAGCGAGCTTCGGGAGTCTGTGAAGATTACAAATTTGTCATGGGCTATAGATTTTATGTACGACAGTGCTTCACATATAGCAATTAATTCACAGTTCATTAAGCATATTTTTTGTTCATTTATTTGAAATTTCATTGCTACATCTAATTCCGCATCTAAAAATGCAGCCCCTGTAGAAACTCCGTCCTTAGATCCGTCTGTATATAACTTATAAAATCGATTATAATTTTCACGAATAAAATCTTCACACATAGATTTTATATTAGGAATAGTATACTTTCTTTTTGCTTGCGTAAGTCTATCAATGTTTGTTTTAATAATTCCAGTTAAATCTAAATTTCCCATCCATGTTTTCAAAGAAAACATTTCTAATACCTTGCTGGATTGGATGCGGATATCCTTAAATGAATCGTGTGAAGTTAGGAGCAATGGTTTTTTCTTATTTTTAAAATATGCACTGTCTTTCAATTTAATTAGATCTTCTAGAATATTAATTGTTAGATTACCTTCAAAAGATTTACATTTTAACCAATATTTGCTGCCTAAATATTTTCTCCGTATGTGTAATGGTGGTATATAAATTTCACTTTCCATCACATGTATTGGAGCCGTTTTAATAAACCCTCCAACAACTCTCAATCCCTGATTTTGAATTTTGTCTATTTTGTATAAGTGATTTTTGCAACTACTATCATAAAGAAAACTTCCATAATCAATTCTACTTCTAATAATGGCGATATAAAGCCGTCTTAAATGTTTTGGGTGAACTCCATATCCAGATCCAGCCAAGGCTTTAAAAACGTTGAGATATTTTGTTGTTTTTACAATAGTTTCATTGATGTGCTTACTCCATCTAAGAGAACGATCCAACCACATACCTAGATATTTTACAGAGTCTACCAATTCAAGTGAGTTATTATTAATTGTAAGATTAATGGGTTTTCTATTAACCCCTTTTTTAAATAGACACACTTTACTTTTAGTCAGTGATATTACTAAATTTAAATCTGATAATAACTGTGTAAACTGATTTAACGCCAACTGCATTATATTTGAACCTTCTGGAATACTTTTACATGCTACATACAACACGAAATCGTCTGCATACTGCGAAATGTGTACATCCTTTATACTTCTACATATATCAATAGTTGCTACATTAAATAAAAGGGGGGATAATGGATCCCCCTGAGCTATTCCCTTCCCTGTTCTTCTACTTAACAATGTTTTGCCTATTTGTATGTTTAAATACCTTTCTTTCAAAAATGACCAAAGGTACAGACAGATTCTTGATCCAATGCCCAATTTATCTAATATACGAAGCACAGCATTAATGTCAACATTGTTATATGCATTATCTACATCTATAAAACAACCCATTGTCATCTGGTCTTTAGCAAATCCTAGTTGAATCCTTGATACAATGTTACTCAAGTTGTCAAACGTGGATTTTGTCTTTCTAAAACCGGTAGTCTCAGCATGAAACGAATTATATTTTTCTAAATACCATTCTAGCCTTTTATTAATGATGGAATGAAAAATTTTACACAAACATGATATTAAAGAAATTGGACGAAGAGAAGCCACAGATGTTGTGTCACGACCCGGTTTCGGTATTGGCACTACACGTATATGACGCCACTGCAAGGGAATATAACCAAAAAGCAAAATCATATTATAAATGTTAAGAAGAATTTCTTTAGCGTTGTCTGGCAAATGTTTAATCATTGAGTATGATATATTATCGCATCCGGGCGCAGTATCCTTTGATTTTATACATAAGTTCAATTCAAATCTTCTAATAGGACATTCAAGATGTTCATTATAAGACGCAAAAGTCGGTAATTTTGATTCCACATAGTCCGGTGCCAAATTACGCAAAAGTTTGTTAGCCATCGTTTCGTCTACATGAGAATAAGAATTTGTTTTATATCCTTTCATCCACTTCATCTTCCGCCACATGTCACTTACCGTCGATGACTCATCTATGGATGAACACATATCAAACCACCCCTGAATCTTAGCTCGTCTTATTAATCTCTGACTGTAAGTCTTAATAAATGCTTTTTTAGATAAGTCTTAATAAATGCTTTTTTAGGAGAGTGTGGCTTACAACGGCACTGTACATTTAAACTTATATGCATAATTAAGACAAGGTATTAAGATCAAGCGTATTAGAGCCTGTAACGGCTTGTCAGAGACTAATATAGGAGCGATAGCAATGACGAAAACAGATAAGAGACCACTATAAGCTCAGAACTCTTATAAAGTGAGAAACGTAAGACGATTTTGCTAGTTGGGCACTATGATGTTATTGACAGGCTAAAACCTGGCAGCTCCACAGGCCCAGATAGTATTCCACCAATCATTCTGAAACAGGCCAAGCAAAGTCTATGTATTCCTTTGTGTCACATATTTAACTTGGCGCTTGACACTGGTGAATACCCATCCCCTTGGAAATTGTCCAGAGTTTGTCCAATACCTAAAAGCATAGACAAGTCTAAAGTCGAGGAATACAGGCCGATCGCGGTTTTATCGTCTCCGGCAAAGGTATTTGAGAGAATTCTCCACAATATATATACCGCCAAGTGGAAAAATACCTTTGCAACGAACAACACGGCTTTAGACCTGGTAGATCTGTTGAAAGTAACTTATAGACCCTCGTAGATTATATTTCTGCTAGGCTATATAAGAGCTCTCAGATAGACGTGCTGTATTTTGATTTCCGGAAGGCATTTGATAGGGTCAATAACGACATCTTGTTGGATAAACTATGTGCGATAGGTTTTGCTCCCAAGCTCCTTCGATTACTCGCGGATTACCTTCGTGACCGCCAACAGATTGTCAGGCTTGGTGTATACGAATCCAGTCCCTATCACACGCGTTCCGGAGTAAGTCAAGGGTCCGTACTCGGACCTTTATTATTCCTTCTGATGATTAACGATCTCCCTTCAGTCCTGAAGCATTCGCGATGCTTACTATATGCTGATGACCAAAATTGTTTTCTGAGGTGGAGAGTGAGGCGGATTGCGTGTTGCTGCAGCAGGACATTAACAGCGTTTATCAATGGAGTCTAAAAAAGGGGATGGAATTCAACACCTCGAAGTGCTATGCAATGACTTTTGGTAGGGTACGGCGCCCGGTATATTATGAATATAATATTAACAATAATAGTATAACTCGCGCATGCATAATGAAAGACCTGGGTGTCTTATTCGATCAGAAGTTAACCTTTCATGACCACATAGTTGCGTTAGCAAAAGATTCATTCCGACGTTTGGGTTTCATCCTCAGGACTGCTAAAGACTTCCAGGATCAGCACGTGGTACGCCTCATTTTTGGAGCCTTGGTACGGAGTAAGCTTGAGACTGCAATGTGCGTGTGGCATCCTCATGAAAGCAAATACTCATTAATGCTCGAAAAAGTACAAAAAGCGTTTTTGAGATATTTGTATAAACGCATCAATGGATATTACCCATACATGTATCCCACTAAGTTTCTCTTGGGATCATTGGGTTACAATTCTCTTCAAGTTAGACGACAAAGGTACCAACTTACTTTTATGTGCAAAATTTTAAGGGGTAAAATTGATGCATCTGCCGGATCTGCATGATGAGCTGTGCCAGGTGTTTGTCCCCGACAATTACTTGCGCAGCAGACGTCACAAGCTGTTCGCCGTGGGGCATTGCCACACGGTAGCACGCAGCATGTCGCCCATACCACGCTCACTCGCAGCTTTCAATGCTCTGCTGTCTACCGACACCGACTGCGACTTGTTTGAGGATGGATGGCAGAAGATTATGTCGGATTGTCTCATGTTTTCTGAGAGATATGATTGAAAGTGTGCTATGTCATTTTAATTTAATTTTAATATATGCAATTTAATTTTATTTGAAAATTTGTTGTTAGAACTTTTAATACTATTTATTTGCTTTGTTGGATTAATGTGATATAATTTAACTTTTATAATTCAGATAACTATTTATGACATTCTGGACTGATTTATTTTTATTATGATTTAAAATGTTCTATTATAATTTAGTTGTAATATTCCTTAATTAATGTAATTGGTTTTTGTACCGTTTTGATTAAGGTTAAATAAAAAAAATTAAAAAAAAAAAAAAATGTTTAGTCTATGTATTATGGTTTATATGGTCAAGTCAATAAATATCGATGAGATTTAATCTCACAAAACTCAACTGTAAGAAAGTTGGGTTTTGCAGATCCGTCTTACAAACTCGCTGGTACCAAATATCATGCTGGAAATCTGAAATGAATGAAAAAAATCGGAAATGAAAAATAATGAACATCACAGTTACAGTTCAGCAGCAGATAGTCTTATCGCTTAAAGCGATCTCTGTCACCTGACGAGGTTACCTAACCTCGAAATGAAAAAGAGTTGCTGGAGTATCAAAAATATTATTATTAATCATATGTTAAAAATAAATGTATCATTTTAGCATATAAACCTGGGTAGTTAACTTTAACATTTTAAATGGAAACACTCATTCATCCGAATTATCGCTGTACATTTAATACGTAATAATAAATTAAATTTTCACTGAATATGCGAAGCAACATCCTCTACAACATTTTATTGCGCTAGCTGGAGATGAAGGTGGTGGTGTATATATATCACCACAGCATTTAAACGATAGTATCAATATTTTTAGGTTCTTTTAGTATAGTATTACTTTGTAACCACCACGTAGCTCTCATGCAGATATAAAATTGATTTTTGTATACTAAATCAATTAAATAAATAAACACTTAATTCACGAAAAACCTTATACAGGGTGTCCCGTTACTCAACGTCAAGCGGGCACGGGGTGAGAGAGAGGTCATGGCAGCCCCGACAAAAATAGAAAAAAATCCTTATCTGTTAGTTACATTTTAACTGGCAAATTTATAAAAATGATGTATATTGACATTTTAAATCATATCTTTATGTCCTGTGACCACAAATTTCACAATTATACGTTTTTAGGGTTCCGTAGCCGAATGGCAAAAAACGGAACCCTTATAGATTCGTCATGTCTGTCTGTCTGTCTGTCCGTCCGTATGTCACAGCCATTTTATTCCGAAACTGTTAGGACTACAGAATTGAAACTTGGTAAATAGATGTATTCTGTAAACCGCTTTCCGATTTTTATACAAAAATGAAAAATAAAAAAGTTTAAGGGGGGCATCCCATACCTGGAACTGAAACAAAAAAAAATATTCAAACCTATGCGTGTGGGTTGTCTATGGATAGGTCTTTAAAAATGACATTGAGATTCCAAAAATCATTTTCTCTTAAAGTCAATAATTTGGAAGATAGTCGCGTCTAAAGTGGTAAAATGTGTCCTCGTCCCTCTAACTTTTAAAGTATGGGAGTGAAAAATCTAAAAAAAATATAAACTGTAGATCTCAATAAAAACTAACAATGAAAATTGGTTTGAACGAGATACAGTCAGCAGTTTTTGAGATATAGCAACCGCAAAAATATCATTGTTTTTCATACAAACACTATCAAAAACAAAGTTAATTTATTAGTTGCGAAAAATCATAGTTATAGAATACTTTACTGTGTTACGGAACCCTACGAGTGCGAGTCCACTTGCACTTGGCCAGTTTATTTTTATCACTAACGTGGTGCTAAATAAACGTACTAACGATACGCAGTAACAAATCAAGCAAAAAAGGTTGATACGTCGTGATGAGTCGAAGTTGAAAAAATAATATCACCCAATTTATCAATCATATCACTCAAATTTAAAGCATTTCAAACTATCCGTGTACAATTTAACATTTCATAAACAATATTAAATAAAATATTCACTGAAAACAGCGGCAACATTCTGTATAACAGTTTATTGCGCAAGGTGGAGATGCGCTTACGAAGTTGGAGGTGTATAAATATTTCAACATTGAAATGATACTATTTTCTACTCCTTGAGGTAGGGCTAATATTTGCATTTTGCTCTTATGCTATGGATTTCATAGCACTGCTGAAGTAAGCTAGATATGTTTTCTTCCTTAGTACCTATTTTAACTGACTTTGAAAAAGAGGAGGTTCGCAATTCGTTTATGTTTTATATCTGTATGTTTGTTGATTTTTCCAGTAGTGATCAACTTATTTTGATCATATTTTTTCATGGGCTACCTATATTTCAAGGGATATATACAGATACATTTCGAGATTAAGAAAGGTACCTTAAAGTTGCTACCGATAATTAGGTACTCACAGGGCATATGATGTCGATCCTATTTACAGTGTTTTAATATTAATTGATTTGTAGGTAACAATAGTGAACATATATTAAAATATTTGGTATGTATTTTGATGTACAAAAACAGTAAATTAAGCAAAGACCATCTGGTTCACCTTATTTAAAAAGAAAATCCCAACCAACTACTAGTATAATAACCTTTCTGCCATTTCTTGTCCATGATAGTTATCCCTAGAGATTCTCATACCTTCAAGAGCACTAAAACTTACGAAGCTTCATCGTCGACAAAATCCTTTCTATTAACTTGCGACACACGGTCGATTTATAATACCACACCTTTTCATCCTGAACATTTTATGAGAAGTTTGTTTAACTAATCTGCTATTACTAATACTAAAATAATATGCATTTCCTTGAAACACTGTGCAGCTGGTGGTGAGATTGATGAAGGCAGCTGAGGAAGCTATAGCAATTTCTGCAATATATATTTTTTTGAATATATTTTATAGGCTAGCGTTTGACCACTATCTCACCTGTTAGTAAGTGATGATGCGGTCGAAGATGGTAAGCACGCTAGGCCTAGAATGGGAACTGGCTCTCAAGGATAACTGCCGGAACACATTAGATGTTTGGCGACAGATTTTCTAACTTGAGGGTGGTAGCTGGCCAGGCGGACACTAGATAGTGTCTTAGCACCATGCGGGGGTTGTTGGTTTCTTAAGGATGTTTTTCTTCTTCGGAGGGCCACTGTGAGAACCGCACATACATTTTTCGATAGAAAATTCCATTGGTGCACGGCGTGGTTTGAACTCGGTACCACGGCCTCAAAGCCGACCGTTCTCCCGATTACGCCACCGGGCCCTCTACTACATAACACAACTAATACTAACTACATCAACAAAAAGTATTCGGGTTTGTTGTGTTTATACAGACTATGGAATTCCTTGGCTGAATCTGATTAAAATAGTGCTGGGAACTATATATCTTCTATGTAGAGGTAGGTGTGTTTCTTATTTAAGATAAGAGCTGAGAACAATTATAAGGTGAACATTGCAGAATTACAAAAGAAGAAGAAGCAGAAGAAAAACAGAATTTGAGCTTAAAACTTCGTAATCTGAACTTATAAATATTTTGTAATACGAGGCTTCTCGTAGTACTTATACCTTCTTAACTATAAAGTGAGATTGTGTTTAAGGGCATTTTGCATTAAAAAAAAGATGCTATAACGGATCGGTCAAATATCTAATAGAGCACGTGTAATAATATATCGTTTTACAATTATCAAATAATTTTTGAAATGATCAAAATTAATATAGATAAAGATCTCATCTAACTAATCTATTAATTAATATAATTTCATCTATTAAATTCAATGAAGGTGGAGCAGCTATATTTGTATAGCCTTCACCTTCTTTCATAAGATAATAATAAAAATCAACATAAACTTATTGTAGGTATAAAATTAATTATTCCCTTATTAATTAATAGTCTACGATAAGTCAATTAATACGTTCATAATTAATATTATTTACGACGTATATTTCATGTCATCATCATGACATCATGTCATCATGTCATGGGATGTAAGGGAGCACAAATACCACCTCAGTGCTCGCAGCCAACCTCACCTGCCCGTGGTGCATCCTGCTGACCAACAAACGAGGCTCTGGCGACCGACAAATAGCGATATAACTATTTCAAACTAAGGCGTAGCTACATACTACAGGCCGGTGACGGGCATCAGCGTTACCGGTGCGAGGAGCTGCGTCCTGCGATCGCCAACCCGCCTGCCCAGCGTGGCGATTAGGGCATATCACTCCCAATGAGCCGAAGATCGGGCCCAGTGGCGTATCCTGGGAGAGGCCTACGTCCAACAGTAGACTGACACAGGCTGATTATGATAATATATTTTATTATGGAGTTTAAACTATTTTTCAACATAAATTTACATTTTTACATTTAAACTATTTTTCAAAACATTGGCAGGCGTAACGCACGCATAGGATGAAAACTTCTGTCACTAGATTTTACAACAATACGGTCCAGGAATGCCAATACTGACCCGAAATACCGGGAAATAGTCACATAGTATTTACACTTTACTAGTTATACAAAATATACTCGACAGCTCCGCGCCTGTCCCTAGTGACCTTTTGTTTCTTTTTAGAGTTCAGAGTTCCAACGCAGCCATCCAAAAATTTTTTATATGTGCAATACATGCAATATATGTAGAAAAACCGAATGTATGTAACAATCATTCTTATTTTTTTTTATAGATTATATTACCTTCATAATTATTTTCTTAGTCCGCAAACTTTTGAAACCGTGTGTAACCTACTTAAGAGGTCAGAATAGGGTAACCCCACACAGATGTCACTACAGGATATTAGTTTAATAATTGGCCAGCGGGATAATTTAAAATTTAATTAAAGAGAGAATTGTTTCCGGAAGTAATAACAGACCGTACGATGTAATGGTGATTTTAACTTTGGCATTTAATAATTTTATATCCTGTCTACGGATTTATGTTTCAAAATGGAAATGTATGATTTATTCCGGGTAGAAGGTTCAAACCATTGCTTTAATTTTATTGTGTGCATAAAATTTGGTGAATTTAAATATGATAAATACAATTTCTGTATGAAATATTTATTATCACGTTTTTTCTGTTACTTAAATTTTATATGCATGTTTTCATTTCTGGGATATTTTAAATATATAAGCCCTGAGGAAAAGTTTTAAGCCGATGAATAGCTTACTAATAACGGTTTACTTGTTTTAAATAATTATAAATTGCAGGTACTTACTGTCACTATTATTTTATAGTTATTATTTCTACTTTTCGAATAAAACTCTACTCAAGTTTTAATGAATAGAAGTTCCAATTCTGATTTTAATCATAGAGGGCGAAGTGTTTGTAGTATGATTTGTTATTATTAAATACCGCTATAGATTTTTAGTACATTAAATGTAGGTAGTTTACAAATGTTTCTAGGAATACCTTCAAGTGAATAAAGTCAGTGTTCATCGTACAAGCATGTTTTATTATGTGGTGGCAGCGGAATTTTATTAAAATAATTGCAATTTAAAGAGTTACGGCAAATATTTTAGTGTTTCGTGAATTTTAAAGGAATGTGTGACAGTTTACAAATATGGAACACGCTCGTCCTCCACCTGAATTGCAGATTGAAGGCAGCCATCAGTGCGGGCTGATGCGTGGCGTAAATGGTGGAAGCAGTTTGAGGTGTTTTTAAAAGCATCCGGCGTCGTCAAGGAGGCGAAGGATGTACAAGCAAGCCTGTTGGTGAACCTCATTGGTGCCGAGGGTTACGAGATTTATACAACGTTTTTAGGGTTCCGTAGCCGAATGGCTAAAAACGGAACCCTTATAGATTCGTCATGTCTGTCTGTCTGTCCGTCCGTATGTCACAGCCATTTTATTCCGAAACTGTTAAGACTACAGAATTGAAACTTGGTAGGTAGATGTATTCTGTAAACCGCTTTCCGATTTTTATACAAAAGTAAAACAAAAAATGTTTAAGGGGGGGCATCCCATACATGGAACTGAAACAAAAAAAAAATGTTTTCTTCAGACCTATACGTGTCTACCTATACGTCTATGGATAGGTCTTCAAAAATGACATTCTAAAATCATTTTTTCTCAAAGTCAATCATTTGAAAGATAGGCGCGTCTAAAGTGGTAAAATGTGTGTCCCCCCCCTCTAACTTTTAAAGTATGGGAGTGAAAAATCTAAAAAAAATATATGCTGTAGATCTCAATAAAAACTAACAACGAAAATTGGTTTGAATGAGATACAATCAGCAGTTTTTGAGATATGGCGACCGCAAAGATAACTTTGTTTTTCATACAAACACTATGAAAAACAAAGTTAATTTTGTAGTTGCGAAAAATCATAATTATGGAATACTTAACTGTGTCACGGAACCCTACGAGTGCGAGTCCGACTTGCACTTGGCCAGTTTTATTTTATTACAGTGTTATCCTGCGGTGGATATCCTAAAGGTACAGACACACCGCAGCGTCCTGCGTGTGCGATCTAGGCGGCGATCAGATAGCGCAGTAGTATTTGTAGCGACTGGTTCACACCAAACGCGATCAGAAAACAATTGAAAAGTACTGTGATCGCGCCCACAGATCACAGGACGCCGTGGTGTGGCCGTACCTTAATAAAAGTACATCAGTGATACTGGAAGTACTCTGATATAAAAAAAGCTTTTATAGTGTAAAAATTGCAACTACATCTTGCTAGTTAAACTTCGTAAGCTCTGGCCTTTCATTTAGATAACATTTAAAGTTTACAATTGTTAGAAATGATTAGTATATATAGGAAGAAAAAAAAATAGTCCAGTTCTAGCACAAAATTACTAAAGTTTTTTATTAGGTCGAATGTTACGAATTACAATTTTGCATCATTATTATAAGACTGTTTTGTATTGAAAATCACTTATAGTAACAAGTATTTAATAGTTGTACCTGTAGGTGACAGGAATCCACTCAAATACAAAATAATACAACACCAATAAATTCAATGATTGATTGTAAAGGTACGGACACACCGCAATGTCCTGCGTGTGCGATCTAGGTGGCGATCAGATAGCGCAGTAGTATTTGTAGCGACTGGTTCACACCAAACTCGATCAGAAAACAATTGAAAAGTACTGAGATCGCGCCTGTAGATCGCAGGAAGCCGCGGTATGGCCGTACCTTTAAATAGAAAAGTGACATTGATTTAAATTAGAAATAGAATAAAGTCTCGCAAGACTAACGCATTTCAGATAGCCGACGATTTGAGTACCTATGTTACTTAGTAACTATTATATAATGTGTGCATATGTATAGGTAACGTAAAACCTCCTTAATTGAGTATATTTATATTATTTCTACTGAGGTGGGACCCATATTTTCCGGGTTGAACTGATGAAGAGGTAAGTATTTTTGTACCCACACATCCTAATACGAAATGTAAACCTGTACAAAATACCCTTTACCTAGACTACTTCTAGAAAATACCTCAGCAAAACAAAACACACTTTTTTGGTATCTACATAGAATGCCACCTCAGTTGTTCCCAAAAACGCATTTCCATTTCCTCACCAGAGTGAGGGTAAAGTGATTAGGTACACAAAACAATCACGCAATACAGCCTTGCAGACAACAAACGTTCAGGTAATGTGTGCCCGAAGCGCTTACCCGAAATTAGAGGGGAAATGGTCGAAACGGTCCCCTGAACGGGAAAATTGTTTCCCAAAGGTTGCAATACGGTCAGGAAGTATACCGTTTACCCGTTTACCCCACGGTTTGGGTAAGGCTTTTGTTTTAAGAAGATTACAACAATTATACCCAATGAAAATTGTTTATCTCTTTGGGATCGTTGATTGGAGGGCTTGAGAGAAATTGATTTAAGTCGCTAATACGATAAACGTATTAGGGCGAAAATGTATAATTATCAGCTTGGTTAGCGGATAGCTTATTGATCTGTCTTTAGTATATTACTTGAGCTCTACTACTCTCGTTGTTTCAATTGTAAGACAGCTGGTTGAGGTAATCTTAAGGGTGGTTTTACACCAGAGATGTGCTACGTTGCTATGAATGCGTTTGATATCCACTAATCATATTCATTGGTCCACATAGCATAGTACTGGTGGAAACGGGTTCAAATAAGCTATAATGTTTTTTATATGGAAGGATGTGTGCTATGGAATTTATAACACATCTTCCTCGCCCCGCTTAATAACTTAGTATCAGTGAAAATGGTCACATAGTTTTGTAACATAGCTTTCACATCCTTGCAGCATAGCACATAGCACTATCTCTAGTGGAAAAGCACGCGTATCCTGAAATATAATTGTTCATTATTTACACTAAGGGTAGATTTCACCATTTATGCTAATAATCGAGATTTATTGAACTAAGTTTATACTAAAACGTGTTCAAACGTCGTTGATCTTGGTCTACGCGTACTTAATTTCAACACCTCCCATGAGGCTCCATTCGATCGTGTTTAACAAAACGAAATAACAAGACGTCTTGTCTTGTTATGCCATGCACGGCCATGAAAACGAACGCGCAAAATACGAGTGGCTTTAATCAGTGTAAACGGGATTAAGAGCGCTAAACGCCCGAAATCTGTAGTTCATAATTAGAACTCGTTTTAACTGTAACCGCATTCAGTTTGTGGTGGTGGCAAAATGCCGATTTAGTCTCAGTTTAACACGTAAACCAAGTTCAAGTCGACCTGATCGCGTTTATATTCACAAGTTAAATCGGCCCTTAGAAAACAAACATGATATGTATTATTAATTCGGTTGCTGTTTTTACAACATATTCTACATAAATAGGTACACACTAATTAGTCCCTATTTCCGTTTTTCAACCGACTCCCAATAACAACGAAGTTCTTAATTGGTCAATGTCATGTTTTAGTTACGCGATAACTCCGCCATTTTTAGATATAAGCAGACACGTCATTACTTTATTAGCTTGATAACTTATAATATAAATGAATAAAAAAGTTACTACTAATTACTTTATTTTTTGTTTTATTTTTCAAGGTTTTCTTCGTTTTAATAATTTTTAATTACGCTAATACAAAATCAATAGTATAATTAGTACTGAACAAGATTATTGTATATACGGTACTTTTAGCTTTCTGCTTGCTTTCTTGCTGCAATAATTAATTTGAGTACAACCACGTACAAAGCATTACTAATCTCAATTAATCTGTTTGCCGCAGACAGATAAAGCAAAGCTACTCAACCCTTTTAAACCAAAAAATACCCTCTCCTTCTTAATGCTTTTCTTTTCAGTAACAAGACGCGATTTATTTAAGCGGAGGGGGATGGACTCATTACTTGTTCATTTTTTTCTTAGTTATATTAAAAGAACTGAATATGGATTAAGATTCGTCTTTACCGGTAAAAGCGGTTAATATTTTAATACAAATACTTTTGAGAATGAAATAAATTGCAATCCCAATTTAAAAATCAAAATCAAATTACAAGGCCCAGACCCTTTTTTACAGGTTCCATCTTCAATCGGTTATTGCTAATTCCGCTTTCAAGCTAAAAACTCTTTGACATTTAAATATCTTTTTATCTAACCTATCTATGCCAATTATGCATTTACGCGCGAGTGTCCCATCTGATATTTATTCAGTTCCCAGACTACCGGTTTCACATAAAGTAACTATAACTCGATGTCACTTAATTATGTAATATTATATCAATGCTTTTTTAATAGGTTCTCTTCAAAACGAATTTAATCTAACAGATAAACTTCGGAGAAACATAGCACACTTTCAGAGTGAATCCTCGTTTTTTTTATAACCTTGCAGAAATTGTACTGGACCAGGAAACAATCTTCAACTAATGGAATACCGGTATTCCTACTTAATTCAGTCCTGTGAAATTAGATGTAGCGATGAAAAAGGGTGGTTGCATTGCAAAAAATGTTTATCATCATCTCGTTATGGCAAGATAACGATTAATTTGATAGATGTAACGATAAAGAAGAAAATTGTGCTGTTAAAATGAATGGTCTGTTTTGATAGAAATTAGTACCTTTTCTGAAAATTATACAATTATTATCTGCTACCTTATGTTCTATCTATCAACACTACTACTATTGTGAGTGTAAAAGTAAGTTTGTATGATTTGTTTGAATTTTTTTTAATATATCTTACTAGCGAGCTGTAAAAGAAGAGCCGAAGATCGAGCTCAGCAGTGGCGTATCTTGGGAGAGGCCTACGTCTAGCAATAGACTGACACCGACTGATGATGACGATGATGGTGATGACCAGCCCTGGCTTTGCACGGGTAGAAAATAGAGCATATATACACTTTTTGCTTCAACTGGATGCATTGAGTATTTATTTAACATCTTCACCAATCATCATCGTAATTTTTAAACCAATTTACACAAAACTCTAACGAATTATACATGTAAACCTTCATTTTTTTATTTCTTATAAGCTAGCGTTTGACCACTATCTCACCGGTTGGTAAGTGATGATGCGGTCAAAGATGGTAAGCACGCTAGGCCTAGAATGGGAACTGGCTCTCAAGCAAATAGTGTCCTACCACCATGAGGGACTTGCTGGTTTCTTAACGAGGTTTATCCTTCACCGGAGGGCCACTATAGAAAGCGCAATTAAATTTTTCGATAGAAAAATCAATCGGTGCCCGGCGGGGATTGAACTCGGTACCTCTGGCATCAAAGCCGACCACTCTCCCATTTACGCCACCGGGAACTCAAAATCATCATGAATCATTCTGTCTATTGGTAAAAACAGCATGAAAATTCGTTTAGTAGTTAGTGAGTTTATTATGAACAGACAGACAGATAGATGCGGCGGGGAACTTTGTTTTATAATATGTATTGATAGGCTAGCGTTTGACCACTATATCGCCTGGTGGTAAGCGATGATGAGGTCGAAGATACTGCACCCGCTAGCCCTAAAATACTTTAACTCTTATAAAAAAGTACGGTCAATTTAATAGATCACATTTGACATCTATCAGTCTTAGCTTCATAGTAAGGTCTTGCTTAAAAACATCGATTCAATTGATGAATCGATACGCATCAACACAAACAAGAATGATGTTAGTTTGATGTTATTCGAAATAACCGATTTTTCGGCAGCTCTAAATGAGAAATACAATTAGTATTTACATTATTCAGTGTTATTTACTTGTTTGTTTTGCGTTAATATGAAATTATTAAGACACGTTAATACAAATGATACAAATCGGAAATTGTACATATTTAAATTATTTTATATGTATTTATGGATTAGAATGAAGCTCCATGAAATGGCCCAATAAAATAAAAAACATACTCAAATGTACCTATGGATCTAACGTTTAGTAGTTTATCGTTAGTTTTTTAACCCAAATTATTATTGATTTTAGTTCCGATTCAATTATTTTTGTATTTTTTTAGTCAAAGAACAAAATTATGTGTTAATTACAATCACAGTGTAGTTATTTTTATAGTTAAACATCCTTCACAAGTAATCATTTCATTCGATTCAACCTATCGACTGATCAATCTTTTGATTTTTTGGGTAGCATCTCTAGTGTTTATAAAGAAAAAGTGTTCTCTGACGTAATCTTGTACTGACGTTTAGTTTTTTAGAAAAAACATAGTTTATTATGTTTACAATGAATTATTAGTCAAAGTAAATCGTAAAAACGCTATTTTTTGTAATTATTAGAAAACAATATGTGTATGTAACTGAAAAATTTTAAGTAATTATGCAGTTCTGACTTCGAAATAATTAATAATTTTATGTGCCCTTCATTACAAGGTTACGTTGTTGAATTTTGATGGAGTGTCAAATGTGATCTATTAAATAGAGTCTACTATAATACTCTTTCTATTAACGGCTAACACAATGTGTCTGAAAATTTACACATGGATCGGCAATAACGTAGAATAGGAGATGAAACGTATTACATTGTAAAATAATGTGAAAGATGGATGTTTTTTATTCAATCACTCAAAATTGGAACAACGGATTTAGATGAAATTTGTGTTTGTGGTACTTCTTATAAGGACTTAGAAACGCAAGGCTTAGGGACACAGCTAGATTACTTTATCTTAACGTATAATACGCCCGTGTTGGTCATTATTATGGAACTTGACGCATAGAAATCGAAGATGAAGAACCTTGACGTAGAACACATTACCCTTGAGTATTATGACATATATTATAGTTAAGCATAAACTATATTTACGAATATATATATATATATGCCATAATACTGCATAATAATACAAAAATAAATTTATGAAATAGAAAAAAATAATGTACCTAATGGGTGCCTATAACATAATAGATAGTACACCATATACAAGTACACTTAAGATTTACACGCGTAATAGGTAACCCACTTAGTCCTTTTTACGCGGCTAAATTCCTTCAATTAGTATGTAGCTATCATAAAAAATTATGTGGATAGCGCTGTATCTTTAATATAAGATATGAATATTGATACAAACATGCTCTGACCTAGTAGTCTACAATTTACATGCGGCTTAACCATCTTAGCCTTAATGTGATTTGCTAAGCAAGTACCTAACTACTTCGCACAAGTCAGTCTTCCGACAACTTGACATCCTCTCCATTAAGCACTCTATCCATCTGTATGGAAATCTTCTAAGGTAGATATATAACTGCCTTGGGTGCAACAGTATCAGCTTGGCAGTTGTCCAGTTTAGCCAAAGATTCTTCTTACAGTATAATTTTTTTTAATTTCTAAATTATACGATTTTTAAATTATCAAAAATAAACAAATAGCTTCAGGCTTAAAACATATTTTATAGAATTACCAAAACATAAAAAACGCAGTTGAAATAAGATCAATCAAATTATATGTGGGTAACTTCGTTTTTTTCAGAGTCCTACGTTAGCAATTAATTTCATCCCTAGACATTTTTGCAAGGCTTCAGCCTAAAAATGCCATAACTAACAGTCCCGCAACACAAAAGTTAATGAGTACCATATTGAGTACACCATAAATTCCATAGGACAACAGTTCAAGCGCTCTAAAAATAAGCATGATGTTTACGCTCCGTTCCATATTCAAGTGTCAGCTAGAGGCACAAGTCAAACGTCAGTTCATTCCGACGTCGCGTCTCTCCTTTGAACACGTACGATTACAGTTGCCGCGTATCTGAAAAAAAAAGAAAAAGTGCGCGAAAGGAGGATGTGTCAACCTTGACATTGTTCATTGTCGAGGAAAATAAAAGAGATTCCATATTTGAAAAATTTCGAAGATGCGGAGTTTCAATAATTTTGTGATTTTTGTCGTTGTGATAAATGGTAAGTTTATTTTATTCTGTATATTTGTGTATTAATCTAACTTTGCATTAACTTTCTTTGTTATTCAGTATCCAATAATATAACAGCAAACTATGTTGCATTATAAAAAAAAACTTCTAGATAATGCGTGTTTTTAATCATAATTGCGTCTTCCTTCAAGAATGAAAAACTGTGTGTATACATCATAAATCGTTTTTCATAAGTTTTAAAATAAATTAATAATTAATAAAATAAAAAAAAGTTAATTATGTAAATCATCCTAATGAATTTAATTCATGAAAACATTGTTGGTGAAATTAATTGTAATGTAAAAACTTATATCATTATGCGTTATCAATAAATTTATAGGTACCTAATGACAGGTAGTTAGCGCTAATCTTCTCGATGCTTGGTTATTATTTCTATTGAAAGTGAGTCATTTCAATAGAAATAATAACCGAGGATCTTTTATTATGCCTTGTTTATGTTATCTGTGCTAACTTAGGTAGGTACTCAAGTATCGACGGCTACCGGAGATGTTTTTAAAAAGACAAATTTGAATTATAAAAGATGTCGTTTATTCGACGGTTTGCTTAAGACTGACTTAATATTAAATAAAATCTATTCAGTATGATCATTCGACGGATGCAGATATCTCTACTAAGAAATAAGTCTTATCTCTGCTGACTACGTGCGAATGGTCATAATGCAAGCAGGGACTTCTTGTAATGCGTGGGAGTCGCGTCGCATGACTTCTCCCTCCTGAGATTCAAAATTATCAGAAGGATTCTGAGAATTTCGAACATTACAAATATAACCCATTTTCTTAAGTTTAACATATAAAATTACAACGATTAATGTTCCTATAATTAAGTATAATAAGATTGTCCAGACGCTAACACTACGGATTCTAATTTCACTGATTTCGTTTTCATTTACATTTTCACTGGCACTTTGGATTGATTTAACTATGATCTGCATACTTTTCACATTCATATCTTCCATTTTTATCGGTTTCCTGTGTTCAATCTTGAGACTGTTGATATTCGGCAGGGTCACTATGGGCAATTTAGAATATTTCAGGAATTCCATCTGATGTGGGCGTAGTTTCATCGCGAACTTGTCAATCTTTACTTCACACGTGTCTTCCAGAGTGACGATGTAGCTTCCTTTGATGTGCTGCTGAGAAACTTCATTCTGACAGATTTTCTGGAGTGGTGTGTTCCATTTGGCAAACACAATCCATCGATTTGGCTGGATATGTTGTACAAGAATTTTCTCCAACGTAACCGGAACTAAAGCACATGAGCTAGGGTTTGGTATATACTTCATCAAGTCGGAAATACAACTATCTTCTATAAATTCAGCATTTAAATCTTCAAGACAAATGAAACTGGAGGCTGCTGTCAATTTGCAAGGTTCGGCGAGTGGCTTGGAGACCAGTCCATTCACTATCAGGTAAGGATATTTGGGTAGGATAATATATGTACTCTGGTTACGGAAAACAGGAATGGGATATAGTTTATAATATGTATAGGTCTCTTTGCCAATGAGTGGTATTGCTAACATAAACACTAACTGATTTTCTTTATAATATGCCTTTATACTTATAATTTGCTCAATTTTAACAATATTCTCTAGACTTGCTGGAAAAGCTAATCTCTCAGATTTTTCAATATTCTTTAGTATACCTAACAGGTTTTCTGAGTCAATAATTGATTGGTGAAGTGTATTCACTTTGCTGAAAGCTATGGCTGTCTCTATTTCGTTTAATTTGCTGGTAATGCTTTGAAAGTTATGTAAAATGAATGAATATGTATTAATTATCATGTTGCTTATAAAATTCATTTTTTTTTGCTTTTTGAATGAATCAAGATCGTCTACTACTTTCTGAAATTGCTCGTTTAACTGATTTATATTATTGTGAATTGATATTGTCAAATTACTAAAATTTTCAATGAATTCGGTAATTAGAGTTATCTTTTTATTTAGTATATTTTGTTTCATCTTTATGTTTTTGATAATTTGGTCATAACGTTTTGCATCATCATTATCCAAATTACCACTAATCATCTTAATCATGCTTCCCAGAGGGTTTATGAGACCACGCTTTACTCTGTTATTAGGAAATAATTGTTTATATTTATTTAAAGTTACATTTTTAAAATACTCTGTTTGGGTTTTAAAGTTTAGAAATATTGAGTCATTATATGTTTCGTTAAAATTAACATTAATAAGCCTGTTTAATTCATCAAATTTATCGATATTTAATCTTATATCTTCAGAAATACTGTTTATATCTAATATTTTAATTATTGTCCAATTTTCCTGAGTTATTACGGCATTCCCTTCTTTAAGTGGTAGGACTCCAGGTACTTCTTTAAGTGACTGCATTTGAAGGGCCTGCAGTAGGCTGGCCGCCATCAGGACCAGCACGGCGATCTGGATGTTTCTGTGGAGGACGTTTGATATCCTTTACTGGGGCCTTCAATTCGCGATTATTTTTGTCTAAAGTAACAATATTTCTTTCTATTTTTCCGGTCACTACAGCTTTATCATACCTAGGTTTGTCTTTACTTCGTCTGACATTGGTTCCTTTGAAGAAAACCACGTCGCCTGTATCTATTTTAAATTCGTTTTCACCTCCCCGTTTATTTATGGATCTTTGTTTAATTTGTATAGCTTTGTCCGTCAGGTTTTTGTAAAGGAATTTAGTTCTCTTTAGGTGATCTCGCATTAATGCTTGCATGTATTCTTTGTCCGAATTTATGTTGAAAGTACTTTTAGACTCCGTGTGGCCAAATACTACTTCAAAAGGTGTGAGTCCCGTTACGGAGTGGATAGTGTGGTTATAAGCCATTACAGCATAAGTCATAGTGGATGAAGCATCAGTCAGTTTCTGTTCATATTTGGCTAATCTATAGATTTCTAGTAATGTTGAATGGAATCTTTCAATATGTCCCATTGAATTGGGGTTGTTTGGGGTTCCTAAATGTAATTGGATTTTATAGAAGTCCAAAAGTTCTTGTATTAGTCGATTATTAAATTCAGATCCTGAGTCTGAACTTATTTTGCTAGGGGTCCCATAATAGGAGAAATATCTGATAAGCGCCCTGACTATTTCGGGTGCTGATTGATTTGAGATTTCAAACGCCTGGCCCAATTTACTGAATGCGTCTATTATGGTGAGAAAGATCTTTCCTTCAATTTTAAATAAATCCATGAATAGCTCCTGAAAAGGCTTATTCTGAGTTTGTGTTAACTGAATTGTGGGTTTTAAAGGTTTCCGGTCATATTTCATTTTTTGACATGCTTCGCATGTATTAATAACTGCCGCTACTGTTATGTCCATGTTATGCCAAAAGTAAGTCCGTTTTAGGTGTGATACGGTCTCTTTTATGCCGCGATGGCAGCTTTTGCCTATGTGATATTTTAGGATTATTTCTCTTTGTTCTTCTTCGTTTTCTACGTAAACTACCCTTTCTGTACACTCTAGAATGTTGACTGAGCCGGCCTTAAAAAGTTTAATAACTACGTCTGTGAATTCGACCCTGTGTCGCACATCTTCAAAATATATGAAATATTTGACCTTGTTTCTTATATATCTTCTGAGGAAGTCAGTTATTAAATCTGGTCGATTTAATGGCAAGTGTAACTCTAGGATCTTTTGCTTTTTATTTGAAATATCTTTAACTGCGATTTCGTTTCGGAACCATGTGTGTACCAAAATTTGGTTAGGTTTTGTATCTATTGCCTCTTTGAGAATCGGAATACCTAAGGAGTCAACATCACGTGCTGAATGTATGGTTTCTGTTTGAATTGTATCCGTTTCTGATGCAGTAATTGTACCGCTAGACGGTGCCAAAACTGAAAACGGTGATCGAGCTCTGTTTGGATTATTTTCTGGAATCGATAGTGTTTTCTCCGAGTCTGAAGAGATCGTAATTGTTTTTTCGGAATCTGACGAAATTGGTATAGGGCTATCTAAAGATTTTTGTTGTTTTTTCTTTTTGCCTAATTTTGTTATTTTCTTCGTTATTTGTTCACAGTGCCTCTGTAATTCTAACTCTCTCTCATCAACATTAACCTGTATAGATGAATTTTCATCACGGCTACCTAAGGCGTTGATTTTCATTCGGGATAAGGCATCAGCGTTTGTGTTTTGGCGACCGTTTTTATATATTACGTCATAGTCGTATTCGGCTAGTCTTAAACGCCAGCGAGTTATTTTGCTGTTGGATTCTTCAAACGAATTTAACCAAGATAACGGTCGATGGTCAGTGTATATCGTGAATTTCTTGCCATAAAGGTATGGGCGAAAGTGTTTCACGGCCCAAACAATGGCCAAAGCCTCCTTTTCGATGACACTATATCTCGTTTCAGCGTCGTTAAGTGTTCGAGAAGCGAACGCAACAGGTCGATCACTACCTACATTTCCCTGTGATAGTACTGCGCCTATAGCATAATCAGATGCGTCGGTGGTTAATATAAAAGGTTTTTCGAAATCGGGAAACTGTAGTAGAGGTGCATGTGTAAGCAATTCCTTACATTTTTCAAACGCCTCTACAAACTCCTGGGTGATTGTTACCTTATGGTTTTTCTTTAGGCAAACGGTCATAGGTCTTGTCAATTTCGCAAAGTCTTTTATAAATTTTCTATAATACCCTACCAATCCTAAGAAGCTCTTGATTTCTGTTTGAGTTTTTGGAAGAGGATACCTCAGAACTGCATCGATTTTATCATTATTGGGCTTTAGTCCATCTTTAGTTATAGAATGTCCTAAGTACAGGACTTCCTTACGAAGGAACTCTGATTTGTCTATCTGCACTTTAAGGTTAGTTTCTTTTAGCCGTTCGAAGATTTTGCGCAATTTATCTACGTGTTCCTGGAGACTGGTTGAAAATATGATAATATCATCGAGATACACGAGACAGTGAATCCCTTGGAGACCACGTAGGATGCTGTCCATTGCTCTTTGGAATGTGGCTGGTGCCGTCTTTAGACCAAACGGCATACGAAGAAATTCAAAGTGTCCTGCCTGGGAACTGAACGCAGTCTTCTGTCTATCTTTTTTATTGATCTCAATCTGATGATACCCACTAGCCAAATCTAGCGTGGTGAAGTAATTAGACTTACCTAATTTATCGAACAGATCTGATATATTTGGTAGCGGATATTTATCATCAGTTGTTACGCTGTTTAGCCGCCTATAGTCTATCACCATCCTAAACTTCTGCTCCCCGGAAGCATCTAGTTTTTTTGGCACGAGATGCACGGGTGCGTTCCAAGGTGAACAAGATTCCTGAATGACGTTGTCTTTAAGCATTTTATCTACTTGTCTATTTATTTCATTATTAACTGCAGGGGGTTGTCGGTATGGTCTTAAGTATATGGGATCGTCGTTAGTGGTGCGTATCTGGTGTTTCACTTTGTTTGTAAAAGTCAGAGGTAATTTTTCACAGTAAAAGATGTCTCTATATTCAAAACACAATTCACCAATTGCATGTCTTTCTTCGTCGTTCATGTGATCGAGTCGAAGTTTTTCTAAGTTTGAAATCAGATAGTCATCTTTGTCCAAGTCGTTTTCAGTGATAACGTTGGTATTGGTATTGCATACTACTGGTTCGTATGGAGTAACATTTATGAGGTCGTTTATTTTTAACGTGATTGGAGTCTCTGATGTGTTTTGAATTACTGTGTATGTATGACCATTGACACAATTAACTAATGCAGATGGCATCCTGATTCCTTCTGTAAATTCCCTATATTCAATAATTCTGGTACCATTGTATATGTTAGTTGGCAACCTCACACGAGTTTCCGAACGTGGTTCAAGCCTAATATGCACCTTTGGATTGTAAGTGAACGGAATTTCCGCATCACGTGTTCTAAGAACTTGGTGTTTCATGTCTATGTTTGCATCTAGTTGCGCGAGAAGGTCCGAGCCTATCAAGCCGTCATAATCCTTGTCTACACTATATACGTAAAACGTATGTGCTTCCGTAGTTCTAAATGTTGGTGGAAGCGGTATATGTATAGCTTCATCATGTAAGCTTTTACCGTGAGTGCTTATTACTTCGAAAGGAACTGCAATTTTACTGTGTTCAAAGAACTCATCCGCTTTGTGAGGACTAATAAAAGATCGTGAGCTGCCGGTGTCTATCATAAATCTCGCGTCTAATTCAGATAGGTAAATATACGGCAACTTAGCAAAATTGTCACAGTTCAAATTTATTATTTCATGGTCGTGTCCGAGGCCTGTGTGTAAAAATTTGGATCGTTAGACAAAAATTCTGTCTCATCGTAAAATTCTGTCATATTCATTGAATTAACTTGTGCATGGTCATTGTCATAGCTGTCATAGTCATAGTTCATCTCGTAACTGTTGTAGTCAAAACCATCATTATTTCCGTCCGCGTAAACTTCAATTTCATTATTAAAAGCTTGATTAGGACGCGGGGCAGGCAACGCCGTGCGCATTGTGACGTCAGTGTTAAATGGTTTTTGTTGCGTTTGAATACCAAATTTAAATTGATTGGGCTGTGATTGGTTAAATATTGGTTTTGTTTGTTGCGGACCGAAATTTGGTCTGTAACCTTGAGGTGCATTGAAATTTGGCCTAAAACCTTGAGTTGCACCGAAGTTTGGCCTGTAGCCTTGGGGTGTTCCGAAATTTGGCCTATAGCCTTGAGGTCCTTGATTTGGCATGCCAGATTGAACATTTTGGCTAAGCTGTGGTCTAAAACCGGATGAGGTATGAGGTATACCAAATTTAAATTGCGGTGCCTGTTGTGCGCCAGAATTAGATTTTTGTGGTCTAAACTGATTCGGAATACCAAATCTAAAGCCTGTCTGATGAGGAGCATTTGTGGGTAAGTATTGTTTCAAACCAAATTTCTCTACGTATGGATTGTTAGATGCCGGCACTTGTGGCTTAGTTAAGCCTGCACGAAACATTTTGTTCCTAGCGTTATATTGGTATTGAAAGTTGACCTCTTCCAACACGATAGAAAGCGCGTTTTCTAGTGTTGTGCTGCTCTTAAGCCTAACTATCCGTATGAGGTCCTCTGGCAGATTGTAGAGAAACACATTCATAGATAAATTGTCGTAAATAGTAATTTTGCTTTTTCTTACATGAGGGTCTACTATGGCGTTTACTTTGGCAATTAAAGAACTTTTAACCTGCTGAATCCTGTTACAGAAATCAAGGTAAGATTCATTTTGATTTATTTTTAATGTTTCAAGCTCAATAGCGATACATTCTTCTGAACGTGGATCGCCAAAGTGTTGGATTAAAACTTCTTTTAGTGCGGCCCAAGATTCAATATCCTGCCTTTCACTTATAAGCTGGGCGGCTCTACCGGTGAGTTTACTAGACACTACATGAAAGACATATAGATCTTGTGCCTGGTTTTCAGCATTTGTAAAACAACCAATCACATATTCACATTTTTTTATGTAAAGATTGAGGAGTTTCTCGTCACCATCAAATTTCGGAATGACCTTGGACATTTCCATAGGGATAGCCACAACTTTAGCCTCAGTCATTTTATCTAACCTTAAATCGTACCTATATCACACAATAATTGTACCTATTTATTTATATAATAGTTAGTTCAATGTTTAAATTATAATCGCAATATTACAATGAGAGAACGCAATAAAACAATTGCCTAAAATCTATACCACTTATAACATATTATATCTAACTATGATACCTAAAATCGAAATATAAATCGCCAATATAAGTGCATTTATACCGAAAATCAGTTAATGAATAGATTAGGCAAGTTTTGACCCAAAATAACATTAAACAGACATAAAATGGAATAGATATGGATGTAGGAAATAGTGAAGTAAACTACTCACAAGCCACACATATCCTCCTTTGAGTCAGCTACTGCGTCTTCCGGATTCTGGCCGTCACAGGAGACTTCTTATTTGGTTTGTATGGATACCCGACGTAGTCGATTTCGCGGAACTTTTCGCGTCAAAGCCGATATTGGGACCTTGAATAGAGCGTAAACGCAAGCACGACAGAAGGATTACGGGTATCCTACCGGCTGCGCCACTCAAGTATCGACGGCTACCGGAGATGTTTTTAAAAAGACAAATTTGAATTATAAAAGATGTCGTTTATTCGACGGTTTGCTTAAGACTGACTTAATATTAAATAAAATCTATTCAGTATGATCATTCGACGGATGCAGATATCTCTACTAAGAAATAAGTCTTATCTCTGCTGACTACGTGCGAATGGTCATAATGCAAGCAGGGACTTCTTGTAATGCGTGGGAGTCGCGTCGCATGACTAGGTACTGCTTAATTATTTAGGTAAGTACTGTAGAAATATGACAATACATCCAACTTCAGTAGTGTACTTTTTAACCGACTTTTATAAAAAAAGGAGTTTATCATTTAGTCTGTATATTTTTATTCTGTAATGTCTCTCCGCCAATCTTAAACCGATTTTTTTTTCATGATTAGGGTATATTTCAAGAGTATCTTTAGAGATATGGAGATCAACACCACAAGCTGTTCAGTGAAAATGAACCGATTTTAATTATTCTTGAGTAAGTGGTATTTCTCTAAATTTTACAGGATGTGATGATCTCCAGCGACATGGATTAGTTTGTAGCACTTAGTTTGTAATTTACTGCTGAAAATGACTCGCGTGGCATGTGAAATGGGTTTGACAGTTTTCTATACGATCTTAATGATATCATATCAGAATATGATATTAATAAATACTAAAAATATTAAATTAAATATGAAAAACACATTTGAGAATAAAAAAAAACTTTACCGTGTAAAAATAAGAATTAATATTTATTATTCCTCGTTCATAAATAAAATATTCTTAACGAAATCTCAATTTTTGCTAGCTACGCCCCGCGGCTTTGTTTGCGATAAATGTCGAAATTGAAACTTAGCTTAACAATCTGTGACTAACAAATAATTCCAAAGCCAATAGGATACCAGCAGTCATCGATATAGACCACTTAGCGATCAATATACTCGTAGCATCACTATTCAAGGCTGTCATTGTATATCAATATACTTTAATAGAATGCAATTTCACCATGGTCCTATTGTAAACGTAGCACTTATAACGTATCTGTAATAAACTAAGATAGGAATACTGTTGGGTTTGCTTGAAAAGTTAAAAGTCGAGTTTTTTTAATAACTTATAGGCTAGTTTTTCACCACTATCTTGCCTGGTGGTAAGCGATATGTGGTTAAAGATGGTGAACACGCTAAGCTAGAATACTCTGACTCTCAAGGGCTGTGTACTACCGGAATATCGTAAGGTTATGGCGGCAGATTTTCTCCTTGATTTAATGCTTTATTGGGATTCCTCATATACACACTACCATCGATCTCCAATCGTCCGGTTGCCTGGAAGAGATCGCTGTTTAGCGATTTTACACTTAGTTTTAAGTGTTTGTAAATACCTCTGCATGTTTTCTAAGGTGCAATAAAGTGTTAATCTATATATCTATGTTTTATATTATAGGATAAAAAGCATACTTTCATAAAGTATCTACTAGATACTTGCGTATACTTATAACTCAACATCAACGACGAAATTCCTTCGTATCCAAATATGTGCCTATTCATATTACAAGTACAAAAAGTAACTTCAATTTAACACACCCACATTGTTCAGTGTAATAAGATTGGAGACTGTGCCATCATCCATCACTTACTGAGACAGTCTTGAATTTTGTTTGAGGGAACCTAATTCTAAGAAGTTTTAACATCTTGACTTTGATTTTCTTAAAAAGACTGATGTTTCAATAAAATGATTACTTATAATGGTTGTACCTCAAATGTAGGTCTGTATCTGTAACATTAGAAAATATTACGTGGTGACAAATTTATATTGTTAAGTCTAATATTTTTTATGTGTGTTTGGATTTTTAAGCCCCATTGAGCGAAGGTGGCTAAGCAGATTGTGGTTGGTATGCAGATAGCTAAAACAATATAATATACCTAAAGACTAAGTTCGGTTATAGAATTACACTCAAGTGGATAGAAGGATTTAATTGAACAAAAACTCACGTTCATTTTAAACTTATAACCATAAAATTTCCGCCTTAAAATGAATATGGATAGAAGGAATGGATCTCCATACTCCTACTTAGCATAGAATGTAACCATTCGTTTAGTTATATTGAGCCTCAATTCTATGCTTCAGATTAGATCTACAGACATCATCTCACTCAGTTAGGCATAGATTTTTTTTATGTTACTTATCTTTGCATATCTATTTTTACCCACGACGGAACTGAGACTGTATATGCGATTGGGGTGAGATGATGTTTGTTTGTGTGTGCAAATCCATGTTGCCATTTTTATCCAAAAGTACTAAGCCGATTTTGATGCAAATTTCAGTTATGGGTTCGGGTGTAATTGGTGCATGTTTTTAAATAGGTGTTACGGTGACAACTCAACAAGGGGCGCTGCAGTAATTATTTGTTGGTGCAAATCGATGTTGCCATTTTTCTTTGAAACGATTACTCCGATTTTGATGCAGTTTTAGTTATGGGTTCATGTTTGATTGGTGCATGTTCTTAAATAGGTGTTACGGTGTCAACTCACCAGGGGGCGCCGCAGTAAACATTTGTTTATGCAAATCCATGTTGCCATTTTTCTCCAAAACTAGTTCTATTTTGCCTTTAAACGGTTCGCAATTAACCAGTTCTTAGATAGATGTTATAACGTTAATTTTCTAAAGGACATTGTCGTGGGTGTTTATTCAAAATGTTTATTTTGTTACTTGTATTAATTTAATGTTGGGACTTTTCAACTATTTCCAAGATGCCGACACAACATTGATAAATTTTCCTCAATGATCATTTTATTTAATGAAACTTCAGTTTCCAGCAAAATCGATCAGTGCTTAAATATTGCAGAGTAAATGATAGATTCAAATATCAACACAATCTGAATAAATAGAGCCCATACAAGTAGAATCTCGGATATAAACAGGTACTCAGCAATCAGCATTTGCATGGCTTTCAACGTTGCGTGCATTTGAAATTGTCGATAAGCTGTTTTAACTGGTAGGTTCTATTTTACGTATTGGTTGAATTAATACGAAAATTTTAACTTTTAGGGCCAGTTTCACTGGTTCCTGATAATGCGTAAGGTAGTTATCTGACACAAGGCGCCATATAAAAGCTTTAAAAAATCTGTCAGATTTCTTCATATTAGCGCTATCAGGAACCCGTGAAACTGGCCTTTAGTCTTGTATGACGTACGAGATAAATTCGTTGCCTTCCTAAAGTCAAGAACTTGACAATGTGATCTAAGATGGAATTAACTATAGTGCATTTCTAACTGTAAACTTAAGACTTTCACGATCTGCAGGATTATTCTCGATCATTCGAAAGTAAATTTGGATTTGGAAACGGCTTTTACTTCGACTTGGATCTTTGCAATTCACAATGCTCCGATCGGTTACTTTTATAGAAATTCTAAAAATCTGTGATTCTAATTGGAATGGTTTTCGCAACAAAATAGCTCAAAGATTTATCAATATTCAAAATGTAAAATTAAGCTTCCAAATCCGAAAGGTTTTCAAATGATTAAGAATCAGGTGACTGAACACATTGTTATCTATACTAATATTATAAAGAGAGAACATTTGTATTTTTGTATGTTTGTAATGATTTGGCTCAAAAACTACTGGAACGATTAAAAAAATTCTTTCACTAATATATAGAATGGACTTTCGGAATGAAAATAGGCTATATATTATCCCGTTTAAATCAAAGGTACATTCGTGGAGACCTAATTTGCAACCTAAGTCAACTAAAAAACGGTCGAAAAAACACGTTTCTTACGAACGCTGCTCAATTGAAAATAGATGGAAGAATATTTTCTATGGAAGAGTTGTACAACTTAATAAGACCTACAAAAAAGTCCGCGACAGCATATGTCTATCTCTTAAGGTTGACTCACAGTAACCATTTTAATCTTTAATTAGGGTTCCGTAGCCGAATGGCAAAAAACGGAACCCTTATAAATTCGTCATGTCTGTCTGTCTGTCTGTCTGTCTGTCTGCCCGTCCGTATGTCACAGCCATTTTATTCCGAAACTGTTAGGACTACAGAATTGAAACTTAGTAGGTAGATGTATTCTGTGAACCGCTTTCCGATTTTTATACAAAAATAAAAAATATAAAAGTTAAAGGGTATCCCATACATGGTACTGAAACAAAAAAAAAAAAATTTCTTCAAACCTATACGTCTATGGATAGGTCTTAAAAAATGACATTGAGGTTCCTACAATCATTTTTTCTCAAAGTCAATCATTTGAAAGATAGGCGTGTCTAAAGTGGTAAAATGTGTGCCCCCCCCCCCCCCCCCTCTAACTTTTAAAGTATGGGAGTGAAAAATCTAAAAAAAATATATGCTGTAGATCTCAATAAAAACTAACAACGAAAATTGGTTTGAACGAGATACAGTAAGCAGTTTTAGAGATATGACGACCGCAGAGATAACTTTGTTTTTCATACAAACACTATGAAAAACAAAGTTAATTTTGTAGTTGAGAAAAATCATAATTATGGAATACTTAACTGTGTTACGGAACCCTACGAGTGCGAGTCTGACTAGCACTTGGCCAGTTTATTTTTTGTTAAAAAATATTACATAACTTCCAAGGCTATTTTCAAGTATATAGTATTAATCCTTATCCAAATAATTACGTTAATTAGCTTGGCCACATATTATAGACTAGCAGCCCGCCCCAGCTTCACACGGGTAGAACATATATGCCTACAAAATTTGCATCAGTTTGTTGCATCGAATATAAAATTTTAACATATTTATCGTCATATTTCAACCAATTTACACAAAATCTTAAAATTAACCTTTACAGTATATAATTCAAATGAAAACTCTAGAAGATATCACGGATTTCACATACACGCATCGCAAAATTAATAAAATATCTGCATTGAAACCACAGATTAGGTCATAGTTACTAAGAAAATATTATTATAAGCTTAGCGATGCTGTAGATCCCCACCGATCACAATCAATTTGAAGTCAATATAGTATAATAATATATTTTTACTGTATAAAATTCTATTGTATAATATAGTTACGATCTATATATAAACCACCCCGACTGATCTATGTATAATCTTATCAATAAAAGCATTCCAATGACTCTAAACACGACATTTAAAATTTGAGTTGTAAGTTGGTGTGGATTAAGTATTCTGTTGAGTACAGGAGATGTCCCAGCATCAGGTCAATGCTTCCATGTTCTTACAATATCGTTGAAGAAGATTTTCGAATTGATCAGACCTATGAAAGTTGATTTCATAGCGCAATTAACTAGAAAAAAGCTCATAGTGTTATAACGATTGAACGAATTTTCATAAATCAAAGCTAAGAACACTCTCGATGAAGATATCTATGAAACAAAAAAAAACTATCAATAATAAAATCAAAATCGGTTCATCCGGTTGGGTGCTACGATGCTACTGACAGACACACAGATACACACGTTAAACGTATAAACCCCTACTTTTTTCGTTACGTTAAGGTTACGGCGGCAGATGTTCTCCTTGGTGGTAAGCTATTTTCCAACCGAATTCCAAAAATAAGGAGGTTCTCAATTGTTCTGTATGTTTTTTTTGTATGTGTATGTTACGTGATTACTCCGTCAATTGTGCACCGATTCGAATGATTCTTTTTATAATCGGTAGGGTACATTTTTGAGGTGGTCGCATTGTAATTTCATCGAGATGTGATAAGTATCTCTAGAGATATGACGATAAACGTCTCAAACTTGCTACTGAAGTTGACTCGGGGGCATTGAATTCGGTTGTTTTAGTTAAACTATCTTAATTATTGGTAGATTTAATGATCCCACTACCTCTGTACGAAAACCCATGATTCATGAATGCAAATAAACTTTCATTGGTAGGTATATAGCTAGGATTAGAACCAACGACCGTCGGGTCAGAATCAGGGTAACTATCCTTTACGCCAAAGGGCCGTCCAATATCACTACGTAAGTATTATAAAACAGAATCCATCACTGCGTCTGTCTGTCTGTTCGCAATAATCTCAATAGCTACTGAACGGATTATCATGCGGTTTTTACCAATAGCCAGAGTGTTTATGAGGAAGGTTTAAGTGCATAATTCGTTAAGATTTTGTGTAAATTGGTTGAAATATGACGATGATTGTTAAATATGTTAAAATTTTATATTCGATGCAACAAACTGATGCAAATTTTGTAGGCATATATGTTCTACCGGTGTGAAGCCGGGGCGCGCTGCTAGTAAATAATAAAATACGGGACATTCCGCACTAAAATATAGATCACGATCAATGCAACTTGGTCGAAACGTCGAGGTAAAAAAAATGAATGTTTTAGCGCGATAAGTTCCCTATTTTAATATTTATAATAACATTAGTGCAATCCACAAAAAGAGAGATAGAGAAAATAAAAATAGAGAGAGAGACAGCTTGACTACGATAGCTTAAAATTTTCAGGTATAAGCTAATAAGCATTGGAATATACTTAATATAATTGAAAAACAGAACTCTAGCTACTCAGGTTAGGCTGTGACCTGTCCATGATTATCGCAACAGCCAATCCAAAACAGTTGAAGCGCGTTCCACAAACAGGCACCGTGAAACCAATGATGGGCGCACATAATTTTAGGAATTGGTACCATCACTGAGTTAACGAGCTCAATAAGCGAACACATCATTGACGTATGTCATGCTACAGTCGTGTTCAGTTACATTACAAGTTAAATAATATTGTTTGAATAGTAGTTGACGAGAACGAATTGTATTTTTTTATAAAAACATCGGACGCTCCGATAAGTTTTTATCAAAAACTCCTAGTAATAGTGTGATGTACATTAAAAATAAAGGTTTGAACAACTCACCGGAGTGACACTTCACTACGGATCGGTCAGTGGTGGGGAGCGGGCGCCTCCGTTCCTTCTTTACTCATGTGCCTCCGGTGTGTTGTAATTACTTGCTGAAAACTGGTTGTTTTACTTGGTAAACCTAAGGCTTTACGAGTGGACATCACAAATAGTAAATTGTGCATTCTCTGTTTCTTACGTATTCGTTATTCATCCCGGTAGGTTTGTGTCAAACATTTTTGGTACAGCGCCTACCAATGTGAAAATAAATTCTCCGTATGAACTCTTATAAAGAGGCTAAATAACGAATACTTTAGTGACCCGGATCTATCTTTAGAAAAGAGTATTTAACGCAATTTTGCCACGAATAGCTTAATGTTACCTATTTACTTATATTTACATGTACATCATTATTTTCAATCATGATAGGAGCATTACATCGATGTTACGGCTGACTTGCTACAAAAAGTAATATCGCCATCAAGGAAAATATTTGCCACCATAACCTTATGTGTTCCGGCAGCACACAGCCTTTACGTATCAGAGCATTCTAAACCTAGTGCGTTCACCATCTTCGACCAAACCATCGCTTACCACCAGGCGAGATAGTGGTAAAACGGTACTCTATCAGATATAAAAAAAATTAAACATCAATACTGTAAATAAGATCGTTGAAAAACTAAAAGAACTGACTTCAAATACCGCGCTATTAATTTACCATTGTACCAAGTTTGAGGTGGTTTTCTCCATATCTCTGGAGATTCTTATCAGATCTCGATGAGATTACAATGGTACTGGGATATCTCCTTTCTAACAATAAAATAATTATCTAAATCGGTTTATAAACGACGAAGTTATCCGCGAACACACCTATATGTATATATACGTATATATATATACATATATATATATAAACGGTCAAATTGAGAAACTTCCTCCTTTTTTTGAAGTCGGTTAAACATATATTTGATGGTAAAATTACAAGTAAAAAGTGGGTAGGTACAGCAGGTAATGTAGGTACGTAGGTACTTTTTTAAAAGCTATACAGAAAACTCGTAGTTTTCTACTGATTGAACTAAATGAAGCTAATTGCTATATTGTAAACACTATTTGAATCGATAAAAAGTCTCTATCTAACACGGTTCAACCACACGATATCAATTGAAATAGATTTGTATGTATGACGTCAAGACGAGTCAATTTAATCGTAGGTAAATATTTATTTTATCATGGGTATGCTCAATCATTATTTTCTGCCTGTACTGCCTATTGCTACAATTAGGTTTCCTTTGATACTTCCACGCCCAAAGATATAACGTCAATCTTTTCATGTGCTTTGTGCTGTTTTCTTGATATCATATACCCATTTTTATTGGATCACCATTATTGGAGACTCTCGATCTCTTCAACCTATTCTCAGCCACCAATAAAAAAGCCTTGGCTTGAACCACCCAAATAAATGTTGCAAATCAGTTTTCTAATCTTCGGTATAATTTTCGGTGCTGTCTGGCACTGAAAATTATTTATGGAAGACGGGATAGAATATTTTTGCTGTCTGGATTGGACTGAAGTCAGTTGTCCAGCAGCGCCTCGTCTCAGATCCACCTTTCAGATCCAGACAAGCATGATCCCATCTTAGACCGTATATTCAACTTACATCAGACAGACGGACAGAAACTGTTTTGCACTACGTGCTTTTGTAGCCTCTGGCAATGCTGTACGTCCAGCCCAGCTGCATTGTCTCTAGTATGAAAAAGCGTGAATATGATTGTTATTAGAGTATAGGCAGAATTGCAAGAAGTATGGCAGCTAATTTATATTGAAAATCGTTAATTTTTTAACTGCAAGCAATCCTCTTAACCACTTTCCACTTTCTCATTAGATGTTTGGTGATGATGTGGTCTAAGGTGATACAATACAAATGGTGTAAGGTGGTGTTATACTTGTCTGGTAATTAGACACATTAGTGAGATGAAGCGTTGAAAAAAAATGAAAAAAAAACGGGACAAAGAACATTTGAGCAATCTATATAGCGCATTTGTCTTAACCTAAGGGTTGAGACAGTTTTCGGAGTCAATAGAGAGTCAGTAGAATCAGTACAGTCAGTACAGACCTAACCAAACGACAGAAAAAATAATAGTGCTGCATACCTAAACTAGTTACATGTAACAAATTATGTGAAGGTACCTACATAATCAAATGCCTGGGTCGGACGTACGTACCATAACATCCCTTTGGTTTCCTGTTTGATGGAAACACAGAAAATTGAGTTGCGTAAAGCTGTTGCACCGAGGAACTGAATGTTTTGACAGCCCTATTTTCGGTGTTCCAATTTTGCAACAGTGATTTTTCAGTGACAGTTACCGAAGTCGCCGTGTGAAGGTTACCAGTTATTTTGCATGAACTGCTATATAGGATTTTTAAATGATTGCTGTTAAAACGTGTGTTGCTTGTGTGTATCTTGTAACTTTAACATTTTACCAGTTTATTTGATAATCTTTGAACTATGTTATTATGTTCCCATTTTATTTAATCATATTTATTAGTAGTATGAAAATAGATGTAACTATATATATATACGTATTGTTGTTATAATAATAAGAGCTTCTTTCACAATGCTCGAGTAAAGTATTATTGGCTAGTATTTGACCACTAATTAGCCTGTTGGTAATTTACGATGTGTTTGAGGATAGGATAGGAAGTTCAGATGTAACACTCGTATGTAGCTACAAAATTACCAACTTTAGGTTGGAAACTAACCAGGCGGACACTAGCTATAGCTTTACAATCATGCCAGTCTAAAAACCTCACTTTAATGTTGACAAAAATGTCTTGAGTGACATCACAATAAAGCATCCAAATCGATAGGTTATAGAGATTTCCTCTATTTCGCAAAAAACTGTTTGAAATTTGTTTTGATTAAAATCCAATTGGATACAAAGGTAAAGTTTGCTCAACTGTGATCTATAAATATCGAATACGACTTCTTAGTTAACAGGCGCATAAACGTTTGGCATATTTCCTTGCTCTTGCTTACAGCAATAGCAAATTTATTGGCTTCCATTATAAACGACACAAATACAAACTATGTTACAAGGCTACAAGATCATTACAAAAAATTCTAGATGAGCAGAACACAAAGCAGTTGACACTAAATAGAATAATTTTATAATCATTATCGTAATTTGTTGCGCGAATCAATAATCAATTTGCTGGTAGCAATTATGTAACTTGATTGCTTCTTCATTCAATATCATACTATAGAACCCACGATGATTGAATGTGATGCCATTATAATTTTTTGTTGCACATCTTGAAAAATATCTTCATAAAAAATATACTGATTAATAAAGTCTGACACCATTACTCACTACTATTTTTGTCAAGTCTCTTGACCTTGGTTTCATGCATGTGTATGTCCGATGCACTTCCTCAGGGAATTTACCCGGCAACATTACGACGGTAATGGAAATATTTTTATACTTGAAACAAAATTCAGTGTTTTAAACGTTCGCCTTATATAATGGTACTCAAAATCACATTCAATAATGTAAACGAAACGAAACGAAAACACAAACGTTTTTGAATGTGTGTGAGTGTGTGTTTGTGTGCGTGTGTACGTATGCATGCGTGCGTGCGTGAATGAGTGCATGCGTGCGTGCGTGCGTGCGTGTTTGCGTGCGTGCGTGCGTGCGTGCGTGCGTGCGTGTGTTTGTTGTATGTATGAATAGGTATGTTAATTATGGTTATTTTATGGTATCTTTAACGCTGAAACGACTGAAACGACAGAACAGGCTTAGATTACATATATAATAAAGATATCTTAATATAAATAATATGTACCCTTTGTACATTTTGTTACGGAAACCCACGGATAAGACAAGAGTCGAGCTAGCAATCTAAAATGTCCACTTTCAGTAACTCCATAAAAAGATAAAAATTAACGAAGCGTAATACCCTAATACATATCCTTCGTATAACAATAGGGTCCAGACAAAAATACCGGTCAAATTTATTCAATTGGATAATAAGGTGTAATGATTCCGTTTGACACGGACCTCCAGCCGGGTAGAATACGACGATGTAATAAAAAAATTAAGACCTAATTTTATGGATAATATTAAGGATTCCGTCCACCACAAGAGACTGCAACATACATTTAACCGTAAATGAAAAATATATGTTTAAGTGTATTGCTCTCACGTTCGTTATCATACGGTCAGTATTTTGAGTATACATATACTCGTAAATAGCCGTCATAATTTTCGAGACCTTTATTTACATACGTACGACTAAGGCCAAGATTATGGGCAATGGCCTTTAAGTGGGCGCAGACCTTATATTCGTAATACTGAAATCTGAAAAGTCGTGTTAAAAAGTTTGCGCTTTGTCGTAAAATATACGCAATTCGTCACGGAACCTGCATTTATTTGCGACAGTGAGTGAAGGAAAGTGTAAAAAAAATAATTAGGTCATGGATAAGGTAAGGCACGACTTTAACAACAATAAAAAGTTGCTTCAGTTACTAAGTCAGAGTTTTACAACATAGCTTATTCTTTCACATTAAATATAAGTATTCCTGCTACATTTACCTGAAGAACTAATTATATTTTAAGTTAGCCTGCATTTCGTTTATAGCGTGTTTTTTAAGACACATTATCGGTTTTACAATGTAAGTATTATGCCAATATCTTGTATAATAGAGAGTAGGTACTATTAATTATTCTGTGCAGGTAAACACTAGTTATAATTATTTTTCTAGATAAGGAAGAATAAGTGCTCAATAAGTACTTAATACTAATATTAGGCACTACACGTATTATACATCGATGATTAATACACTGTTCTGTTACGTACCCATTTTTAGGGTTCCGTAGCCGAATGGCAAAAATCCCTTATAAATTCATCATGTCTGTCCGTCCGTATGTCACAGCCACTTTATTCCGAAACTATTAAGACTACACAGTTTAAACTTGGTTGGTAGGTGTATTCTGTGAACCTCTTTACGATTTTTATACAAACTGAAACTAAAAATTTTTATTCATCAAACCTATACGTGCGTCTATAGATAGATCTTTAAAAACTTGAAAATTGTCATTTGAAAGATGTATTGTGTCACCATCATGGAGAAAATCTGTCGCCAAAACCTTACGGTATTAAAGCAAAACAGCCCTCGAGAGTCAGACCATTTATGCCTGACTAGTTTATCATCTTCGACAACATCATCAATTCTAAATGTATGTGTGTAAGTATCATTCCTGACACAGGCAAATTCACATACAGAACAGTGAAGATGAGTTATTGTATCTGAGCCAAGGTTTCTGCATTTAAAGTCTGCAAGTAAACACGTGTTTGAGGTCGAAATATTAACATAACAATATTTGTTATTTTAACGTCAATAATCGTTATGCAAACTTTGAGTTCAAAAAATAATTGCTGTCTCTACTCTACGGTTTGATGGTTGTCGATAGTGGTGACATTTTGGAATATTGTTGAACTGAATGGATACAAAACAAATACCTAGCTTGTGCTATAACCATAGATTTATTTAAAAACGTTGTTTAACCTTTTTAACCGACTTCACGAAAAAGGAGGAGGTTCTCAATTCATCGGTAACTTTTTTTTCGATTTCAAAAATTCTTTTTTTTGTTTCAAAGCGTACCCTTCCCAGGTGGCCCCATTTAAATTTTAATGAAATCGGTCCAGCTGTTTTTAATATATCAACATTTGTATTACGACGCATTTGACATGACTTACTAGTTACTACTGGCACAGATTATGTAATAGTGACTACTAATATTTACTAATAATAGTTAATAGTTACTAGCCAATTAAACCACGGTTCGATCCCTTGATACGACGAAATTAGTGGATTGCATTTTTTACCCAATTATGCATTGGTAGCGCCATCTATGACTACTTATTTTGAAAGTTAATCTTTCGGCAGAAATCATAACAGTTTTCAAATCTGACGAGACGTTTGATGTTTGATGGATCGAACAGTGTCTTAATTGGCAGAGCAACTGGACGTGTCATCCGGGGGGTGCGGGTTCGAGTCCCGTCGGTACGATGAAATTTTGGATCGTGTTTTACAATATAATTCATATTTGTTCATGATACCAAGGTAATATTAAGATAACATTGATTTTGGTGCTACCAAATTTAGTTAGTAGTCTAAATATTTCAACGTATAAATAGGTATTTTGTTCCAATAGCCTTGCATCAAAATAGGAGTTAAATTCACATGGTTTTAATTAATCCGCGTAATATAACACATTCAATTCGGCGTGACACGTTCGCTATTCTAGTTTTATTTAGATTGATGCTGATTAACATGGCTCTGCACTTTATCATTGCGTCATTATACGAATGAATGTCATATCCCGAATAGGATATTCACGCATATAAGTAGGTAGGTATCTGAGCAAAAATATAAACAATGGTATTATTTTGTAAGGGACGTCCCGTCGCGTAAATCAACGTAATTTTTCGTTCAAATTTTTTTTACCGACTTCATAAACGAAGGAGGTTTCTCAATTCGGTCGTATATATTTTTTTGTGTGTATTCGCGGGTAACTTCGTCGTTTATAAACCGCTTCTGATGATTATTATTTTGTTGGAAAGGAGATATCTCAAGGATGGTACCATAGTAATTTCATCGATATTTGATAAATATCTCCATAGATATATAAACGTCTGAAATTTGCAACTGAAACGGACTCGCACAGCGTTGAAGTCGGTTGTTTTAGTTTTTAAACTATTTTATTAACTTTGACAACTTGTCGTAATTTTTCTGTATGTGTCTACATATCTAGAATTGTTTGAATGTTTAAACGACTAACAATAACCGATGACACACTGAAAAATGTTCTACGATTTTTGACTAATGTGCTAATGAAATAAATAAGTATGAAGATGATGTCTTGTATTACATAACAAGAAAAACTTGGACATATTATGTTAGTTTTTGAACAACTCAGCTTTAACAAATGTTTTACAGAAATCAAATTGTAAAATATGTCTTTAGATAACAAGACACTCTGAACTTCTGCGAGCGAAGCGAGCCTGAGACTTTTCAATATTTAACTCAAACATATCTCATATTTACAACATTTAAAATAAGTAGCTTTTCTTTCATTCTGCTCATTAAGAGCTAAAAATTTGCCTTTTTTGACAGGCTCGCTTCGCTCGCAGTCGTTCAGTGTTGGGTGTCCTTGCTTTTTTATGTAAAAAGGACGATTATGTCTACAGTAACACCAAATTATTATAATTTTTTGAATTTTAGCTTATAAACAAATGCATTTTTTTAAGTTTTTGATTGAGAGACATAATACAAATACTTATTTAATTTAAATATATCACCTACAACAGCGTCCTCTTGCGAGTTAACGTAAAATAACAATTCATTGGAAACCGTTACCAAAAAATTACAAAACGTTTAAAGAAAATCGCATCTAAATCACACACTCAAACACCCTTTCACTTTAGCTATTTCGTCATTGGTTAAAGTAAACGACGGTACAACAATCACTTACAAACGGAGCATTATCTACAGTTCAAATTAACCCATTTATCAAACACACTAGTTTTCCCAACAAAATAATTTCAAATACCATAACAAATGACGAAATGTAGCTTACAAAATGGCGTAATGGCGAACTAATAGGGCTTAATTGAACGAGTGTCAGAACACGCGACGCTGATTACTACGACACGATATGTAACTGTTATTTAACTGAAGACAGTGAGTGTGAGACTATTGGGAAAATAACGGGTTGTCTTGTAGAGGGCAAATCGCTCGCTTTGTTTCTTTCGGGTCATGCTCATAAAATTCCACATTTGAATTCCGTAGATACTGTTTTGTCTGTCTTTCAGTGATACTTATTGTAAATGGGAAGCCACGTGTTGAATCAAATGGCAATGTTACTTTAAAGGTTTTTATACAAATAGACTGAGACTTGAGTATGCATATTTTAATTGCCAGAATAAATAATAATAAATAATAATTACAAGGTACCCAAAATAAATAACCATGCCTATTTGGTTAGTTAGGTACCGACCATTGAACATAACATAACCTACTTTGTGGTAGCCAATTTTCAAAGAAATAAAATCACAAACGATAACTTCAGAATATAACTTACCTAATTAAATTTGAATTACTTGCATTGCATTATGAGAAAACTTTAAATAACATTTTTACTTACAAATTTTGTTCTTGTTATCTCCTTTTTTCATAAAAATAATAACTACCTTTTTGTAGGGATCTCAGCAAGGACGTGACCTAGAATTTTCTTGTTACATGGTCCAGTAGCTTTCATTGTGAATCCATGAATCACCGACGACACTTTCGCTAAAATATTTTTCGAGATGAGAATCCAAAAATCGAGTGTCTGGAATATGTTCGTGATTGAATTTAATAATTCAAAGTATTTTGTATAAATTATCTTGATAGAAAATTTTATATAGGTAGACGTACGATGAGTTATATTTAGTTACTTAGTTCTATTCGAAATATAATTGGTACTGCGATTAGATTCGTTTCTTTTTTAATATATTTTGTTTCTTTATATCAAAATTTTTTGGTCAAAAATTGTCTGAAGTTCTAAACCGTGGGTTGGGGATGCGTAAGCTAAATGACTCTTTCCTTTTGTTTTTAACCGACTTCAAAAAAAGAAGGAGGTTTCTCAATTCGACCGTATATTTTTTATTTGCTACTTACAACTACAATTTGAGACGAATGTGTATTCTTTTTATAAAAATTTTAAATCACATAAGTTATGATTGAAAGCATTTTCGCATTATTTTGTTGATAAATGTATTACTTGACTAAATAATCTATGATTTTCAACAAAAATTATGTACTGTAATTTTTAAAACAGAACAATTAAAAAAACTAATGTATTTGCTAGAAAAATCGTGTAATGCAATTTTCCATTATTTTCAATATTTTTGAACCTAAATAAATACCTACTCCACAAATCAGAGTTGTATATTCGTAGTACCTACAATATAAAATAAAACTGTCTAGATCTGAATGACAGCATAATTATATGGAGTAAATTTAAAATAACGGTATTTCACTTGTATGGACAACTCATGTGTCGCAGGCATGCATCGTAATTCAGTATTCAGCAACACAATCATGTACAGTAGTAAACTCATACTAATATTAATCTAATTATTAGTAAACTGGCCAAGTGCAAGTCGGACTCGCAGTCGTAGGGTTCCGTAACACAGTAACACAGTTCGCAACTACAAAATAACTTTGTTTTTCATAGTGTTTGTATGAAAAACAAAGTTATACTTGCGGTCGCTATATCTCAACAACTGCTGAATGTATCTCGTTCAAACCAATTTTCGTTGAAAGTTTTTATTGAGATCTACAGAATATATTTTTTCTAGATTTTTCACTCCCTTCCTTTAGAAGTTAGAGGGGGGGGGGGGGGACACACATTTTACTACTTTAGACGCGCCTATCTTTTAAATTATTGACTTTGAGAAAAAATGATTTTAAAAACCTCAGGGTTATTTTTAAAGACCTATCCATAGACACGTATAGGTTTAAAGAAAAAAAATTTTTTTTGTTCCATTTCCATGTATGGGATGCCCCCCTTAAACTTTTATATTTTTTATTTTTGTATAAAAATCGGAAAGCGGTTTACAGAATACATCTACCTACCAAGTTTCAATTCTGTAGTCCTATTGTTTCGGAATAAAATGGCTGTGACATACGGACGGACAGACAGACAGACAGACAGACAGACAGACAGACAGACAGACAGACAGACAGACAGACATGACAAATCTATAAGGGTTCCGAATTTTGCCATTCGGCTAAGGAACCCTAAAAACCTACCCTGTACTGTTTAGGGTGTAGCAACATACATTATTTACAAAATGCATTACATTTATTTTACAACTAGCAGCCCGCCCCGGCTTCGCACGGGTAGAACATATATGCCTACAAAATTTGCATCAGTTTGTTGCATCGAATATAAAACATTAACATAATTATTTAACAATCATCGTCATATTTCAACAACTTTACACAAAACCTTAACGAATTATGCACCTAAACCTTCCTCATAAACACTCTAGCTATTGGTGAAAACCGCATGATAATCCGTTCAGTAGCTATTGAGATTATTTCGAACAGACAGACAGACAGACGCAGTGTTGGATTTTGTTTTATGATACTTATGTAGTGATATTGGACGGCCCTTTGGCGTGAAGGATAGTTACCCTGATTCTGACCCGACGGTCGTTGGTTCTAATCCTAGCTATATACCCACCATTGAAAGTTTTATGTGCATTCATGAATCATGGGTTTTCGTACAGAGTGGGATCATTCAATCTACCAATAATTAAGATAGTTTAAAAACTAAAACAACCGACTTCAATGCCCCGCGAGTCAATTTCAGTTTACAAAAATAATCATTCGAATCGGTTCACAATTGACGGAGTAATCGCGTAACATCCACACAAAAAAAGAAAAAAAAAACATACCGACGAATTGAGAACCTCTTTCTTTTTGGAAGTCGTTTAAAAAGTAGCTTATCACCAAGGAGAACATCTGCCACCGTAACCTTACGGCGTTCCCCGACGCAAAAAGTAGGGGTATTATACGTTTAACGTGTGTATCTGTGTGTCTGTCTGTAGCATCTTAGCACCCAGCCGGATGAACCAATTTCGATTTTATTATTGATAGTTTTTTTTTATTTGATAGATGTCTTCATCGAGTGTTCTTAGCTTTGATTCATGAAAATTCGTTCTATTGTTATAAAACTATAAGCTTTTTTCTAATTAATTGCGCTATGAAATCAACTTTCATAGGTCTGATCAATTCTAAAATCTTCTTCTTCAACGATATTGTAAGAATGTGGAAGCATTGACTCTACAGAATACTCAAATCCTCACCAACTTATAGCTCATATTTTAAATGTCGTGTTTAGAGTCATTAAAATGCTTTTAATGAAAAGATTTATACATAGATCAGTCGGGTCGGTGTTTAAATATTATATAATTATACATATAGATCATTATTATATTACACAATAGATCATATTATTATACTATATTGACTTCAAATTGATTGTGATCGGTGGGGATCTACAGAATAGCTAAACCTATAATAATATTTTCAGAGTAACTTTGACCTAATCTGTGGTTTCACTGCAAATATTTTATTAATTTTGCGATGCGTGTATATGAAATCTGTGATATCTTCTAGAGTTTTCATTTGAATTATATACTGTAAAGGACAATTTTAATCTATAATATGTAGCCAAGCTACTTAACGTAATTATTTGGATAAGGATTAATACTATATACTCAAAAATAGCCTTGGAAATTATGTAATATTTTTTAACAAAAAATTAAAGATTAAAATGGTTACTGTGAGTCAACCTTAAGAGATAGACATATGCTGTCGCGAATTTTTTTGTAGGTCTTATTAAGTTGTACAACTCTTCGATAGAAAATATTCTTCTATCTATTTTCAATTGAGCAGCGTTCGAAAGAAACTTGTTTTTTCGACCGTTTTTTTGTCGACTTAGGTTGCAAATTAGGTCTCCACGGATGTACCTTCGATTTAAACGGGATAATATATAGCTTTTTTTCATTTCGAAAGTCTATTCTATATATAAGTGAAAGAATTTTTTAAATCGGTCCAGTAGTTTTTGAGCCAAATCATTACAAACATACAAAAATACAAAAGTACAAAAATACAAAAATACAAAAATACAAAAATACAAAAATACAAAAATACAAAAATACAAAAATACAAAAATACAAAAATACAAAAATACAAAAATACAAAAATACAAAAATACAAGAATACAAAAATACAAAAATACAAAAATACAAAAATACAAAAATACAAAAATACAAAAATACAAAAATACAAAAATACAAAAATACAAAAATACAAAAATACAAAAATACAAAAATACAAAAATACAAAAATACAAAAATACAAAAATACAAAAATACAAAAATACAAAAATACAAAAATACAAAAATACAAAAATACAAAAATACAAAAATACAAAAATACAAAAATACAAAAATACAAAAATACAAAAATACAAAAATACAAAAATACAAAAATACAAAAATACAAAAATACAAAAATACAAAAATACAAAAATACAAAAATACAAAAATACAAAAATACAAAAATACAAAAATACAAAAATACAAAAATACAAAAATACAAAAATACAAAAATACAAAAATACAAAAATACAAAAATACAAAAATACAAAAATACAAAAATACAAAAATACAAAAATACAAAAATACATAAATACAAAAATACAAAAATACAAAAATACAAAAATACAAAAATACAAAAATACAAAAATACAAAAATACAAAAATACAAAAATACAAAAATACAAAAATACAAAAATACAAAAATACAAAAATACAAAAATACAAAAATACAAAAATACAAAAATACAAAAATACAAAAATACAAAAATACAAAAATACAAAAATACAAAAATACAAAAATACAAAAATACAAAAATACAAAAATACAAAAATACTAATGTTCTCTCTTTATAAAATTAGTATAGATAAATCACGTATCACCTAATCATTTCATCACCAATTTGGAATAATTTTTCTTTTTTTTTAATCTCAATTTTCAACATATTTTATGAAGTCTCTCGGGTCGTAAGACGCCCGGACCTTTGGAAGGCATTGACGGAGCCGAAGCCAACGTCAAGAGACCCTTTACAATGTATTATATTAATTATAAATTATTGTATATGGATGGGAGGATATGATAAACTATGGAAAGATGGTACAAAATATAGGCTATTGTTATGAATTCTTAATGGTCAGTGATCTGGACTATGGGATGAGGTACGGCACCCGCCAATTATGCCTCATTACAAAATATAAGGCGGGTGGTGACTTGCTAAACACTGAATGGGCCCCCGTTAAAGGCGGACATATTTTTATTATTATTGTAACTAATGTAATAATATACCTATATCATTATGATATACTTATATATTTATCTATACTAATATTATAAAGAGAGAACATTTGTATTTTTGTACGTTTGTAATAATTTGGCTCAAAAACTACTGGACCGATTAAAAAAATTCTTTCACTAATATATAGAATGGACTTTCGAAATTCATGAATGCTCATAAAACTTTCATTGGTAGGTATATAGCTAGGATTAGAACCAACGACCCTCGGGTCAGAATCAGGGTAACTATCCTTTACGCCAAAGGGACGTCCAATATCAAACGTAAGAATTATAAAACAATGTCCATCACTGCGTCTGTCTGTCTGTTCGCAATAATCTCAATAGCTTCTGAACGGATTATGATGCGGTTTTCACCAATAGCCAGAGTGTTTACGAGGAAGGTTTAGGTCTTAGGTGCATAATTCGTTAAGGTTTTGTGTAAATTGGTTCAAATATGACGATGATTGTTAAATATGATAATATTTTATATTCGATGCAACAAACTGATGCAAATGTTGTAGGCATATATGTTCTACCCGTGCGAAGCCGGGGCGGGCTGCTAGTATTATGTATTTTAATATTGTATGTATTACTATTCAATTCAATTGCAGATATTTATCTGGTTGACCGAGCTGTGCACGGTATTTTTTGCCACCATTATTGCCACTTTAACAAAAAAATATTTATTACTCTTCTCGACATCTGTTGGCGAATAATTATACTATTTTTTTAATTGAGAGCAACTAACTGCTCCAACGACACAATAACACTAAAGCTACTTCTATTCGCCAATAGATGTCGGGAAGAGTCATATTTTAAGTTGATTATCGATAATGTTGATTATAAACACGAATAAAACATAATTTTCCGAAAATTAATCCTAGCTAGATCGATTTATCGCCCCCGAAATCCCCTGAATACTAAGTTTTATGAAAATCGCTGGAGCCATTTCCGAGATTCAGATTATATAGGTATATATTTATACATATACAAGAATTGCTCGTTGAAAGGTATTAGATAGATATTATGTTCATCCTTACTATACGTTTATAAATATTGTATTCATTAATAGTTTACGTTAATTAAATTAATTTATCTATGACGTAACTATAACTTTCTTTATACTCTTTTTATCGGTACTTACTCCGCCACCTCCAGGTTGTGACTGAAAACCAGCGCTGAGTGTGAATGCACTCCGCATCTTACTGAGTTACGACCTTTTCAACTCTATGTAAACATTATGTTTAATGTGTACCTTTTTTTACCTGTTTCTATATAATTATATATATATGTTTTGTTTCTTGTAGTGTTGAATAAATGTTTTTTTCATTCTTCTTTCTTTCTTTCAACTAATATTCGATGGCAGAAATAGATACGCTGGCTGACAGTGACCTTACTTGGTCTTGCATTAAGAATTATAATGGAATAATAATTATATTGGAATGCTACAGAAATAATCCCAGCTTTACACATAATTTTATCTCTTATTTACAATATTTACTGTTCCATTATGTAAATTCTATCACTAAAATAATCCCACCAACCAAGGTACAAAAAATTTTAATGGCATAATATTTATAATTCTCACGATAATTTCTATCGATATTGAACTTTCAAAATTTACTAAAGGCAGTAACTATGTAGGTACTTACACATATATATGCACATAATTTTAATATTTATAGCCAACCAAAATTATATGCTTACTTGTAAACTTCATCGAAAATCGTTTTTTAAACAGTTCCCAACAAATATTTACATTTAAGCAACACATAATAATTTACATCTAAAATAATTTTCTCATGCCATGTTTATACGAACTTAAATAAATCGATCAGCTTAACATTTTTACGCTCCAAGTCGGATTGTATTTACGTTACCGCATTTTGTTTGAAAGTGACGAGATTTTTTTGAACGCATTAGCGATGAAACACGCAAACAGAGATCAATGTTTGGGTTAGAGAACTGTTTAGTGTAATCCGTTTTACGATAAATTGTATGTAACATGTGGCTTAAATCATAGATAGGTATTCGAGAAATCGACACTGAAAAATAATATAGTATAAAAACTAAAACAAACGGCTTCCATGCCGCGCGAGTCAGTTTCAGATGCAAGTTCGAGACGTTTATCGACATATATCTAGAGATACTTATCTCGATTAAATTACAATGGTTACAACCACCCTGGGAATATCTCCTTTCCAACAAAAAAATAATCATTAAAATCGGTTCATAAACGACGACGTTATCTGCGAACACACATAAAAAATACTCGTATATAGAGTCGAATTGAAAAACCTCCTTTTTTTCAAGCCGGTTTAAAATACATCACCTGAAACAAAACCGGTTTAAACTTGAGTCATTATTATTGTTATATCTTAATTTATGTTTCGTCTGCATTTCAAGTTTCTACTAATTATGATAAAGGAGATAAAACTCTGATGGACGGAATGACGGACGGACGGACAGACGGACAGAGAAGTCTCAGTAATAGGTTAAGGTTTTAACCTTTGGGCATGGAATCCAAAAAAAGATATGAATACACTTCGTCCATAACACAATAAAATCGATAAACATGCAACCCAAAAGGGCTCCCTCGATATTTTCCATGTGCTAATTCTTACACTGGGGAGAAATAACATTAAATCGTTGAGAATTGCGATACTTCCGATGCTTTTCCGCTAACGAACTGATAATTTAGAGGGTGCGAGTCGTTTTCGACGGCCTTACGATGTGCAGTTGGTATTATTTGTTTTGTTTTTCATTTATTTTCGGGAAGATTTTTAGTAAATGAAGAGAAATATTCATAAAAGATACTCAATTTGTTGCAATGATTAGTACAGTTGACTTTCCACAAGTGGTAGCTATATTATATTAATGTTTCACCTGACTTGCTGCCAAAAAGAAACTTACCAGCACCAAGAAGAAAATCTGCCGCCATAACCTTAGGGTGTTTCGGCAGTACAGCCCATGAGAGTCAGACCATTCTATGATAAAAAAATAAATATTTAAAAAAATTTATACCTAAGAATCTTTTAAAATGATTAAAATATTTTTTTTAATGACAGTTAAAGTTTTAGGCCATTGTAAATTAGCGGAACAACGGCAGTATTAAATTAGTATGGCCTTGCATTCCACATGCTATCCTATTAGGTAGTTCTCACCATGAGTTATAGCATCCACCACAAAGAACGGCCGCTTCGTTCGCCCAGTTTATTTCTCGTAAAAATGTTACTAACCGTCATCTTATCCTAAAATAGACAATGATGTCAAGAGCTCATTTATGGCACCAGATTGTTTGCATCTCTGCAGTCGTGTCGGATTTCAAGGGTTAACATTTGAATTATTATTTTCTATTTTTTAGCCAGGTGAGAGTTTGAGCGACAGTGGATCGCTTTCGATTTATAAATAGACTGGCCAAAAATAAGTCAAACTCGCACACGTAGGGTTCCGTATCACAGTACAATATTTAATAAGATTGAATAAAGTTTGCCGGAAATATAAGTTTCTTGTATGGGGACACCCCCCTTAATTTTAAATTTAATTTAATTTTCATTATCTAATTCTATAAGAATATTTGTCCTGACATACTGACTGACTGACTGACTGACTGACTGACTTAGAGACAACGTACAGCCTAAACCACTGGTCGTGAGATTTAATATATGGAGGGTTATTAGTTTGTACGCAAGGGTGTACTAAGAAAGGATTTTCCCTAATTCACCCTTAGAGGGGATGAAACGGGGGTTCAAAGTTTGTATGGAGAAGCAAGATTAGATAGTCTTTTTTTATTCAAAACTTTACATAAGTACTTCTGCAAAAAATAACTAAATACGTGATTTAGGATTTTTCGAAATTCCACCCCTAAGAGAAATGGGGTAACAAAGTCTGAACATCAATATTGTTTCGGATTGAGCTGAAAGGCATGCAGATAGTTATTATGACGTAGGTATCCGCTAAGAAAAGATTTTCCAAAATTCAGCCCTTAAGGTACGGCCACACCGCGGTGTCCTGCGATCTGCGGGCGCGATCTCAGTACTTTTCAATTGTTTTCTGACCGCGTTTGGTGTGAACCAGTCGGTACAAATACTACCTACTGCGCTATCTGATATTGGTGTTTTCGTACCTTTAATCATTACTTAGTATAAAACAAAGTCGTTTCCTGCCGTCTATCCTCTCTCTGTACGCTTAGATACTCGTATATTAAACTACACAACGGATTTTAATGTGATTTTTATGAATAGGTAGAATGATTCAAAAGGAAGGTTTATAACCTAAAATTTTATAAAATAATTGGTGTTGATAGATGAAAGAAAGGTAAGGTTAGTACCTACTTTAAGTACCTACTTTGAGCACTTCTGTCCGTATGTTATGTTGTGAGTGCCAAATTATATGGCGCATTAACGATAAGGCAATCTTAACAGAGTACCTAATTAACTACATGTTAAGATTATTGAGTGATGTTTACATTTTAATGTAACGGAGTAACTAATCTGAAACTTATATTTTATAGCGTAATAAAGTTACCATGTCTCAAGATCAAAGATTTGAAAAATACGGGCATAAAACATTTTTATCGTCGAGATTGATAGACGAAATTATCGTCTATGGTAAAAATGAGTTATACATGACAATTTGTTAAATTCTGATCAGTACCTTGTGTAATATTATTAAAACCAGAATTGGCTCCAGAAAAGATATGTTAACCCATTCTAAATTCTACCAAACAAAAGTTTAAGGGTTCCGTACACAAAGGGTTCCAACGATCTTATTAAATATTGTACTGTGGTACGCAACCCTACGTTTGCAAGACTCGCACTTGGCCAGTTTATTTATTAATTTATTAACTCATTGCATTAAATTCATACGGCCCAGTCCCGTCTTCTGAGTTCGTTATCGTTGTACAATAGCATTTCCTAACTTTTTCATAGAATCCCTATTAACTACGCTAATTTATTTCAAAATATTTATTTTAATTTAAATAACATACATTCCCTTTTAAATATATTAAGTTATGAATAGATCTTGCTTATTAGCAGAATCATAAAATATTAATGACACTACTGGTACGTAGAAATAAGAATGTGTTCTATATAGCAATATACTAACAGTTTATATTTATTTATCATCATCATTATATTTTATGAACGACCTAATATTAAGTTGTGCTTAATATTAGGTCATTCATTAAAACATACTAAATGAGTGCGCATTAGTAATTTACTACCAACATTTACGATACAGCCGGCATTCCAAGAAAATTTGGCTTCCACACAACTGCGATTTCCAATCGCACAATCACATCTGTCCTTTGATGAGCGAACCGATATAACTATATCACTTTCTCGGAAAATTTATAAATTATTTACTTATTAAAATTGTACCTTAGTTGTTTGTCTAGTTATGTTTTTTAGTATGAATTATAAATACTGATTGAAACTGTATTTTAAATAGTAACATTATTGTGTAGATAAATAGGCATACCTAGTGGAAACTTTGGCGCGCCATATTTATGTATAAAATTTCACTTTTATTTGTGCCAAATTGCATTCAATATCCATTTAACAGTTTTTGAGAGTTTCACAAGCAAACAAAAAAAACCTAAACATTAATAAATAATATTGTAGGATTAAGTAATAAACAAGAGAGTATTAAGCTATAATTATTGAATATGGACATATTACACTGGAACACCTACGGTTTCAGTCAATGCTTAAAAAATTAAATCAGACGGACGGTAGTGCCACAGAACCCAAAAATACAGGTTTGTGTTATATAAAAGGATATTCTAACTAATATTCTATATTGGTTACCGTCAAGACTGACGATCGAATTCAATATCCAACCACTCCGTCAATTTGACTCTAATACGTGTCTACAGGGAATGTATAAAAAGTACTGTAACATATTGGATCGGAAATTTATCAAAGCCTTTGAATTTCGTTGAAAAAAAAGAGATCAGGTTTTCTAGAAAATGTGCTTGCCTTCTAATGTCTTTTGAACGTTGAAGTACAAATATGTAATTTTTGTATAGGTACAAAGATGCAGATTGGTTTATTTTCGTCAGCTAGGTGAAAAAAAAATAGATTAGATACATATACTTTTCACGTCATAAACTGCTGATTTTTAACCCCCGACGCAAAGAAAAGGGGTTTTATACGTTGGACGTGTATATCTGTGTATGTGCGTGTCTGTCTATGTCATAGCACCCAAATGGATAAACCGATTTAGTTTTTTTTTTGATAAGTGTTTTTCAATCATTTTCTGATCGCCGTAGATCGCGTTTGGTTTGAAACAGTCGCTATAAATACTACTGCATTATCTGATCACGCCCGCGCACGCGCATTGCTGTGGTTTGGCCGTACCATTAAGAGAGTGTTCTTAGCTTTGATTAATGAAAATCCGTTCAACCGTTTTAAGACTATGCTTTTTTCTAGTTGAATGATGACACTATGAAATCAACTTTAATAGGTGATCAATTCTAAATTTGGTATCCTCCCACTTTAACGATAAGGTGAGAGGTACCTATTTACCGCACACTCCGTTGAGCAAATGTGTTGAAAATGTTTTTATCTTAAAATGTATTTCAGGGTGCTACGCGTGTTTCCGAACAAATGACTCCCAAAAAATCAGCATCAAAAGTGGCAGTTCGTTCTACAAAGAATGCCAGTGCACTGAACCCGGCTTTACTGTAACCGATCTACTGTGGCTCAATAACAATGATCAGCCTATTGAACAGGGGTATGCAATAAATACTTGTCAATATTAATTATGGTCTCATACTGACTGCTAGAGCGAATTGCTGCTTAATGTTACTTAATCCTGTTGGTATGTAATCAGTGATCAGTTGGTCTATTGATCTATTCAAAGCATTAAGTCTTTCAGGCTTTTAGTTACATTAGAAGTGTTTGTTAAAAAGTTAACCTTTTTGAAATGTAAATAACAAGTTTAAAAATGATTAGGAGTGGAACTCCCTACACGAGTCTGTGTTTCTCGAAAGGTACCATCTTGGAGTCTTCAAGTCGCGAGTGAAAAGTTTGGCTGTATACTCAAAGGTGAAAAGGTATCGCCTAGGCAAGCGTGCTAAATTGAGAACCGCATCGTCACTAAACATTACGTGAGATAGTGGTCAAACGCTTCACTATTCAGGGGAAAAAAAACGTTAATCGATTTGTACACAGTAGTATACAATTATTTGTTTTATTCACACTCATGAAGTAAATTGTTTTTACAAGACCAGGTACAAATTCAAATGTGTTTACGGAAATAGAAGATGAGAGCATAAACTTACACATATCGAGCGTAACAAAGACATTGTCTGGTACTTACAAATGTAAAACTCAAGCTAACGACAAAATATACATCCAAAGCTACACTATTGCCGCATATGGTAAGCATAGAGGCCAAGACGATTTTATAAACAAAATCAATCAGTTTGACCTATTTGATTATGTTGTGATTCATTTTAGAGCCATTGTACTTTTATGATACGCCAACGGTTCAGAATTTGGTCCTTGGACAAACATCACCAATAATATGTCAACCAAAGAGCGATTCCACTTCCGTGATCATACGATGGCAAAAAGGAAAGGATGAACCAGCAGAGGTAAATATAAAAATAGTTTTATACTAGAATTTTAAGCGAGATACTGATGAAATGTATGTAAATTTGTGCGAATTCAATAAATAAGATAATGTTATATGTAAGTTAATATTGTTTTGATTACAGTTACCAATTGATAAGAGATATGAAGTAAAAGATGATGGACTTTATATAAGTAACGTGACAAACGATGATGCGGGTTCTTATATTTGCACAGCACAAGTAATTGCAACTAATGAAGAAGTAGACAAGTTTATTGAAGTCGAGGTAAATATTATCTAGACTCACGGCAGTGTGTCAGCCAAGTTCGCAAAAAGAAGTAGGTGACACACGAGCCAAGCGACTATTACAAGAACCATTTTGGGCCACATTTGACCCCCAATAACTTTAAATCTATTCGACTTGCAGACTCGCTACTTTGCGCGACTAGTAAAATCCACTTAATATTACCAAATCCCAATTTTTAAATCAACACTTCTTACAGTATGTATAAAACAAATAAAAAAAGAACTTAAGTTTAAGGCGGCAATAGCCCAATGGTCAATACACTATTGACGTGAACCCACTCCAGACACAAGCATATTTAGCTTAATTGGAGGGGTTAACCAAAATATTATTAATGTGCAACCAACATTGCGAGTAATCTTTATAAAAAAAAAGAAAAAATTCTAATTAAGCTTTATAGCTACTTATTAAATAATAGTGTGTAAAAAGTGAGTGTAATAAAAGTGTTTAAAGTTGTACGCCATATGGATTTTGATGGCATTTATTTTAGTGCAACACCAATTTGTACTAAAACTATGGATACATACATTATTTCCTCTCGTTTCAACAGTCCATGAGATAATAATGAGCTAAAACCGTTATGTTTATCATTACAGTTACTAAATCATGCTTTTGTTTTCCTAAAGAGTTGATCAAACCAAATTTCACCTTTCAGGTTATAACTGTACCAGAAATATTGGAATTGAAAGCTAATCCAAGTACTAGAGTGGTATCTGGTAAACGACTGGTCATAGATTGTATAGCTAATGGTATACCAAACCCCGACTATGTATGGAATATGACACTAGGAAACATAAATGTACGTAGAATCTAATATAGGAAGCACAATGTAAATCACATTGGATATTACTCTCGTTCTTTCTTATTCTTCTCCGAACTGTTCTGTTTTTGTTTTACAATACTATATACCAGTTTCATGGGTGTCCGATGTAATCACTGATATCCTAGCAGGATCTTCCAGAAAACTACAACTTCATAATGATGTTATCTCTGTTTACCTAACAATCAGTCAGTTATTTATATGTTAGGCGTCCCATTATACGATAGGTTTTGCTGTCAGTTTGATGGCAGTCACGGCTGTCACTGATGGATAACTGATCGTCTAATGGGGTGATTGACGGTGACTGACCAATATTTACATACTTTTGATTGCTGCATCAGCAACCAAAAGTCATGACTGATGGTTTTGAATGACGGATAACCTACCGTGTAATGGACGCCTTACGTCTTCATGAAGCTGAAACGAATGTCAACACTGGGCCGACATCGCGTATGTCACGTTGGATTCCCGTTTTCAAACATATTATCTATCTGACACATATTTTATTGTAAAGGTACCGGTGAAACTGGCTTTTGAAGTACTTCTATTGCTCTACTAATATAATTATGTTTTTTTTATACATCATTATTTTCTTAGATTTATAGTTATCGTAAGTTTGAATCATGATTATAAAACACCGACAACAAACAGTAGTGAGTATAATAGTCGGTGTTTCATAATCATTATTTTCTTGTTAAAATTTAATTACAATTACTCAAGCTCTACAAATTGCATCTTCAGTCATATTAATTGTTTATAATCTACTGTAAAAAATCATCAGGAACCTATTGCACAGAGATATTGATTGTTATTAGAACGATACTTTAAAAAAGTATCGTTCTAATAACAAACAAATGTAACGAAATTAAATAATAAAGATATATATACCTATTTAAACTGTTATGTTTGCATGTTTTTTTTGGTATTAGGAAAAGGAACAGGCAAAACTGATACAAAAGTCTGGCAACGCAGGATGGAAACAAGAAGTAAACTCCATAATTTTTGATCCAGTGTTACCCATACATAGAGGATATTACACATGCTACGCTTTCAATGAAGCTGGTTACTCTACAATGGAAGTGTTTGTTGATGTACGTCAATATTATTTTTCTTGTCTATTACATTTGCTTTTACATCTTCTTCTTTACATAGTATAAAACAAAATCACTTTCCGCCGTCTGTCTTTACCTCTGTACGCTTAGATCTGTACGCAACGAATTTAAATGCGGTTTTTATAATTAGATAGAGTGATTCAAGAGGAAAGTGTATAACCAGAAATAAAGACGGCAAAAGCCGCGGAATGCAGCTAGTTGACTAATAATTAATCGTAAAATGATTAAAGAAACCTAGTTTCCACTAGCCACGCGAGTTAATTTCAGTAACAAGTTTGAGGCGTTTTTCTCGATATTTTGAATACTAATTTCTTTAATATTTATCACTGAAAAGTTTAATGAAATATTGTTGTGGGCGTGATAAATCAATTACCTACTTTTAAGTCATCATCATGTTATCAGTTATGGATTTACCACAACAAAAGCGTAAATTTCCGACGTTTGATATGATTGCTACATACAATACCTTCTTCGTAATATCACAACACTTGGCAGTGGTCATGTCATCATTGAATATTAGTGACATGCAATAGCTACTCGTTGGCATTTCTCACTCACAGCTGCATTTTAAAGGTGCACGGATGAAATCTAGGAGATTAGGAGATTACTAACTCTGAACTGAGTTAGTTTCTCATGTGGATTTAATAGTTATCAGTATTCCAGGGATTAATATTTCATTTAATAACAGGTTCTTATCCCGCCGACGATAACAAACTTTGCTAATATAACGTATCCTGAGGCAACTACGATACAATTAATATGCAACGCAACCGGCAATCCCGAACCAGACATTTTTATCACTTACGAAGGAAAGGAGTTGAACAGTGATATGTAAGTAAAGTACTTAGTCTATCAATTTAAAATAGTTATCTTTGGCTTTTCAACCGACTTCCAAAAAGAAGGAGGTTCTCAAGTCGTGTATATGTTTTTTTTTGTGTGTATGTTACGCGATTACTCCGTCAATTGTGAACCGATTTGAATGACTCTTTTTGTAATCGGTCGGCTACGTTTCCAAGTGGACTTATTGTAATTTTAATCGAGATATGATAAGTATCTCCAGAGATACAACAATAAACGTCTCATACTTGCTACTGAAATTGACTCGCAGGGCAAGGAAGTCGGTTGTTTTAGTTTTTAAACTATCTTAATTATTATCTATTAGATTTTTTGTGACAATATTTTTTTTATGTTGCATGGGCTGTTGTGTTTGACCACTATCTTACCTGTTATTAAATGATGATACGGTCAAGGATGGTTAGCATACTAGGCCTTGAATGGGAACTGGCTCTCAAGGACAGCTGCCGGTTCTCACTTGAAAATCAGTAAAGATAAGATCTGAGCTTTAAACGTGCCTGTCTAGAACTGGAAGACGGCAGTGAAGCGTGGAATTGGACAACCGACTTGTGTCACACTTGTGTAGTGCAATCTTTATAAATGGCGCAACTATTATAAAATTTATAAACCAACCTGTATAACGAACTGTCTAGGAGATATAACAAAACCGTTTTCTATTTCACGAACTCAGTTGACTTATTTCTCGCAGAGATCAGACGTAGTTTTTGTAACCTCTCTCACACTCCGGTAAATCTATAAGAGCCATTGGGGGCAGAGCACAATTTCGTTTAAAAACAAATGCTTGCTAGCGTACCATTCTCATCGGACACATTTGGATTTGGAAGCGTCTTTTTTTAATTTTGAATAATTATGTTATAATAATGGTTGCGAAAACATTTTTCAATTATAAGGTTACAATAACAAATATAATAAGTATTAAACATGCACACTGAATGAAGGTGTTTAAAGAAATACCACAGGCTGCTAATATCTAAAGCGTTCCAATATTCATGGTTCCAATGCATAATTCGTTGTAAATATTTTTTTTATATAATTACGACTCAAGAGATTGCTGTTTTTTTTCAGAGATCCATCAAATTATGATGTCATGTCCAATGAAGCATTCGTGTACTTAGATCGAAACCAGCAGGGAATTTATGTTTGTAACGCTTCAAACGAAGGTTTGTATTACATAACTTTACTTAGCTTTGAACTCGGGAGGATTAGAGTAAAATGGTTATTTTACGTCTGATTCACAAGCACTTGACCGCTATCTCATCTCCAAATGGAACGTTCCAAATGGGTTTGTAAATGACGGAGTTCTGAATTTATCCATTAATCAGTCTTAATATTCATTTCAACACCCAATCTATAAACACAACTTTTGCTACCAAATTTATAAATTATCTTGGGCCTTTTCTCTACAATAAAATTAATAAATTGACAACGATACATTCTTGCACCGCTTTCAAAGCAAAATCGATCATTTTTAAAATCTGCTAGTAAACATGGACTACTCTACAACAGAAAATCTGCAAAAATTAATTGAATAAAAGTAAGTAATACATGAAATAAGCACACACGCACGCTCGCAAACACACACACATATACACACACGCACACACACACACACACACACACACATACATACATTCATACACACAATACACAATATCTGAAAAATGAAAAACTAAACTTTCATACTAATCATAATTTTAATTTTTTAATTCATAAAATAATTTTATACATAATGTTCTTATATTGTAATTAATATAATGTAACTAACCTCCATTTCTAACTTTTTAAAATTCATACAATGTAATTAATTAATTAATTAAATTAACTGTACTTACCAATAGGCAATTACCACTGTAAACAGACGGAAGAGGCCTGGAACCTATCATACGGGTCTCGAGCCTTGTTTAGGTGCCAGGTTACCAAATTTGTTATATTTACCTGCCTTTTAATAATCAATAAATGATTTATTTATTTATTTTATTTATTTATTTATTTGATATTAATATAATATTAATATTTCAGTTGATTCTGTTGCTGCAGCTATGTTTTTGTCAGTATTGCATCAACCTTACTTTGACAGTCCCAACGAACACATATGGGGTTGGGAAGGTACGACTGTGAACATCAGTTGTCTTCATGACAGCAATCCAAAAGCAACAGTTGTTTGGAGGTAAGAGACCTTAGGCTAGTTATAGTTGAAGAAATTTTATTATACAATGTCTCTTCTATTGGTTGTATACTACTAGTACATTATCATTGTAGTATCATTCTAATTTCGTTAATACATATTATTCGTTTTAATTTTTTTAAGTAATTTTTAGTGTATTATTTTACTAAAAAAATCAAAGACAACCTGTCAGCCTTTAGAATTTAAAGTTGTTTAGATATTGGCCTTTTTGTAAATTTATTCAGTTTATATCTAGATATTTTTGTCAATATAAACATTGCACTCACACTCACTAAGGCTGAGTTTCACCATCTTACTTTTAACCGTAACTATAACTATTAACCGGCGTTTTTGTATGGAGTTTGACAGATTTTTGACGTTTGTTATAGCTAAAGTAAGATGGTGCAACTTAGCCTTTATGTTATATGTTCATAATTGTAGTACATCAATAATTTGTTTCAGTGCTATTTATAATGATAATAAAGCTAATATTACTCTCAACAGATTTAAAAGCAAAAATTTACAGACAGAACAAGAGAACGAAGTTAATAGAGACCTACTACCTACACTCAATAATATGCTTTCACCATACATAACAATGACCATCGACAATACAACGATATATGGTGATTATTCATGTACGGCAACAAATAAATATGGCGTTGCGACAAAATTTATAACACTTCAAGAAGGGTTTAAACCAGACAATGTCACTAGTGTAAGTCTTAAAATGTTACCTATTATATGAACAAACATAGATAAAAAGTAAGAGTATAATGGCCGTAGGTATTCATGAAGCTTTGGCATAGTTAAGTAATGTCAATAATATATTGTTTTTTTCGCGAGCACTGCAAGATCTCACAGTGTCGTTTGAATGTGAATACGGGAGTAATAGAAGCAAAAAATAAGAGGACATGTACAACAACCACATATATCTAGCGATTTGGTCAATGCGCAGTTTTGTTCTAGTCCCGATGCCCGCTACTATTCCCACCACATTAACAAACGGACTCAAGATGCGTCCGCATTTCCAAACAAGCGTTCAAGTGAAATTGATAATAATAAAAGATTCATTTTTGACCCGGTATATGACTACTTGATACTTTTTAACGTAGGCAAAGACGCGGGGCACAATTTATATTATATACTACAGTAATATTTACGCGTGAAATGAAATCCTTCTTGTTTTTACATTTCTCCTTGAGTTTTTATACAAGCAATTATGGAACAAGCCGGCAGTTTGCAAAAACTAAGAAAAACGAGTTCGTTTATTTAATTTTTTTTTCTTTTGGGCAAATGGGCTATTTCCGACTCAATGCCCAAAACAACGAACAGGCGGAGATTGCACCAGGTGCGCGACTTTGTGCGCGAGTAGGTTTACACAACTTTATTATACTGCGCTGCGTGACAAAATTATTTTGATTCATATGCATCATGAGGCCGCTTTTATACGTACGTTGTTTTCACTGGACAACGGACCGTTTTTCTTGCCGGACTCAGTGTTGTATGGCATAAAAGGAACGTATGTACTATCGAGAGACAATAGTCCAGTAGCACCTCAATGTTCATAGTAGCCTGCACGATATTTCTGTCGAATGTTCCAACGCAAACAATAACACGTAAGTACGGCATAGATGGCATGCTTAGCCAGACCACAGACGAAAAAAAAGTGAAACGTAGCGTCAGATACATTTGGTAAACATTAAATAAAGATAACAAAATTCCACTGTATACTCGTTTTCTTTTTGTTGAGTTAACATAACGTCGAGTAAGCTAGGCAACAAGTAACGGATGCTTAAATTCGAAGAATTCTTTAATGGCAGTTTGGTCGAGTGGTAAGGTGAACTGATAAGGAAGCAGGAGGGCCGAGTTCGAATCTCCATGCCATTGCATGATTTTGTTATAATTTTGAGGTGGCGTAATCGCGAGAACGTTTGGTTGAACTTTGATGCCAGAGGTACCGAGTTCAAACCGCCGCGCAACAATGGATTTTTCTATCGAAAAAATTATGTTCGCTTTTGAAGGTTCTTTTTGGTTTGAAGGAAAAACATCGTTAAGATACCAACAACCCCCGCATGGTGGTAGGACTCTATCTAGTGTCCGCCTGGCCAGCTACCACCCTCAAGTTAGAAAATCTGTCGTCAAACATTTAATGTGTTCCGGCAGCTATCCTTGATGTCCAGTTCCCATTCTAGGCCTAGCGTGCTTATCATCTTCGACGGCATCATCGCTTACCAACAAGTGAGATAGTGGTCAAACGCTAGCCTATACAATATTTAAAATAAAAAACAATTATAAATAGCTTGTATTATTTTATATCTGTTTAAACAAACTTCGCTACTATAGGTAAATTGGTGATCTATGTTATATGTGAAATAAAATATAATATAGCACGGTGATGTTATCTTAAGTTTTTGAGGAAATATTTATTTGTATAACTTAGAAGAATACACAGCAACAATGTTTTAAAATAAACTGATTTACAACATATCGAAATTTCATAAACTACTATTTTTATTTAATATTATATTCAATTGAAACCGTTTTCATTGACAATTTCATTCTTTGACATAATTTGACATAATAACACTGCGTTAATTTGGTTTGGTTGCATCTAAGAATTGCTCTTACCTATTGATTTTTATAACCTTAAGCTTAATTATTCATTTTCTCTAGGAAAAGAGGATTGAAGCTTAATCCTTTATAATCATAACTTACACAATGACTTATTACAAATTATCACAGCCGGCACATCGCCTAGTTTTTATATACTTTTAAATTAATATTTCGTGTGACTTCTATTGTTTTCGATGCAGATAAGAAGCCTTTGGGTATTCAACCGAGAAGCCTTCGTAATCCACTATATTCGCACGTATTATGTCTGTCACGTAAATTTTCCCCAAACTAGATCCAGGGGGACTACTGCCAAGTAACTATTATATAATCTGTGCTACAGCTGCTCAGGACATCTCTCGTCCGCGCTTCTCACCTTTGCATTATTAAACTCCATGGCATAGAAAAGATAATAATATGCCCATAGAGTGCGCGGCTAATATTCCATAATGGCGAATAAAATCCGTCTGAAAACACCAAATCTTATTAACACACTTTATTAACAATTTACTTTCACAACTACGATTTTTCAACACTTATTTTCAGCAATAACTTACACTTATGCCGCTTTCACTATAAATTTGAGATAATATAATTTATTTAGTCCATTTATATGCAATTCCTCAATATTTGCCGTCTTTAATAATTATATTTGCTTGCATTTTGATTTTTAAGTTATTTATTAACCAAACTTCAACCACCACCGAAGTTCTCCAACCGTCAATGTTATCTTCATACATTTATGCCATCAATACATTTTGTTTCAAATCTACCCTCATTATTTGTAAAACTGATAAAGGAAGCAAAACTGGTCTAGCTATTCTACTCATTAATACATGCGCTCTTTCTTATGGATTCATAATGAAAGAGTGCGATATATGGGTCTTTCTATCTCGTCTATCTTACTCTTTCATTATGTTACTTTCGAAAAGTCTGATAGAAGAAGGTCGTATGTGCATATTTTGCTGTCATTGCTTTTTGACACTGCTTCTCCAATTTTGACCGATACTGTACATGCACCGGATTCTGGTCCGGCGACAAATCTATACCTATCGAATGCGAGTCCGGCAAAAAAACGGTCCGTTGTCCGAATGTCGAAATGAACGAAAATGTCTGAAAATAACAGACAAAAATGCAGCCTGATCATTTTTGATAGATGTCACCCTAATTTAAAAATCACTAGTATTTTGTAGTCGATATTATAAAAACGAGAAATGAACTAGAATTTTGTGGTTAAAAATCTAAAAGGTTGCACACTGTATGGTATGATTCCACTAAAGCTGCATAACTGTGCGCAAGACTGGAAGCTTGTATTGCAGAGATACTCGGATGTACTCCACTATTTAATAATAATCAATATAAGAAACGTCATAATATTGATTACAATTACGTGCATATTTATTACTAATTACAGTACTAAATAATGACTTTCTTTTCAGGCCACTATTGCAGACGTAACAGCAACTACAGTAACATTTCAAATAGAAAATCCTGGAACACACATTGGTCCTGCTATTATAGGGTACAGGGCCACTTATGATGAAGCAGCAAATTTCGACATAACAGACATCCATATAAACAGAACATGGTCTATTGATAGGCCCTTCAAGTTAGAAAAGCTTAAACCAAATACAACGTATTACGTGAAATTTGCTGCTCTTAATGAAGTTGGAGCCAGTGATTGGTCAGAGGAATTAGAATTCACTACGGCGGAAAAGTGAGTTTTATTTTGTTCTGGTGGTATTGTCGTGATCACGAGCTTTTATATTGTGGCTGGAGTATGAAACCAAGACCTATTGGGTTATGTATGCTGCAAGGCTAGGTAAAACGTGTCATCTCTACAAATGAAAGTATCGCGGCGATTTGCTGTATTCAACGCCGCGATGATATTGCCGTGGAGAGAAGAAGATCCATCACAATATTTTAAATTACGGCGACAGTATTGCTGAGATACACCCACCCGCTAGTGAATATAACACTTAAGCACTAACATTTATGCCAACACAGTAGATGCCTTAAATTTTCTATTTTTATATACAGTTTGCAATAATAATTGTATGAATGAAGTAGGTGAAGTATATTGTAAAAAAATAAAATATAAGATCGTTTAAAAAACTATCTTATTTGTTTAAAAACTAAAAAAGAACCGACTTCAATGCCGCGCTATTCATTTTCAGTACCAATTTTGAGGTGTTTATCTCAATATCTCTGGAGATAATTATCAGACCTCGATAAAATTACCATGGTACCACACTTGGGATATCTTCTTTCCAGCAAAAAAAAAGAATAATCAAAATCGGTTCATAACCGACGAAGTTATCCGCAAACAAACATATATATATATATATATATATATATATATATATATACATATATATATATATATATATATATATATATATATATATATATATTTAGATACGGTCGAATTGAGAAACCTCCTCCTTTTTTTGAAGTCGGTTAAAAAATACGTCATCATTGATTTCTTAAAAAGTGTTGAAATATGTTTTTGTTTTTGATACAATTTGCTAAAAACAGTGAAAAAGCAACCAAAACCTTAGCAGCCAAAGCTCAAATCTTTTTTTATTTTTAAACATTTGAAAGACTTTATACATTTTCGTATCTTCCTAAGACCCTACTAAGCTGCAATTGTCATGAAAAGCGACGGTAATTTTAGATCACATACATATTCCAATACACGGGCAGTACCTTACAATGGTGACTGGAAACAAAGAGCCGAAGATCGGGCTTATTGGCATGACTTGGGAGAGGCCTATGTCCAGCAGTGGACTGATACCGGCTGATATGATGATGATGACCTTACAAATAAGTTTATTTATCGATCAAGTCTATATATTAACTATATTTGATACAGATCAGTCCCTGACCCACCAGTATGGGCAGATGACCCTATCACGCTGGCAAGCAATAGTCACGTATTGAAGTGGAAGGCACCAGATGACAACGGCGAACCTATTGATCACTACATTCTGACCTACTGTTCGGTAAGTTTGTCTGAATATCTCGAATGATTGAATTCATACCATATTATTATTATACATTAAGAGCACTTCGCACCTTTGCTCGCGACAAAATTTAGCTCAGTGGCGTGTCATAGGTGAGGCCTATGTCTAGCAAACAGAGATATTCTGATTATGATGATGATGAATTCCACATGTTATAGTATATAACGGCTAATAACTTACGTAAACTTCTCAATATTAGGAACTTTCCGGTAATTGTAAACGTGAGTTATAATATATATATAATAGCCGATATAAACCTTGTGAGCCTATTCTACCCTCTTGGTTATCTTTACATGTTTTTTACCTGTATTATTTTAGGATTAGTAGAATTCTGGAGGTACGACCACACCGCGCTTTCCTGCATGCGTGATCTAGGTGGCGATCAGATAGCGCAGTAGTATTTGTAGCGACTGGTTCACACCAAACGCGATCTACGGCGATCAGAAAACGATTGAAAATCAGGAACGCGCACGCAGATGCAGGACGCCGCGGTGCGACCGTACCTTTAAGCAACTCTGCCTCTCTATCTGTTATATAAGTTTTCACGACTAAACAGTTGAACCGATTTAGCTGAGAACATAGGATATACTATTTAACGCTGGCGAAGCCGTAGCTGGCATTAGAAATCGATAAGTCGTGGTAGTCAATGGAGGCTACCTTTTTCTGGCTCCCCAGATGGCACCACTGAGTAAAATGGTTGATGATAGCTTTCTAGCTATACAATGTAGAATGAAATGTCAAATCGCGAGTGAATACGTATCTTCTGGGTAAGCACGCTCCATCATCGATCGCATCATCACTTAACATCAGGTGAGATAGTGATCAAGTGCTACCTAGTTCGGTATTAAAAAAAATGCGATAAATCCCAGACTAAAAATTACATTCAACATTCCGCGGACCTTTTAGTCCACAAGCGCCTCTAGGGCAAAATTCACACATGATAGCCCTCATAGTCCAGCATAAAAACTAACTGTAGTCAAATCTCATACGTTCCGTATCGAATGCAGCTTGTGTAGACTTCAAGTTCACTATGAAAAAATCATGCTTCACGAATAACCGTGAGATATATCGACTTAAAGATTCTGTAACAAAAGGAGATTCTTTTTGTTCCTTGCCGCTTCCAACCGAAGATTTAAGATACAATCCTCTCAATTCTTATTTGAAAACAGCTTTTGTAATGCGATCATAAATTTCGTTACGGATATACTTGATTGCACTGAATAATGACTGAGTTGAAATGTTTTAAAGGCACTTAAACTCCCTAATTATACTTGGTTTGTTGAAAGAAGAGCTTTACACAGATTTACGATGAGTTTAGCCGTTAAATGATCAGTTTAGTAGCTTTTTAGTGTAGTCAGTAACTTTGTTGCGTTCTTAAAAAATAGTGCGTAAGCCTGCCTCAAGGAGAAAAAAAAAAACATATACCTAAGTTGACTATTCATATTTATAATATAAGATCGTTTAAAACACAATAAAAACCGACTTCAAATGCCGTGCTTGTCATTTTCAGTAGCAAGTTAAAAAAAAAAAGCTCATAAAACGCGGAACTCATAGTATTTATTCAGCATATGGGCAAATAAAACATCTGCACTTACACACGTTAAATAACATTAAATGGATAATATCAATAATCATTATTCTAAATAGAAAAAACTGGCCAAGTGCGAGTCAGACTTTTGTCTCGCACACGGAGGTTTCCGAACCGCAGTATAATAATATCTAAGTATAATATTATATTACCGTGTCAATACCAAACATGCTTATTAACTAGAACGCCATTTAACGAATATCTAACGAACTTATAACGGTGAGAGCGAACTAAGTGAACGTTAACACGTTCAATTAGTTGGTGTTGTAGTGTTTGGTGTGTTAATAAAAGTAGGTAATTAATATTATTTATTATTAGTTAAACAATCGTTCATAGATGGCACGGCGCTATAGTAAAAACACGTTTTTTGTATGGGGACCCCTTTAATTTTTAACTTTGTTCTGTTTTTAGTATTTGTTGTTATAGCGGCAACAGAAATACATCATCTGTGAAAATTTCAACCGTCTAACTATCACGGTTCATGAGATACAGCCTGGTGAAAGACGGACAGACAGACAGACAGACAGACAGATGGACAGCAGAGTCTCAGTAATAGGGTTCCGTTGGTACCCTTTGGGTTCGGAACCCTAAAAAGGATAACTTGTTGCTTTGAATTAAAACACACAAAAGTAATGAGCCATTCAACCTTCATACAAATGTCAAACGTCATAGTTAAAAAAAATATTGTTTTACCCTAATTTAGGGTTGCCAACCGTACTATTACGTGCACCCCCAATGCATGTTTCAGTACTTCAGACAATTATTATCCCAAAATTGAGAGTCAAAAGTCGAGGTGAGGTCTTTGAGGTGATTACATTCAAGTCTCTGGAGATACTCAAGAGATCTCGATAAGTTTACATTGCGACCATTTCGGATAAACCTTTTACGAACAAAAAAATAATGTTGGAATGACGGAGTTACACCCAAACAGTCATAAAATACGGCTCGGTAAACGAACCGTAGGACGCCCTCTAGCTAGGTGGAGCGATGATATATGCAAGCTGGCTGGCAGTAGACCTGTGTCGATCGTTCATATGTCGTGAACCGGGTCGATCGAGACCGACTCATATAGTGATCGGGTCCAAAAGATTCGATCATTTCAATCATTTCGGTCGCAGATAACAGTTCGTTTGTTTGTGCTACAAAGTGCAAACGAACTGCGACCCAAATGATCGGAATGATCGAAATTGTACTTTGTTGTATTGTATGAGTATAAGACCCAATGAGGACATGCTGAACTGAACGGATGATGGTTAGAATCATGATATTAATGTTATTTGTCATGATTTTTATTTTTCATGTTATGGTCGGCAAACAAGCAGACAGCCCGCCTGATCGTAAGCGGTTTCCGTCTCCTATGGACAACTGCAACACCCTGAGTGCTGTTGATGCATTGCCGACCTTTGAGCAGTTTGTGGATACCCTTTTTAAAAGACCCCATGCTATAGATAGATGCAAAATAATGAAAAGGAATGAACATGTCGCCTATTTGTAAAGTATCGTAATTGATTATTACTTAGGCATTCAATCATGTTTCAACATTCAGACTAAGCATTCGATCACGAGACACGAGACTGATATACGAGACCGAGTCAAATAAGATCGAATCTTTTAGAGATCCATGATTCGATCACTCATGTACAGGTCGCAATCAAATTAAAAAGATCGAATTACAATCGACCCAGGTCTAGCTGGCAGTGGTTGGAAACTAGGAGCTGAATATCGAGCTCAGTGGCGTGTGTCATAGCAGAGGCATACGTCCAGCAGTAGACGAATACTGGCTGCTAATGATGAGGATACGTCAAATATACTTAAATATATATGTAAACATCCGAATTGATAACCTTCTCCTGGAAATCGGTTGAAAATATATTATCAAAGTATACTATTCATTTTAATTAATCGCCCGATCGATTTTAATAACGGAAAAACAAACAATTGTTCTTTTAACAATAGGTTCCTTTCCTTATCTCTCCATATTTTCTAATTGTTCCCTTTTGTTATTGCACATTGAAAAGAAGTAATTTATTGGTGTCTGCGATGGAAAAATGAATCTTTATCTATAAGAACCAAAAATGAAGAAAACTTTGTAGTCATTTGTTTTAATTATACATTTGTGGCCTTCTTCGAATTTTATTTAATAATTTTCAAATAAAAATATATAGATTTGTTAATGAGAAGTATTAAAGTTAAAGTTTTACTAGGTATTGAAAATAGCTTGAAAAACTTTTTACTAGGTATTTATAATACCTAGTAAAACTTCTCATCAACAAAAATAAATTATACAATCCCAAATTTTCACCGTACCGAGGGGACTCAGACTTGCGCCTCCCGAGGACATACCCAGGCACTATACGTAGGACTACTATCTTTTCTGTGGCTGTACCGATTCAGCTACAGTCGGACCCTATCAATACGACGAAACGAAACTAAAGTTAACCAATTATGGATTAGTGGTGCCATTGCTAATTACCTTTTTTAAAGTGAAAACTTCTTTAGCGGCGTTGTGAATTTTTCGGATGGGTAAAATGTTAAGTTTGCGTCAGGGCCTCGCGTCAGGATACGTGACCTGATCGAAAATTCGTAAGACGGAGGATGAGTAGAAACTTTTTTTTTGGAATGGGTAAGAAATGTTAAAATCGCGTCAGGACACGTGACCTGATCGAAAATTCGTAAGACGGAGAGAGACCGAATGCACAACGTTAATGTTTAAGTTTTTACTTCTGCCGGCCGGAGTTCAACCTGATTTTGTTTTCCGCGGTAGTGGAAAATCTTCATTGATACCGCGGAACTAGGGCTCTGCGGTATTGTCAGACTCCATCTATTGGCGACCTACAGACTAAAACTCCCTCCCTCCTGCATTTATCGCCATCGCTTTTTATTTTGCAGCGCTTGAATTTAACTGCAAAACGCTCATCAACCTGCGTTTTCATAAACGCCACCTACGCTTTTTAATTGTTATTAATACTTAGTATTGATACTGCCTTACTACATAATGTACTCATATTTCGGACCTAAACATTCACTACCACTTATAATTTAGTATTTTTCAATAGACTTTGAAAAACGCGGAGATTCTTAATTCATCTGTAAATGTTTAGTTTTTTTTTTGTATGTTTGTTATCCGAATACTCGATTTTAATTATTATTTTTTTCGTAGGTAACATTCATCTCTAAAATGGGTCATTTTGGAGATGACCCTCATTTAAAATTTATTAAGATTTGATAAGTGTCTTCAGAGATATAACGATAACCATCTCGAACTTGCTACTGAAATTACTTGCGCGGAATTTCAAGTAGATTTTTTAGTATAATATCATAATAATAATTTTTTTATGAGTAGGGTAGATTTTCAAACAATCTTATTGTTTTCTAGGAACGCGATGAGACTTGCAAGACAAAGGATATAATATCGCCAGCCACTGAACTAGAACTGGCAGATTTGGAGTTCAATACGACTTACCTTTTGGAACTTGTGGCACATAACACCGAGGGAAATTCTACAGCGGCTAATATCTCTGTTAATGTACCTGGTATGTCATTTTAACATTCATTTTTAGAGTACTCAATTGGTACCAACAGAACCCTATTATTGAGACTTCGCTGTTCGTCCGTGCATCCGTCCAGCAGTCAGAGGGCTGTATCTTCTAAAGTGTAATAGGTAAACACTTGAACTAACCATAATTATGGTTTCTATAAAAACAATACATGAATAAAAATAAATAAAAATCTAAATGTCTTAACGTGCCACCCTGCGTTTTCAGATAGGTGAATTAAATTATTATATATACTTTAAATAGTTTCAAAATATGAGCAAATAGTTTCAATATTATGGCTGGATTTTTGGTTCAGTAATTGTAAACTGTAATCGCTTAAAATAACTTCCTGATAAATCAGCTATAAGTTCATACAAAAACCTTTTGAAAATAACCAGTAATGTTCTGACAATCTCTTTTGTAATCTTTGGGACAGTAATCCAATTTCTCCGGAAGGTGAATCAGTAATGTAGTAACTTATATAATAAACCTTCGTAACGTAATATTCTTTGTAGAAAAACCTGAGTAAATGTGAGCGCTATTTTGTATATTATTGTACATACTAACTTATGCTGTTTAGTGGCTAAATTGAAATTTAATTAAAAGTAACTATCCGAGTCGAATGAGGGGCAGTTTATGAAATTCAATTCGTTTTTGTAAGATTGCGAATAACAATGCAAGCCTTACTGTGACCTACTCTGAGACCGTGTTGTGTTAATATTGATCTGTTTTATTTCTAGCACCAGATATGGTTTTGCCTTCAACACTTCTCTCAAACGGGGCTATCATAGGCGTTTCAATAGTGATAATAGTGCTTTGTCTGATACTACTGGATGTTCTATTATTGGTGTGGAGACGGCAAGGCATCATCGCTACCTGTTGCTATAATAAGGAAACCAAGAGGAAAGGAAGCGTTGAAAATACTCGGTTAGTATAAAGCGCAAAACGTTTTGCTTCTAACTAAATCACAGATATATGGATAAAGACATTATTGGTCACCACTAAGAAAACTACATAGAAACTATGATTTAAACCTAATAGTGCCAATGGATGGTTTTATCTTTTCTAGCGATATTTTCCAGATAAATATGCACAGAAAAGGTTATGATTTTATGGAAGGGTGTATACGTTTAAAATGGCAAAAATGCATGAAAAATATATCTCTTTCAATTTGTTTGAAAGCGTTTTATATATTTTTTTAATATAATATGTCCGATAAAGAAAGTAGTCGATAAATAGTGTTCAAACGGTAGCCCGTTTAGCTTTAGCATGTAGTTTCTATAGAAAAAAAAAACCATTGGTACACGTCGGGTATTTATACTCACTCTGCGCCTTTGGACCCTCAGAGCGTCTGATCTCTATGAGAAAATAATTCCACGAGGGCTAATTATACATACATACATACAATCACGCCTTTTTCCCGTTGGGGATAGGGCAGATACTACTTCTTTCCACATGCTACGATCCTCTCTTTCGCTTTTTGCACTTTCAATTCATGCGTGCCGGTTATAGGTACTTTTGACTCGGCCTTTCTATAAAACGTCTCCGTTCTGGTCGTGATAAGTTCGCCTAGGTCGGCCTCTACCGGCTGGCCCATTCACACTCGTCTCATAAATATGTTTCGTCAAACTACCTTTATCCATCCTCTCTAGATGTCCAAAACTTCTAAGCATCCCGTTCTCTATCTTTGGGCTAATTATACAAGGAATTATCATATTACTATTTATCTAGAGGCATTTTAATCTCCAATTACGTAAAATTTAACCAATAAATAATGTTCCTGTTTCAGTGATAAGAAAGGGCTCCTCACTCCAGTGGAAGAGAGGCCGCCCCGACCAAACAATGGCCACAGAGAGTACGAATATAATAAGAACACAGGAGTAGTCACCGGGAAACATTCCGAGGTATAGGTATTGTTTAACTGTTTGTAGGATTATGTATTGTTAATCTGAGATTTTTATTTAATTGTTTTTTATATTATATTGTATATTGAAAATTGTTTTATACAATCTCAAATTTAATCCTGTTGACGGGATTCAAACCCGCGCCATTCTTAGGAAACATATCCATAATCGAAATAAAAATAAACATAATATTTGATTTAATCAATGCGCCATCTCTCATCGGAATCTGTAATGATTTCATACGAGTAATTTGCTTCTAAATAGTTATTACGTGGAGCACCTCCAATGCATTATTGATTAAAATTTTATTGGTTTCGTTGTATTGGATCGGATTGCATTGTTTTTTTTAATTATGTACTACATTCTATCAAAATTGTCAGTATTTGTTATACCTAAACAAATGGTAAATAATAATATAGTTATATATTTTTAATAATTATTAAGAACCTTAAGTGTCATATCATTTCATCGTGAAATTCCAAATATATACACAAGAATAAAATATTTTTTTAACTTAAAAATGTTTATAGTTGAAACATGTTAAGTTATTTTAATATAAGCTTAATTCCTAATAAGTATGTAAGTACTTCACTTTTAAATAACTTAATTTAAAATTAATAACTTTAATATTTCGTTATAAATAAGATGAGTAAAAACCAGGTTCACCGGGTTCTGGATCATATTTGCCAGTTTTTTTTAAAACTTTTATATGGTGTCAATGTCAGATTAATTAAACTGTTAACTGTCTGAATCTTTTTCATGGACCGGTTTAATAGGCCCCAAATTTATTTTTATTTCATACTGTTTGCGATAAATTTCACCATTTAAACATACTTATAAACTGCAGTGTAATTGATACTTAAACTTCTCTGTCAAATTTCCGCTAATAGTAATTGTGAAACTTAAAAACGAGACCAACCACATATAAATAAATCACGCCTAAGAAACGTTTATGAGTAAGAACTTTAGTCCTTAGATTATAATTACCAAATATCTATAAATCAAATTTAACAATGCAAAATATCGACTTTTGTTGTCGCTAGAAAACAAACACTTTATTGTTTTAACCTCTTCAAATGTGCCAAAGACATTAACTACCTTTTATGTAAATAAATATTTCAACGAAAACAACCCTTGTTTTTCTTCTAAAATTATCCATTTTGCCTCTAAATGGAACTCGTCCCAGTAGAAATGTGCAATTCCCCGATGAATGAATGTAAAGAACATTGTTATTTTTCCTGTGTACGATGAGGAAAGAAAATACAGGTACAGGTTAAATAAAACCAACTATTGGATGGAAACCTACGGTTATAATTATCGAGAAAATTGAGAATGACGTATTTGCATTCATAGTACAACAATTGATGTTTGTAGCCTGGGGTAAGCTAAAGGTAATTGAAAGAACAGACTCTCCGGCTTAGGCTTCGTTCACACGGCATTGTCCTGCACGTTTTTTTTGTAATCTTTTTTTTAACGTTTAGTCAACCGGGTGTTCATATGGTAAATTTTCATTCGTGTAAAAACGAATAGCCGCAGTTTTCACACAGTTGTCACAGTGAGTATTTATTCGATAATAAAAGGTATGAAATCGTGTCGTGTGAAGGAGACAAAGTTATATACCATATGCCACTGCGAACCGAATACGTCAAAGTTCATTCGATTTGCTTGACAAGTCCGTTGAGTATGCGTTTAAACAAATAAGCGGTACACGTTTTTCTGCAGTACAATCGACGTGTGAATGGATCTATGTACGTTGTATGGTCACTATTTATACTTTAAGACGTATACTGCAAAATAAACTGGCCAAGTGCAAGTCGGACTCGCACTCGTAGGGTTCGTAGATCGAGCAAAAAATACCACTATCATTTTTCGCTAGCAAAAAATAATAATTAATAATCATTTTATTTCTTATAACGCCATCTAACGTCTAATATCTAAGTGAAAGCTAACACAAAGGTGTTAGGGATCGGCATTTCAATATAACGCCATCTATGGACGTATGAACGAACCAAAGCGTTCATAGATGGCGTTATACTGAAATGCCGAAAAAACACGTTTCTTGTATGGGGACCCCCTATTATTTTTAACTATATTCTGTTTTTAGTATTTGTTGTTATAGCGGCAACAGAAATACATCATCTATGAAAATTTCAACTGTCCAACTATCACGGCTCATGAGATACAGCCTAATGACAGACGGACAGACAGACAGACAGCGGAGTCTTAGTAATACCAAATAATATAGTAGGTCCCGTTTTACCCTTTGGGTACGGAACCCTAAAAACGTGCAGAACAATGCTGTGTGAACGAAGCTTTAGTGAAGTTAAAATAAGAATGTTTCAAACCTAACGGCCAGGCCAGCAGATCTGTGGATAGTCTAAAAGTGTGACCACTACTGTTACGGCTCGTTACTCTTGATATGGGTTCCAGCTGTGAGCCGTATCAACAACCAAAAACCGTCATCTCTAGTCGATTTGCTGAGGATTACTGATGTTTGATAACTCAAACTTACGCACACTATTTCGCTTTGTTACATCTTCACTTTATTACAAGTTAAGAAATACTTAAATTACATTACATTTTACACACACAAAAAACTTTTTTAGAATAATAATTATCTTGTATATTTTCAACGATAAAAATCAAGTAGCCAAGATATTCAGAACCTGTAGCAAAGTGCTAAAGCGTGACGCTGCACCGAGCTAAGCACATTATAACATTTACATAATCCTGTCCAGGTAAACTTATGTTAAATGCATGGTAAAGTTTTGCTACTGACATACCAAGTTATAAATTTACTAATGTTTCGGGGTCATTCTCGCTAATGGGAGGACAATATTATAGTTACCATCCTGCGACCGTAGCATATATAATTATAGTGAATTATTTTTAGCTTACTTTTTTCCGTCGTACGTCGTATTCATGCAATCCTACTTCTAAAGTATATTATGTTTATATGTGTATACCTACTTTAATTATTTTGATGCCATGAAAACATATCGAGATCCTGTGAGGTAAAGTTAATATTCTTTTATTGACTTAAATAAAACCGGCCAAGCCGAGTTGGACTCGCCCACCGAGGCTTCCGTACCAACGTTGGTTGGTACCAATTAAGCTAGACCTCTAAATTGTATGAGCGCTTATATAACTCACAGGCATATCTTTATTGGCGTAGACTATGACAGCTTTAAGGTCCACACCGCGGCGTCCTGCGATCTGCGGGCGCGATCTTAGTACTTTTCAATTGTTTTCTGATCGCGTTTGGTGTGAATCAGTCGGTACAAATACTACTAGCGCTATCTGATCGCCGCCTAGATCGCGCACGCATACCTTTAATGTTCAACTTTTTTTATTTTTGGAATTTTTCCTTTTAATTTTGCTATAAGAACTTGCTTCTTCCAAATTTCATGATTCTAGGTCAACGGTAAGTACCCTATACTAGTAGATCGGGCAACGGGTATCATTTGTCAAACCGACATAACAGATTACTATCCAGTACTTCTCGTCTTAAACCTAAATAAAACAACAAGGCCAAGCCGAATAGTATTTAAAAGAGATGTAGCTGCGATCAACAGTGAACTATTGCAAATCGACTGGACTGCTGTCAATGAGAGTGATGTTAACCAGGCAACGTCAAAATTTACAGACCTCTTAACATGCGTAGTAACCAAACACACAAAAGAAATTAGATTAAGTAGATCGCAGTACACTCTAAAGCCTTGGATAACCCCAGGGCTTATGAAATGTATGAGACATAGGGATTGTCTCCACCTTCTGGCAAAACAAGAACCAAATAATAAAATTCGACAAGTAACTTTCACTAGATACCGAAACTTTTTTATAGATCTGTTGTGCAAATTAAGACACAACTACGAATATCAGAAACTACGTGGCATTAAAAAAAACCCAATAACTTTGGAAATCAATTAAACATTTTTGTAATCTTGACGTAAATACTAAAGAACCTATTGAATTAGTAGACATGAAAAGCCCTGATAACTCAACTAGTGTTATTGATATGTGTAAAGACTACTTCTCCTCCGTAGGGCAGCGACTGGCCCACAAAATTCTTGACAAAATCAACAAAACTCAAAACGATCTTGCGAACTCCGTTGTGGCCAAAAGCATTCCTGCAGAATCAATTTTTATGATACCCACAAACCATGAAGAAGTTGAAAAACAGATTAAAACAGGTCAAAAATTCTCGAAAAAATTGTTAATACGAGGTTGACCGACTACCTAGATTCCCGAAGTAATCCAATTTGGTTCTCGGAAGGGGAAGTACACAGAGGATGCTGTGTCACTTTTGACATCTTTAGTGTCAATTAAACTCGATAGGAAACAATGCTGCATCGGGGTATTTCTGAACTTGGCTAAGGCCTTGACACGGTCTCCGTTCCAATACTTTTGAAAAAACTAAACAACATAGGGATTAGAGGCATCGCCTCTGACTGGTTTAATAGTTATCTGACGGAGCGGAGACAGTGTGTTAGGATTGGTCAAGAGCTAAGCAATACTAAAACGATATCATTTGGCGTTCCCCAGGGTAGTATATTGGGGCCTACTCTATTTACAATATATATCAACGATATACACGAAACTCAAATAGAGGAGGCTGAAACAATATGCTACGCTGATGACAACGTAATCTTATTCCACGGGAATTCATGGGTTGAGGCTCAGTATTGCGCTGAGAGGGGAATGACAAAAGTATCTGGTTGGCTACGGAATAATCTTCTTACACTAAATGCTGAAAAAACGGTGTTCGTATGTTTTCACAAAACATCTGCATGCTGTTGCTGCTGCTGCTGATTGGTTTAGACCAAACACAACTATTACTTTAAAAATCCATAACTCTGTGCGCAATGTTAAGCCATGTAACTGCGATACTCTAAAAAGAGTGGATGTTGTAAAATACCTCGGTGTGCTCATAGACGAGGAATTAACGTTTCGAACACAAATTAAAGCACTAGCTGCTCGCGTTAGAAGAATTACCGGCATCTTTAAGCATTTACGAAATGTGGCATCCATTGAAACCATGAAAACGATGTATTTTGCAATCTGTCAATCCCTACTAACATATTGCATCACTTACTAGGGTAGTTCCCCCAAAACAATCCTGATTCAAATCGAAAGAGCGCAACGCTCTGTGATTAAAGTAATGATGAAGAGGCCTTTTCGATACCCCACGATCCTAGTATACAAAGAAAGTGTATTTTTCAATTTTAGACAGCTATGTATACTAAGAGTATCCTTAACCGCGCATAAAATGTCCTAACTTCATATGAATATGACATGCTACGAGTATGCGAGCGAAGGGTATACCGATTGCCAATACCGTCAGTAAACTCCATGTTTGCTCGTAGATTTGGACAGTTTGCCAAAGTACATGTCTACAATACTGTACTAGAGCATTGCGACCTCAAAGATAAGTCTGTACATGAGGCGAAATATTTAATAGGAAAATGGCTGGCGTCATTAAGCTATGATAATACCGAAGATCTTTTAGTAATTTACTCATAATCGAACTGAATTCATAAAATCAGTTATATAATAAATAGACAAATTTCTGATATTACATTCTTTATAACATCAATTTTTACATATAAATTCACTAGTATATTACTTAGACACATAACTATAGGTACATTCTTATCATTTATATTAAATTACATTCTTATATATTTCTCATTTTGATAACTATTATTACTTTATTGTTAATATACTACTAACCCTATCACAGATATTGTGTACCTGTTGCCTAGTTCTTATGGACTATAGTAATATATGCATTTCGTTGAAATAGTATGACTAAAATGTCAAATACAGTTACGTAGATCGAAACAGGTCTTCACGATACAGGCTTGCCTAGTGTGAAGATCACAAATAATTGTCACTTTTGTTTAAATAAATCAGCTTTAGATTTTAATTATTGTAGTACCTAATACCGAGTTAACCTTAAGTGTATTTGTATTATTGTATATTGCTCTATTGCTGTAAATAAAGTATTTTTCATTTACCCAAAACCTATAGGGTACTTCCGGTTGACCTAGAATTGTCAATTTTGGTCAAAAGCAAGGTCTTACACTTGTGCTGTAAAGGAAAAATAATAAAAAAATTAAATTAAGGTAAATTTTAGTATTTAAAAGTATTCACGAAAATCTAAATTTGCCCATATTATCTTTTTATCGTGTTGACTCAGAACCTTGATTTTTATACACTTAATAAGGACTATATAGACTGAGGTCTATAGTATCTGGTGTACATTTCAACTTGCTAGGTCTACACGTTCCTTCGTAAATCGGTGGTAACACACGGACAGATAGACAGATGGACAGATGGACAAGAAATTGATTTTATAAGGGTTCCTTTTTTTACCTTTTGATGTACGGAACCCTAAAAACAAGTTTACCTATTTGTGTAGGATTTGCGACTTATAAAAGGGGTGGAGTTCATCAATTTTATAAGTACTTAATTTGAAAACACGGGGAACGAAAACTACCCTTTTAGACTTTGCTTCAAGATCATACCATTATCGTTGTATTATTCAATTCTATATAAGTACCCATAAACCAATACAAACCAATCAAAACCTTTACTTTTAGAAATCTAATAAGAAAAATAATGTACCAAATCATCGCAGCAATTTACCTGTCAATGCCAATTACGTTCAAGTAGTGAGCCCGATTCGAAGGGAGGCACCTGCCTTTGGAAATTAATACTTTCTGGAAAAGGAATCTGAAATTATCAAGATTGAAAGTTATAAGCTTTTAGCGAGTCTTAAAAGGAATAAGTAATATTATACAAGTACGTGAACTTCGATTAAACAAGTTCTATTGTTGAGACTGCGAATAGACAAACGAAGGCCGGTATTACAAATACCTGTCTCATTACAGCCTCGATCTTTGGATTGAGACTCAAGTGTTATAGATCTACTCTTCGTTTAAATTGTGTCATTAACAGTGCTTGAGACTAAAGTAAAGTTCTGTAATACCATCAGTCCTCTTAGCATGTCAGGTGGATAAAATAAATTATAAGTAAAAAATATTTTTAAAAACAAGCTCTTATCTGGGACTAAGTATTTGGCGTGTAGGTACTTACCTATATTTTTAAAAGCTTGAAGCAATACCCGTTTTGCAGGCTAGATAATTACTATACTTCAGTGCCTCAAGCTTTTAAGAATATCTTTATAGAAGAATATATATATAGTTTTTATTTATTGCTAACACATTTTGGCACAGTGGAGAAAAGTAGGCGACATACTTTTTATCCACCTGTCATGCTAGGAGTGCTGTAGTATTACGTAGGACGCCCTCGGTTAAGGTACACACCGCTGCATCCTGCGTGAGCGGTCTAGGCGGCAATCAAATAGCGCAGTAGTATTTGTACCGAATGGTTCACACTAAATGCGATCAAAAAACAATTGAAAAGTACCCGCGCTAAGAGATCGCGCCCGCAGATCGCAGGACGCCGCGGTGTGGACGTATCTTTATACGTTTCACCATAAAGGTCATCTAAACAATGTGGCTGCCAGGAACTGGATAAGGGTAGTCGATAATCGTGCTTAGTTGCATGAAACTAAAGTATTTTTCAGCTATGAACTAGTTGTATGATGTAATATATATATAATCACAGGTGGTGGTAGGAGCATATTATATAGATTTTCCGCCTGACTTGCTACCAAATAGTAACTAAAATTACCACCATCATTAAGAAAATCTTTCGCCATAACCTTACGGTGTCCCAGCAACACGCAGCCTTTGAGAGTTGGAGTATTCTAGGCCTAACGAGTTCATCATCTTCGACTACATCATCGCTTACCACCAGGCGAGATAGTAGTAAAACACTAGCGTATAAGATATTTAAAAAAAATGGTTTGTTTACAAGTAATTACTCAATAAGCAACATTTTATTGCATTCGAATGTGAGACACAGTTGTTAAAGAAAGGTTAATTAACATAATGTATGTATGACTATGGAAACTATAACAACAAATACTAAAAACAGAATAGTTAATAAGTTAATTTTCAAAAAAATTAAAACCGACTTCAGAACCACAAACAAGCACTCAAAAGCGAAAAATGAATTACTTAAAATTATTATAAGCGCTACCCACTTATCTATTTGAAGTCGGTGCCAGCCAAGTCTAATAGGTAGTAGATAGATAATACCTACATGTATCTACCTACTTACTAACCTACATGTACCTACTTACTACTACTACATACATAGTATCTATCTCCTATCCAATAGACTTGGCCGGCACCAACTTCAAATAGATAAGTGGGTAGCGCTTATAATAATTTTAAGTAATTTTTGCTTAATTTCGCTTTTGAGTGCCTGTTTGTGGTTATAAAGTCGGTTTTATCTTTTTTTGAAAAATAACTTATTTTACCCTTTTTAGTGCAAAACAAGTTTTAATTAAATTACATGCATGTATTAAATTTCATGTCTGGGCCGTTAAACACTGACGGATATATACTTTTTGAAAATTTCAAGTATGTACCTATAACGGTTAAGAAGATACAGATCTGTAAAGTGCGCACATATAGACACACGGACGGACGGACGAACGGACAACAAAGTCTCAGAAAGTGTTCATTTGGTAGCCTTTGGGTTCGGAACCCTAAAAAAATTGACTTTTAATGCCGCGTTAAAGTGAAAATATTCACTAGTAATAATAATGTCATCAAGGTATCAAAGGACAATGTACAAAATGGCCCTGGGCAATTAAAGCATCTGACACACACGATAATTAATTGTCTATTTTATTACAATAGTTTTTATAACACGGACAAGTTGTATTAAAAAATGAATATTAAAAAGTATTATTTGCGATTATTAACATTAATTGCCGCCATATGGCCAACAGACTACTGAATCACTCTACTACGTTATTACTATACTATACTTACTACTATACTTCCCTATATTGTTGATACCCGAATTATGAAAGCACTGTGTAGCCAACCTAACAACGGAAAGTATTATTTACGTAGTAACTATTATATAATCTGTAGTATTATGCTTATTTTTTTTTTTTTTGCAGTGTTGATTGGTCCAAAGTACGTTCATAATTATGAGTTATTTAATAATGTATGCAGTGTCGCGGGACTGAAATGGCCGCCATCTTCGCCAAACATCATGTCATGTCAAAAAATCTTAGGTATGTTTAAAAAAGTTTTCACCCTAACAGACTTTGCCCGGTAGAACATTCCTGTGAATACAAATTATTTATATTTATATATAATTATTCATTATAATTATGCATTATAATTATTAATATATAATTATTTATTGAGGGCCCGGTGGCGTAATTAGGAGAACAGTCGGCTTTAATGCCGTGGTACCGAGTTCAAACCGCCGTGCACCAATGAATTTTTCTATCGAAAAATATATGTGCGCTTCTCACAGTGGCCCTCCGGTGAAGGAAAACATCGTTAAGAAACCAACAACCCCCGCATGGTGTTAGGACATATCTAGTGTCCGCCTGGCCAGCTACCACCCTCAAGTTAGAAAATCTGTCGCCAAACATCTAATGTGTTCCGGCAGCTATCCTTGAGAGCCAGTTCCCATTCTAGTCCACTTCTCTATCTTCGACCGCATCATCACTTAGCAACAGGTGAGATAGTGGTCAAACGCTAGCCTATAAGATATAAATATATATATAGATATATATATATATATATATATATATATATATATATATATATATATATATATATATATAGATATATATATATATATATATATATATATATATATATATATATATATTAATGATTCCCACCTTTATTTCTATCTCACTGACAGTTACCGTAAGAATATCTGTCAAAAACCAAAATCAACGAGAAGAAAGATGTAAAAACATTATTCAAGGTCATATTTTATAGTCTTCAAAAGTATATGCAATAGCAACCTCCATTGTGTATAATCTTCTTGGGACTCTTCTACTAAAACTAGTACATTCTGCTATGTTTGAGGTATTTATCTCCATATCTCTGGAGATACTAATCAGATCTCGATAAAATTAAAATGGGACCTCGGAAACGTATCCTACCTATTAAAAAAAGAATCATTTGAATCCGTTCACAATTGACGGAGACATCGCGTAACATACACACAAAAAAAAACATACAGACGAATTGAGAACCTCCTCCTCTTTTGTGAAGTCGGTTTAAAACAAAAGGGGTCCCCATACAAAAAATTATGACCCTGTTAGGGTATCGCAACAAGTACCTACTGGAGTGAATAGACCGATTGTAAAATAATAAATTTTCTACTATGTGAGTTTTAGTATTGCATATATTCTAAATTTTATTACTAGAAGAAATGCCTAGATGATAAATAAGAACACACAAGACTACGGTTTTCGCTTGTTCCTATTCTAAACTGGTAACTTTACGGTGAGAAGGATTTCGCTGACTGGTTTTTTGAATTCCGGTATAAATTTCTGTTTACCCAATTCAGATATTTAGGCCGGTGACTGTTACGCTATTCGATTTAGATTCATCAGTAATTTGACCTACCACTATTAAGCACTATCTAGTGTCCGCTGATATGTCCACCTAACCAGCTACCACCTTCATCTAGGAGCTGGCTAGGCGGACATAAATAGACATATATATGTCGCTAAAAATCATAATAATAGACTAAATTTTAGTTTTTATTGCCTTTGTCTAGGTTTTATTGTTTGTAAATAAACATATACTCACTAAAATATCTAATGTACTTATGTTACGTGATATATATATGTACTTACAGTATATTATGTACGATATACGCTTGCACTTATCAATTAAAGAAAGAGGTTTGCAGACACACCTGTGATATTAAACATTAAGGCAACCGAGTAGCACGTCATATTGAAAACTCTTGATATAAATTATAGGAACGATAGCAAATTATTTTCTAGTTACTACGTAACAATAGAAAACCAGTGTGATGTTACAGTCTATAAATCCAGGAAATCTTGATATTTGTGCTGAGACCTGCCTGTGTGAGCACTTCATATTGTACATTTCTATAATTTTAAGTTAATGTGAACTTATTTCATATCTTTCTAAGAATAGTTCTAAATTCGTTTTTTTTTTGTAGAAAATCATTTTTCAAAAACACAAATCTATTCTTGGCAGCTCAGCTTCAATCACGCAAAAATAGAACAGGAATGCTAGCCGGGCACAGTTAGGTTGTAATGAAATTCTCCAAAATTATTACATAAAATAAACAAATCATCACAGAAACCCATTACCTTTATGAGTGTTCGCAATTTATCGTTCGCTATTAGTACAAAAATCTGTAAAACGATTGTTTGGACGCAACTGGCGGTTCCCACGTGGCTACCGATAGATGTACCTACCTACATACAATTTGGTGGTCCATTCGTCGAATTTATAGGCTTTCTAGTAGAATTGCTACACAGGTGGTAATAATGGGAATGGTTCTGAACAGGTTAGTTCCTTGTTTATGCTGTTGAGTCTGCGCTATTGCAATGTATGAGTTAGACGCGCTTGGGAGAAAACTCATTAGAAAAAATAGAAGAACTTTGCTCAGTTTGTTTTTATTGCCATGTATATGTTGGGTATGTTTTTGTTAGAATACAACGGTAAAATGGATACTTCGTCCGGTAGAAATTTTACAATTTACAAAGACACGTATAATGCAACTGATGGCTTGAAACAACAGAAATGTTAATATTAAGGTAGTTATTAATATTTCTGTACTTGATACAATCTTTGAAAAATAAGAATATTTTAGAAATGAAAATGAAATCAAAAAATTGTAATGCTTATTGCGGTAAAATCCTTGAGACGTCGAATCCAGCTATGTACTGAGATTTGAGAACAATGGCCATCATTTTTAACAATTAATCAGTAAAGGTTTAATAGGTAGGTACCTACCTAACGTTAGAAAATATAATACAGTATTTTGTTAAAAATGAGCTCTTTTCTTAAGTTTGCCGTGTCTCATTACTAACCATAATTCGTTTTTTATTAGCAACACTATCGAATGGTGTAATAATCGTTTTTTTTTTAATCAGTGGCAGTGGGGGGCAGGGCATTTCTGCCATTGATGTTAAAAATCTAATGATGCAGTTTCAGTTTTCATTAAAATCGGGCCCGAGACTTATTTGAGTACTTGTCGCTATTCCTTATAGTTTCAGATTTGTCCATGCACGCATACTTGAAACAAATTACCCTGTGTATAATATATACATAAACATACATAAATATAGCACGCCGTATACATAAACGACGTGCTTATATAATAAACAAACATTGTTTTGTTATTTGATATTAACATTAAATAATATCAACATTAGATCTCATCCAATTAAGTAAATTGTTTCTTGATTTTGTCACTAAATTACTTAGTTACAAGGCGGACATTGCTCTAATTACCGCTCGTGTCGGCAAAGCATAATTTATTTCTTCTGGCGTAGTAGAATAAACCAATAGATGCGAAATTATAATTATACAGTGCATGTAATGTCATCGTCATTTAAAATTTTTTTTGCTAACAGTTGCAGGTAAGTGATGATACGGCCGAAGATGGTAAGCACGCTAGGCCTACAATGGAACAACAGATGGAACAACTACAATGAAACAGGTTCTCAAAGATAGCTGCCGGAACACATTAGATGTTTTATGAGATAGTGGTCAAACGTCCTATCTGGTATAATAAATAAATAACCAGCCAAGTGCGTGTCGCGCCACGTGCAGTGTAGGGTTTCGTAGTAGCCCGTTATTCACTGCTAGTCTTTACCCGTTATAAACAAGCAACTAGGTACTTCGTCATTGTCACTTTACAGGATTAATTCGAAGGATTTTGTATTTGGTACAAAATTATCCAACACCCAGGTTCAACGACTATTTTACCGCTAAACTAATAATGTTATCTTAACCGCCACAGTTTTCCTTTAAAGTTCGTGAGATAGGTACACTATTAACACGATGTTTTCCAGATTTTTTAAGCCAGCAGTTTAGCTTTTAGAAGGGGAGGGGGGAGGACCCCTTGGACCTCCTTGTCGGGACTACGGAACCTTAAAAAGGTTACTTACTCTAATATCAGGTGAGATAGTGGTCTAACGTCCTAACTGGAATAATAAATATAAAAAGTTTATTACCTATAGTCAATGTTTAGTTAAGGTGATAACAAACCTAACGGCAAACGAACAGTCACAAAATACCGAAATTACTGAATACGGCTATATTCCGAGCATGCTATAGGTACATATCTACATGTTTATCACATGATACTCGTAAACATTCGCAGTGTTCTATAAGTACTGGCAATACACAATATATCACAGTATCTATTATAGAAGGCATCACTTACTATCAGCCGAGTGTCTTGTCCTATTGTTATATATAATTTAAAGAAAATCGTACGATGAAATTGTATGAAACAAGTCACTAATTTCATGGATCAGTGAATCAGCGCGGAACCATGTCAGATGTACTAAACTTATTCTTCTCGACGGGTTCAGTTTTCTCTGCCTCATACTGTGTTTAATTTAAAATGAGTGATTTAGAATTACGCCACCTCTCCTTTCATTTCGATACAGAATGAATAAACAATATCACGATCACGTTTTCACGATTATTTTAAATTATTTTTACGTCAAACGCTTTATGTGAATTACTTAGGTATTATCTAATGACGAGGTAGATTAAATGAGTGTTCCTTACTCAATGTATGTTACTTCATATCTCGGGCATAAATAAACAACTTTGAATGACATTTTAATAAGCTTGCTTACAGTTCTACATTCACATATAGTAATGAAATATGATGATAATAATGGACAATTCCATGGCTCAATCTACTCCATACCAAATTAATTGGTATGGAATGATTATGTGATATTTGATCTTAACATTATCAAAATCTAATCAGCAGTCTCAGTGAGATTGTCTAAAAAGATTTCCAGATCACCTATGGGTTATTTTCTTCTATTTCTTATGGTTCTTGTGGGAAAAAGTCACAAACGTCAGCCAGAGGTTATGTCTGTGCAAGTACTCGCCGTTAGCAAGGTGAGAACAACCGGAAATAATATGTCTGAGTGACTCTCTGGGACGGCGGCATGCCCGACAAATGTCGACCGTACCCTCCTTCATGATATATTTCCGGTAGTTGTTCGTCTTGATAACTTCGTCCACAATTGCACAAACAAAACCTTCGGTTTCCTCAAAGAGGTCCCCGAATCGTAACCAGTTCACGGATGCGAGCAGATCCACATCAGGTCCTGTTAAGCTCCGATAGAACCTGCCGTGCAGCTTCTTGCTCTTCCATACGTCCTTGCGGTCTTCGGTGCTCAGCACCTGAGGTTTGCGCCAGTTCTCTTTGCCTAAGGAAAGAGGCGTTAAGGTTCTTTCAACTGTCACCACATCGCGATGTATCCCACACTTGTTGTTAAAGAAATATTCCCGGAGACGGCATACATCACGGTTATAGAGTTTTGGCATTTAAAAAGCCTCGACCGCCCCATTTCCGTGGAATATACAGTCTCATAACAGACGAGCGTGGGATGGATCATGCGATGTGACGTCAGTTGTTGTCGAACCTTTCTGTCCAGGGCGTCTAACTCGGACTGAGTCCACATTAGTATGCCGAAGATGTATATAAGTAGGGGCATAACCCAGCCGTTGAAGGCACGCACCTTGTTGCCTCCTGACAAAATACTGTTAATATTACTTATATTATTATTATTTCCTTAGTAAATCTCGACCGACCACAGACGGAGCTATAATATCATATGTAGCCACGTCTGTGACGAGCTTTATTGAGACCGACATTTGTCTCTTCAAACTGATGATTGTATAAAGTTGCAGTGTAAACGCTGCACGCTAGCCCTAAAAGCAGTTTTGTCAAAGCAAACAAGCCGGAACATTCACAACACGCTTACACTTGTACGGAAAGTCGATCTGTAAGGCAGACCAGAGAGTTAGTTATTCTCACTAGAAAGGGCTCACGACTCATCTATTTATTAAATAAGAGTGTGTTATGTAACTAGCACTTATGAAGTAACTAGCTGTGACCCTTGGCCTTGCTTACGTTAAAAATAATCTATACCTATTCAATTCCAGCATGTTGTATGTTCCTAAGCTACATATTTGAGCCAAATCGGTGGAGACGTGTAGCAGCGAAGAGGGAATAAAATATTTGCTGGTGAAGGCGGACGTTTGGATGCCGAAATGGCTCAACTGCTTTTGTTGAATAGGCACAGAAATAGTTTGAACTTTAAATCAGTTTCTGTGTACTTACAAGGAAAGAACAACGTAGGTGGTTCAATTGCATTCGATGTAGTTCGGTACGTATATTGAGATCTGGACAAGGTTTGTAGGTATATCATAACGCAAGTAGAAGAAATATTGCAACTCAGACAGACAAGTATTTGACCACTATCTCACCTGGTGCTAAGTGGAAATGTGATCCAAGTTGAAATCATATTTTCCTAGAAGTGGCGAACGGCAGCGTTAAGAGGCGCTGCACATGTATCCAATACTTAAAGCAATCTCGACTCATAAAGTTGAACTCATAAATTCAACAATCGAGTGTGGTTTCAGTCTAGCCCCGGATATAACCTATCACCGGATCTGTAATACTGGTCACCCATATAGCACGCCGCAAGAGCACGTGTAGATACGAACACGGGTGGCTAACAGAGGTGACAATGGGTGACAATAATATTCTTAAAACTAAGCTGTATTTCAATATATTTTGTGTCTGTAATCATAGGGAATCCTTCCAGTGATCCTAAACTAAGGTCTCGTCTACACTATGTCAAACTGCAACAACGTGGCTGGATCGAGCCACACAACGAAACACAATTCCAAACTTGGACTGCAGTTTCGCAGCCGTTAGTTTTGCCTTTTTGCATGGATTTGTATTTAAACTGCAATGGTTTTAAAGTCATTGAAATGAACTTTTTGTGAATAAATAGCTTTATAGACAACTAGAAGTGCCCCGCGGTATAGCCCGCGTTAAAGACTGCTTTTATTTACCTAAAACTTTTATTTTATAAAAAAAACCTTTCTATCATAAAAGACAATCAAATAAGTAAAAGCCAACTCGGTATATATATAGACCAGACCATATTGTTTTTCAGACTTTTTTACCAACCCCTCGCAAAAATCCTGCAACACGTATTTACTTATTTATTTACGGAAGTACTTAAGTAAGTCTATATAATTTACCTATTTACCTGTTTACCTGTTGACCTGTTGACCTGTTTATCTGTTTGCCTGTTTACCTGTTTACCTATTTACCTATTTACCTATTTACATTTTTACCTATTCACCTATTTACCTATTTACCTATTTACCTATTACCTATTTACCTTATTACCTATTTATTTATTTACTTATTCGTTTACTCGTTTACTCGTTCACTCGTTTACTCGTTTACTCGTTTACTCGTTTACTCGTTTACTCATTTACTTACATACTTATACACTTTTATACTTATATACTCATACACTTATATACTTAGTTACTTATTCAATGAAATTCTTATATACTTAAATACTGAAATACTTATATTCCTATATACTTATATACATGCATACATATAAACTTATATACTGCAACATCTTGGTATGTTAATTAAGGGAGGCAAAATAATAAAATTTAGAAACAACATAATATTACTCTGACACTCATATAGATTTTACGTCAATATTAGATTGCCTCTGATATTCACAATTTACAGTTATTTAAAAAACTGTGAAGTGAATTTTAGTAATCATTTTCAGTCTTTCACTCAGAGGTAATTGAACTGTAAACAGATATTGCTCACTTGGTACAAATATTCATAGAACAGATAAAGTTTATTTTTGTGATCAATGTTCTGTGACAATAATGATCATGGTGGAGATCTTAGAGAACATTTTGATCCGCTGTCAAATGGAGAAAGTTATTAATCTAAATAGGTAGAGTATATTGAGGAGTGGTATTTCGATTAATGGTTATATCTGTTAAATATCTTCTGAGGTACAAAGATAAACACCTCACGTCGTCACAGCTGTCAACTTTCGTCTCAACTGATGCGGAACGAAGATTGAGACAGACCGCAGGAGTTAAGTACACGGTCAAAAATCATAATTCCACTTTTGCCTGAGTACCAGTCTATTATCTTGTACTGGATCATCTCATGTGACATTTATATATAGGTTATTCTAAGCTAAAAGGTTTCTTGAAAGCTTCTATAAACTGAATGATACTATTCATATTGAAAAGATGATTTATGTCCTCGATGCAACTATCGGAGCTAGCTCAGGAAATATTCAAGAGAGGCGGTCTCGTAACCCACTTACATTGTATGTCTGTGTGTGTACAGGCGGCTTTAGAAATGAAAGGCTATGGCAGCAAAGATACATCTGTCAGTTTTTATGCGAGCTGTTTGCTTATAGTGTAAGCAAACAGCTCCCTTAAACGATCTAAGTTAAGTCTGTGTGTAACATGGTCTTTTAAATCAGTAATAAAAATTATTGAATCACCTTTTATCTAAAATATTAAAGCGATAGAGCAGAAACTGTGAAGTCGTTATTATATTTTATTATTTCTGCTCTTAGTTTTCTCGCTCGATTTGAACAGCCAAATGATCTCACTTGGCTGACTGCCTCTAAAATCAATTATTATCCGGTTAAATGGAACCGTAGAAGTTAAATAATGGGGACGTATTTCCATTTTCAAACTTACCTTAGACGAATTTAAAGTAAATATTGCTAGGTGCTTATTGTTCAAAGGTACGTACAAATAACTATGACTGTACTAAAAGCCAGTTAGTCCAAAAAAGAATGCTTTCCTTCACATCTTTATAAGCCAAATTTCTTATCTTCTATGTATACAAAATCCAAAGTCCTGACTGACTGACTGAGATATCAACGCACAGCCCAAACCGCTTATCCTAGACACTTGAAATTTGGAGGGTGTGATCTTTGTAAAGTGTAGGGATTTACTAAGAAAGGATTTTTCAAAATTCCACCCCTAAGTGGGTGAAATGAAGGGTTGAGCTTTCTATGAAACTTTTCATTCTCTAGGTCAATTATCTCGAAAATTGGTACACATACTCTTTAATAAAAATAATGAGTTACGGGTGTCACAGTTTTTCAAAAATCATCCCCCACGCGTTTTTCTGACTGACTGAATGACGGCCTGAGATATCAACGCACTGCCTAAACTACTGGTCTTAGATGCATGATATTTAGACGATGTATTCTTTGTGAAGTGCAGGTATCCACTATGAAATAGTTTTTTGATATTCCACCCCTAAGTGGGTGAAATGGAGGGTTGAACTTTTATTAAAACTTTTTATTCTCCGGATCAATTGTTTTCAAAATGTGTACACATACTCTTTAATTAAAAAAGTGAGTAACCGGTATCACAGTTTTTCAAAAATCATCCCCCACGCGTTATTCTGACTGACTGAATGACTGCCTGATATATCATCGCACTGCCTTAACCACTGGTCTTAGAGACATGATATTTGGAGGGTGTGTTCTTTGTAATATGCAGGTATCTACTATTGAGAGCTGATTAGTATCTCCAGAGATATGAAGATAAATAGCTCAAACATAGGAGAATGTACTGGTTTTAGAAGAAGAGTCCCAAGAAGATTATAAACAATCGAGGTTGCTATTGCATATACTTTTGAAGACTAAACAATATGACCTTGAATAATGTTTTTACATCTTTCTTCACATTGATTTTGGTTTTTGACAGATATTCTTACGGTAACTGCGAGCGAGATAGAAACAAAGATGGGGAGAATTCATTTGTCTTCACAGGAATTTTCTACCGGGCAAAGTCTTGTTAGGGTTTCTTTTTTTTTTTTATATAGGCTAGCGTTTGACCACTACCTCACCTGTTGGTAAGTGATGATGCGGTAGATGGTAAGCACGCTAGGCCTAGAATGGGAACTGGCTCTCAAGGATGGCTGCCGGAACACATTAGATGTTTGGTGACAGATTTTCTAACTTGAGGGTGGTAGCTGGCCAGGCAGACACTAGATAGTGTCCTACCACCATGCGGGTTCAAAGTTTTTGAGCATACCTAATATTTTTTGACAGGACATGACGTTTGGCGAAGATGGCGGCCAGTCCCGCGACACTGCATACATAATTAAATAACTCAGAATTATGAACGTACGTTGTACCAACCAACACTGCAAAAAAAAGCGAGAAAGTGGTCAAACGCAGGCCTATAAGATATTTTTAAATACGTATATATATATATATATATATATATATATACGTATTTAAAAATATCTTACTTCTTCTTCTTCTTCTTCTTTTCTTAGTACTTAAATATATATATATATATATATATATATATATATACATATATATGTATTTAAAAAAAATGGTAGGTACCTAAAACTGTGTAATAAATGGTGCACGGTAAACAAACAAGCAGAGAAAGTTGACAAATGTAACGTAAACGTAGCTTTAAAGTCCTTTAAAATGTGGTGATACCTATGTACACCATAACATGCTTTCTCACTTTAACTGTAGCATCGTAAAAGGTTTCTTACATAAGGACTAGCATGAAATATTCATCCGTGGAAGGGTACAAACCCGAGGGAGCTGTAATATAAACAAATATTAATTCTCCACGTGTTAGAAAAGCTTCAGGTAAGGGTCTACCCTTATTTTTACTTAATAAGAATTCTTCAGTCATTTTATCTGTAGTTTGAACGGTTATGAGCTCGAATCAATGCAATTATTGTATTTATTTACTTGATTTGTATTTGTGTTTATTTAACGAGTTTTGTATACTGATTATTAAACTATAATTAGTAAGATAATTGTTTTTGCGGAGTCTAAACGATAAAGAAATGTTTTATTTGTTCCCATTTAAAATGTTCATACAAAATGCAATACAACAATAAATTCAAAGTCATATCGCACATGATAACTTTTGATAAGTTTCTAAATAATGTATAATTTATATTATAAAAAAATATATAATTATAAAAAAAATAATGTCATAAATTCTGTCTAATTTATTAGTTCTAAAGGTTGCGGACACACCGCTGCGAACTGCGTGCGCGATCTAGGCGGTGATCAGATAGCGCAGTAGTATTTGTACTGACTGGTTCACACCAAACGCGATCAGAAAACAATTGAAAAGTACTAAGATCGTGCCCGCAGGACGCCGCGGTGTGGTCTTACCTTAACATGGAGACTTTTGAGTTCTAATTATCTAGAATAGTCACATACTTAATACTGTCAACAATCAACCGCTATAACAAAACATTCTTGAACAAAAAAAAAGAGTGTGTGTACTTATGTACACGCGTTAGAAGTTATACTTCTGTGGCGTATGGAAAAAAAAGGTTTTATTAACGTAAAAATATGACGTTAAATATGACATATACAACTTGAACATAGTCATGCCACCTAGAACTAACTTCACGGTGTAGAATTTAGGTGTCGGTGTGCGCGCGCATCGTACTACCTAGAACTATAGCACTGAAAACCAGCCCTGTGTAAACCCAGCTTACGCAGTATAGTGCTGAGTGTATTCCAATTGCCAAATATAATATATTTGTGAATTTCAGTATGTGTTGTGTTATGTAATTGACAATAAATGTGATTTTATTTATTTTTATTTTAACTAACTTCACGATGTTAAATTTAGGTGTCGGTGTGCGCGCGCATCGTAAAAATTCACTCTCATCAATTTTCTCTATCGCGCCAAAAAAAGTATAACTTCAATTATTATGAAATAACTTTACATAATGCTCATTTAATTAAGTACAATTATAATTAGGCATTTCAATGTAGTTTTTGATATGCCGATGTGGTCACTAAGAAACAGAGCCCTTGATTGAAAAAAATATTAAGGGACATCCAAAATATGCTTTTGAGTTTATATAAAATCATGTACATCCGAAAAACCTAATCTTGTCTCAAAAGAAATGTGTAGTGATTGGGGTCAGGTTTTCTTGTACAAATTGGTCCAAGGGTTAATTCTTAATATTACCTACAGGTAATAAAAATGCTTGACCTTTCGCCAGTTTTGTGAATGAAGAATATTACCTACGTAGATATTTATTATATAACGGTAGTTCAAAATGACAGGCAATTAACTTTGCAAGGCATCTTAATACTCATCATCATAATCAGCCGGTATTAGTGCGCTGGTGCACATAGGCCTCTCCCAGGAAACGCCACTGAGGATCCTCGGCTCTACTTGCCAACTGCTTCCGTAACCAAAGGGTACCAAAGGAACTATTACTGAGACTTCGCTGTCCGTCTGTCTGTCTCTCCACACTTTACGGGGCTGTATCTCCTTAAATGATAATGAGCGAAGAGTTTTGGCAGGAAACCAAGTGAGTGGGGTACTACATAACTTTATGAGAAGTCAGAACGTGTCTAAAAAAGCACGACTGGCTGTACATAAGGGAGTGTTGGTTCCCACACTCATGTATGGTAGTGAATGCTGGGTATGGCAGAAAAAACATTAAAGTAAAATTAATGCTGTAGAAATGAGAAGTTTGAGAAGTATGATTGGAGTGACTCTGATGAATACGGTGGAGAACAGCATGATAAGGGAATGTTGTGGTGTGGTAGAAGATGTGGTGACAAAGACAGAGAAAGGGATGCTTAGATGCTTTGTACATCTAGAGAGGATGGATGAATAAAGACTGACGAAACAGATTTATGAGACGAGTGTGAATGGGACAGCCGGTAGAGGCCGACCTAGGCGAACGTACCACGACCAGATTGGAGCCGTTTTAAAGAAAGGCCATGTCAAAACTACTTATAACCGGCGAGCATGTATGAAAGCTCTCATGAAAGTGGAAGAAGCGAAAGAGGTATGTCAGGATCGTAGCATGTGGAAAAAAGTAGTCTCTGCCTACCCCAACGGGAAAAAGGCGTGATTGTATGTATGTATGTATCTTCTTAACCGTATTAGGTGCATTCTTAAAATTTTCACGAAGTATGTACTACTATGAGGGAACAACAAATACCAATAAACTGGCCAAGTGCGAGTCGAACTCGCACACGTAGGGTTCCATTGAAGCAAAATTTGCTGGAAAAATAAGTTTTTTGTATTGAAAGCCCTGAAAGTGCGGATAGACAGACAGACAGACGGACGGGCAGACAGCGAAGTTTCAGTAATAAGGCTCCTTTGGTCCCCTTGGGTACGGAACCCTAACAAACAATGAATAAAAGTATAACTTAAAATATTTAAAAAGACTTGAAACTAACGGTTACCACTCGGTATCTTAAAGGCTGCAATGCTACAACATTTACTACGCCATTTCTACAAATGCTACATCTCAAGGGGTCTACAGACGCTACGCTCGTAGCTTGCGATATAATGCTATGAGTCCAGTTTCTATGTAACATTATTTAACAGGTAATGCATTGACGTAGATTTATATTCTTGGTTGTTTCTTCTTGCATGGGTATCAATAATTAACTAAAAAAATTAAGTGTACAAGCACTACGCTCGGAGCACTAGGTGGAAATCATGATTTGTACTATGCTAGTGCTGGCATACAAGTACTGGTATGCTATTTATAATATGGCGGCCGGCGCTTGACAGGAACGAAAATCCGTTTAACGGTGAGTCGTTGGCGCTAGTCTTGTTCGCATGCCAGCACTTGCATCGTATAGATTATACATTAACTATGATACAATGAACCCTTGCTAGCTCGCTGAGCAACCTTGAATTTGGTGGATCAGCCGCACCGTCAGTGTCCGCGCACGTTTCGGAATCGTATGTCATTACAGGCTTACTAAAGATTCAGATATGTATATAACTGTCTTTTATTTTTGCATTCTCTTGCCACATATGTAACTATGATATAAAGTATTAAGTCTACGAACGCTACGTTTGTAGCTCAAGCAACGAGCGCAGTGCAACGTCCTAAGGTTTTTACTGAGCAAGCATGTTCCATCCTCAAACGCGTCGTCACTTACCAACAAATGAGATAGCGGACAAAAGCTTGTATAGTTTGCTATAAAAAAATGCATGTACGTGGCTACATTTAGTCTTTGCCGTTCCTTCTCACATATGTTTCAATAACATAAAGTATTAACGAATAGCTAAGAAGTCCACAGAAGACGAGCGGGCACGTTCAACAGAAACCATTAGTAAGTTGGCGCGTTCACAGGAATAATGCGCGATACGTGAGTTGGCCTCGACCTCGCCGATGCACTTCCATAGTTCACGAACAAATTACAATTCAAGATACTTTTATTTGTTTAAGGAAGATGGAATCTCAATCGGATTGCATAAAGAATGTACTTCCCCATTCTAACTGATGTTGTGTCCCGCGGCTTCACTGATAGATTTTTCATGCACTTTTTGCGCTGCTAATGCAAAACATCTTATATCAATATTAGTTCTAGTGTAAATCTACTTATTATTCCGTATTCTATTATACCAACCTAACGGAATTATTACAAAGGGTTAAAAGTATATGCCCTTGTAGCGTGCTATAAAAATAAATAAAATATTCAGACCTTCCTCAGCGAAAATTCATAATCAATAAAAGTATTTATAAATAAGTATAAAGACAAGCATTGAAAGTAAGACAAACTGCTACCGTGTATTACCATTCTGCTACGACTTGGCGTAAATTACATTCAATAATCTTTCGATATGTGTTTCGACGACAATGTCTCATTTAGAGGCAAAACACATGTTGCAACTTTCCTAAGTATTCGTGTCAAAAGACTATTATTTTATTTTTTTACAGCATACCTACTAGAAAACGCTCCGCACGGGTTTGCCTGCGAAATATGGCTCATGTTACTTGTGTACTATGTAGCTTTAGATAGGTAATAGAATGTGTAAAATTGGTTCAGTTTTTTTTTAGTTTATCCATAACAAACAAACTTTTTTCTCTCTTTGTTAAATCAGTACCTATAAATATTGTTCGACTAAATATCTCACTTGTAAATAAGGTTACTTTTTAGGGTTCCAAACCCAAAGGGTACCAACGGAACCCTATTACTGAGACTCCGCTGTCCGTCTGTCTGTCTGTCTGTCTGTCTGTCTGTCTGTCTGTCCGTCTGTCACCAGGCTGTATCTCATGAACCGTGATAGTTAGACGGTTGAAATTTTCACAGATGATGTATTTCTGTTGCCGCTATAACAACAAATACTAAAAACAGAACAAAGTTAAAAATTAAAGAAAAGTTTAAAAAAAGTTTTTGCCACCTATCTAGTTGCTAAGATGGCGCTATCGTCTTTACCTTAATCTGAATCTCGGAAGCGGCTCCAACGATTAAATAAAATGTAGTATACCTACAGGGGATTTCGGGGGCGATAAATCGATCTAGCTAGGCGTAATTTTCAGAAAATGTTGTTTTATTCTTATTTTCAATAATCAACTTTATTGATAATCAACTTAAATATGACTCTTCCCGACATCTATTGGCGAGTAGAAGTACTGTATCAGTAAAGCAGTTAGTTGCTCGCAATTAAAAAAAATAGTATTATTATTCGTCAATAGATGTCGGGAAGAGTCATATTTGTCTGTTTAAGTGGCAAAAAATACCGAGCAAAGCTCGGTCAACCAGATATTTAATAATATTAATTACTACAATTACTTTTACCACTATTACTACTATGTAATACTATTCTACCTTTGTGTTAACGTTTACTTAGTTGGTGTTAGAAGTTCGTCAGAAATTCGATAGATGGCGTTCGGAACCCTCCGTGTGCGAGACAAAGTCTGACTCGCACTTGGCCAGTTTTATTTATCAATGCCAGACTGAACAGCAATATTATAATGCGGACGATCCGAATAAATCGTAGTTATTGAAACTTTTCGCCATTATGTCACATGCATCGTCTGTATCATCATTTTTTCCAGTATAAATTGGTTCGTTAGTTCGAATCCGAAGCTCAGTGTATGTTTCAAGATAATAAATTGCTGCCTTGATGTATAAATATTACACCAATATTTCAAAAATCAACTCATATTATTCTCATTTATGATTAAAATGGCTGAATCGCTTTAAAGTCACTAAAAGGATTACGTTTGAACATCAGCTAACGTTTTGTCCACATTTTTCATTGAAGAGTTTGTGATGTTAAAATGTAGCTCGAAAACCATACCATGAGTCTGCAGACATGGTCATAATCTTAGAGTATTATTACAAGTAATATAAAATCTAAGGTCAACAGCCCTGGAGAGTCAGAGTATTCTAGGCCTGGCGTGTTCACCATCTTCGACAACATAATTGGTAAGCTACAACGACGTCATAGCAATGTAAGCAATAATGTGACCAGGCGAGATAGTAGTCAAACGCTAGCTAATATCGTTTAAAAACTAAAAAACAACCGACTTCAATGCCGCGCTATTCATTTTCAGTACCAATTTTGAGATGTTTATCTTAATATCTCTGGAGATACTTATCATACCTCGATAAAATTATCATGGTACTACACTTGTGATATCTCCTTTCGAACAAAAAAAGAATAATCAAAATCGGTTCATAAACGACGAAGTTATCCGCGAACAAACATAAAAAAAATATATATAATATACGGTCGAATTGAGAAACCTCCTCCTTTTTTGAAGTCGGTTAAAAATATAAGAAAAACATATTATAAATAATCACAAGCACAAAAGACAATAATTTTAACAGAACAGCTTTCGTTTCGATTCGTTTACCTAGCTTCCAAAACTTGTCCATCTACGCACACCAGTCCAATCCAGGGAAGCCCTACGAGCCCCTTTGATTGATTAGCACAAAGTTCGCCTCGACAGCCCCCGACATGTTAGCCGAAGATTGAATTAAACGCAGAATGGATCGGAAATGGTATAAGTGCAAGATTGTGCGCTTAGAAACCCTCTGTCACTAAAAGATAAGGAAGTAATGTTTGGGTAACTTTCAGAATTGCCTATTTAAGAAAAGGTATTATACGAAATACTATATTATTGTGTTATTACAAACTTTTGAAGATAAACTTTAATTACATCGTCTCAATTTTTTTCGTCCAACTATCGCATGTCGCAGTACAGCCGGTGCTTTAGCTTGTTTGGTGGATATATTACATTTAGGTCTAGCTGTTATTGGCTGCCGCTTCCGCAGCCATATTTGTAGGTATACATGCTAATGTGTCATGTCAACTCCTGACATAGTAGCTACTCGTAGCTATCATAGCTACACACTTGCATTGTGATTTCATATGCCGTATGCATATACGTAATATAAATTGACTGCGCAAAACGGCCCTGATGAGACCAACCTAGAACGGAGTTTGTCCCTTTCTTTTGTATTGACGACTTATATAAATATACTATACATAATATAATATAGAACATATATAGCACTAGCAGGTCGTTAGACAAGGACACACTCCCACCCTGGTGCCTTTCAATTGGGCCGTTTTTCTACAATACAATTACAACCTTATTGTTACAGCATATGGATTAAATTGAATTTGTCAAAACATCTGAAGTGCACCATCCTTTTATTTTACGTCTATGGCCGTATGTTATGTATGTTTGTGTGGGTCAAGTCTTGGAAGCTAAATTATAACCTCTTCCTGACGTTCGATTGTACTCAAATTTGGTATACTTGCGTACCGTCGATGATGATAGTTGTTATTTCTATTGTATGGCAAATAAATAAATAGATACTGTAATAATGTGGTACCGGTACCATCGATCTGATTACGGAGGCGGGCTACAGGGATCGTAACTCTGTAATGGCAAATGGTAGGACAGTCGAATTAGGGCTAGGATGTATTCATCATCTGTACTACAAAAAAAAATTGGAACACATTACCGGTTGATTTTCACATTTCGTAACACATTACTGGTGGAAAGTTACCCAAGAAACACTGGCTGTCTATTCATTTTAATAACTACTATACTCTATTATAAGTTTTAAAATTTAATAAAGCGTATTCTATCTACTAGTTTCATTGCAAACCTGTTTCCTGCAACATCCATTAAATTCCTGAGATTTCCCTCCGGCAGGAAGCAAAATAAACCAGGATTGCATCTGAAATATTACGTTTCTCTATACGCAGTGAAATATTTAAGTCATCTGTAACGCTATAACGAATCGTTGTCTGTTGCACACAACGTGCATTAAATTTTAACAAAGGATTTAGGCGATATGCAGCATAGAAATACGCGATAGTTGGTTTAAAACCCAGTGACGTTGTGTTTTTGGTATTTGTCATAATTTCACGCGTTTTAAATCCATACACAATGCTTACTACTTAACTACTTTGCTTTGCTACTTAACCGATAGAGCTTTTGAATTAGTCATTAGCAATTGCCATCCAACCCGAAACGCTGGCTTCATCATGGGGACCTTTGCACCGGATACAGTCAGGGGTGGGTTATAGTCATAATTATTTGGACTTTGTTAATTAAGATAGTTACTTAACAGTAAAAATAAATAAATATACGTAATATGAAAAATATAAATTAAAAATTAAAATTAACATAGCACCTAGCATTATCTATAAAATATAATTTAAATGCACCTAGAGATCACGTGTGGAGGTCTAAGCCTACGGAGTACTCAGACATAAATGAACTTATCTGCAAAACAAAATCGCAGCATCCAATCTAGATACCCTAATTCAAATCACCCAATCACGTATTTCAAACGTTAACGAATGAATTGTGGGCATATTGGCAGGACAAGAGATATGATTAAGGGGCCACCACACGCCACAAACGCATGAGGCGCATACTAATGCAACGATATCGAATTCCGACGCCACATTTAAATGGATCCGTGACGAAATTTGAGAATTGGAGGTGAGATTGAAGGTTTTGTTTTGGAAGAGATAAATAGAGCTTTGCAAAGTGCGTATATTCTGCCAAAGAATTTAAATACGAATAGCTTAAAACACATACTGAGATGATTTGAAGTATTGGAGCCGCTTAAATAACTTTTTATTTTAGTATATAACAATGAAATGTGGGATTTATATGTAGGTCTGTAGTGGTAGGACTTTAGTTTACAGATTGCAGTAGACAAAACTACTTTGCAAATTAATCCAGCCATAAAATAGGAATGTTTTTCGGTTAAATGGCAGTGTCCAGTGACAATGTCTCAAGGTTTCAGGCGCAGTGCAGTGACATGCAAAATCCTGGCTGTCCAGAATTTTGCATGCCGCTGTATATGTAATAGGTAGACGTTATCGCTTACCATTAGGCCTGCGTTTTATTAAAGTTCCGAATAAACAGACTATCTCATCTTGTTTCGCCATGCATTCTTTGAATCCCCATTCTGTCTCTTTAAGGGGTGGATTTTTAGAAAATCCTACCTACCTACTTTATACTAACTATCTGCATTCTAAATTTCAGCGCAATCCAAAACAATATTGATTTTCAGACTTTGTTACCCCACTTCACCCTCTTAGAAGTGGCATTTTGAAAAAGCCTGAATTCTTATTTGTACTAAACTCGTATTTACTTATTTATTTACAGAAGGACTTGTGTCAAGTTTCAAATAAAAAGACTATCCAAACTTTGAACCCCCGCTTCATCCCCTTAAAGAGTGAATTTTGAAAATTCCTTTCTTAGTGAATACTTCGTCAAAATAATTATCTAAATGCCAATCTGAAACAATATTGATTTTCACACTTTGTTACCCCATTTCACCCTCTTAGGTGATGAATCTTGAAAAAACCTGAAACAAGCATTTACTTATTTATTTACTTAAGCAATTGTGTGAATTTTCGAATAGAAAAGACTATCGTGTTTCTCCATACAAACTTTAAACCCCCATTTCATCCTTTTAAGGGGTGAATTTAAGAAAATCCTTTCTTAGTACACCTTTACGTACTAAGACAAATATACCCTCCAAATTACAAGTCTCTACGATCAGTAGTTTGGGCTGTGCTTTGTCTGTCAGTCAGTATGTCAGGACAAAGATTCTTATAGTATTATACTAGATGTGCCCCGCGGCTTCGCCCGCGTTAAAACTTCTTTTATTTACTCAAAACTTTTATTTTGTAAAAGCTTTTCTATCATATAATTTAAGATCGTTTAAAAAAACTAAAAGAACCGACTTCAAACGTCGCGCTAGTCAAAGTAGCCAGTAGATGCAGTAACTATTATATAATCTGTGCCAGTAGTTAGTATGTCATCCAGGTATGAAAATGTATTGTAATTCGTAATACAAATGTAGATAAATTAAAAACGGCTCGACCGATTTCGTTAACACTTAAATGGGATCCCTGAAACCCTTTCAAACAAAAAATAATTTTCCAAATCGGTTTAGACATCTCCAAATAATCGGTGAACATACATAAAAAAATTAAAAAAAAGGTTCCGCCGAATTGAGAACCTCTTCCTTTATTGTGTAGTCGTTCAAAAAGACGTTGAAGAAGTAAAAGCCAAATCGGTTCACCCGTTTTCAAGTTATTGCGTGACTAAGAGAAATAGGGATTCATATTTGTAAAACCCGAAAAACAAAATTGATTTTCAGACTTTTGTACCAACCCCTTGCAAACATCTTCCAACACGTATTTATTTATTTATTTACAGACGTACTTGAGCTAATCGATAGTTAGTTTATATACTGAAGCTAGTTTATATATGTATACTTAAAAATAATAAGTAATACCGGGGGGAATTTTTAGAAAATCCATTCTAAGCGGATACCTAAGTCATAACAACTATCTGTATTCTAAATTTCAGCGCAATCCGAAACAATATTGATATCAGACTTTGTTACTTCACCCTTTTAGGGGTGGCATTTCAAAAAAGCCTATAACACGTATTTATATTTATTTACTGAAGTACTTTTGCAAAGTTTCGAATAGAAAAGATATCTACATATCTTGTTTCTCCATACAAACGTTGAACCCCCGGTTTTATCGCCTTCAGGGGTGAATTTTGGAAAATTCTTTCTTAACAGATACTAACGTCATAATAACTATATGTATGCCAAATTTCAGCGCAATCCAAAACAATATTGATTTTCACACTTTGTTTCCCATTTTACCCCTCTCAAGGGTTGAATTTCGAAAAAGCCTGACACACTTTATAACTTATTTATTAACTGAAGCACTTGTGTGAAGTTTCTAATAGAAAAATAACTATCTAATCTTGTTTCTCCATACAAACTTTGAACCCCCGTAGCATCCCTCAAAGGAGTGAATTTTAGAAAATCATTTCTCAGAGCGAGCTCAAGTCGTAATAACTATCTGCATGCCAAATTTCAGCGCGATCCGAAACAATATTGAATTTCAGACTTTAGTACCTACCCAATTTCACCCTCTTAGGGGTGCAAATTCAAAAAACTGGCCAAGTGCAAGTCGGAATCGCACTCGTAGGGTTCCCTAACACAGTAAAGTATTCTATAACTATGATTTTTCGCAACTAAAAAATTAACTTTGTTTTTCATAGTGTTTGTATGAAAAACAAAGTTATCTTTGCGGTCGCCACATCTCAAGAACTGCTGAATGTATCTCGTTCAAACCAATTTTCGTTGTTAGTTTTTATTGAGATCTACAGAATATATTTTTTTTAGATTTTTCACTCCCATACTTTAAAAGTTACACGGGGGGGACACACACATTTTACCACTTTATTTACCCCCTTATATTTTTTTTTGTATAAAAATCCGAAAGCGGTTCACAGAATACATCTACCTACCAAGTTTCAATTCTGTAGTCTTAACAGTTTCGGAATAAAATGGCTGTGACATACGGACGGACAGACAGACAGACAGACTGATAGATAGACATGACGAATCTTTAAGGGTTCCGTTTTTTGCCATTCGGCTACGGAACCCTAAAAAGCCTAAAACACGTATTTACTTATATTTTTACTGAAGCACTTGTGTGAAGTTTCGAATAGAAAATACTATCTAATCTTGTTTCTCCATACAAACTTTGAACCCCCATTTCATACCCTAAACAGGTGAATTTTGGAAAATCCTTTTTTAGTACACCCTTACGTACTAAGACCTAAATATACCCTCCAAATTTCAAATCTCTACGACCAGCGGTTTAGGCTGTGCGTTGTCTGTCAGTCAGTCAGTCAGTCAGTCTGTTAATCAGTCAGTCAGTCAGTCAGTCAGTCAGTTAGTCAGTCAGTCAGTCAGTATGTCAGGACGAAGATTCTTATAGTATCAGAAGATGCATAATTATTATTGTTATATACCGGCTATAATTCACGTACCTTTAGTCGAATTTTCTCGACCTAGGTTTCGAACGAGTTAGTCGCTCATCCTCGGGAGTGAGGTCTCGCGGTGAGTTGATCGCTCACGATCGCGATGTTCACTGAACATCGCGATCTCCGGTATAGCCGGTATATAACAATAATAATGTTACAAATTCACAATAATTTTAAAATCAGATGTATAATTAGTATACATCTACTCAATTGTTTGTGTAGTTGTACCAATTATTATAGGTTTTACCATTAACACATTATTGTTAATTATATTATAATTAATAATTATATTATATGTATACACTACAGTTACCAATTGATAAATACATAATTTAGATATAATTATTTATCAACTGTTATAATTTCTACTAAACCTCGCGCACCGAGTGTGATTACCTAGGTATTTGTTTGCCTAAAATTAGCCGTAATACACTACGAGCCTCGCGTCGCGCTTTAGAGTGTTTGGAAATTCATGTGCAGACCGACAAACGGTGATTAATTTATATGCAAATCATTCACTGGAAATGATGGCAGTACCTATATATACCTACTGGGCTTAACTGATTTACTCGTACATCCGCGTTTGTTTTATTGCCAGTATTATTTCAGTGTGAGTATTATGTGCGAGAATCAAACAAAATCTGCCGCCACGACCTTACGGTGTTCCGACAGCACATAACTCTTGAGAGTCAGAGCATTCTACTAGGCCTAATGTTCACTGTCTTTGACCATTTAATCGCTTAAGTTTTCAAAAGCTAGCACGTAAGTATAAATACCTTATTATTAAGACTTCTGTGAGTGTTAGCGTTGCTAATATATAAAATATAAATATAAATTTACACTAATAAACCTTGCAAACTAGTTCCCTAACAAATAAGTTCTTACCTACCTACTAAAAAAGTTTATCTTGTTGAACTATCGCCGTCAAGCAACTGTTTAGCGAGATGGCGGAAATTAATTAGGTTGGGGAAGTTTCCGCGAGACGGCAGTTTAATCGTAAGCTGATGAGGCGCGAGGTACAGATTAGCGCGTTTATTGAGTTACAGCTATCTACGCTACATTTTAGCAGCAAGTCCGGTGGAACATCGATATAATGCTCCTACCACTTGCAGACGAATACCCATGAAAGTACATAGAAAATTCCATTGGTGCATGGTTAGGATTTGAACCAGCGACCTCCGGGTAAGAAGTCAAGTCAAGGTATCTATTACTTACGCCAACGGGCCGTCCTTCCGTTCTGAAATTGACTCGCGGAGCATGGAAGTCGGTTTTTTTCGTTTTTAAATTATCTTAATTATATAAAAATCGTGTTGTTATATTATTTTTAAAGAAGCAATGAAGCGAATAATAAAATACACCAACAAAAATACGAGTGCAGTTTTTTTTAAAAGAAAAGCTTACTACCATTGTGGGTTGGGTTGCACATTACTATTAGTCTTGATAATCCTGCCAACTTAGCTAAATAAGTTTGTTTCTGAAGTGGGTTCACGTCAATAGTGCAATGGGTGGGAATCGAGCTCACTACCTCTCAATCCAGCCAGGCCATTGGACTATTGCCACAGATTATATAATAGTTACTACGTAATTGCTAATGCTATTGCCACCACCACCTATAAGTGGTTACAATTTCAGACTTAATGAACGTTTTAATGCGAAGATGGCTTCCGCAGAGTTCCACTTGATGGCTCGTTCCGCAATTATGAAGTTAGCAAATGCATTTAAGATTTCGTATGCAACGCTAGAATGTCTTACGTCTCGTACTTACGAGTACATTAAATAGTTAGCCTTGGAGAATGGGTTGGTTGTTTTGTTTTTATCGAAACACCTAATTTTAGATTTAAAATTGTATTAATTGAGTACTGAATTAAACTGATTTAAAATTTTAAGTATTGGACATCAAACATTTTATTTTAAAATTAACAAATTAACTAAAATAGGTAAGCACCTAAGTAATAGTTTTCACGTAGCAAACCTACTTGAAACTTACTTCAGCCTACTTTCGTACATTTCTTTTAGAAATTACAAAAGTTTGAAAGGTTGCGCGAAATTTTGAAAGAAATTGTGAGCGAGCTCTTAAAACTTAGGCAATATCCGAGCGCGCTCGTTTATGTTAGAAAGATTTTAACCAAACATGGAACTAATTTGGTAGTTTCATTTATACATTATGTTGACGTTTACTAGATGGCGTTAGTAGTGATATTAGCAAACGGTAGCATTTCATTTATAAATGAGAATTATTTATATCACTGGCCACTTATAATAAAAATAAAATTTAGGGGTCCTCATGCTAGAGATTATATGAGATATTATATCCATGTGTTCGGGATTTTTTGCTGGATGGATATTTTTCTTCTATTCTACGATGGTACGGAATCCTTCGTGTGCGAGACCGACCGAATTAATTCAACTCGCCTTTGGAACTACCAAAGGTGCTATTACTTTTTATTATATTTTTTCGGAATTTATTGACCAATTTTGAAAATGTCTTCTTTGTTTGAAAGTATTCTACTATGGGTAGGTACTTTCCGTTTGGTTCCAATGTACAAATTCTTCAAGATCTGATGAGTATCTTCGGAGATATGGATGTAAACACATCACATTTGCTGAAAAATAACTGAAAATTTGCGCGGCATGTGAAGTCGGTTTTTTTAGTTTTTTCGTAAAGAATGAAGAAAAAAGTCATTTTTTGAGCATCTTACTTAACCTAAAACAAAAAGAAATCCTTGACTTATTAAAATATTTAAAAAACATTTGTATATTTGTTAGGTAGGTACTGAATCACATAAAAAACGGCTGAACGGCTTTGATGAAATTTGTCAAACAGATGACGGGATTAAAACAAAGGATACCTACTCCTTACAATTGATTGAAGCCTCGAGGCACATCTAGTATTCATCTAAATACTATAAGAATCTTTGTCTTGATATACTGACTGACTGACTGACAGACAACGCACAGCCTAAACCGCTGGTCGTAGAGACTTGAAATTTGGAGGGTATTTTTGTCTTAGTACGTAAGGGTTTACTAAGAAAGGGTTTTCCAAAATTCACCCCTTAAGGGGATGAAATGGGGGTTCAAAGTTTGTATGGAGAAACAAGATTAGATAGTCTTTTCTATCCGAAACTTCACATAAGTACTTCAGTAAAACAATAAGTAAATACGTGTTTCAGGTTTTTTTTTAAATTCCACCCCTAAGAGGGTGCAATGGGGTAACAAAGTGTGAAAATCAATATTGTTTCGTATTGCGCTGAAATTTGGCATGCAGATAGTTATTTTGACTTAGGTATCCGCTAAGAAAGATTTTTTCAAAATACACTCTGTAAGGGGATGAAGCGGGGGTTCAAAGTTTGGATAGTTGTTTTATTCGACATTTCACACCAGTACTTCTGTAAATAAATAAGTAAATACGAGTTTCATACTTTTTCAAAATGCCACCCTATAAGAGGATAAACTGGGGTAACAAAGTCTGAAAATCAATATTGTTTCGGATTGCGCTGAAATTTAGAATGCAGATAGTTATTATGACGTAGGTATCCGCTCAGAAAGGATTTTCTGAAAATTCCTCCCGGATACGGAACAGGGATTCAAAGTTTGTAGGGCGAAACGAGATGGGATAAAGTACGTGTTGTAGGATTTTTCGAAATTGGGTAGGTAACAAAGTCTGTAAATTTAGGTTTTTCGGGTTTTATAAATATGAATCCCGAATTGCCTTAGTCACGCGATAACATGAAAACGGGTGAACCGATTTGGCTAATTCTAATTTGATGTGTTTAATGATAGAATCGTTCTTACAAAAGAAAAGTTTTAAGTAAGTAAAAGAAGATTTTAACGCGGGCGAAGCCGCGGGGCACTTCTAGTATAGTATATGGATGCTAGTTATGGACTAATTCATTATTGTGCATTGTTAAACACAATCCAAAATTTCATCGTACCGACGGCACTCGAACCCGCACCCCCCGGATTACACGTTCAGGTGCTCTGCCAATGCAGCCACGGTTCGATCCATCGATACGACGAAATTAGTGGATTGCATTTGTTAACCCAATTATGCGTACCGTGTAAAAATACAACAAAGACAAAGATTTTCATTAATACTAACTACCTACTTACTTGTAATGTGGGTAGATACGTACGCAGAACAGTGGGCTACAAACTATTGGCAATTTATCGTGCCACAGCACATGTTGTAGGCTGACTTCATAGCTTACCTACAACCTACCTCAACTGATGGTAATCAGGCGAGTTTATTTTATCTTTTTTAGGTATTTTATATAATTTAAAATGTTGTCGCTTATAATCACGCGAAATACATACAAAACAGTAGGCAGGTAAGTAAATTTACACTTCACGACAAACCCAAACAGTGCAAAGCATTCGTCTTTAATTCTTATTCACCCCTCATACCTATCCTACTAAAAATACACAACTTGTCACTCAAAACTTTAGATAAGTAGACGAAACAGCGTTTTGCATCACAAGAGACTCTTTGACGATCACTAAAATTTGATTTAAAAGTTTCACCAACCTAATAATAAATTTAGAAACTTCGCTAAACAAAAATTAGGGTGATATGGTATTTTTTTACCGACTAAACAAATAGAGGACGCATATAATTCGAGTGAAACTTGCTTTCATTATGTATTATGTGTATTATTATCCTAAAGTCTGGCTTCCGTTGACTGCCTTATAGATAAATATATGTATGCTTTTGTTCAAAATGTTGAGTTGCATTGTAGTCTCAAATTATAATAAGACGCACCTACCTACTGATGTGCGCCATCGCTATATGGTGAACGTTTCACCTACCCGTACGCAACGTTTTGCCTCGTCGTTTAACACACTTGTGTTAAAGCTGCCAAGGAATGGAATTCCTTGCCGATGTCTGAGTTTCCCGGTAACAACGTACCTACAACCTGAGTCTTCAAATCGCGAATGAACAGATATTTTCTAGGCAAGCGTGCAACATTGTCAATCGCGTGACATCTGAGGAGATAGTGGTCAAACGCTTGCATATCTGGATTTAAATAAACTGCCCAAGTGCGAGTCTGACTCGCACACGTAGAGTTCCGATTGAACAAAATTTCTCGGAAAAATAAGTTATTTGCATGGGGGACCCCCTGTAATTTATTTTGGTTTTAATGATTTGATTTTATAGTTATTATAAAACACACTATGAGCAAATTTCAAGTCTCTATCTATTATGGTTTGTAAGATCAACAATAAAACGCCTGAAAAAACACGTTTCTTGTATGGGGACCCCCTTTTATTTTTCACCACATTCTGATTTTAGTATTTTTTGTTATAGCGGCAACAGAAATACATCATCTGTGAACATTTCAAATCTTTAACTATCACGGTACATGAGGATACAGCCTGGTGACAGACGGACGGACAGCGGAGTCTTAGTAATAGGGACCCGTTTTTTACCCTTTGGGTACGGAACCCTAAAAATAACATCTGTTAATGGAGAGAAACACCTCAAATATTCAACTTAGAATCTAGATCGTGCAGCATCTGAATATCGCATTTACTTACTAGGTACAAAAAGTATTTATTTAATGTAGCTCCAAAGTTCTAGAGCATTATCCTCAAGTTCTATAATGAGGTCCTCCAGTTCGGGAGACATTTAACAAGCAAAGCTTAAGTCACAGTCAATAGAGCTAAGCAGTACCTACTTCACGAGCGACTTTGGTTGTACTAAGCACAGATTCAGCTGCATATGGAGTATTACTCGCATCTCTGGCACTCCAGTGTAACCTGTGCACCGAAGTATCAGCTGCAACCACTTGACTCCCTTCAGAGAAAAACCATTAGATTAGTCAGACGCGACGCGACTAATAGGTAGGTACACTGGAACCGTTGAGTCTTCGTCGCGATGTTGGTTCGCTTAACCTATTTTATAGGTATCATCATAGGGAATTCTCTGATGAGCTCTTTGGAGTTATACCACCCATGCGATTTTACTACAGGAATCCGCGTATTCATGAGAGTGCTCACCCTCATATTATAGACACGGTCCTCCCTTACAACGGCTTTTAGGCTCAAGCTACATTGAATTGGCAGCGACGTGACACAGAGTGACCTGTATATTCTATGGATGCGAGACTGCTCGAGCCAGCGCGAAGCGTCACCACACCTCGTAGGTATTTATATATCTTTTAACAGTGTTCATAAGTTTTATAATGTCTGGTTAATAAAACTGATCGTCTCGTTGCGTCGCGTCACACAGTGAATTGAGAGCGACTCAGTGCGCATTGAGCCTTAAGAGTTTGTTCTTCCCACGTACCTACTTGCGAGATGAATCTGAAATCTGAGTTGCTTCAAAAGGTGAAATCTGAAAAAAAGATGAAATCTGAGTTGCTTCAAAAGGAGAGTCAGCGGATTCCCCTTTCAAACGAGCAGGCATCGCACCAGTATCGCCTCTGGTATTGCAGGTGTTAATAGGCGGCGGTAACCACTTACCATCATGTCATAGAAAAGATAATAATACTACGTATAGAACGGACATTCTGTTCTCCCCACCAATTCCGGGCTTCCTCACCCCGCCACCAACTTGGAGCTGTCGAGGAGCTGCGCTAAGCAAGGACGCCACACGCGTACGACTACAGAACAATTACTACTCACGGAGAGAAGAACATCAACTTCATACATTTATGTTGAGACCAGTAGACACTGGAGGTTCAAATTTACGTAGGTTCTTATTACGTAGGTATATAATAAACACTTAATTATATTAGTATACCTACCTACATATTCGTATTTTAGAATTCATTTTCATAAATGAAACAACGATATATATATATATATACTCGGGCTTAAATAACGCTTAATTTGTAAAATATTTCAAAAAAACTTTCACGTTTAAACATTTTTATAACACAGCAATTGGGAACTTGATGTAGGTACGTAGTATTTATATTCTCTTTACTTGATGTCGCTCTAACGTGCGAGCAAGACACACGACATTGTTTCGTACAGCTCTGGCTGGCCGCCCAACACAGAATAAAAAATAGTTACTGTGGTGCAGTTTGTTCTATGCAAGTCGACTGGACCTGGAGATGATGGTTTACGAAATAGCGACTAATATTTTTAGTGTTAAAAGCTTTTTGGGTAAGTGTACAAAAAATATTCATACGGTCAGTTTTAGTAACTATTATATAATCTGTGATACGGCGATTACGGGCGACAACCTTAGACATCACGCACACAAATGCACGTATAGAAAAACGACCCGTGTGTAGTGTCTGTGTCGGTGTCACAGTGTCGGTCATTAAAACGCTAGTTTGTATGGAGATTTAGCGAGTGTCCGGGGTGTGATCATGTGTGGTGGGTCAGTTTGCTGCTCTATATTCATAATAATTTAAGAGTAAAAACTAAAACAACCGACTTCCATGCCCCGCGAGTCAATTTCAGTAGCAAGTTTGAGACGTTTATCGTCATATCTTAGATATACTTATCCCATTGTAATTTCATCGAGATCTGCGATGAAATTACAATGGGACCACCTCGGAACTGTACCCTACCGATAAAAAAAATAATCATTCGAATTCGGTTCACAATTGACGGAGTAATCGCGTAACACACATACAAAAATAAATTTTAAAAAACATACAGATTAATTGAGAACCTCCTTCTTTTTGGAAGTCGGTTGAAAATAGAATGTAGTCCATAACCAACATTACGATCTAGCATCGTTACTTAGCATCAGGTGAGAGTAGTGTTTAATTGCTTGTCTGTCCAGAAAAAGTATAATACTACGATACGTGTGACTTAAGTAGTCTATTATGCAATAGTAGACTACTTAAGTCACGAGTATCGTATATTATTTTACAGCTGTCAGTGTGACATAAACTCGCACTTTAAGCTTGTTAAGCTTTTCTGTCAAATAGAAGATTATTGCACGGCGTGAAGTTGGCACCCACCCGCAGCGAGAGTGCTAAAAGTCGTGCAATAATCGACTATTTAAGTCACGGAAAATCGTGCGTAAAGTGCGGGTTTAGGTCACACTGTGCTATTAAATAAATAACCAACCTCATTTTAAACTACAGTTTACATGATTCGGTGATATTTAAATAAAAACTAATATTTTTCGCAAGTATTTTATTTTCATGTAATAAAACTATGATAGAATTATGTACAAAAAGTATACTGAAGTCTAGAATTACATCACTTAAGGTTCTCCTGTCTAATTATTCATTTCCAAGCGCAAATTTTGATCAAAGTATGTAATTTTATATCATCCTAAATAGGTAGTCATAGTTACTTCTATGAATACAGAGTCAGAGATTTTATGAACTATTTTTAGAAGCTATAAATTTCGATAATAGGTAATTTTACAAAGTATGCTAAAATGAGAATATGAATTTACTGTTGCTATTTTGTTCTTAAAACATTTGCTCACTGGTTTTAAAATAAGTCACTTGCTTATATACTTCATATAAATCAAATTATATTAACTAGAATATAACTTAAAGTAAGTTCAATGAAATACAACATTATATAAAATGTAAAATTTAAAGACAGCTAGCTATAGGACTATGTCCAAATAAGACTTTAAAAAAAGGTAAACCTTATTCTTAATCTTCATTTGACTATGCATTATAAATGTTTCAAAGTTCTAAACAGACCCAAATTAAATGTGTATTTTTAAAACTTAAAAGATACACAAACCTTTATATTGCAGATTCGAAGTAAGACTTTAGAAAAGGCTTTTTAAAAATATGTTGTATTCCATTAAGTAACCACACCAAGAAATAAATAATATTCTATGAACAAAACATTATAAAAAATTATAAATAAGTACATACTATCTAAAAGGAATATTTTTAGACCGATTTGAAGTGTTGAGCAATTTAATATAATGTTTCATTCACACTAACCGATACTTTTACTGTTAGAATACTGTTTAATTTTCACTAACGTTTTAACTTGGTAATAATGGAAAACATACATCATGTGGCATTATAGAAGGTACTCCATATTAGTACGATACAAATAAATTTAATTTCAATATTCAGTAATAAATAATGATAAATTGTAAATTGTTTAACACAATCCAAAATTTCATCGCACCGACGGGGCTTGAACCCGCAGCCACCGATAACACGTCCAGGCGCTCTGCCAATTAAGCCACGGTCTGATCCATCGATACGATGAAATTAGTGGATTGCAATTTTTAACCCAATTATGCATTGGTGGCTCCATCTATGATTACTTATTTCGAAAGTTAATCATTCGGAAGAGATCATTATAGTTTTCAAATCCGATGAGAGATGTTTGCACTGCGTAAATCAAATATTATGTCTCTTGAAGTGTTACACACTTTATATTTTTTGAAAATTGTTAAACACAATCCAACATTTAGAAAAATAGAAAATTCCTCCCGGATACGGAACAGGGATTCAAAGTTTGTAGGGCGAAACGAGATGGGATAAAGTACGTGTTGTAGGATTTTTCGAAATTGGGTAGGTAACAAAGTCTGTAAATTTAGGTTTTTCGGGTTTTATAAATATGAATCCCGAATTGCCTTAGTCACGCGATAACATGAAAACGGGTGAACCGATTTGGCTAATTCTAATTTGATGTGTTTAATGATAGAATCGTTCTTACAAAAGAAAAGTTTTAAGTAAGTAAAAGAAGATTTTAACGCGGGCGAAGCCGCGGGGCACTTCTAGTATAGTATATGGATGCTAGTTATGGACTAATTCATTATTGTACATTGTTAAACACAATCCAAAATTTCATCTTACCGACGGCACTCGAACCCGCACCCCCCGGATTACACGTTCAGGTGCTCTGCCAATGCAGCCACGGTTCGATCCATCGATACGACGAAATTAGTGGATTGCATTTGTTAACCCAATTATGCGTACCGTGTAAAAATACAACAAAGACAAAGATTTTCATTAATACTAACTACCTACTTACTTGTAATGTGGGTAGATACGTACGCAGAACAGTGGGCTACAAAATATTGCCAATTTATCGTGCCACAGCACATGTTGTAGGCTGACTTCATAGCTTACCTACAACCTACCTCGACTGATGGTAATCAGGCGAGTTTATTTTATCTTTTTTATGTATTTTATATAATTTAAAATGTTGTCGCTTATAATCACGCGAAATACATACAAAACAGTAGGCAGGTAAGTAAATTTACACTTCACGACAAACCCAAACAGTGCAAAGCATTCGTCTTTAATTCTTATTCACCCCTCATACCTATCCTACTAAAAATACACAACTTGTCACTCAAAACTTTAGATAAGTAGACGAAACAGCGTTTTGCATCACAAGAGACTCTTTGACGATCACTAAAATTTGATTTAAAAGTTTCACCAACCTAATAATAAATTTAGAAACTTCGCTGAACAAAAATTAGGGTGATATGGTATTTTTTTACCGACTAAACAAATAGAGGACGCATATAATTCGAGTGAAACTTGCTTTCATTATGTATTATGTGTATTATTATCCTAAAGTCTGGCTTCCGTTGACTGCCTTATAGATAAATATATGTATGCTTTTGTTCAAAATGTTGAGTTGCATTGTAGTCTCAAATTATAATATGACGCACCTACCTACTGATGTGCGCCATCGCTATATGGTGAACGTTTCACCTACCCGTACGCAACGTTTTGCCTCGTCGTTTAACACACTTGTGTTAAAGCTGCCAAGGAATGGAATTCCTTGCCGATGTCTGAGTTTCCCGGTAACAACGTACCTACAACCTGAGTCTTCAAATCGCGAATGAACAGATATTTTCTAGGCAAGCGTGCAACATTGTCAATCGCGTGACATCTGAGGAGATAGTGGTCAAACGCTTGCATATCTGGATTTAAATAAACTGCCCAAGTGCGAGTCTGACTCGCACACGTAGAGTTCCGATTGAACAAAATTTCTCGGAAAAATAAGTTATTTGCATGGGGGACCCCCTGTAATTTATTTTGGTTTTAATGATTTGATTTTATAGTTATTATAAAACACACTATGAGCAAATTTCAAGTCTCTATCTATTATGGTTTGTAAGATCAACAATAAAACGCCTGAAAAAACACGTTTCTTGTATGGGGACCCCCTTTTATTTTTCACCACATTCTGATTTTAGTATTTTTTGTTATAGCGGCAACAGAAATACATCATCTGTGAACATTTCAAATCTTTAACTATCACGGTACATGAGGATACAGCCTGGTGACAGACGGACGGACAGCGGAGTCTTAGTAATAGGGACCCGTTTTTTACCCTTTGGGTACGGAACCCTAAAAATAACATCTGTTAATGGAGAGAAACACCTCAAATATTCAACTTAGAATCTAGATCGTGCAGCATCTGAATATCGCATTTACTTACTAGGTACAAAAAGTATTCATTTAATGTAGCTCCAAAGTTCTAGAGCATTATCCTCAAGTTCTATAATGAGGTCCTCCAGTTCGGGAGACATTTAACAAGCAAAGCTTAAGTCACAGTCAATAGAGCTAAGCAGTACCTACTTCACGAGCGACTTTGGTTGTACTAAGCACAGATTCAGCTGCATATGGAGTATTACTCGCATCTCTGGCACTCCAGTGTAACCTGTGCACCGAAGTATCAGCTGCAACCACTTGACTCCCTTCAGAGAAAAACCATTAGATTAGTCAGACGCGTAGTAGACTAATAGGTAGGTACACTGGAACCGTTGAGTCTTCGTCGCGATGTTGGTTCGCTTAACCTATTTTATAGGTATCATCATAGGGAATTCTCTGATGAGCTCTTTGGAGTTATACCACCCATGCGATTTTACTACAGGAATCCGCGTATTCATGAGAGTGCTCACCCTCATATTATAGACACGGTCCTCCCTTACAACGGCTTTTAGGCTCAAGCTACATTGAATTGGCAGCGACGTGACACAGAGTGACCTGTATATTCTATGGATGCGAGACTGCTCGAGCCAGCGCGAAGCGTCACCACACCTCGTAGGTATTTATATATCTTTTAACAGTGTTCATAAGTTTTATAATGTCTGGTTAATAAAACTGATCGTCTCGTTGCGTCGCGTCACACAGTGAATTGAGAGCGACTCAGTGCGCATTGAGCCTTAAGAGTTTGTTCTTCCCACGTACCTACTTGCGAGATGAATCTGAAATCTGAGTTGCTTCAAAAGGTGAAATCTGAAAAAAAGATGAAATCTGAGTTGCTTCAAAAGGAGAGTCAGCGGATTCCCCTTTCAAACGAGCAGGCATCGCACCAGTATCGCCTCTGGTATTGCAGGTGTTAATAGGCGGCGGTAACCACTTACCATCATGTCATAGAAAAGATAATAATACTACGTATAGAACGGACATTCTGTTCTCCCCACCAATTCCGGGCTTCCTCACCCCGCCACCAACTTGGAGCTGTCGAGGAGCTGCGCTAAGCAAGGACGCCACACGCGTACGAATACAGAACAATTACTACTCACGGAGAGAAGAACATCAACTTCATACATTTATGTTGAGACCAGTAGACACTGGAGGTTCAAATTTACGTAGGTTCTTATTACGTAGGTATATAATAAACACTTAATTATATTAGTATACCTACCTACATATTCGTATTTTAGAATTCATTTTCATAAATGAAACAACGATATATATATATATATACTCGGGCTTAAATAACGCTTAATTTGTAAAATATTTCAAAAAAACTTTCACGTTTAAACATTTTTATAACACAGCAATTGGGAACTTGATGTAGGTACGTAGTATTTATATTCTCTTTACTTGATGTCGCTCTAACGTGCGAGCAAGACACACGACATTGTTTCGTACAGCTCTGGCTGGCCGCCCAACACAGAATAAAAAATAGTTACTGTGGTGCAGTTTGTTCTATGCAAGTCGACTGGACCTGGAGATGATGGTTTACGAAATAGCGACTAATATTTTTAGTGTTAAAAGCTTTTTGGGTAAGTGTACAAAAAATATTCATACGGTCAGTTTTAGTAACTATTATATAATCTGTGATACGGCGATTACGGGCGACAACCTTAGACATCACGCACACAAATGCACGTATAGAAAAACGACCCGTGTGTAGTGTCTGTGTCGGTGTCACAGTGTCGGTCATTAAAACGCTAGTTTGTATGGAGATTTAGCGAGTGTCCGGGGTGTGATCATGTGTGGTGGGTCAGTTTGCTGCTCTATATTCATAATAATTTAAGAGTAAAAACTAAAACAACCGACTTCCATGCCCCGCGAGTCAATTTCAGTAGCAAGTTTGAGACGTTTATCGTCATATCTTAGATATACTTATCCCATTGTAATTTCATCGAGATCTGCGATGAAATTACAATGGGACCACCTCGGAACTGTACCCTACCGATAAAAAAAATAATCATTCGAATTCGGTTCACAATTGACGGAGTAATCGCGTAACACACATACAAAAATAAATTTTAAAAAACATACAGATTAATTGAGAACCTCCTTCTTTTTGGAAGTCGGTTGAAAATAGAATGTAGTCCATAACCAACATTACGATCTAGCATCGTTACTTAGCATCAGGTGAGAGTAGTGTTTAATTGCTTGTCTGTCCAGAAAAAGTATAATACTACGATACGTGTGACTTAAGTAGTCTATTATGCAATAGTAGACTACTTAAGTCACGAGTATCGTATATTATTTTACAGCTGTCAGTGTGACATAAACTCGCACTTTAAGCTTGTTAAGCTTTTCTGTCAAATAGAAGATTATTGCACGGCGTGAAGTTGGCACCCACCCGCAGCGAGAGTGCTAAAAGTCGTGCAATAATCGACTATTTAAGTCACGGAAAATCGTGCGTAAAGTGCGGGTTTAGGTCACACTGTGCTATTAAATAAATAACCAACCTCATTTTAAACTACAGTTTACATGATTCGGTGATATTTAAATAAAAACTAATATTTTTCGCAAGTATTTTATTTTCATGTAATAAAACTATGATAGAATTATGTACAAAAAGTATACTGAAGTCTAGAATTACATCACTTAAGGTTCTCCTGTCTAATTATTCATTTCCAAGCGCAAATTTTGATCAAAGTATGTAATTTTATATCATCCTAAATAGGTAGTCATAGTTACTTCTATGAATACAGAGTCAGAGATTTTATGAACTATTTTTAGAAGCTATAAATTTCGATAATAGGTAATTTTACAAAGTATGCTAAAATGAGAATATGAATTTACTGTTGCTATTTTGTTCTTAAAACATTTGCTCACTGGTTTTAAAATAAGTCACTTGCTTATATACTTCATATAAATCAAATTATATTAACTAGAATATAACTTAAAGTAAGTTCAATGAAATACAACATTATATAAAATGTAAAATTTAAAGACAGCTAGCTATAGGACTATGTCCAAATAAGACTTTAAAAAAAGGTAAACCTTATTCTTAATCTTCATTTGACTATGCATTATAAATGTTTCAAAGTTCTAAACAGACCCAAATTAAATGTGTATTTTTAAAACTTAAAAGATACACAAACCTTTATATTGCAGATTCGAAGTAAGACTTTAGAAAAGGCTTTTTAAAAATATGTTGTATTCCATTAAGTAACCACACCAAGAAATAAATAATATTCTATGAACAAAACATTATAAAAAATTATAAATAAGTACATACTATCTAAAAGGAATATTTTTAGACCGATTTGAAGTGTTGAGCAATTTAATATAATGTTTCATTCACACTAACCGATACTTTTACTGTTAGAATACTGTTTAATTTTCACTAACGTTTTAACTTGGTAATAATGGAAAACATACATCATGTGGCATTATAGAAGGTACTCCATATTAGTACGATACAAATAAATTTAATTTCAATATTCAGTAATAAATAATGATAAATTGTAAATTGTTTAACACAATCCAAAATTTCATCGCACCGACGGGGCTTGAACCCGCAGCCACCGATAACACGTCCAGGCGCTCTGCCAATTAAGCCACGGTCTGATCCATCGATACGATGAAATTAGTGGATTGCAATTTTTAACCCAATTATGCATTGGTGGCTCCATCTATGATTACTTATTTCGAAAGTTAATCATTCGGAAGAGATCATTATAGTTTCCAAATCCGATGAGAGATGTTTGCACTGCGTAAATCAAATATTATGTCTCTTGAAGTGTTACACACTTTATATTTTTTGAAAATTGTTAAACACAATCCAACATTTTGATTGGTAACAATTTACAAATAATTTAAAGTGGTTACACACTTCAAGAAACATAATATTTAATGATAAATTCTCTACATTCGATAGTTTAAATAACAATCTTAGGAAACATCGGAATATAAAGTCCTTTCTAAACTTTTTAACAATATTACTTAAATTATTGTCACAATTTATTCAACGAATGAGCCTACAAAGTAAACGGTTAGTGTAAACGAAGCCGTAATACCAATAATATAAATTATTATGCTTATAACTACACAGTGATATAGATATACTAGTATAATATCGAGAGGGTATATTTTGTTTAAATAGTATACAATTTATAAACACGAATGCTCAGTCCTTAATTTTAATATAATTATATTACACAGACTAAGTGCTAAAGAGGCACAGATTAGAGAAGACTATTTACCACACATATACAATAGTAGACCTTAAATATTACACATCGAACTTTAGGAAAGTTATCGGTTGTAGGTCCTACATTGGAGACATGGCGTTTGATTTAGCTCTATACATATCCAATCACAGCTCAGGATAGCTCCCGACCAATCACAGTTGATATTACGACTTCTGAAAATCTTAGGTTATCATACAGGCCAATAAATGCTGACAACAGCTGTTGATCAGACAGTCATTCCGAGCTATGTGATTGGTTAAGTTTTATCTGAGCTTAGTCTAATATCAAGTCGTTATTATTTAGTCAGGCCTTTTTGAATAATCTACCCACGGCTTTGTAAATAGCATCTATATGGTGTAAGTTCATTAAATTGTAAAATTTTCAGTCGTCTCCATGCCCGAACTTAGTCGATCAGAGACGAAATAATGTTTCTAAAGTATGTAATATTTATGGTCTGATTTATATACAAAGTGATTCAAAACGGATGTATCAAACGAAGAATGGTGGTTAGATGCCTCATTGCACATCTATTGAACCCATGTATGGATGTTCCTAATTATTTTTTATTTTTATTTTCGTGAAAATTGCATGCTTCTTTTCTTGTCGCTGCCGATATGTTTCAATTTTTTTAAAATATGTTATCTTAAACTTTGCGCTAGAGCCTTGGTTTGTGAAGGCAAGTCTGACAAAAGTTAGAGTTAAAACATTGTCTAAAAAAAGTCATTATTTATTTTTTCCTCAGAATAAAAATCGTGTAAATCAGAAATTGTAATTTACTCTGAAAGACTAATTATTTGTTCATAGTCACAAAAAGAATAACAGCTCTAGCTTTAATAGCTTAGGAGAAAATATGAAAACTGCAATATTTCTGGCGTCGACGAAAATAACAAGAAAAACCATTTTTTCTCGAAAACAAAAATAAAATCGGCGAACATACACGAAGCTCCATTAGATGCGCAGTGAGGTCCTCTACCCTGCTTCGTTTGATCCATCGGTGTTGAATCATCCTGTATATCTCGGTCTGTAAGGAAGAAAGATACAAATCATTACAATTATTTTGTATTCCCTTACATTGTGTTCTTAATTATTGTTCGCGTATTCATTTTAATTATTGCTAGAGAAATAGGAAACTTATTAAAGACTTTTTTTTTTGTTGACTATAACTATTACAGAAACTTGACTTTACCCTCGACTTTACGATATGAATCTACGAAAACTTAAAAAAAAACCAATACTTTTAGACTGGCTAAATACACTCATCATGTGAAGCTCAAATGAACCTTAAAAATTGTATAACTTGACAGCTGTCATCAGGATTATTTTACTCGGTGGCGCCACCTGGTGAGCGAGAAAACGGTAGGCCCCGTTAATTAAAGACAAACATAAACAAATTGACACTACATGCGCCCTATGGCTTTGTCCGCGTTAAATGCATAGTATGTCCTATTCTCCTCTTTCTTAGCTATCCATGTTCAAAATTTCAGCAAAATATATCAAGCCATGACTGTAAAGTGGCCAGAAACAAACTAACAAAACAAATATACTTTCTCAGTTGCGATTGATTGCCAACTAAATACAATATATTTTCTCTAATAAAATAATATGCACACATATAATACCCACATGATAGTACACGTAAAAAACACGCATTATACACAAAAAATACTTTTGAAAATATGTCTAAAAATTACTCTTTAAACTGAAAACATAATTAAGAAAAATCTATACACATTTGTCTACAAAAAAGCTACCTAATTTTTAATTTAAATTAAATATATTGATGGTTCTTTCTTTCATGTGTAATGGAAGATAATTGATTTTTCGACACAGAATATTCTAGTGCAGGATCTAGGGATCTAATACATATATAAGGTATAAGATTTATGTTAAGTAAGAGTAATATATAATACCATACCTATCTTTCATAAAGTAATTTACTTTGTTGTTTGATCTAATATTTACTCTAGCAAAATTATTAATTCTAATTTATTGATTTACACTTCCGAAAAAAGTGTGGATGGACTGTGGGATAGAAGATATAGATGTAAAAGGAGTGGATGCGGATAGACCCAAATGGAAGAGAATGACACGTTGCACCGACCCCACTTAAGTGGGATAAGGGTAGGAAGATGATGAGTAATTGATTTACACACTAAATTATTGCCTCCAGACATAATTATTTCAATTTAAATGATATCATAGTAACAAATATTTATAAAACAATTATATTATGTATCATTGATATAACAAAATTAATTTAAAAGACTAGTATTAAATTACATAAAATAATAATATTTCTTAGCATCTAGCGTTTTCATTCAATCTAAATAAGAGAAAGATATATTCGAAGTTTATATTAAATAATTGAAATTAAGTTAATTTATTACTGACGGGTCTTACTTATAAACGGTAAGTTAACTTATCAATACTTACGTAAGGGTGCATTTCAGCCAGAGATGTGAGAGGAAAATGAGCGCAGCGAGAATGTGAAGTCAGGCTGTCATACTGTGGACATTCCTCGCAACGCATTCCTCTCTTTTGTATAGCACGTAAAGACACCTCGCTTCGTTCCTAACTATCTCACCTGTTGGTAAGTGATGATACGGTCGAGGATCCGGTCTAGCTTGCTAGCTACGCTAGGCCTAGAATGGGAACTAGCTCTTAAAAACACTTGTCGGAACACTCTAGTATGAATATAATTTATATGATTCGTAAAATATTATAAAGATATTAGTCGATGTTTTAAATAATTAATATATCTACATATATGAGTGAGCTATATATATATGTTTTTTTTCTGGCGATTTATAATTACAACATCTATATTACCTAAAAAAACTTAAGTAAATAGTTTAACCTACTGTTTAATAATACTGAGTTCGCGGATTTTATATAACATTATTTTATTTTATTGTAAATTGATTTTATATAAATAATTTGTAAAACAGAAGAGTTTAGCTTTTAGCTGGTTTAGTACAAAATAATAAGAAAAAGTTATTTGGATTGATATTGCTGAGTATTTAGACATTTTCACTTAACTTCACTAAAATTATACATCGACTTGTTTGATTAAATTCTGTGGCCTTGTGCTAAAAGGACCAAAGTACGTATCTGTATGAACATTTCATGCATACATACGGTATGACAGCGTACATTTCATTTGCCTTTTTTACATAGTAACTTTTGAGACTGTTTATAAATCAACAGTCTCAAAAACTTACGCCCTTTGAGCACAAAAAATATCATACTTTTTCAATAAACTGGCATTACAATCTCATTTCATGCACAAACTTACTTTGACCCTTTTAGCACCAGGCCACAGAACTATATGTTTTATTATTGAAGAATAAATTAAATCTTATTAAGCTACAATTGCCAAGACTTTTCAGCCGAATATAAAATATATGAATATATGTTACAGCTGATTTAAAAAACAAATTAATATTTAGTACTAAATTGAATCCTATATAAAATAAAGAGAGCCCAATTGAGCTGTGCTTTCAGTTACTGGTGCATGTTGTACATGCTTTTTTGCTCCTGCTTACCTGCTCGTTTCATGTCTGTCGAGTATCGAATTTTGCCAGGACCTAACCCTGTATTTTAAAATTATAATATACGAGTACAATCCAAAATTTCGCCGTCCAGCGGTACTCGAACCTGCCCCTACGGGGTAACACGCCCGAATGCTTTAACCAACTTAGCCATGGACGACTCCCAGTGGAGCGACGAAACAGCTGGATTGCATTTGAAGGAATAATGGTGGCGCCATCTGCAGTTTTCCAGGAGGCGCAGGTTTGAGTCCGCTGGATGGCAAAATTTTGGAGTATATATAATAATGTACAAAGATATACAGTGTGGAAAACACTTATAATATCGTTTAAAAACTTAAAAAAACCGACTTCAATGCCGCGCTATTCATTTTCAGTACCAAGTTTGAGATGTTTATCTCAATATCTCTGGAGATACTTATCAGACCTCGATAAAATTACCATGGTACCACACTTGGGATATCTCCTTTCGAACAAAAAAAGAATAATCAAAATCGGTTCATAAACGACGAAGTTATCAGCGAACAAACATAAAAAAAAAAAAAAAAATACGGTCGAATTGAGAAACCTCCTCCTTTTTTTGAAGTCGGTTAATATAATATCGTTTAAAAACTAAAAAAGAACCGACTTCAATGCCGTGCTATTCATTTTCAGTAACAATTTTGAGATGTTTATCTCAATATCTCTGGAGATACTTATCAGATCTCGATAAAATTACCATGGTACCACACTTGGGATATCTCCTTTCGAACAAAAAAAGAATAATCAAAATCGGTTCATAAACGACGAAGTTCTCCGCAAACAAACATAATATATATATATATATATATACGGTCGAATTGAGAAACCTCCTCCTTTTTTTGAAGTCGGTTAAAAAACATAATAAACCTTGTATTATTTACTTTATTGGGGTCTAAAACAGTTTATGAATTGTAATAAAGATTATCAATAATATAATAGATAAAAGATAAGATGCTTTAGATTCTAATCGTAATTGTATAAGATTGCTTTTCCAATGGATATCTACGACAAAATTCGATTATCGGCAGCCTACGTATAAGTACCGCTTAGAATTAGCATATTTGCCGGCAAATAATAAAAAAAGTAAACTGTAAAGTTATAGAAAATATACAAAAGAAATAATAACGTAACCAACAACGTAACGTAACTATTAAATTTTTTTGTAAAAAAAAAATCTCTTTATTTAAACCTCTTTTATTGTAGTTTTTTACTGGGGCATAATCGACAATATCATTTTCAAATAACAGTTGTTACTTGTTCTACGCTTCCAGTCCAAGTAAGGGAATTTTGCTAGACTGTGACGAGCGCGCGCTGCGTCCGAGTCTTCCGGAGCCCCGTACATAAACTATAGTCCGGAACGCGGACGCCGCACGGTATAGCATGAACCGCATCATATAAAATATTAGTGAAGTTTTTAAGAGCGAACGCGGGGTGCACTTTTCCATACAAATGTATTCCCCTGTTTCTTTCCTGGAATATGCTTCTAGAGCAAAATTTGTTTCTACAAAAAATCAAGGTTTGCTGTACCTACGCCCCTATCATTTTCTTTTTTGACCAACCAATTGTAAATAGAAATATGACCCTTCGAAAATCTCAAAGAGGAGCATAAAAGGATCAAATTTTTTGCAATCGGTTAGTCAAAAAAAGCAAATGTAAGGGGATAGCTACAGCAGACCTTGATTTTTGGCTGAAACAAACTTTGCTCTAGAAGCATTTTCCAGGGAAGAAACGGGGGAATACATTTGTATGGAAAAGTGCACCCCGCGTTCGCTCTTAAGCCGTGCCGTGGCACGGTTCGCGCCCGGCACTGTCTAGCATAACTCGTACTTAAATACATTTGCAGAGACAAAACAGGTCATGTTAAGTGGTAAAAAACAAAGACAATGAGCTGTTTTCATTAAAAAAAATGACTGCACCATTTTTTGTAATTCCATTGTAGAAGCTACGCCAGTCATAACATTCAGGGATAGGGCGAAATAATAATGCTATATACACACTCAACAATATTTCGGCATGTATAAGGAAAAACAATAGTTCTGTTTTTGCTAAATCGGAAAACAAACAAGACAGGACATCGTGCTACGAAATTCCGGATATCTTGCTATACACGGTCGCAGGTGATCTTATTCTCAATATATTATATTCAATTTTTGACACATGAATGACAAATAGTTGCACTGTTCTTTTTTGATCGCATTGACCGATTTACGCAGTCAACATAGTGATCAAATTAAATTAATTAGGCCCGGTCCCTATTTAGTTTGTTAATAAAAGAGAGAAAGAGTTCAATTGGAGGCACGTAAATTACGCTGCTTATTGTGTATGTCTCTTACATACGCTCTTGTTACTTCTAAGTTTCCATGCCATCCCTTGCTTTTACAATATGACTATAACAAACTATCCGTTCTTATATCCACGTCAATAAATATTACCAATGCTATTTAATTTCTAGCCCATCTATCGCACCTTACCTACAACTTTTCGATAATTTCAATATCGTATGTAAAATGCCCATGCACGGATACCTGAATCAGACTTCGATATGGCTGTCTGGAATAGGTGGGTGCTTCAGTTTCTTAGGGTTGAGTATAGAAGGTTTTTGAGTGCGTGTATGCCAAACATACACTTTGGTACAGTTGTCCGCCAACGGCTCTAGAGTATCTTTCGTTGCAAAGTATTTGAGGATTTCGCTCTCCTGAAATAGAAGAAAAATTCTGGTAAAATTTATGAATATCACAGTTTCTTCGTTTAACAATTATTCGTAGGTTTTACATTAATAGCATCACTTAAAATTAAACCCTGAGTATGGAACACGATTTTGGATAAAGTCGGATTTCATAAAAACTCCTTTGGAACAAGGCGTAGGTATATAAAAATAATAATAATTAAGAATTGGTAATTCCACCATGGTTGCAAGCGAATACTAACAGACGAAGCACGAAGCATTTACATTTCAATATTATTGAAGCCCCTTAGTTTCGCGGGTTTCAAAATATCCGGAATTTCTGTGATATTATCACGATAATGCGAGACGGCCTATTATACAATCAGTAATAGAATAAAATAGAAAACACTTTATTGAACATTATAAAAAAGAAACAGTACATTACAATAAATGAAACAATAGTGTAACAATAGGCGGTCTTATCGCTCACCGCGATATCTTCCAGATAACCTTCTGATGGAGAAACATTTAACGTAACCCGGCGGTCTATTTTGATTTATCACTATTATCACGATATCGTGATATCATGCCCCAATAACGAAAGTCCGAGTGGTGATTACAACGGACTGTGCTAGTAATCAGATAAACAAGTGAATTATTGAATAAAAAACCGACTGCGTGAAAAAAATATTTTTAGTTGTTTTTTGGCAATTCTCATTCCAAATTACATTTAAACATATAAGTTGTTAATATTTTTATAAAAGCCATTTATAAAACCCTTTATTTTGATACACCATTCGATAATTTTTTTTGGTAAAAAATGTTTTTGAAGACATAATATGGCGCCAAAAATCGGCTTTGAATTTTTGTAATTTTGATATACCCAGAGTCACTCTTACAATTAAGACGAATCTAACGACACCTCTCAAGCTATAATCTCTTAAGCCGTTTCAGCGACAAGCCTTCCAAAGATACATACATACATTACATCTATTGGAAAACATAACCTTCCGTCTATTTATTCTATCTTCGTATCAGCTCCGGCAAAATTGAGAACCTCCTCCTTTTTTATGAAGTCGGTTAAAAATAAAAGTTCAATATATTACGTACTGCTCCACTTAATTTATGTTTTACTACTGTTGTTACTGTATAGTATATTTCTTTTGACGGATTGCCGACATATTACTAGTAACCCTGTAGAATGTTAATTTATCGACAGAATCTCTGACCCTCTGGAAAAGGAAAAACATCATTAAGAAACCAACAACCCCCGCATGGTGGCAGGACACTGTCTATTGTCCCCATGGCCAGCTACCACCCAAGTTAGAAAATCTGTCGCCCAACATCTAAAGTGTTCCGGCAGCTATCCTTGAGAGTCAGTTGCTATTCTAGGGCTAGCGTGCTTACCATCTTTGACCGCATCATCACTTACCAACAGGTGAGATGGTGTTCAAACGCTAGCCTATAAGATATAATAAAAAAATATTTAAAAAAGGACTTCTAACCTTAACCAGACTGTTTTTTTAACCGACTTCACAAAAAAGGAGGAGGTTCTCAATTTGTCTGTTTTTTTTTTTTTTTGTGTATGTTGCGCGATTTCTCCATCAATTGTGAACGGATTCAAATGATTCTTTTTTTAATAGGTAGGATACGTTTCCGAGGTGGTCCCATTTAATTTTATCGAGATCTGATTAGTATCACCAGAGATATGGAGATAAATACCTCAAACATAGGAGAATGTACGAGTTTTAGTAGAAGAGTCCCAAGAAGATTACACAAAATGGAGGTTGCTATTGCATATAAGATATTCTTACGGTAACTGAGAGCGAGATAGAAATAAAGGTGGGGATAATTTTTTTAAATATCTTATAGGCAAGCGTTTGACCACTATCTCACCTGTTGCTAAGTGATGATGCGGTCGAAGATAGAGAAGTGGACTAGAATGGGAACTGGCTCTCAAGGATAGCTGCCGGAACACATTAGATGTTTGGCGACAGATTTTATGACTTGAGGGTGGTAGCTGGCCAGGCGGACACTAGATATGTTCTACCACCATGCGGGGTTGGGGGCATTGGTTTCTTAACGATGTTTTCCTTCACCGGAGGGCCACTGTGAGAAGCGCACATATATTTTTCGATAGAAAAATTCATAGGTGCACGGCGGTTTGAACTCGGTACCACGGCATCAAAGCCGATCGTTCTCCCAATTACGCCACCGGGCCCTCAATAAATAATTATATATTAATAATTATAATAAATAATTATATATAAATATAAATAATTTGTCTTCCGAGAATGTTCTACCGGGCAAAGTCTTGTTAGGGTGCAAACTTTTTTAAACATACCTAATATTTTTTGACATGACATGACATTTGGCGAAGATGGCGGCCATTTCAGTCCCGCGACACTGCATACATAATTAAATAACTCAGAATTATGAACGTACTTTGCACCAATCAACACAGCAAAAAAAAATTATAAGCATAAAACCACATATTATATAATAGTTACTACGTAAATAATACTTTCGGTTGTTAGGTTGGCTACACAGTGCTTTCTGTTGGCCATATAGTATATACATATAGTATATACATACAGTATAGTCGGTGCCAGCCAAGTCTATTGGATATTAGATAGATACTATGTATGTAGTAGTAGTAAGTAGGTACATGTAGGTTAGTAAGTAGGTAGATACATGAAGGTATTATCTATCTACTACCTATTAGACTTGGCTGGCACCGACATCAAATAGAGAATTGGGTAACGCTTATAATAATTTTAAGTAAATTATTTTTCGCTTTTCAGTGCCTTTTTGTGGTTATGAAGTCGGTTTTATTTTTTTTGAAAAATAACTTATTCTGTATAATTTTGTATTCAAACTGTGTCCTGCCTTAATTTATAAAACTGAGTCCATTACTTTGTGTAATTTTTAACCGACTTCAAAAAAAGGAGGAGGTTTCTAAATTCGACCGTATATATATATATATATATATATATATATATATATATATATATATATATATATATATATTTTATGTTTGTTCGGGGATAACTTCGTCATTTATGCACCGATTTTGATTATTCTTTTTTTGTTCGAAAGGAGATATCTCAAGTGTGGTACCATGGTAATTATATCGAGGTCTGATAAGTATCTCCAGAGATATTGAGATAAACATCTCAAAATTGGTACTGAAAATGAACATTGAAGTCGGTTCTTTTTTAGTTTTTAAACGATATTATTACATAAAATTAAATGATAAGTTTAAAAGTATTAATGGACTCAGATAATGGACATTTTTACATATCAGAAGGTATTTGCCTATTTTAGTTTTGATAACGTTCATTACCAATTTCCTGTAATTAATGGCAGCACGAGAATAAAATTGATAAAATAATATTTGATAAGGTAATCACCTTATATATATATATACGTATATCCTTAAATATTCTAAAAATACGATAATTATCGTATTTTTAGAAGAATAATAGTAACAAGGAAAAGTTATTTGCAAGCCACAAAACTAGTTCAGGTGTAAGCCAGGGGAGTACGTTAGGCCCAACCCAGTTCCTCATCATGATTAATGACTTGCCGAAGGTGGTCAGAACTGCAGAATGCCTGTTGTTTGCCGATGACCTGAAGCTGTACTTAGGTATAAGGAGTACGACAGACTGTAGGGCGCTACGAAGAGATATCGACAGCGTGGTACGATGGGGTGAGAGTGATCACTTGGAATCATAGACGTAATTAATATAAAAGGATGGTGCACTGCAGATGTTTTTACAAATTCAATTTAATACTACTATATACTACTACTACGTATACTTTAACAATAAGGTTGTAATTGCTTTGTAGAACAAAACGGCCCAATTGAGAGACACCAGGGTGGGAGTGTGTCCTTGTCTAACAACCTGCTAGTGCTATATATGTTCTATACTATGGTATATATATGTATATATATATATGGTATATATATAAGTTATCCATACAAAAGAAAGGGACAAGGTCGGTCTCATGGGGGCCGGTGTACGCGATCTAGTTTAATATGTAGCAGGTCTGTGCTTGGACTTTAACAATTCCAAGTGTAAAACTATGACGTTTACAAGTTCACGAGCGCCTGCCCAGTACTCTTACCACATGAGTGGTGTCCCACTGGAGCGCGTCACACAAATTAGAGATTTAGGATTCACTTTGGATGCTGAATTAACATTTAATAAACATATACAGATTTTTTGCAACAGGACTTTTAAATCTCTCGGATTCGTTATGCGACAATCTGCCCGATTCCAAAACCGAAATGCAATAGTTTCTTTATACTACACTTTCGTGCGCATTAGGCTAGAGTACAATTGTTTGGTTTGGAATCCGCACGAACTCAAGTAAAGGCCATGTTAGAGCGAGTTCAGAAAAAGTTCGCTCGGTTTCTTTATAAAATAATCTTTGGATACTATCCCTATTTATATCCATCTCTGTTTGTCGGCGGGATGGTAGGATTAAACACACTGGAGCTAAGACGCAAGTGCGCCTTATTGACGCACTGTTATTTGTTGCTCCATAATAGGGTCGAAAATCCTACCGTTTTGTCTCGAGTCTCCCTGTACGTGCCGGATCAGTACGGCTGCGCGACGTCTCTTAGAAGCACCTAGCTCACGAACTCAGACCGCGACGTTTGCTCCCACAAGTCAGGCTCTTTGTCTCCTCAACGATCTGATTGTTAAGGAGTCGGATGTGGATATATTTTTCTCCACATTTACCTTTTTTCTCAGTGCATGTATTAGATTTTTTAGTTAGAAATATTATATAGTTAGTAGTTCTGGCTTGGTGTAAAACTGTAAGTGCAACATGTATTTTTTCATAAATAAAAGGATGGGGTATAATGTCAAAGTGTTTAACCCGATGAAGACAAAGCAAAGGAAGGGCAACCGACTTCAAATGTCGCGGTATTAGTCAGTTTCATATTAGGAAGTTTGAGGTGTTTATCTCCATATTATAGAGATTATCAGATCTCGATGAATTTACAGTGGGACCACCTCAGATGTCATAATCTTTCGAATAAAAAATAATTTTGAAAATAGGTCCGCAATTGACAGAGATGCCGGTGAATATACATTTAAAACAAAGACATACTATGAACTGAGAACACCCCTCTTTATGAAGTTGGTAAAAAAGAGGATGTTCTCAAGCGATTCGTCTTTTTATTCTCCCTGTCTCCGGATGAACTCAGCGACTATTACTACTGGAAAACTTTTATTCGGCAAAGTGGTAAAATACAATTTTGAATAATTAAGATAGGAACCTGGCATAATACCAGTGGCAGTGGGCTGGTCATATCTGCCGCAGGACTGATAACCGTTGGGGTAGACTTGTCCTAGAGTGGAGACCGCGAATCGGCAAACGTAGCGTAGGACGTCCTGTGACCAGGTGGAGCTACGACATACGAAAAGCGGTACACTGCCTACCGCTTTTCGTATGTCGTAGAGGAAGAGAAGAGCCGAAGATCGGGCTCAGTGGCGCATCTTGGGAGAGGCCTACGTCTAGCAGTGGACTGACACAGGCTGATGATGATGATGAAGATAGGAACCTAGGTAGTTCAAAAACTAAATCAACCGTCTTCATACCCCGCGTCAATTTCAGTACCAAGTCAGAGACGTTTATCGTCATATCTCTAGACATACTTATCAGATCGCGATGAAATTACGATGAGACCACCTCTGAAACGTACTCTACCGATTAAAAATATAATCATTCGAATCGGTTCACAATTAACGGAATAATCGCAATGATAAAAAAAAAAACAGCCGAATTGAGAACCTCCTTCTTTTTGGAAGTCGGTTGAAAATGAATGTGTGTAACGATTACCGTTACCAAGAAGTTGATATAAGGTTAAGTTTAAAGGTTAAAGTTCAGAATTATAATGGCCGCTACAAGCTAGCATGAGTCATTAGTCATCCCGTATCATCTAGACACCATTGTTGTGACGCGTTTACATTGAGTTGCAGACGTATTCAATTTAGCCTGATTCAGACTATGTTTGTTCAAATGGTTTTATTCGTTTTTCAATAAACCTTAATAGATTCAATGTGGTATTTGGAGTAGGCTGTGAAAAACGACCTCAATAATGTTAATTATGGGCGGTATTCGTGTTACATAAAAGACTAGGACTAGACTGGGCTGGTAGCCCAGCAGATTATAGCAATAGCATTAATATTTGTATTGTTGTGACGTCAACGATTGGATGACAGCTGAATGGTCCATTACTTTGTTTTTTAAAAAATAATTCAAAGCGTTAAATTCTGCTTTTACTATGTTTACTTGATAATTGATTATGATTTATGATGTTGACGTGTATATGTGCGTATATTAATACTGCCTACATACTGAATAAATTTTTGATTCTTGATTGAACTGAACTGAAATAAGCTTTGATTCTTGATTCTTCTTGTTTTATATTTTTAATTTTTTGTGATAAATGGTTCGCAAAGAAACCGCTGGGTGGTAAGCGATGACATCTGCTATTTTTAACACTTGACACAAAATGAGGGGTGTTATAAGTTTAACGTGTGTATGTGTATAATATGCGAAGTGTGTCTCTTTGTGGCATCGTAGTTCCCAAACGGATGCACCGATTTTGATTTAATTTTTTTGTTTAATAGGTGGAGTGTCTTTTAGCTTTTATTCATGAAATATCCGTTCAGCTATTTTAAGACATAAGCTCTATTCTAGTTAATGGCGTTATGAGAGCAGAGCAACTTTCATAGGTCTGATAAATTCAAAATTAGGTATCCTACTTCAATGAAAAAGTGTAGTGACCAGTGGTGTCGTGGAAGAATGGTCGGCTTTGACGCCAGTGATATCGAGTTCAATCCCCGCCGTGCACCAATGGAATTTTCTATCGAAAAATTTATGAGAACTTTTCACAGTGGCCCTCCGGTGAAGGAAAAACTTCGTTAAGAAACCCCCAACCCCCGCATGGTAGCAGGACACTATATAGTATCCACCTGGCCAGCTACCACCATCAAGTTAGAAAATCTGTCGTCAAATATCTAATGTGTTCCGGCAGCTATCCTTGAATGACAGTTCCCATTCAAGGCTTAGCGTGCTACCATCCTCAACCGCATCATCACTTACCAACAGGTGAGATAGTGGTCAAACTATATACATACATCACGCCTTTTTCCAATTGGGGTAGGCAGACACTACTTTCCACATGCTACGATCCTGACATACCTCCTTCGCTTCTTCCACTTTCATGAGCGCCTTCATATGCTCGCCGGTTATAGGTACTTTTGACTTGGCCTTTCTTTAAAACGTCTCCGCTCTGGTCATCATACGTTCGCCTAGGTCGGCCTCTACCAAACTATACAATATAAAAAAATTGTACGAGAATTGACGTGGTGCTGGAGCATCTCCTGGAATCTGCAGATTTACTCCTTTATGGTGGTAAACTACGTTTTGTCAGCAAGTCAAGTGGATAATCAAAATAATGCTTCTACCACCTGCGGTATAAGGATAATAATCATACAAACCTGGAATCCAGATTGCACCTTCCTGGAGAACAACGCATCTGGATGATCCAAAAACAACGTAGCATTGATGGCGAATCCCGCCATATCTACCGGGAACGGCCGGAACGGCTTCCAAACAGCATTGTACCCACTCACTTTGCCGTCAGTAACGAGAGGCATCTCGACTCGCATGCCCCCAACAATACCGACCGGCCATACTCCTACTTGTTTCACTTTTCGTATCTGGAAAGTACATTAGAACATCTTATGAGGGTATTTCAAATAATAACTGTCATTAGGGGGCTCTGTGAGCTCTATCGCTTATCTAAGTTCTGAGAGTTCTACACCTCGCGAGTCTGTCTTTGCATAAGTAGCTTAAAACTGAATAAAAATCCTAAAAAAAATGTGTGGTTTTTTATGAAACCACGATGCAATTGAAACTTTTGTTTATGGTAGAGATCTTCTACGATAACATGGCCCGCCCCTCCAAATTACTGTTTTAATGTGTGTAGTCACATCCTTACGAAAGAGTTTTGAATGTTGTTGTAATTATGTTGTACTACGTTATAAGAGTAGGCACTTCCTTACATTGTTGATACTCGAATTATGAATGTACTTTGTAGCCAACAGAACTTAACGGAAAGTATTGCTTATAAATTTCATAGAAACTTTTTTGCAGTGTTGGTTGGTACAAAGTACGTTCATAATTAGGAGTTATTTAATTATGTATGCAATGTCGCGGAACCGGCAGTACCAGCACGCACACATGCGTGGTGGTGCGTTGTAAATACTTTCACAAATACTTTCAAACTTTTTTTAATTTTGGAGGGGCGGGTCATGTTATCGTAGAAGATCTATAGCTAGCTACTATGACTGCAAATTGGTAAACAGTTAATTGTTACATTACTTGACATAACACATTGGCATGTATACAAATATGAAGCGTCCGTCAATTACAGCTAGACCTAAATGTCATACATCATATCCACCAATCAGCACCGGCGAGCAATGCATGTCGCGACATGCGATAGACGGACGAAAAAGTTTGAGGCGATGTAATAAAAGTTTAACTTTAAAAAGCTTCGAGACATTTTTTAATAGAGGCGCTACCACCGTTATGTAAAAAGCTTCTTCAATTAATTGATTGAAGAAGCTTTTGACATAACGACATGTTTCTAAAATAAATGTTAATAATTTTATGTTATATTCATTCGATTCTTCTCACTGATCAAGTAATACCTATCGGTTTAGGTCTTTTTAGGGTTCCGTAACCGAAGGGTCCAAACGGAGCGCTTTTGCTGTCACTCACATGCCCGTCTTTCCGTCGTCTGTTACACAGGTTGTACAGCTAAACGGTTGGAGCTACGGTCTTAAAATTTTTACAGTATACGCATCTTATTGACCCAATGCCATACAAATTATCCTACCCAGGCATCTTGTCAGGGAGATACGGATGGCTATACCGTAGTATAGAAATCTTATATATATATATATTTTTCTCGTTTTACGCCTTGTATCAAGTCCCCTTCCATTAAGAGAGCAGGGATATTCACATATAATTGGACAGCGCCAGAAGAAAAAATAAATCAAAGTATTTACCACGGTGTAAACATATGATTTGTATAGACTGAATGACATACTTTACCGACAGATTTAGAGACCTCTTAAAATCTTTTAACTGTTCTTTTGTTTTAGTGGCATAAAATAAAAGACAAAACCAAACATGTTCTATGAATTGCAGCGTCATCCAAATTAAGCTCATTTTAGCCTACGCTATAATATAATAGCTTATAGCATAGCAACAATATCGCTCACTATACATTTATTTAGAACACGAACACACATAGCTATACTATATATTTGCCAGTATGCTTGTAATTTGTCATGTTGTACTATATAGCAGAATAGTATAGCATAGTCTAAAACGCGCTTCTAGGATTGTCTATAGCATATACACTGGTGTTTAACCAATATATCATCTGTTGGTTAGTGATAATGCGGTCAAGGATACCTAACAAGCATCTAGAATGGGATCTGGCTCTCAATGACAACTGATGGACACAGCACAGAGCGTTAAAGTTTAGCGAGCAATTATTTAAAAGTAATAAATCACTATAAACATTACAAAAACATTTCAAGAGCACCATAATACAATAGAGAAAATTAAATATTATACCCATAGCATAGAGGTTAGCAAGCAAGCATTGTCTGAAGTACTGAAACACACAGTTACCTACATGTATGGTTGGTTTTAACCCACTTTAATAATTATTTTTAATAGTCTGACGTAAACGCTTGGATGACAGCTGAATGGTTCGTTACTTTTTTTTTTTTTAATTTAAAGAGTTAAAATTCTGCTTTTGTTATGTTTACGTGATAATTGGTTATGATTTATTTTATGATTTTGACGTGTATATGTGCGTATATTAATACTGCCAACATGCTGAATAAATGTTTTGATTCTTCTTGATTCTTTGATTCAAGGTTACAAGCTCGGAGTCAACAAATAGAACAACAACATTTTTATTTATCCGAACAGGTGTTCTAAACAACCGCGCTGTGCCAATAGCAAATGTGAAACGTTAATTTAAAAATGGTTAAAAAACTGTAAAATAAAACTGTAGCATCTACGTTAAATTTATCAATTCTTATCATCAACAATTTTTAATGTCTATTAATATATTGTTAAGTACCAAAACTAATCACTTTATCGTTACACGTTTCCTTTTGATAAATAAAATTTGAATATAGCTCATTATAACAATGATTGAATGTCCTTGATTAGCGTGCGTAAGTGATGTGTGAATTTAAAATAAAAATATAGACCGATTCCAGCTGTCCGATTCTAGCTTTAGCATGCTATTATAGCTCCTACGAGATATGACACCAATCGATCTCAGTTTTCTCATAAATAAGAATCAAAACACTCTATTGAACTGAGGTTTGGTTTAGGTACTAGATAAATTATTTAAAAAAAAAACGACTTCATAACCGCAAACAGGCACTCAAAAGCGAAAAATAAATTACTTAATATAATTATTATAAGCGCTACCCACTTATCTATTTGAAGTCGGTGCCAGCCAAGTTTATTGGATAGTAGATTTTCCAAATCGGTTCAGGCATCATCGAGTATTCGGTGATCATACATTAAAAAAAAAAGATTCCGACGAATTGAGAACCTCCTCCTTTTTTGTGAAGTCGGTTAAAAGTAAGAAATCGGCAACCTTTTGCCGTACATTTGTATCGCAACGGAAGAGGTTCTATCTAGATATCTATTTGTCCTTATCTCAAAGATCTAGCGCGTAATAGCAAAGAATAATTAATAATACAAGTAGTATAAGTAACATATTTTCTAAATTATTCAACCCAAACAACTGGGAACGCCGCACTGACATATTATCAAATAGGTAGTAGATAGGTATTGCCTCTTAGATAGGAGCCAGGTCAGTGGGTTAAGTTAAGAAGACGTTACGGACGGAGGTCAACGATCCTACCATACAGTTTGTGTTGTATATACAGAACTATTTTGCAGTAAAAGATCACGGGCAGTATATAATTTTGTACGTAGAATTTTAAGAGAGGTTTGGATACTTGAGATAAATTGGATGGACTAAAGTCGCGAGTCTATCGCCTCGTCTCAGTGTCGTCTTCCAATCTCAGACAAATACGATTGTATCTTAGACAGCGTCGTCACTAAACATCAGGTGAGATAGTAGTCAAGTGCAAGTTTGTTTAAAATGTAATTGACAAAAAATCATCGTTTTTGTTGATACATTGATAAATAAACACCTATTCTGAATCCAATTTCAACATGTTTCATGTTAAAGTTGAGAGAAGTCTACATTTTGACAACAATCAAACGACTAATATCTGAGAACGCCACATCCTAGCCGCTCCCAGATGATGGCGTAAGCGTTAGGTCGAAATCAGGTCGGAGCATATCCGAAAAAAGTACAACGCGGAAAACAGCCGGTAGCCCGGGATTTATATTAATTAATACATACAATTATATTTGTTATTTAATTATTTTAACTGGCTTCCAAAAAGGAGGAGGTTCTCAATTCGTCTGTATGTTTTTTTTGTATGTATGTTACGCGATTAATCCGTCAATTGTGAAGCGATTCGTATGATTCTTGGTAGGGTACATTTTCAAAACATTCACAATGGGACCACCATTGTAATTTCATCGAGATCTGATAAGTATCTCCAGGGATATGGAAACTCAAACTTAATACTGATAATTAGGTTTAAAAACTAAAACAACTGACTTCCACGTCGCGCAAGCCAGTTTCAGTAGCATGTTTAAGACGTTTATCGTCATATCTCTGGAGATACTTATCAGATCTCGATGAAATTACAGTGGGACCATCTTGGAAATATACCCTACCAATTCCAAGAATCATTCCAATCGGTTCACAATCGACGGATTAATCGCGTAACATAACTACATGTAACATAACTTTTATAATAGCTTAATACTTTGTTTTACTCGTATTATCATACTATTTTTTGTTTTCTTTTTTCTAATAATATTTTTAATTTCAAATTTTTGGAACATCACCTTCCTATGAAAATCTATTTTCTATTTCTCTCCATACCCGGTTGTCTGGAAGAAATCGCTTTTAGAGATAAGACCGCCATTTGTACTCATTCTTATAATTTGTGTCTGTTTCTATCTGTTATATTTTCTTGGTGTGCAAATAAAGAGTTATTGTATTGTATTGTATAGTAAAAGCTCGTATTTTATATTTTGTATACACAGAATATTCGTGAGAAATAAAGCGTGCCTAACTGCGAAATCATGAATACTGACCTCCATCTTTACGCTTTTAGGCATATCAAATTAATTCGAAACACAATATTGTAATGATTTTATGATTAGGCTCCCATTTATTCTTTAAATATGAAGTACTATGGAACAGTTTAATAAGTCAACAATAAAAAAACATACAAGTAAATATGATAATTGAACAAGTAATATTTAAAAAAAACTTTTTAAACACAAGCTTTTACATAACCTAGGGCCAGAGTAATTCGAGACAAATCCAACGAACCCAAACACGACGGGTATAACATAGTGTAGTTTAGGAGTTCCTTTAGCCACCTTCCAGCTCCATCACCAGATCAACACCATATCATCATAATATTGCATTGTCACGCGATTTACACATGTATGCAAAAATTCGGCTCAATCGATAACCGAAAAGTGGATCACATTTAATTTGCAAGATTTGATGACAAACATCAGGACAGGTGAAACTAAATAAAAGCTTGTAAAAACAAACAGATTATTAGTAAATTTTAAACTTGCGCGATTTACACACATAATTATTGTAATACGGGACTTATCGCGCTAAAAACATAATTTTATTTACCTCGACGTTTCGATCAAGTTGCATTGACCGTGGTCACGAGAAGACTGAAGTTGTGGGTATCAGCATTGTTTTGATTGCGAATAGTTTGAAACTACCCTCATTTGATCTTGATCGGAGTTGCCATTGCGACACACAATACTGACGACATCGGCAGATTTTTGTTGATTTAAACTTCGACTGGAACACTTGCTAATCACTGGGTTCCAAGTTGTGGCTAATCTAAAACCATCCTCCCGGTTGAAATTCGGATGTTTTTTTATTTCAACCGCTTCACGTACAATACAGGAGTAATAGTAACGTTCGGTGGAGAGAATTTTAGGGTCGTGAAGTTCAATCCAGTGGTTAGGTCCCGAATCTAGCAAATGCTCGGCGATGGCGGACTTATTAACCTGGCGGTTTTTTACAGCTGCAATATGTTCTTTGACTCTTTCTGCGATTGTGCGCTTTGTTTGTCCAATATACGATTTTCCGCAGCTGCAATCAATTTTATACACACCAGGTGTCTGAAACGGTATCACATCTTTCGGTGAACGGATTTGCGCTGCTACCTTCGATAAAGAGGTGAACGCTTGTCCTAATAGAGTATTTTTGTAACACAGCTCCGACCTTGTCCGTCACTCCCTTCACGTATGGCATTAAAGCAGGCTGCCTTTCAACTTTAATGGTCCCTTTCTTAAATCTGCGTCTTGGTTGTCCCCTTCCCCTTACTTTGTAGCCATTTTTTACAAGTACCTCCTGAACATGAGCGATTTCCTCTTCCAGGTGTTCAGGGTCACAGAGGTCATGAGCTCTATCCATCAAAGACCTGGCTACAACTCACGCTATGAAATCAACTTTCATAGGTCTGATCAATTCGAAAATCTTCTTCTTGAACGATATTATTAGAACATGGAAGCATTGACCTGTTGCTGGGACATCTCCTGGACTCTACAAAATACTCAAATCCTCACCAACTTACAGCACAGATTTTATTAAATGTCGTGTTTAGAGTCATTGGAACGCTTTTAATGAAAAGATTATACATAGATCAGTCGGGGTGGTTTAAAATATTATATTATTATATATATAGATATATCTATATATATAGATGAATATTCTTTTATACAATAGATCATATTATTATACTATATTGACTTCAAATTGATTGTGATCGGTGGGGATCTACAGCATAGCTAAGCCTATAATAATATTTTTGTAATAACTATGACCTAATCTGTGGTTTCACTGCAAATATTTTATTAATTTTGCGATGCGTGTATGTGAAATTCGTGATATCTTCTAGAGTTTTCATTTGAATTATATACTTTAAAGGACAATTTTAATCAATAATATGTGGCCAAGCTAATTAACGTAATTATTTGGATAAGGATTAATACTATATACTTGAAAATAGCCTTGGAAGTTATGTAATATTTTTTAACAAAAATTTTAAGATTAAAATGGTTACTTTGAGTCAACCTTAAGAGATAGACATATGCTGTCGCGGACTTTTTTGTAGGTCTTATTAACTTGTACAACTCTTCCATAGAAAATATTCTTCTATCTATTTTCAATTAAGCAGCGTTCGTAAGAAACGTGTTTTTTCGACCGTTTTTTTGCCGACTTAGGTTGCAAATTAGGTCTCCACGAATGTACCTTTGATTTAAACGGGATAATATATAGCCTATTTTCATTCCGAAAGTCCATTCTATGTATTAATGAAAGAATTTTTAAAATCGGTTCAGTAGTTTTTGAGCCAAATCATTACAAACATACAAAAATACAAATGTTCTCTCTTTATAATATTAGTATAGATGCATTGCATGCAATTTATATGTGTGTGTTTACGTGCATATTAAATGCATATGCATGCGCATTCGGCTTAACGAATGCAAATGTCACTCAAATTTTAAAACTAATATCTGAATGACTTATAATAAATTAGAAATATTTGTTTTGTTTTGATTTGATTATCTACGCTACAGGCATGTTTTAGTGTAGGAATCGTAAAAAATGTGTTCATGTAAATGTATTTTTGGTAAAATAAACTAATTTTTATTTGAAAGTTATTTGTGAATGTTCCATGGTACTTGGTAACAAACAATAAGACTGGCGAGTTACTGCATTACGCATTGCACTGCGGCACGTTATCTTAACCGACCGTCCACGACTGCGTCATTTCCGCATGCGACAAAACTTCTACTATGTAAATACTGCTTTCCCGTTCAAATATTTTTGAATGAACTCGACTAATGTAATAGTAATAGGGAATATGCATCTGTGGCTTACATTTATTTGAAATATTTATTTTTTAAATCTCTGCTGTCCTAGTATATAGTATAGAGTTCGAGTTAGTAGTTACTATAGATAGAGTTATATATCTATAGTATATAGTATCTCAGAATAATTGATGGTATGGAATTATAAGGAAAATCAAATTTTCTTTATGAATTTTTTTAAATTGCTTAAAATAATAAATAAAAATGCAAAATAAGCGGGGATATTATAATTCGTAAAACGTAATCACCATTAGTAATCACCATTATTATTAAAATGACAGTATATTTTCAATTGAATTCATTGATTATTTTTACAACATGGTGTGCGACCGAAGTCAGGATATGACGTCGCAACGCAACATACTTCGAAGGAGCGCGAAAAATGGCGGAGTTTAAACAGCTCAATTTATTCGAGGTACTAAATATTTTTTTGCCGACTACAGGAGGGGTGTGATTTTGACCAGTATGTGTTTTTTTTTATCTGTTCCCTTAAACTTCAACTCCTTGCACGTCTATTTAATAACTTCTTCGCCGAAAGACATCTTGTTGAAGAATAAAATTAAGTACATATTAAACCTATACTCAATTTTCGCTGTTTATTCATATGGCTGAACTGGCTACGAACCGTAAAAAGTATAAATTAAGGTCTTGACATGAACAATATTTGTTATAATATTAAGGTTATTTGAAAAAAAAAGATGTATAAGTAATTATTTAATGAAACAAATTATTTTAAACGCACTGTTTATTCATATGCCAACGATGGAAAATACAAACGAAATAATTTAAGATTTTTAAAATTGTACCACCTGATTATATATTTGCTCATTAACAAAATTAAAGACTTCTAGGTTGATCGACACACTAATAATAATGAAATAAGAAGTGTATTTTAGGAACAAAAAACCCGACTGCGTGATAAAAAGTTAAATGATTAAACTATTCCAAACTCCAATATTACAACACTAGCAGCCCGCCCCGGCTTCGCACGGGTAGAACAGATATGCCTACAAAATTAGCATCAGTTTGTTGCATCGAATATAAAATATGAACATATTTAACAACCATCGTCATATTTCATCCAATTTACACAAAACCTTAACGAATTATGCACCTAAACCTTCCTCATAAACACTCTGGCTATTGGTGAAAACCGCATGATAATCCGTTCAGTAGCTATTGAGATTATTGCGAACAGACAGACAGACGCAGTGATGAACTTTGTTTTATAATACTTACGTATTGATATTGGACGGCCCTTCGGCGTAAAGGATAGTTACCCTGATTCTGACCCGACAGTCGTTGGTTCTAATCCTAGCTATATACCTACCAATGAAAGTTTTATGTGCATTCATGAATCATGAGTTTTCGTACAATGGTAGTGGAATCATTAAATCTACCAAAAAGTAGCTTACCACCAAGGAGTACATCTGCCGCCGTAACCTTACGGCGTTCCCCGACGCAAAATGCAGGGGTAATATACGTTTAACGTGTGTATCTGTGTGTATGTCTGTAGCATCTAAGCACCTAACCGGATGAACCGATTTTGTTTTTATTATTGATAGTTTTTTTTGTTTGATAGATGTCTTCATCGAGAGTTTTCTTAGCTTTGATTCATGAAAATTCGTTCAATCGTTATAAAATTATGAGCTTTTTTCTAGTTAATTGCGCTATGAAATCAACTTTCATAGGTCTGATCAATTCGAAAATCTTCTTCTTCAACGATATTGTAAGAACATGGAAGCCTCCTGGACTCTACAGAATACTCAAATCCTCACCAACTTACAGCTCAGATTTTAAATGTCGTGATTAGAGTCATTGGAAAAAGCTATTATACATAGATCAGTCGGGGTGGTTTAAAATATTATATTATTATATATATAGATGAATATTATTTTATACAATAGATCATATTATTACACTATATTGACTTCAAATTGATTGTGATCGGTGGGGATCTACAGCATAGCTAAGCTTATAAATTTTTGCGATGCGTGTTTGTGAAATTCGTGATATTTTCTAGAGTTTTCATTTGAATTATATACTGTAAAGGACAATTTTAATCAATAATATGTGGCCAAGCTAATTAACGTAATTATTTGGATAAGGATTAATACTATATACTTGAAAATAGCCTTGGACGTTATGTAATATTTTTTAACAAAAATTTTAAGATTAAAATGGTTACTGTGAGTCAACCTTAAGAGATAGACATATGCTGTCGCGGACTTTTTTGTAGGTCTTATTAAGTTGTACAACTCTTGCATAGAAAATATTCTTCTATCTATTTTCAATTAAGCAGCGTTCGTAAGAAACGTGTTTTTTCGACCGTTTATTTGGCGACTTAGGTTGCAAATTAGGTCTCCACGAATGTACCTTTGATTTAAACGGGATAATATATAGCCTATTTTCATTCCGAAAGTCCATTCTATGTATTAGTGAAAGAATTTTTTAAATCGGTTCAGTAGTTTTTGAGCTTACTCATTACAAACATACAAAAATACAAATGTTCTCTCTTTATTATATTAGTATAGATATGCGTATACAAGAGAATATATATTGCATATATATATATATATATATATTCGTAATCACCGTTAAAAATTCTTTATTTTGATACTACACTCGATGTATTTTAAAAACATTATTTTTGTTGTTGTTTTGCTAATCCAAATTTGCAAGTTTGCTATTCGACTTCAACAGATGACTCGTTTTTCTTTTCGAATAGTCGAACCACAATGTTCATCTCGTTAATTGAGATTATTTTTTGGCGCCAAAAATCCTTAATTTAGTTTTTATTTTTATTTTGATGTACCCAGTTTCACTCTCATGACTAAGACGAATCTATTGACAACACTCACATTAAAATACGACAAGCCGTTTAGGCTCTAGAGCGTGCCAAAGAAATATACATACATGCATACACTCGAAAAACATAACCCTCCTTCTTTCGCATTCGGGTAAATAATAATTTAAAAGAAAAATGTTATTGAAATTTTCTGGCCTAACAAAGTCATACTTAGCTTTATTAACTCAAATTAAAATTTCTGTTAAATGTTAACAGCCAAAGCCAAGGTTAATTGCGGAGTTGTCGAGAAGTGGACGACTGTAGTAACACGGTAATAACTTTACCGTTGTAGTAAGATTATTCCACAGGTGGTAGGCGCAAATAATATCGATGTTCTGCCTGACTTGTCACCAAAAAGTAGCATTACTACGATGCTTACCACCATCAAGAAGAACATCTACCATCGCCATAACCTTACGGTATTCCGGTAGCACAGCTATTGGGAGTCAAGAGTATTTAAGGCCTAGCGTGTTCACTATCTTTAACCACATCATCGCTTACCTACCCAAAGCGAGATAGTGGTCGAACGCTAGCCTATAAGTAATAAAAAAGGCAAGGCATTGGACAACAGACTTTCATCTACTTAATACAATGTATGTAACCCGTTTAATAAATTCGCTGGCAACAAACATCACACCCAAACCACAGAATAAGTAATGGTACAAATATACCCGAAATAGATAGTAATGTAAATTTATTTATTCGTTAGTTTCACACTTATCTATGGACGCGAATGATATTGAACCCGGTGGTTATGTGAATTGTACTTAGTAGGAATACCTGCTGTCCAGAACCTTGCCTTTATATTCTTTCACTTCCATGCAAGCATTTTTTTACAGACGTAAATTGGAGTAGGTTTTCTTTTCAATATGACTGTTTTTTTTTTGTTTGTTACTTAGATTTAAAAACCCCTTGGTTCGTTACTTAAAAACTCCGTCATATATTTATCGATTTGTATTTTTTTTTAGAAAGTATACGTATACGTAGAAAGTATATTTTTTTAGAAAGTTTCGTCCCATTGTAAAATTATTGAGATCCGATAAGTATCGATGCGGAGATAGATACCTCTATCTTTACTGTGAAATGACTTTCGCGGACAACCTATTTGAAATCAGTTACTTAGTTTTTAAACGATTTTAATTATTGTTAACTTTAAACTTTCGCGTTTTGAATACAGTTATAAATATTAAGTTACGGGACTTATCGCGCTAAAACATTAATTTTATTTACCTCGACGTTACGACCAAATTGCATTGATAGTGGTAGCGAAAAGTCTTCTCGTGACCACTTTACCGTATTTTATGATACAATCTAGTGGCCCACCTGATTGTCAGTGATTACCGCCGCCTATTGACATCTACAATACCAGAGTTATTGCCGGTGTGTCGTCTAGATACCTTTATTAGAGAGAACTCTCATTACTCTTTGTTTGAAGCTACCTAGATTTAAATGCTTCTGGGGAGGTGTCAGATGGGAGCTCATTCCACATCTTATAGGTATTATATATCACAGGTTCAGTATGTGATGCCCATGTGTCTTTTATGTGTGGATCGGCTTCTTGACGAAGTCGTACTATTTTATTTACATACATTAATCAGGGGAATTAAACATTTGTTTTAAGTGTGAGGTTCGACGTCTAGATGAAAGCTGAATACCTTTGTTTATTTTTTGTAAATTCAAAGCAATAAGGTACGTTTCTGTTATAGATAAAATAATTATTATTGAATATGATCTATTTAATGTTATTTGACGTGTGTAAGTGCAAATTTTTAATTTGCCCATATACTAAATAAATGCTTTGACTTTTGATTTATCTGTGGAGCATTTTAGCCTCTACGTCACTTAGGATGAAATCGTAGACAAGTGCTTGTCAGTCTGTGCCTCAAAAATATCGTACTGGTTATTAATAACAAGTGCCATATTTTGGAAGCACAGAGTAATAATAGATATCGACTATTTAAATAGTAGATCATATCTGTTATTAATCATTTGAGCTGACTTTGATATGAATATGAATGGAATGATATCTGTTAAACTTGTTTTGTTGTTAAATCACACCAAAAGAATGTATCACATAAAACAAACAAATAATTAATAACAACAACCGTGTACAGTTAAGTTAGTATGAAATTCCATTACAGTGAGTACTTACCAGTTTAGCTGTAAGATTTAAATTAACATTATATTATATAAGCTGTAAAGTTATTGATGATTCATTAGAAGAGACATTAAATAACGAATATCTAAATTATTTGCATGCGTCGTAAGCTATGACTTGGAATATTCAAATATGCGATAGCATAAAATACGGGTTTGAAAAATTACATACCTATGCGATGTATTTTAACTCTTAAACATTTACTGAAATATTCAGCAAACATTTTGCAATTTAAAACATCCGTTGAAAAAGACCATGATCATGCCAGCATGGTAACGTAACGTAACGTAAATTACGCCACAGCAAGGTAAACAAGCTGTTGTATGCAAGTACTATTTGTACTATTTTTTATTGTGTGGTTTTGCTGATGTTTTACCGTCTCGTAATGTCGTGAAGAGCCCTAGACAAAATATACATTTCTGTTCGTTTACCTACCCGGCTAACGCAACTACAAAATGTATGGGAATGCAGCCAATTTATGTTGGAAAACTTTATCCACCAGCCATTCCCATTAATTTAAAGTTGCTTTTGGCGTGAATGCTGAAATGAACTGAAATTTATTTTATATGACCTCCAGAGTGAGTGAATAATGACAATAGGTAATTGATAAAACGTTTGCAGCCTCAGGAAAATATGGCCATTTACTTCACACTTCATTCTGGTCGTTATTTATGGACTTTTAAAAATAGGTTTGAAAAACGAATTCAGATACAAGCAAAAATTAAATATTAATAAAAATAAGTGAAAAAATGCCCGAACGTTTTCACTTATTCTTTTTCACGTCTGGACATGTCCCCCAGACAAAAAATACAGGGAAATCCCGATATCATAATCGAAATTATCTTTTTTGTGGATTAGGCAACCATAGATATCAGAATGATACATAGGTACTGAATATCGCTAAAAGACTAAACAACTACCTACTATACTATACAATGTCAAGGCCTACAATATTTTATGTACAATGTCTAATTAAGTAGGTGTTTCCTTTTATATTTCGCTCCATGTGTGAACAAACTAAGATTTAATTTTTTAAGGTTCCGTACTTACCTCAAAAGAAAAAAGGAACCCTTTTAGGATCACTCTGTTTTCCGTTTGTCTGTCCATCTGTCTGGCTGTCCGTCTGTCAAGACCCCTTTTCTCAGATACGCGTAAAGGTATCAAGTTGAAACTTATATTAAATACTTAGGTCTATGGTATCTTTCCGCTGTTAAATAAAATATTTTTGAAAAAAAAAACTGACTTCATTACCACAAACAGGCTCTCAAAAGCGAAAAATAAATTACTTAATATAATTATTATAAGAGCTACCCACTTACCTATTTGAAGTCGGTGCCAGCCAAGTCTATTGGATAGTAGATTTACTAATACTAATAATACTAATAACACACTGATACTAATTAGTAGTTACCGTAAGAATATCTGTCAATAATACTTAAATTCAAAAAATTTAAACCACCCTCGACTGATTTGTATATGTAATCCGAGTTTATATTCAAAGCATATGTATAACTTTGTACACTGAGACCATTCCAAGGAGATGTCTCAGAATTAGATCAAGCTTACCATATTTTTGCAATATCATTGAAGTAACAAGATACTGCGCCAGCGCCATTTAGATTTTTTGACGTCCGCGGTCAAAGGACTACGAGCTTACGAAAGTTGCTATCGTAGTTTTTTTTAACTAAAAAAAAGCTGATAATAATTAAACGGCTGAACAGATTTTCATGAAATAAAGCTAAGAACACTCTCGACGAAGACATCTATCAAACAAAACAAAGTTAATCAAAATTGGTTCATCGGTTTGGGCGCTACGATGCCACGATGACAAACACACAGATACACACGTCAAACTTATAACAGTCCTTCGTTTTGCGTCGAGGGTTAAAAACCAAAAACAACGTGAAGAAAGATGTAAAAACATTATTCAAGCTCATATTTTTTAGTCTTCAAAAGTATATGCAATAGCAACCTCCATTGTGTATAATCTTCTTGGGACTCTTCTTCTAAAACCAGTACATTATCCTGTTTGAGATATTTATCTCCATATCTCTGAAGATACTAATCAGATCTCGATAAAAAATAAAATGGGACCACCTCGGAAATGTACCCTACCTATTAAAAAAAGAATCACTTGAATCCGTACACAATTGACGGAGTAATCGCGTAACATACACACACAAAAAAAACCTACAGACGAATTGAGAACCTCCTCTTTTTTGTAAAGTCGGTAAAAAATGAAACTTGTTAGCTAACGCGATCAAAAGATATGACCGCATCGCATTTTTGCATACTTTGCGATTTCACAAGGGAATCAAAACTAGGGTACTTCCCATTGACCTAGAATCATGGAATTTGGCAAGAAGCAAGGATCTGCAGCACATATCTATACTAATATTATAAAGAGAGAACATTTGTATTTTTGTATGTTTGTAATGATTTGGCTCAAAAACTACTGAACCGATTTAAAAAATTCTTTCACTAATACATAGAATGGACTTCGGAATGAAAATAGGCTATATATTATCCCGTTTAAATCAAAGGTACATTCATGGAGACCTAATTTGCAACCTAAGTCGGCAAAAAAACGGTCGAAAAAACACGTTTCTTAGGAACGCTGCTTAATTGAAAATAGATAGAAGAATATTTTTCTATGCAAAAGTTTTACAACTTAATAAGACCTACAAAAAGTCCGCATATGTCTATCTCTTAAGGTTGAATCACAGTAACCATTTTAATCTTAAAATTTTTGTTAAAAAATATTACATAACTTCCAAGGCTATTTTCAAGTATATAGTATTAATCCTTATCCAAATAATTACGTTTATTAGCTTGGCCACATATTATAGATTAAAATTGTCCTTTACAGTATATAATTCAAATGAAAACTCTAGAAGATATCACGAATTTCACATACACGCATCGCAAAATTAATAAAATATTTGCAGTAAAACCACAGATTATGTCATAGTTACTACGAAAATATTATTATAAGCTTAGCTATGCTGTAGATCCCCACCGATCACAATCAATTTGAAGTCAATATAGTATAATAATATGATCTATTGTGTAAAATAATATTCATCTATATATATAATAGTATAATATTTTAAACCACCCCGACTGATCTATGTATACCTAATCTTTTCATTAAAAGCATTCCAATTACACTAAACACGACATTTAAAATCTGAGCTGTAAGTTGGTGTGGATTTGATTATTCTGTAGAGTTCAGGAGATGTCCCAGCATCAGGTCAATGCTTCCATGTTCTTACAATATCGTTGAAGAAGAAGATTTTCGAATTGATCAGACCTATGAAAGTTGATTTCATAGCGCAATTAACTAGAAAAAAGCTCATAGTTTTATAACGATTGAACGAATTTTCATGAATCAAAGCTAAGAACACTCTCGATGTCACTCACATATCAAACAAAAAAAAAATATCAATAATAAAATCAAAATCGGTTCATCCGGTTGGGTGCTTAGATGCTACAGACAGACACACGTTAAACGTATAATACCCCGTCTTTGATCCCATGATTTGATTGATTTTGATTCAATGATCCTACTACCTATGTACGAAAACCCATGATTCATGAATGCACATAAAACTTTCATTGGTAGGTATATAGCTAGGATTAGAACCAACGACCATCGGGTCAGAATCAGGGTAACTATCCTTTACGCCAAAGGGCCGTCCAATATCACTACGTAAGTATTATAAAACAAAGTCCATCAGTGCGTCTGTCTGTCTGTTCGCAATAATCTCAATAGCTACTGAACGGATTATCATGCGGTTTTCACCAATAGCCAGAGTGTTTATGAGGAAGGTTTAGGTGCATATTTCGTTAAGGTTTTGTGTAAATTGGTTGAAATATGACGATGATTGTTCAATATGTTAATATTTTATATTTGATGCAACAAACTGATGCTAATTTTGTAGGCATGTTCAACCCGTGCGAAGCCGGGGCGGGCTGCTAGTATCGGAATAAAACTGAAACCTGTACATTTGTAGCTTAATAACTAAAAAAAACTAATTTACAATTACTAACTTATTGTTTGTGGTTGGTGCATTAACAGTTTCTAGGCTGGAAATGGCTGGAATCTAGGGCTGGAACTACAAAGTTTTAAGTTTGTCCTAATTTGAGAAGTTGGTACGGAAGTCTCGGTGGGCGAGTCCAACTCGCACTCGTCCAGTTTTTAGGGTTCCGTAGCCGAATGGCAAAAAACGGAACCCTTATAGATTCGTCATGTCTGTCTGTCTGTCTGTCTGTCTGTCCGTCCGTATGTCACAGCCATTTTATTCCGAAACTGTTAGGACTACAGAATTGAAACTTGGTAGGTAGATGTATTATGTGAACCGCTTTCCGATTTTTGTACAAAAATAAAAAATATAAATGTTTAAGGGGGGCATCCCATACATGGAACTGAAACAAAAAAAAAAAATTCTTCAAACCTACACGTGTCTATGCATAGGTCTTCAAAAATGACATTAAGGTTTCTAAAATCATTTTTTCTCAAAGTCAATCATTTGAAAGATAGGCGCGTCTAAAGTGGTAAAATGTGTGTTCCCCCCGCCCCTCCTCTAACTTTTAAAGTATAGAAGTGAAAAATCTAAAAAAAATATATGCTGTAGATCTCAATAAAAACTAACAATGAAAGTTGGTTTGAACGAGATACAGTCAGCAGTTTTAGAGATATGGCGACCGCAAAGATAACTTTGTTTTTCATACAGACACTATGAAAAACAAAGTTAATTTTGTAGTTGCGAAAAATCATAGTTATGGAATACTTAACTGTGTTACGGAACCCTACGAGTGCGAGTCCGACTTGCACTTGGCCAGTTTATTTATATTAAGGTGTAGGTAGAGGTTTATGTGGTATGTATAAAAGTGGTCCCGGGACTCCCGGGCAATGCAACAAGATATATATAGATAGAGCGGAGCCAAAGAACAACAGCAAATTGCTCGATTAGCATTTACAGGCGGTTCCTTTTAAAGGTTTTATGTAAACTATCGTACTTGTAAGCTGTAAACTTACCTTCCCGCAGTAAATTTTGCATCTAGCTATGGAATTCAATTAATATAATAACAAGTTCAAATAATAACAAGAGGCTATCCACAATTTCGCAAACATCTAAGACAACGCAACAACAGCGCCCGAGGTGGTGGCAAATGTTCATAGTCGACGACGGTTCTATAAGGCAGTAAGTTTAGTTTGCATACTATTACAAAGTTTAATTTCTTACCTCGTCAAACACCTTCAAAGAGTATGTATTGTCATCGTCCATGAAATAGACAAGCCCTTTATCTCCGGTTTTTTTGAGATGCTCCCGAAGCCAGTTCAGTGCCTCGTTTCTTTGCTCCACTCCGCTCGCCTAAAATATGTTTAAATATTTTGATAACCATAGGTTACAGATTTAATCAAATATATTTACAATATGTATTAGTCACCGAGAAAAGATTAAAGAATTAAATAAACAGGCTACAAGGGGAAAAAAACGTGTGGCACTCGGGGACTGCCGCGGTAAAGCTATTGCATAGCATTTTTTTATTTATGCAGTATTTTTTTTCTTTGATATTAATTCAAGTTACACTTTTTTGAGTGTGGTGACCGATAAGAAAACATTTTTTTTTCTTATTATTAAAGAAATGAGAAAAGATAAAAAACAAAGGTACTTAATAGTACCCGTGCTTAGTTTAATAGTTTCTGTTATATACATAATGAAGAATGAATTTACACATATACATATTGAGAATCTAAATTGAGAATTTAAACTATACGTGTGTGTGTATAAATTAACAAAACAAAAAATAATACTGCATTTGTGATAATAATAATAAAATGTATGTATATATAGAGTACTCACTCATTTTCTTTCACTATTTTTTTCGTGACTTTCTTCGTTAATAAATGCACTTTGTTTATTCATATTTACAGATAGAGACAGAGTACAGATATTTACTGTTGTACATAGATGATAAACACCTACCTATACACCTATCTGTGTCACGGCTACATGTATGAAGGCAGTTAGTGCTTAACAAGGAGGAATTATGTAAAGTTCCGAGGACTTGTTCACACTTGACATAAATTGAAAATAGAATTCGGAATTTATATTTGAAAAAGGAACGAGAAGACAAAATCAAAATCAGCCGGTCCGAGGGGTATATAAGCGGTTAGGGTAGCTCCCCTACATGTGAAGTGGGGATGAAATCCGATAGATGGCGTTGTACACCGTTAACACACGCAAGTGTTTCATTTTGCATTTTTACGTAAATCAAGTTTTAGTAGTTAGGCATTACATACAGTAATATAATTAAAAATCCGATAGATGGCGTTGTACACCGTTAACACATGCAAGTGTTTCATTTGATCAAGTTTTACTATTAAATTGAATGATGTGTGAAACCAAAGACGACCTTATCTCTACTACGCTATTATGTAGTATTTATATTCTTTTTGCTACGCTAAGGCTTAAAAGTGAGGTTCGTTGGGTGTTAGGTTTTATTTTCGTTACGGAATTTCTGGATTCGGTCTCCACGCTCAAGGCCCGCGATAGAAGCTATGCAATAGCTTAAAAATTATAACACATAAATCTACATAGTTTCAATGTGACATTTTAAATTAGCGTGCGAAAACTAATCAAAAATGCCGATGACGACATTCCGGCTTCTGTCAATCTGTTATTATTATCAACTCTTGGTGGGCTCTGCGGACTATGCGTTAGGTACCGCGATTTCCCAATGTCACGTATCGTAACAAAATCAAAAAGGTTAAACCCTAATGGAGCTTGCAAGGTAGAACATTTCTGTGAAGACAAATTAATTCACCCCGGTTTTGTTTCTATCCCACTTACACTTACCGACTCACCGTAAAAACAGTCTGTATTTTTTTATGATATAGGATAGCAATACAAGCACGATGCTCGCCTGATGGGAAACGATGACGTCTACTTATTGCAGGTACAGTAACATACAAAATTCTGTATAGACAGAATTTTGTACCTTACTGCACTGCGCCTGTTACGTTCACTCATAATGATAGTAAGTCCCACATGCCCTGTAATTTTACTGGACACTTTGGCATTCAAACCGAAAAGCATCCCCTTTTCACGGCCAATAATGACAAAGTGGTGGTACCCCCCAGAATCCTGTCAAAATCAACATGAAGAAAAGATCAAAAACATGATTTAATGTCATTCAAGGTCATATTTTTAGTCTTCAAATGTTTTTTCTACGTGCAACCACCATTAAGTATAATCTTCTTGTAACAAAACAAACAAAGATATACTGTTTCTACGGAATTGTTGTTTATCTTTACATTCTCAAATAATTTACCAAAACATCATTATAAATAAATTTCATTCCATTTCAAGTAACTTTTATTAAATTATTTTTTTATAAAATACTACAAACTTTTTAATAAAATTTTGCACCCGACCTTATGTTTTACATTATACTGACAAAGTGGTAAAATTAAATAAAAAGGTAATAGTAAGGGTTAATAAACACAATCTGGAAAATTTCTAGAGAATAAGACAAAAAGTATTGTCATTATAGTAAATGAGATGTCCCAAATTGTATGAATAAAAACTCTATCGACAAGAACGAAATGTTTAAAAATGAGCCAACTATAATAAGTATTTGACTTCACCAGAGGGGTAAGTCAATAAATTCGTATAGCTATGAGCCAACAAAAATATGAATACAACAATCGTAGTCAGGTTGTTTCTTTTCATATCAACGTTGATGTACGTTGATGTAGGTGTTGTTATTGTTGGTAATTCCGTTGTTTTAAATTTCAGTTTTGGATTAAATAACACTGAGAACCACGTGAAACGTTAAAATATGTAATCAATTATTTTCTATGTTTAAGCCTATGCTTAAGTACCTATGTTCTTCTGCTTCTCACAGTCACAGTCTCAAAATCTCACAGTCTGCATCAGATATCACATTCAGATGTGGCCCAGGCAAGATAATAATATATATACTAACTAGCAGCGCCCCGCGGCTTCGCCCGCTTTAGAAAGTATCCAATGTCCTATGTCCTAATCCACTATAATGGCTATCTCTGTGCAAAATTTTAGCCATATTGGTCGAGCCATTTGACCGTGAAGAGGTCTCAAGTGAGGTACAAACTAACTTTCGAATTTATACTATTGGTGTTGATTACAATTTGCTTATTTATTTGGATGACATAATCATATCTTTCACAAACCTTATATTTACCACTGATAGCCGCGACTTCTTTAACGTATACCAAGAATTTAGCAGCCTATGTTAATCCTCATGCTATAAAGTATTTTCTGGTTAAATTTCAGTAACATCGGATCGTCCGTTTAGGTGTGATTAGGTAACAGACAGAGTGACAGAGTAAAAAACGTTTTTATAATATTAAGTATGGAAGTATGGATAATATGAGCATAACTATATTATTTCTTACCTCATTATTTAGTATTAAAAAGCCGAAATTTTAATCCCTTAATATAAATAATAACTGACGATTGATTGCATTTGATTACATATTTTTGATGTCCAATATTATAGCTTTACAACGTGCACATTTTTTTTTACGACTCTGGGTATTTATTTGGGATATCTCATTTCTGTTAAAACATATTATATAAAAACTTGTTCTTAAAAATAATATGAATGAAATAGAATACATATAAGGACACCGTAATGAAAATTGTACATACACAATACCAAGTGGTGTTGAACTTAGATGTTCGGAATATGCACACATTGATGTCCAAAAACTGCAAATTATTTATGTAACTTATAATAGGTATATTGTGATGTGACCTTATAACTTTATTATGGAAGCGGTAAGCAAACGTATCTAATTGATAATAGTTTTGAGTAACTTGATGGTTTATGTAATTTTATGCTTAGAATGTATGTAGGGAATGATTTTTCTAAAAGTAGACCTTCCGTTTGTCAGCCTGGTACCACTACTGGTAGTACTTCACGATTCTTATACTTACGTTCAGATATTTAATAACAAAATAGATTTTTTGGGTTAAGGTCAAAGACTAGTAAAATTACAATGAATTTGGGAATAGTCAAAATGTATATAGCTCAGGGTGACGAGTGTAGCTCAATGACGCTCATATTTCTGGCGATTTAGAGTTTTGCAAGCTACAGTTTCAGTATAGCCAGAAATCATGTTACCTTAAATTGATAACAAAATAAATTAAAAGTAAGAAACTTTTTTATACTCAAGCTTTTTCTAAAGGCATTATGATGTGCAATGAAAAATACTGGTCAAGACGATTTAAATGAGCCCAAACTCGATGAGGTATTTATGTCTTTTCATTGCGAAGTTCCTTTGGCCACCTTTCAGCTCCATCATCAGAACAGCACCACGTCATCATAATATTGCATTGTCACGCGATTAACACATGTACGCAAAATTTCAGCTCAATCGGTAACCGGGCAGTGGATCAAATTTAATTTGTATTATTTGATGACAAACATCGGGACAGCTCGCTGAGCGACTTTGAATTGGTGGATCAGTGGCACCGTCAGTGTCCACGTCTGGGCTCCGCATGTCATACAGAACAGACTGACACCGTTCGGTAAACGTAGTGTAGGGCGCCCTCCATGGAGGCGGAGCGATGATATACGTAAGCTGTGTGGCAGCGGTTGGAAATAAAGAGCAAGGAGGAATTGAGCTCAGTGGCGTGCCATAGGAGAGGCCTATGTCCAGCAGTGGACGAATACTGGCTGCTGATGATGATGATGACCGGGACTAAATAAAAGCTTGTAAAAAAGCAATAATTTTATACAAGTTTTCTGACCATTATTGATACAATGCTATCTATAGGCTTATGGAAAACTCTTTGTTATCTCATGCTCTCATTAGTCAGATAACCCGCTTTAAAGAACCTGGCACCAACTCCCGTCAATGAACCGAGCACTGGTAAGATTTGGCAGTGACTAAAGAAACACCATAACACCATTATTTTGCCGAGTTCCTACTTTATGTTCAGTGCCAGATAATTTGAGAGTCTGGTTGAGATGTTAATAAATCCAAACTAGCTACGTACAGGACAGTAATCCGGTTTTTGTGGATTACGCTTGCGAAACCTGAACTATGATGACAGATACGGATGAGCATAAGAAAGCAGTGTTCGAGACGTAAATCCTTAAGAAAATCCTTGGTCGCATACGTGAAGAAGATGGCACCTATCGAGCTAGGATGAATTACGAACTATATATGCTACTGCACAACGAGACCGTAGTCAGGGTCACTAAGGCATAGATTTATATACAGGCATGTCACAAGCAAGGATGGATAACACCCAGGGCTGTTAAAATTCGCTCAGATAACAATAAAACCAATCTGAAGAAGACCCCGAAAAGGCTTGCTTAAATGTGTGGAGGAAGATCTGAAAAGATTTGGAGAGCCCTGGGTAAAAGGACATGTAAGAAAGCAACCATGGATCGAATGAATCAGCGGAAATTATAAAACAGGCAAAGTTAGGTTGTGGCGCCGCAGGAAGTAAGGTTGAGATAATATATGGTAATGGTTGTGCTATGCGAATTGTTGAATTATGATTAGTCGTTCATTGCTTCTGCAAATGTCATCTAGATTGTATATTGCATCGTAAATTATTCATGGCGCAGAGAATTTGCCAAATTATAATTTACAGTCAGCTTCCTCATGCCTAATCATTACTCTTTAGGTATAGCTTACCGTCTCCGGGTGACCTAGTATTTTTTTTATAGAAGACAGAAGCATATTCTAAACCAGAACTTCACTCACCGTTATATGTTTTGCCTTATTCGTCTTGACATTAAGATGTGTATATTTAAGCATTGACTCTCTAAGAAGGTTTTCTACTAATTTGGTCTTCGTTTCTGAATCTTCTATCACGATCCAGTGGAAGTTCTTCACAAGCATTAATGTTTGTGATAACCTGAGAAAATGAGAAGCAAATTATAAAATAACAGAGACAAATGGTACAGCTTTTAGATATATAACACGCACACACGACGCATGCACTTCACTGTGAAAAGGGCACATAAATGTGTGCATACACTTATGTGCGCTTTTCACAGTGGCCCTCCGGTGAAGGTAATAAATACATCGTTAAGAACCCCAACCCCCGCATGGTGGCAGGACACTATCTAGTGTCCACCTGGCCAGCTACCACCTTCAAGTTAGAAAATCTGTCGCCAAACATCTAATGTGTTCCGGCAGCTATACTTGAGAGCACTTGAGAGCATTTCCATTCTAGGCCTCGCGTGCCGATCCTCGACCGAATCATCACTTACCAACAGGTGAGATAGTGGTCAAACGCTAGCCTATCTGATATAAAAAAATAATTAAAAATGCACACACGCACGCCGCACGCACGCACGCATGCACATATACACACATACATAAGCGGCAATAGCCCAATGGATAAGGCGTCGGCCTGGCGATCAAGAGGTCGTGAGTTCGGTCCCCACCCATTGCACATTGACGTGAAGCCTATTTAGCTTAGTTGGAGGGGTTAACAAAACTACTAGTAATGTGCAAACCACATTGCTAGTAAGATTTTAACATATATATACACACACACACACTCATTTTAACAGCCTACACACAATCATGTACACATACAGTGATTAATAAAATTAATGATACGTACCTACATGCAATTGGAAAAAAAAAGTTGTAAAAGGATTATAATATTGTTTCATTACTCATAATATATTATCTAAGTGAACATAAATGAACTAGATTAATAATGTAAAATGGGTGGGAGACATCATTTGCTCCTGAAACACAGTGTGACTAGTTTGGGAGTCAATGGATTCAATTATACTTGTATCCCGCATGGTGGTAGGACACTATCTAGTGTCCGCCTGGCCAGCTACCACCCTCAAGTTAGATAATCTGTCACCATATATCTAATGTGTTCCGGCAGCTATCCTTGAGAGCCAGTTCCCATTCTAGGCCTAGCTTGCTTACCATCTTCGACCGCATCATCACTTAACAACAGGTGAGATAGTGGTCAAATGCTAGCCTATACGATATAAAAAATTTAAAAAAATTATGCCAATGAAAGATATTTATAAAAATGTATTTAAAACCACTCTAACAAAAGTGAAACAATGTGATGATGAAGAAGACAAGAATAAAAAGGAAGGTTTAGTTCAATTATTATAAAGTCATTTGCATTATACTGACGCAACTAACGCTAACCTATTAAAAAAATTAAAAATTATAATAAAAAATCAATATACATATATATTGTATTTATCAATCAGCTGAGTTTTACGCTTAAGATTAAATAAGTAAAGTCAATTAAATAAGGGTAAAAAAAAATTATTCAATAAAACAAAAATCTCAATCTGATATTTTTGTTATCAAAAATTGAACCAGTAACGCAAACATTACTATTTGATTATACTCAAAATATCCAGGGCAGGATTTAGTACAATAATCTGGCCTCATATTCCATGTTATACTTACAATAATTTCATTAGGATACTTGCAGACAACCAAATAACTACTTTTAAATAAAAATAACCGAAAACTGTCTGAATTTATTAATATTGTGATGCCTACAAATAAATAGTACGTACTTTCTTTAAAATAATATTTGATATAGGTAAACCGTTTATAAAAGTACTAGAAGTGTCCCGCGGCTTCGCCCGCGTTAAAACCTTATTTTCTTTACTTAAAACTTTTCTTTTGTAAAAACGATTCTATCATTTAACACATCAAATAAGAATTAGCCAAATCGGTTCACCCGTTTTCATGTTATCGCGTGACTAAGGCAATTCAGGATTCATATTTATAAAACCCTAAAAACTTAAAATTACAGACTTTGTTACCTACCCCATTTCTAAAAATCCTATAACACGTACTTTATCCCATCTTGTTTCGCCATACAAACTTTGAATCCCCGTTCCGTATCCGGGAGGAATTTTCAGAAAATCATTTCTGAGCGGATACCTACGTCATAATAACTATCTGCATTCTGAATTTCAGCGCAATCAGAAACAATATTTATTTTTAGACTTTGCTACCCCAGTTTATCCTCTCAGGGTGGCTCAGGTGAAAAAGTCTGAAACTCGTATTTACTTATTTATTTACAGAAGTACTTGTGTGAAATGTCGAATTAAACGACTATCCAAACTTTGAACCCCCACTTCATCCCCTTAAAGAGTGTAATATGAAAAATTCTTTCTTAGCGGATACCTAAGTCAAAATAACTATCTGCATGCCAAATTTCAGCGCAATCCGAAACAATATTGATTTCAGACTTTGTCACCCCACTTCACCCTTAAGTACTTGTGTTAAATTTCGAATATAAAAGACTATCTAATATTGTTTTTCCATACAAACTTTGAACCCCCGTTTCATCCCCTTCAGGGGTGAAATTTGGAAAATCCTTTCTCAGAGGTAACTAACGTCGTAATAACTATCTGGATGGCAAATTTCAGCGGAATCCGAAACAATATTGATTTTCACACTTTGTTATCCCTCTTAGGGGTGGAATTTAAAAAAAAACATGAAACACGTATTTACTTATTTATTACTGGAGCACTTGTTTGAAGTTTCGAATAGAAAATACTATCTAATCTCGTTTTTCCATACAAACTTTGAACCCCCGTTTCATCCCCTTCAGGGGTGAATTTCTGAAAATCCTTTCTCAGAGGGAACTAACGTCGTAATAACTAACTGCATGCCAAATTTCAGCGCAATCCGAAACAATATTGATTTTCACACTTTGTTACCCCATTCACCCTCTTAGGGGGAGAATTTCAAAAAAACTTGAAACACGTATTTACTTGTTTTTTTTTACTGAAGCACTTGTATGAAGTTTTGGACAGAAAATACTGTCTAATCTTGTTTTCCCATACAAACTTTGAACCCCCGTTTCATCCCCTTCAGGCGTGAATTTTAGAATATCCTTTCTCAGAGGGAACTAAAGTCGTAATAACTGTCTGCATGCCAAATTTCAGCGCAATCCAAAACAACATTGATTTTCAGACTTTGTTACCCCATTTCACCCTCTTAGGGGTGGAATTTCAAAAAAACGTGAAACACGTATTTACTTATTTTTTTACTGAAGCACTTATGTGAAGTTTCGGATAGAAAAGACTATCTAATCTTGTTTTTCCATACAAACTTTGAACCCCCGTTTCATCCCCTTCAGGGGTGAACTTTGGAAAATCCTTTCTCAGAGGTAACTAACGTCGTAATAACTATCTGCATGCCAAAATTCAGCGCAATCCGAAACAATATTGATTATCACACTTTGTTACCCCATTTCACCCTCTTAGGGATGGAATTTCGAAAAAACCTAAAACACGTGTTTACTTATTTATGTCCTGAAGCACTTGTGTGAAGTTTCGAATAGAAAAGACTATCTAATGTTGTTTCTCCATAGAAACTTTGAACCCCCGTTTCATCCCTTTAAGGGATGAATTTTAGAAAATCCTTTCTTAGCTGATACTAACGTCATAATAACCACCTGTATGCCAAATTTCAGCGCAATCCAAAACAATATTGATTATCAGACTTTGTTACCTTTCACCCTCTTAGGGGTGGAATTTCGAAACCTAAAACACGTGTTTACTTATTTATGTCCTGAAGCACTTGTGTGAAGTTTCGAATAGAAAAGACTATCTAATGTTGTTTCTCCATAGAAACTTTGAACCCCCGTTTCATACCTTTAAGGGGTGAATTTTAGAAAATCCTTTCTTAGCTTATACTACCGTCATAATAACCACCTGTATGCCAAATTTCAGCGCAATCCGAAAAAATATTGATTTTCAGACTTTGTTACCCCATTTCACCCTCTTAGGGGTGGAATTTAAAAAAACCTGAAACACGTATTTTTTTATTTTTGTACTGAAGCACTTGTGTGAAGTTTCGGATAAAAAGACTATCTAATCTTGTTTCTCCATACAAACTTTGAACCCCCATTTCATCCCCTTAAGGGGTGAATTTTGAAAAATCCTTTCTTAGTACACCCCTACGTATTAAGACAAATATACCCTCCAAATTTCAAGTCTCTACGACCAGCGGTTTAGGCTGTGCGTTGTCTGTCAGTGAGTCAGTCAGTCAGTCAGTCAGTCAGTCAGTATGTCAGGACAAAGAATCTTATAGTATTAGAAGATGATGACAAAGTTATTTACTTCGAGTATGTTCATTTCTTTAATATAGAAATCTGATAGGCTAGCGTTTGACTAGTATCTTGCCTGGTGGTAGGTGATGATGTGATCAAAGTTGGTGACCACACTAGGCCTTAAATGGCATGAATCTAATCTGTGTGATACCAAACGGACCATCCAAGACATTAATCTATAATGAATTATCAACAATCTTGTGTTTTTATTTCTGTTACTCTTAAAGATTCAATTAAAAATTCTGTAAACAAATCATTATTTTAAGGAAAGCCAAATTCCACTATGTTTTATAAGATTTTGATAGTCAAAACATAATTTCAAGTATCAAGATTTTTAACACTTGTTTGTGGATCACACAAAGAATTGTCCAGTGTAGGAAGCGTAGGTTGTGTGTACAACCTTATGTTTTGTGGACAGGCTCACTAACCACTAGACCAGTGGCGCCCAACCTTCTTCTGATCAGGGACCACTAAGTAAATTAGTAAACTGTATCAATCTAATTTTTTGTACAAATGTAGTTTTTTTTAAGAGAGACAAACAATAAAAAAAAACTAGTTTGCATCAATAAGATTTATGACCTGGCATCTTTTATACAAGTTTTTGAATTGGGGTGATAATGAAATCTTTTACGAACCATATTTAAGTTTTTGCAGACCACCGGTGGTCTGCGGTCACTGGTTGAGAACCACTGCACTAGACCAACTGGTCAGTCAAAGTCAAATAAATGGTTGCCGTCCAATATACAGTTATTTAAAACCTTTAGGTCCTGTTTCAACGATTGCCTACATCTATATGTTGGAACTCAACCTGATAAGGTTTCAGATAGTTATATGACAGATGACGCCATACAGAAACTGTTCAAAAATCAGTCAGATTGGTTGCTACTAAAGCTACCAAAAACTGGTGAAACTGTCCCTTTGAGTTGCAATGTAAAAAGTAATACAATGTTATTGTCAATAATATAAATATTTCAAAAAATGTGAATTTAATAAACTAATGTTTATGTATTTTATTTCTTCTACCAAAGTAGGAATTTCTTATCTTATCTATTTAATTAAATTTGTGAATTGTATAATGTATCTTTCCGGCATTAAGTTTTCATTTTCCTTTGAATCGGTAGCTATCATTATTCTACATCTTATTGATATTAATGGATTGATTTATGATTAAGATAAGATGTACCATGCATTGACTGATAAGTTTAATTACATTAGCATTTCAAGGCATTAGAGACTTCTAAGTAATCACTAAACTCACCATCTATTCAAACTCAAATTAAAATATAATGAAAGTATTATAGATATTACAGAACAAGGTCGATATTTTTATATTTTTAACCGACTTCAAAAAAAGGAGGAGGTTTCTCAATTCGTATATATATTTTTATTTATGTTTGTTCGCAGATAACATTGTCGTTTATAAACCGATTTTGATGATTCTTTTTTTGGTGGAAAGGAAATATCCCAAGTGTGGTTCCATGATAATTTTATTGAGGTCTAATAAGTATCTCCAGAGATATGGAGATAAACACCTCATAATTGGTACTGAAAATTAATAGCGCAGCATTGAAGTCAGTTCTTTTTTAGTTTTTTAAACGATCTTATAAGATAGATGAACACTTTATTGGGTTAAATAAAACATTATAATTAATTTAATTAAAAGAAAATAAAACTGCAAAATGTGAGTCAAATAAACACATGAAGGATTTCATACCAGTGTACAGTTTATAAAAAAGGGCATGACGCAAAATCATGTTTGTTGTAAATAAAATAAATTGTTAATGGTCTTCTTTTTCCAAAGGGTGCTCTTTTATTTATTATTTTATTCTATTTTTTATTTGTTTTTGTTTAAGTGTCTATGTTTTTGTTCATAAGATCCAGCAAAAACACCAAAAAAACATGATTTATGTATGGGACCTCAATGAATTTTAAATTTAATATTACTTGTTGTTATAGTAGCCATAGTAATACATATTGCCTAAATTTCAAGTCTACATTTATTTTTAAGGACAAACAGCCCTCTGACAGACACAACAGCAATAGGGTTTCATTAGTACCCAAAGGGTATGTATTGAATGTATGTTGTATGTACAATGTATGTATTGAACCCTAAGAAGGAAATCCACAGGTGGTAAGAGCATATTACAATTATGTTCTGCCTGACTTGCTACCAATATGTAGCTTACCACCTACAAAGAGGAAATCTACTGCCATAACCTTAATGGTATTTTGGCAGCACATAGCCCTTGAGAGTCAATAGTATTCTAGGCCTAGCATGTTCACCACCTTCGACCATATCATCGCTTACTACCAGGCGAGATTGTGGTCAAACGCAAGCCTATAAGATAGAAAAAAAAAGGTAAATAAGTTTGACAATGGGCAATCTTATCCCTTAGAGTAAATATCTAACACACAACCTTTGGAGGGACAGGAGCTAGTTACAAAAGCTTAGTACTATTAACTTACTAAAAATCTACTACCTATTTAATTAGATCAGTAATGTGATCCCAAATACCTGACAGGATTAGTACATAGTTACTATGGTTAATTTTTCTACAATAAATAAAAATCTTAAAGTTCTATTCTTAGATACCCACTTACATAAAAGTTGTCACAAAGCTTCATTTAAGTATAAGATAAATATTACCCAAGTGTTTGCTCAGGAACAACATACAGCTTCATACATTTCACAATTAATTCCTTGCATGACACAAGATTTCCAAACGCTTGTTAGCAAAGATTTGAACTTACAATCAAGGGCGAGTTAAACACGATATATAAACAAATATTACCTTGTAAGATCTGCCTTTTGAGCCAATCTTGTGTAAGTCGGGGTTATACCATAAATCGTGGGCAAGGAAACGATAGGCTCAGGTTCCTGATTAAATTGACACTGGAAAGTAGGTTTACTACTGAACAGAAACAGCCCAATAAAGAAGAACATTGCGAATACTATATACTGCTTTTTAATGTTAGCCAAACGCATCTTTTTAACAGACGCTGAAGCAGAAACTTAGTTATTCGTAAGGCTGGTTAATTCACGTATTTAATTAACTCGCGTTTTCATTTTTATTGTATGAGACAATAACGAAAAATTGATTTCGCTTGCAGATTACTCAGTCGCTAGTGATGCTAAACGATTGGTACCAGACAATCGGATTGAAACTTGCACTTCTATGACTGTAAAAGCCAGTATTTAGATTTTGTTACTTCACAATTACTTTAAATATTCACTGGTCAGTCACTTTCGAATAAATCTCCTCAAACAATAATCTGACTAAACACGATTACGATCGGAACAGACTGAACGTGAACAAAGTGAGTGAGAATTTGAGGAAATCAAAGAGGAAGTTTAGATCTGATGGATGGTGTACTATCGGCTGTCAGTTGTCATTCGTCAGTTCAGTGACAAATGACAATTATTGTTATTATTTTCAATATGGCTTCACACGATTAGTGTATTTAGCCAGTATCAAGTATTAAAATTCTTTAAGTTTTTGTGAATTCATATCATAAACATGGATCAAAATCACATTTCAGGTCCAGTTAGCATGATTTTCAACATTCTGCTGTTTCTCTACACTCACACACATTCACCGGCACTTATAATCCGAAATTATTACACAACTCGCGGAAGAACACAAGTTTTAGGGAAAAAAATTGGATGTATGTAAAGTTGGTTTACGGACGATTCTGGTTGAATACTCAAAGACGGACGATAGTTTAACGTGACAACGTCATAAACATTGATGAAATCGGCGCATGCTTACAATAAGCGTAACGGGACAACGGGCGTAATGGGACACTTTTACGTGCATGCAGCCGGCGTTCATCGATTCATTAAACGTTGTCACGTCAAAATACAAAGAGAGCACACACTTTTTCACGTTCCCGCCAAAACTCCAATAGATTTCTAGTCTATTCTCCGTGATTACTTACGTGATTGCCAGTGATACTTGACGTATATGAAAAATTCCTTCACGTTACATCTTCTTCTTCTTATGGCTTTTAAACGCTACTTGGCGTTTTTCTGCCAGTGTCAAAAGAACAATAAATTTGTTTTGCATTATAGAAATGTATAAACGAATATTATTAGATTTAATAAAATTACACAAAATATATATAAACGGAGTAAATACGTATGAAAAGAGATATTTTATATTAACGGGACGAGGAATTTTGGGGCTTATGACATCATATAGGGAGAAAGATAACTTTGGACAACAAAAAAATATACGATCTAGAGTTCCTTCATCTAGACCACATTCACTGCGAGAATGGTCTCTGACCCTGATTTTGACAAGAAAAACTGGAGAACAAACGTGACCAAGACGCAACCTAATGATGGTAGAGGAAACCCATTTATCAGCTTTTTTAAATTAAAAAAACCATGGCTTTATTGGTATTTCAGGTTGAATGTCACCGTAATGTCTGCATATAAAGTACTCTGTGATGTCTGCCTTTGATATTTCTAGTCCTGTTCCAAATAATTGACCACTTGTCATAGAGAAGTTTTTTAGCTAAAGAACGGAGGTCTTTGGAAAACTATTTGGAATAAGTGTCCCGGCCCATTTTAACGGCCCGCTTTGCACACATATCAGCACATTCATTACCCTCAATACCACAATGACCTGGGATCCAGGCAAGAGCTACCTCAATTCCAGAAGTTTGGCATTTATAAAGAATTTATTTTATTTTAGGTTTGTGTGTAATAAATCTTTAGAACGGAATGGAAACTTATCAATGTCTTGCAAACAGCTAAGGGAATCAGAAAATATGATATATTTATTTAATTTATGAGACTCTACATATTTAATTGCTTCTAGAAGAGCCACTAATTCAACATAATAAACAAATGTATAAGAAGGGCATTTATAACTTAGAACTATTCTATATTTGGGGATCCAAACTGCAGAACCTACTGAACTACTATCAGTTAATTTAGACGCATCTGTAAAAATAGCCATCCAATTGGCCCATTGACGGTTCAAGAAGGTATCATGAAAAATTTTATCAGTACCCGGAAAATCTTTATCTATACCAAAACTAAATAAAATGTTTGGTCTATATATCAAACAATCATAGGGAACACTAAAAAGAGGGTAAATAGGAAATTTAAATAATTAGGAGGGCATATTAGAAAGTTTATCAAAATAATTCATAAGACAAGATGGATCTCTATATCTCCAGTAATCCGAAGTACTATTAAGTATCCTTAATAGTACTTCGGTAGTACTTTCTATCGAAAGAGAATAAAGCTTATTTAATAATGGATGAAATGAAAATTGAGCCGCTTGAAAGAAAAAACTATCACTCAAATATTGTCTACAAAGAAATAGAGGAGGATGAACACATTCCACTTGAAGCGCATTTATAGGAGATGATTTCATGGCTCCTGATATGATACGAAGACATTTATTAACCGACTTCAAAAAAAGGAGGAGGTTTCTCAATTGGACCGTATATATATATATATATTTTTAATGTTTGTTCGCGGATAACTTCGTCGTTTATGAACCGATTTCGATTATTATTTTTTTGTTCGAAAGGAGATATCCCAAGTGTGGTACCATGGTAATTTTATCGAGGTATGATAAGTATCTCCAGAGATATTGAGATAAACATCTCAAAATTGGTACTGAAAATGAATAGCGCGGCATTGAAGTCGGTTGTTTTTTAGTTTTTAAACGATATTATATTTATGAAATTGATGTGAGGAGAACCTGATAACTTTGAGTCTAAAATAAGAACTACAAATTTTGTTTGATTTTTAACAGCAAGACAATCATATCCATCACAAATTTTATCGTCACTTAACATCAGGTGAGATAGTGGTCAAACGCTTGCCTATACAGCATTAAAAAAAAATTGAACGTCAGGGATGGATCTCTGTCTAGAAAACACAACAACATCGCTTTTATCTGAATCTAAAGTTAAGCCATGATTGCTAAGCCAGTCACTGAGATATCTTAAAGCTAAATCAAGACGAGATACTATATCCAACATAGAGTCTGATTAAAAGACATAATATAATATGAGTCATCCTAGCTGGCAAATTAAGCTGCATTATCATTTTTTGTAACATCCAAAAAGACTGCAATCAAATTCTCCATATATCCAAATATCCGATGTAAATATACTAGGACTATGTATAGTACCAAAACTTTTGTGTTTGGATAGGATTCCTCGATGCTCCGACAACCACTCAAGCCTGTTTTTGAGAAGATTTTCAAATATTTTTATCATAACTGACGATAAAGCTATAAGACAAAGGGTTCTCGGGGTCTTTGCCTGGTTTTAAAATTGGAATAATTAATTGATGTTTCCAGACATCAGGAAAATTACATTTTTGTAAAGAGTAACTATCAAAACTCATTACTGTACTCATTACATTGTTCTACCTTAGAGTATTCTTCTACCAATTAAAGGCTTCAATAATTTTTCTCCAGTTTTCTCATAACACTCAAGTCTATAGGAGAGGCCGTGAGTTGACCGAGTTATTCAAACTCTCGCTGTGTGGACTTACGGTGCATTTTACTGTGCGCAACACGCGGTTCATAGTTACTATTAGTTCATACTGTGACGCAAATCCAAGGTCGCATCCGAGGCATGAAGCTCATTTTGAACGTTACCAGCGTTGTAACTAGGTTTAATCTCGCATTTTTGCTCTCAAGGAGTGCAATTTCTGTACTTGTACTATTCATTATTCTGTGGCATTGGATAGATGGAAGTTGATATGTCTCAACTGATCTTGCATTAAATCAGTATAGTTTTTGGGAAAAAGTCTACCCTGTCTACCTGTGATTGACACTGTCTGGGAAGGGACCCAAAGAGGTTTACTGTCCACAAAAGTTTCACAATTAAGTCTCCGCACTTTTAGAATTGGGCCAAATCCAGGAAGGCAACTTAGTGCTTCTATTAGTTACTCCATAGACCACTCTACTGGAATGCCCTTTATAATTCCAGATCTGGTAATTTAGCAAACCGGAATTTTAGCTTCAAACTTGTTCGTCTCTAAAATTGGGTTGTCTATAAAGACGTTTGCATCTTTAGGAGAGCTAAACTCAATTGACGCTTTGTTATGGCCAATCGACTTAATGCCATCACTGGCGATCCCGCAAACTTTATTTTTATGTAGAAATTAAGCTAGATTAAGAAACCTCATGGAAGAACCTGAGGCAGGGTCAGAGACCATCTTCGCTACGTGGATGACATATGGGTCTAAGTCCGTCTCGTCGAACCGAAGTCCTTAGTGAGCTTAAATTCAGGAACTGTCAAGATAATGTTGAGTAGTAGACGCTGGGTTAACTGACGTTTTCTTTGGGATATTGCTATCTTCTTATTTATCATCACGAGATCTTTTCCTGTTATTGTCTAAAGAAGAAGGAGTAATCATGGGGGAATCCAGGGGCTCATCGGGAGGATCACTTCACAAATCTGAGCTAACGCTCTTTTTTTCGAAGAAAAATGAGGAACTCTAAACAGACATTCAATAAGATGATTTTTTTTTACCAAAAACAAATGAATGAATCTAAGGCAAATATGAATTAAAATTTCAGATAACTCTACTAGTACACTTACCGATACTTGTTTAGATTGGATGTGCAGATTATTTCCAGTTATTTTTATGATGAAGCCATAAAATAATTTATTTTCATTTGCATGAATATTCGTCAGTCCCACGTTACTTGATTAGTGATTACTAACACAGTCAGTATATATTATGTTACTCTTTGACTAACACCAAAGAGAATATAAATACTACGTACTAACCTCGGATGATGGATTATAATCCATCGTCCTAGGTCTAGTACTAACACTGGAGATATCAGACACTAATGACAGTGACTACAGAAAGATGCCGTTTTGAAGGTTTGAAGAAGACATAAGTGTAGGGGGTTTTTGCAAGAATATGAAAAAATAAATAAAACTGGCCAAGTGCGAGTCAGAATCGCGGCTCTTATCGCACACTTAAGGAGGGTTTCAACCTCATATTTGATTAATTGATATTATTACCAAGAATATTTTGTTTGGTCGCGATCTAGAAAGATGGGGCTCGTTTACTAGCGCCATCTATGTCATTTTGCCGAGACTAATTAGAAAGGTGTTAGCTTAACAAACACGAAGGAGTTGTTAACACCCAGATGACACCTATGAAGGTCTCATAGATGGCGTTGTACTAAATACACACATCGGAGTCTTAGTAATAGGGTTCCGTTTTACCCTTGGGTACGGAACCCTAAAAGCTACGTGAAAAAGTATGTGTGCTCTCATTGTATTTTTCACAGACCTTGGATTCACTAGTGAATAATAGTGAGTAAATAAAAAAATAATAATTTCACTAGTGAAGTATTTTTTTTTAATTTGAAGAATTTTAATACATACTTGACACTGGCTAAATGAACTAATCGTGTGGAGACATAAAGAAACTAAAAAGAAAAACTAGTAAAATTACTCAAGGTCTGTAAGCAGTTCCAAGTTATTTTCATAGATGACGCTTAAATGTATTTTTAATTGTTTTAGTAATGCCAAATTATCCCAAGAGATGGCATTAAAACATCATACCTATTTATAAAGGGTAAAGAAAAAACTTTTAGAAATGTTGGCTTTTCCATTAATTCCATTTAAATATTCTCATGGAAATAACCTTTATCTGGGATAATAAAATATTTACGTAATGTTAGCTGTGCCACTAAATTAAATTGGTTCACGGGTCAATTTAATTATTATTATTAGATAATTAAGTTTATATGGTTAAGTTTATTTGGAAGCAAGTTTAGGAGTTACTTATTACGCCTGATGGGAAAGTGAGGAACCTAGTTCATAAGCCTGGCAACCCTATTTTTCTTCCTTGAGCTAGCCATTGTCGGACTAGCACCATCATCTCTAGTTGTGCCAAGTCAGTGTAGACGCGGCACCCTACTTCACACCAGGACTCTGTGGACTTGGTGCAATTCAACTATCATCTACCTAATACCTAATAAATGACATTAAATAAAACACTGACTTTTATAATTTCGTGGCTTGACAATAACAATTTAATAATTAATTTGACAAAAACCAATATAATGCATTTCAGCCAAAGAGAAAAAAATCCTTTTGACATACAATTAAATTATAATAATATTATAATTCATGATATTGACAATGCATAGTTTTTAGGTTTAATAATTGACAACAAATTAAATTGGAAGAGACACATAGAACACATAACCAATAAAATAAGTAGTTTTAGTATGCTCTTTACAAGTTGTCCAAAACTTTAAATATTAATGCACTCCTCGCCGCCTATTATGGATTAATTGAATCTACTTTGAGATACGGGATAATATTCCGCAAAAACGCTGCATTAGAGCTATGTTTAACCTACAGACGCGAGATAGTTGTAAACCATATTTTCTAGAGCACAGAATTCTGACACTTCCGTCCTTGTATATTATAGAAATTGCTGTTTTCGTAAAGAATAATCCGAACCTCTTTCCAAAGCTTTCTGAGACAGTAAATCGAAATAGACAAAATGATAGGATTCGGATAATTCCAGGCAAAACGACATGTCTTCGTAAAAGTGTAATTGGTATGGCGCCAACAGTCTTCAACAAAAGTCCTGAATCTTTAAAGGACATGGACAATATTATGTTTAAAAATAGGCTAAAACAATTCTTAATTCAGAAAATTCAAAATTCAGTGTCTCATTATTTGTTTTATAGATTATTTGTACCGAGTTTTGAGTGAATCGGACCAAGGAATACGTGGAAACAAACATTACTGAATTTTCTATGATTTTTCCAAACAAAATCATATTACACACCCCCTAGGAGTAGTTTAAAAACAATAAAAAACATGTGTCTCATTATTTGTTTTAAAGTTTGTTTGTATTGAGTGTTGAGTGAATCGAACAAAAAATACGTGAAATAAAATATTTCTAATTTTTTATAATTTTTACAAAGAAAATTCATTTTGCAAGCCCCCTAGTTTAAAAAAAATTAACGATGTACCGAGTTTTGAGTAAATCGGCTCAAGGAATAAAATTTTCCATAGTAACTTTATAGTCCTATTTAACCCCTTTAGGGGATGATTAAAAAAACTAAGATTAGCCTTTGTTTTAAGTTAGAACCTGCACTATCTACGTTTTAAATGTCATTAAAATTGGTTTAGTGGTTATCAAGATACGTGGTAACAAACATTCACACACACACACACACACTCAGACACACACTTACTTTCGCATTTATAATATTAGTAGGATAGTTAGGTAATTTTCAATGGCAAGTTTGAGGTGTTTGTCCTCCATATCTCTGGAGGTATTTATCAAATTTATTTAAAGTCCATCCCAAATATACACATACATCTTAGATATACCCTACATATGAAGAAAATAATCAAATATTATGTTTCCTCAAGTGTTACACTTACACTTTATATTTTTATGTCGGATCTGAAAAATGTAATGATTTCATAATTGGTTAAAATGCAATCCATTAGTTTCGTCCTATTGAAAGGATCGTACTGTGGCTTAGCTGGACAGCATTCGGAAAACTGCGTCGAGTCTTCTCGTCGCCTATACCGCAGAGTCTAAAGACAAAAGTCTTCACCCAGTTCGTTCTCAATCACGATCTGGTACGAATTAATTCGCCATAGAACTAGAGTTATCGACATAGTTCAACGGATTAGATAGATAGTGCCAGAGCATATTTCCCAGGAGGCGCGAGTTTGAATCCCGGCGGTACGATGAAATTTTGGATTGTGTGTAGCAATGTAAGAACAGAATAATTCAATAATGGCGGAAAAACCGCAGCACATATAAAATAAAAACAGAAAATTTGACAACCTCCTCCTTTTTGTAAGTGGGTTAATAAGGAACAAGAAATCAATAACTGAATCTGAATAAATCGTGTCGATGAATACCTATATTAAAATGTTCGACTGATCGCGTTTTTTAAGTTGCTACGCTCGGCCTTTTTAACGTGCTACGGCTACGCGCGTTGTAGAGTAACATCGTAGAGCCTATTGTGTGTTATAACTTTACCGATTTCCCGTTCCTTTCAAACTTATCACAATGAAAAAATAAATACAGAAGCTACTGTTGCTGTGATAAAAGCTTTTTTTTATTTTGATTACTTATACAGCATTCTCTTTATGATTTGCTCGGTGGATTTTGTTGAAGTATTTCGGATATTCAAAGTTTTCTATTATGTCTTTGATTGGTTTTAGTTGCCATTGAAATTCAGGGCTTATTAGCAACATCACGTCTCAGAAGTGCAGTACGCAGTGCATTGCAATATTACGCTGAATTCTAATAGTCTAGATTTTACGACACAGAACATAGAACAATCTAAGATGTAAAATGAAATAATGAAAAATTAAGTAGTAAACGATCTTGTAAATGCGAACATAACATCGACATTTTTGTAGTGGTAGGACTAGGGTGGTACCACCACTTTGCTAATTAATTCAGCCATGAAATAGGAATGTTTTTTTGTTTGAATGGCAAAGTGTCCAGAAATAACAGGGCATGTGAGACTTAACATCTTTATGTCTCTAGGTAACAGGCGCAGTTCAGTCACATGAGTAAAGAAGAAACAGAGACAAAGCTTCATACAACTGCGCTGTGATGATGACGTAGACGCACGTGAGTGCGTGAGCACCAGCGGCCTGTGTGCCGCCTGTCACGTACGGAGTGAAACCGGTTTATAGTGGCTCGGCTGGTGCTTTAACACAGGGCTGTCTCTCGCGACGCGTCACGTTATATTATATTATTTTTCATCCCATCTATTCGAAAAGTGATGGTTTGTTCCTCGATAAGTGCGCGCAAAGTAGGTCATTTCTGCCCTAGGGCAGGAAAGAATTTTTTTAATTTTTGGTTTATGAATGTTCTTCTATAGTGCCCGGTCTAAGGAGGCTCAATGAAATTCCTTGACATTTCATGACATTTAATGACATTTTATGACATTTCGTGACATTTTGTAACATTTCATGACATAAAATGACATTTAATGACATTTTATGACATTTTATGACATTTTATGAAGCTTGAAAATTAAAAAGCAGGTCATGTTTACTTGAAGGAGGATTTTATTACGATGAAGATTTTTCTTGTTTTTTTTTGTACCAACCCTACAAGAATAGGTAAACATTTTTTCCGTTCCTAAGAAAGTTTGTCTCTGGTCCTTTTTTACTCATGTGGTTCAGTGTCATGCAATATTCTGGCTATCCAGAATTTTGCATGGCGCTGAATCTGTAATAGGTAGACGTCATCGCTTACCATCGGGCAAGCGTAATGCTTGTCCTGTTACATTATATTATTAACAAAAAATTAGAATGGCACACTTGGAAATTGAAAATTTTGCTACTACATAGCAGCAAAATTTTAAACCCGTTTTTCAGTTTACGAGGCAAATAACATCACTTACCATGAAATAAGCAAGTAATTCGCGGAGTATAATCTCACTATGTCGGTAATTGCCAAACATTTTTTTAAATAGGTACTATAAAAAACCTGAGTTCACAAAAAGGATGTGGTTATCAATTTGCCTATTTTTTTATGTTTGTAACCTCAGAAATCCGTCATCTCCTAAAGGATTTGAATTTTTTTTTATGTGAGAGGGAGGGTGACTTCCGTTTGGTCCCATTGTAATTTTATCGGAATCTAATAAGTATCTCCAGAGAAATGGAGATTCATAATCTCAAACTATATACTAAAAATAACTATTGGCATTTGTTATTTTATTCATTTTATAAAATTATATGTTATATGGTATATATTATATGTTGTATTCACGATGAAATTTCTTATTAGCCGACAAGCTTGTCATGTTAAGCCAGCAGATTTGAGCTCAATGTAAGGTTTAAAATGTTCACCTGACAAAATAATACATATTACCGTTTATGGATTGGCGTACTAGAAACCGTATGTTGGCATACTGAACATAGAATGGAAGTTATATTATATTATCATTGCTTTGTTTTTTACTAAATGAACTGAGCACGGTGAAATTGAAAACACTTTGCTTTGAGCGCTTTCCTATAAGCAAATTAAATTAATAAAATGCACTCGACAAGAATTACGACAATGTTGCTTTCGTTGAAAGACACTTTTTAAAATTAACTTAGCTTTCAAAGGATTACATAAATGGGTAGGTTGATAGTTTATTGAAAGTTTAAAAAAAAATTTTACACTCTACAATTACACGATTAAACGGATTTAATGAATCAAGGTTAAGTCTCCTATAAAACAAAAAACAACCTAAATCCAAATCGCTTCATCCATTTGGGCGCTACGATGCCACAGAGGGGTACACAGATACACACGTCAAAATTATAACAACCCAGTTTTTGTGTCAGTGATTAAAAATATATACTCAAGCAAACTTATTCTTACATAAATAACAATGCAAGCAAACTCCATTCACTAGATACGTAACAAAGTAATTAACGTATTTTAATTAAAACGAGCTAAATTAATATAAAATTATACATGAGATCATAACGCAAACTATTCGTGATAGTAGCTAGTTTAAATATATACTCTATTCCTTTACATATAACGACTAAGAGTATCGTAGTCGCAGGATTAATTAAGTACTCTATTTGCGTCGTTCTTTCGTACGTACTTCTTATAAGCTCCACATACACGTCCTGCTTTTGTTGTTTTGGTGAGCTTCATAAGATACCTGCTACAAACAGGTGTATAATATTATGATGATATAAGTCATATATTATGATATAATATATGACTTATTTCATATTTTAAAAGTAACCGTGTGAACATTCTAGGCCTATTGTGTTCACTGTGTTCACCATCCTCGACGATATCATCGTTTACCACCAGGGGAGATAGTGGTCAAACGCTAGCTTATCAAATATAAACAAAAAAATATGCTTGTATAAATATCTGTTGTCTGTTCGCAAGGTTTGATTCGAGGGTTGTACATAGATAGATAGATACACACATTATTACACCATACAAATTATAAGTAAAAAATATGGCATAAAACATAATGTGGCAACAGGCGGTCTTATGGCTGAAAGCGATCTCCTCCAGGCAACCATACTTTTGTATGGAGATCGTGCATCTGAACGATGATCATTTAAATACTTTGCAGCTTTTATTATATTAAGTCTTAATCGTAATCGCAGTTTGTAAGTTATCTAAGCTTTAGAAGTACGTAAAACTTTGAGTACTCTACGACCTCTCGCTTATGAAGAACCTTTTTATACATACAAAGTAATAATATGTAAAGTTCAGATTTAAAGCCGAACAATACCCTTTCTTTCGGAGGGATCTTCAAATATTGAACGAGAGCGGCTCAAAAGCTTCAGTTAAACATCGCAACAGGTTAGGTTAGTAGTAGGGGTAGTTTCTCAACCCTCGTAAAAATCTGACGAGCTTAGCCATAAAATAGTTGGAATAGTTTTTTTACTATCTGGTATCAGTTGTCTTTAAGTTTGAGCGAACTACTTATATTGACCCATTTTATGGCTCGGCGATTTCATCTTTATGGGTTTTTGAGAGTTAATTTTATGGAACATAGTTGTAGTACTTAAGCATGATGTTATTTGATGGAATAATATGATGCGGTCTATGATGGGACGATTGGACAAATTATGGTAAACTGGTGGTCCAGCTTCATACACCTCAGTTATAACTTGACTAGCTGCATCCCGTGGTGTGACCCACCCTTTGCCTTTTATTAATTCGATGGGCTATGTCGATGACTTAGATTATTTGTCAGAATCGCCTTGTGGAGCGATGTCTGCAAGGTGGCCGGCAAGCGCTTCATTAGATTATCCGAAGATCGTGGCGTGCAATTGGAAATTAGTAGATATGTATTTTATTTTTTATGATTTTTATTATATTTTCATCCAAATCTATCCAGCTGTTATCGCATGAATGAGCAAAAACGTGTACAATCATACTCACTCACACTCGCACAAAGTTTTTCATTTTTATAAATAATATTTTTGTGATTGTTTTCAAGTCACACAAGTTTCCCAATACATTTTCAATATCAAACCGTAAATTAACTAATTGTTCACTGAAACATACTGAAAATGGATGGCATTTATGTTACAGTAGACCACTGCTGAATGAGACAATAAACAAATAAATAATTTTTGTATCTACGCTATTGTCAACAACACTTCATAATAAAGAGTAGTAATTATGCCCCAAGGTCAATGATATGCAACGCAAACGGTGGTTAGACACTAAGTTTGCAATCCGCACCCGCAATATCTGCCCTATTTCATAAAACCGCAACCAAACAGTCCAGTTTTTATTCCTACGTATATATATTAAATTCCTTCAACATAGTATGCATCGTTGAAAATCCTTTTATAACCGCAAGCGAAGGTACGCGTCCGCTAATGTAGCACGCAGGTAGTTTGTGCTCAGCGAGCCATTTCACGTAAAAGCGGTATAGATAGAACATGCACCTTATGGAGACAGAATTTGAATTTCACACTCTAGAGCCTCATACATTATTACATGCACGCTTTCACGTCTCGGGAGCGTGATAGCTATGCGCTCGCAGAAAAATCTCTATTCAGTCCAGAAATAAGCTCGCACATAATTTTCCCACGGCTTTTTTCTAATCTTTAGTATCAAAGCTTTGTTAATTTCTAGTAAGAGCCAATTATTCTGTGGCTATTCAAAAAGAGCGCGCAACGATAGCTACTGTTACAACATTGCGTTGTAGGGACGGGCTCGGGACTCCCGGGGCTCACCTGTAGTCCAGACCCGTAGGCGCGTCACTACTCACACAGGTACAGGCGCGCACAAAGGCAGCGGCGTATCGGCACAGGGTCTCGCACACGGTGGAGGTTGCAACAATGAAGGTTGTGCGGGAGGGCGCACACATGCGCAGCCGCGCCGCTGGAGCGGGCGCTCTAGCTCATAGTCGGGACACAGGCGGGCGAGCTTTCCCGCCGCGAGGTCCACTCCGGCCCGCGACAACCCTCGCCGCGATCCACTTGTTGAATCTAACAGACTTTTTTGAACCACTCAAGTCGTGACGCGTATCTTTCCTCTGTTTTATTTTTCCCTGTCTCGTACGCTTTCACTTGTGATGCCTACTCTTCGCTTCCTATATACCTTTTCGCACGCGCTCCGTTCGGTCTTCCTCTCAGTGTTATTATTGTTACGGACGACATGAAGTCGCGGCGCGGTACCTTGTTGTAACTTTTGAAATATTTAGAACTGTTGTTGATAACTCATATCTGTGTTAACTGTTGACTACTTGCTTAGATGTTTGTATCTTGTTCCGATTTAAATAAATTGTAACGTCGCGTAAAATTATCGCAGCACAGAGAGCTGTGGAGAGTTCCCGACCTCAGGTGAGTGCTTTAATTAATTGGTTTATGGCCTTATCAATATTAATTATCTATGAGTAATGGAGTTTAGTTAAGTTGATTTTAATTTATGTCTTTTTAAGATTCTATTTCAGATAGCACTTTCCTCGCAACTGGGAATTAAACGTTAAGAAAATATTGAATCCTTGTTTGTAAAATGCTTAAGGTTCTGCTTAAATTACATGTAAGCAAAAGAGGTAGGCACATACTTGCCTTTAAAGATACATTCAACAGGTAAAGACAAGGCTTTGAAAGCGGACTTTATATCGTGGATGTAACGCTCAAACGAAGCTTCACAACGAGCTATGCTCCGGTAACATAATACGTAATTGGAATTTGCATATTAGACAGGAACTTTTCATCGCCAGTATATCGTAAAAATCGCGTTAATTTGTAGAACTGTAATTTCGCTCCTTATTATGTGTGGTCACGCACAAATCGTAACCATCGCTTTAATGGTCGTTGAAAAGGTTCAGGTCGAAGGCCTTTTCTAAATTTGGATGTTAAAGAAAATTTATGCAAAGACTGAAAACGACCAAACATTTCGACAAAGCTTTCGTACAACTTTAACGCAAAAATATCATAGCTCATTTTGTGACCACATTAAATGCTTAAAGGACTACTTGTGAATCACATTTATACGTTAGACCTCTAAGACTACAGTTACGTATCTCAATACTTCAGTGGATATAGTGAGCGATAAGTTAGACAAGCCCGGTTGATGTCACTCTATGATTTGAGATTTGAATGTGAAAGTTTAACACAGGACACAATGCAGTTGTAATAAAGGTTTTAAGGGAATTGTATAGTCAGATTATAATGGACGTATTACAATTTCGATTATGTTTTTTTTACTAACTAAGTAGAGCCTGTAACATAATGTCTGATTTCAATTAATATCAACTATTCAAAGGGCAACATTGTGTGGATAATAAAGCAATGTATTATAAAAAATTGCAGCATCCCTTGTCTCTTTTAAATTGCAGTGCATGACAGGGTTCACAAGTACTGTACCTAAATAAGGTTAATTTAACATTGAAGCGAAACACTGTATAAATAAAATGTAATATTTATACAATGACCGATAAAGTCAGTTAACACAATAATACAATTTTAAAAAACTTCCAAACAGCTAAGCACTTGTCGCTATCTTACCTGATGTTAACTGACGTTGAGGTCTAAATTGTAATAGTACTTGCCTGACAATGTAATGGCAACGAGGCGAAGAGAACGGACTAGTCTCACTCACAAAGTGGTTGATGGTTCAAGCCACGGCTTAAGCACTTTGTGTTAAATCACATGTCAGTTTGGGATAAATCCTTAACTTAAAATCAACATTGATATTTCGTGAACCGTGTCCTTACTACCTTGTCTTGACCTTACTAGCGTCTCTAGCGTACCATTCACATGCAATACCGCTCATCACAACTATTCAAACAATCAATAATTAATAATAATCAATTCCTAGCACGAGTGTTCGTCCCCAGGTGATAGGAGTATAATTACATCAATGTTCTAACTTGCTATACATGAACATAACATGAACACAAAGAAGTGAACAAAAGAGTATGAAGATAGACCAGAAAAGCTTTTGTAAAAAAACTCGTGACTCAATTTACATTGGATATCCACTGCTACGTGCGCATTGAATTAACTTCGCTCGATCTCAGGTACGGTACCTACTGCAAACTTAAAAACTTGGTAGAACATATCCATATGTGAAGGAAAACCTGAATGCATGGTAGTTTGCTTCAAGAACTAAGTATATAAACTTTCACAATACCATTAAAAACGGCAGGTGGGCAGGCTTCGGGCGTGGTTCAAAATAACCACCGAAGAAAGGCTTATTGCTAATCGCTTCACTGAGTTCCGGCATAATGCACAGTTCCAGATTGAAAAACGGGTTGAGGTAGCTGCACTTTGTAGATTGGACTATTGTCAATTGTCCAGCGTCTCATCTTGCTACCGTAATCCACTGCTAGACAAACTCAATTCGATCTTAGACCATATCGCTACTTAGCATTAGATAAAATAATGGTCAAGTAAATATTTCTTTTCGGCATAATTCAATAACATTACATGTCTGTTCTTTAGAGCAATTAACAGCGCCAGATTTATGAAATTCTTAAAGCCTAAGCATGTGCATATAAGCAATAGGTATCTATTGTCTAACAACTAGCTCATACCCACACATCGGACAAGAGCTTTAGGTCCTAGTATCCAATTATGGCACGGATATTGCTTTTTTCTAGCCTCTACGCGGTTGCAAATTTACTAGTTGTTTACGACGTGCATATTACTTCAGGGCTTTGTTATTTTATTTATCACCTGTTGTTACTTACTCACAGTCTGTTCAAAAGATCAGGTGACTTTTTATTTTTATTAAAAATATTTATACATTTATCAATATCTATTTTGTTCTCTTTAAAGTAATTCACCTCAGACCTAATACAGTTTTGCTAGCGCTTTTCTAATCATAGAAGCACTTCTGATGTGCGCTTTTTGATATGGCATGACACTTTAGGCAAATGGTAATATTATGCTGACATTAGCAACATAGCTTTAGCAACATATCTTATATAATAGTGATTCGATGACTATCCAGAACCACGAGTTTTCGTAGGTTGTTGACGTGCTGGGCGTTTTTAAAATGTTCTGCCTTTTGTGAAAAGCTTGTACTCTAAGAATAAATATTTATCGTAGCTTGTACTACTGAAAACCGTTTTTTTAGGTCTAAGTAGTTTTGCCAAATGTCATAGTCAACATTTTAAGTGCGTTGGAATACTTATTTTTTTTTAAACCAAATAATATATTAAAGATTTCTTGACCCATTATTTTCTATACCAATGGAAATCGGTCAAAGGACTTTAGTCAGACAACAAATTAGCTGGCTTACGTTTATATTAGTAAAAATAAACTAAAAATGCAAAATGGCTGATAATGTCATCAATGTTGGGGAGAAATGTAGCATCATGAAATCAAAAGTACACAAAATTTTAAAGAAGTTAGTAGTAGTTAGTAGCATGCTGATAAAAAGATGAACACTTCGTGAATGAAAACGTCTATTGAAAACGAAACCTCTATTAGAAAATAAAATTGATATTTTAGCGTGATAAGTGCCGTATTTTAATATTTATAATTATTAGCAGAATATGTTGCACTTAAAGTGGAGATAAAGTAATAATATTATTGTTTTTTTTGCCTAGTTAAATGAATTATATTTCTTTTTGGAAGGAAATACTGAAAATAAATCCATCATTTTGACTTCAGACTTAAAACAAATCGTTTAAAGTAAAAATAAAAAAGCCGAAACTTTTTAATTAAAATAAAATAGTCTAATGATTAAAATAACGAGAAAACTACATAAAATTATCACGTAATTTAATAATTTTTACGTGGTCATGTCGACAAGGTAATTTCATTAATGTAATTGATTGTATCCAAGGAATGACCAACATTTTCAATTAAATGGGTGTTTAATTAACCAAGTTTATTATATGTCTAACTTCGCCGACTTTTAATTTCATAATTATAAATATTTTTGCTGTAAAATATTGAATAAAACTTGAAGCTTTTGACAGTGATATCTCAGAAGATTCACATCAAAAGCCATCTAGCGAGTGTAGACGAAAGTTTTTCTTATAAATAAAACACAACAAAACGGCTCATTATACGAATTATGTTGAGATCTCCAAGATAAGGTGATTCTTTTTAACCGACTTCAAAGAAAGGAGGAGGTTTCTCAATTCAACCGCATATATATTTTTTTTAATTTAAATTAAACGTCTTTATGATAGGTGCTTAAAAAATGGCGTGTGAAATTTGGTTACCTCTTACTACCTATATTTCATTTTTATGGCACATTTGTTGATATAACGTATATAATACATATTTGCTGTGATATTTTTTCTATGTCATCATAATTTTGACATATTGTAAATAGAATCCAAAATTAATAATAATAATTATGTGGACCATGTAAAATTAACCTAAGAAGAATTTACTAGAAATATGATTGTATAATTCATATCTTTGGCAATATAAAGAGAGAGAGCAATCTTAAACAACCTCAATGACCAATTAAAATTTTGAAAGACAATGATAATTATAAACATAATTATTAGTAGTATTTTGTAACAAAACAATCATCAATGTATAGTTAGATTTTTTAAATGTATTATATTTTTTTTCTATGATTTTAGACGTGTATATTTTGAATATCTATTAATACTGCCTTCATCCTATCCTAACTAATATTATAAATGCGAAAGTAACTCTGTCTGTCTGTGTCACTTTCACGCCAAACCACTGAACCGATTTAAATGAAATTTAGTACACAGATAGTCTAGAGCCTAAGAACGGCTTAAGCATACTTTTTAATTCGAAAAGAGGGTTGTAAGGGGTTGAAAGGGGGGTTTAAAAGTTGTATGGAAGTATCGTAATTTTAGAAGCTAGAAGCTTGAAACTTATTTTGTAGGCTGATAATTTGATATAAATAAATATGACATTCAAAGCTTCTAAAAGTTTTACCCTCAAGGGTGTAAAATAACAATAGGGGATGAAAGTTTGTATAAAAATATGTAAGGTTTGTGTTAATGTTCTACTGAACCGATTTAAATGGAATTTGGTACACAGATAGTCTAGAGCCTGAGTAAGGACATAGGCTACTTTTTAATGCGAAAAGAGGGTTGTAAGGGGTTAAGAGGGGGGATGAAAAGTTGTATGGAAGTATCGTCATTTTTAGAGCTAGAAACTTGAACTTGAAGCTTGAAACTTATTGTTTAGGCTGTTGATTCGATATAAATTAATATGTCATTCAAATTTTGTGACGGGAAGGGGGAGGGGAAGGGGAAGGGGGAATGAGGGTAGGGGAGGGAGGGTGGAAGTGAGGGGAAGGGAAAAGGGGAATGAGGGTAGGGGAGGGAGGGTGGAAGTGAGGGGAAGGGAAAGGGGGAGAGGGATAGGAGGTGAGGGAAAAGGGAGAGGAGGTGAGGGAAAAGGGAGGGGAGGTGGAGTGGGGGAGGGGGGAAAGGGGAGGAGATAATGAAGTGAGGGAAGGGGAGTGGGAGAAAGAGAGACGGGGAGGGGAGGGGGAAGTGGGGGGAGAAGAGATGGGAGGGGAGGGGTCGTGGAGGGAAAGGGGAGGGGTAGAGGGAAGTGAGGAGAAAGGTGGTGGAGGGAAGAGGCAGGGAGAGGGGAGGGGAAGGGCGAGGGGGATTTGCGCGGCGTGGTACGGTGCGGTGCAGGTGGGTTACGCATGTGTCATATTTGTAAAATAATTAGCCTAAATATTTAAAAATGCTACCCATAGACACTTCCACGCGGATGAAGTCGCGGGCACAGCTAGTACTGAATAAATGCTGTAAACATAAAACGAGCGATAGAAATATCTAGGTACAATCAAACACTCAAAAGAAAATGCCAGACATCCGTGTTACTTTTAATTCTCGGCAGAAAGAAGAATATAAAGGAAATGACAAAGAGCTTGGCATTGTGGACGACCGTTAAACAACAGGTATTTCTTCACAATACTTCATAAGCTTGGAACTTGTTTTAGAAAACTGAAATTGCTTTGTAATAAAAACATGGCGGTGGTTTAGAATATACAAGATGATAAATAAATTTAAAAAAATGTAAAAGTGAAATAACTTATTTAAATACAAGCTTTTTGTAAAGAAGCTATCATGTGTAATGTATTCTAAGGATAACAATACATACTAGCCTAAATGTGTAAAACGCCTCGAGATATATATTAGAGATCCCTAGTAGTAGTAGTAGTAGTATGTAGTAGAATCCTTTTTTTCTGTCCGTCCGTCATAATTCTTAATATACCTAATCATAATTTTTATAGTCATTATTCAATTGCCTCAAAAGACTTCAGGATAAAACCCAGATTGACGTCAGTCCGTCAGTCTGTGGTAATTCCTTAAATATTTACTATGGTCTCTATAGAATTAAATTCTCCAAGCAGACTGACGTAATTGTCACCTACAGCATAAACACCTTTTTCACTCTTTACGTCAGGTTTTACCGTAAAATATAAATTAATTAATCTTCCCTACATGGTTTATTATAGGATTCAGGTCAACTGTTCGATAGTTAGAGTGACGCGAGAGAAATTAATTTATATTCACTCTGGCCGAATGTGCTTATTGACGATGCATTAAGTAAATTAATGTTTGTAACGGATCGTTTATATTGGTCAACAACAAGTCAAACAAAATAAACTCCTCTTTACACTGTATATCCCGTACAATATGCAATAATTTAAAACATATAATTTTTATTTTATTATTAATAATTGGGTTAACAAATCCAATCCACTAATTTCGTCGTAACGATACTTCGCACCGTGGCTTAATTGGCAAAGCACCGGAACATGTTGTTCCGGAGGTTGCGGGTTCAAGTCCCGTCGGTACGATGAAATTTTGGATTGTGTTTTACAATTTACAAAAATATAAAGTGTGAAACACTTCAAAGAAACATAATATTTAATTTAAAAACATATTTATGGTTGAAAAATGTGTATGTACTTATGTACGCAGTAAGATGTTATACTATTTTTGTCCAAACAAAACAAAAATATTTAACTTATAGACAAAACAAAAGTATTAGGTACATCGGTCAATTTTTTTAGCGTAGTAGCAAATACCGGGTGTCCGCTAGACAGATTTATGAATATATTATTCTGTCAAGTTGCAAAAAGTAGTACCTTCTAAAGCAATATTAAAATGTATGATTTTGCAAAGTACATAAAATTTAAATAAAGAGGTTGGAATACAGTTTGGGATCATTTAATAACTAATAACTGTTTCGATAGTTCTGGGTCAGTATTAATTAAAGTTGTCAAAAACTCGGATCACTAGTCACGGCCAGAACGGTTCTTTATTTAGAATTTAATTAAATTTTCGAAACTTGTAATAATGCGGTTGCTGCTGCTACGAGGTGTACCCGTAGCACCGTAGCATTAACCTACGAGCACTTCTTATTATCGTAGCATCGGATCTTAGAGAGATTTTCTTATAATGTAGTACGGAGCATAATATATACTTAAGATGCTTACGATAAACTACTTGTCTAAAAAAAACTCGTTGTACCAATGTTATTCAGACTATAACAGTATTTAGTTAACCTTTTTTTTTATTATTCAATATAATAAAAAGTGAAGCATGCATGCTATTTTAACTGACTTAACAAAATGAGCATGTGAGCATATGGATCACAGGTGATAAGAGCATATTTATATCGATGTTCCGCCTGCTATCAAAAAGTAGCTTACCACCATCAAGGAGAAAATCTGCCGCCATAAACATACCGTGTTCCGGCAGCACACAGCCCTTGAGAGTCAGAGTATTCTAGGCCTAGCGTGTTCAACATCTTCGTCCATGTCATCATCGCTTACCACTAGTCAATCAAGTTTTAACCGATAAAGCAGTATAAGCTTTTAGGTTTTCATGGTCACTGACACTATCAATAGAATTATTAACGGGATATTTACAATGTTTTATTTTTATTATTTATAAGTTTCCGATATTTAGGCTCTGTTGCAAGTGTCACGTTCACGGATAAACTGTAGATTGCGACTTATACTTCGACCCGCAATCTACATCATGTTCGCAAAAACTGGACCGTTTTATTGTAGACTTAGGTTGCCGAATAGGTATCCACAAAAAAAATACCTTGAATTAAACAGATATATTTATGTCCATTCAAAAAGTCCATTCTAAATATGAGTGAATGAATTTTTGAAATCGGTTGGGTAATTTCAAAAATTACTTAAGACAAACTTACAAACATTAATTTACAAACGTTACTGCTTTATTATATTAATATAGACTGTACAAACGAAGTCGCACCGAAGCGGAGCGTCCCAGCAATTTTGTAAACAGATTCAGCGGTTGCTTATTAACTTCAACTTATTTTTACTTTTAAAACTACTCCGGTCTTTGCTGACATTTCATGTCAGACCTCTGCTTTGAAGTACTTTAATGTTGATGTTCTAATAACTTTAAAGTTAAATAGTTAGAATTAAGTTAAAAACTTAGAATGGGGGTGACATTGATCAATTTTAAAATTAAAATGATTTTTCACCTGAAATATGAGATTTCAAATATAAAATAAAATGCTAATATCGGTTATGTTCTATATGTAAGTCATGAAAAAAAAATTATAATTGTTTTTTTATATTCGAGAAAAAATAAAATATTAGTGATCAATTAAAAATAAATTCTGAAAAAAAAATCTGCGATAACTTATATTAAACTGAACAACTGCGAGTCGCACTCCCACACGTAGGGTTCGGTACCACAGTAGGTACACTATTTAATAAGATAGAAGAAGAAAAAACACGTTTCTTGTGTGGGAACCCTCTTTAATATTTTTTTTTTTAATTCTAGTTAATTATGCTATAGTGATACATTCTATGAGCAAATTTCAAGTCTCCATTTGTTACAGTTCACACGAAAGAGAGCAAATAACGCCTAAAAACATGTTTCTTGTATAGGGAGCCCTTTATTTTTTCACTTTATTCTGTTTTAGTATTTATAGTTATAGCGCCTACAATTATTCAACATACTTTGTGAAAATTTCAACTGTCTACTTGTTACGGTTTAGGAGATACAGCCCTCTGACAGACGGATAGACGGACAGACGGACGGACGGATGGCAACGTCTCAGTAATAGGGTTCCGTTGGTACCCTCTGGGTATGGAACCTCAATAATACTGACATGAACAAACACAATAAATGAATACATAAAGTTTAAAAAAACTCTTAATCCTACAATATTTTACTGGAGAGAGAACTGCATCTATTAGAGCAGCATCTTTTGGGTAGAGGGATGCTGCAGTAGTTAATAAAAAAGAGGCTTTAAATTAGGCTAATAAGTAAGAGCTATAATAGTTACATAGATTATGAACTGATCTGCCAGAAAAACTACAACTATTAATTGGCAACTATAAATAACTTTATTAGGAATCTATGAAATTAGCCCTGTATATAATTTATTAAGTATATTACATACAGGGCTAATTTCATAGATTCCTAATAAAGTTATCCATAGTTGCCAAGTTTGTCTTAAGTAATTTTTGAAATTACCCAACTGATTTCAAAAATTCATTCACTCATATTTAGAATGGACTTTTTGAATGGATATAAATATATCTGTTTAATTCAAGGTTTTTTTTGTGGATACCTATTTGGCAACCTAAGTTTACAATAAAACGGTCCAGTTTTTGCGAACATGATGTAGATTGCGGGTCGAAGTATAAGTCGCAATCTACAGTTTATCCGTGAACGTGACACTTGCAACAGAGCCTAAATATCGGAAACTTATAAATAATAAAAATAAAACATTGTAAATATCCCGTTAATAATTCTATTGATAGTGTCAGTGACCATGAAAACCTAAAAGCTTATGCTGCTTTAACGGTTAAAACATGATTGACTAGTGGTAAGCGATGATGACATGGACGAAGATGTTGAACACGCTAGGCCTAGAATACTCTGACTCTCAAGGGCTGTGTGCTGCCGAAACACGGTATGTTTATGGCGGCAGACTTTCTCCTTGATGGTGGTAAGCTACTTTTTGATAGCAGGCGGAACATCGATATAAATATGCTCTTATCACCTGTGATCTATATGCTCACATGCTCATTTTGTTAAGTCAGTTAAAAATAGCATGCATGCTTCCCTTTGTACTATATAGAATAATAAAAAAAAAGGTTAACTAAATACTGTTATAGTCTGAATAACATTGGTATATGAAATGCTCAGTACCATAAAAACTAGTTTTTATAATCAGCAGCTCTCACGTTACGGTGTATACTAAGATTTTACATCTTGCTCCGCTGAAAATCTTCTAAAGCTTCAAGTTAATAACAGCCTGGGATTAAGTTGCTTAAGTTCCTTAATAAACTCGGCTAACTTTATATTGGCTGTATTTTTAATAGCTTAAGAAAACAGATTTACGTAGACGCCACTAGTTGCGGGGGTTAGTCATTTTAATACATTATCTTTTGTTCACGGCTGGACAGAGGTCTCAACTTGTTCAGTGAGCAAGATCATCGACTATTCTCCTGCTCTCTACCTCTACGAAGCTGCTGCCAGCCACCTTGATGATCATCTAAAATTCTGTCTCAGCTGAGTTCAGCATGACGTAACGTCTGTCACAGGCAGAATTTCGTCGATTACGTGTACTAGCAGGCGGGAGTTTTGTTTTCTCGTCATTTTTAACCGACTTCACAAAAAGGAGGAGGTTCTCAATTCGTCGGAATCTTTTTTTAAAATATATATACCACAGGTAGTAGGAACATTATATCGATACTTCGCTCGACTTGCTAAAAGAAGCTTACTACCATCAAAGAGAAAATCTGCCGCCATAACCGATATTCCATCAGCACACAGCCCTTGAGAGCCAGTTCATACTAGGCCATAGCGTGTTCACCTTTCTCGACCACATCATTGCTTACCACCAGGAGAGATAATAGTCAAACGCTAGCCTATCAGATAATATTGGTGGTCATTGTCACACACAGGAGTGGTATTGTCACCCCTCATATTGGCGATGACAGTAAATAAATACGTAGTGAGAGGTTACTTTAAAAAAAAACAATATTAATAAATAATTTCACTAATAAGTAACTTAGATCTAATCTTGCATATAACGCTTTCAAGTGTGTACTGGTAATGTTGCCGCTTTACTTTACATAGGCGCTAGTTATATTAATATTTAACTTATGCTATTGGATCTTTACCAAATAATGTTCTACGATAAAATAAGTCTTGGTCAGTATCGCTTTACCTTTAAGGGAAAATAAAATAAACTAAATTTTATTTTTTCTTAGCTATTGATATGATATGATTGCTATTCTAAGCGTATGTATGCTATCTATTGTTTATATTATGTTTGCTATATATTATTCTACCAAGATAATATACTTCTGCTCATAAGTTAAGCTATGTTAATAATTGAAATATCACAACGCATACCATAGAATAATATATTTATATTGTGTAATATTATGTATAATATTGTATATTTAAATATGTGTATGTATAATGCATTTATTATTAGGAATATGTGTAGTATGTGTAGTTTAAATATATACATATGTATATTAACTAGGCATATAATATGTATTTATCATGTAATTGTTAAGTGATAACAAGTTATTTTTCAAAAAAAATAAAACCGACTTCATAATCACAAAAAGGCACTCAAAAGCGAAAAATAATTTACTTAAAATTATTATAAGCGTTACCCACTTCTCTATTTGAAGTCGGTGCCAGCCAAGTCTAATAGGTAGTAGATAGATAATACCTACATGTATCTACCTACTTACTAACCTACATGTACCTACTTACTACTACTACATACATAGTATCTATCTAATATCCAACAGACTTGGCTGGCACCGACTTCAAATAGAGAAGTGGGTAACGCTTAAAATAATTTTAAGTAAATTATTTTTCGCTTTTGAGTGCCTTTTTGTGGTTATGAAGTCGGTTTTATTTTTTTTGAAAAAAAACTTATTTTACCGTTTTAGTGCAAAAAAAGTTTTAATGAAATTACATGCATCTATTAAATTTCGTGTCTGGGCCGTTATACACTGACGGATATATACTTTTTGAAAATTTCAAGTATGTACCTATAACGGTTAAGAAGATACAGATCTGTAAAGTGCGCACATATAGACACACGGACGGACGGACGGACGAACAGACAACAAAGTCTCAGAAAGTGTTCATTTGGTAGCCTTTGGGTTCGGAACCCTAAAAAAATTGACTTTAAATGCCGCGCTAAAGTGAAAATATTCACTGGTAATAATGATGTCATCAAGGTATCAAAGGACAACGTCCAAAATGGCCCTGTACAATTAAAGCATCTGACACACACGATAATTAATTGTCTATTTTATTACAATAATTCCAAATACTTTTATTACAAGGACTAGTTGTATTCCAAAATGAATATTAAAAAGTATTATTTGCGATTATTAACATTAATTGCCGCCATATGGCCAACAGAGTACTGAATCACTCTACTACGTTATAAGAGGCACTTCCCTATATTTTGGATACCCGAATTATGAAAGCACTGTGTAGCCAACCTAACAACGGAAAGTATTATTTACGTAGTAACTATTATATACTATGTGGTTTTATGCTTATAATTTTTTTTTGCTGTGTTGATTGGTACAAAGTACGTTCATAATTCTGAGTTATTTAATTATGTATGCAGTGTCGCGGGACTGAAATGGCCGCCATCTTCGCCAAATGTCATGTCATGTCAAAAAATATTAGGTATGTTTAAAAATGTTTGCACCCTAACAAGACTTTGCCCGGTAGAACATTCCTGTAAAGACAAATTATTTATATTTATATACAATTATTTATTATAATTATTAATATATAATTATTTATTGAGAATGTGTTCCGGCAGCTATCCTTGAGAGCCAGTTCCCACTTCTCTATCTTCGACCGCATCATCACTTAGCAACAGGTGAGATAGTGGTCAAACGCTTGCCTATAAGATATAAAAAAAAATATCCCCACCTTTATTTCTATCTCGCTCACAGTTACCGTAAGAATATCTTATATGCAATAGCAACCTCCATTGTGTATAATCTTCTTGGGACTCTTCTACTAAAACTAGTACATTCTCCTATCATTGAGGTATCTATCTCCATATCTCTGGTGATACTAATCAGATCTCGATAAAATTAAAATGGGACCACCTCGGAAACGTATCCTACCTATTAAAAAAATAATCATTTGAATCCGTTCACAATTGATGGAGAAATCGCGTAACATACACACAAAAAAAAACATACAGACGAATTGAGAACCTCCTCCTTTTTGTGAAGTCGGTTAAAAATATCCTTCTTCTTTACATTTAAATTACACTGCCGTCTATCTGTCTAATTTTAATCCATTCCATCCAAAGGTTGTCTGGAAGAGATCGCTCTTTTAGCGATAAGACCGCCCATTGTACGGTTCATATTACATTTCGCATTTTATATTTGTATATATCTTATAAGTTGTGGTGTACAATGAAGAGTTATCTATCTATCTATCTATCTATGTTTTTATGTAATTATAACGCATTAGTCATGTGTTCGCTTACTGTACTGCTGTGGGGAAACTCCACAGACATTAATAAAGTTTTTATAGCACAGAAAAAGTGCATACGTGCGATCTGTGGGGTTCCTCCGTTTGAATCATGTTCAATAAGTTAAATATCATACCACTTCCGTGTATGTACATTTTTGAACTTGCTAATTTTGCTAAAACAAATCCCGAACAATTTGGTAAGGCCAACTGACATATATCTAAGAAATACGCGGAATCTTGACAGACTGGTTTATGATATTGATATACGGCCAAAGACTGCTCTTTACCAAAAACAAAGTCATGCCATGTGTGTCAAAGTATTCAATGCTGTACCGAAATACATGAAAACCTTGAGTACAATACTTTTCAAAAAAGAACTGCTGTGTTGGCTAAGGAGAAAAAACTTCTATGATATTAAAGAATTATTTGTTAAAGTATAGGGATACATTTTATTGATAGTTTAATGGTATCATGTAATGCATATTTGTTATAATTAGGATTGATGATGATTTTGACATTTAATTTAATGATCAATGTATTTATAAATTAATTCAACATAATTTTTGTGAATTTTAGTTAAGTACCTAAAGTATATCTCATACGTCATTGTATATGACTAAATAGGCGGACTAACCAAAAATGTTTAACATCTCAATTTTACACTATTTTGAATGAAATAAGTTATTCTATTTTATTCTATTCTATTCGTTTAGGCTTAAAAGTCTCAGTTATGATATTGTATGTTCAAAATGAACAAACTGTTGATACCTAAATATTTATATTTAAGATCTTTAGAACACAGTTTTTGCAATAACTTTATTCTATTCTATTCTAAAACGAATGAGCAAAATTTGTGTCTAGGTACGTACCTAGGTACATTTGTAGGTATTGCGTCATCCCGGAATTCTACTACGACGATGAGTAGCTCTGTGTTTACTTCTGTGAGTAAATCTATAGCCTACCTCAACAGTGCTAATCTGCCGTGATTAGAACGGCTAGATACCTAGTTACCTATTATACCTTTGTGCCACCTGTTTGTTATCCCTAGCTTTACTCGAGGTATCATAATGGACATTATGTTTTCTTCACCTGCTTTTCTTTTTGTTCAAATTTGTACCTATATGGTTAGTTTTTTTTAATTTGTAATAGACTCAGTAGATTCACCAAGATTACTTACCCGACGATAAAAGCCGGTTCACACTTGCCACGGTCACGTATTTTTAAATTTTACACCCCAGAACAGATATAGTAATTTTTTTTATATTAGATAACAGGTTAAGCATGACGCTCGCCTGATGGTAAGCGATGACGTCTACTTATTTCAGATACAGCGGCATGCACAAAATTTTGGAACGCCAGAATTTTACATGTCACTGCACTACGCCTGTTACCTTGAGACATAAAGCTGTATATAGAATAGAAGTATTCTATAATAGTGGTATACAGCAGTGTTCTACAACTCTGCGGTTCACACTATACCCAGATGTTGAACCTGATCGAAGCTGAAACCAATAATTATCACATAGGGTAGGTACTCGTGACGCTGAATAGGCTAGCGTTTGACCACTATCTCACCTGTTGGTAAGTGATGATGCGGTCGAAGATGGTATGCACGCTAGGCCAAGAATGGGAACTGGCTCTCAAGGATAGCTGCCGGAACACATTAGATGTTTTGGCGACAGATTTTCTAACTTGAGGGCCAGGCGGACACTAGATAGTGTCCTACCATCATGCGGGGGTTGTTGGTTTCTTAACGATGTTTTTCCTTCACCGGAGGGCCACTGTGAAATGCGCACATAATTTTTTCGATAGATAAATCCATTGGTGCACGGCGGTTTGAACTCGGTACTTCTGGCATCAAAACCAACCGTTCTCCCGATTACGCTACCGGGCCCACACTTTGTAGTGATAGAGATAGATTAAGCTCAACACTACTCGGTGGAGATATGAATCTCCGCAAGGCTGGTTCACAGTGTTCAACAGTGTGATTATAGTGTACTGTAACCGGCCTTGTGTTGCTATTAGGTTTAATCGTAACCAATTTACAGTCAGGGCATATTTTTATTTATTTTAAAAAATATAGGCTTATAACGGAATTATTATTTATAGATTTAAAAACGGGAATTTAACGCGGTACTTACACGATGTCAATTTAGAGATCAACATCGTGTACGTCAGTCACGTTAAATTCCCGTTTTTAAATCTATAAGTTTCAAATGAACGTGAGTTTTATAACGGAATTATTATTAGCCAAAGAAGATCTTGTGTCTATAGTAAATTTGCAATTCCTATAATACAGAAGAATAAATTGTTTATCTATGCCGATTAGTCGATCATAAACAAGTTATTTCAATGTAAATTAATGCCCAGTTTTGACAAATATACAAAAACAATGCATCACTTTCATAACTTGCTTTTTTCAAATGTTTTTGTACATTTGGAATATGGAAGAACCTTATCTTAAAAAATCTACTATCGAGTTCATATTCCATGCAAAACAGTTACTTCTAATTAATTAAATACAATATACATTTCTACGAAAGTAAGGAAAATAACTTGTATCCACTAACCTCCAGTTATCCTTTTACTGATGAGTCCCCACAGGAATCGTCTGTATCCCATATACCTACGGACAAATTGTTCCCGAAGGACAGAGAGGAATTATTCAATATCTCGATACGCAAGTTATTTAAAATGGTATGCAAATTTTGACGAACAACTTACGTATATAATTAAGATAGTTTAAAAACTAAAACAACCGACTTCAATGCCCCGATGCCCCGCGAGTCAATTTCAGTAGCAAGTTTGAGACGTTTTTCGTCATATCTCTGGAGATACTAATCAGATCTCAATTATTTTAATTATTATCATTGAATTATTATCATGAAATTACATTGGGACCAATCATTCGAATGGGCAATGGGAAGAATTATTCGAATCGGTTCACAATTGACTGAGTAATCGCGTAACATACACACAAAAAAAAGATTTAAAAAAAAACATACAGACGAATTGAGAACCTCCTTTTTTTGAATGTCAGTTGAAAAGATAACTGACAACGAAAAGCATTGATTTTTTTTAACTTTCTCATTCATCTGTACTTATTTTCGTTCTTATTATTTATATTGTGTCGTATATGTTGAGTTTAAGTAATTTTTAGAAACACAATATAAAAATAATTAATATTTTATTTCCGCCTACTTAGAGTAATCGTTACTATTTTGGAGTGGAGATTCTAACAATTTATCGATATGAGGATAAATGGAGAAGGAAAAAAAACAAGAAAAATTAATCTTTAAAACATGGCACGAGAATACGATGTTATTAAAAAAATAATACAGAACGTCTTTCAATTACTTAACTCGTTTGTACTAAGCAAAGTAAACGATCTAAGATTAATAATATCAATCCAAAGTTAGATTTTAAAACGATTCAAAATATTCACAATAAATTTAAATCCTTCCAGATGAAACTAAATATTCAAATACTTTAGTGAACTTAATACAGTAAGTAGTCTAAGGTAATTCTGTAATATAAAGTCCGTTAGAAATTTAAAACTGGCTCAAAGGATCCCGTAACAAACATTTATTTAAAATTAAACTGGTACCCTCGGGCCTTTACAACGAACTTTGTAAGTCCGTTTCGATATAATTTCTGATTATAATTATACACAAAAGTTTTCAACCAACGCGGCAGCCAGACGAAAATTACGATTAGTTTATTTACGTATCTAGTAAATGCAAGGTTTGAAAAGAAGTGGAGGGCGTCCGAATGTGCCAAACATAGCATTTTGTGGTCATTTGTTTTTTTTTGTGTATTGTTTTTTTTATATATGCCGGACATGGAGACTACATGTAATAAGTCTCCATGATGCCGGATAGATGATCAATTGACTGATATAGAAGTCAACTGTTTGTTCATCTATCACTGATTGACTTTGACGATGCGGTCATCGATACGTTTTTAATGTTTCCTTATGGGCCCACACGATTAGTGTATTTAGCAAGTGTCACAAAGTGTTAAGATATTTCAAAGTTTTTGTAGATTCAGGTCGTAAACATTTTATAAAATACGTCCCCTTATCTATGATCAAGGCACTCTACTTCGTGATATCATGATTACAGTCGAACGAGCTCAATCAATCTTCGGTCCTCGGGTCTGAGAGAAGCCATCAAGTGCTCCTTGGTACATCAGTCCCTGGATTAATGACGGAACGTAGAACATAAAGTGTAGGGCACTTGCTACCCTTCCTTCAGATTACTGTCAAATGTATTGGCTCTTCCATGTGACGATATATTAAGTATGAAACTTGGTCTGTGCCTACCTCCCTATGCGTAGGTAGTTTGTACTACTTGCTTTGTGAAATAAGTGACTAATTTTTTAAGTTCGCAGAAATACAACAAAACCCTTGGTTTGAAGAGTTTGTTCCAGGTTTTCAGTGTACAAAGTCTGTGCAATTGAGGATTCTAGATTTTTATTATGTATACTAGCTGTGCTCCGCGGCTTCGCCTGCGTTAAAACAACTTCATTTTCATAAGAACCATCTCCTGACGATAAAAAACACAACACAAAAAGAATTAGCGAAATCGGTCCAGCCGTTCACGCGTGATGCCGTGACCAAGGGCAATTGGGATTCATTTTTATATATAAGAGACTAGCTTATTTTAATTTGTTTTCCATAAGAACCATCTCCTGACGATAAAAAACACTACAAAAAATAATCAGCGAAATCGGTCCAGCCGTTCACGCGTGATGCCGTGACCAAGGGCAATTGGGATTCATTTTTATATATTTCATAATTTTAACTGCAAAAGAATGGAACAAATTGCTTCTGACTGGTTTTCGAGTAGCTTTAACTTGGGTATCTTCAAGTCAAGAGGAACCAAGTATCTTCTAGGCAAGCATGCCACACCCTCGAACACAAGGTACATAAGGTTTTGATGGCAAATTTCCTCCTTGATGGTCGTAAGCAAATTTTTTTTGGTCTTTAATAAAAGAGTTCTAATATCATTATATTCTAACATCTACTTTACACTATATCAACTATAACTCTTTTATTATTGTGTAGGTACCTTTTTCATAATAAATAGGTATGTTAATTTGTGTTTTTGTAAAAAACTTTTGTAATTAATATTATAGTGTTATATCATGTGTTTTAATCAACCGATTTTCCAAAAAGAGGGAGGTTCTCAATTCGTCTGTATGTTTTTTTTTGTGTATGTAACGCGATTACTCCGTCAATTGTGAATCGATTCGAATGATTCTTTTTATAATCGGTTGGGTACGTTTCCGAGGTGGTCCCATTGTAATTTCATCGAGATCTGATAAGTATCTCCAGAGATATGACGATAAACGTCTCAAACTTGCTACTGAAATTGACTCACGGGGCATTGATGTCGGTTGTTTTAGTTTTTTAAACTATCTTAGTTATTTTAGTCCAATTTATATGTATTTCTTTACAATTGTAGTTTGTAAGAACTTGGTTGGCCGAATTGGTTGAGACATTGTCAAGCCCACCCAATGTATGATAACTCAAATAAATAAATAATTTCACGGTATTTAATGGTACATTTATATGTATTGGTATTCATTTAAATTAAAATACAGCTTTTAATGTATGATGTCGCATGCATTTAAAATGTATATTCGTCTTTAAGTGACGACTTGTAACAACGCGTTCTTTCGCCAGTTACACGCAATCTGCGGATCATAAAAACGTGCTCTGCAAATAAAAATGAAAATGTAGTATGTAGGCGCACATAAAACCATTAATGGGTAAAAGCTAGACGACGTCTGGATGGAAAGTTATGGCCTGGTTTTAAACTGGATGAGATTTACGTTTTATTCAATCGTTTTTAGTGATGTGTTCATATTAGGCTTACAGATAGGGGCGTATTATGAGCCGACTTGTGTCGGCTTTATTCGAGATAACGTTCTGATTGCACATGAAAATGCTGATTTGGCACACAAATGACGCTAGACGTCAAATAATGCTACAATTATAGTACTATCTGTTTTAGTATAGCAGGCCTCCTTAGGAATAAAACGCGGTATTCATATGGTATTCATTTATGAAATTTCACATGCTTACCTATCGCATTTTTTTTAGATCTAATAAGAATCGCCAGAGATATAATGATAAACGTCTCAAACTTGCCACTGAAATTGACTCGCGGGGCATGGAAGTCGGTTGTTTTAGTTTTTAAACTATCTTAATTATTACCTGATCTTATCGACGAAACCTTAGTAGAGTATTCCAAGAATTTCCTGTTCCTGAAATTCCTGATATGTATATATTCCTGATAAGAATACTTGTCAGTGTAACATCGTGTAAAATAGTTTTATCAGTGTAATTTTTTAAGAAATTTAGTAAAATATTTTATTGCTGCCAATCCTAGTATGAACATGGCCTTGAAAATATAATTGTAAAAATTTGAGCAGATGGTTTTTCTATCATAATAGGTTCGCTAGACCGGACTAAGTTCAGTTGTGCAACTTTTTTTCTGCTACTCACAGTTTTCTTTCAGACAAAGGTGCCATCCGTAGCGTTATTAACTTCCTCGACCATATAATCGCTTACCATCAGATGGGATAGTTGAATGTCAAACACTAGCCTATCAGATTTATATAACAAAAATAATATTACTGGTAGTGCTAGTATAGCGCTAGGTCTGTAAAATGTCAAATATCATTATTAGTTTGGGCATAACTTTCAATTTCTTTAGAAAACTGCAAAAGTACGAAATACCGGATAGCTTCCGGTTGGTAGGTACCAATGTAGAATGTCCTCTTTTTTCGTACAATACGGTACTGCTCAACACTGAAGCATACTCAATATTTTATTTTATTACACTTTTACAATTACGGACATTATTTTATTAAAATTCTGCTTCCACGCGCGTACTAATAACTTTTAACAGCTATAATTCAGGACTTTATACTCCTGTAGCCTTAACTTGTGAGCACAATACTATCAACAATAGTTAAAGTAATTTAAAAACTAAAATACCGACATTACATGCTGCTTGAGTCAGTTTCAGTAGCAAGATTGAGATGTTTTTCACCATATCTCTAGAGATACTAATCAGGTCTTACTAAAATTTAAATGAATTCATTTTGAAGATGCCCTAACAATCAAAAACATAATCATTCAAATCGGTACACAATTGGCAGAGTAATCGCGTAACAAACATACAAATAAAAACATACAGGCAAATTGAGAGTCAATTGAAACATATCTAAATAACAAAGCTTTACGTATGGTCGATATTAATAAAGAATTATCTTTATTCAAGAAAAATATCCATACTAAATCTATAAGATGGCTAAAATATATGGGTACGGTAAGCTTTCGCTTGTGTTTCAGCTTACAGCGCCCTCCCCCAGAAATCTAGCTATGTACTAGCCTTAATGATGATTGCACATTATGTGAAATTAAAATCTGTCTTAAACTATTTTGCTTAATAAACGTTGCAAGTTGTAAAAACAATAACAACTTGTAAAAACGGTAGCCTTCATTTTATCTAGCGAGATCGTGATTAAGAGCGTGGTTATCGCCAATAAAAAAAAGCATACGCTTTATTAAATACTAACCTCCATAAATCTTAATTTTCGACTAACCTTTTCCCGGGACGCACCTCTGCATTAAGACCCCAAAATCATTAATAACAATTAGATATTCAACAGCTGAGCAACATAAGGTGTGTTTGCGTTTGCACGTACAATAACATCGTGGATTCCAGTATAGGTGTTTTTAGGGTTCCGTACCCAAAGGGTAAAACAGGACCCTATTACTAAGACTCCGCTGTCCGTCTGTCTGTCTGTCTGTCTGTCTGTCTGTCCGTGTGTCACCAGGCTATAGCTCATTAACCGTGATATTTAGACAGTTGAAATTTTCACAGATGGTGTATTTCTGTTGCCGCTAGAAAAACAACATATACTAAAAACACAATAAAATTTAAAATTAAAGGGGGTCCCCATACAAAAAACGTGTTTTTAAACGCCATCTATCTAATCAGTTTCGGCAAAATGACATAGATGGCGCTAGTAAACGAGCACCGTCTTTCTAGATCGCGACCAAACCCAATATTCTGGGTAATATCAATTAATCAAATATATGAGGTTGAAACTCTGTTATGTTTCGTATTGTACGGAACCCTCCCTAAGTGTGCGATAAGAGACGCGATGCTGACTCGCACTTGGCCAGTTTTATTTTTAATATCTGATATGATCAAACGCTTACTATCTTGCTTGGTGGTGCTGGTGCTTGGTGCTAGGCCTAGAATGAGAACTGGCTCGCAAGGACAGCTTCTGGAACACTTTAAATGTTTCGGGGCAGATTGGTAGCTGGCTAGGCTTAGCTGGATACAAGGCAGTGACAAACTACCACCATGCCGGAGATTGAGGGTTTCTTAACGTGTCTCATGTCCGTTTCCATTCATCATTATCAGCCGGTATCAGTTCACTGCTGGACGTAGGCCTCCCCCAAGACACGCCACTGAGCCCGGTCTTCGGCTCTTTGTTTCCAGTCACTGCCCACCGCTTTGCGAATGTCGTCGCTCCACCTAGTCACAGGGCGTCCTACTCTACGTTTGCCGATTCACGGTCTCCACTCTAGAACCAGTCTGCCCCAACGGTTATCGGTCCTACGGCAGATATGACCAGCCCACTGCCACTTCAGTTTGCTAATCCGCTGAGCTATGTCGATCACGTTAGTTCTCTGGCGAATTACTTCGTTCCGGATTCGATCCCGCAGAGAAACACCGAGCATAGCTCTCTCCATAGCTCGCTGAGCGACTTTAAACTGGTGGACTAGTCGAACCGTGAGTGTCCACGTCTCGGCTCCGTATGTCATGACAGGTAGGACGCACTGATTAAAGACTTTTGTCTTTAGGCACTGTGGTATAGGCGACGAGAAGACTCGACGGAGTTTCCCAAATGCTGCCCAGCCCAGCTGAATTCTTCTCTGGATTTCCTTCTCGAAGTTGTGTTTGCCTAGTTGGAGCGTTTGCCCTTGGTAAACATACTGCGTGACAACTTCGAGTGGGATTCCATCTACGGCAATCGGTTCCGGAACAACGTGCTCATTGTACATGACTTTGGTTTTATCCAAATTCATCCGGAGACCGATGCGACGAGAAGAATCAGCTAGGTCATTCAACATCCTTTGTAGGTCCTGCAGCGTCTCTGCCATAATGACGATGTCATCTGCGAATCGTAAGTGAGAGATGTACTTGCCGTTAATGTTGATGCCACAATCTTTCCAGTCCAGCGTCTTAAACATATCCTCTAAGGCATTAGTGAACAGTTTCGGGGATATGACGTCCCCCTGTCTCACTCCTCGACGCAGGTGAATATGTTTAGTACGCTGGTTCTGTACTTGTACTGACATCGTTGCGGCATTATATAGACATTGCATCACTTCGATATATCGCCAGTCGACTTGGCAACGCTGCAGGGACTCAAGAACCGACCAGGTTTCGATTAAGTCGAAGGCCTTCTCATAGTCCACAAATGCTAAGCACAGGGGCCGATTGTACTCTTCGGTCTTCTGTACAATCTGCCGCACCGTGTGGATGTGGTCTATGGTGCCGTAACCGCTTTGAAACCCGGCCTGTTCCGGAGGTTGAAACTCGTCGAGTCTTCGCGCAAGACGGTTCGTGATGACCCTTGAAAACAGCTTGTAGACATGGCTCAGAAGCGAAATTGGGCGGTAGTTTTTCAATAGGGTTTTATCTCCTTTTTTGAAAAACAAAACCACCATGCTTCTGTTCCATGCCTGTGGAGTTCTACCAGTGAAGAGAACAGAATTGAAGAGCTGTTGCAGCTGGCTTACAGCTGGAGCTCCTCCAGCTTTTAGAAGCTCCGTTGTGATTCCGTCCTCACCTGGGGATTTTCCATTTTTGAGCTGTCTAAGGGCCATCACGATCTCATCTCGGCTGACTTCGGGCAGGTCTTCTGTGAAGTGGCGGGTTAAGGTGGCTCTGCAATCCTCAGTATCGGGTTCGGGCCTTGAAACATGCGATGCGTAGAGCTTGCTGTAGAAGTCTTCAACTTCCGACAGAATCTCCGGCTTGGATGCGACGACGTTCCCCGTTGATGTTGTCAGCTTTGTGAGGTGGCTTCTACCTAGAGGCTGGACGAACACTTTCGACCCCCGATTCTGCTCAATTGATTCTGTAATCAAGAGTGTGTTAGAGGATCGGAGGTCGCGTCGTACCAGCTTCTTAATAGTTTTGTTGCGCACCTGGTTAATTGACAAAGCTGACAATGGGTCTGTTCGTCTCTCTTCCATTAGTTGAAGTGTTTCTGCCGAAAGCTTGGACTTTTTGCCCGTACGCTTGCTCTCGCAAAACTTCGTCCCTTCTTCCCTGAGGATTTCCACCACTTCTTCAAGTTTCTGGTCTACGTCGTCTGTGGTTTCCAAGGCAGCGAATCGATTTTCCAATTTTAATTGGAATGTTTCAGACCCAACAACGGTTTGGAGTAGGTTTGGTCGGAGCGTGGACTTCATCAATCGGAATCTCTCGGCTTTGAAGTCGATATCCAGAGTCCATGCCTCCGAGCCTCGCACAAGTCGGTGATCACTTCCAGTATTGAACCTAGTGATCACAGAGACGTCTCTGAATATGCACCGTTTGTCCGTAATGATGAAGTCAATCTCGTTTTTTGTCACAGTGTCGGGGCTTTGCCACGTCCACTTCCTTTGGGGCTTTTTCTTGAAGAACGACTTCATCAAGAAAAGCCCCTCTTTCTCGAGGAAATTGACGAGCATTTACCCCCTGTGATTCCTACTCCCAAATCTGTGTGGTCCTAGAGTCGATTCACTGCAGGTCTGTACTCCTACTTTGGCGTTAAAGTCTCCCATGACAACGTTGTAGTGAGCCTTAACGGTGGTATGTAAGGCTCTGGAGATGTCTTCGTACATACTTTCCATCTCTTCATCCAAGTGTGCCGAGGTCGGTGCGTAGACCTGGATAACCTTGAGGCTGTACCTCTTGGTTAACCTTATTATAAGGTACGCAACCCTGGTCGACACACTGGAGATTTCTACAACGTTGTCACTGAGAGCCTTGTTGACCAGAAACCCGACGCCGCCTTGGGATGGCTGGTCACCTTCTCTGTAATACATAAGATGGCCTGATTCTAGAGTTATGGTGTCCTCTCCCTATCTTCGGACTTCACATAACCCCAGAATGTGCCATCTTATGTGTCCCAGCTCCTCCTCCAGCTGCGTCAGATGCTCATCCAGCCGAATCATGCGTCCATTAAACGTAGCGAGGGTCAGTTTCTTTTGGCGGCCTACCGTAACCCGGGGATTCTTAGCACCCCCTGCCCTGCCGTTACCATGACCGCCGCCGTGGTCAGGAATAGCAGGGTGGCTGGGAACTGGGGGCCTTGGCTTATTGTGACTTTCCATGATGGGTGGGGGGGGGGGGGGGGATGCCCTAATCGCCACGCTGGGCAGGCGTGTTGGCGATCGCAGGACGTAGCTTCTCGCACCGGTGACGCTGCTGCCCGTCACCGGCCTGTAGTATTTAGCTACGCCATAATTTTGAAATGGTTATACCGCCATTTGTCGGTCGCCAGAGCCTCGTTGGTTTGTCAGCAGGATGCACCACGGGCAGGTGAGGTTGGCTGGGAGCACTGAGGTCGTATTTGTTCTCCCTTACATCCGTTTCCATTAGACTTAAGAATTGTCTTAGCCTATCAAAATATCACAAAATAAACAAATCCGGCAACCAAAGTCTTAAAATATAGTTAAATATAGGATCATTAGCTTATCTGCAAGATATATTTTGAGATTTTGATTTACTTTTGTTGCTTTAATTGAGATATTTTTAAATATAAGGCGATTCTTAAGTTTGTTGCAAACGGGCATTAGTGTAATATATATTTTAAATACCTTTGATTATTTACTTGTCAAATAATCAAAGATATATACATAAATAACAATGTAAATACTACCGAAACTGATCATATTGATATACAAGACATAAATTATCAATTTGACATTAATTAAAATGAAGGTAAACATCATCTTCATTAGGATAGGATATCCCTTCTACGAAAGTTTGGCATAAGAAATACAACGACATTTCCCGGGTTTCACCGCCGTCCTTTAACATTAACAATTCATGAGTTGTAATTGTCAACGAATATAATTTTGGGTTTTCTCCGGGCTCAGGGAAGATATTTTGCGAAACACTCTCCGTAGAGTGGTTAGGTCAACGAGCTTTGGAGTGTTGGCAAGAACTCTGTGAGGTCCTCTTTTATTTTTGTGGAACCCAACTAAGTTTTTTTTTAAATACGGAAATGGGTAGCGCTTGACCATTATCTCACCTGATTTTTAGTGATGATGCGGTCGATGATGTAGCGCGCTTACCCAAAAGATACCTATTCACTCTTGACTTGAAGACTCCTAAGTTGTATCTAATCGGAAACACAGACTCAGTTACATTGTATGTCTGTGATTATAAGGTTTTGATTGGTATCCAATAAAGTATTCATCTAAGTTGTGACATTAATATAGAGACATTATTATATAGAGAGACATATTTTAATTTCACAATTCAACTGCCTTGTTGATTCACCATGTGAAGAATAAATTGGATATTTCACGTGTTCATTTAGCGCGCATATGTCATAAAATTGCTTGTTTACATACCTGATAACTTATATCAGGTAGAATCTTATATCAGCTAAATGAACATTTGAAAAAAAAAACTTGAACAAAATAGCCAGAACCGCGGCTTAGAAAATTATACTACTTTTTACTATGGGTAAAGCTGCAAGGCGCAACATTTTGCATCCTATATATATATATATAGTACATAATATATGTTCAGGTATTCGGACGTATAATATCGTATTAAATATTAATCTTTCTTCTTAAATATTAATTTTTAATTGTTATTAATCTAAATCACACATTTTGCAGTCCTCTCAAATTGATACTGAAATTCAAAGCATGTCCAACTCCTCAGAGAGTTTCTCGTTGAACGTCCAACTAGCTCCAACAAGCAGAGATTAGGGAATTGGGAGCACGTTAGTGTCGTCAACTAACTTTATAGCCAATACATAAATAATGTTCTGTTAACTTAATATATATTTTGACTAGACTAGCAAAATGTTGAACTTATATGTGAATTGTTAAACACAATCCAAAATTTCATCGTACCAACAGGACTTGAACCCGCAACCTCCGGAATAATTAATTTTTAGCTTAATTGGCAAAGCACCGGAACATGTTATTCCGGAGGTTGCGGGTTCAAGTCCCGTTGGTACGATGAAATTTTGGATTGTGTTTAACAATTTACAAAAATATTAAGTGTGTAACACTTCAAAGAAACATAATATTTGATTTACGCAGTGCAACATCTCTTGTCGGATTTGAAAACTGTAATGATTTCTTCCGAATGATTAACTTACGTAATAAGTAGTCATAGATGGCGCCACCAATGCATAATTGGGTTAACAAATGCAAGCCACTAATTTCGTCGTAACGTTACTTCGCACCATTGCTTAATTGGCAAAGCACCGGAACATGTTATTCCGGAGGTTGCGGGTTCAAGTCCCGTTGGTACGATGAAATTTTGGATTGTGTTTAACAATTTACAAAAATATTAAGTGTGTAACACTTCAAAGAAACATAATATTTATATGTGAACTTTTTATCCGACTACGGCGAAGTAAAAAAGAGCGCTATGATTTTGACCGGTATGATTGCATGTTCATCTGTTCCCTCATAACTTCTTAACTCCTTAAGAGGGAACGAGGGGGTACACATTTCCATACAAATGTATTCCCCTATTTACTCCCTGGAAAATGCTTCTAGACCAAATTTTTTTTCTACAGAATATCAAAGTCTGCTATCATTTGCTTTTTTTGACTAACTTTTTGTAGGTACAAACTTTGCTCTAGAAGCATTTTCCAGGGAGGAAACAGGAGAATACATTTGTATGGAAAAGTGCACCCCGCGTTCGCTCTTAATATAATTTGACAAATGAGGTATCGTTGGAAGCGTCTTCTATGTCCGCTGGTCAAAGGCTATGTGATATCACATTGAGTTGAATACGACAGGACTAGACTAGAGGACAATGCGTATCAAAGAAAGGGTTAAATTAGCACATTTCAAAAATATTTTACTCGTGGCTTCGCTTTAGCACCAATATTATAAATGCGAAAGTCAGTTTGTATGTTTATTTGGAACTTCTTCACGGTCAAACGGCTAGACCGATTTAACTGAAATTTTGCACAGGGATATCCAGTCTTATGGATTAGGCTATAGGATAATTTTTAACGCGGGCGAAGCCGCGGGGCACAGCTAGTAATATTTATATTAAAGTTTATATTTCTAAAATTACTATAAATGGGAATAGGCAAATGCAATTCAGTTTCCAATCTCGAAATTTAAACCGATTACATACTTCCAGAGCCGATCATTACATTCTTCGAATACCAACCCTGATACAGCCCTCGCGGGCTAATTACATTCTATCTCAGAACACACATACTGAAATATTTCAAAAATGTCTGCACGATTGGCTTTATTACAAGCTTGTATTCAATTCACAACGTTCTTGTTTAAGTTTTTCAAACCATTTTTAATCACTTGCTGATCTGATCCAATGATCTATCTGCATTTCGCATAATATTGGTGTTAATGTAAATAGTGTAACAATGGAATGTAATGTTACCATCAAGCTGATATTTGATGGAGACCGAAGGTGAACGTCTAACTATACATGTGCGTTTTGATTATAAACATGTCATAATATCAAAGGAACTATCTAAAAAAATATTTTCTAAAACAAGTAATAAGTAAAGTGCTCTAGTGTGATGTAAAGAATGTATGGTAACAACACATAATAGCCCAACTTCGAATGTTCTACCATTTGCCTTCAGGGTGTTCCAGTCCCTACAACTCGACTACATCATCAGATTAGTTCGATGTACCGCTATTACGTGTTAACTTTATTTATAATGCATTATTGTCACTAAACTTCGAATCGAATACAAGCAAAAGGTTTAAGAATTTAAGATCGTTTACAAAATGAAAAAAAAACTACTTCAAATGCCGTGCTGTGAGTCATTAACTGACTTCACAAAAACGGAGGAGGTTCTCAATTCGTCGGAATCTTTTATTTTTAATGTATGTTCACCGCTTACTCAAAGATGCCTGAACCGATTTGGAAAATTATTTTTTTGTTTCAAAGGGTACCCTTCCCAGGTGGTCCTATTTAAATTGTAACGGAATCGGCCAAGCCGTTTTTCAATATATCAACATTTGAATTACGATGCATTTACTTATCTCGACGACATACTACTAACTACTGGCACAGATTATATAATAGTTACTAGCTATTATTATACTACTACTGGAGCTACTTTGACTAGCGCGACGTTTGATGTCGGTTCTGTTAGTTTTTTAAACGGTCTTAAATTATTTCCAATACTAAGTTTGAGGTGTTTATTTCCACATCTCTGGAGATTTTTATCAGATCTCGATGAAATTACACTTTGGAACTGTACCCTACCAATTAATAATAGAGTCATTCGAACCGGGTTACAATAGACGGAGTAATCGTGTAACATAAATAAAACTGGCCAAGTGCAAGTTAGCATCGCGTCTCTTATCGCAAACTTAGGGAGGGTTCCGTACAATACGAAACATAACAGAGTTTCAACCTCATATATTTGATTAATTGATATTACCAAGAATATTTGGTTTGGTCGCGATCTAGAAAGACGGGGCTCGTTTACTAGCGCCATCTATGTCATTTTGCCGAAACTAATTAGATAGATGGCGTTTAAAAACACGTTTTTTTGTATGGGGACCACTTTTATTTTTTAACTTTATTTTGTTTTTAGTATTTTTTGTTCTAGCGGCAACAGATATACACCATCTGTGAAAATTTCAACTGTCTAACTATCACGGTTAATGAGCTATAGCCTGGTGACAGACGGACAGACATACAGACAGACAGACAGACAGACGGACAGCGGAGTCTTAGTAATAGGGTCCCGTTCTACCCTTTGGGTACGGAACCCTAAAAAACATACAGACGAATTGAGCACCTCCTCCTTTATGGCAGCCGGTTTTAAATAGTGTATAAATGTTGACGCACAATTTAAATTCGTACGTAGGCAGTTAAATAAAAGTTTGTAATAAAAAGTAAGTCAAATAGTGTATACTGTAGTGGTAGGACTGCCTCTAGTCTGCCTGGGGCGGTACCACCACTTTGCCAATTAATTTTCAGCCGTGAAATAGGAATGTTTTTCGGTTGAAATGGCAAGGTGTCCAGTGAAATTACAGGTCATGTGAGATTCAACATTTTTATGTCTCAAGGTAACAGGCGCAGTGCAGTAACATGCAAAATTCTTTTTTTGCATGCCGCTGTATCTGCAATAGGTGGACGTCATGGCTTACCATCAGGCGAGCGTCGTGCTTGTCCTGTTACCTTATAAAAAATATATATATATGGTTGAATTGAGAAACCTCCTACTTTTTTTGAAGTCGGTTAAAAATAAAAATAAAATTTACGTGTAAAGATTGGATTACAGACACCGCGACAGGTGAAACTGAATAAAAGTTTGTAAAACGTAATTTTCAACATTGCATTGCATTATATTTTAAAGTAAAACGACGGTTTCGTCAGCTGTCCTTGAGAGACAGTACCCACTTTAGGCCTAATATGCTTACCATCTTCAACCATATAGTGAGTGACTTTCCACATTGCTAGTAGGCATTTTCTTTGAAAAATAAATAAAAATAAGGTAAGATAGTGGTCAATGCTAGCTGATATAAAAAAAGTAGCGAGATAAGCAAGACGCTCTCTTGGTGGTAAGTGACGTCGCCGTGTCGCCGCGTCGCCTAGCTATTACCCTGAGATACGCCAGAGCGTATCATCGCAAAGTTACAGATAACTTTGCTAGTCATTAATTTCTGATTTTTAACAAATACATGTTCTAAAGTAACGATGCAGTTCAAATGATGACCACGGATCAGTTACATAATCACGAGCGGGCACATTCAACAAAGGTCGACTTTCAAAAATGTCCTACGCCCCATGCCCCATTATCCCTTTGGATTAGTATTTTCTTCACGCTTGCGTTCAGACCTTTCTATTGTTACATACCTATACATAATCATGTACGTACGGAGAGTTTTTTTGTTGTAAAGATACACATGACCTATCTATCTCACCTGATGTTAATTATCATGTATATCGCGTATTTTGTATTGTATTATTAACACCCCCAGTTGCAAAAGGCAATATTTCTCCATGCCTTGCCTACTTACTTACTGCTCCTTTGCTTCTGGGGCAGTGTAGTTACAAACGGCAAGAGACGAAAGGCTGGACAAATAAAATAGAACAAATCTATAGATCGCGCTAAAACATTACTTTTATTTAGGTACCTTAGTCTTCTCGTGATCACGATCAACGTTACTTGGTCGAAACGTTAAGGTAAATAAAATTAATGTTTTAACCATGATAAGTCTTGTATCTTCATATTTGTAAACATATTTAATTTATGAAATCGCCTAATGACTTTTAACTTTATTTTTAATGAAAAAGGTAGCAAAAAATGCTAACGGCTCACCTGATGGGAAGCGGTCACCATCGCCTATGAACACTTGCAATACTAGAGATGTCACTCATGCGTTGCCGACATGACAAGATTCTTTTAACGTCTCTTATGAAGGACTCCATATTATAAGCTCTACAGGAAAATAGCAGATGGGACAGCTCGTTCCCCTTTGAACTCATCTGTAATACAACTTATCTGATGCCCAGCACCGTAATATCAATAAGTAGCATAAAAATTACTCTAGAAAAGTACCCTAATGAACAAAACGATCCATGCATGAGGCAAAGTCATTTCCGTTGGTCGCTTTTGAACACACCCTTTACATTAGTATGTTAGGGATAGGCAGTATTTTGATCTACGTATCATAAAGGCTTTGCACATCTTTGTTTGCGATATTTTATGAGCGCATCTTCTGCAGCCCTTTGTTTGTGGTTTTATTGACTAACCCAAATAAAACTCACTTGTATCGATGTCAACGCTACTATTATCATATTATAGATGTTAGACGATAAGACGACCTCGTCTTTCTCTTTTCTTTTAAATCTATATCTATAAATGAGCTCTGCACTTCTACAGCGCCCGTGACAGCGCATCCGTATCGACGTATCTATAAGTCTAATGCGATACAAACGCGAGTATCGCCCGCATTGCTCACACTTTACCGACTACATTACGATTGCTGAGTGTCCTAATCGTTTTCAACGAGCATTATCAGCTCGTCTAAAAAACGTAGCCACAAGTCTTCACGAAGTAATTTTATAAGGGATATTTTTAATTGCACCACTATTTACAAATTAAGCACACAAATAATCTCCACTTATACTGCATAACGGAAAATTACTATACGCTACAATGATGAAACTATATTGTAAAATATTATACATTAAAAGCTTGTAATAAACTGGCCAAGTGCAAGTCGGACTTGCACTCATAGGGTTCCGATTCCGTACCACACTACAATATTTTATAAAATCGAGCAAAAAATTCTGAAAGAAATCACGTTTCTTGTAATAAATTGACAAATCGAATCGAATCGAAATAGGTTTTCATTTTCAGAAAATGTTGTTATATCCCTGTTTTCAGGTAATGAAAAACTCCTACAATATAATTAGAATATGAAGGTAAATTTCGCCATTGCTACATTGTTACGATAGCTCGGTGGGAGATCGATCGGATGGCGATCTAAAGGATCCCGGTTCGAGTCCAGACGTGATGATTAATTTTTCCAAGTTTGTTCTTTTGTAAGAAGACTATTATTGGGAGCCAAAAAATTACATAAAACACGATTTACAAAAAAAAAATTGCTAGCAAAGCTCGGTCATCCAGATATTATTATATTATATTACCGTGCCAATTCCAAACAATTATTAAAACAGGAGCCGCGTCCTTATTCAGTACAACGCCATCTTACGAACACTAACGCCAACTAAGTGAAAGTAAGTGAAAGTAACACAAAGGTAATCAATATAACTAGTACAGTCAAATATTCATAGATAGCGTTATAGTAAAATGCCGCAAAACACGTTTCATGTATGGAGATCCCCTTTAATTTTTAACTTTATTCTGATTTTAGTATTTGTTGTTATAGTGGCAACAGAAATACATTATCTGTGAAAATGTCAACTGTCTAATTATTATGAAATATCTGGTTGACCGAGCTTTGCTCGGTATTTTTGCCACTTAAACAGACAAGTATGACTCTTCCCGACATCTATTGACGAATAATAATACTATTTTTTGTCATATTTTAAGTTGATTATCAATAAAGCTGATTATTAAAAACACGAATAAAACAACATTTTCTGAAAATGACTCCTAGCTAGATCGATTTCTCGCCCCCGAAATCCCCTGTAGGTGTACTAAATTTTATTTAATCGTTGGAGCCGCTTCCGAGATTCAGATTAAGGTAAAGACTATAGCGCCATCCTTGATGCTAGGTAGATGGCGCTGCGCTATCGTAAAAAACTTTTTTAAAACTTTTCTTTAATTTTTAACTTTGTTCTGTTTTTAGTATTTGTTATTATAGCGGCAACAGAAATACATCATCTGTGAAAATTTCAACCGTCTATCACGGTTCATGAGATACAGCCTGGTGACAGACGGACAGACAGACAGATAGACAGACAGACAGACAGACAGACAGAAAGATAGACAGACAGACAGACAGACAGACAGACGGACAGCGGAGTCCCAGTAATAGGGTTCCGTTGGTACCCTTTGGGTTCGGAACCCTAAAAAAGAACCGACTTCAATGCCGCATTATTAGTTTTCAGTACTAATTTTGAGATGTTTATCTCCATATCTCTAGAGTTACTTATCAGACCTCGATAAAATTAACATGGTACCACACTTGAGACATTTCCTTTCCAACAAAAAAAGAATAATCAAAATCGGTTCATAAACGACGAAGTTATTTGCGAACAAACATAAAACAAAAAAAACATATATACGGTCGAATTGAGAAACCTCCTCCTTTTTTTGAAGTCGGTTAAAAATTATATTATGCTAATATTTTTTCTATATGACTATAAACATTTTTAGAGCAAAATAACCCGTCGTAGTCCCAAAGGCTGTTGGTTTGTACACCGTAATAAAATTGCCATGATTCCTACATCCTCTCGAGACGCTAAACTAATCATTTTTATTTTATTTACCTTTGCCATACATTCGTAATGGAGTAGCTCAAGGTTTCACATGAAATTTAGCAAGTAACAGAAAATGATCGATAGATTTTGTACCAAGTTTGTGATATTCACACGCAATACATTCAGGTGGAGTTTAAAGACGGGATAGACTATTTTTTTGTGACATCCATACTACCTAATATCACATAAAAAAATTATAGTAACTATGTCTGTTTAGAACATTTTTAGTACTAAACGACAGAACTTCGGATTTATTTTGGCAAAACCGCGAGATGCGACTAATTATTCATATAAGTTTTATTTTACACACAAAATAACAAATAAGTACATAACCACTCTAAGTAACAAATTTTCAAATAAAGGCAAAGGCCAATTTACAGTAATCGGCAAGATGTAATAAAAATAAATAGGCTTCATTTTTCGATGGCTAAGACGTCGGCCTGACGATCGAGAGGTCGTGAGTTCGATCCCCACCTATTGCACTGTTGACGTGAACCCAATTCAGACACAAACACATTTAGCTTAGTTGGAGAGGTTAACAAGACTACTAGTAATGTGGAAACCACATTGCTAGTAAGCTTAAAAAATCCATGTAATACGATATGCGCTTTCATTAATTCTAAGTATTTTGATATAGTTGGTACCTAATGTAAAAATAAAGCACGACAACTTATATTTAGATTTTGACAATTACTGGCAAAGTGCTGAAAATTGGTTTCTTTACCTTAAAAATTCTCGTACCTGTCTAAAATGCGATGACAGTAACAGAAAAATCATTTTTTTTGTAAATTGGCCTCATTATTTAATTGAGGCGACAAATAAGTCGTGCGTCTCGATTCGTTATTCCAGAAAAAGTCTGAAATTAAATTAAGAATTCATGAACGGCACAGGTAAAGGGATCACACGAAACATCTAATGTCACTTAGAGGCTATAGGTATTTTGTGTACAGATAGGTTAACATTCATGGAATTTTCCAGACTCAAAGAAAGCGTTTCGTCGTTAACAAGTCTATATGACTGTCGGATTTTACCACAGACCTAGGATGCACTAGTAGTGAATATTACATGGACTGTTCTGTGTGTGGATTTTACATGGACTGTTTTGGCCTAGTTGAAAGTCCTTTGCAAAGTACATACACCTTACATACTATGACTATGTAGATAGTCAATTTAGTATTCGAATATTTCAAAATTTTCAACACATGTACTTATACATTCATGGTCAATTTTAGCCGTACTGTGAAATTAGTTTGGTTTTTGACTACGCGAATCGAATACTGTATATAAATGTGTGTGTGTGTGTGTGTGTGTTCGTGTACAACACGAGTTATTATTTTATTGCCTATTCTTTTTTTTATAACTTATAGGCTAGCAGTTGGCCACTATCACACCTGGTGGTAAGCATTGAATTAAATTTGAACAATGACGTGCTCGATGATGGTGAACACCCTAGGCCTAGAAATTCTAGGCCACACAACCCTTGAGTGTCAGAGTATTCTAGGCTAGAATACTTTGACTCTCAAAGGCTGTGTGCTGCCAGAACACCGTAAAGATACGGCGGAAAATGTTCTCCTTGTTGGTGATAAGCCACTTTTTGGTTGCAATTCCGGTGGAACATAGAATTTCCTTCTACCATCTGTGAGCCTGTGTATTCATTTCAACATTTAGAATTCGCTTTGTAATTGCCATAGCTATTTGCTATTTTCATTATCAATACAAAGCCATACAGTTTATATTTAAATGTATATTTACAAGGCTTGATGTTGAACACACGTCCCCTTGCTACGCTAAACCCTTCGGAAGGGATTTCATTTCCTTTCTTACCTTATTGATTTGCGACCGAGACACGAAATAATTTCATAAGCAACATTTACGGATCCACCCTCGAAACAGGATTAGGAGCGATCACACCGGATTTCCACTTGGTAGTACAAACATCCCGCCAATGCTACAGACCAGAAATCCTGCTTGATTGGAGAGTTCTGATTCGAAGAACTTTGTCTAACTAGGCAAACTAAACGTAAACTATCCGAGTAAATATCACTATGATATTTGTTAGTCTTGGGGTTGGCGTGCTATGTAACAACATAACTTTCATTGGGATATAGGTGTTTATTTTAACTACAACATTATCAATTTATTAAGTATAGGTCTTAAGTTTAAGAAGTGTTGTAGTGAGAAGAAACCTTAGTGAAATTTTGTCTCACCTACAGAATAGGTCACAGCTTTATCATTTTTATCATTTTTAGCAGGCAGACCTAAACAAATTAACAAATAATAAATACGATTACTTAAATTGATTTTTAGCCAATATAATTAATATCAAATTGGCTCAGATTCCCAGTGAGATTATAGACAGTAAATTTACACATTTTTTTATCTTATTGGCTAGCCATGTACTTATCTCGCCTGGTGGTAAGCAATGATGAGGTCGAAGATGGTGGACATGCTAGGCCTAGAATACTCTGACTATTGTGTTTAAGGGCTTTGTGCTGCCAGAACAGCTTAAGGTTATGGCGGCAATTTTTCTCCTTGTAGCAAATACGTGTTTTAATATTTTTCGAAATTCCACCCCTAAGAGGAATTGGAGTAACAAATTCAGAAAATCAATATTGTTTTGGATTGCGCTGAAATTTGGCATGCAAATAGGTATTATGACGTAGGTGTCTTCTGTATATGTAAAAGACAAACGTTACTGATTGTTTTTTGGGTTTTATAGAAATAAATCTCTATTTCCCTCGGTCACGCCATAACTTGAGAACGTGTATGGGAACTATTATGTATGGGATGAAACCTTGGACGGAACGTATCGTCACCGATGTTGATTTTGATATTATGATTCGATGTGAAATGCCATTGCTTGAAGAGAAAAAATAAAATACAAACATACAATAAAGGTTCGACCACACCGCGGCGTTCTGCGTGCGCGATCTAGGCGGCTATCAGATAGTGCAGTAGTAGTTGTACCGACTGGTTCACACCAAACGCGGTCTACGGCGATCAGAAAATGATTGAAAATCAGATCGCGAACGCGCACGCGCACGCAGGACGCCGCGGTGTGGCCGTACCTTAAGGATTCCAGATAGGTACAAATCTAAATTAGCCTATTATTAAAAAATCCAAATCTTAATTAATCTAAATCTAAATCTATTCCTGTGAAGAAAAACATAATTAAAAACCCCCAACTTAGTAAGCTGGCCGGATACAGGTATTGTACAAGCTTACGTATCAATCTGGAAAAAGCCCCTATATGTGTACTAGCTGTGCCCCGCGTCTTTGCCCGTGTTATATAAACTACTTTCATTTATTTAAAACTTTTCTTTCATTAAATCTTGTCGTGGCAATAACAAACACAATAAAAAATAATTAGCCAAATCGGTCCACCCGTACCCAAGTTAGTGTCTAAGGAAAACAGGTTTTCGTTTAAACCGACTTCACGAAAAAGGAGGAGGTTCTCAATTTGACTGTATTTTTTTAATGTGTGTTTCCTCAGAACTCCGTCAAATTTTAACCGATTTGAAAAATTCTTTATTTTTTTGTTTGAGAGATTATGCCTCCCGTTTCCTTTTGAATGAGTCTGTGTTTTCGGCTAAATACAATATGGGGGTCTTCAAATCGCGAGTGAATAGGTATCTTTTGGGTAAGCGCGCTCCATCATCAACCACATCATCACTTAACATCAGGTGAGATGTGAGATAGTGTTCAAGTGCTACCCATTCCTATGTAAAAAAAACCTTAATACATTTTTCGACAGGGGTAGTCGATAGTCATTGTTTTTTTGGCATTCATTTGATGACATTTATTAAAATGTATGTCTTGTCATATTCGTCTACTAACCTGCACCAGGCCGGTTTTTTTAAACGTTAGAATTAGATAAAACGATTTTCTATAGACCCAACTATCATGTAATGTAGCTTCAGTTCAGTAGTTCAAAATACTAAAATTGCCGCGCAAATCATTTGGAATGAGGATATAAAACATATTATTTACTTTATTGAGTAACATACACAAGATAAATGCGGACGAATTAGGAAACTCCTCTTTTTTTACAGCCGGTTATATAGCCATTAATTTGTTTAGCTACAGAGCTTTACAAACAACATAAACACATAGGTAATAAGTATCTTTTTTTAAATACATTTAGATACGTCGAAGCAAACGAACATGCGTTCTACCTGATGGTAAGTGGTTACCGCCCCCGAGCAGTACGAATGGCAATACTGGTGCGTTGCCTAGTCTTTTGAAAGAGAAATCTGTTAACTCTCCTTTTGTAGCAACTCAGATCAACCTTCTATGGGAAAACATCGGGAGGAAGGTTATTCCACATCTCGCATGTACGCGGAAAGAACAAACGCTTAAAATGCGTTGTGTGGGTGGACGTGTCTATAATATGAGGGACTCCTACACTACACTTGAAAAAATTATGATCGACTTAAAAAAAGGAGGAAGTTGTAAGTATCTTTTCAAGAAGTATTTATGAGACTTGAACTTCGTAGATTAGTAATTATTAGAAATAATTTCGTTTGACCTCGATTTATATATTTTTTAATAATTATTCATATAATTATCTGTATCGATACATCTTTAAGTAAAATTAATAATTACGAAATTAATCAATTTATAGTTAAACGCCTGGTGTATGTGACTGCTGCTGGCTTATTTAGGACAAAACACTAGCATTTCCATACAGCGTGGCAATACAGCCAGCATTTTTACATGTTTTATTCTATCTTTGAAAACTACAACAATATTATTAAAAGAAATGTATTTATTTACATGCCTACTATCACACAAATATGAATAATAAGGTAATTATATTTCTGTGCCTACTTCGAAGGTCACTCATCGAACTGCTAAATAAATTTTGTTCTTGGTCTCGGTACAGCACAGCTCAGTCACAGTAGATGCAAAGCTCGTGGTAGAGGCGCATGACTTTCTAACTTAGTCTTGCAGTGTGAGCTGGCGACTAACTTACGTCGGCGTACCCTACTGTAAATGTCTGAGACGGCGAACTCTGTCATTTCCAAGATGCAAGGGTAGCACACTTGTTGAAATAGGCAGCTATATCACTTATGAGCAAGTAAATAAATGGTAGCTAATTATTGCAATGAATGAGAGTAACTCTATTTTACACCTGCAAAAACTTCATTTAATTTTTTTTTATACCGTAGACTGAATTATAATGAAACTATCAAGGTGTCAATGGTACATCTGAAACACTTCCTCTCGTCAATGTTCTACTGCTATCATTACGACGATAAGGTCTAGAGCGCGATTGCATTTCATTCTGCTCCGTTGGCATAGCTGGAAATAAAAAGTAACTTAACTAAAGTAACTTATTAAAGATAAATAACATCTTATACTTATAATAAACATTAAAATGCTGTTTGTTGGTAAATTTGCAATGTTATACTTTTTAAACATTAATAAGTATATAATTAATAATAAGTTAAGTTATAATAGTTGGTTTACGTTTTTCGGTAAATATATATTAGCAAAATAGTCAAATATTCTGGGAAAATCGGTAAAAATTAGGGTCAAAATGTGTTTTTTCTTCTTCAATGGAATCCATTAAAATTAGGGCTGGACCACTACTGTCAGCCACCTCATTTCTAATAATAAGAAGTAACAACTGATGTTACATGCCGTGCTTACGAATTGCTGTTGAACATTCGGTAGGTACCTAGACAGGTTGTCTAAAAATGTAAATCGCAATAGACTTTATAAATAAATACTCACTATATTGACTTCGATTGACCCATAGCTTATGGTAAGCTTGATTACCACCCCACATTAGAATAATTGCAGCTGTTATGCTCCCGAATACCGCAACAACAATAGTTGATTGTTGTTTTTTCTTCTCAACCCTGAAATGTGAAACTTAATCAAAACCCTTCCTCACAATTATAAATGCTTAAGAATGCATAGTTGTTTGTCACACGCAAAAAGGCAAAACAGATTTGAATGAAATAAAAATCTAATAATTATCCCTCGAGTAATCTTATATCCAGAAATAAAATCTAGTGGGTAGGCCAGGCCACATGTCGGAAGCTTGCTGATAAGGCTATCCTGCTATACCCTGTTGGAGGCTTTTTATTTAAGAAGTATAAAGGGACAGCAAGCGCTTTTTTATACTGAATAGGCAAGCGATTGACAGCTATCTCTCTAGATGGTAATGATGATGATGTGCCAAGATGTTAGTCGCTTTCCTAGAAAATACCTATTGCCTCGCAACTTTAATACTCCAGATGGTAGATATCGGAAAACAGACTCGCGCAAAAAAATCCATTCCATCGTAGTGTGAATTATGAATGTGACTAATCGCTGCGAATAGATAGCATGTCCACCAGGGGTGGAAGTCGAAATTCATCGCTATGCATGTAGACCGATAATCGTCGATAAGAAAAGAGATGCAGATAACAACTGTCTAGCAGCATCTCGTTCTACTAAACGTTTGCAATAATAGGACGCATCGCTATCAATGTAAAGACTTCTACCCATGTAGCGATATTGTAAATTCAGAACGTCTGGCTATCCGATGCTCGAGGCTTAAGATCCTCTTTCTCTAACTCTTCGTCCATATTTAGCTTCTTAACTCTCCTCTCCATAATAATAAATCCATAATCGCCTTCAGTATTTCCAGTCTCTCCATATTACTCGATTGCCTCGCTATGTGGTATGCCACATCACTCAGAAGCAAGGCCATCTATACTATAAAAAAATAAAAACAAAAAAAAGACATAAAACGCTAAAAGGTCGGTCGGTAATAAGATCGGTTTACAAAATTAATTTTTTCACTGACCAATCAATTACTGAGAGGAGGTTGTATCACTTATTTTAATCTAATAGATACTTTAAAAATCTTTGTACTGACATCCTCACAACGTAGTCAAGAGCTGAGCGAGCCGAAGGAGCTTTTAAAAAATAAAACTTTATTAATTCAAGACGTTTATTCTCTACAAGAGCTCGTCTAAGACTAACTTAAATATAAATTAAATCTAGAGCTTCGATATCAGACCACCGTGGGACGGATGCTCTTATCTGTTGTTTGTCCATTCAGCGTCTGGTGTCTGATTACGTTACTCAGAATATAGAACGCTGACGCGTGTTATCTGTAGAGTCGGCAGACGTAACTCCTCCCTCCTTAAGTTCGAAGTTATCTTTTTTGGGAGAACTTCGAGAACATGTTTTTAACAATAATTTTGGATGATATTTATAGACCAGGTAACAAAGCATTATACAAATTAAAATATAGAGTCCGAGAGTCCAAACGCTTATACTACGCACTTCAATAATTGCCTTTACACTTTCACTATTTTCAGTATCACTTTTCTTTAAAGCTAACGACAATAGTTTCAGATCCATCAGGTCCAAGCCTTCCAGGTTTACAGGTGGAGCGGGTTTCCTTTCGTCAGGTAAGAAGAGTGTAGGTAAGTTCAGGATCGGTAGCTCTGGATAATATGTTATATTTTCAATGTACATTTGCCGCTTTTTCAATATGATGTCTTGAATTTTCACCTCGCAGGGATCATCTAAGGTCATTATATAGGTGCCTTTGATCTTATGATGAAGCAGTTCACCATCGCATGTCTTTGTAAGCAGCTCTTCATCTCTACTGTACAGGATCCATCTATTTGTTTGCAGGAACTGGATTCTGATCTTCTCAATGGTTATGGGAATTTGGATGCATGACGTTACGTTTTCAGCATACGTCATCAGGTCGGTGATGCATGGGTCTTGAATATATTGAAGCATTCCGTCATCAGTGCAGAGGAATCTGAACTCGTCGACTTCTTGGCATGGATGAGTGAACAGTCTGGTCTTCAACCCTTTCGCCAAGAGGTAAGGATACTTGGGTATTATGACGACGGTGGAGTTAAAGGATAATACAGGTAAAGGAATCAATTTATAATAGATATATGTATCTTTTTCAATCAGCGGTATTTCCAAAAGGTAAGTAATTTGATTTTCCTTCAAATAGGCTTTAAGTGTTATAACTTGCTCTATCTTAACTAAGTTTTCTAAGCTAGGCGTAAAAACTAATTTTTCTTTATTATTAATATTTTCAAGTAGCTGTAACAACTTATTTGATTCTATTATAGACTGATGTAAAACTCCTAACCTACTGAACGATAAACTAGTTTCTATTTCATCCAAATAGGTGTAAATAACTTGAAAATTATGGATTAGTAGATTATATGTATTAATGAACTGTATTCCTAAATATTCTGACTCCATTAGATTTTGCGCTATCATTTCAATTTTATTATTTATTTGAGCAAGATTATTATTTAATATAATAGTGGAATTTGTCAAAAGTTGCACCATTTCGGTAATCACCGTTAGTTTTCTGTTATTTTGATTTTGTTGCGTTTTCATTTCATTAATTAATTTATCGTATTGAATGGCATCGTCATTATCTAGATTTCCGGTTATCATTTTTATAAGTGAACCTAGTGGGTTAATTAGACCTCGTTTGATTCGAATGTTCGGAAAGATTTGGGTAAATTTGTTTAGAGTTATATTTTTAATGTATGCTACTTGACTTCTAACATCTACAAAATTATCCGTAAAGTTCTTATTAAAATAAATCTTAATTAACTTATCTAACTCAGAAAGTAGTTCAACGTTAAACCTTAAATCTTCTTCAAGGGGTTTAATGTCTAATACTTTTGCGATAGTCCACTTGTCACTACTAATTACTGCAACGCCAGTTTTCGTAAACAGGATTCCAGGGTTTCTATCTAGTGCCTGAAGTTGAAGGGCCTGCAGTTGCGTCACCATGGCTACTACCAGGAGGATGCGGAGGTGCCTGTGAAGGGCGTTTAACATTCTTTAATGGAACTTTAGTGTTTCGATTTTTAACTTGAATCGGAACTACGTTTCTACTAATCTCATCAGCAACAATAGCCTTTTGGAAACGTGGTTTGTCTTTGCTACTCCTTTTATTAACTTCTTTAGTGAATACTACATCACCGGGTTTTATTTCGACTACTGTTTCTCCTCCTCTTTTCTCTATTATTTTCTCCTTTTGTTTAATGGCTTGTTCTGATAAATGATCATATAGAAACTTAGTTCTTTTAGCATGTTCTTTGATCAGTTGCTGCATGTACTGTTTCTCGAAATTTAAATTAAATACATTTCTAGAATCAGTGTGTCCTAATAAAACTTCGAATGGGGTAAAACCAGTGGTTGAGTGTATAGAGTGGTTATACGCCATGATAGAGTATGTCATTACGGTAGCGGCATCGGTGTACTTATGCTCGTACTTAGCCAACCTGTAGATTTCAATGATAGTAGAATGAAATCTTTCTATGACGCCCATAGAATTCGGGTTGTTAGGGGTTCCTATGTGGAGATCTACCTTGTAAAGAGCTAAAAGTTCTTTCAAGAGAGCATTATTAAATTCAGAACCAGCATCTGAACTGATTTTGTGGGGTACGCCATACAAGGAGAAATATTTAATGAGGGCTCTTACAACCTCCGGTGTTGATCTATTAGGTATTTCGAGAGCTTGACCGATTTTAGAAAAGGCATCAACTACAGTCAAATAATAGCGTCCTTCAATTGTAAATAGGTCAATGAAAATTTCCTCTAAAGGTTTTGACTGGGTGTGTGTTAGTTGTAACTTAGGCTTAATCGGTTTCCGGTCGTATTTCATGCGTTTGCATGTTTCGCATGAGTTTATAAAACTTGAAATGGTTTGTTCCATATTATGCCAAAAGTAGGTGCGCTTAATGTGCAGTAAGGTCTCTTTAATACCACGGTGGCATGTTTTACCAGTATGGTATTTGGCAACAATTTCTTTCTGTTCTAATTCATCCTCTACAAATACTACTCTTTTGGTACACTCGAAAAATTGTACAGATTCTCTTTTAAACAAATATATTACCATTTGTGCGAATTGTTGTCTATGCTGTTCTTCCTCAAAGTAAATGAAGTATTTGGTATTGTTTCTTATATACTCCTTTAGAAATTGTTTGACAAGGTCAGTTCGGTTCAAAGGTAAGTGTACTTCAAGAATTTTCTGTTTTTCGCGGGATATACTTTTAACTGCTAATTTATCAATAGACCAAGAATGAACCAAAATTTGGTTGGGCTTGGTGTCTATAGCTTCCTGCAGGATTGGGATACCTTTAGATTCGGTATCTTGTCCTGAATGAGCGGTTTCAGTACTAGAAGAATTTTCAGAAGCTGTCAAAGTTGAACTCGAAGGGCATTGTATCGAGTAGGGGGAACGGCATCTAACCGTTTCTTCTGAATCTGATATAGCCGATTCATTTTCGTCGTCAGATATTAGAGATATTATGTTATCTGGTTGTGCTAAGGTTTTCTTTCGTAATTTTCCTAATGCTTCTATTTCTTTTGTCAGTCGTCTTATTTCGCGGTTTTTATTTTCGTCTGAGTCAATATTCACTTGTGTGGATATATTGTCATCGTTACCTAATGCGTTTATTCGAATACGCGATAATGCGTCGGCATTACCGTTAAGTGTGCCCTTTTTATGAACTATTTCAAAGTCGTATTCAGACAATCGTAATCGCCAGCGTGTCAATCTACTATTTGTGTCTTTTAGAGAGTTAAGCCAGGCTAGCGGCTTATGATCTGTTACTATGGTGAATTTCTTACCGTAGAGGTAAGGGCGAAAGTGTTTTACTGCCCAGACTATTGCGAGCAGTTCTTTCTCCGTAACACTATAACGCGTTTCCGCATCGTTTAGTGTTCGGCTGGCATACGCTACGGGCTTATCCTGACCGATAGGACCTTGTGAAAGGACTGCTCCAAGAGCGAATTCTGAAGCATCCGTTGTCAGTATGTAAGGCCTGTCAGGATCAGGGTATTGTAAAATTGGGGCATTTACAAGAAGCTCTTTGCATTTTTCAAAGGCTGCTATGTATTTGTCGTCATCGATAGGCATTGAGCGCTTTTGTTTTAGTCGTGCTGTCATTGGTTGAGTGATTTTAGCGAAGTCCTTAATGAACTTACGGTAGTACCCAATAAGTCCTAAGAAACTTTTAATTTCGGTTGTACTTCGGGGTAAGGGATATTCTAGGATGGCTTTAATTTTGTCATTGTTAGGTTTTAAGCCGTCGCTAGTTATTGTGTGACCTAAGTATAAGACCTCCTTTCTAAGAAATTCGGACTTATCTAGCTGAATTTTTAAATTGGTTTGTCGTAATCTGTCAAAAACGGTCCGTAGTTTTACTATGTGTTCTTGCAAGCTGGACGAATAAATAATTATGTCATCCAAGTACACAAGACAGTGTATTCCTTGCAAGCCACGTAGCACATTGTCAATCGTTCTTTGAAAAGTTGCCGGTGCCGTTTTTAATCCAAACGGCATACGGGAAAATTCATAATGTCCTGCGTTTATACTAAACGCGGTTTTCTGTCTGTCTTCTTCAGCGACTTCTATCTGGTGATAGCCACTGGCTAGGTCAAGGGTAGTAAAGTAACAGCTTCGTCCTAGTTTGTCAAATAGTTCTGTAATATTTGGTAGGGGGTATTTGTCGTCTATTGTAATTTCGTTTAGTTTTCGGTAGTCAATAACAAGTCTATATTTCTTTTCGTTACTCGCGTCTAACTTCTTTGGCACTAGGTGCACAGGGGCACTCCAGGGAGAATACGACTCTTTTACAATATTATTTTCCAACATTTTAGTAACTTGTTTATTTATTTCATCATTTATTACTTGAGGTTGCCTATAGGGTCTGATGTATATTGGGTCTTCGTTTCGCGTGCGGATATTGTGTTTAACTTCGTTAGTAAATGTCAACGGTAATTTTTCGGTATAAAAGATGTCTTTGTATTCAAGGCAAAGCTTTTTAATTGAGTCTCTTTCTTCTGAATTCATATGGTCTAAACGCAAGTTGCTAACATTTTCTGTCAATATCTGATCAATCTCTATGTTATTTCGGTCATCTAATTTGTGAAAATTGCATTTTTCGCCGTCATGTTTAGTTACTTCAAAAGGTCGTGTAACTGTTAGAGTCATTTCAGTATCCAAAGTATTTTGTATGATCGTTGTTGCATACCCGTCTTCGCACTTAACTAAAGCGGTAGGCATTCTAACACCTTCACAAAATAGTTTGTAGTTTAATATAGCATCGCCGTTTTGTAGGTCTGTCGGTAATTTCACTCTTTGTTCGCAACGTGGGCTTATTCTTATTTCATTATTAGGATTCTATATAATAGGAATAGCCGATGATTGGGTATAGAGAATTTGGTTTTGCATGTCAATTTTTGCGTTCAATTGTTTCAGAAGGTCACTGCCAATGAGTCCATCGTAACAGCCATCAACATCATAAATATAAAACTTATGCGTTTCAGTGCTGTTAAATGTTGGGAATAACGGAATTACTACAACTTCGTTATGTTGGCTAGATGCGTGGGTGCTTATAACTTCAAACGGCTCGTAGTGTTTGAAATCGTTAAAATACTCACTAGCCATTTTTGGTGAAATGAATGATCTCGAACTTCCGGTATCAATCATAAATTTAGAATTGATTTCGGGTATTATTACGTGTGGTAATTTCAATGTATTATAATGAAGTTGTATTATTTCAGGGGCTTGTTGGAGGCATTGATGTGAAAATTTTCAATGCTGTGAACAGCTGAGGCTTGGTCATCTTGTCCAGCGTTAGTCTCGTAAGTGTCGACGTTGTCAGTCGGGGAGTTATCATTGTAGTCAATGTAACAGTCAGTTTCAGGATTTTCAGGCATAAAAGTAAGGTCATCACTTTCAGGTTCATTTAGGCTGTACAGTTCGTTCATTCTAAAACCTTGAGGTTTCAGTGGGGGAGCTGTACGCATGCTCACATCAGTAGATAGCTGAGGCGCTAATCTTTGTAGGGGGCGGTAACCGAATTGTTGTTGGCCTTGGGCAAAAGGTGGACGATAGCCAAACTGCTGTGGTCCTTGGTTAAATTGAGGTCGATAGCCAAATTGGGGTGGATTTTGGTTGAGTTGAGGTCGGTAGCCAAATTGGGGTGGACTTTGGTTAAATGAAGGCTTATAACCAAACTGCTGTTGTCCTTGGTTGAACTGTGGTCGATAGCCCAATTGTTGGGGAAGCTGTGGTCTATATCCAGCTTGTTGGGGTTGTGAAAAAGGTAAGTGAGATATTTGTTTAGCGTGTGGTACACCAAATTTAAAGTTTGTTTGTGGTGTGTGAGGACTTGAAGTACCAGCATTGTTTTGGGGAATTCCAAATTTAAAGTTTTGCTGAGGTTGTTGATTTGAAGTGAAGAAAGGCTTCATTCCAAATTTATCCATAAAAGGATTTTGATATGTAGTTTGAGCCTTAGGCTGTAATTGATTCTGTGATCTAAGCATTTTATTTTTCGCATTATATTGATACATAAAGTTTACTTCTTCGAGCACTATGCTTAAGGCATTTTCTAGTGAAACGGAACCCTTAAGACGCACAATGCGAAGCAACTCTTCCGGCAGGTTATATAAAAACACATTCATTGACATGTTGTCATATATCGTTATCTTACTACGACGTAGATTTACGTCCTCAATTAAATTGACTTTGGCAATCAGTGTGCTTTTAACGTGTTGAATTCTGTTGCAAAAATCCAGATATGACTCGCCATTGTTCATTTTTAAAGTTTCTAACTCTATTGAAATGCATTCTTCCGAACGGGGATCACCAAAATGCTGTTCAAATGCCCGTTTTAAATCAGGCCAGGTATCTAAATCTTGTCGTTCGCTTATGAGAGAGGCTGCTCTACCAGTAAGTCTGGATGTTATAAGATGGTAAACGTACAGGTCCTGCTGTGGATTTCCCTCTATTCTACAGCAGCTAATCAAGTACTCGCATTTCCTAATAAATAAACTAAGTAATTTTTCGTCACCGTCGAATTTGGGGATGACGTTAGCAAAGTCGCGGGGTACTTGCACTATATTTTCCATCTTTAATTTTTTATATTAACTAATTTAATTAATTAATTATTTTTAATTAATATACTTATTAATTTATTTATTTATTACGATTAACACTTTATTTATTATAAAACACTAAACACATTTAAAAGAAATCACAAAACACACTTCAATGTTTGGAAATAACGTTCTGATTTCTAGACACATATAACTAAAACAGTGAATAGGATTGGAATAAGACTGGAAATAGCGATTTGGGTCTACTTACAGACTGTCCATGTCCCTCGTTGAGCCTTAAACGTTGTCCTCCGGAACGCAGCAATAGCACCAACGGTGCTCTCGACGTATTTATTTGGTTCGTGGATTTCCGTAAAACGCGTGAAAACGTACGTAGCGCGTTACTAAAGTGAAGTTATTCGCGACGCGGAAATCCTACCGGCTGCGCCAGTCAAGAGCTGAGCGAGCCGAAGGAGCTTTTAAAAAATAAAACTTTATTAATTCAAGACGTTTATTCTCTACAAGAGCTCGTCTAAGACTAACTTAAATATAAATTAAATCTAGAGCTTCGATATCAGACCACCGTGGGACGGATGCTCTTATCTGTTGTTTGTCCATTCAGCGTCTGGTGTCTGATTACGTTACTCAGAATATAGAACGCTGACGCGTGTTATCTGTAGAGTCGGCAGACGTAACTACGTAGTCTAAACCGGTGGTCGTAGAGACTTGAAATTTTGAGTTTTTATCATAGTACGTAGGGATGTACTAAGAACGGATTTTTGGAAATTCCACTGCAAAGAAGGTTAATTGTATTTGGGGTGAAAACTTTTGTATGAGTGTTCTTTGTTTTTGAGCTTACAGCGATGTAAATTGGTATTTGAGTATTTAATTACACATAAAAAGTTAAGTTATCAATTTTTTATGTCAAGGGTGCATTAAGGTGGTGCAATGAGGAATAAAAGTTCATGTTGAAAGTTCTTTATTAATGATTCTCTCAAATACTGATGAAAATTGGCATTATAGTAGTTCATTTGATATTAAAATAAAGTTATCATTATTTGTACCTGGAGGGGCATTAAGATTGTGCAATGGGGGATGAAAGTTTAAGTCAAAAGTTCTTTATTTATGATGTTATACTGATAAAAATTGGTATTTGAGCAGTAAAAAAATAATAAAAAATTACCTATGTCGCCTAGGGTACAAAACCTAATAACACCTTATCAATTAGCTGTTTTAAATAAAATGGCTTTTAATTTTTATACCTTATCAGTCAAATGAACGTAAATATAAAACTAATATATCAACAATCACTAAAAATTAAAATATAAACCACAAGTAAAATAGAATTTAGACCGCTTTTTGAGTAGTTTATCTGTATATACAGTATAAAAGACAAACGTTACTGACGACAAAAACTTCTGTAAATAAATAAAAAAAACACGTGTTTCAGGCTTTTTCGAAAGTCCTCCCCTAAGGGGGGGTAACAATGTCTGAAAATCAATATAGTTTTTGGGGTTTTATAAAAGTAAATCTCAATTTCCTTTGATCTCGCCATTACTTGAAAGCGAGTCAACCAATTTTGCTAATTCTTATTTTTATGTGTTTTTATGTAAGAAAGGTTCAAGTGCGTGTCGGGCCACGCGCAGTGTAGGGTTCCGTAGTAGCCCGTTATTCAATGCAAGTCTTTACCCGTTATAAAAAAGCAACTAGGTACTTCGTCTTTGTCAGGTACAAAGTTTGTACTTTAGTAGGTAATAATTTTATGGCTTTAGTTATAATGAAATATTGACATTCAAAAGTGTATGTATGTACCTACTTGAATAAATGAAATTGAAATGAAATTGAAATTGTCACTTTAAAGGATTTATTCTAAGGATTTTGTATTTCGTACAAAATTATCTAACACCCAAGTTCAAGACTATTACTGCAAAACTAATAAAGTTATTTTAACCGCTATAATTTTCCTTTAAAGTTCATGCAATGCACTAATATCAGGAATTTTTCCAGATTTTTCAAGCCAGCAGTTTAGCTTTTAGAGGGAAGGGGACGCCCTACTGGAACAAAAATTTGCACTTTAAAGTTTAATATTTCGTAAATGGTGCATTCAATCGAAAAATGGTATTAGCAACCCTGAAGTCATTTTAAAAGACCTATTCAACGATACCCCATACGATGGGGAAGACGATGAAACAAAAATTCATCCCCATTTCTCATGTAGGGGAGCTACCCTAAAAAAAATATTTTTCAAAATTTTATTTCAGCACGTTGTCGGCGTAATTTATATACATACCCTTACAAAATTACAGCTATCTAGTATAAACGGTCTCTTAGCAAAACCTCGGACAGACAGACAGACAGACGGACATGACGAAGCTTTAAGGGTTCCTTGTCAGGACTACGGAACCCTAAAAAATGAAAGAAGTTTTTAACGCGGGCGGGCACTACTAGAATCTAATAAGCAAGCGATTGACTACTATGTCGCCTGATGGTAAGCATTGATGTGGTCGAAAATTGTGAACACGCTAGGCCTAGAATACTCTGACTCTCAAGGGCTGTGTGCTGCTGGAACACCGAAAGGTTATGGAGGCAGATTTTTTTTCTTTAAACGTGGTAAGTCCGGCGAAATAACGGTATAATATGCTCCTACTACCACACTTTCCACACCCTTGTCTGTATAAGGAGATGCCGCCGAGCAATACATACCTCACAGTGAGCGCTTCCACAAAAGCATCTTTATTGAAGTGGATGTAGCTATTGTTCACGCATACATGTCAAATAAAAGCATCTACTAAAATCATAAATATAATAAAAAAGGGAGATAAGGGACCCCGCTCCTCAAAGTGGACCGTATGAATTAAGTTCGCGAACCTAATTTCACCTTAGTCACAATCTAACTGGCGTTTGTGTAGCACGTACAGAATTACATTTAAATATTTAGCAACAATGCCTTCTAATATTCTTCATACACATCAAGCTCGATATTAAAAAATCGTGTTTTCATGTACCTAGTTGTTTCTAATTCCATTATGTTTACGTGGCATAAGAGTGAGTACCGCATCTCCTTTTTTTATATCGATAACCAAAATACATACATTTCAGAAACCGCTCCTGGCACGACAGTGGTAGGTTGTTCTGTTAAATTATTAACCTTGGTTGCATTTTCTGTGGTGAATTGAATGGTACTCTGAGATGTTGGTGTAGATTGTGTGATGGATTGAGTTGTACTGTCAGATGTTGGTGTGGTTTCTGTGGTGGATTGAGTTATACTCTCAGATGTTGCTGTGGTTTCTGTGGTGGATTGAGTTATACTCTCAGATGTTGCTGTGGATTCTGTAGTCGATTGAGTGATACTCGAAGATGTTGGTATGGTTTGTTTGGTGGATTGAGTGGTACTCTCAGATGTTGGTGTAAGTTTTGTTGAGGATTGAGTTGTAGTCTCAAATGTTGGTGTGAGTTCTGTTGTGATAGATTGAGTTGTAGTCTCAGATGTTGGTGTGAGTTTTGTTGTGGATTGAGTTGTAGTCTCAGATGTTGGTGTGGTTTCTGTGGTGGATTGAGTGGTACTCTCAGATGTTGGTGTGAGTTTTGTTGTGGATTGACTTGTAGTCTCAGATGTTGGTGTGGTTACTGTGATGGATTGAGTGGTACTCTTAAATGTTGGTGTGACTTCTGTTGTGGATTGAGTAGTAGTCTCAGATGTTGGTGTGGATTTTGTGGTGGATTGAGTTGTAGTCTCAGATGTTGGTGTGGTTTCTGTGGTGGATTGAGTGGTACTCTCAGATTTTGGTGTGAGTTCTGTTGTGGATTGAGTTGTAGTCTCAGATGTTGGAGTGGTTACTGTGGTGGATTGAGTGGTACTCTCAGATGTTGGTGTGAGTTCTGTTTTGGGTTGAGATGTAGTCTCAGAAGTTGGTGTGGATTTTGTGGTGGATTGAGTTGTAGTCTCAGATGTCGGAGTGGTTACTGTGGTGGATTGAGTGGTACTCTCAGATGTTGATGTGAGTTCTGTTTTGGATTGAGATGTAGTCTCAGAAGTTGGTGTGGTTACTGTGGTGGATTGAGTGGTACTCTTAGATGTTGATGTTAGTTCTGTTGTGGATTGAGTTGTAGTCTCAGATGTTGGTGTGAGTTCTGTGGTGGATTGAGTTGTAGTGTCAGATGTTGGTGTGGATTTTGTGGTGGATTGAGTGGTACTCTCAGATGTTGGTGTGAGTTCTGTTGTGGATTGAGTTGTAGTCTCAGATGTTGGTGTGGTTACTGTGGTGGATTGAGTGGTACCCTCAGATGTTGGTGTGAGTTCTGTTGTGGATTGAGTTGTAGTCTCAGATGTTGGTGTGGATTTTGTAATGGATTGAGTGCTACTCTCAGATGGTAATGAATGCAGTGGCTTTCCATCTGTGCATACGGTAAGTATGAAGAGTACCTGCAATAAAATTACTATGAAATAACTGTCTTCTTCTTTGGAGTTAGTCCAAAATAATGGTTCATGTGATGATTTAACTTCTTTTTTCATACACGTTATGAAAATAAAATTAAATATAAATGTTTAATATCAACACAAAATACATTTTATGATATGTCTACGGAGATGAATTGACAGTGACCACGGGGTTAACAACTAAAAATTATCCCATATCGTATACCATACAGTTATCTGCTGTTTTGTGCCTTGCTCGTGCATGACATTATTGTCTTAATAGTAAATGTTTTGTAAGTAGTTGGTAGTAATAAATATGTTTTCAGTCTTCCTTCTTTCTATTTCCAGTCCTTTATGGTTTTAGTGTACACACAGCTTATACACACATATCCTATTATCCATATACACACTAGATTCCTATATGACTTGGACCTATGACGTTTCATTACTTGCCTATATAAGATATATATTTCTAGTTACACGTGGCCGCTACCGCGGCTCCCCTCCTCGCTGTGCTTGTCGGCGCACGTCACGCGGTGGTCTCTGTTCTCTAGTGCGTTGCCTTATTGTCAGACTATGGCCTAAGCATTAGCTAGCCAGTTTACTAAATGTTGTTACAAACACTACGGCTGGATATCATTCAGAAACCTAGTTGAACGGCGTTGTTTAATAAAGAGGCTAGGCTATTGATTGAACGGCTAACTAAGCTAGTTGGCTGCGACATATATATCGCTACTTTGGCACCGTAATCTCGTTCTCAGTGAAGGCTTGGTGACGGTGGTGGCGGACAAACGGCCTTAAAGTTTTGTCATGTCCATCCGTCTGTCTATCTGTGGCTTAGCTAAGTGAGAATCAGTACCAGGAAGCTATATTTTGGTACGATTATACGTGTTAATCACGCTTGCAACTATAAAACCAAGAAAAAAAATTTTTAGGGAACCTCCCCTACACGTATAGTGGGGATATTTTTGTGCGTCTATCCCATAAGGGTTGTCGTTGAGTTGGATAGGTAGGTCTTTTAAAACATTGCGCAATGATGTAAACACCATTTTTCTATTTAGAGATCCGCAACACAAGCTTTTTATAAACAAATCTGTTATCATTGTAATAAAATTACTACTAATGAAAGTACTAATTTATGTATACTATTGATAACTATAATATATATGTATGTAGTATGTATACTAGTCCAAATTGGACTGTCCTACCTTATTGCCATTGCAGAGTTCCAGTCTCTACAGCCCAACACTAATTACACAAACATACATAAATATATATATATATATATATATATATATAAACGCATATATATACATACCTACTCACATGGCAAATTAAATAAAAACTTCTAAAAATGTGGAATCTTCACCTTACATTAAGTTGCTTAAGTGCTTAAGTCAGTCTCACCTGCCGCTTTATTAAAAATCTATAGTCAACTTTAGCAAAACTTAACACTCACCACGGTAAGAACTATGTGTGCAGATATATTATTCATTTTATGAAGTTTACAATAACAATTATAATTCTAAACACATTTATGTCCACACAAAAGCAGAGTTTAATGACTATTAACGATCAAAATATGAAAATAGTAGGTATGTATACCTAAACAAATATCCTTATCTCAAAGCAGGATAAATTACAATTTTATTTATATTTTACTAGCTTCTGGCCGCGGCTTCGCCCGCGATGCGTACAAGAAATATTTTTTTATAAACATTTCATGCGCTCTCAATTGAATATACAAACTGACAACATCCTAAACAAATGCTGCTCCGTAAGCTTACTTTGGATCAGACCTCCTATAAGCGACCGTGTGAAAAGCAGTTCTCTTTAAGTTCACTGCATTTGAATGAAGAGTTCGCTTTGAGATTTTTTTACAATCATAGCAAAACAGACTTCGAAGGAAAACCGCATACGTTTGAATTCGAAGAAAAAGTTCGATAGAGTCGGGGTACTAAGTATTGTTGTCAAATTGTTTTAAATTTATTTCATAGAAAAACAAATGTGTCAAGGATGATTTTGGCGAATCTGTGATACACGTATCTCCAAATTAAAATTTGGATTGAAGAGTATGTGTCCCAATTTTTGAGCCAATCGACCCAGAGAGTTAAAAGTTTCACAGAAAATTCAACTTACCAGATACCTGCACTTCACAAATAACACAAACTCCAATTTCATGTCTCTAAGACCAGCGGTTTAGGCAGAACGTTGATAGTCAGAAAGTTTCATACAAAGATCAACTTACTCATTTAGCCATCTAAGCCATTCTAGGGGGTAGAATTTCAAAAACCCTTTCTTAGTGGATAGTTGCTCTTCACAAAGAACAGACCCTCTAAATTTCATGTGTCTGGAACTAGTTAGCAGTAGTAGTCAGTGTAGTAATTTAAGCAGTGCGTTGATATATTAGTTAGACAAACGCGTAGGGGATGGTTTTTAAGAAACTGTGATACACGTGTCTATTAACTTTAATTAAAAAGCATGTGTGCAAATTTTCAAGACAATCGACTCAGAGAATAAAAAGTTTCACAGAAAGTTCAACCCGCCATGTTATCCTCTTAGGAGTGAAATTTCGAAAAACCCTTTCTTAGTGGATAGTTTCACTTCACAAAGAACCTCTACCTCACACCCTCCAAATATCATGTCTCTAAGACCAGCGGTTTAAGTAATGCGTTGATATATTAGATAATCATTCAGTGAGTCAGACAAACGCGTAGGGTATGATTTTGGTAAAACTGTGATACCCGTATTTAATAAATTTTAATTAAGTATTATGTGTACCAATTTTCGAGACAATTGACCGTGAATAAAAAGATTCATAGAAAGTTTAACCCTCCATTTTACCCTCGAGTGGAATTTTGAAAACTTTCTTAGTAATTTTAAGTGCTTTAAGCCTAAACCACAGATTATATAATAGTTACTGCGTAACATAAACTTCACAAAAATACACCCTCCAAATTTAATGTGTCTTGGACCAGAGGTTCGGGATGTGCGTTAATATATAAGTCAGTCAGTTAGTCAGGATGTTGGATTTTATATATATAGATTCTGCAATGCTTACTTCATCAAAACGTCGAGTGCACATGATATAATATCGTTATCTAAATTATATAATTAGGCAGCAATATGAGGAATTTATTCAGAAATTCCACTTGATAAAAACATTTTTTATTTGTTTTATATTTTATACATGACATCAGCGTTTTGACCACTATCGGGCTGATGTTTAAGTAATGCTGTAGTCAACATGTATGCACACTGAAAAAAAATTAATGATTTAGCGCTTTAAGCCCCGTTTAAAAACATAACTTTAATTGTATTCTTAAATCCAGGCCCACGCATCCATCAGACACATTGCCACAGATTATATTATATGACTCTGCTACCTGCAACTGTGTCACTCTACAACAGGTTGAGTTAATATAATATCTTAGAGTGTTAATTGATCGGAATTTTCTTGGGTACCTCACATCACATCTGGGGATCGGCAGTGCCTCCGCGGAGACGAAACATCGGAAGCGCAGGGCAGAACCTAGCAGAACCTTATTTTATATAAACACAATTAGTCTTTGTGTAATTGCGAAACGTTCTTCTAGCAATAGACTGTTGTGGCTTGGTGCTCAGGCTACGGGCGGCTGAAGGGGACGCGGTCGGGCGTACTTACATATTTGGTGTCGATTTTCGTCAGCGCGATCCGGCCAACCAAGCCTGGAAGACCGAACTTTCAAAGGTCTGATAAATTTGAATTTCAGTATATGTTAGTGTAATGACAGGCAAGGTCGTGATAACCTCGACCTGATGCTGGAGCATCTCCTCCAATCTGCAGAATATTCAACTCTCTACCGAGAAATAGCAGACATGTCGTGCTTGGGCTCGAGCTCATTGGAAAGGTCTAAATGCATAGATTATATATACATAGATCAGTCAGGGACCAGTTTTTAATTTTGAATTTCAGTAGATACATATTATGATCACACGACTTATTACAACTTTAAATAAGAATGTCTCGTGTAACCCAAAATATTGGTTACTATTATTTGCCCAATGAACTAATAACCGGGACCTCTTTGAAACTAAACGACCGACCCAATCCAGTGGCCTGTCCCAAACAGACTTTGGGCAGAAACCAATATTATACAGAAATGGTAGTTTATTATTGCGGTACAACTATCGTAGATTAAACAGTGATCGAGCTTCGGAACTTTCGAAGTTTCAGTTGACTTTATTTTGTTTTAAGAGTCGGCTCACATCGCGACGTGACTTGAAGCACGCGGCGCGCACTTATTGAGAGAGCACTACAATAAGATCGTTTAAAAACTAAAAAAGAACCGACTTCAATGCCGCGCTATTCATTTTCAGTACCAATTTTGAGGTGATTATCTCAATATCTCTGGAGATATTTGTCAGACCTCGATAAAATTACCATGGTACCACACTTGGGATATCTCCTTTCCAAAAAAAAAATAATTAAAGAAGAATAATTAAAATTGGTTCATAAACGACGAAATTATCCACGAACTAACATTAAAATATATATATATATATATATATATATACACGGTCGAATTGAGAAACCTCTTCCTTTTTTTTTTAAGTCGGTTAAAAAGCAAAAAACCGCGCTACACCGCGCGGCTTCTGGCTGCACCGCGCGGTGCAGCGGGAAGAAACAATTGAACCGCGTGATAAACAATTGAAATTTATTAACTACACAATAACATACAAATTGCATTGAGATATTTGGTGTCGTCGCGCGTTTAGCTGCACCGCGTGGCTTCTGGCGGCGCCGCGCTGCGCCGCGCGACTCCAAATGCATCGTCGCGTCGCGTCTCGTCGCATGCGTCACGTCGCGTCGCGTGTGAACTGACCCTTATGTTGTCTATTATAACGATCTCGCAGTGGCTGTAGAACATACAAAATCACAATGCTGTGCTTAGAGTCAATTTTCACCAAGTGTAATAATAGTCGTGCACTATTTTTTCATTGAATAAAAGACTGTATCGGTATTGCCTAATGGCGGGATGCACGAGGAGAAATTTATTGTCAGTGTCGAATTTAACATTTAAAGCACCTTAAGGCAACAGTGACAGGTAAAGTGCGCGAGGGTAAAGTGCGTGAGGGTTTTTTAAGTTGGTGTAAACTGACCTTATGCCATAGATGGATTACGGTACCGGGATGCAGATACGGGACAACGGCCACAAAAACAACAGTAGTTGTTGCCAATAGCCATCACTCTCATCACCAACATCATCACTTCCAGCTACTTTATTTCTGATTGTTATCAATTATGAACAGAGATAACGAAAAGAAACGAAATAAAGTAAACATGTGGTCGAATAAAGTTTAAAAAAAACAGAATTTAAAATAATTTAAATAAGAGCAAGACTTTATTGCTCGAATGATCGTCCTGCATTCGAATCACACCGTTAATGATCTCTTAGCAAAAGATAAGCCAGACGCAACGTAAGCAAAAGCATTCGTTGCGTCTGGCCAGTATTCTGTGGTCTGGCACCTCGTGATTCTGCGTAGGCGGACGCATGCATTTGTTTTACTCTGGCATATTGATGGAAATATAACAAGATTTTGCGAGGTCCATCACTGTTTATTTGGTATTTGATGAAAGGGAGGTCGGGCTATGTATAGCTTAAATATTTTCACTTCTGATGACTGACGAGGCGACCTACCTACATATTTAATGTTTTAAGTGTTTTTCCGTGCACTTACATACTCTGAAGCTCTTGTCAAATACCCTATTTCCAATACCTTTTCAGAACCCACAAATCAGTACAGTATCTGAGTTTTCTAAATCAGTTAAGGTGCGAACACACCGCAGCGTCCTGCGTGCGCAATGTAGGCGGCGATCAGATAGCGCAATAGTATTTGTACCGACTGGTTCACACCAAACGCGATCAGAAAATAATTGAAAAGTACTGAGATCGCGCCCGCAGATCGCAGGTGCCGGACTGCCACATGAGTAAAGAAGGAACAGAGACAAAGCTTCATACAACTGTTGCTGTGATGATGACGTAGACGCACGTGAGTGCGTGAGCACTAGCAGCCTGTGTGCCGCCTGTCACGTACGGAGTGAAACCGGTTTAAAGTGGCTCGACTGGTGCTTTAACTTATATATTATTATATTATTATGGCTATCGCTCGCGACGCGTCACATTATATTATATTATTTTTCATCCCATCTATTCGAAAAATGATGGTTGGCTCCTCTATAAATGCGCGCAAAGTAGGTCTTTTCCGCCATAGAGTGGGAAAGTGATTTTTTAATTTTTGGCTTATGAATGTTCTTTTATAGTGCCCTGTCTAAGGAGGTTCAAAGAAATTCCTTGACATTTCGTGACATATCATGACATTTTGTTACATTTCATGACATTTCGTGGCATTTCGTGACATTTTGTGACATTTCATGACATTTTATAAAATTTCGTGACATTTAATGACATTTAGTTACTTTTCATGACATTTCATGACATTTATGGCATTTTATGACATATAATGACATATCATGACATAAATGTCATGAAACGTCATCTCGTGACATCTCATGATCATGATCGACATACATCGTTGTCGGCAATGATGAAGCTTGAGATACAAACAGATTTTTCTTGTTTTTTTTTTGTATCAACCCTACAAGAATAGGTAAACATTTTGTCCGTTCCTTAGAAGGTTTGTTTCTGTTCCTTGTTTACTCATGTGGTACTGCCTAGTCACGCGATAACATGAAAATGGGTGAACCGATTTGGCTAATTCTTATTTGATGTATCTTTTTAACCGACTTCCAAAAAGAAGGAGCTTCTCAATGCGTCTGCATGTTTTTTTTTTTATTTCTTGTTTTGTGTATATGTTACGCATTTATTATTCCGTCAATTGTGAACCGATTCGAATGATTCTTTTTGTAATCGGTAGGGTACGTTTTCGAGATAGTGCCATTGTTATTTCATCAAGATCTGATAAATATCTCTAGAGATAAGACGATAAACGTCTCAAACTTGCTACTGAAATTGACTCGCGGGGCATTGAAGTCGTTTGTTTTTGTTCTTAAACTATCTTTATTATATGATGCAAAGATTGTTACAAAGGAATAGTTTTAAGTAAATCAAAGGAGTTTTTAACGCGGGCGAAGCCGCGGGGCACTTCTAGTAAATATATATAAAATAAATATAAATTATATAATATGTATATAATATAAATATGTCATTATATTGCATAATTTATGATCGTACAAAACAAGAAAACCGACTTCACATGCCGTAATAGTGAAAGTATCCAGTAGTCATAATCATGTCATCAAGGTATACAAATTTGTTTTTATTTTTTATCTCCATATCTTCAGAGATGATTATCAGATCTATTATCAGATCGATAAAATGTCAATGGGACCAAACGGGAAGCATAATCTCTGAAACAAAAAAAATCAAGTCGGTTAAGAGGTGTTAAGTTAAGTTCTTAGGTAATTAAGATAAAAAAATCCATTCGAATTGAAAACCTCTTCCTTTTTTGTAAAGTCGGTTAAAAACAAAAGGGGTACCTATAAAGCTCGTATTACATACTATCGTGTCCAATTCCTGGGGCCGCATGATATGACACAGGAATCCAGTGGCCATTTGTCCTCATAAGTGACAGGACATTAACTAAATACTCCTCTGTGTTATATTACTCTACCGGGAACACAACTACGAGTACTTACACAATTTGTTTTAGCGAAGGTATTACGAACACAAAATATAAAGTAAAACTGAAACCTGATGACACAACAGTTTTTATTCTTATTTGACGTTTTTGTATGTTGAACATTGTTTTTTCTGCGTAAGAACGCTCAACTTTGATAGTGAATAACGGCCATTTTAGTAATGCTACAGCTCTCAAAATTGACAAAATGCTTTTTCAAGTCTTGAAAATGTAAGTCAAAGTAAGTAAAATGTAAGAGATATCAAAAGCAAAATAATAAAATCAATGGTCAGTTCACCGTGCAACGTCCAATTTACGGCCTAGGTGGCCGTCATAAGTCGTTTGATCCATAAATTAGATAGTATTTTGATGGAAAGACAACTGGGTCGCTGGCCAACATAATAGTGTGTCTACGTCCAATAAACACCAAAATTATTATTGGAAAATGTTGTTGCCGTTCGAGACAGTACTTGTATCTGACAGTCCATGCCACGACGTGCGCCAAACTTAGGTTTTTCTGCGATATCAACCTAGCGGGCTGATTTTGATAATAATTTAAAACAATTTCAAATCTTTGTTAAATCGTTCAAGTATTGTCTTCGCAAAGCATTGCATAGTAAATATTAAAATTATTGGTGTCAAATTTGACTGCTGTAGCATCACTAAAATGGCGCTATAATTTACGCTTCTATCGAAAATCCTATTTATGTAAACCAGCAGCAAGTGACAGCAACAAATTGTAACCTATAAAACTTTTATTGGTAACAATTTTTTATGTATGTAGCCGTAATGTAGCCTCTCGCTTACAAGTTTGTAGTCAGTAATGGTGTTTTGTAGCTCTCATGTCAATAATCTCGGCGTCTCAGCTAGTATTTAGCAGAAACATCTTAGAGACGAGAACAGTGACTCCATAGACGAGTTTGTGCTTGATAGTTTTACAGTTTTAGATTGTTGCACAGAATTTTAATGAATAGTACAAGTACCCGTTGTGATTTATTGTCAAGAATAAGTTCTATTACATCGAAGTATTGTCATAAAATCTTAAAGATGTGATCGTTACATAGCTGTATTGATAATAATTACAGTGTTATGGCACCTGAGACGTCGCTAACTACCAGATAAAAGATAATTAATTATATTTCGTCAAAACTTTAAAGAAAAAAAAAACTAAAAGTTCTCGCTAAGTTGTACGCTTACTGTTCAAACATTTCAGTCACGGGCCTGTCATGGACCATTTTTCGCCGCACCCAATACCTAATGAAAGGTAAGATTGAATTGTAGATTGAATTTCTTTCCGTTGATTCGTCGCTTGTAACCGCAGCACGTAGGACACGGAACGACTCGGCTGGCTAAATAGCTCTACGAGTTGGTGTTTTATGATAAGAGCCTTGATTGCTGACTCAAGAATGATTTGTTTATGTCTGGGGCAAGGAACAACAAGTTTATTAGATTATTTTTGTAGGACTTTTTACATCTCCATAACCTAAATTACAAATTTATTTATACGGTAACTAGAAGTATTTTAGTTACGTAAGTTGGATGCTGTTGTAAGGCGCAAGTCAAACAGAAGAGACAAGACGCATTTTCGCTCCGTCTTCTCGTGTAAGAATTGAATCGCGAAACTTCCTTACATATTGTATCCATACATTTTGCATGCAAGAGAAGACGCCAAGTCCATGCCTCGTCCTCGCCTATGTATACACCACTAAACTGTAATTACAAAAAATGTTATATGTAATTAACAAGACATCATCATCATCATCATCCCGCCAGGTCAGTCCACTGTTGGACGTAGGCCTCTCGCAAGATGCGCCACTGAGCCCGATCTTCGGCTCTTCTTTTCCAGTCACTGCTCACCGCTTTGCGTGTGTCGTCGCTCCACCTGGTCACAGAACAAGACATCGTTTACCTATTTCGATTGTTCTACAATAATTTACCAACAGGGAGTTCCAGTCTCTTCATACCGGTTCCATCAATAGATCAGCTCAATTTCAGCATAATACTGAATTGTTACCGAACTTACATAAGCGCGAAATTTTAATTCTTTCCAATACCAACTAGTGGTAGAAAAATGGTTTACAAATGTTGACAGACGACCTACATATTAACATTGCAAGGCAAATAAAAGTTTGTAAAAAGCAACATATGGTTGCTTTTCGCATTCTCATCAAATTAATAAAATGAACGACTTACATGAATCCCTATGAAATCACTAATGAAATGGCAGTTGAAACTGTAAGCGAACATTCAATATCGTCAGCTTTTGGTAAAAGAGATTACAAGTTCTTTTGATGGTAATTCGTTTGATGACATTTGACTTCGAGTAGTCAAGCGGAGCAGACGCAAGCATTTTGTGAAAATGTAATCTTATTATTGAATATCTTTGTATGTACTTTCGATGGTAATGTTGCATTAATCTTGAATTATTTTTTAGTATATATAAGGTAGATATTGGGTTGTGGAAAAAATATAATTCGACTAAGACTATACTTAGACTATACTAAGAGTATCTACATCTCTCCGCTTGGGCGTACAGTGTTGTGCTCCACACCACTGCCAGTGCGGTAGTGCCGTCAGCCGGCTTGGTCACCACGGTCTCTCCTGCATTAAGAGTGCAGGCAGGATTTCTCGTCACGCTAGCCTTAATGACATCATCCCTCGGGCTTTTACCACCATCAAATGTGCAGCAGTTTTGGAACCAAATGGCTTAATGCGTGATGATGGTAAAAGACCTGACGGTATGACATTAATACCATGGAAGTTGGGGCGGCCCTTGGTATGGGACGCTACTTGCGTCGACACTTTGGCACCGTCACATCTTCCCGGTACATAGAAAAAGGCTGGTGTGGCCGCAGAAGCAGCTGAGAACCTCAAAAGGCGCAAATATAGTGGTTTAGACAGCTGCTATCTATTTGTGCCTTTTGGGGTTGAGACTCTAGGACCGTGGGGACCGGGTGCACACAGCATTTTCAAAGATCTTTCCACACGGCTGGTTGAAACGACACGGGACCAAAATGCTGGAATGTATTTAGCTCAGAGACTAAGCATCGCCATTCAACGGGGGAATACAGCCAGCATTTTGGGAACTTTACCTACAGGTAGTGGTTTGGTAGACTACATTTTAGTTTTTATGGTTTTTTATTAGGTATATTTATTTGTTTATAGTAAGGTAGTTTTAAAAATATAATAATGTATACAATAAATCAATATAATAGGTACTCAATTAAATTATACGTAATCCTGTGAAAAAAAAGACTATACTTTAAGGTAGAATATACTATATAAAATATCCAATTTATTTACTCTTTAAATATAGTATATACATAACTACCTAACTATAAATAAACAAATAAACCTAAACAATCCAAAATTATGACAAAAAAATAAAAGAAAAAATACACACATTTCATAACTTGGGTCTCATTTTATTTAAGCAATCAATTGTAAGCTATCAATTATAAATTACAAAGGTGCATACAGGTTACTTAAATGGAATTTGACACGAAGTTATTCCACAGTTTGTTTACCTAGAAAAGACTCTCTAATGGTACAGACAAACCGCGGCGTCCTGCGATCTGCGAGCGCGATCTCAGTACTTTTCAATTGTTTTCTGATCGCGTTTGGTGTGAACCAGTCGGTACAAATACTACTGCGCTATCTGATCGCCACCTACGTCGTAGACGCAGGACCGTCCGTACCTTTACTAGGTTACAAAACTACGCTATGGACACTCAGATACAAAAACCAGCTTGGGTGGGTAATATTTGAGAAACTCAAGTTATCTTGTCGCTTACACCGCAATGTCTGTAATTAGTGCATTTTTAACTATTATTTGTTCTGGGTCCATGTGTTCTACCTATCATGAGCATGACAAACATAAGCCGAGACTCTGGAATGGATACTCACAGTTCGGTGTTTCACTGAGGACTCGAATCCGAAACGAAGTTAATAAATATTCTTTTAGAGCAAAATACTTCAGATCTTGCTAGATCTTGCTATTTTATATTTACGATGAGCAAGAGTCGGCAACCTGTAATGTATTGGGCATAATATATAACCGGTAAATTCAATTTTAACCTACTTCACAAAAAAGGAAGATTTTCTCAGTTTTTGTTTAAGTTTCTCAATTCGCCTGTATTTATTTTTGTTTGTTACCTCGGAACCATTTCTTAAAAAAATATATTTTTTTTTACCTCATTAATCAAATTATAATAAGGAGCTTAGAAGTCTATAATCATAATCATAAACTAGTAAAAAGTGATAAGTAAACTATAAATAGGGTCAATAAAATATAGGTACTCGTGCGTCATTCGCCACTCAACATTCCAACGGAAAACGGTTTTATTGCAGTAACATAGAAACAATAAGTTTCATATTGAGGATCATATTGTCGAGTTAGTGTAAATACGACGTTATATGGAAATAAGTTTCGCGACCGATCACTGCGGTCGCGGTAACACAATCAGAGTCTCTCGTTTACATGCAAATTCACAACCGCATGGGGTGACTTGGGCCTTTAATGTAATTGCAGGCATTTAAGGCTAAAACAATTTAGAGGTAGAATTTGTTAAAGTAATGGCTGAGGAATAGCGGATATACACGACACTTATTTATCTTTGCTAAATTGCCTATCGATTCATATTACCTAATCGATAAATCGCGTTATTGACGATTCTTACGGCTCGTTTAACGGGTATCGGAACAGCAAATCAGATATTACTCTGATACCAGAATCGTGTTATCCAATATGAGATTGTATTAGAAGCGTATATGGCTATTGGCTTTTGCGCCCAGAATAATCATATATCGGTCCGCATTAGACGAGCTACGTTCTGATCAATTTGCAGTTAGGATCCAGTTACAGTAATGTTGATACGACCTGCGTATGAAACACTGAAACACTGCGTATGAATTAACTGAAATGTTCTAAATATTAAATAACTAAGATAGTTTAAAAACTAAAACAACCGACTTCAATGCCCCGCGAGTCAATTTCAGTAGCAAGTTTGAGACGTTTATCGTCATATCTCTGGAGATACTTATCAGATTTCAATGAAGTTACAATAAGACCATGTCGGAAACGTACTCTACCGATTAAAAAAAAATCATTCGAATCGATTCATAATTGACGGAGTAATCGCGAAACATACACACAAAAAAAAATATACAGACGAATTGAGAACCTCCTTCTTTTTGGAAGTCGGTTGAAAAAAAGTAGTAAGACTGTTATACACGTAAATTTCAACTTTAATTTGCTATTAGTAATTGCTTTTAGTTTGTTCGTGTAGATTATAGAACTATGATAATATGACCTTTAAAGAATTTTAAGATTGGCTGCCAAACGTGCGATTCATTTGCACGCTCAGTAGTGAGAGAACCGATGTGAACAAGTATGTCCTGTAATTTATGTCCTATTCTACTCTATGGCCTATCCCTGTAATATAATAAACCAAACTTATTTAACTGTTTCACCGTGAAGAAGGCAACAAAATATACCTATACAAATTTCAAAATTATATAATACATAGTAATATTTAAAAATGTTTTGTGGTATTATATACAAAGTATTGTATTATATTATATGTGTTATATTATTATTATATTATATTATTTATCATTATTATGAGGGTCCGGTGGCGTAATCGGGAGAACGGTTGGCTTTGAAGCCAGAGGTACCGAGTTCAAACCTCCGTGCACCAATGGATTTTTCTATCGAAACATTTTTTTTACAGTGGCCCTACTGTGAAAATCGCACATATATTTTTGGTTTCCGGTGAAGGAAAAACATCGTTAAGAGACCAACAACCCCCGCATGGTGGTAGGACACTATCTAGTGTCCGCCTGGCCACTACCACCTTTAAGTTAGAAAAATCTGTCGTCAAACATCTAAATAATGTGTTCCGGCAGCTATCCTTGAGCCAGTTCCCATTTAAGGCCTAGCGTGCTTACCATCCTTCGACCGCATCATCACTTACCAACAGGTGAGATAGTGGTCAAACGCTAGCCTATAAAATATTTATTTAGTTATTATTATAATTAGCCAAATCGGTTCACCCGTTTTCATGTTATCGCGTGACTAAGGCAAATCGGGGTTCATGTATATAAAACCCGAAAAACCCAAATTTTCAGAATCTGTTACCTACCCCATTTCAAAAAATCCTACAACACGTACTTACTTATTAATTTACAGAAGTACTTATGTGTAAAGTTTCGAATAAAACAGACTATCTCATCTTATTTCGCCATACAAACTTTGAACCCTCGTTGCATATCCGGGAGGAATTTTAAGATAATCATTTCTGAGCGGATACCTACGTTATAATAACTATCTGCATTCTAAATTTATATTGATAGAAACAATATTGATTTTCAGACTTTGTTACCCCACTTCACCCTTTTAGGGGTGAAATTTCGAAAAAGCCTGAAATACTTATTTATTTACTTAAGTACTTGTGTGAAGTTTCGAATAGAAAAGTCTATCTAATCCTGTTTTTCCATACAAACTTTGAACCTCCGTTTCATCCCCTTGAAGAGTGAATTTTGAAAAAATATTTCTTAGCGAATACCTATGTCAAAATAACTATCTGCATGCCAAATTTCAGCGCAATCCGAAACAATATTGATTTCAGACTTTGTTACCCTACTTCACCCTTTTAGGGGTGCAATTTCGAAAAAGCCTGAAACTCGTATTTACTCATTTATTTACTTAAGTACTTGTGTGAAGTTTCGAATAGAAAAGACTACCTATCTAATCTTGTTTCTCCATACAAACTTTGAACCCCCGTTTCATGCCCTTCAGGGATTAATTTTGGAAAATCCTTTTTCAGAGGGAACTAACGTCGTAATAACTATCTGCCACATTTCAGCGCAACCCGAAACAATATTGATTTTCACACTTTGTTACCCCATTTCACCCTCTTAGGGGAGGAATTTCAATAAAACCTGAAACACGTATTTACTTTTATTTTTACTGGAGTACTTGTATGAAGCTTCGAATAGAAAATACTATCTAATCTTGTTTTTCCATACAAACTTTGAATCTCCGTTTCATCCCTTTAAGTGGTGAATTATAGAAAATCATTTCTCAGAGAAAAGTAACGTCGTAATAACTAACTACTGCATGGCAAATTTCAGCGCAATTCGAAACAATATTGATTTTCAGACTTTGTTACCCCATTTTACCCTTTATGGGGTGGAATTTTGAAGAAGCCTGAAACACGTATAAACTTATTTTTTAACTGAAGCACTTGTGTGAAGTTTCGAATCGAAAAGACTATCTAATCTTGTTTCTTCATACAAACTTTGAACCCCCGTTTCATCCCCTAAAGGGTTGAATTTTGGAAAATCCTTTCTTAGTACACCCTTACGTACTAAGACAAATATACCCTCCAAATTTCAAGTCTCTACGACCAGCGGTTTAGGCTGTGCGTTGTCTGTCAGTCAGTCAGTCAGTATGTCAGGACAAAGATTCTTATAGTATTAGATTATTATGTATTATTTTATATACAAAGCGTTGGGTAAGGACCACAAGTTGATTGGTTTGACAACTTTGGCTATGTTGTCTAAACAAATCCATTGCTCTTATTTAATAGAGAACTACTCGTATCTTAGTTCAAATACAGTACTAGCTTCCGAGTAAAAAAAGTTTTTCATCAAAGAAACCTTTTGAGAATCTTACGAAGCGCACAGAGGATTTACCACAAATCTTAAAAGCTGTACTTAATCGTGAATCGACCCCTAGGGTCTTTTCAAACGTGCCCAGCATGAAAATAACCGGTGCTCAAGTTACATTGATTTGCTCAACGGTCTTCAAAATATTTGGGCATCTACATTTTTGTGAAAATGAAAGTATTCTATTCCATTCATTCGAATCGGTTAGAACGAACGTTAGTTGTACGCATAGATTTTAAATCTATGCGTACAACTAACGCATAGATTTTAAATCTATGCGTACAACTAACGTTCTGTGTTTACGAATACTATTTAATCTATACGTATACGAATTACATGTTTTAAGCGGAGTGTAGTCCGAAGTGGTACTACTGTGGCTGTATGTGTTTAATACATTTAAAAATAAACTGGGCAAGTGCAAGTCGGACTCGCACTAGTAGAGTTCCGTACCACAATACAGTATTTTATAATATCGAGCAAAAAATACCACTATCATTTTTCGCCAAAAAATAAAGCAAAGCAAAAAATAATAATTAATAAACATTTTATTTCTTATAACGCCATCTAACGTATAACAAAGGTGTTAGGGATCGACATTTCAATATAACGCCATCTATGGGACGTTTACCTAACTAAGCGTTCATAGATGGCGTGAAAAGCCGAAAAAACCACGTTTCTTGTATGGGGACCCTCTATTATTTTTAATTTTATTCTGTTTTTAGTATTTGTTGTTATAGCGGCAACAGAAATACATCATCTGTGAAAATTTCAACTGTCTATCACGGTTCGTGAGATACAGCCTGGTGACACACAGACAGACAGACAGACAGATAGACAGACAGACAGACAGATAGACAGACAGACAGACGGACAGCGGAGTTTTAGTAATAGGGTCCCGTTTTACCCTTTGGGTACGGAACCCTAAAAATGTATACGCGTTGCATGCCTCCTATTGAGAACTCGGGCAATGATACTTACATTTCAAATTTAAAACCACCCCCGACTGATCTATGTATAGTTTGTTAATTGAGACTCTTAAGCCTAAACACGACATGTCTGCTTTTAGTTGATTAGGAATTGAGTTCTGCAGATTCCATGCCCTAGCATCTTGCAAAGAGAATACCGTATTTATAAATGATCAGGCCAAGTTGATTTCATAGCGCCATCAACTAAAAAAGAGCTCATAGTCGGATTTTCTTGAATCAAAGAACAATCACGATAGTTACTCAATCGAGAGTTCGTGAGTTCGAATCCCACCCCACCCATTGCACTATTGACGTGAACCCACTCCAGACACAAGCATATTTAGCTTAGTTGGAGGGGTTAACAAGAATACTAGTAATGTGCAACCCACATTGCGAGTAATATTTAAAAAAAAAAAAAAAAAAAAAGTTACTTAACAAACAAAAAAAAAACAAAATTTAAATATGTTTCATCCGCTTTGGAGCTACGATGCCACAGACAGACACATATATACACCCCTCTTTTTGTGTCGAGGGTTACAAAAGGGAAGCTATAATAATAATCTAGAATAAAATATACATGTTTAAAATATTTTAGGGGTCAATGTCACCCACAGTAGGTTCTTTGTTATATTTCTGCGTCCGTAGGCTAAGACCTTAATCCTACAACCTAATCCCTGTATGATGCTACATAGCCAAATAAAAAATCACTGGCAATATGCTTCTTATATGTCATCAATCGTTTTGCCGAGTTCCGATATGATATTTGATGCCTAGACAGCTTGGAGGACGGGTTGGCATAGTTTTACTATGTCCATTCGGCTAAAATCAGTTGTACTACGTGTATTGGGCTAAAATCAGTTGTAGGCACTTTGTGCGTTGGGCTAAGATCAGTTGTCTTGTGCTTTGTCTCATTTTTCAACCGACTTCCAAATAGGAGGTTCTCAATTCGTCTGTATGTTTTTTTGTGTATTTTACGAGATTACTCCGTCAATTGTGAGCCGATTTCAATGATTCTTTTTGTAATCGGTAGAGTACGTTTTCCAAGTGGTCATTGTATTTTTTTAATTTATTAGTGCGTTGTAATTTCATCGAGATCTGATAAGTATCTCCAGAGATATGACGATAAACGTCTCAAACTTGCTACTGCTAGGCTATTCTGTAAGCTATCTCGACAGCGGAATCCGCGGTGAGATTCGAATCGAGATCGATTTCGTACTACGAAATTCAACCGTATTACGAATTAATACGGTTACATACATAGTTTGCGCCAATTAATGTAGACCTCTGAGTTATATGAGCGCTGATACAATTTAGAGGTCTAGCTTAATTGGTTGTTACAAAAGCCTCGGTGGGCGAGTTCAACTCGACTTGCCGGTTTTTTTTTTCAAATATTATTCTTTAATAAGTTAAAACGTAGGTAGTAATTATAAAATAATGTTTCCTATTAGTATAATCTACAATATTCTAAATAAAATTTATGGAACTATAGGTATTTGTATACATAAAAATATAGGTACCTAGTTACGTCTGCCGACTCTACAGATAACACGCGTCAGCGTTCTATATTCTGAGTAACGTAATCAGACACCAGACGCTGAATGGACAAACAACAGATAAGAGCATCCGTCCCACGGTGGTCTGATATCGAAGCTCTAGATTTAATTTATATTTAAGTTAGTCTTAGACGAGCTCTTGTAGAGAATAAACGTCTTGAATTAATAAAGTTTTATTTTTTAAAAGCTCCTTCGGCTCGCTCAGCTCTTGACTGGCGCAGCCGGTAGGATTTCCGCGTCGCGAATAACTTCACTTTAGTAACGCGCTACGTACGTTTTCACGCGTTTTACGGAAATCCACGAACCAAATAAATACGTCGAGAGCACCGTTGGTGCTATTGCTGCGTTCCGGAGGACAACGTTTAAGGCTCAACGAGGGACATGGACAGTCTGTAAGTAGACCCAAATCGCTATTTCCAGTCTTATTCCAATCCTATTCACTGTTTTAGTTATATGTGTCTAGAAATCAGAACGTTATTTCCAAACATTGAAGTGTGTTTTGTGATTTCTTTTAAATGTGTTTAGTGTTTTATAATAAATAAAGTGTTAATCGTAATAAATAAATAAATTAATAAGTATATTAATTAAAAATAATTAATTAATTAAATTAGTTAATATAAAAAATTAAAGATGGAAAATATAGTGCAAGTACCCCGCGACTTTGCTAACGTCATCCCCAAATTCGATGGTGACGAAAAATTACTTAGTTTATTTATTAGGAAATGCGAGTACTTGATTAGCTGCTGTAGAATAGAGGGAAATCCACAGCAGGACCTGTACGTTTACCATCTTATAACATCCAGACTTACTGGTAGAGCAGCCTCTCTCATAAGCGAACGACAAGATTTAGATACCTGGCCTGATTTAAAACGGGCATTTGAACAGCATTTTGGTGATCCCCGTTCGGAAGAATGCATTTCAATAGAGTTAGAAACTTTAAAAATGAACAATGGCGAGTCATATCTGGATTTTTGCAACAGAATTCAACACGTTAAAAGCACACTGATTGCCAAAGTCAATTTAATTGAGGACGTAAATCTACGTCATAGTAAGATAACGATATATGACAACATGTCAATGAATGTGTTTTTATATAACCTGCCGGAAGAGTTGCTTCGCATTGTGCGTCTTAAGGGTTCCGTTTCACTAGAAAATGCCTTAAGCATAGTGCTCGAAGAAGTAAACTTTATGTATCAATATAATGCGAAAAATAAAATGCTTAGATCACAGAATCAATTACAGCCTAAGGCTCAAACTACATATCAAAATCCTTTTATGGATAAATTTGGAATGAAGCCTTTCTTCACTTCAAATCAACAACCTCAGCAAAACTTTAAATTTGGAATTCCCCAAAACAATGCTGGTACTTCAAGTCCTCACACACCACAAACAAACTTTAAATTTGGTGTACCACACGCTAAACAAATATCTCACTTACCTTTTTCACAACCCCAACAAGCTGGATATAGACCACAGCTTCCCCAACAATTGGGCTATCGACCACAGTTCAACCAAGGACAACAGCAGTTTGGTTATAAGCCTTCATTTAACCAAAGTCCACCCCAATTTGGCTACCGACCTCAACTCAACCAAAATCCACCCCAATTTGGCTATCGACCTCAATTTAACCAAGGACCACAGCAGTTTGGCTATCGTCCACCTTTTGCCCAAGGCCAACAACAATTCGGTTACCGCCCCCTACAAAGATTAGCGCCTCAGCTATCTACTGATGTGAGCATGCGTACAGCTCCCCCACTGAAACCTCAAGGTTTTAGAATGAACGAACTGTACAGCCTAAATGAACCTGAAAGTGATGACCTTACTTTTATGCCTGAAAATCCTGAAACTGACTGTTACATTGACTACAATGATAACTCCCCGACTGACAACGTCGACACTTACGAGACTAACGCTGGACAAGATGACCAAGCCTCAGCTGTTCACAGCATTGAAAATTTTCACATCAATGCCTCCAACAAGCCCCTGAAATAATACAACTTCATTATAATACATTGAAATTACCACACGTAATAATACCCGAAATCAATTCTAAATTTATGATTGATACCGGAAGTTCGAGATCATTCATTTCACCAAAAATGGCTAGTGAGTATTTTAACGATTTCAAACACTACGAGCCGTTTGAAGTTATAAGCACCCACGCATCTAGCCAACATAACGAAGTTGTAGTAATTCCGTTATTCCCAACATTTAACAGCACTGAAACGCATAAGTTTTATATTTATGATGTTGATGGCTGTTACGATGGACTCATTGGCAGTGACCTTCTGAAACAATTGAACGCAAAAATTGACATGCAAAACCAAATTCTCTATACCCAATCATCGGCTATTCCTATTATATACAATCCTAATAATGAAATAAGAATAAGCCCACGTTGCGAACAAAGAGTGAAATTACCGACAGACCTACAAAACGGCGATGCTATATTAAACTACAAACTATTTTGTGAAGGTGTTAGAATGCCTACCGCTTTAGTTAAGTGCGAAGACGGGTATGCAACAACGATCATACAAAATACTTTGGATACTGAAATGACTCTAACAGTTACACGACCTTTTGAAGTAACTAAACATGACGGCGAAAAATGCAATTTTCACAAATTAGATGACCGAAATAACATAGAGATTGATCAGATATTGACAGAAAATGTTAGCAACTTGCGTTTAGACCATATGAATTCAGAAGAAAGAGACTCAATTAAAAAGCTTTGCCTTGAATACAAAGACATCTTTTATACCGAAAAATTACCGTTGACATTTACTAACGAAGTTAAACACCATATCCGCACGCGAAACGAAGACCCAATATACATCAGACCCTATAGGCAACCTCAAGTAATAAATGATGAAATAAATAAACAAGTTACTAAAATGTTGGAAAATAATATTGTAAAAGAGTCGTATTCTCCCTGGAGTGCCCCTGTGCACCTAGTGCCAAAGAAGTTAGACGCGAGTAACGAAAAGAAATATAGACTTGTTATTGACTACCGAAAACTAAACGAAATTACAATAGACGACAAATACCCCCTACCAAATATTACAGAACTATTTGACAAACTAGGACGAAGCTGTTACTTTACTACCCTTGACCTAGCCAGTGGCTATCACCAGATAGAAGTCGCTGAAGAAGACAGACAGAAAACCGCATTTAGTATAAACGCAGGACATTATGAATTTTCCCGTATGCCGTTTGGATTAAAAACGGCACCGGCAACTTTTCAAAGAACGATTGACAATGTGCTACGTGGCTTGCAAGGAATACACTGTCTTGTGTACTTGGATGACATAATTATTTATTCGTCCAGCTTGCAAGAACACATAGTAAAACTACGGACCGTTTTTGACAGATTACGACAAACCAATTTAAAAATTCAGCTAGATAAGTCCGAATTTCTTAGAAAGGAGGTCTTATACTTAGGTCACACAATAACTAGCGACGGCTTAAAACCTAACAATGACAAAATTAAAGCCATCCTAGAATATCCCTTACCCCGAAGTACAACCGAAATTAAAAGTTTCTTAGGACTTATTGGGTACTACCGTAAGTTCATTAAGGACTTCGCTAAAATCACTCAACCAATGACAGCACGACTAAAACAAAAGCGCTCAATGCCTATCGATGACGACAAATACATAGCAGCCTTTGAAAAATGCAAAGAGCTTCTTGTAAATGCCCCAATTTTACAATACCCTGATCCTGACAGGCCTTACATACTGACAACGGATGCTTCAGAATTCGCTCTTGGAGCAGTCCTTTCACAAGGTCCTATCGGTCAGGATAAGCCCGTAGCGTATGCCAGCCGAACACTAAACGATGCGGAAACGCGTTATAGTGTTACGGAGAAAGAACTGCTCGCAATAGTCTGGGCAGTAAAACACTTTCGCCCTTACCTCTACGGTAAGAAATTCACCATAGTAACAGATCATAAGCCGCTAGCCTGGCTTAACTCTCTAAAAGACACAAATAGTAGATTGACACGCTGGCGATTAGGATTGTCTGAATACGACTTTGAAATAGTTCATAAAAAGGGCACACTTAACGGTAATGCCGACGCATTATCGCGTATTCGAATAAACGCATTAGGTAACGATGACAATATATCCACACAAGTGAATATTGACTCAGACGAAAATAAAAACCGAGAAATAAGACGACTGACAAAAGAAATAGAAGCATTAGGAAAATTACGAAAGAAAACCTTAGCACAACCAGATAACATAATATCTCTAATATCTGACGACGAAAATGAATCGGCTATATCAGATTCAGAAGAAACGGTTAGATGCCGTTCCCCCTACTCGATACAATGCCCTTCGAGTTCAACTTTGACAGCTTCTGAAAATTCTTCTAGTACTGAAACCGCTCATTCAGGACAAGATACCGAATCTAAAGGTATCCCAATCCTGCAGGAAGCTATAGACACCAAGCCCAACCAAATTTTGGTTCATTCTTGGTCTATTGATAAATTAGCAGTTAAAAGTATATCCCGCGAAAAACAGAAAATTCTTGAAGTACACTTACCTTTGAACCGAACTGACCTTGTCAAACAATTTCTAAAGGAGTATATAAGAAACAATACCAAATACTTCATTTACTTTGAGGAAGAACAGCATAGACAACAATTCGCACAAATGGTAATATATTTGTTTAAAAGAGAATCTGTACAATTTTTCGAGTGTACCAAAAGAGTAGTATTTGTAGAGGATGAATTAGAACAGAAAGAAATTGTTGCCAAATACCATACTGGTAAAACATGCCACCGTGGTATTAAAGAGACCTTACTGCACATTAAGCGCACCTACTTTTGGCATAATATGGAACAAACCATTTCCAGTTTTATAAACTCATGCGAAATATGCAAACGCATGAAATACGACCGGAAACCGATTAAGCCTAAGTTACAACTAACACACACCCAGTCAAAACCTTTAGAGGAAATTTTCATTGACCTATTTACAATTGAAGGACGCTATTATTTGACTGTAGTTGATGCCTTTTCTAAAATCGGTCAAGCTCTCGAAATACCTAATAGATCAACACCGGAGGTTGTAAGAGCCCTCATTAAATATTTCTCCTTGTATGGCGTACCCCACAAAATCAGTTCAGATGCTGGTTCTGAATTTAATAATGCTCTCTTGAAAGAACTTTTAGCTCTTTACAAGGTAGATCTCCACATAGGAACCCCTAACAACCCGAATTCTATGGGCGTCATAGAAAGATTTCATTCTACTATCATTGAAATCTACAGGTTGGCTAAGTACGAGCATAAGTACACCGATGCCGCTACCGTAATGACATACTCTATCATGGCGTATAACCACTCTATACACTCAACCACTGGTTTTACCCCATTCGAAGTTTTATTAGGACACACTGATTCTAGAAATGTATTTAATTTAAATTTCGAGAAACAGTACATGCAGCAACTGATCAAAGAACATGCTAAAAGAACTAAGTTTCTATATGATCATTTATCAGAACAAGCCATTAAACAAAAGGAGAAAATAATAGAGAAAAGAGGAGGAGAAACAGTAGTCGAAATAAAACCCGGTGATGTAGTATTCACTAAAGAAGTTAATAAAAGGAGTAGCAAAGACAAACCACGTTTCCAAAAGGCTATTGTTGCTGATGAGATTAGTAGAAACGTAGTTCCGATTCAAGTTAAAAATCGAAACACTAAAGTTCCATTAAAGAATGTTAAACGCCCTTCACAGGCACCTCCGCATCCTCCTGGTAGTAGCCATGGTGACGCAACTGCAGGCCCTTCAACTTCAGGCACTAGATAGAAACCCTGGAATCCTGTTTACGAAAACTGGCGTTGCAGTAATTAGTAGTGACAAGTGGACTATCGCAAAAGTATTAGACATTAAACCCCTTGAAGAAGATTTAAGGTTTAACGTTCAACTACTTTCTGAGTTAGATAAGTTAATTAAGATTTATTTTAATAAGAACTTTACGGATAATTTTGTAGATGTTAGAAGTCAAGTAGCATACATTAAAAATATAACTCTAAACAAATTTACCCAAATCTTTCCGAACATTCGAATCAAACGAGGTCTAATTAACCCACTAGGTTCACTTATAAAAATGATAACCGGAAATCTAGATAATGACGATGCCATTCAATACGATAAATTAATTAATGAAATGAAAACGCAACAAAATCAAAATAACAGAAAACTAACGGTGATTACCGAAATGGTGCAACTTTTGACAAATTCCACTATTATATTAAATAATAATCTTGCTCAAATAAATAATAAAATTGAAATGATAGCGCAAAATCTAATGGAGTCAGAATATTTAGGAATACAGTTCATTAATACATATAATCTACTAATCCATAATTTTCAAGTTATTTACACCTATTTGGATGAAATAGAAACTAGTTTATCGTTCAGTAGGTTAGGAGTTTTACATCAGTCTATAATAGAATCAAATAAGTTGTTACAGCTACTTGAAAATATTAATAATAAAGAAAAAATAGTTTTTACGCCTAGCTTAGAAAACTTAGTTAAGATAGAGCAAGTTATAACACTTAAAGCCTATTTGAAGGAAAATCAAATTACTTACCTTTTGGAAATACCGCTGATTGAAAAAGATACATATATCTATTATAAATTGATTCCTTTACCTGTATTATCCTTTAACTCCACCGTCGTCATAATACCCAAGTATCCTTACCATTTGGCGAAAGGGTTGAAGACCAGACTGTTCACTCATCCATGCCAAGAAGTCGACGAGTTCAGATTCCTCTGCACTGATGACGGAATGTTTCAATATATTCAAGACCCATGCATCACCGACCTGATGACGTATGCTGAAAACGTAACGTCATGCATCCAAATTCCCATAACCATTGAGAAGATCAGAATCCAGTTCCTGCAAACAAATAGATGGATCCTGTACAGTAGAGATGAAGAGCTGCTTACAAAGACATGCGATGGTGAACTGCTTCATCATAAGATCAAAGGCACCTATATAATGACCTTAGATGATCCCTGCGAGGTGAAAATTCAAGACATCATATTGAAAAAGCGGCAAATGTACATTGAAAATATAACATATTATCCAGAGCTACCGATCCTGAACTTACCTACACTCTTCTTACCTGACGAAAGGAAACCCGCTCCACCTGTAAACCTGGAAGGCTTGGACCTGATGGACCTGAAACTATTGTGTTAGCTTTAAAGAAAAGTGATACTGAAAATAGTGAAAGTGTAAAGGCAATTATTGAAGTGCGTAGTATAAGCGTTTGGACTCTCGGACTCTATATTTTAATTTGTATAATGCTTTGTTACCTGGTCTATAAATATCATCCAAAATTATTGTTAAAAACATGTTCTCGAAGTTCTCCCAAAAAAGATAACTTCGAACTTAAGGAGGGAGGAGTTACGTCTGCCGACTCTACAGATAACACGCGTCAGCGTTCTATATTCTGAGTAACGTAATCAGACACCAGACGCTGAATGGACAAACAACAGATAAGAGCATCCGTCCCACGGTGGTCTGATATCGAAGCTCTAGATTTAATTTATATTTAAGTTAGTCTTAGACGAGCTCTTGTAGAGAATAAACGTCTTGAATTAATAAAGTTTTATTTTTTAAAAGCTCCTTCGGCTCGCTCAGCTCTTGACTACCTACCTTTGCCTCGGTATTATAATATTAAGGAAAATGTACTTTGGATTTCCCCATTATAATATTAAAATGGGGAAATCCATGGGGTAACGGAATATTTGAAGGTCAAAATTGAAGGGGATAAGTATAATATTAACTGTAGAATGTATGAAGTATGTACATATATCCGACGATAGTGTTTTCTCCTTATATAAGAATATATAAGCAAAAAATCTGTCGGCATAATTTTACGGTGTTTCGGCAGCACACAAGCCTCTAAGAGTCAGACGATTCTTGGCCTAGCGTGTTCACCACATCATCGCTTAACATTAGGTGACATAGCGGTCAAACGCTTGCCTATAAAATATAAAAATTAGAATCTTTATAAATATTAATATAGGTATTAAAATGTATATAATAAACCATGAACTTTTTTTATTCCATACATCATCATCAACACCAATATTATAAATGTAAAAATAAGTATCATTTATAATATTAAAAATGATACTTTATTTTTGGCCATCGAGTCAGGGGGTCCAGATATTTTTAATTGAATTTTGGAAGTATAAGACTTCTTCTCGAATAAACGGCTCGACCGATTTGCCTGAAATGTTGTATTAATACATGTCATAGGGCAGAATAGGATATAGGATACTTTTTTTCTGGCTGTCGAGTCAGGGGGTCCAGATATTTTTAATTGAATTTTGTAAATATAGGACCTCTTTTCGAATAAACGGCTTGACCGATTTGCTTGACATATTGTATAAAGACAGTTCATAGGGCAGAATAGGATATAGGATACTTTTTCTGGCTGTCGAGTCAGGGGGTTCAGGTTTTTTTTTATTGAATTTTGTAAATGTGTGGCTTCTTATCAGCTAAACGGCTTGACCGATACGGCTGTAATTTTATACATATAGAGTTCATATGGCATAGAAGCACATAGAATACTTTTTTCTGGCAGTCGAGTACAGGTGTCCAGATTTTTTTTATTGAACTTTGTACATGTGCAGGCCTCCTCTCGGTCAAACGGTTCAACCATTTCAGCTGAAATTTTGTACACAGACAGTGACAGGTGACAGGACATGGAATACTTTTTTTTTGGCTGGCAATTTCGGGTGTCCAGATTTTTATTAAAGAATAATGTGTGGCCTCTTATCGGCCAATCGTTTTGACCGATTCAGCTCAAATTTTGTACAAATACAGTTAATAGGGCATAGAACGACAAAGGATATTTTTTGTAGCAGTTGAGTCTTTGAAGAATCTCTTCTGAGAATTTTGTGAACGTGTGACCTCTTCTCGGTTAAACGAGTTGACCGATTGGGCTGAAATTGTACAGAGACAGTCAATAAGACATAGACCACGAGTAGAGTCTATTATCCGTGCACATAAGTTACTTTTTTTTACAATCGAGTGCGGTTGTCAGTTTTTTATTAATGAATTTTGTAAATGTGTGGCATCTTTTCGGCCAAACGGCTTGACCGATTAACATGAAATTCTGAACGAAGACATGTAATAACAACAATAGAGCAAAGGATACTTCTTTTGTGTGTGTTTTCTGTTAAGTGTGGGTGCCTATATTTTTTGTTAACTTTATATAGAGTTAACATTATCATAAAAGTTTGACCTTAAGTTCGTCTATAATGACTTAATAAGTGTCTTAATTAGGCCATAAAACTGTCAGGTTCATTAAAAGTCACAAAATTTACGCACTGGCTTTGCTTGCACAACGTGTTTTATCTGCTTTGTGGGAAGTATTTCAGAAACTTTCGTGTTTTAACAGCCACATTTAACCTTAGGGCAATCGGTGTTGACTTAATAGGTCATAAAAACTGTCAGGGTCATAAAAAATTCCTAAACAATTTTCAGTGATAGCGCTCTCTGCGGTCGCGCAAGCATATGTTTTATCTACTTTGTAAGTAATATTTTAGCAACTTATGTATATTAATAGCCACATGCATCAAAACAAGCCATGAATTAAAACAGTACAACCTTCACTAATCATAATGATTATTAACCTTAAAATGAGTGCATTTTTGAGTTTAAACTGAATGACGTCATCGGTGTTGACTTAATAGGTCATAAAAAGTCGTCAAATTTTTCGCGCTCGCTTCGCTTGCACAGTGTTAGCGCTCGCTACGCTCGCGCAAGCATATGTTTTATCTACTTTGTAAGTAATATTTCAGCAACTTTTGTATAATAATAGAATAATAATGCATCAAAATGAGTAATAAATTAAAACAGTACAACTTTCAATAATCATAATGATTATTTATCTTAAAAGAGGTGGATATCAAGTTTAACCTTAGGGTCATCGGTGTTAACTTAGTAGGTCATAAAAACTGCCAGGGTCATAAAAAGTCGTAATCATTTTTTACGCTCGCTTCGCTCGCGCAAGCATTTGTTTTATCTACTTTGTAGGTAATATTTCTTAGTAGTAATATTGTAGGTATTAATTTTTTATATTAATAGCCACATGCATCAAAATGCGTCATTAATTAAGACAGTACAACCTTCAGTAATCGTAATGGTTATTAATCTTAAAATAAGTGGATATCAAGTTTAAACTTAGGGTCATCGGTGTTGACTTAGTAGGTCATAAAAACTTTCAGGGTCATAAAAAGACATAAAAAAATTAGCGCTTCGCAGTAATATCGCTATATAGCGTTATTATACGCTATATAGCATTATTAATGCGAAGTTATTAAATATAGCGTATAATAGCGTGTTTTAACAACTACTAGATTAGACTGACCCAAATACTTAAACAGCAACACTTGGTAAACCTTAGTTAGGTTTACCAAGTAATGATTAATGACTTTAACAATAGACAATATCAAGTTCGACCTAAGAGTCATCTATAGTGACTTGATTATTAGGTCATAAAACTGTCAGGGTCATAAAAAGTCATAAAAACTGTTCACTCGCGCAGCTATTCACCTTATTTTCTTTGCAAGAAATGTTTCAGGAACTTTTGTGTTGAGTCAAACATTTAAACAGCACAACTTCGTATATCTAACCAGAATTATTAATGACTTTAACAATAGAGGATATTGAGTTCGACTAGGGTCATCTGTGGTGAATTGGCCTAAGAGATCATCGATCTTGACCTCAAAGACCTCTAAGTAATAGAACGCACGCAGATTTGTAAACCAAATGTTGCACGATTAATCATAATTAACATGCAACAATACTTATATATACCATTATCGACATTTTACCGTCCTCCACACAGGTTCACATCACTATTACGCACAAACAAGTTATTTGGCTCATCTTTGTTTACAATAGTTGTGCTCGCTGTTAAGCTTGTTTTCTAACTACCCTACAAATTTAGTTTTTGACAATTTTTTATGTTAATCTAATTTTAACTAAGTTTTCTATATTATATATTTGTAATTTTAGGTGTTCAATATATAATCTGGTTTATAATAGAAGTAGGTATTTGTGAAAATAAAAAAATAAAAAATATCTCTATATGAACGTACATCACAATTATTTAGCGATGTTTGCACATCTTGTTAGCGATTATTTCCTATTTAAATACGCACTCGGAAATCCAAGATACAGGTCTAGAGCCTAGTTTGGATTTCACAGAATTTTCTATATTATATTTGTAGGTTCTGTGTTGTTTGAACGTGCATTAATCTGTTATTTAACTTTTTTTTGGCAATAAATATTTTTCATTTTCATTTTCAAAGGTCATAAAGACTCAAATAACGCGGGCGAAGCCGCTAATAGTAACAGCTAGTTTTACTATAATCCGTACTTCCTAACTAACATTATAAATGCGAAAGTAACTCTGTCTGTCTGTCTGTCTCACTTTCGCACCAAAACCACTGAACAGATTCAAATGAAATTTAGTACACAGATAGTCTCGAGCTTGAGAACGGAAAAAAAAGGAAAAGGGAAAAGGGGGGGAGCGAAGAGAGAGGGAGAGGGGAGGGGAGGGGTGAGGCGAGGGGTGAGGCGAGGGGTGAGGGGAGGGGTGAGGGGAGGGGTGAGGGGAGTGGTGAGGGGAGTGGTGAGGGGAGGGGGGAGGGGAGGGGGGAGGGGGAGGGAGATGGGAGGGGGATTTGTGCGGCGTGGTACGGTGCGGTGTAGGTGGGGTACGCATGTGTCTTATTTGTAAAATAATTAGCCTAAATATTTAAAAATGCTACCCAATGACACTATTCCACGCGGACTAAGTCGCGGGCGGGCACAGCTAGTATATGTATAAATTAAAGCAGTCTGTTACACAGTTATACACACTTTTATGTAGTTTCACCTTTGTGTCTTTGGGTAATCAAACATTGTAAGTTGATCCACTTCCCCATGTTCAGTTTAGCAGAAATTTGTATTGATATGTTTTTTTATAAAATGTTGCAGCAAACAGGCTAGCGGCCCACCAGATGGTAATGGTGATGGATGGGAATGATGGTGGTTACCGCTGCCTATTGACATCTGTAAAACCAAGGGTATTGCCGATGTATTGCCTACCCTTACTAGAAAGCACTTTGATAACTCTTAGTTTTAAGCTACCCAGATTAAACGTTTGGGACTGTTTCAGATGGAATCGTCCGAATCTGTTTTTTTATGTATGTTCACCGATTGCTTGAAGATGCCTAAACCGATTTATGAAATTCTTTTATTGTTTTCCAGGTGGTCCCATTTAAATTTTAACGAAATTGGTCGAGCCGTTTTGAATATATCAACATTTGTATTACGATGTATTTGTATACTTCAACGACATGCATGACAAATACTTATTGCTGGCTACTTTAACTAGTTCGACGTTTGAAGTCGGTTCTTTTAGTTTTTTAACGATCTTAATTTATTTAACTAATATGTAGCTCAATCGGATGACAATGCAATGTTGTGGTACCACTGAGCTAATCTGATGATGGTGACAGCAGAAGGTCATGGGTACTCCTAAACTACGTACGAACAACTTTAGTTATATATAATCCGATTATAATAAAAGGTAACAGGAAATGACACACATAAGGTATGACGCTCGCCTGAGATTGTAAACGATGCCAACTACTTATTAAAGGAGTATTACCCCGGTTGTCTGGAAGAAATCGCTTTTAGCGATAAGACCGCCATCTGTTATATTTTCTTGGTGTGCAAATAAAGAGTTATTGTATTGTATTGTATTAGATATAACATGTAAGGGTAATATAAAGGTATAAATATATAAGGACACCTCTTTTACAGACACATTATTTAAGAGCGTTTTAAGTGTTTTACTTTTAAGCAAGTTGTGACTCACATCAGCATCCGTTTGAATGTTTGATACATATTCTAAAATAAAAACTAACATGTATAATATTTTTTTGTAGAATAAACCTATTCTTCAGACGATTTTTGTTAAATTCCCGAACAAAATTGTTTTTTTAATTACGAGTTTTGTGTTTTAGTTACTTTACGTTGTTGTGTTTACATCGCTAAATAAAATAAATAGACACTAAATGTGTTCATTTATTAATTTTTCGAGATGTAAACTCAAAATCTTTTCCTGTTATAAAAATTTATTCAAATAAAAAAGTCACATTCGTTTCTTACCCGGAGCTACCGTTATACTATATTTATTTGCGTGAATCGACGATCGTTGTTTGCTTGGTTATTGACTTGGGAAAATATTGTTTGTTGTAGCGGCTTTCTATAGTATTAGTTTACTTTAAGATGGGGATCGAGTTACCTGGTCTACGTGACTACCTCTCAGTTTTGTCAATATTCATTTATTCGATGAAATCTCTCGGGTCGCAAGACGCCCGTACCTTTGGAAGGCATTGACGGAGCTGAAGCCAACGTCAAGAGGCCCTTTACAATGTATTATCTTAATTATAAATTATTGTATATGGATGGGAGGATATGATAAACTATGGAAAGATGGTACAAAATATAGGCTATTGTTATAAATTCTTAATGGTCAGTGGTCTGGACTATGGGATGAGGTACGGCACCCGCCATTTATGCCTCATTACAAAATATTAAGGCGGGTGGTGACTTGCTAAACACTTAATGGGCCCCCCATAAAGGCGGACCGTTATATCGGTGCCGAGGGGCAACATTGGCGTGGATAGCTAAAGGTGTTGAGAGGTGTGCTGCACTTTCATTAAACGCTACTAGCGGCTTTATGCCTTTAACACTTTCACCCTGGATCTTAGGTCTTAGCTCTTGCGATTCCCACCACCGGCCAGTCGTTCAAGGCAAGCCGGGGGTCAGAGGGTCTCATTTAGCCCTCACGGAATAGGGGTTCGCGGTGTCGCCACTCACCGTCGGCTCGCCACAAAGCCGCCCCTGTGGGACTATCATTATTATTATTACAGTCGTGTTTTACTCGCTGAAAAAAAAACACAAAGCTTAGCTAGTCCGCCCTATGACCTATCTCACCTGTTGGTAAGAGACGTGATAGCACGCTAGGCCTTAGAATAAGAACTGGCTCTCAGGAATTGATGTGTTTTCTGCATAGTAACGTCTACAGAGATTTGTTTGTTTGACAGCCGCGATGGTGTAAAGGATAAATGGCTTGACTTCTCTGCGAAAGGTCTTTCTGGGTTTTTTTTCTGGTTATTTCTGTTTTTTTTTCTGGTTCAAATCCTAGCACGGTTGTTCATCCACAGTTGGTAGGAGCATTATCATAGCAATGTTCTGCCTGACTTGCTACTAAAAAGTAGCTTGTCACCATTAAGGAGAAAATCTGCCACAAGCTCCCGTATTCCAGCAGCACTTAGGCCTCCAGAGAAAGAGTATTCTTGGCCTAGCATGTTCACTTTAACCACATCGGCACAGAATAAATAATAGTGCAAAGTACCACAAGCTACATTCGGAGAATAGGTATTAGGTATTCGTAGACAGCTAGGACACATAGGTAGCATTGCCATTGCACATAATACAAAACCAGAATGTGTATTGCTTCGTCTAGTCGTCCTAACGGCCGCCTTTCAAAGTTGTTAAGAGGGTTGATGTTGGTGAGCAGAGTATGTTACAAAGACATCACTGAAAAATAATAAACCCAACTGCGGATGAATGGACTAAATTGGTCGTAAAAAAATAAAAGAATGGATACTTTCCAACTTAAAATTTTTATAGATCCTGAATGGCTATTTCAAATTAAAATGATAAGATAAACATAAAGATGATTTTCAAATACCTATTCCATGATACTCCTCTCTCTTTCATCGCGCAGTTGAAAAACCTACTAGTTGGATAATATTAAGAGGCTGTAGGTATTACCCATACTTAGCAACAGGTAAATGTACTAGTTATTATCAAACAACAATGAGCTTAATTAGGTACTTTCCTGTACAAAGTAGGATTATACGCTAATTAAAATATTTATATTTTACTAATATTTTATTTTCGTATTGAGTTTGTTTACCGGCTAGCGTTGACTCATTAATCGCAACAAAATATACATAATACAAAACTTGAGATCGTTTAAAAAACTAAAAGAACCGACTTCAAACGTCGCGCTAGTCAAAGTAGCCAGAAGACTAGTAACTATTATCTAATCTGTGCCAGTAGTACTCGTAAGTAGTAAATCGTCGAGATAAGTAAATGCATCGTAATACAAATGTTGATAAATTAAAAAAAGGCTTGGCCGATTTCGTCAAAATTACAATGGGACCACCTCGGAAACGTACCCTACCCATTCATCATCATCATCATCATAATCAGCCGGTATCAGTCCACTGCTGGACATAGGCCTCTCCCAAGTCATGCCACTGAGCCCGATCTTCGGCTCTTTGTTTCTAGTCACTGCCCACCGCTTTACGAATGTCGTCGCTCCACCTGGTAACAGGGCGTCCTACGCTACGTTTACCGATTCGCGGTCTCCACTCTAGAACCAGTCACCATATAACCCAACGGTTATCGGTCCTTTTTTTTTTTTTTTGACCCAGGAAAATCCTTTATGCATACCAACTCGCCCGGGGGAGCGAGATGATTATGTGGGACTCGCTGCCTAAAAGGCAGGATACCGCACTAAAAAACCTGGGGTGAGCCGTCATCCACCGTAGTGGGGCAAGATGGGATCGCGGTGGCATTCACCACCTTGCCCCGGTGGCAGACCCAAATGGGCCTTTGCCGCTGTGGAGGGATAACCTTGCTCACCAAGGTCACCCCTCAACCGTCACGTGGGGTAGTGCAAGCCGTTAAAGAGTCCCCCGACTCTCCAACAGTTACCCCACAATGACAGAGGAGTGTGGCTCGTCTTCTCGTCAAACTTACCACACCCTCTGTCCCTCTGATGACTGGTGTGCGAAGAGCAAATACCCCTACTCGCACACCGTCCGCTGTTCGAATCGCATGCCATTGCCAGTGGCATGCGAGACTCCACTCTACGACCGTCACCGGCCCCACCACTTGGCCCATTGGGCCCACGACCCAGGTACACAATGTGCACCCCTCAATAACAGAGGAATGCGGCACGCGCTCTCCTCAGCAACGCCCCACATCCTCCGTCCCTCTAATGACAGGTGTGCGAAGGGCAGATACCCCTACTCGCACACCGTCCACCGTCCGGCTCACATGACGAAAGCATGCGAGCAGCCCTCTTGCAGCCGTTACCGGCCCCGCCACTAAGTCCGAGCATTATGCTCAGACCCACCACCGGGCGGCTCCCACCACCGAGCCCGCCCTGCCCCGTCACACTGTGCCCTCTGCTAAATATCAGAGGGACACGCGGAGGAGCCCCTCACATCGGAACTTCGCTATCGGTCGACAACTTAACCCAGTTGACTGGGAAAAGTTGTCAGCCGATACCCAGGGTACACCACGAGGAGGTGTTCCGACCCGCACCCCACGGTTATCGGTCCTACGGCAGATATGACCAGCCCACTGCCACTTCAGCTTGTTAATCCGATGAGCTATGTCGATCACTTTAGTTCTCTGGCGAATTACTTCGTTCCGGATTCGATCTCGCAGAGAAACACCGAGCATAGCTCTTTCCATAGCTCGCTGAGCGACTTTAAATTGGTGGACCAGTCGAACCGTGAGTGTCCACGTCTCGGCTCCGTATGTCAAGACGGGTAGGACGCACTGATTAAAGACTTTTGTCTTTAGGCACTGTGGTATATGCGACGAGAATTACCTACCCTACCCTAGCCATTAAAAAGAATCATTCGAATCCGTTCACAATTGACGAAGTAATCGCGAAACATACACAAAAAAAATCATACAGACGAATTGAGAACCTCCTCCTTTTTTGGGAAGTCGGTTAAAAAATAGAACATTTTCGCGTTGAGATTCGAAGTTCCATTTTTGCATCAGAGGTATTTTTTTTTTATATGTTGCTAATATTATCTTTTTCTGTAGGTTATTTAACATATTTACGTTTATCTGACATCTTTTACTTAAGTCAGTAATTTAGACATTTTTAGGGTTCCATACCTTAATAGGTAAAAAGGAACCCTTTTAGGATCACTTTGTCTGTCTGTCTGTGTGTCCGTCTGTCAAGCCGCTTTTTCTTAGGAACGGGTAAAGATCAATCAAATTGAAATTTATATCAAATACCCAAGTTTACAGTATCTTTCAAATGTAAAAAAAATCTAACTTTTAAGTTAATGCGATCAAAAGATATGACCGTTTAATGTTCCATATTTTTGCGTATTTTGCGATTTCAAAGGAATCAAAACTTATAGGGTACTTCCCGACTTCCGTCGACCTAGAATAATGAAATTTGGCATGAAGAAAATTGTGAATATGTAATTAATTGACAAAAAAAAGCAAATTTACTATTACAAAGTTGTTATTTGCGGTTGGTGCATGAACAGTGTCTAGGCGTCGGCCTAGGGCTTAACTGCAAAGTTAAGTTTGTCCTTTAACCTAGTTTGATAAATTGGAAAGGAATCCTCGGAGGGCGAGTCCAACATGACTTGGCCGGTTTTATTTTAAGGCTTTTAACTTCATTACTAAGTATATAACAAACTCGCTTCCCGCCCTATGTTTTTATTGGTCTGCCTTCAGTACGCATAGATCTTTTAAGTTTAATAATAATTGAGATAGTTAAAAACTAAAACAACCGACTTCAATGCCCTGCGAGTCAATTTCAGTAGCAAGTTTGAGACGTTTATCGTCGTATCTAACTAACGCGTAACATACACACACAAAAAAAAACATACAGACGAATTGAGAACCTCCTTTGTTTTTGGAAGTCGGTTGAAAACTGATGAAAACCGATGATAATTGATGATTTTAATGCGGACAGACAGATAAAACAGAGTGATTCAAAAGGGAGGTTCATAACCTGGATTAAATGCGGGCAAAGCCACAGGGCGCAGCTAGTGTGAATCTAAAGAGATTTTTTTTAGACATTCCTAGATCCCTCTGCGAAAAAACGATCTAGTAAGACGTATAATAGTATTTTTTTTTAATTAAAAAGCATACTGGTTGATAAAACAACGAGAAGCAACAGATAGCAAGATATCTGCTATTGGTTCAACCAATCAATATAAAGCCAATATAAATGGTACGATAATATCGTCGTAAAGGATATTCGGCGATCCGTCTCAACCCGACTTTTATAGCGATCGTTTATCACCGGGGCACTTGACGCCACTGATTCTACAACCTTTTTTAGGGTTCCGTACCCAAAGATTACTAAAGGAACTCTAATACTGAGACTTCGCTGTCCGTCCATCAGTCCGTCTGTCCACATTACACAGGGCTCTGATAGGTTCCATGAACCGTAATAGGTAAGTACTTGAAATTTTCATGAAGTAGTATGTAAAAGATTTTTTTGCATATCTCTCACATAGTAATATGGGAAATACCGAGCATAGCTCTCTCCATAGCTCGCTGAACCGAGACGTGGACACTCACAGTTCAACTGGTCCACCAGTTTAAAGTCGCTCAGCGAGCTATGGAGAGAGCTATGCTCGGTATTTCTCTGCGGGATAGAATCCGGAACGAAATAATTCGCCAGAGAACTAAAGTTATCGACATAGCTCAATGGATTAGCAAGCTGAAGTGGCAGTGGGCTGGTCATATCTGCCGCAGGACTGATAACCGTTGGGGTAGACTTGTCCTAGAGTGGAGATCGCGAATCGGAAAACGTAGCGTAGACGTCCTGTGACCAGGTAGAGCGACGACATACGAAAAGCGGTGGGCAGTGACTGGAAGAGAAGAGCCGAAGATCGGGCTCAGTGACGCATCTTGGGAGATGTCTACGTCCAGCAGTGGACTGACACAGGCTGATGATGATGATGATGAGTAATATGGGAGAGATATGCAAAAAAATCTTTTGATCGCGTTGGCTTACAAGTATCATTTTTTCCCCGTTCCTGAGAAAAACGGTCTCGACAGACGGACAGACGGACAGACGGACAGACGGACAGACGGACAGACGGACAGACGGACAGACGGACAGACGGACAGACGGACAGACGGACAGACGGACAGACGGACAGACGGACAGACGGACAGACGGACAGACGGACAGACGGACAGACGGACAGACGGACAGACGGACAGACGGACAGACGGACAGACGGACAGACGGACAGACGGACAGACGGACAGACGGACAGACGGACAGACGGACAGACGGACAGACGGACAGACGGACAGACGGACAGACGGACAGACGGACAGACGGACAAACGGACAGACGGACAGACGGACAGACGGATGGACAACAAAGTAAATGTATAAGGGTTATCTTTTCTTTTTGAGGTATGGAACCTGGAGTTTTCGGAGTGTTTTGCTTGATGTTATGAACCATAATAGATATAGACATGAAATCTTCACACAGTATGTATTACTATGGCCGCTATAACAACAAATACTAAAAATGCCATTAAAATTAGTTGCGTAGTTTAAAAGATCTAAGCGTACAGACAGCCGGAGCTACTTCGTTTTATGCTACGTAAAGATTTTACATACATATTTTACATATGTAAGATTATGTAGTAGATTATGTAGTATGTAGATTTTACATACGTAAAGATTATAAAGGCTTCGATTTCACGTTCACCAAGTTCCGGCAACATGTTCCTTGCCTGCCAGTTATGAAGACTGGTCGAGGTAGTTGCCTGTGGATTAAACTAAAAATTTAGTTATTTGCTTTTCTAAGTGCGGTCTTTCAATTCCACACAAGCGCAATTCCATCTTAGACGATGTCTTCACTTAACATCAGGTAAGATAGGGGTCATGAGCTCGTCTTCCAGACGTAAGTAAGTAAATAAAACCTATATTTTATATTTGAAATTCGAAAATTCGCAAGTCTAAAAACTAAACATATTGGGTTTATTATGATCGTGCACGGATACTGGACAGAAAACTCGCACAAAAAAGCAACGTAGACTAAACCTGACGTTTTTTTTCTATCAAACGTGACTCACTCTCTCTCTAACTTATTTTAGCAATAGAACGAAAGGTGTGAAGAGCTGCGTTAGCCGCTTTTAAAAGGGCCCTGAAAAAAATAAACGCGCGAGTTGGTGCTAGAGAGTAATTGGAGAACGTATTGACATTTTCCAAAGTGTATACAATTATTGACTTTACCAGTAAGCATCGAGTTGTTAGGAATCGTGTGTTAGGATTTTTATATTGGCAATCATGTTGTGATTTTACATTTTATTTAAATCGCTTGTCTAACGCGGGAAGCTGCTACACTTCAATCAATCGTGCAAAATCAATCGTTGGAGGACACTTTGCATGTGTACTGTAAACTGAATGTAAAGTTGTTGGAATAGCCAACGTAATTACGATATATATAATACGATATACGTTTATACGGTACGCACTTGACCGATTTTATTATTACATTGCTCCTTGCGTCGAATATTTTGTAGTACACCAATTAATGGAAGCTGAAACTCGACCCGGCAATCTGATAAAACGCAAATAAAAAACGGTTTTCCTGAAATGGGAACAATTCGATCAAACATTCTAATTGCTATTGGTTTCCGTTTATAGCGGTGTTGTACTAACAATGTCTGTAAAATGTAATTGTTTTAGTACAAAAACGTGAAAATTGTTTCTGAAACTCGTAATAAAATAATTCTTTTTCGTTAGTCACTAATCTGCAGCACTACTTTGTCATCAAATTATATACTTCATATCATTATTATATACTATAATATGCTAATAAGGTTGTTAACTAACTCATAGCAGGTAGTTTGCTATAGACATTTTAGAATAGTTGTACATATGGATTGGACTTAATTCAGTCTGCTTACTGTTTACTGTCCTGCAATTGGTTGAACTGCCGACTTTTATTTTTACAGGTAGTAGGAGGAGGAGGAGGATAGGAGCATTAAATTGATGTACCGCCTGATTTGCTACCAAAAAGTAGCTTACCACTATCAAGAAAAAAATATGTTGCCGCCCATAATCTTACAGTGTTCCGTAAACACAGCCCATGAGAGTCCGACCATACCAGGCGCAGAGTGTTCACAATTTGGCGACAGATTTTCCAGCTTGAGGGTGGTAGCTGGCCAGGCGGACACTAAGTAGTGTCCAACCACCATGCGAGGGTTGGGGGTTTCTTAACGATGTTTTTTAGTTTACCGGAGGGCCACTGTGAAAAGCGCACATAAATGTTTAGATAGAAAAAGCCATTGGTGCTTGAGGATTGAACTCGGTACCTTTGGCGTCAAAGCCGACCATTCTCCTAAGACACCACTGGGCTTTCTAAGTTTGGTAGTTCTGGTACTCTGTAATATCACCGGATCGCCTCGTTTGCAAGTAGACGGCGAGTGGATTACTCGGTGACAACCAGCTGCTTGAACGTTGACCGCGCGCTGTCCGGGAGTGCGAGTGTTGCGTCTTTAATTTTTTTAATCAAGCGTGACCTTGTTAACTACGCCATGTGAATGTCGTGTGATCAACCAGTGATCGACCACGCGACATCTACCTGTGGACTACCTGTCGACAACGAGGGAACGGTCAACGACGAGGCAGTGAGGAACGGGTGATGGGTATAATGTGACCTTAAGAAGTCCTGTCTTAAAAACTACCCTTTTGTATTAGCTTATATTACACTTACACGTGTTAATATATTCAGAAATACGAAAAATACAAGTTTATCTTTTGTTACCATACACATAAATAAATACATTGCGATACACCATTTTCTGCTTTTGAAAGCTAAGAATGATCATAAATCTTGCCTGTCACATTTATTTGTAATTAATTAAAACCATCTCGGTGTCCCGCGGGCAATGTAATGGAAGAACCTTACAAGTTTTAGATGAAAAACCTTTTATTTTCCTCGGCCTTAAGCAGAAACGTCTTTATTATTCCCTTATTTTGGCTTCTCTTTAGAGTTCCCTACAAAAAAGGGAAAAATGAAGGAACCCTTTGGAATTTTGTGTTATTGTATAAGATTTCATGAAATGTCACGAATAAACACGAATCTGTCGGTAGCAGGTACGTGGGCAGTACAGCCAGCGGTCACTTTATTTAAGTTGAGTATTTATTTATTTATTGATATATATATATATATATATATAAATGAATATATATATTCATTTAGCTAATCATTTAACTCTTAATAACAAGAAGTCACCTAGCGCTGTAGGTAATTAAGTAATAATATGTAAGCTTATAACTGTACTATTATGTAAGCTTATAAAATGTTAATCATCTTTGACTGCAAATACAAAACCTATGTACACCTAATATACCATATTATATTTTATTAGAGCTGTCAGATTATGGAAATGAAAAAATAAATATAAAATATATCAAAGAAGTTAAATCTATATTATAAATCGAAAGTAAGTTTGTTAGTTTATGACCTCTCTACACGGTTATATTACTCGATCGACCTAGCAGTATAGTGAAATATACAGGGTGTTTGGCTACCGAGTAGAGTAGATATATTTGAGACATGAAGAACAGTAAATCTTATAGACAAATTACCCCCATAATAGAGTTCCCCCCATTTGGGATTGGCTGCAATTTTATTTTTTGACGTATATTTTTGACCCGTATGTAATAAAACCCTGTATCTTTGTAACTGGTGGCCATAAAGACATAAAAAGTTCAATTCAAGGATAAATAATAATAATAATATCAATACCTAATAAAATCTTTAAAAAAAAAACCGACTTCATTACCACAAACAGGCACTCAAAAGCGAAAAATAAATTACTTATTATAAGCGCTACCCACTTATCTATTTGAAGTCGGTGCCAGCCAAGTCTATTGGATAGTAGATAGATACTATGTATGTAGTAGTAGTAAGTAGGTAGATACATGTAGGTAGTATGTATCTACTACCTATTAGACTTGGCTGGCACCGACTTCAAATAGATAAGTGGGTAGCGCTTATAATAATTATATCAAGTAATTTATTTTTCGCTTTTGAGTGCCTGTTTGTAGTAATGAAGTCGGTTTTATTTTTTTTGAAAAAGATTTTATTTTACTCTTTTTAGTACAAAACAAGTTTTAATTATATTACATGCATCTATAAAATTTCGTGTCTGGGCCGTTATACCCTGACGGATATATACTTTGTGAAAATTTCAAGTATGTACCTATTACGGTTAAGAAGGTACATCTGTAAAGTGCGCACATATAGACACACGGACGGACGGACGGACGGACGAATGGACGAACAGACAACAAAGTCTCAGAAAGTGTTCATTTGGTACCCTTTGGGTTCGGAACCCTAAAATGCCGCGATAGTGAAAATATTCACTAGTCAGAATGATGTCATCAAGGTATCACAGGATCACAGGACAATGTCCAAAATGGCCTTGTGCAATAAAAGCATCTGACACACACGATAATTAATTGTCTATTTTATTACAATAATTCCAAATACTTTTATAACACGGACTAGTTGTATTCCAAAATGAATATTAAAAATTATTATTTGCGATTATTAACATTAATTGCCGCCATATGGCCCACACAGTCTGAATCACTCTACTACGTTATAAGAGTTGGCACTTCCTTACATTGTTAATACCCGAATTATGAAAGCACTGTGTAGCCAACCTAACAACGAAAAGTATTATTTACGTAGTAACTATTATAAAAATGCTTATAATTTTTTATTTTTTTTGCAGTGTTGGTTGGTACAAAGTATGTTCATAATTCTGAGTTATTTATGTATGCAGTGTCGCGGGCGGGACTGATATGGCCGCCATCTTCGCCAAACGTCATGTCATGTCAAAAAATATTAGGTATGCTCAAAAACTTAGCACATTAACAAGACTTTGCCTGGTTGAACATTCCTGTGAAGACTAATTAATTCTCTCCGCCTTTGTTTCTATCTCGCTCACAGTTACCGTAAGAATATCAGAAGTCAATAATACTTAAATTCAAAAAATTATAACCACCCCCGACTGATTTGTATATGTAATCCGAGTTTATAATCAAAGCATATGAATAACTTTGTACATTGAGACCATTCCAAGGAGATGTCTCAGAATTAGATCAAGCTTGCCATATTTTTGCAATATCATTGAAGTAACAAGATACTGCGACAGCGCCATTTTGATTTTTTGACGTCCGCGGACAAAGGACTACGAGCTTATGAAAGTTGCTATCGTAGTTTTTTTTAACCAAAAAATAGCTGATAATATTTAAACGGCTGAACAGATTTTCATGAAATAAAGCATGAAATAAACACTGTCGACGAAGACCTATCTATCAAACAAAACAAACTAAATCAAAATCGGTTCATCCGTTTGGGCGCTACGATGCCACGATGACAGACATACAGATACACAGATACACACGTCAAACTTATAACACTCCTTCGTTTTGCGTCGAAGGTTAAAAACCAAAATCAACGTGAAGAAAGATGTAAGAACATTATTCAAGGTCATATTTTTTAGTCTTCAAAAGTATATGCAATAGCAACCTCCATTGTGTATAATCTTCTTGGGACTCTTTTTCTAAAACCAGTACATTCTCCTATGTTTGAGATATTTATCTCCATATCTCTGAAGATACTAATCAGATCTCGATAAAATTAAAATGGGACCACCTCGAAAACGTACCCTATCTATTATAAAAAGAATCATTTGAATCCGTTCACAATTGACGGAGTAATCGCGTAACATACACACAAAAAAAAACATACAGACGAATTGAGAACCTCCTCCTCTTTTGTGAAGTCGATTAATAAAATATTAAGAAATATATAATATCTCGGGAACTGTCCAAAATGATACAGCTGCACGGGGTTTAATGGATGCACGGTGAGGTCCGCCTTCGTTTGATCCATCGGTGCTGTATCACCGTGTATAGTACCTAGTTATTATTTATAGTTTAAAAATATTATAAGTACATTTAATGCATTATTATGTCTAACTAGTCTGTAAAATATTTGCAGGCCGCAGGCTAGTGTGGAATTGGTATCGGTAATAAAATTTAGTTCCAAACTTAATATTATATTCTAATATGAGCAATAAGGAAGAACGAAATATGTATTATTGGGGTTGAGTGGGTCTTTGGTAAATAAATATTAAGTTCTATTATTATTCCAATTAACTAATTAACACGAAAAAAGCGTTAAATGTTGAGCGAAGATAATTTAAAAAAATGTCAGACCGTCTTTGACTTTGACCGATCTTGCCAAAATATCTACTTACATAATTGACATTGTTCTATTTTTTTTAACCGACTTCATAAAAATGGAGGAGGTTCTTAATTCGCCGGAATCTTTTCTCTTTTTCTTCTATTATCTCTCCATCTCTACCTTTTTTTTATGTTTGTTCACCGGTTACTCGAAGATGCCTAAACCGATTTGGAAAATTGTTTTTTTGTTTCAAATGGTATCCTTCCCAGGTGGTCCCATTTTAATTTTAACGAAATCGGCCGAACCCATTTTAATATATCAACATTTGTATTACGACGCATTTACTTATCTCGACGACTTACTAATTGGCTGGCACTTTACTTACTGGCACAGATTATGTAATAGTTACTAAGTCTACTGGCTACTTTGACTAGCGCGACGTTTGAAGTCAGTTATATTGTTTTCTTTAACGATCCTAAATTATTTAATATCCTATAGGCTAGCGTTTGACCACTATCTCACCTGTTGGTAAATGATGATGATGCAGTCAGAGATGTTGAGTACGCTAGGCCTAGCTCATGTGCTCATGTAATGGCAACTGGCTCACAAGGATAGCTGCCGGAACACATTAGATGTTTGGCAACATATTTTCTTACTTAAGAGTGGTAGCTGGCCAGGCATCCGCCTGTGAAAAGCGCACATACATTTTTCGATGGAAAATTCGATTAGTGCTCGGCGGGGATTGAACTCGGTAACTCTGGCATCAAAGCCGACCATTCTCCCACTTACACCACCGGGCCCTCAGATATATCGCGGACTGACAATAGTTTTAGTCTCAGAACGTTATATACATACTTCTCCTTAAGACGTGAGCCGTCCTAATCACACGTCGCGGTGCAAGTCCTTAGGACGTGAGCCGCCGTAAAAACACGTGACGGGTTAATAAATATCAAGCCTGAATAACTGACAAAGTGGTGGTCCAGCCACAGATGGAGTAGCAAAAGTTCTACTACTAATCATACACCCAAAATATAAACAAACCTGCCTTACTATTTAGTGTATCAAAATTAGTGCAAATATTTCTATTATCTTTTTAATGTTTCGTCAATGTATATCAAAGGTCTTGTAACATGCATGAATGGGTAATATTGGATTTTTTCAAGCTTTCAAATATTGTTTTTGACTAGACGCCCTATGTCTGCCATTAACTAGGCTGTCTAGGCCATTAACAAAAAGGTCTCAATGTCACGCTGTAAGCCTCTATGTACTGCGTAAATCTTTTACGTAGAATGTTTTACTCAAGAATATTGAAAAGCCTTTCTTTGTATTCCAAATGGATATTTTATTTATTGTAAATAGTTGATAGTCCATGGATCAGAAACTTTTTACGCAAATTTTAATTAATAGTTTATAAGAAGTTTGACCATCATTTTTAGGGTTCTATACCCAAAATGTACTATAGGAACCATATAACTTAGACTTCGCTGTCCGACCTTCCGTCCGTCCTGTCCTTTTTCAGCCCAAATCACAAGTTTTTTCGTAATTGCTATTTACTTACCATACATATTAAAAACGACAATCATTTGGGTCCTACAACATAGATACTAGATAGATACATAGATAGATACTTTTGTTAGCACATAAGGTATATATACGAAATAAAAATGTCTATTTATTGACTTCGTATTACGGGCCTGTTAAGAACGGCTATTTCAGGCCATTCCCCCACGAGTTAGTAAACATCGGGTAAAACTACGCTTGCAACTTGCTGATACTTTGCTGCTCTTTGCTAATGAGAAGTATTTATTTATAATTGCATGGAAAGCATACCGAGTGTGGTCTGTGAGTGGGCTGCCTAAAAAAACTACAGTCGATTTAAAGATTTTCTCCTTTTTTGAAATCAGTTGAAAATTACTCAGTATAGTTTCAACATAGAACGAAACAAAATACACAACAGAAGCTAGACGTTAGCAGTACTATATTACATTACCTACGTTTTATATCGGTATTGGATACATACAGGCAATAAAAGAAATTGCGAGACGTTCCTAACAGCTGCTTATGCAAAGACCCAAGTCGGTATGTTTACAAGTCGCTCCCTTCTATTGATAAAGGGATTGCCATGAAACGTTTTATGAAAGGATTATAAGCGGGATTTGGGAATAACGAAGCCAATAGATTTATTTTCAGGCTTAATGATTTTCAATAACTTTAGTTGAATAAAAGTTTTATACACCTCAAGATAAACTTCTGTGTACAGAGTTAGATGTTTTTTTTATTTTCACGATTTTTTACATTTTTCATTTTTTTTACGACTACATTTGGAAGGCCTAATTTTCTTCGATGATACTACGACTCTACAAACAGATCATCTTGTATTAAATTGCATAGCATAGAATTTCATACAATGGCTATACTTTTTTAGTTTGAAAGTTTTCGCGTAAATTATTCATTTTAATGTGAACGTACCGGCTTTTGTTCGCGTGTATTTACTTCGGATATGCTCCGACCAGGTTTCAACCTATTACGTAGGTCATCGTCTGGGAGCGGCTAGGATGGCGGCAACGCACGTCGTATTGCCCGCGCTTCCCGGCGCAACTTCTAAAAGTGGCTATACTGTCCAAATCACGACAATTTGCATTCAATTGTAGCCATAGCCTACTAATTATAGTAGGCTCGATTCAATGGCTGCAGTGTGCTAAAATCCTAGCGTTGCTAACTAATCATTTTTAAGATAATAAGAACAATACTACTGTGCTGTCGTGTAACGCAGCCTGCATCAGTAGAGTATCTACGCAACCATGAACTTATGGGGGTTTATGTCCGAGCTCTTGTTACTCTTAGATTCCACCCATTATCCCGAACAGGGAAACGCTACAATACTACGATGTATAGTCACTACGGATTGACAGCTCTATACAAATCTCTATTATCCGTACTTAGTAGTCAAATATAATGTGAACGAGCTACGAAATTTCAACTGCTGAATTCCCAACCTCAGAATGGAATGAAAATCAGCAAATATCAAAATGTTTGCGATATTACGTGTGAGGAATCCCATCGCGGTTGTAAATCTTTATATTTTTCGCGCTTCGTCGCCTTCGTACCGCATCGAGAATGTTCGCTCTGGAGAATTCTCAGAGAGATGCCAGAGATCATGAGGATACAACAGTTTTTTTGAAGCAATCTAAATACAATACCTACTTGTACAACTCATACAAAACATTCTCAATTGCTATAGTAATAGCGGCAGTTCTTAACTTTAACGTTAAATTTCTTTATGATACCTATTTTTAGAATCAAAAGTTAATTTCATAAAATGATGGTTCTAGAACTATTTTTATTTAGCATCTTTTACGCTTTACTGAATAAGACAAAAAAAAAACAATAACTCGATCGTAATTTTGCTTTGCCTATCAGACGGGTTAAGAAAACCCATATTAGTTTTTTTATTCATTATCATTTAATTAGCACCTTGTTAAAAAAAGCGTATTATCATCAATCATCATAAATCATAAATAAATAAACATCATAAATCTAGAACTAGAACATTATTATTTATTACCTCACGATTGAGTCACGATGAATTAATTAAACATGTAAAAAGTTTAGGCATCACAGCGAACAGCAATTAAACTTTGTACAGAGTACTCAAACATACGTTGAACTATTAAGGTAAATATCTAAAGGTACAGCAAACACTACATCCCTTTAATCTGAGCTCACCTAATACTACAAAGGAATAGTTGGAGTTCATTTCATAATTATAATCAGTTTATTAACTAAACAGTAGTTTACGATGAGACGGCGTATTTATGACTAAGACTATATTCCGTTTCTTTACTCATGTGATATAAGCTAATTTTATGGTAATTATGTTACATCGTGGCGTTAAATTAATTACTTCGTTTTTGATCAGTAGGTGTATTGTATACCTACTGATCAATCAGATTGTTGGAACAGATAAAAAAATATATATGTAGCGTACTGTAATCCGACCATTAATGTATTATGCGCGTTAAAGTATATATTCTTAAAAATATTTTTGTTAAAAGATATCACCAATAATTTTCAGCGTTATAAAGGCAGCTATAGACAATTGCTATATATTCGTAAAATATTTTTGTTATAAAGATATCACCAATTATTTTCAGCGTTATAAAGGCAGCTTTAGACAATTGCTACTTTAGCTATGAAGTGGGATCCAGGATCAGTTTCAAGACTCGTCTAGAATTAATGTGCTCGAAGCATTGAAAATTGTATTTTACAGGACATTCAACTCGAGTACTTACTCCGTCTCTACGTGAAACTAATTTGTGATGAATATTTCTCTGCTGAATACTATACTAATAATTTGATAACTTTATTATACCTGCTATTTTATTATAGAAAGCTTAGTATTAGTGTTTGTTTGTGTAGACGTATAAGTTAAATATATAGTTATTATTTATTAATATTTATTTAATACAAGTAACAAAATTAAAATTTTGAATAAACACCCACTACAGCGTTCTTTAAAAAGACATACGTCATAACATCTAAGAATCACCACTGATTAATTACGAACCGTTTAAAGACAAAATTGAACTAGTAGTTTTGGAGAAAAATGGCGACATGGATTTGCACAAACAATGTTTGCTGCAGCGCCCCCTAGAAAGTTGTCACCGTACCACCTATCTTAGAACATGTACTAATTAAACCCAAACCCATAACTAAAACTAAACTCATATTATTATGACAAACATTCAAGTGATTTGTCAAAGTTTACGAAACAATAAAATATTTGTGCTGAATCAAAAATAAATTAAGTACATCGTTAACAAAACATTTCCCAAGGATATAAACATTTTGGTCTAGAAATATTTAACTCTACTAATACGAAATCTATAAAATACCAATTTATTAGACACTCAAGCAATAAACGGTAACAAAAACGACTAAATACACAGAACAGATAATAATACTACGTACAGATAATAATGCGAAATGTTTAATTCTACAGGAAATAACAATGCGTACATTGTTGGCTGCTGAAATATTTTCTATTTATCATAAATGCTACTACTAACTATTCTTACCTACATTATTTAAAAGTAAGAGCCTCCTGTTTAGTACACTTTGACGGTTCGCATGGACATAATAAGTCAAATAAACGATAAGAAGAAATAAATTGTGTTTTATAGTCGTTAGTTTATTTTTAATCTAGTAAGATTATAAACTGTCGATAGATTGTAAACGGATAAACTAGACTTTATGGCGCCGCTATTGCAGCACGCTTGCTTCACTCGCTCGGCTCGCGCAATGTGTGGTCACTGCTGCTCTATCTAACATAACCTAACCCAGTCTTTAGGCCGTAAGTTTATAAACGAAACATGTCTAGTTTATAAATTTATGAAAATGTAAACGTTAGATTTTAAATTTTAGTGTCCGTATAATTACATTATATTAGCATTATAAGCTAACGGGTCGTACATTGACAGACATTTCAGAAGAAAGTTAGGCATACTCGTATTTTTAACTGACATTTTTTAAAATTGCGTATAAACAAACAATTGCCCCACTATCCCACTTGATGTTAAGTGACGATTAGGTCTATGATGGTATCGTACTTGTCTGGATGTGAAAGTCCAAATTTTTCCAATCAACATAGTGCATCTGATTCTACCCGTGTTCTCATTGGCTCATTGGGGTTTTCGCCCGTCCGCCACTGAATTCACCCCCCACTTGGTGGCAGACGGAAATACTTATGCCTCTCTACCATCACTTTTAGGATTCGGTGGTATAGATAGTTATACTCTTATGCTTATCTGCCACCATTCTTAAGATTCAGTGGCAGGCGATCTTACTCATATGCCTATCTACCACTACTTATTGGAATTAGTGTCAGATTTACATGGTAATAGATAGCCATCTGTCTACCACCATGTAGGGCATGTCAGTTGTATAGGTTGTCTCACCAATGTTTTGGAGCCAGTAATTCAGGAGCTCACACACTGGGACTCACCACAAGGTTGTAAATTTCTTAATTACAACGAAGACCCCTAAATGCCGCGATTTGATCAAATAGTAGCATCTTGCTTTGTCTGTCTGGCTCCTGATCTCTGGTGGAAGAAGAGTGATAAGAGTCTTTCAAGTTTTGCTTTTTTTTTATAGTAGACTTTGAGCAAACACTTATAGGTCTTCCAGAAAAAAAAATATTTTTTTTAGAAAATTGCAAATTTGGCCCTTGAATTAAGGATGCACTTGCTAAAAATCTGTGCAATTTAATGAATATCACAATATCTGTGTTAACTATTACCCTGCAATAATTGTAATAAAATAAAGTAAACGGTAGTAGTTTATTAGTTAGTTAGTTTATTATAAAACAGCAAAAAAAAATCAATTATACAAAAGCATTCTGATATAATTGATTCGACTTTATTTTCAAACAAAAAATTGTGTGCAAAATTATATAAGTCTTAAAAATTAACCTAAATCCGCAACATTGCCTTTATATTACAAAAACTACGTCTAAATTATTCAAAAAATGCAAAGAGCGGAAAACCACGACATAAAATGGCAACCCATAAAGATTATTTCTACCAGCCCGGGGAAATCATATTACTGTTTTCGGGTAGGGGCTTACATCGATTTTTTCTTAGTCACCATTCTGTATATTTTAATTTATACAACAAACGCAACCGAATAGAATCCCTATTGTTGTATTTCAATCATCTTTGTCATTTCGGATCTTTTCTTTTTGTCCGGATTTCATTGCCGATGTTGGCTTTGTCCTAGAACAATACTCGAGGTTTTTATCTAATTTCGGTAGAATTGTGAAAAAAACGTCAACTGCTAACCTAAAAATTCTATGCAAATTAAACTAGCTTCAGGGCCAGTGAACGCAAATAAAACGTATATGTTTCATATGCATTCACTGTTCAGGGCATGTTGAATCACATGGACATGGATGTCTCTAGGTGCAAAATTTTAACAGAGCAGTGACGTGCAAAATTTTGACAATACATATTTTTACGTGCCACAGTTCTGGCGAGCGTTTTTAGGGTTCCGTAGTCTTGACAAGAAACCCTTATAGTTTCGTCATGTCCGTCTGTCTGTCTGTCCGAGGTTTTGCTAAGAGACCTTTAATACTAGAAAGCTGTAATTTTGAAGGGGTATGTATATAAATTACGCTGACAAAGTGGTGAAATAAAATTATGAATAAAGTAAAAGTAAAACATATTTTTAAAAACAAACTTTTATCTGGGAGAATCTGGCTGAATACTCAAAGGGGAAAATGTACTAAAAAGTTATAAATAAATTCTAGTAAGTATTTTGCGTGTAGGTACTTACCTACATTCTTAAAAGCTTGAGACACAGAAATATATAGTAAGTACCTCCTAATCTGTAAAACGGGTAGTGCCTCAAGCTTTTAAGAATGTAGGTAAGTACTACTTTATGGAACCCTACACTGCGCGTGGCCTAACACGCACTTGGCCGGTTATTCTAGTTAATACATAATATAAATAATTAATGTGGTGCATGATTTGAGAATAAAATGTATGAATCACCTAAACAGTATTAGCTGCTCTGGCTGTATACACAACTAATTTTAGATCTTTTTAAAAATTAAAAAACTGACTTCAGATGCCGCGCTACTCATTTTTAGTTATTAGCAAGTTTCAGGTGTTTTATATTTCTGGATCTTTATATTTCTGGAGGTACTCATCTGATCTCGATAAATTATATAATGGTACCAAATGGGAAGTACACCAAATCTCTCAAACAACAAAATAATTTTCCAAATTAATTCCTAAACAACGGAATTTTGAGGTACAACCATAAAAATAGGAATAATAATATTATTCCTATTTCTGTGGGTACAACACACATTAAAATAAACTGGCTAAGTGCAAGTGGGACTCGCACTCGTAGGGTTCCGTAACACAGTAGAGTATTTTACAATTATAATTTTTCGCCAGCAAAACAATTACTTTGTTTTTATAGTGTTTGGAAAAACGAAGTTATATTTTTCGGTTTTGAAAATGTGCTATATCTCTCTGCTGACTATATCTCGTTCAAACATATTTTCATTGAAAGTGCATTTTTGTATAAATATCGTAAAGCGGTTCATTGAAGACATATACCTACCAAGTTTAAATTGTGTGGTCCTAAAGGTTTCGGAATAAAGTGGCTGTGACATACGGACGGACAGACATGACGAATCCTATAAGGGTTTCGTTTTTTTACATTCAGCTACGGAACCCTAAAAAGTGTCTGTGAGTCAGTTCCGACGCACGATTGGAGCGACTGGAGTTTACTCCTTTAAGTACGAATGTTTTTGGATTCGCGATAGCGGTGGCAATAGGCACCGCTATCACACAGAAGTAATTTTAATTCTTTTGTACAATTTGTAATTATTTAATACACACGCTTCTCTTAATACTGCGAGTCATCATCATCATCATCATAATCAGCCGGTATCAGTCCACTGCTGGACATAGGCTTTTCCCAAGTCACGCCACTGAGCCCGATCTTCGGCTCTTTGTTTCCAGTCACTGCCCACAGCTTTGCGAATGTCGTCGCTCCACCTGGTCACAGGGCGTCATATGCTACGTTTGCCGATTCGCGGTCTCCACTCTAGAACCAGTCTACCCCAACTGTTATCGGTCCTACGGCAGATATGACCAGCCCACTGCCACTTCAGCTTGCTAATCCATTGGGCTATGTCGATCACTTTAGTTCTCTGGCGAATTACTTCGTTCCGGATTCGATCCCGCAGAGAAACACCGAGCATAGCTCTTTCCATAGCTCGCTGAGCAACTTTAAATTGGTGGACGAGTCGAACCGTGAGTGTCCACGTCTCGGCTCCGTATGTCATAACGGGTAGGACGCACTGATTAAAGACTTTTGTCTTTAGGCACTGTGGTATATGTGACGAGAAGACACGACGGAGTTTCCCAAATGCTGCCCAGCCCAGCTGAATTTTTCTCTGGATTTCCTTCTCGAAGTTATGTTTGCCTAATTGTAGCGTCTGCCCTAGGTAAACATAGTTGGTGACAACTTCGAGTGGGATTCCATCTACGGCAATCGGTTCCGGAACGACGTGCTCGTTGTACATGACTTTGCTTTCATCCAAATTCATCCAGGGACCGATGCGATGAGAAAAATCAGTAGCAGTACTGAAAGTATGTAGGGCAAATTTTAGAGCAAAAAAATCCAAATCAGGGGCCATAAAAAATTGAATCGAGTGAAATAAACTCAAAAACTAAAAATTGAGAACCTCCTCCATTTTTGAATTTGGTTAATAGCCTTACCCATTCACTAATTAATAATTGCACATAGGTTGGATAAAGTTGTATAATAATTGTACAGATTTATACGATAAGACAACGTATAGTATCATAACGCCGTGTTAAAGTTGGAAATGGAAATGGAGCTGACAGATATAGTAAGACTGAGGTAACAATGACGATGGCAAGAGAAAGAAAATGTGTGAATTAGACAAGATCAGCTTATTATTTCCTCCAACATTTTTACATTTTTTAATAATTGACAGATTTAAGATATGTATTTATCCAAGCAGCCTGAGAAACGTGCATGCATATATTGTATTATACTTATGCTATTTCTTAAAGTTCGTAGATTGTTTAAGTTTGCTCAGTAACTTGCTACCTAAGCTCTCTGAAGAGGCATCACTATTCTTGAAACCTCAGACAAGAGACTTTTTGAGTATTTAGTTCTTACTAGTTTGAACTTGCGAGAATAAGAGCCACCTAATATTAAGTACTGTATATGTATGTAGGTTTATGTATTATTTTATTAATTTATGCTTTACCAAAGTGTGTATTTTATTTATATTGTACCACGGGCCTTAAGTAAGACTGGAAGATATCTCTTTATGACCGCCCATTGTACCTACTGTATTGTAAAGGTTTTTTTTGTAAATGGTGTACAATAAAAAAATATATATTCTTTTGAATTCTAAAAATGTAATGCAATTTAGTTCATATTTACACATTTAATTGTGAACCTATAGCTCTAATGACCCGTGTCACTGGAAACGCAAAATAGAGTTATCAATAATTCATTTTCCATTCGCCTTTGGATTTATTCATGACGTAAAAGGATTAGCGCGTTATATTCAATGGTTCGGAAAATTAACGCACCATGTGTTCAAAATTAGCGCTGATACAATACCGATACCGATCCGATAGCCGACAATACCGATTTTCGGGTCTCTAAAGAAGGTGGGTAAGGGTTAGAATATACAGGGTTTAGGACATATTCCAATTCTTGAAATGTAGAATTTCGTAACAAATACAAAATTGCTTTATTTTGTACAAAATAAAAGCGTGCGCGTTTACCATTTTCGACTACATTATCGCTTACTACCAGTAGGGCTATTCTGTAAGCTAGTTTACGCATCTCGCAAGCGGTGAGATTTGAATTTCGTGTTACGAAATTCAACCGTATTACAGTCGTATCACGATTATAAATTAGTAGTTCGACTCACCGCGGATTGAGCTTGCGAGATGCGCAAACTAGCTTACAGAATAGCCCTACAGGGGAGATTGTAGTCTAACGCTAGCCAATCAGATATGTTACAATAAACATGAATAATCAATAATAATATTATTAATGCTAAAGTCGGCTCGTATATTTGTTACTTCTTCACAGTCAAACAGTTGCATAAAGATGGCCAATTGGGCAAAATAAGATACTTTTTACTCGGGCAAAACCGCTGGCCGCAGCTAGTATTATATACTCGTATGTATATCTGTCTGTGCTGGGTAGAAATTGATAGTTAGCATTTATGTTTCCGAAATTCTGAGTAAACTTTTCTTGGCTTATTCAACATTTACATTTTGGGGTCTGGTAAGTTAGAGAACATTTCGATAAATATTTTAACGTAGAGACTGTAATGTTTTATGCTAAATTTTGATCGAATATAATAAAGCTCCTTAAATAAAATTGGCGTTTCATATGGGAAAAGTAAAACGTTATTTCTTTTTAATAAATAGGTACTTTTATTTATTAATATTACATATATCTGACGACGACGAGCCAAGCGAAGCGCAAAGAAACGACCTACCTTTTGTGCTTCGTCGTTTTTTTTAATCCTCATAACTTGGGTTTGGATTATGCTATTTCGCTACATTCACATTACATTGGGTATCAGGTGAAAAATGATGTTCATTACTTTTCTGTTATATAATAGTTCTCGTAGTAACGAGTAAGGTGTATCCGATGAACGTACAAGGCATTCTAAGATTTTGAGAGCACAAGCACAAGGCACTTAGAAGATAGCGACAAAAAGTGTCAATCGGAGACCTTAACAAAAACCCTGTATCTGGTTTCACTGCTATCAAGGCCTCCTTTACCAATTTCTTGAAAATTTTTATGAATCTTATATTGTATGTTAGCAACCGATATTTACCAAAACTTTGTTTCACGTGTATTTGGTATGAAAACTCTCTGTGTACCGCTGCATATTTTTAGAAATAAAGTTTGTTATATACGATATATACTATAAGACTTTGGACGGTAGAAAATTGCTGTAGAGAAAAGTTAATTTCACCCAGTTTTGTTTCTTTCTCGTTCACACATAAATTGTAAGAACATCTGTAAACAAAGTAAAGATAGGAGTGAAAACATAATTCTGGGTCATATATTTTTAGTCATCAAAAGTTTTTTCTACATGCAACTTCCATTGAGTATCTACTTGGTGTATTTAGATAAATAAACTGTATGCTCAAAGTATTATTATAATCAGGCAATAACATTTATTTCACTACTATCTTATGGCTTATGAACTGCTAATGTATACTCGTAGCATGTAATTGAAGGTATTAGCTAATTTTTAACCGACTTCACAAAAAAGGAGGAGGTTCTCAATTCGCCGTATGTTTTTTTTTTTTTTTTAAATTCAACAACTACTATTAAGATTATTAAATGCAAAAGTTGCTGACTGACTGACAAAAACTGCCGTAATACTACAGATTCTGAACCTTATTCAGAATTAATTTGAATTATTTTGATGTCAAATATTTTCTCTGACCTTGTTTTCAAAGTTATTATACGGAGTTACGATGTGTGGGTAGAAAGAATATACGTACTACGAAATATAAAGATTTTTATACAATAATTTATGAACTTACAACAATTAAAGTATTTTACTTATGTAGTGAAATACTTTAAAATTACATTAAAAAGTATCTTCCTGTAAATAAATTAGATGATTCTTGGAATGATGATGAAGAAAGGTTTCTAATAAGACTACGGCTCTTTGAAATTATAAACATTAAAATATGAGTGCGAGTGAATTTCGATTGTCGATCTGAGATGTTTTGAACATATCTTTGTAGGTTTTCAAAGAATCTTAATAAACTTATAGATTTAAAAACGGGAATTTAACGTGACTTACACGATGTCGATATAGCGATCGACATATGTTTCGGCCTCATCCGGAGGCCTTCTTCAGGATCTTGAGTGCGGGGCGCTCGCCGACGCATTCATCCTCGCACTGCGGGCCGCTGCTCGTGCAGCGCGGGCGGACGGAGCGGGCGGCGGCGGCGGCGGTGGTGGTGTTGGTGGGGGGTGATGATGCGGTGTATATAGTGGAGGCGCGGGATTAGGTTGGAGGGCTTCGTCTTCATCACTGCTGTTTACTTCAGACGAAACCTCATCCAACCGGCAGACGGAACTCAAGGTGTCCTCCTCACTGTTGCCACTGGTGACGTGCTTTCCATGAAGAACGGTTTTCCACGTATGTGACAGGTACCACCCTCTGTCTCTGTTGAAGTTACGACGACGACTGATCTCAATGGCTTCTCGGATTTTGCGGGGTACAAAGTACTTTTCACGCGCCAAAATCCGTGCCTTGTCAAATCTGATGTAGTGCGTCGTCCCAGATGTGAGAGCGTGCTCTGTAACCGCCGAGCTACCGCTGTCCACGTTCTTCATGGAAGCAATGTGTTCTTTGAGTCTTGTGGACACGTTTCTTCTGGTCTCGCCTACGTAGCTTGCACCACAGTCGCAAGGAACGACGTAGACCCCAGGAGCTCCTAGGGGATCCTTATCCTTTGGAGAGCGCAACAATTGCCTGACACGTGAGGGGGGGCGGAATATCGTCTTGATGCTATATCTTCGGCGTAACAAGTGTCCAATTTTGTCCGTGACCCCCTTGACGTATGGTAGGTACGTTGCTGCTCTCTCAACCTCTTCTTAATAACATTTTAAGACTACTCAGTGTACTAAATAAACAACCATAATAATCTGAAAAAGTTATATGTGGGCGTTCATAGATACAAGATTACATACCGGTGACTTGAGTACCTCTAAGGGCTGATTTCACCAGTCAATATAAACGCGATCAGGTTGACTTGAATTTGGTTTACATGTTTAACTGAGATTAAACCGGCATTTTGTATTTCACCACCACAAACTGAACGTAGTTACAGTTAAAACGAGTCCTAATTCTGAACTACCGATTTTGGGCGTTTAGCGCTCTTGCTCCCGTTTACACTGTTTACAGCCACTGTCACACGTATTTTGCGCGTTCGTTTCCGTATCCGTGCATAGCATAACAAGACGAGACGTCTTGTAATTTCGTTATTAAAATTTTAAATATTTTAATTCCTTAGGCTACATTTTAAAATTTGAAATTCACGATTCTGAACACAAAAATATATAACATGCACGGACACGGACATAAATTTGGTGATATGAATTTGTCAGTATGACAATGCCAAAACAATCTAATACGACAGCCGTGGATGGAATATTAAGCGGATGTGGCATTTAAATAACAATAACAATATGAGAAGGATAAAACTATACAATCACTGGTATGAGAGAGCGAGATGAACAACATTTTTTATCCTTTACCTGCGTATGCGATTAAACTGGCTCCAGCAATGTATCCAGGAGCCAGTTTTTAGTGCACCCATTGGCTCTCACCTGCTGTCATGTATAACCCGACCAAATTACGTTGTTCATTTTATCTTATAGCTGGCATATGTATCACGTGTTCATCGTTTTAGTCGGGTTATATCTCTATAGCTATTTCATTCGCATACGCTAATGTTGTCTCTACATATATATACTTTCTCTATGTACGACAGCTCTATGACGACATTTGCGTTCCATTGTGCGTAATAGCATAAAATCTTGGTTTTGGTAAACGCGATCAAATGGATCCGGATGGGAGGTGGTGAAATCAAGTACGCGTAAACCAAGATCAACATCGACGTTGTTGAACACGTTTTAGTAGAACTTAGTTCAATAAATCTCGATTAGTAGCATACATGGTGAAATCAACCCTAAATTAGGCAGTTGCCAAACAGGCTCAAAATGACGTAATCAATTTGCAAATCTACGATTGTACTCACTACGATTTGATGTCGAATGAAAATTTGAACGCGATCTCGCTGTGTAAACTCTCGAGGAAGTGCATCGGACATGCACGAAACCTAGGTCGAGTCATTCGACATTAAATCGTAGTGAGTATAATAGTCGGTATTTTTATAATCATGATTCAAACTCATTTTAACTATAAATCAAAAATCATAATATTCACAGTAGATTCGTTTTAATCCAAAGCCTTAATTGCCTACGTAAGCTAAATGTTATGTTGTTAGTCTTATAGTCTTACAATAAAATGGAAATGTATTTCTATTCAGTGCTCAGTTATTGCAATGGCTGCTAAAATCCACTCCACTGCGATATGCCAAATCACAGCGGGGCAGTGTTACCGCAAATCCTTTTAAGAGCCGTCAGCGGGAGGGCGTAAGACTTGACAGAAGGTCGTAGCTCACTTGCAGTGACTTCCATACAATTAGATATTAAATGTGGCTTAAAACATCGTTAAAGAAAAGTTCGATTTCTAGTTACAAGAAAGCCTGATCGATCGAAATAGTAAACATTTAAAATACGGATCCGGCACAGAATAAACATTCAGATACTGGCTTAATCAGTCAAGCTAATAAGACACACTTAAAAATCACGTTAATATTTCACAAGTTCCCTGCGGCTTCGCCCGCATTAAACATGTCTTTCATTTAAATTTTATTTTGTAAAAACCTTTCTTTCATAAAATATTTCACAAGAAGTTCCCTGCGGCTTCGCCCGCATTAAACATGTCTTTCATTTAAATTTTCTTTTGTAAAAACCTTTCTTTTATAAAAGCACATCAAAATAAGAAATATCCAAATCGGCCCACCCATTTTCAAGTTATGGCGTGACCAATGGAAATAGGATTTAATTAACCGACTTCACAAAAAAGGAGGAGGTTCTCAATTCGTCTGTATGTTTTTTTTGTGTGTATGTTACGCGATTACTCCGTCAATTGTGAACGGATCCAAATGATTATTTTTTCAATAGGTAGGGTACGTTTCCGAGGTAGTCCTATTTTAATTTCATTGAGATCTGATAAGTATCTACAGAGATATAAATACCTCAAACATAGGAGAATGTACTGGTTTTAGAAGAAGAGTCCCAAGAAGATTATACACAATGAAGGTTGCTTTTGCATATACTTTTGAAGACTAAAAAGTATGACCTTGAATAATGTTTTTACATCTTTCTTCACGTTGATTTTGGTTTTTGATAGATATTCTTATGGTAACTGTGAGCGAGATAGAAATAAAGGTGGGGAGAATTAATTTGTCTTCACAGGAATGTTCTACCGGGCAGTCTTGTTAGGGTGCAAAGTTAGGTAATATTTTTTGAAATGACATGACGTTTGGCGAAGATCGCGGCCATATCAGTCCTGCGACACTGCATACATAATTAAATGACTCAGAATTATGAACGTACTTTGTACCAACCAACACTGCAAAAAATGTATGAGCATAATACAAAGATTATATAATAGTTACTACGTAAATAATACTTTCCGTTGTTAGGTTGGCTACACAGTGCTTTCATAATTCGGGTATTAACAATGTAGGGAAGTGCCAACTCTTATAACGTTTATTGCACAGGGCCATTTTGAACATTGTCCTTTGATACCTTAATGACATCATTATGACTAGTGAATATTTTTACTAGCGCGGCATTTAAAGTCAATTTTTTAGGGTTCCGAACCAAAAGGGTACCAAATGAACACTTTCTGAGACTTTGTTGTCCGTTCGTCCGTCCGTCCGTCCGTCCGTCCGTGTGTCAATATGTGCGCACTTTACAGATCTGTATCTTCTTAACTGTAATAATACTTGAAATTTTCACAAAGTATATATCCGTCAGTGTATAACGGCACAGACACGAAATTTTATAGATGCATGTAGTTTAATTAAAACTTGTTTTGCACTAAAAACCCTTTTTATGTATCTATCTACTAACCAATAGACTTAGCTGGCACCGACTTCAAATAGATTAGTGGGTAGCGCTTATAATAATTATATTCAGTAATTTCGCTTTTGAGTGCCTGTTTGTGGTTATGAAGTCGGTTTTTTTTTTTTAAATAATTTATTTTATGAAACACAAAAATTGTGTGAAGTTTCGAATAAAATAGACTATCAAATCTTGTTGCTCCATACAAACTTCGAACCCCCGTTTCATTCCCTTAAGGGGTGAATTGTGGAAAATCCTTTATTTAGTATCCTTTTCTTAGAAGATACCTACATCACAATAACTATCTGAATGCCAAATGTCAGCGCAATCCGTTAAGTGGTTTTATGTAAGAAATTTTCCCCTCATTCACGCTGGGTTAACTTTAAGCTGAAATATTTGTTTTTGTTGGATTTATACATTTTTTTGTTTAGAAAATTGATCAACAGTGTGAACACGTGCATTCAAATTTGCTTAGAGATTTTTGTTGAACAAATAAGTTAATCTAGTAAAATCGCATGGTGTGGTGCGGTATTAGATAGAAATATTACTATCACTTGACCAGTTTGTACGTTTTGAAATGTTAGGTCAACAAAGTACTGAAATGCAATTTGTGACATTGTTTTTTTAAGCTAAAGAACTGCTTTCTTTTTACGCCTCTTTTCTCAAATATTGAATCGTAAACTGAATTTATATTCTAATTTAATGATAGCTGGGGATATAACAAAGCATGTGAGACTTAAAATCCAAACGTCTCAGGAACAAATGACATTCTCATTGCTAATAATCCAGTTTTGCATACCGAAGTATTTTATAGGTAGATGTAACCATGTACCATTTTTAACCAACTTCAAAAAAGGAGGTTTCTCAATTCGACCGTTATGACGGTCTGTTACGACGATAATTCGTCGTTTATGAACCGATTTTGATGATTCTTTTTTTGTTGGAAAAGTAATATCCCAAGGGTAGAACTATTCTAATTTTATCGAGATCTTATAAGTATCTCCAGAGATGTGGAGATAACCAACCTCAAAATTTGTAATTTTGAAAATTAATAGCGCCGCATTTGAAGTCGGTTCATTTAATTTTTTTAACAATTTTATTTTTATTTAATTCCTCCCCATCTTTAATATTAAAAAACGCCGGTTATACGAGCGTATTATAAATCTAAAATGTTATAATGTATTTAATATTGTAATATTGTTTAAGGATTTTAGTTTCTTTTTCCTTAATCTCCCAACATATTTGCAGATTGTAACAATGGACATTTTATTTTGTTTTATTACGAATTGCTAACAGAGATTGGAGTTGTTTGAAGGTTTTTTTTTTTGTTTTTTGTATGTAGAGAATTGTAGAGAACAAAGACTGTTTGCTTTCATTCGTAATTAAAATTTCTTTATGGAATAATTAAGATCGTTTAAGAACATAAAATACCGATTTCAAATGCTATGCTAGTCATTTCAGTAGCAAATTTGAGGTATTGATTTATCTACATAACATAGGTACTACTCTGATCTCGATGAATTTACACTGAGACCACAAATGGAAAATTTTCTACGTTGGTTAATAAGTAACGAGTTCTGAGGTAACAAACATAAAAAACTAATCGAATTGAGAACATTCTCCTTTTTTAAGGTCGGTCAAAATATTTATATTTGTTTACGCTGCAGGACTATATCAGATCGAGTTTACAGCGCATTTTATTAGTTGTTTGCTTCGCAATAATTACAGCACCCTCCATTAAAGCTCTCTTATTACTTACAAAAGGGTAGGTCTTATGCCCTCACCTATGCTAACATTTGACTATAGTATCAAATGAGTTGATAGTCGACACTTTCACACCTAATTTTGAAATGATACACACTAGTAAAGACTTTAACAGTTTGGAGATAAGGAAGAAATTCCTTTGATGGATAACGTGTGTCTAACAGCTAGGAGTGTCGCCATGTATTTGTTTTAGCGTAGGAAGTTGAAACAGTTTGTGAAACGTAGATGGGTTACGGCAAGGACGGGAATTAGTGGCTCAAACTCAAATATTATTGAAACTCGTGAGAGAATTGCTCATCTATTATGTATTCTATTTTAAAGATATTAAGGTTTATAAATAAAGTTGAGAGGCAGATTCATAACGTGGAACATCATAATGCTTTCTCAATATAGGTAACGAGTACGAGACGAGCCCACGCACGGGTTTCGAGTTATTTCAAGAGAGTTTTCTTGTAGCGCGTCGGCGTTAAGATCAAATTTATGTTCAGTTTGTCAGTGTCAAATTTTACTGTTATTTGATAAAAAAAGAAATATAAAACCCTACATTGGAGCACACCTTATCCGATGTACGATCCTATATTTAGGTTTTCTCACCAGATTATTTGACGAAAACGTAATATTTTTGTTGATGCTTTTACGTATTTCAAACATAAAATTAAATATTTTTACTATTTCATGTAAGAATGAACAATTTCTATAGAACATTTCTAACAAGCTAGCGGGTCATCTGATATAGCTTCTAGATAAACACTTCAAACTTTTTAATGAAAATGAATCAATTTAGTAAATTTGGTAGGTGTGGTCCTTTTATAATGATACGTTTATCTTATTTTTTTAAGGTTCTGAACCCGAAAGGTACCAAAGGAACCTTATTACTGAAATTTCACTGTCCATCCGTCTGTCCGTCCTTCCGCCCGTCCGCCTATCCGTCGGTTAAAGCCTAAGCCTTAAGCCGTAATAGGTTGTCACTTGAAATTTTTACGAAGTGTGTACTACTATAGCCGCTATAACAACAAATACTAAAAATATAATAAAATCAATAAAATTAAAGGGGATCCCTAAACAAGAAACGAGATTTTTCAGGTGATTTTGCTCGTTCTTATGAATTGTGATAGATAGATACTTGAAATTTGCTCGTAGTGTCTATACTATGGCTATAACGCTAAATGTGAACTGATTTGAATGATTAATTTTTTCATGGATAGTATTTATAAATCTTATCGGTGAGTCCCATTATACAATTCATTAAGATTTGATGAGTATTTCAAGAGATATGAAGATAAACCACCTTGCTAGCTGAAAAAAAAAACATAATATTGCGCGGCAAGTGCAGAAAGACATACACATCAGAGATACTTCATACTTATAACAACCCTTCTTTTGTGTCGATGGTTAAATAGAAAATGAACTATCATTTTTAAATATATGCACATATTTAGATTAAGACTAGTCTTTAAACAAGTTAGTAAATACCAGACTTCACCAAATAACATACCTTTAAAGATATACTAAATGGCTCAAAAACTTTAATCATTTGCAAAGTTTGTTCGACGCGGGTTGTGTCAAAGGAAGCACTCTTGTTTCGTAATTTACCCAGCATAAATATTTGGAAAACAGAACATAGATGTTTATTATAAAACGTATCTTGAAGAAGGCGTCTGGATGAAGCTGGAATAATATATGGTTGAAAGAACTTACCTAAGTGAATTTCAACCGCTATTATACGAAATGTTCCATCCGAAGAGATTTAAATTACCATGTAGTCCGTTTTTCGTTGTATCGCATCGTCACACAGTTCAAAGCATACAAAAAAAAAAATATATATATACTTTGTTCATTCGTTCATGTTCACTCGCTGAACGATACTGCGTCTGTGTTCATTCCTTAACTTCATTCGTTTTAGAGTAGTAGAAACTGATTGACCGGCGTCTGCATTCTGCAACATCTGGGTTAAAAGTTGTATAAACGGGTTGGGTGGGAGTTTAAATCTCTTCGGATGGAACATTTCGTATAATAGCGGTTGAAATTCACTTAGGTAAGTTCTTTCAACCATATATTATACTTCAATGTTCCATCCTCGAGATTTAAATTACCATGTAGATGTTTAGCGCCTGTTGCAGAATAAAAGCACTCCTCATAATATTTATTTACTCAGTAATTGATCAAAATTAAATTTTGATGATAACCTAATGCATGTGTGCATGCATAAATAAATAGATTTTCCTTTATTAGTAAGGAATTAAATCAATCATTAGGATTAGACACAAGAAAATAAAAAAATATTGCACAATGGCTGACCTCCGGAATGTAAATTTGGTCGTTATACGTTACCCATACAATTTGATTAGAACAGTATAATGACAGTTGTTCTTTTGATGACGTCAATAGAGACAATCAATTGGCAGCAAAGTAGAACCACGAGGCGTACTATAACAGGATAAATAATAGTACTATATAAGGTGTAGATAAAAACGTTCATATACTGCTGCAAAGCTGTAACATAGAGTAAGTTTACATACACATTTAAAGATATTTAAGCCAAAATAAGGGATATTGCAGACAACGTCTGCATACTCAAACTTTCTATAGCATCAATAAATTTGAAATGCATTAATAAATAAAATGTAATATTATTCAATATTGTCATACTTGCACGCAGTCTGAGTACTTCAACTTACAATCTATCAGAAGATCTTTTAGTGTGAAATTGTATTCTGGACAATTAAATGATTAAATGTTTGACTTGATATATTGACATGGCAAGCATATTATCCAATTTATTTTGTCAAGGTAAATAGTTTTATAAAAATCAAGCAAAACATTGTCATTGAGTATAAAACAATGATCTAAGAATAATCATTTAATTCAAAAGTGATTGATGTTTAGAAACTTAAATACACCCTTACAATCGATTATCACAGCCAGTTTAATAATTAATATAAAATCATAAACTTATGATTTCTTTTTACTTATAACAGACTCCGTTTAAAAATTCAATTTTTACGAATTTTATTCGACGCTGATTCATCTCATAAGTTTTAAAAATTGTAGTACTGCATTATAATAATCTAATATAGCTGATAAAAAAAATACTATCGATGTTATTACTAGTAGACTAATTATATCATCATTAATGTCTTGGTAAATACCGTACATATCTACGTTTATAACGATTTGTAGCTACCGGGTTATAAATGCAAGCAAGGGTAATGTTGAGCCTCAGTGGATTTGTGAAATAATATAAGAGGTTTTATAAATTATTTCAGAAAAAATATAGTTGTGAATACGTATCTGGCACAGGCTTATCCTGTGATACAATATGGAATATAGAATTTGCCATATTATGATTTTAAAAACTTTACGGAGCTCGATAATCGATATTTCTAAATTAAGAAGCACGATCATCAATCAACATGCATGAGAATTCCAATTAGACCTGTGATGACCTTTGGTGATCTGTGAATCACAGGTTGTGATACAGTAAATACTTCTCCATAAAATTGATTGCATCAAATTTCTACAACTATCGCGTAGTTAATTACTTCATTTAACTTTAAACATCATATGTATTGTTACAACATATAGCATAACATTTGTGAAGACACTTGAACATTGTTGTTGTTATTATTATAATTATTTATCTCTATTCACACGTCAAAATTAACGATGGGCCGTTGGCTATAATTTAATATTGCTGCGGCAAGACAAGAAGTAGTTAATTTGGTAACTTAGTAAACTCACGGATTCGTAAGTATATGAGTTTATTCTCGGTTACTAACGTTGAGCTTGTGTTAATTTAATTATGAAACATTGAGTGTATTCATCTCAAGACTTAAACATTTGTGGAGGCAATGCATATTACATTTTCCATTCCAAATTATTTCTTATCAAATCATTGATCACACAGACGTGTTTACTACTTACTTGCTGCTTTTTGCAAGTTTTTTACTCTGAGTCTACGCACAAAATATTAAAAGGGGTAACAATAGTGTGTCCCTTTTTTTTTTATAATCGGAATAACTACTGACTTCATTAACGTAGCAAAATCAAGGTTGTACTGGAGCGCTTGAGGCCGTACATTAAGCTATTTAACCATACCATAATATTATGTATTGTTTCATATTGTACTATGATATTTTCATTGTAACAAAAGCCTTATTGGAACCATATCTGACGTATTAGTTAGTACACATTAATTTACAATGTTCATGTATGAGTGTGTGTTGTCTAGTTAAATCAGGCAACATAAATAGGCCTTCTTGAAGCCGATTATGGCTATGTAAAATTACTGCAACATTACCGGTAAGTAAATCTTACAATTTATGTTAACAATAGGAAGCGACACTAAACTATAAGCTTGTATACGCTCCATTGCTTTTGTGTGATAAATAATTTATAACGTTTAACACAAACTAATGTGTTGCGCAGAACAAGGTGACTTTTTAGGTTAACGTTTAACCATTCACGTTCGCCTACATTTGCAACCAAAATGTATTATTATTTTGCAATGTATTGTTGATGAGGGTAGGCATTATTATGCAAAGTCAAAGATTATTAGTCTATTATTGCTCACTTAAATCTGTGTCCTTGGGCGAAAACTATAACGATTTCTGTCAATTTGAATATGAGGATGAATAATATCAATATGCTTAATAATCCATAAATATGCTTCAATTTTATACGATTTTTGTATTACGTTTGTATGGACAAGACGTTGTATGCCAGGACCTTTTTGGCCTTTTAGGCCTTCTCAGCTTGGTAACGCGCTGCCATTCAGCCACGGTCATTCAGGAACAGGTGGATTAAATGGAGCAATATTCCGTGGTACTTTAGACGATTCGGCATTTGCAGATTAATGTTGTTTGACATCGAGGTCGAAAAATGAAAGGTTGGTCGCACAGTCGTAGGTTTATTATTATATAAACGCACAACCTCTTGAAGATGTTAAGTTTGATAACAGTAGGCTGTATCAAGACTTAGTCATAAGACATAAGTCAACTAGGTCAGTGAAGCCAGGATATACCTTTGTTTGTGGTTTTTCTAGCCCTTTGTGCCAATAGCAAAAGAAAAATAATCACAAGATGACTCATTCTTTTTTAACCTGACTAAGGTGAAGCAAAAGGGAGGATTATGTTTCTGACCGGTTTATGTGTATTTAGTAATACAATGTAGTACAGTCTTACCCCAACGTTCAGAGATCACTGTAGGTGTTTTCAACCTCATCAATGAGAAAATTTCTTGACCGCTTTAAATCATTGCAAGATCTCATTTGGCACGACTGAAGAAGTTGGTTAGTTGACTCAAGTGTTGAATCTTCGACCAAGAGTTTAGCGGGGTTAGAGCCATGGTCAAGGTCTTTACCGAAATCGTATCGCATACACAGGCAATATAGGTACTATAACAGTATCTAGACATATCTGGTTGAATTATTTTGTACCTTATGTTGTAGCCTTTCTTTTGCATAATGGCTTTCCCATGTACTATACGACACAGTACGAAGTACTTTCTAGGGTAGCATCGCGTACTACCACACTAAGAAAGTATAAAAACATATGAACACTTTATTGCATACCAGACAAAACCTTTATCTAGGAAAAAATATAATAAGATTTATTTAACAATGGGCATGTCTTATCGCTTAGAGCAATATCTGGCAGTCAATCTTTGGGTAGACAGGAACTAGATTCATTATAATGTGGTTGGTTGCATACCATATAATCCGCTAAGAGGTTTAATGACATATACGGGTTCTTGTTCTTGTTCTTCTTCTTATGGCTTTAAACGCTTGACGTTTTTCTGCCAGTGTTAAAAGTAGATTAAATTAATTACTTACCTGTAATTCCGCTATGACATAATGGTAGCAACATTATCGGCAATTATTATTGCCTATCTTCATGCTCGGACACCGTAGTGGAGCAAGTTTCTGATCTCTGGTTAAGATCTGTAGAATCCAAGAATCCAATAAGTCCCATGTAGATATATGCGACACAGGAGGTAGTTTACTTTCTGAGTAGCATCGCGTACTACTACATTAAGAAAGTATTAAATAAATTCCGGGATGATATCTCGTAGCACCACTTTAAGGAATTATTTTTGTTTATTGTCGGGATAATATCACGTATTACCACGTTAAGACAATAAGTAATTTACTTCAACACATTTTTTCTTTTTAAAAATGTGGGTGTAGGTAGATTTTGCTCGAAGCGGTATATTTTCCTCCGCATCCCAAAAATCCAGCGAAAGTTTCGTCTGATAACGTCGCAATCAGAACTTTCCAATCGTTTACCCATATTTAAGTATGAGAAACAAACACTAATTCACAAAACTTATAGCAAATACTTTTAAAACATTAAAATTGTAACAATTAAAATTGTGACATCTGGACGATGCTACACACAAAATACGAATGAAGTTAAGGAATGAACACAGACGCAGTATCGTTCAGCGAGTGAACATGAACGAATGAACAAAGTATATATATATATATTTTTTTGTATGCTTTGAACTGTGTGACGATGCGATACAACGAAAGACGGACTACATGGTAATTTAAATCTCGAGGATGGAACATTGAAGTATAATTTAATTATAATAACGACAATCGGTTCGCTGAGTTTGGGGTCTACGATGTGTAAAACATTATTATTTTAATCTTATTACGCTGGAGGAAGAGAAATACTGCTCTGCGACCGTATAGTGACATCTATCTTTCACCAAAGTTTAAAGAATAGTAAGTGATTATTTCCATAGATGGTAGGAAAATCATATTGAGGTTCCACCTGAATTGCTGCCAAAAAGGTGCTTACCACCATCAAACAAATAATTTGCCGCCACCTTGTGGTGTTTCGGCGGCACAGCCTTAAATAATAAATAGCTCCAATACCTTCTCTTAATTTTCTTTGAGCAAGTAGAGTGCCTAAATACTTATAAATTATAATTATATCACTTGCGTCGTTGAAGAAACTTTGATTATCCAAATATGGCTTAAGGCTGAGGAAATTCTTAACTGTCACTAATTCATATAAAGATAAAACGATTAAAAAATGTATCTTAAAGTTCTAAGCATCTCGACCAGGCGACCTTAATATATTTAAATACATTTTTAATAATATTTTTAACAAATACATATAAAATCAATAGTATCTATTTCATTCTTCACTAATACTGTGTACTTATACGATTAAAATATTAACAATAGTCAGGAACGGACAAATCACAATCGTACGTACTTCAGTGCACCTCAGTGGCACGGTTATAGAATGTATTGTTAAAAATGTTTAAACTCTGAACAATCAGACTGAAGATGATAAGTAACTGTAGTAAATCAAAATGTAAATCAATTTAGATTCTATAGAAGCAATTGCCTTTAATAAATTTTGCCTTTAGCAGCGATAAAATAAAAATTTTACGGTTTATTAGAATCGTAAGTTCGGTTACTTTTAGCAAAATGGCCCATAAAAGTTATCAGCGCAGGTGGTTAATATCATGGCTGTCCAATAAATCAGGAAACAACATAATTGCCATTGTTAAAGACCTTACATCCTTTTCTTGACCTCGAAGTTTAACAAGGAATGTAAGATGCGATTAGAGAACTCTAGGGATCCAAGTAAATTGGTCGTACTCCGCCGAACGCAATACACCTTTGGATTAGCTCTTAATTAAATTGTGGTATAATTTAAGAAAGGTCTTGCTTAATCGAGATTTTAATTTGAACTGTGGTTAAATGTTCTCTATCTGGAAAAGCGTGAAAAAGAAACAAGATTTTATGTTCGGGTACCAAAAAAGAGGTAGGTACAAGATTATTGTTGATTTAAAGTCTTTGTCTGCTTATCTAAATAATTTGGTATTGCAGTTACTAATTACCGCTTGATCCTTTAACCAAATTGAATGCACTTTTTTATTAATGTATGTTTTCATAGGTTCGTTTTGTTGTTTTTTAGACATTGAAATTTGTCAATGTTTTATTGGCCACTACGTTGACATGACTATTAAATGGGTGAGGTGCTGGTTAATTAAGATTTATCCACTTAACGCTATTGCAACGCGATCAACCTTCCAAATCAGCTACACTGAACTACAGGCTTGAAAACGCTTAGATAATTCTTCTTCTTCTTCTTCGTCTTTGGATTGTTCAAGCCACCTGAAATATAATTTAAAGTTCACGTATGAGTTTTATTAAGAATCTTCTACCACGTATATTTTTTCGAATGCTTCGAATCTGCTGGTACCTATTTCAGTTCGGCTATGTTTGCCGTACAAAACGAAATGCAGATAAAGAGCTCGCTCAGCTGCGTCTTGCATTTTTTTTTTATTTATTATAAATACAGAGAAGCAAACTATTGACACCTGCAATGCCAGGGGCAATACTGATGCGTTGCCTGCTCTTTAAAGATATGAGATGCAAATTAGAGAAATTAGATGCAAATAAATGGTGAATGTTTTCTAAAAGTAAAGTTTTATACAGTGACAATATATCGCACAGCTGACTGTGTATATATGGTAAAATACAGAAAGAGTTTTATTTATCTCTGTCTGAAAGGATTGAATAGACTAAAACTTCTGTCCCAGATTACTAAACATTAAATCAGTTTGAATCAACAATTTTAAAGCCAAGGCGATGATCTTTGCCCTGAATATCAGTCGGCTTAATTTGCAAGAAAATTAAGTGAATTTAATGTTTCTTTTATCAGAGTCTGTACCACAGAACAGAAGAAATAGGCTTGTTCTGTGTGTACATTGCGAAGCATTGCTAGACAAGACGAGAGTGAGGAAAATGAGGGCCCGGTGGCGTAATCGGGAGAACGGTCGGCTTTGATGCCAGAGGTACCGAGTTACTAAGACATTCTTCTATAGAAAAAATTATATGCGCTTTTCACAATGGCCCTCCGGTGAATGAAAAACATCGTTAAGAAACCAAAAAAAAACCCGCATGGTGGTACGACACTATTTAATTTCTGCCTGGGCAGCTACCACCCTCAAGATGGAAAATCTGTCGCCAAACATCTAATGTGTTCCGGTGAGATAGTGGTCAAACGCTAGCCTATAAGATATAGAAAAAAAAGTACTTTTTCATCCATCCATACATGTAGGCACGTTTTCTGAAACAAATGTGTCATAATATACAAACCTCCAAATACAAAATTTAATCGTTTTTCTGTTCAATGAACCCCTTACAGATTAAATCCTGTACTCCCTCTCCCCGCAACTATGTAACTGATATTCAGAAACCTGTGATGTGCCGTTTTGTATATTTACATTTTGAAGCGAGAACTATTTACCACAGAAACGCCGATGTTCATTACTATGCGGTTTATTAATTAGTAGGGTACAGGCATGTATGTATGATGTGTTGCTTTTATTCCTCTCTGGCTTTTGTTTGTTTTTTGGGGTCCAACATCCACGTTTGTAGACTTACTATAAATCCTACACGTGGAACGACATTAATAATTTCAACGAAATGAGATCTAAAAGTATATTTTATTCTGGAATTATTCCGGTAGTGGTTACAACAAAAATTAATTGTTAAAATGTATTGTACTGCTTTAAAAGACTTAGGTACTGTACGTTTAGATGTTAGGATGGATAATTAAAAAGGGGCAACACGAAATTTGTTATTATTTTTCTCCCCGCATATTTGGCTTGTTGAATTTTGTTAGCGCGTAGCGTAGCGCGCTCTCTATTTGATAGGACAGTAGTAGTAGACATTTCCCATTCTATTTAATGAACCTGCTTAGACAGGGCACTATAGAAGAACGTTCATAATCCAACAATAAAAATATAAGCTTAACGCCCGCTTAAAAGGCTTGAAGAGAAAAGACCTATTTTGCACGCACTTATCAAGGCACAGCTCACCATTATTTTAAAAAACTTGATGAAAAATGTCTTCTTCAAATTGGCTGCAAATTCATAATGTCGAAGAGTAACCCGATTCAAGTAATTTGTTTGATGGCGTAGATTAGAGCTTATGGCTGACAATGCCGGCTGGTTTCAATGGACTCATTGTTCTATTGAGTGCCTTAAAATAAGCGGGTATTGGAGGTAATAAGGCCTTATTTCACCTGGATCAGTTTAGTGAGTTGTGACTTAGTTCAGCAATGTTTGCTATTAATTACTGGCAAGCATTTGGCCTTGTAGCTAATTTTGTCTAAAAGTGAGCTGACCCAAAATATCGTAAAGAGTTTCTATAAAATAAGGAATTAGAATTATCATTCTGGTTTATCTTTACTAAACTATTTGGAAATAAGTAAAATTTCTTTCGTCTTTAATTTACTTTACAGGTGAGACAGGGATAGCACGATTTTTAGGTGCAGTCTTTAGTTTAAAGCCACAACAAAGACATTACCACCATCAATTTATAGTTTAGAATATTTTTTTTTGTAAAAGTATTCCAAGAGACAGGGATAGCACGATTTTTAGGTGCAGTCTTTAGTTTAAAGCCACAACAAAGACATAACCACCATCAATTTATAGTTTAGAATATTTTTTTGTAAAATTATTCCAAGCAATATTTTTTTTAAGTTTCATCAGGCCTCTACGCAATATGTGTGTGAAGCAAGAGTCAAAGATATAATAATAAATTCACTTAACGGGGCACCGAGCTGTTTATACACAAAAACGCGTTTTTATAACGGTTGTTTGAAGTAGTAAACAATGATATTAAAATCTAAGGAATGAATATAGTATTATTGGGAATGTATACTAGGCAGTATACATGATGAAAACACGATTTGATAAAGTTGGCTCGATAGAATAAATTCACAAAGTTATCTCTAAAAAACACAACAAACGCTTAGTACGGCGTGAATACTTCGCGGAAGGTCATCAGTTTTTAAATAATAACAAAACTACATGTTTTATATAAAGTATACACTTTACATTTTCAAAATGTGTGATTTTTTATCAATAAGATTGAAAAACCTAAATTCGCGCGAGTTTCGACCATCTCAGCCAGAGCCACCGCGCCGCCCTCTTGTCCGCTTTAGTCCTGCGTCGGCCATCGGACGGGGAGCTTGTGTCGTTTGCGCTTACGCACGGATTTAATAACGTAACGAAGAAAATTGTGTGAAAATTCATTGTAGCGTATTCGAAATGGGGAATAAAGTAAAGAAATCAAGACAGAGAAGGGGTTGGCGAAAAACCAATGCTAAACGCTTGCATGAAGAAATGAAGTAAGTAAAACTCGTATACTTACCTACCCTTCCTAGGTGGTGTTTTTTTTTATGTGGTTTTTTTTGACCGTTGGAAGGAATGGAGGGAGGCTTTTTCCCAGCAGTGGGACAATATGGGCTAGTTATAATAAAAATATTTTAAAAACAATTTAATTATCTTTTAGAGCAAGGAAACTACAGACTGAGAATGTTGAAGACAAAGAGAATACTCCTGTTGCTTCGTAAGTATACTCAATCCAGTACCTACCTACTTTCTAGTATCTGGTGAAACTAATTCATGCAGCCAAATTCATACTCAAGACTCGGTCAGTATCAAGGTTCGATGACAGTCTTTGTGAATTTCGATTTTTTTTTATTAATTTTGAAAATATGTTGTCGATCCGTGATACATGCAGTTTAAAATTCACTAAACTAAATCTACTATGATTTGAATTATTCTGTATATTTTTTTTCTATTTATAGGGTAAATGTACCAGTTGTTGACATTTCGCTGAAAAATAAATTTGTATCATCTGATGACGAGAGAGAAAGACAACTACTGATAGAAAATTTTGAGGATGAAGAGAATACTGTGGCATTGTAAGTATAATGTTCCGACCTACTTATTATAACTAGTTATTAAAAGTACCTAGTTGTCACTTATCTACCTATTTACGATATTTTAACAAATAGGTACACTGGAAAATTCTTTATCTTTTTCTGTCTATAGGGTAAATGTACCAGTTGTTGGCACCTCACTCAGAAACAAAGAGTCATCTGATGGACTGGTCAGGTAAGCGTAAAAATAATAGGATCTGTCTAAAAAAATACATTATAATAAATTAAGTATTTATAAATTAAGTACCACATTATCTTTATAACTTTCAATTTCCAGGGTAAATTTCATGGATGACACCGATTCCAAAATTTATCAAACTCTGGGATTGTAAGTTCAGAAACTAATTTTTTTTATGAAATAAGTCTTATTTTCACCCAAAAACAGTTTTGTTGATAATTATAGTAATTATAATTAAATCAAATGTTCTGTTTTATTACAGGATGCCAATTACACCTGAACAAAATTCTTATCTTCCAGTGGACGGAGAAATAGACAGTGACATGACTTATTCACACAGAGAAAATATTGCCATGAAGTAAGTCCGATATTGATTATTATTATTGCTTGTGTCCTCATATTTTTTTGTACTATAAGAAATGCGTAGGTACATACTGCTACATATCGAGCTATACTTTTACAGTATAGCATTGTATAGGATTTCCGTACAACGAGAGGTCAGCTAATACTGGAAATTTATAGCTTGATATGTAGCCGTGTGCACATTATGCAGAATGTTTAGGTAAACTGGGTATTTTATAAATTCTTACAAAAATATTGATTGTTGACATAAATCTTTTTTTCATTTTAGTTCTCCGTTTGATGAAATACAAAAATTACAGCCGCTTGCTGCTGTAACTAGGACGCAAGACAATTCAAATGTAAGTAGTAAAATTAGGTATGAATTTATCAACGTATCGTGAACCTACTGAGAAAAATAGGATATTTTGTTTATTGGATTTAATTTCATATTTTTTTACCTTTTAGCATTCTAAACATCATTCGCCAGCTGATTCAGATTCAGAAGAAGATTATTATACAATAGAACCAGAAGAGGAATTGGAAGAGATCAGAATAAGTGGAAATAGAGTTGTAGATTTTATGTATTTATTAGAACAGTTGCAAGAAATTGCACACCATAACTCTCCATTAGGTTGTAACTTCAATTATTTGAAATTAGTCAGTGAAAAAAGAAAAGGATTTGTGTCAAAATTTCAGTTTGTTTGCAAAATGTGCAACACTAAATTGAGCTTACAGAATTTTAAAACATCCAACAAAAAAAAAGAACTTGATCTTAACGAAAACGTGGTAAGTAGCTTCATGGCTACAGGTTCAGGATACGCGGGTTTAGAACAAGTGTCTGCTTCACTTGAAATCCCTTCTATGTCGGATCATTATTATGCCAAGTGTCATGCAAAAGTCTGTGAACTTTGGGAAACGGCAAAAGAAAAATGTATGGCAGAAGCAGCAAAAGAAGAATACGATTTAGCAGTTCGAGATGGTAATGTTAATACAGATGGAGTACCCATGATTACCGTGGTTGCTGATGGATGTTGGTCCAAAAGATCATATAAAAAGAATTATAACGCTTCTTCGGGTGCTGCGGTAATTATTGGTTACAAAACAAAAAAAGTTCTTTACATGGCAGTAAAAAACAAGTATTGCATGATTTGTGCACGTTCAGAGAACAAAAATGTGTTAGCTCCCGATCACACGTGTTATAAAAATTACAATGGTTCCTCAAGTGGAATGGAATCCGTTGCAATAGTCGAAGGCTTCAAACATTCTTTACCAAATCAGGGCTTGATTTACTCGAAGTTAATTGCTGATGGGGACTCCAGCACATACAAGAGCATATTAGAAGCAAAACCTTATGGAAACTTGTTGGTGGAAAAAATAGAATGCACAAATCACCTGTTGAGAAACTTTTGCACGAAACTTGAAGAGTTAACCAAGAACACTTGCTATCCTATAAAATATCGCAAACTTCTTGGAAAAAATATACTGCGCTTACGTAGATCAATTAAAGGGGCTGTCAAATATAACAATTCCAAAGATTCAAATTTCAACCAAAAAGTAATTGACCTAAAACAAGATCTAATTAATGCACCAAATCATGTTTTCGGAGATCACAAATTATGCAAACCTTATTTTTGCCAAAATATTGATCAAAATGAACCTACAGAAAATTTTATCGCTGAACTGAAGTCTAGCAATATTTTTGCAGCTATCATGAAAATTATGTCCAGATTGGTAAACAATGCTAAAAGCCTAATACATGATGTCAATAGTAATATTGCAGAAGTATTCAACAGCGTTGTTGCAAAATTTGTGGGCGGGAAACGAATTAATTATTCAAGTCGCCAGTCGTATACAGCTCGCTGTGCTGGCTCAGTTGTGTCATTCAACGCTAAAGAATCACAATCGTATATTTGCAGAAAGATTTTGATGCGAAGTCCTAACCCTATTGTAAAAAAATTAGAGTTGAAACGCAATAAAAAAAGAATCGCAGATTTAAGACGAAGATTATCAAAATCTTTTGTAACAAAAAAGTGTACAAACAATGTTAATGATAAATATTATGGCGACTCTTGTCAAAAGCCAGATCTAGAACAAGATGACTTTGATTTTGCTAAATCAGAACATATAAAGAAAATTCATCTTTCTGATGAGGATCGTCAGTCTCTTGAAAAGAGAACTATTTTGCAAGCAGATTCGATAGAATGGCACCAAGAGAGAAAATTACGTCTCACTGCCTCTGCTTTCGGAAAGGTATGCAAAAGAGGCCTTATAAAATGTGCACCACTAGTAAAAACTCTTCTCAATGTGACTGGTGATTTAAGCCACGTAAAATCAGTTCGTTATGGCAAGGAACACGAGCATATTGCATTAGAACAATTGGCTGAAGTACTAAAACTTGACGAAGAAGCAACTCAACGGTATTCAGAAATGTGGCCTATTCGTCGACCCTGAACTGCCGTTTTTAGCGGCTAGTCCAGACGGAGTAATAGGTGATAAAATTATTGAAGTTAAGTGTCCGTATTCGGCTAGGGACATGATGATCAGGGAAGGCATAGCACAAAAAAAAATTAGTTTCTGGAAACTGGAGAAGAATGGAAACTTGACAATAAATAAACAACACGATTGGTTCTACCAGGTGCAGGGTCAGCTCCACATTACTAGGAAAGAATTATGTTTATTTGTTTTGTGGACAGAAAAAGATATGAAAATAGAAGCAATAAAAAGAGATAACGAATTCTGGAATAAAAATATGGAAAAAAAAATAAAAACATTTTACTTTGATTGTCTCTTACCAGAAATAATTGATTCAAGGCTGGACAGAAAAATGGAAATTCGTGAGCCACAATATATTTTAGACGCAATAGACAAGAAAAAGTCAGTAAAACGAAAAAAAGCTATGCCTTCCGCGACTGTTATGCCAGAAGCGAAGCGGAAAAAAATATAAAATCAACTGTTTTATAATTTTTTCCGCGTTATACGCGTATTGAAAAAAACTCGGTTATTTAAAAAAAATTCAGCTGTTCCATACATTTTGACCGCGTAGGTATTGCACTTTTCTATGAAAAAGCTGTTTATTTTTAAAATAACCTACGAAAAATATCAGCCCAGCGGGGTTCAGAATCATAAACTGAATCCATGGTAACGGGCTTCGCGTCGATGTCCCTGACACCCTGTATACTAATACTAACCGATGGTAGCGTAAATAACAATCTTTTGTGTGGTTATGTGACGTCTTGCCATAACGAACAAAGTACTTACCATGTAACTTCATTATCAGAAATTCATTAGAATCTGCCTGCAAAAACTTACTACGTACTGAATCTACTTTGAAGAATAAATAATTTTAAATTGAAAATAAAGGGTCGACTACTGGGATTTTTACCCTACTTATTTAGCCGTTATGTTATTTTACGTTTTTGAAATTACTTTTAAGTTTCTATTGTACTGAGAATATTATCATAAAACGTAACTGATTGGTATTATTATTCGACTAAGTAAATTACAAAAAATAAAAAATAAAATAAAATACCTAATAATCATTTTTCATTGATCAATTGATCATACATGCCTACCTAACGACGGTAAATTATAAATTTAAAAAATTCTGTAAAATCTAAAAAAGCTATCGTGAATATTTTCAATAAAAGTATTTGAAATCGTTTTTTTTGTTTTATTTTGTAAACATTGTTAGCACCGCGCTAGTCGATCAGCACGGCTCGGCGCGCGGGTCGCGCGATCGGCGCAGTGCTCTTATCTGTCTAGCTAGCCGTTCACTCTCTTGCCGGTGTGCCTCACGCACACATACACGGAGCGCATAGAATACCTAGAATCGATTAGCGCTAGAAACTCGGTGTGCTCTTAAGGCTTTCAGTGGTCATTTTGGTGAGAACACAAAATGTCATGTTTTTCAACATTGGATTGTTTCCCTACTCTCATACACATTTACCGGCACTTATCCACATGTATTAACATACACAATAACTCGCAGAAGAACATAAGTTTTAAGAAAAAATACAATAAGGGAGGAAAACACTCTTTCACGTTCGCACCAAAACCGTTTCTTTACTAAATGTGCTAAAACCTCAAATAATTCTATACGAAATGTAATAAGAAGAACGGTGATTTGAATTATATCAAATAAAATAATTAGGATGTAAATACTTGATTCATGTGAATGTCGCCTTTTTCAACTGACTTCCTAAAAATAAGGAGGTTTTCAATGTTACGCGATTACTCCGTCAATTGTAAACCGATTTGAATGATTCTTTTTTTAATCGGTAGTGTTCGTTTCCGAGGTGGAAGTCGGTTGTTTTAGTTTTTAAACTATCATAATTATTAAATGTAAACTCATATCTTTGTTATGGTGAAAATGGTCATAATTAAATATTTTTGTATTTTAAAGAATATAGATATACTCGTAGTTATACATATCATTATATTTACAGGTATTGAGCAGAACACTTCAAAATGCAACCGAAAATCAATCATGCGGTATGTGAAGACGGTCCTTTCAATGTTTTGAACGCAACTGTTTTAAAATGACAATGTAATTCTTATCTATCCCTGTTTGCACTCTCAAACAAAAACAGAAGCAAAGGGATCTGTCTGTATGGAATGGATATTTACGGATAATATTCCGGAGCTTGCACTCAGTTCTCTAAGCTTATGCTCGTGCTATCTGTAAAGGATCTTTCAGTGAAGGTTTAACCTATTTTTATACCCTCGTTTAATAATGCTCTTAGGAAATTAAAGAGATAATTTAATGTTATTTCGAGACGTGTTATCAGTATGAGAAACTTAATACACGGAATGTGTATTACTTAATTGTTGTGAAAATGCTGCAAATACAGCAACGTCTACAAAAACAACATCTAAAGTGCCAATAGAAACGCTTTTTATTGCAGTTTACCTATTTTTAATACGCTTTTATTCGCTTCAGACGTATGTATGTTTGTATGTTAGTATGTAACGGAATCTTTGAACATGATTTTAACCCCCTTCAAAACGTCGGATTAACTCGAAATTTGGCATACTTATTAAGGACCGATGACAATTCAATATTTTAAACATTTTGACCCGTTATTCTTACTAGGATAATCAGGATTACGCTTTTAAAAAAATTCGACTAAAAAATGAAAAATAAATAATAGTTTAAAAAAACTAAAAAAAATACGCTTTTATAGAAAATCCAACAAAAAATAGAAAATAAATTTTAATAAATTTGAATTAAAAATAGTGTAAGAAAACATGATTTTATTGTAAAAAAAGCGTGGGGTGCTTTTCAGGATATTATCAAAATAACCCTTCTAGTCATATCTGTTCATAAAATATTTGGAACTATAGATAGTTATGCACGCACCTGGCAGAATCATAACAACTGTTTCTTAAGAAACTGCTAACGTGTCATAACACTCCTCGGATCACATTGCGTGGGATGATGCCCGGTAGAGATAAGGTTGTTATGATGTTAATAGCAATAAGTTTGATTCATTCGTTTAGAGCATCCTCTTTTGTTCAGACGTATCTAATAAATGTTTAATTAAATCATTTTAAATTTAAAAAGTGTTTTTAAAAAGTGCTTTTGCGCTCCCCGCAACTTGACTGGCGCAGCCGGTAGGATTGTCACGTTAGCTCCGCCGTCTTTCGCGAAAAAACTTCGTAATAAGTTATTAGTTGTGAGCATCAAAAACGCGATTCTAAAAGTGCGTGCTTACAATCCGCGACTGTTCGGCGCGTGTGGCGATCCTCGAACAAAACAAATCTGTCAAGATTAACAAGGAGCATGTTCCAGATTGGCTGGTGAGTGAACTTTTTGCCATCCTTTCTTATCCTTTTTGTGTTATATATTGAATTGAACATCTTCTATTATAACGTGATCTGGTTAACCTCAAATAGGTTTTGTTATTTTTAAGTTAGAATTTATATAAATTGTGCAATCGTATTCAATCCATCAGAGCAGTATTGATATCAAAAGTGAACCAATTGACAGACGAAGATATGAAACAAGCTAAAGTTACAATTTATAATAATACATCACTTAATGTATTCCTATATAATTTACCCGAAAACCTTATTCGAATTGTCAGGCTAAAGTCACCACAAACTTTAGAAAAGGCGTTAGAGTATGTCCTTGAGGAAGTAAACTTTTATGAGCAGTATAATATGAGAAATAAAATAAATAGACAGCAAATTTTAGGAACACCGCAACCATTTAAATTCGGCATTTCTAATGTACAGCCAAGTACGCCCAACATGCCTAACATCGCCAACATGTCTAGCATGGCTAACATGCCTCGCATGCCTATGCAGCCTAGTGGCTTTAAACCAATGTTACCAATGCAAATGCCGCCTCGGTTTAATTTCGGCATCCCTAATAATGAGATGAAATTACCCCAAATTAACCCCCAACCACAATTTGGTTACAAATATAATGCTCCTCAACAACAATTTGGATATAAACCACAATTAGCCCAGCAGTCATCAGGCATGCAACAGAGATTTATGCCACCGGTTCAGTTCAATACGAGACCCCAGCAACAATTTGGGTATCGCCCACAATTTGGCCAAGGTCAGTTCGGGTACCGACCTCCTCAGCAAAATAACAATGTCATTGACAGTGACGTGTCTATGCGTACTGCACCACCGTTGAAACCACAGGGACAGCCACAACCTCAAGGGTTTCGACTCAATGAACAAGAATTAGGGGAAACAGGTTTTTATGAAAATGGTGAGAATTCGTACGGGTATGATGGTCAGGAATGCTGGCAACAGGATGAAAGAATGTATTACGTAGATGATTCACAGCAGGAGATGTACATGAATGAGCATGAAAGCGATAGCGTAAATGAGACGGATGAAAGTACACCTGAAAAAGTCCAAAATTTTCACATCCAGGCCTCAATGAAAAGCGGGAAATAGTACATTTAAATTGCGATGTAAAACTTAAGCTTCCTTATGTATACATACCGGAAATAGACTCAAAACTTATGATTGACACAGGTAGCACCAGGTCATTCATAAGCTCTCACAAAGCTCGCGAATATTTCGAGCCTTATACAATTTGTGAACCGTTCACAGTTATTAGCACACATGCATCAAGCACACATGGCAAAGTGGTCCAAATTCCACTAATGCCATCTTTTAATAGCTATGAGTGTCACAAATTTTATGTTTATGATGTGGACGAAAAATACGATGGATTAATCGGTAATGACCTTTTAATGCAATTGGAAGCCGTTATAGACCTGAAAAATTCAAAATTAATTACAAAGGCTACAACTCTTCCAATAGTAAATGATGGTAATTTCGAGATAGAATTAGACTCAAGAATGGAACAACGTGTTAAGCTACCAACGGATCAATTTTCCGGAGCAGCTATTATCACCTTTACGAAATTCTGTGAGGGTGTTAGGATGCCATCAGCCATCGTTAACTGTGAGAATGGATATGCGACTACCATTATACAAAATACATTAGAACAACCAATGACTTTGACTATTACAGCACCTTTCAAGGTTACAAAGTATTTAGACAATGCTAAAAGCATAAACTGTACTGATGTAGAGATGAGAGATTTAGAAGTGGACATAATACTTGACGAAAATCTGACTAGACTGAGACTTGATCACATGAATGAGGAGGAGAAAGAAAGTATAAATAAATTGTGCAAAGAATACAAGGACATATTTTATAGTGACCAATTACCTTTGACATTCACTAACAATGTGAAACACAGTATCAGGACTAAAAACGAGGACCCAATATATGTAAGACCATACAGACAGCCCCCAGTACAAGCCGAAGAAATAAAAAACCAGGTAGAGAAACTTTTAAAAAACAAAGTGATTAGGGAATCCTACTCACCCTGGAATGCACCAGTTCATCTTGTACCTAAGAAGATGGACGCATCAGGTGAGGTCAAATATCGCATGGTCATAGATTACAGACGATTGAACGACATAACTGTAGACGACAAATACCCATTACCAAACATAACAGACTTATTTGACAAATTAGGCAAAAGTAAATACTTTACGACACTAGATCTCGCTAATGGTTACCACCAAATTGAAATTGAAGAGAGGGACCGACATAAGACAGCATTTAGCGCGAACGGACACTATGAGTTTCTGAGAATGCCATTTGGGCTAAAAACCGCCCCAGCGACATTTCAGAGAACAATGGACAATGTTCTTAGGGGATTACAAGGGCACCACTGTCTGGTTTATATGGATGACATAATAATTTACAGCCCCAGCTTACAAGACCACATTCATGACTTACGAGCTGTATTTGACCGACTTAGGGAGACGAACCTTAAAGTACAACTCGATAAGTCCGAGTTTGTGCGAAAAGAGGTACTATACTTGGGACATACGATTACCGATAAAGGACTTAAACCTAATGACGCAAAAATCAAAGCTGTTCTAGACTATCCCCTACCTAAAACAACAACCGAGATAAAAAGCTTTTTAGGACTAATAGGCTACTACCGACGATTTATTAAAGACTTTGCAAAAATTACGCAACCATTGACAGCATGCTTGAAAAAACGTAATAAAATTGTGATCGACCAAAACTACATAGACGCATTTGAACGCTGCAAGGAACTTCTGACGAATTCACCCCTTCTACAATATCCTGACCAGACTAAACCATATATTTTGACAACTGACGCTTCAAATGTAGCCTTGGGTGCGGTATTATCCCAAGGTACTATAGGCAACGACAAACCAGTCACTTACGCAAGCAGAACGCTGAGTGACACTGAAATGCGCTACAGTACTATAGAGCGCGAATTACTGGCTATTATATGGGCAGTAAAACATTTTAGACCCTACCTGTATGGAAATACATTCACCATTTTTACAGACCACCGACCATTAGCATGGTTGTATTCTCTCAAAGAGCCTAACAGCAAGTTAACTCGCTGGAGGCTCCGTTTACAGGAATATGACTTCAAAATAGCTTACAAAAATGGGAAGCAAAATACAAATGCAGACGCATTGTCACGCATAAAATTAAACGCCTTAAGTGACACCAACGACATTTCTATGCAGGTAAACTTAGATGAAAACGAGAGAAAGAAATTACAGGACCACTTAAAGGAAATAGACGATAGGATAGAGATTCTAGCAAAACGAAAAGACAGCGAGGAAACTATAACCATATCCGATAGCTCAGAAACTATTACTGTCAGTGACGAATCTGAAGTAGACAAACAATATCCCATTCCATCAATAGGCAGTAGCACTGAAACAGCCCACTCAGCCATAGAACTAGAAAATAAAGGAATCCCGATTCTACACGAGGCGATTGACACTAAACCTAATCAAATTATGGTATTTATGTGGTTCAAAAATAACATGCAAGTTAAAGACATCTCAACAGATAAACAAAAAATACTTGAGGTACATTTGCCCCTAAACAAAGAAGAACTAATTAAAGAATTTTTAAAAAAGTATATTAAACCTAAAATTAAATACTTCATATACTTTGAAAACGAAAATTATAGGAAGGAATTTAACCGAGTAATCATTTCACTGTTCAAGGAAGGTATGGTAGAGTTTTATGAATGTACGCTTAGGGTCGTAAATGTAGAGAATGAAGAGGAACAAAAGGCTGTAACAATCAAACATCATGAAGGAAAAACGTGTCATCGGGGAATTAAAGAAACTGTAATGAGAATTAAAAGAAACTATTATTGGCCTAATATGCAAGAGTCAGTATCAGCAATAATAAATGGATGTGAAGCATGTAGGAAATTAAAATATGACAGAAAACCATTAAAGCCAACAGTACAATTAACTCAAACTCAGGATGCTCCCTTCCAGGAGATCTTTATCGATACTTTTAGTATAGAAAGCCGACAATACTTAACCATCGTAGACGCTTTTAGCAAATTGGCACAAGCTATTGAGATAAACAATAAGTCAACTGCGGAAGTGATTCGCGCGTTAATTAAATACTTCTCAATTTATGGTATACCAAAAAAGATCAGTAGTGACCCAGGATCAGAGTTCAATAACGAACTTATGAGGGAAATGGCTTTAATGTACAAAATTGATTTGCACATATGCACTACAAATAATCCCAACTCTACAGGCATTGTAGAGCGTTTTCATTCAACCCTTATTGAAATATATTGTCTAGCTAAATATGACCAAAAATGTACAGACGCGGCCTCAATCATGACTTACAGCATAATGGCGTACAATAATACGATACATACAACAACTGGTCTGACTCCGTTTGAAATCGTTTTTGGGCACACAGATTCCAGTAAAGCATTTGATGGTGAATTTGAAAAAAGTTACACACAACAACTACTTAAAGATCATGCTAAACGCACAAAATATCTTTATAATTACATATCTGATAAGATGCTTGAAGCAAAAGAGAAAATCAGAGAAAAGCAAATAGGTGAGAATGTAGAATTTAGGGAAGGTGACGTAGTATTTACTAAAGATATTAACAAGAGAAGTAGTAAGGACAAAGCTAGGTATAAAAAGGCAACTGTAACAGGAAAGGTAGAGAGAAACGTTTTACCGGTAGAAATAGGAAAACGACAGACAAAAGTAGCAATAAAGAATGTTAAACGTCCTCCACAGGTGGTGCGTAGTCGTAATGGCCCTTCTTCCCCAGAGCCAGGGCCTTCATCTTCAAAAACTTAAACAGAACCCAGGAATGCAACCAGTTAAAGAAGGGCAAGCTTATAGGCAAGAAGATAAATGGATTATTGTTAAAAGATTTGATTTAAATGAGTTAGGAAATGAATTAACTTTAAATACGAATAAATATATGGAATTCATTAAATAAGTCAATTCAAATAAAACATTTATAAACGAGTCTGTTAATATTAAAAATCAAGCAGAACATTTGAATAATGCAACAATTTCTAAATTCTGGCAATTGCTTCCTTCACGTAGGATGAAACGAGGTCTTATTAACCCTCTTGGTTCACTCATTAAAATAATTTCCGGAAATCTGGATAACGATGATGCTATTCGTTACGACAAAGACATATCTATGCTTAGTAATAAGGATATAGTTCTGCAAAGGAAAATGACTCTTGTAACAAAAGTACCAGATAATTTTGTAAACAGTACAGGAACTTTAAATGACAATATTTTAATAATAGATAAGAGATTAAAGGCAATTGAGAATATTATAAATGAAACGTCAACTAAGGAAAATACTTATTTATATCTGACTCATGTTTTAAACATGTTTAACACTTTTATGAATACATTTAGAACAATTTATGATATATTAAATGAAATCGAAACTGCATTAGCATTCACCAAGGTCTCTGTACTACACCAGACAATTGTTAACTCTACGGAGTTGTTGTATTTACTTAAATCAATAGAACAGACTCACAATTTATTATATGGTGTAAATGAAAGTAATCTACTAAAATTTGAGCGTATAATTAAAGTAAAAGCATATGTGAAGGAAAGCCAGATAACGTTTATTCTAGAAGTACCGCTAACTGATAAAATAATTTTTGATTATTATAAATTATACTCATTACCCTTTTATAATGGATCAATCAACAAAACTATTGTTGTTTTTCCCGATTTCCCTTACCTTTTGGCAAAAAGCTTAAAATACTTACCTGTAACAAAGCCATGCGAGAGAATAGACAATGAAAAATTCCTTTGTGCAGAAGACAATGTCGTACAGTTTCAAACACTAACGTGTGCTGAGCAGCTTCTAGAGTACCAGAACCCTACCAAATGTGTACAGTATATCGTCGAAGTAGAAGATGTTAAAGTCCAACGGATAGGTTTGGAAAGTTGGATAATTTTTACACGAAAACCAACAGAAATGGCAGAGAAATGTGAAAATGAGAACACCAAAGAGACTCTCCAAGGAACCTACATTATTACCACAAAAGAAAAATGCGTTATATTCATAAAGAATTTAAAGCTGGTACATCAACGAACAATTGCCGAAAATCTGCAGTATAAAATAATGCCAATTATTGCATTACCAGACTTGAAACCCAGAAACCCCAAATCATTAACATCCGTGAATATCAAGAATATGAACCTGGAGGAGATGCGACACTTATCGTATATTTTGAAATTGAAGAAAAGTGATGTGTTTAGTGAAGGGCATTATAGTGAAAGTGGAAAAGTGAAAATTGACACTAAAAGCGTTAGTTTAGCAACTGTTTTATTGTATGTGTTTCTAATTTTTATTTCTATTTTTCTTGTAATGTATTATTTTATATATAAATTTAAGCGAAATCATCGAAACCCGATCCAAGTTTCCACGGTTTCAGATAATTTCGCACTTGATGAGGGAGGAGTTATGCACGTACCTGGCAGAATCATAACAACTGTTTCTTAAGAGCACACCGAGTTTCTAGCGCTAATCGATTCTAGGTATTCTATGCGCTCCGTGTATGTGTGCGTGAGGCACACCGGCAAGAGAGTGAACGGCTAGCTAGACAGATAAGAGCACTGCGCCGATCGCGCGACCCGCGCGCCGAGCCGTGCTGATCGACTAGCGCGGTGCTAACAATGTTTACAAAATAAAACAAAAAAAACGATTTCAAATACTTTTATTGAAAATATTCACGATAGCTTTTTTAGATTTTACAGAATTTTTTAAATTTATAATTTACCGTCGTTAGGTAGGCATGTATGATCAATTGATCAATGAAAAATGATTATTAGGTATTTTATTTTATTTTTTATTTTTTGTAATTTACTTAGTCGAATAATAATACCAATCAGTTACGTTTTATGATAATATTCTCAGTACAATAGAAACTTAAAAGTAATTTCAAAAACGTAAAATAACATAACGGCTAAATAAGTAGGGTAAAAATCCCAGTAGTCGACCCTTTATTTTCAATTTAAAATTATTTATTCTTCAAAGTAGATTCAGTACGTAGTAAGTTTTTGCAGGCAGATTCTAATGAATTTCTGATAATGAAGTTACATGGTAAGTACTTTGTTCGTTATGGCAAGACGTCACATAACCACACAAAAGATTGTTATTTACGCTACCATCGGTTAGTATTAGTATACAGGGTGTCAGGGACATCGACGCGAAGCCCGTTACCATGGATTCAGTTTATGATTCTGAACCCCGCTGGGCTGATATTTTTCGTAGGTTATTTTAAAAATAAACAGCTTTTTCATAGAAAAGTGCAATACCTACGCGGTCAAAATGTATGGAACAGCTGAATTTTTTTTAAATAACCGAGTTTTTTTCAATACGCGTATAACGCGGAAAAAATTATAAAACAGTTGATTTTATATTTTTTTCCGCTTCGCTTCTGGCATAACAGTCGCGGAAGGCATAGCTTTTTTTCGTTTTACTGACTTTTTCTTGTCTATTGCGTCTAAAATATATTGTGGCTCACGAATTTCCATTTTTCTGTCCAGCCTTGAATCAATTATTTCTGGTAAGAGACAATCAAAGTAAAATGTTTTTATTTTTTTTTCCATATTTTTATTCCAGAATTCGTTATCTCTTTTTATTGCTTCTATTTTCATATCTTTTTCTGTCCACAAAACAAATAAACATAATTCTTTCCTAGTAATGTGGAGCTGACCCTGCACCTGGTAGAACCAATCGTGTTGTTTATTTATTGTCAAGTTTCCATTCTTCTCCAGTTTCCAGAAACTAATTTTTTTTTGTGCTATGCCTTCCCTGATCATCATGTCCCTAGCCGAATACGGACACTTAACTTCAATAATTTTATCACCTATTACTCCGTCTGGACTAGCCGCTAAAAACGGCAGTTCAGGGTCGACGAATAGGCCACATTTCTGAATACCGTTGAGTTGCTTCTTCGTCAAGTTTTAGTACTTCAGCCAATTGTTCTAATGCAATATGCTCGTGTTCCTTGCCATAACGAACTGATTTTACGTGGCTTAAATCACCAGTCACATTGAGAAGAGTTTTTACTAGTGGTGCACATTTTATAAGGCCTCTTTTGCATACCTTTCCGAAAGCAGAGGCAGTGAGACGTAATTTTCTCTCTTGGTGCCATTCTATCGAATCTGCTTGCAAAATAGTTCTCTTTTCAAGAGACTGACGATCCTCATCAGAAAGATGAATTTTCTTTATATGTTCTGATTTAGCAAAATCAAAGTCATCTTGTTCTAGATCTGGCTTTTGACAAGAGTCGCCATAATATTTATCATTAACATTGTTTGTACACTTTTTTGTTACAAAAGATTTTGATAATCTTCGTCTTAAATCTGCGATTCTTTTTTTATTGCGTTTCAACTCTAATTTTTTTACAATAGGGTTAGGACTTCGCATCAAAATCTTTCTGCAAATATACGATTGTGATTCTTTAGCGTTGAATGACACAACTGAGCCAGCACAGCGAGCTGTATACGACTGGCGACTTGAATAATTAATTCGTTTCCCGCCCACAAATTTTGCAACAACGCTGTTGAATACTTCTGCAATATTACTATTGACATCATGTATTAGGCTTTTAGCATTGTTTACCAATCTGGACATAATTTTCATGATAGCTGCAAAAATATTGCTAGACTTCAGTTCAGCGATAAAATTTTCTGTAGGTTCATTTTGATCAATATTTTGGCAAAAATAAGGTTTGCATAATTTGTGATCTCCGAAAACATGATTTGGTGCATTAATTAGATCTTGTTTTAGGTCAATTACTTTTTGGTTGAAATTTGAATCTTTGGAATTGTTATATTTGACAGCCCCTTTAATTGATCTACGTAAGCGCAGTATATTTTTTCCAAGAAGTTTGCGATATTTTATAGGATAGCAAGTGTTCTTGGTTAACTCTTCAAGTTTCGTGCAAAAGTTTCTCAACAGGTGATTTGTGCATTCTATTTTTTCCACCAACAAGTTTCCATAAGGTTTTGCTTCTAATATGCTCTTGTATGTGCTGGAGTCCCCATCAGCAATTAACTTCGAGTAAATCAAGCCCTGATTTGGTAAAGAATGTTTGAAGCCTTCGACTATTGCAACGGATTCCATTCCACTTGAGGAACCATTGTAATTTTTATAACACGTGTGATCGGGAGCTAACACATTTTTGTTCTCTGAACGTGCACAAATCATGCAATACTTGTTTTTTACTGCCATGTAAAGAACTTTTTTTGTTTTGTAACCAATAATTACCGCAGCACCCGAAGAAGCGTTATAATTCTTTTTATATGATCTTTTGGACCAACATCCATCAGCAACCACGGTAATCATGGGTACTCCATCTGTATTAACATTACCATCTCGAACTGCTAAATCGTATTCTTCTTTTGCTGCTTCTGCCATACATTTTTCTTTTGCCGTTTCCCAAAGTTCACAGACTTTTGCATGACACTTGGCATAATAATGATCCGACATAGAAGGGATTTCAAGTGAAGCAGACACTTGTTCTAAACCCGCGTATCCTGAACCTGTAGCCATGAAGCTACTTACCACGTTTTCGTTAAGATCAAGTTCTTTTTTTTTGTTGGATGTTTTAAAATTCTGTAAGCTCAATTTAGTGTTGCACATTTTGCAAACAAACTGAAATTTTGACACAAATCCTTTTCTTTTTTCACTGACTAATTTCAAATAATTGAAGTTACAACCTAATGGAGAGTTATGGTGTGCAATTTCTTGCAACTGTTCTAATAAATACATAAAATCTACAACTCTATTTCCACTTATTCTGATCTCTTCCAATTCCTCTTCTGGTTCTATTGTATAATAATCTTCTTCTGAATCTGAATCAGCTGGCGAATGATGTTTAGAATGCTAAAAGGTAAAAAAATATGAAATTAAATCCAATAAACAAAATATCCTATTTTTCTCAGTAGGTTCACGATACGTTGATAAATTCATACCTAATTTTACTACTTACATTTGAATTGTCTTGCGTCCTAGTTACAGCAGCAAGCGGCTGTAATTTTTGTATTTCATCAAACGGAGAACTAAAATGAAAAAAAGATTTATGTCAACAATCAATATTTTTGTAAGAATTTATAAAATACCCAGTTTACCTAAACATTCTGCATAATGTGCACACGGCTACATATCAAGCTATAAATTTCCAGTATTAGCTGACCTCTCGTTGTACGGAAATCCTATACAATGCTATACTGTAAAAGTATAGCTCGATATGTAGCAGTATGTACCTACGCATTTCTTATAGTACAAAAAAATATGAGGACACAAGCAATAATAATAATCAATATCGGACTTACTTCATGGCAATATTTTCTCTGTGTGAATAAGTCATGTCACTGTCTATTTCTCCGTCCACTGGAAGACAAGAATTTTGTTCAGGTGTAATTGGCATCCTGTAATAAAACAGAACATTTGATTTAATTATAATTACTATAATTATCAACAAAACTGTTTTTGGGTGAAAATAAGACTTATTTCATAAAAAAAATTAGTTTCTGAACTTACAATCCCAGAGTTTGATAAATTTTGGAATCGGTGTCATCCATGAAATTTACCCTGGAAATTGAAAGTTATAAAGATAATGTGGTACTTAATTTATAAATACTTAATTTATTATAATGTATTTTTTTAGACAGATCCTATTATTTTTACGCTTACCTGACCAGTCCATCAGATGACTCTTTGTTTCTGAGTGAGGTGCCAACAACTGGTACATTTACCCTATAGACAGAAAAAGATAAAGAATTTTCCAGTGTACCTATTTGTTAAAATATCGTAAATAGGTAGATAAGTGACAACTAGGTACTTTTAATAACTAGTTATAATAAGTAGGTCGGAACATTATACTTACAATGCCACAGTATTCTCTTCATCCTCAAAATTTTCTATCAGTAGTTGTCTTTCTCTCTCGTCATCAGATGATACAAATTTATTTTTCAGCGAAATGTCAACAACTGGTACATTTACCCTATAAATAGAAAAAAAATATACAGAATAATTCAAATCATAGTAGATTTAGTTTAGTGAATTTTAAACTGCATGTATCACGGATCGACAACATATTTTCCAAATTAATAAAAAAAAATCGAAATTCACAAAGACTGTCATCGAACCTTGATACTGACCGAGTCTTGAGTATGAATTTGGCTGCATGAATTAGTTTCACCAGATACTAGAAAGTAGGTAGGTACTGGATTGAGTATACTTACGAAGCAACAGGAGTATTCTCTTTGTCTTCAACATTCTCAGTCTGTAGTTTCCTTGCTCTAAAAGATAATTAAATTGTTTTTAAAATATTTTTATTATAACTAGCCCATATTGTCCCACTGCTGGGAAAAAGCCTCCCTCCATTCCTTCCAACGGTCAAAAAAAAACCACATAAAAAAAAAACACCACCTAGGAAGGGTAGGTAAGTATACGAGTTTTACTTACTTCATTTCTTCATGCAAGCGTTTAGCATTGGTTTTTCGCCAACCCCTTCTCTGTCTTGATTTCTTTACTTTATTCCCCATTTCGAATACGCTACAATGAATTTTCACACAATTTTCTTCGTTACGTTATTAAATCCGTGCGTAAGCGCAAACGACACAAGCTCCCCGTCCGATGGCCGACGCAGGACTAAAGCGGACAAGAGGGCGGCGCGGTGGCTCTGGCTGAGATGGTCGAAACTCGCGCGAATTTAGGTTTTTCAATCTTATTGATAAAAAATCACACATTTTGAAAATGTAAAGTGTATACGTTATATAAAACATGTAGTTTTGTTATTATTTAAAAACTGATGACCTTCCGCGAAGTATTCACGCCGTACTAAGCGTTTGTTGTGTTTTTTAGAGATAACTTTGTGAATTTATTCTATCGAGCCAACTTTATCAAATCGTGTTTTCATCATGTATACTGCCTAGTATACATTCCCAATAATACTATATTCATTCCTTAGATTTTAATATCATTGTTTACTACTTCAAACAACCGTTATAAAAACGCGTTTTTGTGTATAAACAGCTCGGTGCCCCGTTAAGAAACTGCTAACGTGTCATAACACTCCTCGGATCACATTGCGTGGGATGATGTCCGGTAGAGATAAGGTTGTTATGATGTTAATAGCAATAAGTTTGATTCATTCGTTTAGAGCATCCTCTTTTGTTCAGACGTATCTTATAAATGTTTAATTAAATCATTTTAAATTTAAAAAGTGTTTTTAAAAAGTGCTTATGCGCTCCCCGCAACTTGACTAGATACCATGCACCCCACGCTTTTTTTACAATAAAATCATTTTTTCTTACACTATTTCTAATTCAAATTGATTAAAATTTATTTTCTATTTTTTAGTTGGATTTTCTATAAAAGCGTATTTTTTTAGTTTTTTTAAACTATTATTTACTTTTTCATTTTTTTTAGTTACCTGTACATTATTAATATTTTTTAATTACATCTTTGGTTAATTAAAATCATCTAAAAGTGACAACTTACACCTACGTATTTTATGTATATGTATACAATAATATATATGTATATGGTTATATATAATATGTATGTATGTATATAACGTATGTGTATATGTATATGTAGTGTATGTATTTAATGTATTATATCATCATCATCATTATCAGCCTGTGTCAGTCCACTGCTGGACGTAGGCCTCTCCCAAGGTGCGCCACTGAGCCCGATCTTCGGCTCTTCTTTTCCAGTCACTGCCCACCGCTTTGCGTATGTCGTCGCTCCACCTGGTCACAGGACGTCCTACGCTACGTTTGTAATATGTATTATATATTTTTATACAACTTTGTAGCTGTACACCTCCCTGCATTATTTATATGTGAAATCCTGTCTATCCAAAGGTTGTCTGGTAGAAATCGCTCCAAGCGATAAGATCACCCATTGTATTAACATTGTTTTATTATGTGATATTTACTGAATGTTTTATATTGGTGTACAATAAAGAGTCATTCTATTCTTCTATTCTACGCAACAGTACACCATTAAACATTTCAAAATTTTAGTAGCTACTATAAACTTACAATACTTATACTTGTGGTTCCATAGTCGATAGCGCGATGATTACAACCGATTTATACCGATATACCCATTTATATTGTTGGGACATATCTCACGGTTATAAATCGGTTAAAAAGGTTTTTTTTAATTAGTACATGATTTTATCGCAAACCATGAGCAGAAGCAAGGCATTACGTCTTCATGTTTCGCATATATCCTTCTTCAGAGCTCGCTTGCTCGTGTTCCATGTAAGACAACCGCTAAACAAGCTCCCGGACCCACGTCAGAAGCATTGTTAGTAGCCTTTTATAAGAAAATTCAATATCCCTCGGCAAACTTTCATTGATCTTTTGGAAAGGGCCTCTTTTTGTTGCGAATCGGGGGTCGGGCGTTTGTTTCCGAAACACGGTAATGGACTGTAAGTATGGCTGACCGGGATTCGGGCCACTGAGAATATAATAACGGTAAGTGAGTGTAATAATAAATAATGATAATGATTTTTGGCGATGGAAAAGCGGTGAATATTATTGTATTAATAGGATTTCATACTATATTAACTATTTTCTTGATACCACTGCAATCTCTATAATATTATTACTAATTGGTATATATATTATAATATACTTTTTATACAATACAGTTCAAATGAATAGCTATCTAATAGTATAAGAATCTTTCTCTTGACATACTGACTTAGAGACAACGCACAGTCTAAAATACTAGTCGTAGAGACTTAAAATTTGGATGGTATATTTGTCTTAGTACGTAAGCGCGTACTAAGAAAGGATTTTCCAAAATTCACCCTTTAAGGGGATGAAGCGGGAATTCAACGTTTGTATGGAGAAACAAGATAAGATATGTCTTTTTTATTCGAAACTTTACACAAGTACTTCTCTGTAAATAACTAAATGTGTGTTTCAGCCTTTTCGAAATTCCACCCCTAAAAGCGGTGAAGTGGGGTAACAAAGTCTGAAAATCAATATTGTTTCGGATTGCCTTTTAGGGGTTTTAATGGGGGTTCAAAGTTTGTATAGAACAACAAGATTAGATAGTTTTTTGAATTCGAAACTTTACACAAGTACTTCTGTAGATATAATAAATACGCATTTCAGGATTTTTATATTCCACTCCTAAGTAGGTGAAATGGGGTAACAAAGTCTAAAAATCAATTTGGTTTTTTGGGTTTTATAATAATTAATCCCTATTTCTTTTGGTTACTTCGCCATAACTTGAAAACGGGTAGACCGATTTGGCTAATTCTCAGAGAGTTTTTTACAAAAGAAAAGTTCAAGTAAATGAAAGAAGTATTTAACGCGAGTGAATCCACGGGGCATTTCTAGTACAATACATAAAATAATAATTCCATCATCATCTTCATCATCAGCCGGAGTCAGTCTACTGCTGGACGTAGGCCTTTCCCAAGATGCGTCACTGCGCCCGATCTTCAGCTCTTATTTTCTTCTTTTCCTTTAGAAAAAAAATTGTACCAATTCTCCTTGTGTTTTAACCCGACTAAAGGAGCGTTATGATTTAGACTGGTACGTATGATGTATGTATTACAGAACTCTAATTACATTACGCGTATGTGTATTATACATAACTTCTAAAACTCTTAAATCGTAATTTGACAAATGAGGTATCGTTGGAATACCTACGTCATAATAACTAACAGCCAGCCAAATGTCAGCTCAATTATTAAGTCGTTTGAGCTGTGTGTAGATAGATCATTCAAGCCAGTCAGTCAGTAATGTTTGTCTTTTACTATACAGAAGATAAAACATTAAATTGAATATGGTGCCCGTTAGAAGACATAAAGTCATGAACTAAACAAGACGCTATTAAATGATGCCGTATTGGGTATCAAATGAAAGGGCTTAATTAGCACATTTCGAATAATAATAATATTATATATATAATATGCGAACAATATTATATATATATATATATATATATATATATGCTTGTCTGCATGTAGCATATTAGCAATAATTTCTTAAATTAGAGCGTTATTATTCAGTAGCCGGGTTTTAGTTTTTTAACTTAGTTTTTATACATGTTTCAGCTAAAAATGTACAATTTTATCTGTAATAAAATAAAGACAACCTAATATCAACTACGGTTGGAAATCAGTAATCTGGTTGATAAGCTTTTGTTGCTATCCATGTTGTTCGTCTTTGAACTATGAGTAGGCCTGTGTAGCTATGAGCCATAATATTAATTGCCATTTCCATGAAAACATACCGCCGCAGCGAACGCGGACAGAAGTTTAATTATGGGACCACACAATCTGCTCAAAAATCCCCAGTTCTGGCTAAACGCCGCTTTGTTCATAAAACTCTGAGCACACCTCAGCGGTAAAAACGACTACGATAAAAAACAATTATTTATTAAATACAATTTTGGAGTTTTGTATGTATTATAAATATTATTTTATGTATATTTGGGACTTTTTCACTGTCAAACGGCTAGACCGTGCCTACTTATCTTTAATTTTTATTTTCTGTTACATAAGAAAACAAAGGCATCAATTAAACCAACTTATTAGTAGCAAGGCCTATAACCAAAATAACTTTTTATGCAACTGGTGTAATAAATATAATATTACCAATTTAATTTTATAATATAATAATATTGATAATAGGATTAACATAATTCAATCTGTTCAAATTTATTATATATACTTACTAACAAAGCGTTACAGTCGTGCTATTTGATGAAGTATGTTCAGGGATTAATAGAATTACATCTGCCTACGTGTTGGTCAAATACGAACAATTTAATTGTGAGAATGAATGAGAAAATGGACGTTTTCACAGCCGACGATTATGTATTGTATTTACTAATTTTAATTCCTTTGTTACAGATGTTGACCCATTCGTTCATCAGCGAAAATGTTCAGGTAAAATTAATTTAGAATATATTTAAAAAAATGATAATTTAAGTTCGTTTAAAAAACTAAAAGAACCGACTTCAAATGCCACTAGTCATTTTCAGTAGTACGTTGGAGGTGTTTATCTCCATATCTCTGGAGATACTGAACATATCTCGATTAAATTTAAATATAACCACTTGGAAAACCACCTTTCCAAACAATAACATTATTTTAATTAAATTTTCAATTCTATCTAATATTCTAAATCAGTCGAGGCATCTTTGAGCAATCGGCGAACAAACCTAAAAAAATCCGACGAGATGAGAATCTTCTTCTTCTTTTTGGCAGTCAGTTGAAAAGGACGCTCATGAGTTGGTTCGCATCGTGACTAACTGCAGTCAGTATACAACAAGCCAACGACAGTATTGGCATCTCAACAATAAATGTATGATAGAATGACGGATAATAGAAAGAACTGTATAAAGCATCGAAGGTCATCGGTAACAGAGAGAATGTGAGAACTGGTATGAATCTGAAGACGCTAGAAAAACTCCAATCTCGTTGGAGGGTCAGACGTAGAATAAAAAAAATCAGTTGCTTCTCTATCAGTTTTGTATGACGGTCGCATACAGGTTGGTTTAACAAGAGTGCAAGATGCCTTGAATTTATTTGAAAGACATTGAAGCCGATTCTGTTGTGGATATTAGAACATTTTAAAGCATTAAAATAATATCTTTGTCTCACAATGTCTCACATCTGAACTAAAACAGAGACGATAAGCATTCTAATGATATATAGTTACAGCAACAATATAATCGGCACAATTGTCGCATACCAGTAACTTAGTAACCATACTGACCAGTGAGTGGACTGCGTAGACTTTTAAAAAATAGAATATCATACTTAGACTATATATGCTACAATGAGCAAAAATAGGGAATTTAATAATAATAGGGATGTAAGGGAGCACAGGGATGTAAGGGAGCACAGGGATGTAAGGGAGCACAGGGATGTAAGGGAGCACAGGGATGTAAGGAAGCACAAATACCACCTTAGTGATCCCAGCCAACCTCACCTGCCCGTGGTGCATCCTGCTGACCAACCAACGAGGCTCGGTGACCGACAACTGGCGGTATAACCATTTCAAATTATAGCGTAGCAAAATAGATAGATAGATAGAAGATAGAAAATTCTTTATTGTCACACCTCATAACATAAAAAATAGCATACAAATCATTTATTTTATTAGTGTAGTGTAGTTCAAAATACTACAGGTCGGGACGGTCAGCAGTGTCACCGGTGCGAGAAGCTAAGTCCTGTGATCGCCAACCCGCCTGCCCAGCGTGGCGATTAGGGCATATCCCTCCCAATGAGCCAAAGATCGGGCTCAGTGGCGTGTCTTGGGAGAGGCCTACGTCCAGCAGTGGACTAACACAGGCTGATTATGATGAGCAAAAATAAAAATATACAGCACGATTAATATTGTAAAAAGCTTTTAAATTTACAGAGTTTTGCACCAGTAATCATTAATTATGTTTCTACCGTAGCACATTTACGTGTTTATGTATATTTTAAAGCTGTGCTATAAGCAATGTGCACATATATGCATGTTGCTTACCAATTTAATAATATTTCATTGAAAGGCTTTCGTGGCTTACATTATAACGTAAATCATATTGTTAACCAATATTTCCTCTCAAATAGCTCGGGTCAAATAAGCATATGCATTACACACAAGTAGAATGCGAAGCTTTATTTGTCACGGTCCAAATACTACATGATTTACTGAAGGAATACCTTACTGGCGTATACTAGGGGACGATGATATAGACATAGCATTCCAATAAAGTAATGTTAGTACGCTTGTGGAAAGACAGTATGAGATAATATGTAAGATTTTGATAAATCTAAGGCCAGTATAATATTTTACTTTTAACATTGCTTTGTAAACGTACTGTAGCAGGCCTTCCAGTTAGATGATATACGCTAGCTGGTAGGCAGTTGTTAGAAAAAAAGAAATACAGTATTTACGTTTGTATATAATACATTATAATAAATCGTAAGTTTACAAATATACGTTAATAAATATATGTTTAAAAAATAAAACTACATAAATTAATTTATCATAAAGAAACCATACTGTTATTTTTATTAATTGTATTCGAACCCGAAAATAACTGCGTAATCGAGATATTTGGAGGACCCTTGTCGAGGTTTTGATAATAAATACTTAGGAGAAAATAATCGAAGTGCTTTTGTAGTTGAAAATAAGCAAAAGTGTGATGTATTTGTTCTTTTTGTAATGTTCACCAATGACTTAAACTTTTAAAAGGATTTTTTTAATAATTTGTCTTTTGACAACAGAAGTTAAGAGTACCTATTTTTATGTAATTGTTTTTTTCTATGAGCTCATGATAATCGTAGAACCTTACAATTTGTATACAATTCAAGAAAAAGAAAATCCCAATTCATAATCGTACAGTGATAAACAAAAGCACGTAGTAGGGCGTAGCGCAATAACTTCGACTAGCTACGCCACTACGGCTACAGCGTAGCACGTAGCCTCAACAATACAAGTTGCTTTCGCATCAAGGCTCTGATTTCCACTTCATGATCCCTAAAAGCTCTCAAAAGTGGGTGAACTGTTCGTTTTTATGAAGACTGATGTCGGGGCCATGTTGAGCAATCGAAGTAGTAGATTTTTTATAAAATAAAGGTTTTCTGTAACTTGCGCTAGTAAAAAAATATGTATATTGTAGATTATCGTATATTAAAAGAGAGAGAAAGAGGGAGAGAGAGAGAGCAAGAGACAGAGAGCGACCATATAAACATCAAATAATCTAATTATGAACATAGTGAATCTGCTCCTGGAGGATATTTAAATGATATATTGATAATATGTAAAGAAAATAAAAAGAGATACTAATAAAATAAATATTTAAATCCTGAAAGTTTTAGATCTCTACCTCACGTAGTATTTTTTTATATCAACAATAATTATAAATCTGTAGAAAACAGAAGATTTGTTTGAATCAAATTTTGCTCAATCTATTCTTCTTAAATCTTTATATTATGTTTTGATCACTAATAATATGATATGATAATAAGATTTTATAAAAAGAAAAAAGTAACTTCATGAAATCAATCATCAACAATTACATTGATTTTTAACCAGAAGGAAATCTATACAAAGTAACTTCAAAAACAAAAAAAATCAAAACTTTGTGATTTCTCTGCAACATATTAAAAAATATATATCAGAGGTACGCCATCGAAAGTGTTATGCCAGCAACCTAAAGCCGTGTTCCGCAGCGTCAAGGAGCTGGAATGGCTAGGGTAGACGCTGACAGGAGGAAATGAACAAATACACCCTGAGCGGGACGTCAGCGCATGTATTATGGCTTCCATTATCAATTAGAATTAAGTGTTACACCATAGTAAAAAATAATAATACGTAGTGGCCCATACACCCAAATGATGAACTTGTTTTATTTATGTCGGCGTTACTTGTCAAACAAGCTTAAAGGACAAACTTGACTTTGCCGTCCGATCCATGCACTAACTCCAAATAAGTTTAAGACTGTTTGAGTTTGTGAGATAGTAAATTCATTATTTTTGTCAGATTTATCAAGATATAGGTATTTGTTAGTAAAAGAAACGTATTTAAATAATAAACATTATTGCCTAATTTTAAATTCATAAGTCAATGGGAAGTAAAAAATTCTTCAAGACATAATTTTGTGAAAAAAAGCTGCCTTTGGTTTCCATTATTTTTCAAACAGAAACAGTCTTTATCTACTCAACGAGCTCTAAACAACGATATCCTACTTGACTTGTAAGGGGGGTTTCCCTTAAAAACATTTAAAATATTATTTGACAATGTGTATGGCTTTGGATCAACAAGATGCTTATACTGTGAAAATTGGAAGATGGTAACTATTACAGCTTGGCTGTAAAATCTGTGTGACACATGACAGACTGACGGACAGACAGACGGACGAACTTGTGAGTGACAGCAATAGACTTCGTTTGGATTTGGATTCTTCGGGTACGGAACCCTAAAAAATGAAAATGCAGAATCTACCGTAAAATTTTCAAAGTGTATGTAGTATTTAAGGTCGCTCTCAGCTCATAACTCCAGGTCGTTTCTAACGTCAATCGTGTAAAATCGATCAATAGATGTAAAAGGCGGTTCTTAGCCATCGAAAAATTGAAAGTTAATCTAAACTTGATATTTTATTCATGCTCAAACCGCACCAAAATCGCACCACTTCGCAGAAAATTGATGTTTGCCACAAACTTATTTCGGCGTGTTAAATTTTGATTACACGATAAACTTTGGCAGAATTTTCGATATACATACTTAAAAGTTTGAGCTCCGATTGGATGGAGGCTATTGTTGAACTTTTTCGTTAACGATTGAGATGTTAGCAAATCATATTATTATTATTATAAAACTTTAAAAGTACCGAATTTACACGCCACTCCAGTGGTTTTTATCAATGTTTTACGATGCAGTTTTGCTTTATATTTCTGAAAAATCGTTTTGATTCAAATCTTGATAATATTTATATGGAACCACAAAAATCGCACTGCATGGAACCATTATATACTAGAAGTGCCCCTCGGCTTCGCCCGCGTTAAATACTTCTTTCATTTACTTAAAACTTTTATTTTGTAAAAATCTTTCTATCATAAAAACACTTCAAAAAGAAATGTTGAAAAAGCCTGAAACACGTACTTACTTATTTATTTACAGAACTACTTGTGTGAAGTTTCGAATTAAAAATGCTATCTGATCTTGTTTCTCTATATAACATTTGTACCCCGTTTCGAAAATCCTTTCTTAACGGATACCAACGTCATAATAACTATCTGCATAGGTATAATGTTTGAGCTGTGCGTTGATGTATCAGTCAGTCAGTCAGTAACGTTTGCCTTTTATATATACAGATAAAAGGTAATATCTACATAAATTGAGTAGGTACCTTTTGAAACTCTAGTCAAAAGTATTTAAAATGTGGTCAAGAATCACGTGAGGACTAAATGAGACCCTCTGACCCCCGGCTTGCCTTGACCGGCGGGCCGATGGTGGGAATCGCATGAGCTAAGACCTAAGCTCCAGAGTGGAAGTGTTAAAGGCATAAAGCCGCTAGTAGCGTTTAGTGAAATGGCAGCACACCTCCCAACACCCTTAGCTATCCACGCCAATTTTGTCCCTCGGCGCCGACATAACGGTCCGCTTTTTAGGGGGCCCATTCAGTGTATAGCGAGTCACCACCCGCCTTAATATTTTGTAGTGAGGCATAATTGGCGGGTGCCGTACCTCATCCCATAGACCAGAAAACAGACATCAACCTGCACACATTCATAGCCATAATGAATTAATGTACCATCTATTCATAATTTTTCATCTCTCCATCCACAAATCATATAATTTAAGGTAATATTGTAAAGGGCCTCTTGACCAACACCACCGCCGCCGCCGCCGCCCGCTCCGTCCGCCCGCGCTGCACGAGCAGCGGCCCGCAGTGCGAGGCTGAACGCGTCGGCGAGCGCCCCGCACTCAAGATCCTGAAGAAGGCCTCCGGATGAGGCCGAAACATATGTCGATCGCTATATCGACATCGCGTAAGTCACGTTAAATTCCCGTTTTTAAATCTATAAGGCCTCTTGACGTTGGCTGCGGCTCCGTCAATGCCTTCCAAAGGACCGCGCGATTTACGACCCATGATGTAAAGTAAATAAAGAAGATAATCATAAAGCCACTGTATTTCCCATTCTTACGTAAAATACTAAATATTTAATTACCTTAAACTATTCTACACTATAGTGTATAAACATATATGTTTCAAAATTTTATCATTAAAAGTAATTATAATTTTATAATTAAATAGCTAATCAGACTAAATATCCCACTAACAAGTAAAGTTAATTATTAAACAGAACCAAGCATCTGTAAGAAAAGTACCGTCTAACTATAATGTTCAAATGTTCAAACTAAATACGCAGTAAAGCTTGTTATTGAGGGATTATATTACAATTGCTATTAATTAAGATAAAACATCTCTAAACCAATAAACACGTATCAATAAACTGGTATCAGATACCGTGTTTACAGCATTGAGTTACCTTAAAAGGTACCTGTAGGACGAACGTTGTTTCGATACCCGACTAGTACGCACCAACAGTTAGTGTTGTGATATTTGAAACTCGGTGAGAACCTGGTATAACGAACGCATAGGAAAATGTTGTAAGTATATTATGGCACCATAATAGTATCACCAACGTATTCTGCATTGCATCAAATTATTTATACAATGTAAATCGTAATAATTGATTCCTTAATGTACTAATAGAACTTTTTTTTAAGTTTAACTACGGACTTCAATAAAGATTAAATAAATATAATTGTGATACAATAAATAATAAAAATAGAAACTATCACGCAAACAATACAAATTAAATAATATAATATTACATTTATTAATTTCAGCCAGTAAAAATTGTGTACATGACTCAGTAATACTACTCTAATTAGCCACCTGTATATCCCATGTGACAATTGACGAAGTGAAATTAGTTGGTAGGTATATCTAATACTACATTTTTTATCAATAAACTGTTTAGTGTTTGTCTTTTGAGCTCTTTTAAGTACATTAAAGAATTATAATTAATAAAAACCGAATAAAATACCGAGTGTATCGATAGTAGTAGAACTCAAATAAAAAGTTGGATGTTCCCAGCTCTAGTTACTCGTGCTCAGCAATTACGATCGAGGTTGAACGGTGTACCTGAACCTGACACTGTTATCGGAAAGATTATTAAATTGTAAAATACGCGCTGGGGTTCCGATACGTAGGTATTTGTAATCCAAAATATATTAAAAAGAGTATGCATATTTAAAAAAATAAAGACTACAATATTTGATTCTAAAACAACGAATGATAAATTTGTGATTAAGGTATGAATTACATAGTAAATGTTAAGTAATTTAATAATATAAATAGAAAATATTTAAGCAATACTTATAATAAGTATTGCTTAAATTCCATACTTGTAGGTACTTGTACTTAATATACTCGAGTAGAAATCCCACGCGTGTCCTCTGACTTATCGTCTTTTATTTTATTGTGGGTATATATAGGTACAAGTTATACAACGAAGTAATAAAATTCTATTATTACCTTTTATACGTGAGAAGACCATCGTTTTAATACATTATGCTTTTATTTTTCGTAAAAGACTATTTTTGCCTTTACAATACCATTGTAATAAGATATTTGACTTATAAGTACCTAATACATAATATATGGCTCCAATATATGGCTCCTAATAATAATGGCTATCCCAATATATGGATCCTAATTATAATTGAAGGTAAAAATATATTATGTAAAAAAAATGTATAATTATGTAAAGCTAAAAAATATTACAACAAACTTTCACAATAATATTAGTAGAATTAAAGCTAGATTGACGTCGATCAGATTGCGTAGGCTCAAACAAAATTACATAAAGGCTTTCTGGCAGATTCTCTAATCCAAAAAATAAACCCTCTTATTTAATTACAGATTAAAGGTTATTTACATTTCTTAAAATTGAATTGATTATCTATACCAGATAATTAAATTAAATTAATTATCTATATTAGTTTTAGTAAGTTGAATACGCACGTGGAAAGTATAATTTACAAGATATATTTTATTTGCCTTTATAAACTTTATCTAATTAACATTTAGTTACTGGTAAATTTTCCAGTTAAAATATGTCAAAATTGTCGGATAGTTCAAATGGCTGTGAGAACAGTTATCTTTCCATCTTCCTTGCTATTTATTTGACTTCTTTATCACTGTTTTCCACAGTTCACTTTCATTTGACCGTTTACACGTATCCAACCAATAAATTGACATTGCATAGTATTACAAAAATATCTCAAAACCATTCAAATAAATGAAGGTTCTATCTAATGTTTGTATAAAAGCAATCAACCGACATCGGGAAGGCAACGTCAATAAACCGAAGGACCAATATTTGCGTCTCAAAGTCACGCAGACTAACGTTGTTTGAGGACCTCTGGTGCAGTATTTTTAATGCAGTAAGGGAAGTTACGGAATAAAAAATTACAGCAAAAATATTTTATCATAAGTTTTATAGAAGTTGTGTTTAAATTTTTTTTCTAATCATATCAAGTACACGATGGCAAATTTTACATGCTATCTAGCTGAAAAATCTGCAACCAAAACACAATATGTATTACAAACCAATGATATTCTGTTTTAAGATATTGATAAAAGATCTAACAGCGTCGTCCTCAAGAGCCAGTTTTCGCTCTAAGCCTAGCGTGCTACCATCTCCGACCAAATCGTCACATGCCAACAGGTGAGATGGTGTTCAAACTATAGTTATAGCCTATATGTTGTATAAAATACTGAAAGAGATGAGCATCAATATCTGTCAAAAAAGAGCTTTTATCTCTTAAAAATATTCTGTAGGATTTTAAAGTAGCTAGAGTTACTAAGATAAAATTAAAAGTACATTCAAAAGTTGGAAATTAGGAAACATAAATATAATTCATTTTATGGCTTAGTTAAGGCTGTAGAAGATAGTTACGAATAGCACGAAGTAATTAAATATACATTGTTTACAAAAAGCTTTTCAATCAAATCATCGATAATCTCGCATCTCCATTGCTCTTTTACTGTTACCTCGGTCTACTTTACCTCCACATACCTCTAGCAGTATCTACATATAAAGCAATTATCCTTACTGCTCTTCCTATAATACGCCAGCACCTAAGACAATTATGCTGCCGTGTACGTCAATTAGTGGTTGTGCAAATAGTTCATGGGTCAATTTCGTTCACGTCCAATATGCAACAATTCTAGTAAAGTGGAGACGCGAGAAGGGAAAACGGGACAAGGGTAACGGGTCAGGGTGAGCTTGTTATCGGTAGCCAATGCAATAGGTCAAGTCCATGCGGCTATTTTAGTTACACTCCGAACAAACTGTGATGTATACGTATGTAACATTGTGGAGGGATTGAGAGCTTTTCTGAAATTAAAAGTAGATTAAAATTCTCAATTGAAATTGATATTTGTTTGGTGAGCTAATCATTTCGTAATTTTTTTATATATTTGTTATGCGTTTGACCACTATCTCGCCTGGTGATAAGCGATGATGTGGTCGAAGATGGAGAACACGCTAGGCCTAGAATTGGTCTTCAGGGCTGTGTGCTGCCGAAACATCGTAAGATTATGGCGGCAGATTTTGCCTTGATGGTGGTAAGCTACATTTTGGTAGCAGGTCAGGCGGATCGATATAATTCTCATACCACCTGTGGACAAACACCCTTGTTAGGATTTGAACCAGCAACGTTTCGCTTCGAAGTCAAGCTATTTATCCTTTATGCCAACGGGCCGTTAAATATGTATTTGTGGTATGTTCCCTATATAAGATTGTTCAGAATTCTTGAAAGTATGTAGAATAATGCCATTATTCTTTATTTTCAAGAACCTCAAAATGTTTCATTTGGAAAATATTAATAACTTATCTAACTTGTTAACTTTTTCCTGAATTGGTCCGTCTATGCTGTAAGTACCTACTCGAATATATTGCTAAAATTATGAAATGGAATCTTACCAAAATGTAGGCGGCAAGGTAGTGTTAAAACATAGACGGGTTACTTTAACCCACGACAAATACAGTGCACAACTCTCGTTGCTCTATTTTTGTCGTTGGTTAATGTAACAGTTGGAAGACAGCCGTCTTCCAACGTAACTTATAGTTAGTTTTCATAGTTGCAACTAGCTGTTACCCGCGGCTTCGCCCGCGTTATTTGAGTATTTATGACCTACCTTTAGGGTCGCGATTGATGATCTCTAAGGCCAATGTCGATCTTCAATCATTTCCATACCAAACTTTCGCCTTTATTATCTGTATCTTATTGTCTGTTCCCTATAGTCTGTATCTTAACATGTTTTGGAGCAAGAAATAAATTTAGGTCATTTTTACAGTTTTTATTGAACTGATGTAAAACGCTGATGACGATGATGATCAATTGTAGCCTATGTGTTATTCCAAGATGTAAGCTACCTTCATACTAAATTTCATCACAATTGGTTAAGCCGTTTGAGCGTGAAGAAGTAACAAACACATAAACACACTTACAAACTTTCGCCTTTATAGTATTAGTGGGATAAACTATGGAAAATTAAGTATTTCTTCCAGTCATTTACTACGAAACAATTTGCAGTAGTACTACTCCTAAACACCCAAAAACACTGAAAACCTTCGAGCATTTACCAATGGAGATGTTAACGCAAGGCGAACCCCTCTGCTGGCCATATAGCTATTTTTGGCCATATGAGCGTGCGTAACTACGCTGTATTTTTAATACTTTGTGTGTGTTTCAAGCTAGAGTGCGGGATCGCTAAGGTGAGTGATTTGTGTGTGGGCAATGCGTGTTTACCTCGTCCCCCGTAAGTATCGGCAGAAAATAATGTTTGCATATTACAACGTTAACATCTCCATTGGTAAATGCTCGAAGCTGAAAACAGATTAATTGATTAATTATTAATAAATAACAACAAAACAGAATATCTGACTACGTGACCGGCCAAGTTGAGTTGGACTCGCCCACCGAGGCTTCGGCACCAACTTCTCAGACTAATGTTAAAGGACAAACTTAACTTTGTAGTTGGATCCATAGAAAATGTATAGCACCATCTACAAATACTAAGCTTGAAAAAGTAAATTTACCTTTTTTTGTTATTAAACTACATATTTACGGATGATCATTTTTACGATCATCACCGACGGGAAGTACCCTATAGGTTTTCGACCCAAAATCTATAGGGTACTTCCGATTGACCTAGAATTGTCAATTTTTGTTAAAGGTCTTACAGCACGAAGGTCTTAAAGAAAAATACCGATAAATAAAAAAAGTTGGAAATTAAGGTTAATTTTGTGTTCATTCAGGACCTTGATTTTTATACACCTAATAGGGACTATAGAACTCAGTATCTGGTATACATTTCAACTTGCTATGTTCCTGAGAAAATCGATGGTGACAGACGGACAGACGGACAGACGAACAAGAAAGTTATTACTTTCTTATTCGTCTGTCCGTCTGTCACCATCGATTTTCTATTTATAAGGGTTCTTTCTTTTACCTTTTGAGGTGCAGAACCCTAAAAATCTATGATTTTGTCATTGATTGCATAATTTTTTTTTAAATATTTTTATTTCACTCTTTACATCCATTTAACATAGTAAAAAAATAAAATAATACTCAAAGTGTTCAAATTATGCTACAATTAATAGTGTTAGCAGTGAAAAAATAAGAGGTGTCTAAAACGCCACCTTAGTGACGTCACAGCATACCACACTGTCCCCACAGATTATCATCATATCTTTGTAATAGAAATAGTACATATTCATACAATACATACTATTTCTATGACAAATATTGTTTTGCAAATTAATATTTCCCAGGCTTGTTTTTCGTTTTTAACCGACTTCAAAAAAAGGAGGATGTTACTCAATTCGACCGTATATATATCTAATACTATAAGAATCTTTGTCCTGACATACTGACTGACTCACTGACTCACTGACTCACTGACAGACAACGCACAGCCTAAACCGCTGGTCGTAGAGACTTGAAATTTGGAGGGTATATTTGTCTTAGTACGTAAGGGTGTACTAAGAAAGGATTTTCCAAAATTCACCCCTTAAGGGGATGAAATGGGGGTTCAAAGTTTGTATGGAGAAACAAGATTAGATCGTCTTTTCTATCCGAAACTTCACATAAGTGCTTCAATAAAAAAATAAGTAAAGACGTGTTGCAGGTTTTTTTGGAATTCCACCCCTAAGAGGGTGAAATGGGGTAATAAAGTGTAAAATCAATATTGTTTCGGATTGCGCTGAAATTTGGCATGCAAATAGTTATTACGACGTTAGTTCCCACTGAGAAAGGATTTTCCAAAATTAACCCTCGAAGGGGATGAAACGGGGGTTCAAAGTTTGTATGGAGAAACAAGATTAGATAGTCTTTTCTATCTGAAACTCCACACAAGTGCTTCAGTAAAAAAATAAGTAAACACGTGTTTCAGGTTTTTTTTAATTCCACCCCTAAGAGGGTGAAATTGGGTAATAAAGTGTGAAAATCAATATTGTTTCGGATTGCGCTGAAATTTGGCATGCAGATAGTTATTACGACGTTAGTTCCCACTGAGAAAGGATTTTCCAAAATTAACCCTCGAAGGGGATGAAACGGGGGTTCAAAGTTTGTATGGAGAAACAAGATTAGATAGTCTTTTCTATCTAAAACTCCACACAAGTGCTTCAGTAAAAAAATAAGTAAACACGTGTTTCAGGTTTTTTTGAAATTCCACCCCTAAGAGGGTGAAATTGGGTAATAAAGTGTGAAAATCAATATTGTTTCGGATTGCGCTGAAATTTGGCATGCAGATAGTTATTACGACGTTAGTTCCCTCTGAGAAAGGATTTTCCAAAATTGACCCTCGAAGGGGATGAAACGGGGGTTCAAAGTTTGTATGGAGAAACAAGATTAGATAGTCTTTTCTACCCGAAACTCCACACAAGTGCTTCAGTAAAAAAATAAGTAAACACGTGTATCAGGTTTTTTTGAAATTCCACCCTTAAGAGGGTGAAATGGGGTAATAAAGTGTAAAATCAATATTGTTTCGGATTACGCTGAAATTTGGCATGCAGATAGTTATTACGACGTTAATTCCCTCTAAGAAAGGATTTTCCAAAATTAACCCTCTAAGGGGATGAAACGGGGGTTCAAAGTTTATATGGAGAAACAAGATTAGATAGTCTTTTCTACCCGAAACTCCACACAAGTGCTTCAGTAAAAAAATAAGTAAACACGTGTATCAGGTTTTTTTGAAATTCCACCCTTAAGAGGGTGAAATGGGGTAATAAAGTGTAAAATCAATATTGTTTCGGATTACGCTGAAATTTGGCATGCAGATAGTTATTACGACGTTAATTCCCTCTAAGAAAGGATTTTCCAAAATTAACCCTCTAAGGGGATGAAACGGGGGTTCAAAGTTTATATGGAGAAACAAGATTAGATAGTCTTTTCTATCTAAAACTCCACACAAGTGCTTCAGTAAAAAAATAAGTAAACACGTGTTTCAGGTTTTTTTGAAATTCCACCCCTAAGAGGGTGAAATTGGGTAATAAAGTGTGAAAATCAATATTGTTTCGGATTGCGCTGAAATTTGGCATGCAGATAGTTATTACGACGTTAGTTCCCTCTGAGAAAGGATTTTCCAAAATTGACCCTCGAAGGGGATGAAACGGGGGTTCAAAGTTTGTATGGAGAAACAAGATTAGATAGTCTTTTCTACCCGAAACTCCACACAAGTGCTTCAGTAAAAAAATAAGTAAACACGTGTATCAGGTTTTTTTGAAATTCCACCCTTAAGAGGGTGAAATGGGGTAATAAATTGTAAAATCAATATTGTTTCGGATTACGCTGAAATTTGGCATGCAGATAGTTATTACGACGTTAATTCCCTCTAAGAAAGGATTTTCTAAAATTAACCCTCTAAGGGGATGAAACGGGGGTTCAAAGTTTATATGGAGAAACAAGATTAGATAGGCTTTTCTATCCGAAACTTCACACAAGTGCTTCAGTAAAAAAATAAGTAAACACGTGTTTCAGGTTTTTTTGTAATTCCACCCCTAAGAGGGTGAAATGGGGTAATAAAGTGTAAAATCAATATTGTTTCAGATTGCGCTGAAATTTGGCATGCAGATAGTTATTACGACGTTAGATCCCTCTTTGAAAGGATTTCCCAAAATTAACCCTCGAAGGGGATGAAACGGGGGTTGAAAGTTTGTATGGAGAAACAAGATTAGATCGTCTTTTCTATCCGAAACTTCACATAAGTGCTTCAGTAAAAAAATAAATAAAGACGTGTTTCAGGTTTTTTTGTAATTCCACCCCTAAGAGGGTGAAATGGGGTAATAAAGTGTAAAAATCAATATTGTTTCGGATTGCGCTGAAATTTGGCATGCAGATAGTTATTAATTACGACGTTAGTTCCCTCTGAGAAAGGTTTTCCAAAATTCATCCCTGAAGAGGATGAAGCGAGGGTTCAAAGTTTGTATGGAGAAACAAGAATTGATTGTCTCTTATATTCGAAACTTCACACAAGTAGTTTAGTAAATAAATGAGTAAATACGTGTTTCAGGCTTTTTGAAATTCTATTCCTAAAAGGGTTAAGTGGAGTAACAATGTCTGAAATCAATATTGTTTCGGATTGCGCTGATATTTTGCATCCAGATAGAAATTTTGACGTAGGTATCCGCTGAGAAAGGATTTTTCAAAATTCACTCTTCAAGGGATGAAGCGGGGGCTCAAATTTTGGATAGTCATTTTATTCGACATTTCACACAAGTACTTCTGTAAATAAATAAGTAAATACGAGTTTCAGACTTTTTCAAAATGCCACCCTAAAGAGTGAACTGGGGTAAAAAAGTCTGAAAATCAATATAGTTTCGGATTGCGCTTTATTGGGTTTTCGGGTTTTAAAAATATGAATCCTGATTTGTCTTAGTCACGCGATAACATGAAAACAGGTGAACCAATTTGGCTAATTTTTATTTGATGTCTTTAATGATAGAATCGTTTTTACAAAAGAAAAGTTTTAAGTAAATAAAAGGAGTTTTTAACGCGGGCGTAGCCGCGGGGGACTTCTAGTATATATATATATATTTTATGATTGTTCGCGGATAACTTCGTCGTTTGATTATTCTTTTTTTTGTTGGAAAGGAGATATCCCAAGTGTGGTACCATGGTAATTTTATCTAGGTCTGATAAGTATCTCCAGAGATATTGAGATAAAAACCTCAAAACTGGTACTGAAAATGAATAGCGCGGCATTGAAGTCGGTTCTTTTTTAGTTTTTAAACGATATTATTCATATAATATTTTAACAAATTTATGAGTATTTTATTTATTAAAAAAAATTTTACATACAATACGAGTATACCCAGTGACACTCGCGCTATTAAGTTATATCATTTATCAAAATCAGTTGAACCGTTGCGTAGTTACAAATGGACATAGTAACGGACAAACATATACATACAGGTTAAAAAATAACCATCTTTTTGTGCTTTGCCGCAGCCGGGTATAGAGTAAATACATACATGTATAAAATGAAAATATTGATGCTTTCATGCAACGTCAGAAAGAGACAGGATAAAAATTTGCATTAAAAGATTTACGAAGAATTCCACGTTGCCTTAGCCATATCCGGCAAAGCCCCGATATCATTTTCCAATAATCTTCGGATACCGTTTCCTGAGCTAGATTTATACAATTTATGCAAAACTTTTGGAGAAATGGATTTGCAATATTTATTTTCAACTTTTGGGCCAAAATAACATTACAATGACAAATCTTTTGTACTGGCCAAGAGATGTCTAGGGTGGTTTAATATTTATGGAAAACTGTCTGTGATTATGCCCATTTGTATAATGCATTTCAGCTTCTAAGCGGCAATTAGCATACTGGAATGGCAGAAAATACTTCGTAAGGATAATAAAGTTAAACCTAGTAACAGCCGTTCCTATTTAGTAGTTAAAAACGTTCCTAGAAAAACATCGTATAGGTATCTTAATAAAAAGCCTGAATATTTGAATTAGAATAAGCAAATATACTAATTAGTAATTATCGGGTACTTTTCGGACTTTTTTTTTGTGTTTTCTCATTTTATTCAGGGTTCTTTGAAACAGGTGTTCCGTTAATGAGTCTTTAAAGACTTTAGCATAGGTTTAGATTTTGAATATGCTTTATTTTAAGATGAAACATCATACATAGATATTTATCTTTTATTTTTTAAATATTGTTCTAAGTAAGGATAAAATACAGTTGTTTCGCTTATTTTCAAGATATAATTAATTATTTAATGGTTGTACTCCCACGACCTAAAATGTGGTGTTGGTATTAAAGTCGTTAAAAAGAGTCTCTATGCAAAAGGTTGGCCACACGTTGGCAATACTATTATTTCTGTCTCGGAACAATGACAAAGCATCATTGTTCCGAGTTATCTGTTCTGTGGCAATAATACTACTTGTGTTGTAGCTTATTACTTCTTACTACTTCTAGTTACTTTTGACACGACAAAATGTACGAGTATGTGATATGATATAAAAACCTTTTAATTTTGTACATACACTGTTAGTGTTAACTGTGTTTGTACTGTGTGTGTTTCTTTTCTTAAACTTTTCAATATGCATACAATTTAACGAAAATAATTCAAAGCTATTCAATTAGTCTTTGTTATTATAATATCAAATGAATTATCTGAAATTCTAATATCAACACAAATGTAACGAGAACTTGTTGCATTTTCAGAATTGCGAATGTTCATAGCTATGACTCAAATCTTCCATCTGCTGAAATTAACATAGCGCACAGCATTCCATGTTTCAATTTCTCATTCAACGGTGCAGTAATTTTAATTGTAAAACCCCAATATTTAATGTTAGTATTTTATTAATGCTAATTCAATTTATCGCTGTATATAATTTTTCATGAATAATATAGAGCTGAGTTGAGCATACCTTAATAAAATAAAACTTCTATACCGTAGTTTTACATTTTAAGCGGCAATATCCCAATGGCAAGCGTCGTTAGCCTAGCGATCGAGAGGTCGTGAGTTCGATCCCCACCCATTGCACTATTGACATAAACCCACTCCAGACACAAGCATATTTAGCTCAGATAGAGGAGTTAACAAGACTAAATGTGCAACCCACTTTGCTAGAAAGCTTTATTAAAAATATATTAACGTACGAACGAGTACCTAAACAGTTTTGGTGAAATTGTTTTCATTTTAAAAGGTTAGACCGTCGTCGAGTTTTGTTGACATTGACACACTAGTAGTATCTAAAGTTCAGTAAACTTGTACTAAACCAATTTCTAAGTTTTATCGAACGTCTTCGTACTTACACGTTAACAAATAATGTGGGTAGATTTATAAACTACTATTACAGTTATATCATACATTTTTATCTTTCACCTTTCACCTGCTCACAGATAAAAATGTATTAAATTATATATTAATAAAAAATGTGATATAATGATAATATATTTTTACCAAGATATAAAATTGCCTTTTCCACCTTATAAAGCCTGTTACGGTTAAAAGACTAAAATGTTTCCCAGTTTGACAATTTACGTACCATACATATTATTATTTCGTGCCAGGCTAAAGACTGATATTTTTATTGTATTCAGTGTAATATTAAAATAATATTACGGAATGAGAACGAAATCGGACATGTTACAAAAAAAAAATATTTTAACAATAAATCAAAAATATTAAAATATCGCAGCCTATTAATCTTTGTATTGAGCGGTATAACTCCACTAAAAGCAGAAAGAAGCAAAAATCCTTTGTTTAGGCGGATAGTACGAGATTTATGTCTGTAAGAGATTATGAGGGCGAGCTTTTTGACGGTGTGTACGATAAAAATTGCGATTGTGGAATAAGGTCAAATAGCTCTTTAAAGCATCTTCAAATATTTTAACAACGTTTTCATACAATAAACGTTTAGGGGATTGGAAATGGGAGTAGGTTGAAAACAATAAAAACAAGGGAAACAACTTTTTGAATATAACTATGACTTTTGGTTTTTGGTCACCCATACACCACAGCTTTTGATTGCTATTTGCAATCGATCGATAATTAAATTCGCGAGGTTTACAGCTGCTCACAAAGTCACTAGCTTTATCCATTTCAAGTGTCTATTTATTGAATTGACACAAGTTGCCACGCACAAGTACCGCTGATAAAAATATGACATAGCATACTGATTTCATAGAGTACAGAATACCCTTGTCAACGTAAAAGAAAATGACAAGTGCTTCCGGTGTTGCTGCCGCGCTGCCAGTCTGGAGAAAGGCCTTGCTTCTTGTGACCTTTGGGTCAAGTTGATATTACACTTTATTTTAAAAAGTCGTAATTCTATCTCTATAATTAGTCATTATCTACTTGGTGGTAAGGAAATAAAACCTACATTGATTTTCCGTTTGGAATGTAATGTGTATTATATATAATACTTCTGCCAGCGATTACCCGAGCCATCCCAGCGCCGTAGCGAAGCGAAGCACTGCTTCTTGATCACTGGCATAACGCTTTTAGTGTCGGTAAGCGTTAATTCATAATCTGACCTTGAGTTTTTAATATATCTGAAATTTAGTTATAAATATGAAAATACGGGACTTATCGCGCCTAAAACATTAAATTTATTTAACTCGATGTTTCGTCCAAGTTGCATTGATCGTGGTCACGAGACGACTGAATGTTGTGAGTGTCCGCACTGCTATTTATAGGAGAGTTCGTTGGAAACTACCCTCAATTTATTTTTAATATTTTATCAGAGTTGCCATTGCGACACACAACACTGACAATATCGGCAGATTTTTGCTGCTTTGATTTTCGATTCGAACACTTGCTAATTACTGGGTTCCAAGTTGCGGCCAACCTAAATCCATCCTCCTGATTGAAATTGGGATGCTTTTTTATTTCTACCTCTACACGCACAATACGGGAGTAATAGTAGCGGTCGGTCGAGAGGTCATGAAGTTCGATCCAGTGATTAAGTCCGGATTCCAGTAAGTGCTCGGCGATAGCAGATTTATTGACCTGGCGGTTTTTTACAGCTGCGATGTGTTCTTTGACCCTTTCTGCAATAGTACGCTTGGTCTGTCCGATGTACGATTTACCGCAGCTGCAATCGATTTTGTACACACCAGGTATCTGAAAAGGAATCACATCCTTCGGCGAACGGACCTGCGTTGATATCTTCGATAAGGGAGTGAATACTGTCTTGCCACTGTCACTCCCTTCACGTATGGCATGAACGCCGCCTGCCGTTCAACGTCAGTGGTCCTCTCCTTATATCTGCGGCTAGAATGGCTTCGTCCAACCTTGTAGCCGTTTTTTATCAGAACCTCCTGAACACGTGCGATTTCTTCCTATAGGTGTTCAGGGTCACAGACGTCACGAGCTCTGTCCATCAATGACCTGGCTACAGCTAGGCTATTCTGTAAGCTATCTCGACAGCGGAATCCGCGGTGAGAGTCAAATTACGTATTACGAAATTCAACCGTATACCAACGTAATACGATTGAATTTCGTAGTACGAAATTTGAATCTCACCGCGGATTCCGCTATCGAGATAGCTTACAGAATAGCCTAGCTGATCCCAGGTGACGGGGATGATGGTGCGACGAGGCATTCAGATACCTATCAGTATGAGTCGCTTTCCTATAGACAGAATGTGATAATGAACCATCAGGTCTCACCATAACTTTGACATCAAGGAAAGGCAGTGTTTTGTTCGTTTCCAGCTCATAGGTAAACTTTATGTTGGCATGTATCGAGTTCAGATTCTTTTCCAGAGCGACTACTGCCTGCTCATCACCCGTCATGATGCAAAAGACGTCATCAACGTATTTGAAATTTATAACCTTGGTCAATAACTCGTGATGTAGGAGTGTGTGGAATTATCAAAAGTATCTCATTTTTAGCTTGTAGAAATAAAAATTACTTATTAATAATTAAGTTTAAAAACGAAAACAACCGACATCCATGCCGCGCGAGTCAGTTTCAGTAGCAAGTTTGAGACGTTTATCGTCATATCTCTGGAGATACTTACCAGATCTCGATGGAATTACAATAAGAACCACCTAGGGAATGTACCCTACCGATTAAAAAAAGAATCGTTCGAATCGGTTGACAATTATCGGAGTAATCGCGTAACATACATACAAAATACATATAAACATACAAAAAAATTAAAAAAAAACATACAGACGAATTGAGAACCTCCTTCTTTTTGGAAGTCGGTTGAAAATACAGGGAAGGGGGCATAATAGTTTCTTGTGCAAAATTAATATTATTTATACTGGCTTCTCTTACTTCTTTAACGATAAAAACATATTCAATGAAACTCTGCACAAAGTGACGAGCAGAAACATTGCTTGGAATTTTCCTGAATAATCACGCTTCTGTCCTATTCAGTAAAAAGTGATCCATCCAATATTTTGTTCTATTTTTACTGAGGCCTGTCATTGAAAAAAAAATCTTTGCTTTATCTTTGACCTACTTTTACCCGGTGAGTTTAATTAGCCTGACAAGCTTTGATGTGACGAAATATGAGCAAATTTTGCTAACGACGTAAATACATCTTAGGCGGTGCCTAATCAGAAAATGTTGTATGGATCTTTTGTGTGGTATGGTATCTGTAATGAACAATTAAATAAATATATTCTTTACAAAATATTTATACGTAAAACTAACGAGTACGAGTCATCTAAACATGTTTTTTTTCATAGCTGAATAACTGCCAAAGTTACCATACCTAAGTGGACTATCACAAGTACTCCACTATATTTTTGTTATTGAATAAATACAGGACATACTACATTATTCTTCATCCGTATAAATAGGTACATGTTCACTTGAAACAATTAAATTAACCAACCTTAATCGCGACCTTTCCGAGAATCGTGGTGAGTACTAAGAACATAATTTATTATCCCGCCGTCAGTTGGCCGCCTGGCCCTGGCTTTCCTGTCCTCTCACCCACCTTCTTTACAAATTCCCTGTATGAGTCTAATTCTGCATGTAAGATTTCAATGATAAGGGTCAGCCTCAGGCTCAGCAGACCTTAAATTATTTAACACTGTACATTTCATAATTTGTTTTCCTCTATAGTTATGATGCATAGCTTCATAGCTCGAGGCGTCTATTGTTACCCAAGGGCGTGTATTCAAAAACTTATGCGAAAGCTTTCAATATGAAGATTTGAATGGCCAACTCAGTGCCTCGTCACATCGTACTTGTTATTTTGTTAGTTACTTGTTACATTTTAGATAATTCGATAAATGTTGTGGTATTTCTTTCTTGAATCGCCACCATTCATGTTCGAGATCCATACGTTTTTGATAAATATGTTTCTTTTATGTTTAGAACGCTTTTAAATATTTGATTAATCGAGAGAGTCAATAGAAGATAAAAAAATGAAAAGGATGTAACATTTACAAAATCCTGGAAAAAATAAGTTTTCCAGTTTAAATGAGTAGGGGAAGACGATACAGATGGCTGAATCGGAGGTTTGGGGACTTTGCACCAAATACCGGTCATTATTCCTGCAACAGCTAATACTGCTGGATTAACAGGCAACACGCAAAATTAGTGGTGGTATACAAACCCCTTCCGCCAATATAAACCACAATTATGGGTTTCACGACGAATGCAAACGATGGTATTTACAACATAAATGCCAGGCCGATACGATTTTATTGCGAGAGAGCTGGCCCTTCACTCGCATATAGACGAGAAAATGATAGATCGTAATGGAACAAAAGATTAGTGACGAACATTGCACTCAATGTTCATCACTAATCAAATAGTGTGTTAAGTATTTTGTGGAGTCAATATATGTATATCTGTAATCTCGTGCTAGGTTCCCTCAATTTACATGTAGCAAGAAGTAGGCGCTGCGTTGCGTTACGTTACAAAGTCTTGAAACTTGTCTTAAGACTCGATAAACATTCAGAGTTGTTTAAATATCTTTTTCACTGGTGGTAGGAACATATTAATGTTCCGCCTGACTTGCCATCAAAAAAGTAGCTTACCACCGTCAACGAGAAAATAAGTCACCATAACTATACGTTGTTCCGGCAGCACAGCCCTTGAGAGTCAGAGTGTTCTAGACTTGTTCACCAACTCTGACCACATCATCGATTGCTGCCAGGCGTGATCTCGTTGCAAATTCATCGAGATTTGATGAGTATTTCCAGAGATATGAAGACAAGCCTCCGTAACAGCAGTCTAACGGATTGAGAACAGTCTCACTACGTTGCTGATTTCTTGATTGTAAATTGTATGGTATAATAATATATGATTTGAATTTTCAATGAAAATATCCTGTAAAGTTTTGTGTAAAAAAATAAATACTTACAAAATACGTCCGTAATAGGTCACCAAACAAAACCGATTTGGATTTTTTTCTGTTTGAGAGAGTAAACTTTCCGTTTGGTCCCATTGTAATTTCATTGAGATCTATGTATATGTATATTTTCGGATATACACCTCAAACTTGATACTAAAAAATACTAGCGCAGCATTTGAAGTCGGTTTTAGGTTTTGTAAACGATATTAAATTGTGGTAATATAAACGTGGTGTGGGACGCGACGTGTGCTGACACGTTAGCAGCTTCCCACATATGCGGGACCTCACGAGCAGCGGGTGCGGCAGCGGATGCGGCAGAAACCCTCAAACGGAGGAAATATGCTGCCATTGGTGATGGCTACATTTTTCTTCCGTTTGGGGTCGAAACAATGGGTCCGTGGGGTCGAGATGCCCGGGGTTTTGTAAAGGAGCTGTCCAGACGTTTAATAGACGTCACTCATGACCAAAGAGCTGGCGCTTACCTCGGCCAACGGATTAGCCTAGCAATTCAACGAGGTAACGTCGCCAGCTTTTTGGGAACGTTACCGGCAGACAGCTGCGACCTAGGTTCTGTTTTTTATTTATAACTAGTTTAATTTTTATTTATAACATTTCAAATAGTTTTATTTATTTTTAAGTTGTATATTTGCTGTAAATATTTGATGAAATAAAACCAATAAGTAATATAAACTGTAAGTAACTTCATAAGTACATAAAATGAATATGTAGCTTGATGTTCTTTCCTTTACATATTTAGTTCGTTTTGAAGACACAGAAATCCTAGCAATAAGCCCTTTTTGAGGTTTAACTTGGGGCACCCTTTCCATTACATCCCTAAATTTAAATCGCTTATAAAGCTCATGGAATATGATTATTAAGTATCGTATGGGATCATTTTATGTTATATCTATATCTTTAAAGTTTTTAGGTTCGTGAAATTTTACCAAATTTCGCTCATTTACTTTTACTATTTGTGCTTTAATAGATAGATGTAAGATATTTAAAAGATATGTTTAATATGAAATGTAGATATGTATGGTAAAATATATCTACAAAACAGTAAACTTGTTGTACACTTTCAAATAATATAATCTATCTAAGACTATAAGAATCTTTGTCCTGACATACTGACTGACTGACTGACAGACAACGCACAGCCTAAACCGCTGGTCGTAGAGACTTGAAATTTGGAGGGTATATATATCTTAGTTCGTAAAGGTGTACTAAGAAAGGATTTTCCAAAATTCACCCCTTTCGGGGATGAAATGGGGGTTCAAAGTTTGTATGGAGATGGAGAAACAAGATAGTATATTTTCTATTCGAAACTTCACACAAGGGCTTCAATAAAAAAAGTAAATATGTGTTTCAGGCTTTTTTTTAATTCCACCCCTAAGAGGGTGAAATGGGGTACCAAAGTCTGATAATAAATATTGTTTCGGATTGCGCTGAAATTTGGCATGCAGATAGTTATTACGACGTTAGTTCCCTCTGAGAAATGATTTTCTAAAATTCACCCTTTAAGGGGATGAAATGGGGGTTCAGTTTGTATGGAGAAAAATGATTAGATAGTTTTTAGGGTTCCCTACCTCAAAAGGTAAAAAAAGGAACCTTTATAAGATCACTTTCTTGTTTAATATAAAATTAAATTAATTCTTGTCCGTTGCCAGGGTGTGTATCTATGCTCCGTGTCAATCCATCTGTGTGGATACAAAATGTTTACGTAGGTGTTCAAAACTAAATTCCCACGCTCGCAAACGGCAGTCTTAAGTAATTTTAATTCATGTTTTTTCATTACAATGTTTCACTGCCGCAATTATTTTAGACAAACTCGTACACAAGCAGTATTTGTGGGTGGGTGTGTTTTCTTTACTGTTACACAAAGTCATATGTTTATTATTCTAAATAGCAAGGATTCTCCTGTGTTTTTAGACACGGTAGGCTCCGTCAAATCCCATAAGTTGTATTTACCTTGTCTCACCTGCCGCTATTCTTACGCTTTATTGGACACTGAGCCGCAGGATTCATTTTCAAATTACGTAACAATGGTTGCGGTAAATATTTATTGTTAAGGTTCTTTTAATTTACTCTTTCTGCTAAGGTGACATTAAGGTCATGTCCTTTTTAGGGTTCCATACCTCAAAAAGTAAAAAAAAAACCTTATAAGATCAATTTCTTGTCCGTCTGTCCGCCTGTCTGTTTACCTGTCTGTCTGTCTGTCCGCCTGTCCGACTGTCTATCTGTCCATGTGTCACCACCAATTTTCTCAGAAACGAGAGGACCTAGCAAGTTGAAATTTACACCAAAGTACTGAGGTCTATAGTCCCTATTAGGTGTATAAAAATCAACTTCCTGAGTCAACACGATAAAAAGATATGGGCAAATTTAGATTTTCGCGAAAACTTGTAAGTACCAAAATGTACTTTAATTTTCAACATTTTTTATTTTTCGGAATTTTTCCTTTACTGTTGCTGTAAGACCTTGCTTTTGGCCAAAATTGACAATTCTAGGTCAACCGGAAGTACCCTATAGGTTTTGGGTCGAAAACTTTTTGTAATTTGGTGAAACTTTGGTACTTTTCGTTGACCTAGAATCATAAAATTTGGCAAGAAGCAAGGTCTTACAGTACAAAAAAAAAAATAAAAAAATAAAAAATATTGAAAATTAAAGGGGTTTGAGTCATATGAGCGCTCATACAATTTAGGGGTCTAGCTTAATTGGCACCAACCTTAAATAAGGTAAATAAATGAAATTGTGCTATTGTGGATGATGATATTGTGGATATGAATCTATTGTGTTTGAAAAATAAACGAATTGAATATTGTGTGATTTATTTTATACATAGTTGACCGAACTACAAAGCTAAGTTTGTCCCTCAACCTAGTCTAAGAAGTTGGTACGGAAGCCTCGGTGGGCGAGTCTAACTCGACTTGGCCGGTTTTATTACTATTATATTTTATTTCCTCTTTTTTATTTAGTACTGTATGTACCATTGGGTTTAGTTGCAAGCTGCTTTAAATCATTAAAAAAATTGCCTAATGCCTAAATATGTTTAACTGTCTTAAACAATTCCATTCAATTGGTTGTTAATGCAGTCACAAGAATACTATTTTTGTAAACTTATTGAATTTGAGTTACAGTAGTTTTTATAATTAACTTAAGAATTTTTACAAGTAAAAATGTGGTAATCTCATAATTTATAATGAATTACTCTGTAACATAAATTCAAAATATTATATACTTATACTCTTGTGTTAATTATATAGCTAGCGTTTGATCACTATCGCATGGTGGTAAGCGATAATGCGGTCGAATATGGTGGCGGTAGAAGACACGCTAGGTCTATAATACTCGGACTCTCAATGGCTGAGTGCTGCTGGAACACCGTAAGGTTATGACGGCAGATTTTTCTTTGTAATGGTAACCTCACTCGACTTATTGCTAAAAAAAGGTTATAGGCTATATGTCGATCAAGTTTCATCAAAATCCGTTATAGGGCACCATTAAATTTAATACAATTGGAATAAAATGTTTTCCTGCAGTAAAATGAAACCTATAATTTAAGTTAGATTTCTAGCAATACTGCATAGAGAACTTGTGGTTTATGCGTGATGTGCGTACAAACATATAGACAGGCAGACAAACAGAAAACAAAACTTGGCTTCTGTTGCTCTAATAAAGACACCGCCATACTAGTTCTTCTTCATTCATTCATACATGTCATTGTTTTCGTTTGCAACTAACATTTTCACAGATATATTGAAATTTATAACACCATAAAATACTGGGCGTGATGTATATTGCTCGTAATTATTTCGTATAAGAGCCCTCGCACATTACGGCCACCAGTCGCCGCCACTAAACGCGACCACCAGTAGTTCGGCTAGACCACTACACGCCGCCACCAGTGGCAGCCACTAGTGGCCGCATCAAGCCACCAGTGGCTGCCACTTGCGTCAGACACTAGCTGCAAGTATCTCGACAGAGGTAGACGTGTGTTGCCCAAGAATGGACGCACTCTTGATTTCGCTATTGTTGCTTATTATTCTAAAACGTAGAAAACGGCGCCGAATTCAGAACCATCGACGAAGAAGCACGAAGACGGAAGAAGCCGGCAACTGTGGCCGTGTATGCGCACGAGTCGAACGACAAAACGCAGCCACAAGTAGCGAGCGCGCTCGACTCTCGCAGCTTGTGGCTCGGACGCGGCCACTCAAGCGCTCAGTGTGCGCCGATTCTATATAAAATGTATGAAGAAACGCGTCCGCAGGTTGTGGCGGCCACTAGTGGCTGAAGCGTGGCCGCCACTAAGTGGCCAGTGTGCGGGGGCTCGTCGCCGTGACCTCAACAAGTAATATATGGGGTGATTTCTCTTTGTTTCTAGTGTAGTTCACAACCCCTATTATAATGTCATATTTTGTCATACTATATTTTGCATTTAAACATGTTTTAATAATTTATGACTTGATAATTTTAGTGTAATTAATATAATAATATAAAACCTAAAATTTTGAATTTCAATGCTCTCTTCAGCAGCAACAAGGCATATATTCGCCAAACATAAACGACATCCACTTTTCCATTCAGAGCCATCTGCCAGCCAACTCAAAAGCCAAAAAAGTAACTTGCCAAAGGAGTCAGTAATCTCTACGTATAAGTTAAAGTTAATAAAAAACGATGACCCTGTGATCCTTTTTGTGATGACCGCAGTGTCTAAAGACAAAAGTTTTTAACCAGTGCGTCCTACCTGTGATGACATACGGAGCCGAGACGTGGACACTCACAATTCGACTGGTCCACCAGTTTAAAGTCGCTCAGCGTGCTATGGCTCTCCATGCTCCAGCTATGCTCGGTATTTCTTTGCGGGATCGAATCCGGAACGAAGTAATTCACCAGATAACTAAAGTTATCAAAAATAGCTCAACGGATTAGTAAACTGAAGTGGCAGCAGGTTGGTCATATCTGCCGCAGGACTGATAACCGTTGGGGTAGACTTATCCTAGAGTGGAGACCGTGAATCGGCAAACGTAGCATAGGAAGTCCTGTGACTAGGTGGAGCGACGACATACGCAAAGCGGTGGGCAGTGACTGGAAAAGAAGAGCCAAAGCCGAAGATCGGGCTCAGTGGTGCTTATTGGGAAAGGCCTACGTCCAGCAGTGGACTGACACCGGCTGATAATGATGAATAAAAAATATCAAAATTAGTATGTTTATAATATTTCTCGTCAAGATAAATACTCAAGCAATATATTAATATTGCTTGCTAATTAATAATGCTAATATTAAAGACCATTAATATAAATAGCAAACACCCCTTGCGGTTTCGCCCGCGGACTATGGCTCATGTTACTCGCTGATAATGTATTTTTTGATATATTGGTGCAGTTGTATTTTAGTGTATCCATTACAAAAAAAGTTTTGGAGTGAAACTTCTTTAGGCACTAGAGTAAAAATGCAACGGAAGAGACGTAGCGTCACGTCACGGTGCTATTGCAACGGAAGTGAAGTACGCGTACATCTAAATAGTCAATATTTCAACGTGAAGTTTCACTTCTAACGCGTAGCTTTCTAAGCACTTCCTGTATTTTGGGTACATAACATGTCTTTACATGTTTGTTTGCCTATGCAATCATTTTTTTCTTTTATAAAATTAAAATTAACATAAATAATAAAATAAATAAAATAAATAAAATAAATAAAATAAATAAAATAAATAAAATAAATAAAATAAATAAAATAAACAAAATAAACAAAATAAATAAAATAAATAAAATAAATAAAATAAATAAAATAAATAAAATAAATAAAATAAATAAAATAAATAAAATAAATAAAATAAATAAAATAAATAAAATAAATAAAATAAATAAAATAAATAAAATAAATAAAATAAATAAAATAAATAAAATAAATAAAATAAATAAAATAAATAAAATAAATAAAATAAATAAAATAAATAAAATAAATAAAATAAATAAAATAAATAAAATAAATAAAATAAATAAAATAAATAAAATAAATAAAATAAATAAAATAAATAAAATAAATAAAATAAATAAAATAAATAAAATAAATAAAATAAATAAAATAAATAAAATAAATAAAATAAATAAAATAAATAAAATAAATAAAATAAATAAAATAAATAAAATAAATAAAATAAATAAAATAAATAAAATAAATAAAATAAATAAAATAAATAAAATAAATAAAATAAATAAAATAAATAAAATAAATAAAATAAATAAAATAAATAAAATAAATAAAATAAATAAAATAAATAAAATAAATAAAATAAATAAAATAAATAAAATAAATAAAATAAATAAAATAAATAAAATAAATAAAATAAATAAAATAAATAAAATAAATAAAATAAATAAAATAAATAAAATAAATAAAATAAATAAAATAAATAAATAAAACAAATTGGGTAACCTGGCTTCTAAACTAGGTTACCCGTATGATAGGTTCCAGGCCTCTTCCGTCTGTTAACAGTGGTAATTGCCTTTTGTTATGTAGGTACAGTTAATTTAATTAATTACATTTGTATGAATTGAAATGGAAGTTAGTTACATTATATTAATTACAATATAAGAACATTATGTATACAATTATTTTATGAAGTAAAAATTAAATTTATAATTAGCATAAAAGTTTAATTTTTTGATTACAGATTTTGTTGTCAAGCAGTTACATAGTTACCTACATACTTTTTGTGCAATTCAACAGCCCGTTTGTGACTTAGTTTAAAAAGGTATGTGGATGAACTTTTTTTTTACTTTTGTTATAGAAAGTTGCATGTCTGTGATTTAATTGAATATTCTTTCTACAATCAGATGTAAAAGACGACTCTTGCTTTACTGCTTGGAAGTATAATCAAATACATATTTTACAACAACATATTCTTATATTATGCTTTTCGAATCCCGCTGGCTGGTAAAACCTTGAATTGTACAATTGAACAATTCCTGTTGGACAATGAACTTGTGTTGAACAATTTCTTAGTATATAATGTACCAGTTCATTCAGTTAAGAAAGACAGATAAGACTCATACATTCGAGAACAAAACAATCAGATAATGGACCAAAAACCGCAAAAAGAAGCAGAAATTCCTTTTACAAATTTCTTGTAATTTGGTTTGCAATTTTAATTTACGCTGGAACGGACATCAAAGAGCGCAAATGGGATGGGTTCATCATAGCTACGTTAGCTGTATAAATCAATATTGAAACAGTTTCGAGAGAGTATAATATTTTACGTTCACTGTTTTATTTATAACTCTTTACTCAAAGAAAATATGTTTCATTTGTGGATGAATTTGTTTTTGTTTCTTGTTCATTCTTGTTGTTGTATTAATTATCCAAAGTCGTGTATCAAATAAAGTTTCGGACACAACGCAGCGTTCTGCGTGCGTGATCTAGGCGGCGATCAGATAGCACGGTAGTATTTGTACCGACTGGTTCACACCATACGCGATGAGAAAACAATTGAAAAGTACTGAGATCGCGCCCGGCAGATCGCAGGACGGCGTGATTTAGCCGTACCTTAAATATAGCAATATAATAGTATGATTCATTTATACGAATTGAAAATCTGCCCAGTAGCTTCTCACGCGCAAGAATTGACTGCGATGGCGAGACATTATAATAATACAGAGTTAAAACTTCCACTAGTCTGTCTACCCTGGATCAGAACCACCTTCCAATAACACAGTTATTTAGCTGTGATACACAAATAATTTTTCTTTGTGAGTAACAAAATATCTTGGTAAATTACAGAATTTTATTAAAAGCCACCGTTAATTAATTGTAGAAAAAAATCCAAATAAATTCACCAGATTTCTTTATCTAAAAGAATACGGGGTCTATTCCTTTTTCCCCCGATGTACCCGAGCCTGTTCGTAATATAGTCGGGTACAACAGGCTGGCGGTGAGGAGAGAGGTGGCGGTGAGGAGAGACGTGGCGCTGTGCACGTACTTGTTCCGCGTGTGGCGACCTGCACCACCCGGAGGTGCTGGCCGAGCTGCGGCTGCAAGTGCCGGTGGTAGGTACGCGGTGTTGTATTCACACTATGAAAGTTCCATCGGCAAGGACTAACTTAGTAAAGTTCGCGCCATTGTCACGAGCCATACGGCTGATTAACGAAATATCATTAAATATAGAAGGTCAAAAATCATGGTCAAAAAAGAAAATGATAGGGGCGTAGCAGACCTTGATTTTTTGTAGATATATTTTTTTCTCTAGAAACATTTTCCAGGGAGGAAACCGGGGAAACCATTTGTATGGATAAGTGCACCCCGATGTTCCTCCCTTATTGAATAACAAGAAATGAACTAAAAAACATCGGTTATAAAAAAAACTGTAGTAAAACAAACAATGCACAACATTTTCACAATTCCTGAACCTGTCAATCAACCAAGAGCTTAAAAATACAAACTGCCATGACGTTATATTTTGCGTTACCATTTTAGAAAAATGGCACAAAAAATTGGAGTTCTGTTTGGTACCACAATTATTAAAGAATTTCCGGAACGACATTAGTTTATTTCAAAATTTATTAACGTTGTGTGGAAAAACTATGAAATATCTTTATTTTTTTTATGGTAAAAGGCAACAGGCATGACGCTCGCCTGATGGCAAGCGATGACGTCTACCTATAACAGATACAGCAGCATGCAAAATTCTGAACTGCCAGAATTTTGCATGTCACTGCCCCACGCCTGTTACCTTTAGACGTAAAGATATTGAGTCTCACATGCCCTGTAATTTCACTAGACACCTTGCCATTTCAACCGAAAATCATTCCTATTTTACGGTTGAAAATTATTCGGCAAAGTGGTGGTACCGTCCCAGGCGGACTAGCAGAAGTCCTACCACTATTAGACATTTTAAATCTATGGGTTTTTTCTAATATTAGTGAGTGTTTAGTATTTCTAACCGGGAGGTTGCCGGTTCAAATACTAGCCGCAACTCAATGGATTGTACTATGTACATTCATGGGTGTATGCCCGCAGGTGGTAAAGGCTATCAAAAAGTAAAAATTAGCTTAGGATCAAGGATAAAATCTGCCGCTGCCTTACAGTGTTCCATATCCTTGAGATATATACCATACTAGGTCTAGAGTATTCACTATCTATGACCACACAATCGTATATCAATTAGTGGTCAAACGCTAGTCCATCAGATTTAAACCCTATCTTTTAATTGCTACTATAAAGTGGTTTTAGGTGATAATTTATGAATATGATCATACAATATAATTTAAAATACTATGTAATGGTAGATTTACTTATTTACCTAAGTATAAACGACCATTTTTACCTAATATACATAAAAACCTGAAAAGTTTTAAATAAAGATGTTTTCTCCGGTCCCGTGGTATTCTTCAAAAGTTTCTTCGTAGCTTAGGGTATTACAGTACAAATATATTACAGGAATAACAAAATTCTTTCTCAGATGAATAACATTGTTATGTTTATTTATGAGGCATCCGAATCAGCCCAAAGTTACTTTTTACAGCGAGTTGCACAGACCTCGAAATTACGGTACGACGAATCTATAGTGAAATGAGAGGGTAAATAATGGCTAATTATTTAAGACTAGCCGCGCCCTATGGTTTCACTTGCATTTAAAAGTATTCTTTCTACTAAAATGGCTATCCTCGTATACATTTTCAGCCAATTCGGTCTATTTTTTTGTGTCTTGTGGCTCTCCGCGATAATATATATAATAACCATTATTTAAATTATTTAATTTTAGCCGCGATTATTTTATTTCAATCTTGTATGTAAATTTATTTATTAACTATGACTAATAATTCAAATAAAAACTACAAATAATAAATGGAATTTAGGTCGCTGTCTGCTGGTAGAGTACCCAAAAAGCTGGCGACATTACCTCTTTGAATCGCGAAACTAATGCATTGCCCGAGGTAAGCGCCAGCTCTTTGGTCGTGGGAGACATCGATTAGGCGTCTTGACAGCTCCCTAACAAAACCGCGTGCTTGTTGACCCCACGATGAATTTATTTATTAAGTATTAAGCATTTAGAAAATAGTTTTGCTTTTACTGAAAACCACATTTAACTTTATCCATCTGTTGAAGTTTTAATTGTAAAGTAAGGAAATTGTACAGGTTATATTTATCTTTTAGCGAGCAATAAATATGGGCAAAACCCAATAGCCGGCACCCACGTTAGTGGAACAAAATTTGAAATATTAACTAGCTCTTATTCATAGTCATAGATAACCGTAAAGTAACGTCCGTAATCTATTTTACGGTAGACGACCTACAAAGGTAAATAAATAAATTAGAGGCTTAACACTTGTTTAAGCGCAAGCTTTTTGTATGGACGTTATCGTGGGTAATGAAAAGTACTTATGTTATCAATACATACTAGCCCAAATGTTTATTACTATTTGCCATTCCGGAGTTCCGGTAGCTACAGGCTCCTCAAGTCATCTCAAAGGTACCATATATTACAATGTTACCGAAGAGAAGTATACCAAATTTCAATAGAACGCCAGCATATGGTTCTAATTTAGCTTCCAAGATTTGACCCCCACAAACATACATATACGTCGGCAGATAATACGCTTTAGAATAAGAATATATATGATTAAAAAGTGTTGATGATAGTAAATAATTGCATCTAGCTTAAGGTACTGTAGTGTAAACGCTCAGGCAAATTTCCATAGTGTATTTAGGATAGCAACCTTATTGGCATCCTCCTACATTGTAAACTACTGTGTAGATCGAACAAAACACACTTAAGAGTTATAAGTTTGTAAACGTACAAAACTTACGCCATTGGGTCTTTGAGAGACCCAAGGAAGGAATTGATAACATGGCTGAGAACCCCGTTGACGTAAAGGATGAGAATGTAGATGACTTGACTTCTAAACGAGAGATCGCAGATTCAAATCTTAGCACGGGTGTTTATCCACGGGTGGCAGGAGCACATTATATCGATGTTCCGCTTGACTTGCTACCAAAAAGGAGCTTACCACCATCAAGGAGAAAATCTGCCATAACATTACAGTGTTCCGGCAGCACACAGCCCTTGAGAGTTAGAGTATTCTAGGCCTAGCGTGTTCACCATCTTAGACCACATCTTCGCTTACCGGCAGGTGAGATAATAGTCAACGCTTCTAAGTATCCTGTGCCTATAAGATATTAGTATATTACGATACGTGTAACTTAAGTAGTCCACGGCGTGCAATAATCGACTATTTAAGTCACGGAAAAGCGTGCGTAAAGTGCGGGTTTAGGTTACACTGTGCTATAAAACAAAATCATCATCACCCATGGCAAGGAAGACATTGATGATCTCTTGTATCCGTTGGCTTTTACCTTATTAATATACATATAATAACTGTGTGACTATTTGTGCTGAATAAAGTGACCAAGGTTTCGACCTTGGCTCAAATCACCCATTGAATAAAGACATGTTGCTATTTAGATACTTAATGGTCAAGTGTTTATCGGTCTAATATTAAAAAATAAAAATGTTACGACTTAGGTTATTTGATTTTTGGCAAAGAACAAATAAATGCACCGCATTGGGTTCACAGTTGGCAAAATAATTATAAATTAAGCATTTCAACTGCCTCAATTTAAATGTATGTGTTCTTGAAACCATTGGACTAAAAATCTAAAGCTTCGGTTTGGCTGTAGATCAATCGCAACTTTATACTATTTATTATTATGAAAAAACATGAGCCACGTTACTACGTAACGTGGCTCATGTTTTATTATATACAGTGTTTTTTTTTTTTTTTTTTTATACGTAATAGGCTAGCGTTTGACCACTATCTCACCTGTTGGTAAGTGATGATGCGGTCGAAGATGGTAAACACGCTAGGCCTAGAATGGGAACTGGCTCTCAAGGATAGCTGCCGGAACACATTAGATGTTTGGTGACACATTTTCTAACTTGAGGGTGGTAGCTGGCCAGGCGGACACCAGATAGTGTCCTACCACCATGCGGAGGTTGTTGGTTTCTTAACGATGTTTTTCCTTCACCGGAGGGCCACTGTGAAGAGCGCACATAAATTTTTCGATAGAAAAATCCATTGGTGCACGGCGGTTTGAACTCGGTACCTCTGGCATCAAAGGCAAGCGTTCTCCCGATTGCGCCACCGGGCCCTCAAAAAGCCCTCAAAAAAAAAAAGTGTGGAAATTAAACTCAGGCCCTGGAGGGAAACTACTTTAAATCCTCTCTACTAACTCGGGGACCTAACTCATTTTACTTAAAGGAGACATTCCTTTATTTTTGAAAAGAAACAAATCTGCATTAAAAGATTTTTTTAAAACTCGCTTGCTTCGCCCGGGACTCGAACCAACTAAAATTAAAAAAATAAACACTCTTTATTTTAATATACTAATCGGTAGTATTAATATTCAGGATAAAGTTTCTCTAACAAACATTAGGTCTTACAAATAAAAATAATCGTTAAATCTAACATCAACTTTATTTTACTATCAATTTTGTAACACTTAAATTATTTAACTGATAAATTGTTCGAAATGAGCCCCGTCGTTCCGGCTACACAACATTAGTCGCCGTTGAAATTCATTTCTAGTAGCCTTCAGCAAAGTGTTGTGGTGTATGCCCCTAATAACATTTTCTATCGCAATCCTTAGCTCTTGAACGGTTTCATAGCAAGTTTCATAAACAACATTTTTTACATGACCCCATAAATAGAAGTCCATTGAACAATTTTCTTATCGAAGTTTTCAACAAGGTACTTAACGATAAATTAGCAAGCGTGTACTTCATACGAAGTCTTTGAGTGTTGGAGAGATAACAGAACTGTTACGTGTCTTTTACTTGTTAAAAGTGAACAGTAACCAAACATTTTTTAGAGAAACTTTATCCTGAATATTAATACTACCGATTAGTATAATAAAATAAAGAGTGTTTATTTTTTTAAATTTTAGTTGGTTCGAGTCCCGGGCGAAGTAAGCGAGTTTAAAAAAATCTTTTAATGCAGATTTGTTTCTTTTCAAATATAAAGGAATGTCTCCTTTAAGTAAAATGAGCTAGCTTAAGGATTTAAAGTAGTTTCCCTCCAGGGCCTGAGTTTAATTTCCACACTGTATATTGTTTAGTCTGTGGCCACTTGTAGATTTCAATCAATCAAGTTCGATACACTCACGTGCTGTGTGTCTCGAATCCGTTTCCTTTGATGTAGGTATACAACATGGATGCGTAGCCGGCACCCACGTTGTTTCGAACCCTGGACACCGTGAAATCGCAAGTGACAGGTCATTGCGTTGCACCCGTTATTGCTCGGCCCGGATAACCTACATTTTAATATACCCATACAACGCTTAACGTTTCAACCGTGTAAAGTGAACAACAAAATAAAAGCAAGTTTTATTCAAGCACGAGATTTTATACGAGACAAGACTTTATGAGCCTATTATAATGCTTGAAATGAGAGGCTGGCAGTAATTTACCGGCAAGTTTGTGTTATGGAGATTTTGTGACCAATTTGTCTCCATCAACTCAGCTCTAGGGTATGTTAAATTATGTTCGTTGGGTTGACTTGCTGAATAATATTTAGGTTTATTTTCGGAAAAAGGCTAGAAAATTACGTTGGTTTGTAAGCCCAGAGTCAAGAGCAAAAAGGAGAAAGTCAAGGTAACATCGCGCGATTAAATATTAATCAACGAAACATAATTATCATAACTTTGACCGCGCTACAAAGATAATGGTTGTGGGTGCAAATCTCACGTGCGAAAAAACTGTTTACGTATCGACCATCCTCATAGTTTCCAGATTAATTTGTATGCACACTTTGTCTCTTCAATTCGTATAAAATCAAGAAGTGAAGAAACATTATCGAACATTTGTGTCATTTAATCCAAGATTATAAAACAAATGAGGACAAACTTAGCAAGGTTAAAACGTCTGTTAGGGCCGGAATACACATGCCAGTAAAACAGATTAGGAGCTTGCATACAAGTTAATGGCACACACAAGTTACTAACACACAGTTAATATATTTGCAAATTAAACTTGTATGCAATTTGCGTACTTGCATGCCTGTATTTCCAAGACATATACATATGACTATAGCTGGCACGCTTGCAAACAAAACCAAAAAAAAACTTGAACAAAAAGCCAACAAAAATACGTACACCAACAGCGACAACTCCGCGACAGTTACTGGCATGCCCGTAGCTTACGCGTCTATTCACACGTGCCGCTTTTGCAGCTCCCCGCATTCCCTTCCTCATATTGCATGCAAGAAAATCTAATTGTGTGCGTTCTACTTGCTTGTACAAGCCAGTTAGTGAATATATATTAGTTTATGTGTTAGTGTGAATATAATAATGAAACATGACAATATCTGGCACGTGCAAGAAGCTGGTATGCAAATGTGCCAGCTTAAGGCATGTGTATTACGGCCTTAATGTCTGCTAGCCCAAGTTTCCTTAAGGCTACATTGATACGGGATTACAGCGGGATTATAGATTGAATACGAAGAGTCTTTGCATTGTCGACGAACGATCGATATCTCAGCTCGTAATGGCATATTGTGTAGCCATAGAGGGCTCGCTCAAGAGGCCTACTATAATGACTTCAACATTTTTATTTTTACCTTTTAACCAAGGAAAGAGATTCTTCTGACCGATTTCGACTACCGTCACCTTCTTTTGCTTAAATTCATACAAGTTAACATTATATAAATATTTGGATGCAGCATGGTAACATACTTAGATTATAATAATTTAGCGCTTTGAATTTAAAATGAAAAATATTAAATCTATCGACGTCAGACCATAAATGATAAAGAAATATAAATATAGTTACAGTTAAACATATATGATATACAGCGCAAATATAAATATGTACCTATCAAAACGATTGATGCATGTTTGAGTTTTCAGGTCAATTTTGCCCAAAAATATAATGCGAAAAATATATAACGTTCTAACCGGGAGGTTGCCAGTTGTCCCACCTGTGCACCAATGGATTTTTCTACGTACATTCATGGGTGTGCGTCCACAAGTGGTAGCAGCATTATATCAAGTTTCCGCCTGACATGCTACCAAAAAGTAGCTTACCACCATCAAGAAAAAAAATATACCGCGATAAAGTTACGGTGTTCCGGCAGCACGCAGCTCTTGAGCGTCACATGATTCTAGGCCTAGCTTGCTCATCCTTGACCATATTATTATCGCTTACCTATTAAAATAAGTTGTAGAATTTGTAGTAGGCCCCGGAATTTTGCTGAGTCAAGCAAGATTCTATGGAGATTCCGGGCAAAGATTGGGGTCAAGGTTGGAAAAAGATTTACAGAGTTAATTGAAAATATATATTATATATTATTTTATAATAAAAAAATATAATATTGATATAATATTGCTAAACCGCGATATTTTTGATGAGGGAGAGTCTCATTGGTTATATTAGTTACTAGCAGCCCGCCCCGGCTTCGCACGGGTAGAAAATATATGCCTACAAAATTTGCATCAGTTTGTTGCATCGAATATAAAATATGAACATATTTAACAATAATCGTCATATTTCATCCAATTTACACAAAACCTTAATAAATTATGCACCTAAACCTCCCTCATAAACACTCTGGCTATTGGTGAAAACAGCATGATAATCCGTTCAGTAGCTATTGAGATTATTGCGAACAGACAGACAGACGCAGTGATGGAATTTGTTTTATAATACTTACGTAGTAGTATTGGACGGCCCTTTAGCGTAAAGGATAGTTACCCTGATTCTAACCTGACGGTCGTTGGTTCTAATCCTAGCTATATACCTACCAATGAAAGTTTTATGTGCATTCATGAATCATGAGTTTTCGTACAGTGGTAGTGGGATCATTAAATCTACCAAAAAGTAGCTTACTACCAAGGAGCCCGGGCCCGGTGGCGTAATCGGGAGAACGGTCGGCTTTGATGCCGTGGTACCGAGTTCAAACCTTACCGTGCACCAATGAATTTTTCCATCGAAAAAATTATGTGCGCTTCTCACAGTGGCCCTCCGGTGAATGAAAACATCGTTAAGAAACCAACAACCCCCGCATGGTGGTAGGACACTATCTAGTGTCCGCCTGGCCAGCTACCACCCTCAAGTTAGAAAATCTGTCGCCAAAAACATCTAATGTGTTCCGGCAGCTATCCTTGAGAGTCCGTTCCCCAGTCTAGGCCTAGCGTGCTTACCATCTTCGACCGCATCATCACTTACCAACAGGTGAGATAGTGGTCAAACGCTAGCCTATAAGATATAAAAAAAAAGGTGAACATCTGCCGCCGTAACCTTACGCGTTCCCCGACGCAAAATGTAGGGGTAATATACGTTTAACGTGTGTATCTGTGTGTCTGCCTGTAGCATCTAACCGGATGAACCGATTTTGTTTTTATTATTGAAGTTTTTTTTTGTTTGATAGATGTCTTCATCGAGAGTTTTCTTAGCTTTGATTCATGAAAATTCGTTCAATCGTTATAAAACTATGAGCTTTTTTCCAGTTAATTGCGCTATGAAATCAACATTCATAGGTCTGATCAATTCGAAAATCTTCTTCTTCAGCGATATTGTAAGAACATGGAAGCATTGACCTGATGCTGGGACATCTAGACTCTACAGAATACTCAAATCCTCACCAACTTACAGCTCAGATTTTAACTGTCGTGTTTAGAGTCATTGGAATGCTTTTAATGAAAAGATTATACATCAGTCAGATCAGTCGGGGTGGTTTAAAATATTATATTATATATATATACATGAATATTATTTTTACAATAGATCATATTATTATACTATTATACTATACTATATTATACTTATTATACTATATTGACTTCAAATTGATTGTGATCGGTGGGGATCTACAGCATAGATACAGCATAGATCTAAGCCTATAATAATATTTTCGTAGTAACTATGACCTAATCTGTGGTTTCACTGCAAATATTTTATTAATTTTGCGAAACGTGTATGTGAAATTCGTGATATCTTCTAGAGTTTTCATTTGAATTATATACTGTAAAGGACAATTTTAATCTATAATATGTGGCCAAGCTAATTAACGTAATTATTTGGATAAGGATTAATACTATATACTTGAAAATACAAAATACATGTCACTGATTCTGACACAGAAATGGAAACATCTGAATCTGACGAATAATTATTCTTAAATAATATATGTTAATTAATATTTGTTACTTAATAATTTATTAAATCTTAAACAAATTCATTTTTTTTTGTTGGTCCAAATGTTGTGAACTCCTGAACACTTGTTTACATAATTTATAGCTTCTCGTGACGGGGACTTTATATAAGGTTACAAGACAAGCGCGACGCTCACCTGATGGTAAGCGATAACGTCTACCTATTACAGATTCAGCGGCATGTACTGCGCCTGTTACCTCGAGACATAAAGATATTAAGTCTCACATGCCCTGTAATTTCACTGGACACTTAGCTATTTAAACTCAAAATCATTCCTACTTCTTTTATTTTATAATTTGAGTAAACGTTATCAGTGTCTTTGCAATTAAACAAACAGTTTATTCACAAATCAAAACATCACCTCAAATAATGAAACGACAATGAGATAGGTGAAACAAAACAAAGGTCATCCCGTTTCGTCCAACAAATCTCTCCCTCAGGATCGAGAGTTCATTATATAAAAGTGTGTTTTCATTTATCGGTGCAGACAACCAAATATTTGTCGCTGGTCTTTATCCCTTTATAATCCAGCAGTGTCCGAGCGTACTGGGATCCTCAAAGGAGAATTCAATTTCCCCACGTGCCCACTAGGCGTTTGTGGAACACAGTAATGGAAATTTCAAATATTCCTAACACCTTCACAACAACTTGACTGACAGACACACACACAGACGACGCACTATCTAAACAGGACGTTGACTACTATCTTGCTTGGTGGGGTAAGCGATGATGTTTTCGAAGCTAGTGTTGCAAGTGTTCATAGGCGACGGTGACCACTCCCCATGAGGTGGGCCGTCCGCTTGCTTGCTACCTATATCATAAAAAAAAGGTTGGTGGACACGCTAGGCCTTGAATAATCGGACTGTGTGCTGCCGGAACACCGTAAGGATACACGCAATTTTCTCCTTGATGTGGTAAGCTACTTTTTAGTAGCAAGTTAGGCAGAACATCGACTTAATATTCTCCTACCAGCTTATTTACATATACGGGTGGATTTTAAGACGGAACCGTAATGGCAGGTCGTTTACGTACCCGTTTACCCATTTTAGTTGTTGCTACAGTAGGATGTTCTCAGGTCTTAAACTCTTACTACACCGATGGCCCAGTTTCACCGGTTTCTGGTAGAACCCTTAACAGCCTACTAGGAATTTATCTAGCAGATTTTTACAACTTTTAAGTATTTGGCATTATGTGTTGGATAATTATCTGAAACATATTCAGAAACCAGGGAAACTGGGCCTTAGGGTGGTATTACAGAACTATTCTCAAGTCTCAAGAATTATTTATAACCCACTTAATTATACGTTGAAAAGTAAATCTATGCTTGATCAGAAGGATACAGGCCGATATTATAGGGTTCTACGGATCTTAGACTTGCATTACCAAAACCTAAAAGTAGAACAAAATAAGTAAAATTCTTTTTAAACACAAGCTTTTTGTAAAGACTTTTTGTCTAATGTGTTCGTTCCGGCAGCTATCCTTGAGAGCCAGTTCCCTTTCTAGGCCTAGCGTGCTTACCATCTTCGACCGCATCATTACTTACCAACTGGCGAGATAGTGGTCAAACGGTAGCGTAAATTATATATATAAAAAAAACATTATCATGTGTAATGGAAAGTACTAATGGTAACAATACATACTAGCCCAGTTGCAAGAAAATATTGAACGCGACGGTGATATCAATTAAAATTGTTTGTTAATAGTATGTGATTATTTATAAAGATCATATAATTATCACTTACATTAGGTACTGCCAAATCACGATACTGCATTCTCAAAACGCTCGATTATGCGCAGATATTTGTCCCAAACCCTTCGTAAAACCACCCTTTATTATTCAAATTCATCACTTGGGATTGACTTTATTTTACCTCGTGGATTCCTCTGATTTATCGTTTGGAAGTAAAATGGAAGGATACAGGAATTTTGTAAATATTGGGATTTATGTATTTGTGTAACAACAATGTAATTTGGTTCTCCTTGTGTGAGAGAGAGATGGCTCTACAATATTGTTTTTCTCTGATAGCATGGAAAATATTTGAGATATAATTTAGGGTCAGTTTTATTATGATTTTTTTTCGCGCATGCCTGCTTTAAGGGCCCAGTGGTGTAGTGTGAGGATGGTCAACTTGGATGCCAGAGGTACCGAGTTCAATCCCCACCGTGCACCAATGGATTTTTCTATCGAAAAATGTATGTGCGCTTTTCACAGTGGCCCTCCGGTGAAGGTAAAACATCGTTAAGAATCCTCTAACCTCCGCATACTCGTAGGACACTTACACTATCTAGTATCCGCCTGGCCAGCTACCACCTACAAGTTAGAAAATCTGTCATATAATGCAATCCGGCAGCTATCCAGTGCCCATTCTAGGCTTAGCGTGCTACCATCCTCGACCGCATCAACACTTACCAACAGATGAGATAGTAGTCAAACGCTAGCCTAAAGATATAAAAAAACTTACGCTTGAAACTGGACTACTATAATAAGATTTACAAAGGTGAGCATTGTTGTAAAACGAGCCGTGTTCTGAAAAGAAAACGTTCTGCAAGCCGGTGGGCCAGTTTCACAGGTTGCTAATAGCCTTTTAGGAAATTACTTCCAAAATAGACAACAACTTCTACTACAACTCTGTAGCGTTAAAATATGTCTGATAACTATCGGAATTAATTAGAAACCGGCGGACTGGGATTTAGTCGACCTTATCAACAGTAGCCCCCACTGACCATAGACTTTTTACCGGCTGATATTTTGGTGGGGCTCTTAATCAATGAATCTTAATATCAAATTAATAATAAATCTGTTTTAAATTTACAATGTTCATATTATGTAAATTATCCGTCAAATTTTGCAAACTAAATTCGGACAATGCTGTCATAATCAAAACTAGTCCCTTTACACGAACTTGATATTTGTATTATATTTTAATATAATTCGTTCACCACCTAGTCTGTAATGTACTATTCAATATTTAGGTAGCAAACCCCTTACCAGCGATAATTCTTCAGACTATTTAGGTTGATGAACTTCTTAAACTGTGATAAATTACTGTAATAAGCTACGAAAAATGGCTCTAATAACGCTTAGGCTTTTCAAATTGCTGATGAATTTCAACAAACGTTTCCTGAACTTCAAAATGAATACTTTGTTTTTAACCAACTTCCAGATGTTATCGATTTTTTTTTATTGATATAAGGTAGCAGGACAAGCAAAACGCTCACCTGATGGTGAGCGATGACGTCTACCTATTGCAGATTCGAATGTATATATTTTTTGTTGGTATGTTCGGCCATAACTTCGTCATATATACCGGTTTTGCAAAATATAAGTTTTTTTTTTAAAAGAAGTTTATTCAGAATTATAGTCCCATTTGAATTTTGTACAGATATTTTATTTTTGTATGCTGATAATTATGTATAGTAGTAGTAGTAGTAGTAGTAGTAGTAGTAGTAGTAGTAGTAGTAGTAGATAGTATTTCCAGAGATATGAAGATAGAACACCTCAAACTTGTTACCTACTGACAGGCCCAGCAATTAAAGTATTTTTTTTTTAGTTTCTTAAACTATAACTCTTGTTAGGGCTACCTACATCTGAATGTAGACATTTGTAAGGATCTGTAATAAATGTATAGAAGTTCTGGTTTCTTTAATTCTTATATTTCCAAGGGCAGTGTTCTATATCAAACAGCGGAATGACCATGGATATAACTCCATTAGGTTACATTATACTAGATATTCACCTACGAAAATAAGCCCTAGTAAAATTGTAAATTGATATTTTATAAATATTAAATAATACTTAAATTCAAAAGTTAAAACCACCCACGACAATCTATTTATAATCTGTTACTGTTATATAATCTGTCGAGTTTTCTGCAGATTACAAATGTCACAGCATCAGGTCAATGCTGCCATTTTTTTACAATATTGTTGAAGAGGATACCGCATTTTGAATTGATGAGATCAATCAAAGTTCATAGTGACATAGACATAGCGTCATCAACTTAAAAAAGCTCTTGGTTTTCAAACGGCTAAACAGATTTCAATTAATGAAAGCTAAGAACACTTTCGATGAAGACACCTATACAACAAATTACCTATACTACGATACCACAGACAGACACACTGATACACACGTCAAACTTATAACACCCCTTCTTTTTGTGTCAAGGTTTAATTAATCGTAAACATCAATTTCCATAACACTTTTCAAATAAAAATCTCTTTCCACTTTCTTTTTAACAGCTCATTTAATTAAATACCAAATTAACTTTTAGGAGGGCGGATGATTGACTTGACAGCAATAGGAAATGAGATTTTTTAAGTATTTAATGAGGGTCATAAATACTTTTTCCTTGCTTTAGCAGAAGATGATTATACTCAAGCGATGTTGCTTGTAGAATAAAGAATAAACTCATGAAGACTATTGACCGGCAACCTCGTACGCGACCGTCCCGCGGGGTGACAGACGGTTGCGGGGACGAGGTAGCGGTCATTCCACACACGGCTACGCAATAACTATTGTATAATCTGTGACACGGCTAAACACGCTTCCCTTCCCCGCTACACCACCCGCTACCCGCTGACATCTTGGGTACCTCGTCCCCGCCACCGTCTGACACCCCGCGGGACGGTCGCGCACGAGATTGCCGGACTATAAACTATGACCCTAAATTATGTTTTGATCTTTTCTCGTTTTAGGTTGATTTTAGTGTTTGACAGAATATTGAGGCATGACAGATTTAAAATCTTTATGGCTTTAGAGCCACATTGTTACAATTGCCACATTGTTGCAACATTGTTACTTAGGTAACAATGTTGCATGCCGCTGTAACTGTAATAGATAAACGTCATCGATTACCGTAAGGCGAGCGTCGTGCTAGTCCTGTTACCTTATGATATCACAAATAAATTACTGTTGTTACGTTGTGAGCGAGATTGAAACAAAACGGGCGTGAATTAATTTGTCTTCTCAGCAATGTCCTTACCTTGAAAAGTCCAGTTAAGGCGTAACGTTTAAGGTTAAAAAGTACGGTATTCCGGTAATACACAGATCTTGAGATTCAGACTATTCTAGGCCTAGCGTGTTCACCTGCTTCGACCACATCATTGCTAACCACCAGGCGAGATAGTAGTTAACGCTAGCTTATTAGATTTACAAAGTCATACGCATCATATTATTAAAATTGTAAGAAGAATATTCAGGAGTAATATTTTCAATGTTTTGTTTCAAATTCTTGACTATTGTGTTGTTAATAATATATAATAATATAAAATATATAATAAAAAAGGGCCTATCTAGATAAGCTTTTTGTTATTTACTTGCTGGCACGTGACATTGTTGGCTATTTAAGACAATTGGCCCTCATAACCTTTATAAGGTAAATTAAGGCCTCAGTTGCACACAGATTTATTTATTATGTGACCTGTGAATAATTCTTATTCGTAAAGTGCGACGAAAGTAGAACCACAAATAAATAATAATAATAAATCATTTATTTCACATATTTGGTTGCATAGAATTGCATAGAAGCTCACAAACTAAAATTATAGTGTTAGTCTTATTTAAAATTACGTCATATTATTGAACCTTAATTTATTTTTTAATTGGTTACAGTATCATATAATTATAATAGACATATTAATTATTATCAGCCATTCATTTAATGTTAAAGTATGAAACTGGCATATGCACATTATTCCAGTGCCGCACGATCGGACAGTCCGATCTCCAAAGTATGGAATTTAGCGTCAGGGAGGCAATACAGACAGACAGACAGGGCAGACTTGTCCTAGAGTGGAGACCGCGAATCGGCAAACGTAGCGTAGGACGTCCTGTGACCAGGTGGAGCGACGACATACGCAAAGCGGTGGGCAGTGACTGGAAGAGAAGAGCCGAAGATCGGGCTCAGTGGCGCATCTTGGGAGAGGCCTATGTCCAGCAGTGGACTGATACAGGCTGATGATGATGATGATGATGATGATGATGATGAGGCAATACAAATAAAATCTAAACTATGTTTCCTCTTCAATAATTCTACAATAAGCGTGCTTCATCTTGGACCACTCGTCACTTAACGTCAGGTGAGATAGTGGTCAAACGTTGGCCTATTGAGCATTAAAAAAACTATCTTTTGATGACAACCGCATTGAAATCCGTTGCGTAGTTTAAACAAGAAAGTGATCTTATAAGGGTTCCTTTTTTTACTTTTTGAGGTACGGAACCCTAAAAATCTAAGCGTACAGAGAGAGAGGTAAAAGCGAGAAGCAACTTTGTTTATACAATGTAATGATACCATAATTAAGATTTCAAAACTAATAATATTAAGATAGTTTAAAAAGGAAAACAACCGACTTCCATTCCCCGCGAGTCAGTTTCAGTAGCAAAACGTTTATCGTCATATCTCTGAAGATACTTATCAGATCTCGATGAAATTACAATGGGATCACCTCAAAAATGTAACCTACCGATTTAAAATGAAAACATTCGAATCGGTTCACAATTGACGGAGTAATTGCGTAACATACATACAAAAAAAAAGCAAAATACAGACGAACTGAGAACCTACTCCTTTTTGGTAGTCTGTTAAAAAACCGACTTCACATGCCCCGCGAGTTAGTTGCAGTAAGTAGCAAGTTTGAGATGTGTATCACAATATTTCTGAAGATACTTATCAGATCTTAATGAAATTTGAATGGGGCTATTTCAGAGATGTACCCTTTCCACGACATGACATAAGAATCATTCAAATCGATTCATAAGTGGCGGAGAAATCGCGTAACAAACAAAAAACAACATACAGATGAATTGAAAACCTCCTTCTTTTTGAAAGTCAGTTAAAAACTAGTTCCACGGCTCAGCTAGTTTAACTTGAGCAGCATTAGTTATTTGCTTACCCTTACTTCAATTTGCTGAAAAGCTTTTAGATATATTATCATGTTTGTCTTCGGGCTTTTCCAAGCTAAACCTTAACATCAATATTATTCAGGTGAGAAATGTTGGAATTATATCCTTTACACCTTAGGGGCTGGATCTTGTCAAGATCGATACGACTTTCATACATTGAGATAAACATTTGTATTCGACATAAAATTATCACTACACATTTTTAACCGACGTCACAAAAAGGAGGAGGCTCTTAATTCGTCGGAACCTTTTGTTTTTCTTTTTTTTATGTATGTTCACCGATTACTCGAAGATGCCTAAGCCCTAAACCGATTTGAAAAATTATTTTTTCGTTACAAAGGGTACCCTTCCCATGTGGTCCCATTTAAATATTAACGTAAATTGGGCTAGCCGTTTTTAATATATCAACATTTTTATTACGATGCATTTAGTTATCTCGACGACATACTTACTAACTATTGGCAGAGATTATAAAATACTACTACTACTGGCTACTTTGACTAGCGCGACGTTCGATGTCGATTTTTTTAGGTTTTAAACGATCTTAAATTATATAAACAGAGTCCCCCGCCGCGTCTGTCTGTTCGTGATAAACTCAAAAACTACTGTATGTCGATCTTATAGCGGTTTTCACCAATAGACAGAGTGAGTGATTCATGATAAAGGTTTAGATGTATAATTCTTTAAGAGGAAACGCGGATGCGAGAATTTTAAAGAAACTTATTGTCGTCGCGCATTGCCCGAAAAACCAACAAAAGTGCAATAGGGACCGGACATCAGACCCATTTTACCTACAAAATTTTGAATAAAATAAGGTTTCGTATTCCCCTGTTTTCTCCTCGAAAACTGCTCCGATCAAATTATTCAGTTAAAAAAAACAGGTCCGACGAATTGAGAACCACCTCCTTTTTTGTGAAGTCGGTTTAAAATAAATAATGTTTTTAAAGGGTCATATTTCTTTTTGCGATTGGTAAGTCATAAAAAAAAAACAAATGGCAAGGGCGTAGATACAGCAAACCTTATTTTTTTGTGGAAAAATGTGCTCTAGAAGCATTTTCCAGGGAGGAAACAGGAATACATTTGTGTGGAATAATGCACATATAAACCCCGCATTTCCTTAAATTAAACAAAATTTGCCGAAAATACACGCTTCTTGTACGGAGACCCCCTTTAATCTTTAATTTAATGCATTTCGAAGAACTCACTAATTAAAACCGGTTTTGTGCATTGTTTTGCCCATTTCATAAATGTTATGATTCAGCATATTTTCAGGGGTGGAAACTAATATAGACTATATAACTATATAGACGTTCACATATAAGCCATAATTAATTTGCAGTGAATTCGTAGAATACCCGTCCATTTTCACCGAATTTCATCTGGTTCATCCAACATATTAACCAACACAGATATTTCGCGGAAATATAAAAGCTGGCGCAATATAATTGAAAATACGCTGAATTTCTGACTTAATATTGCAAATGAATGCATGAAACATAACGTAGATCTCTAGAATTTCCCAATAACTGATTAAATGTTCTATTTCTGGACTTGATCGAAGTTCTGGGCAAACAGAATATGGATTGAAAACAGGCTTAAGTTTTCCAATAGTATAAAATTTAAGGAGTATTTTCCATCGCATCTCGGACTCTTCCTGTATGCTTTATACGCTTTAATTAACACGACAGGGAAAAAGTTGCTTAGTTGCTGAACTTTCGGAAATATTCTCTTTAATTTTAATTATATATTCTATTTCTAAAAATAACTTCTCAAAATCAAATCACTGATTATAAAAATGAGATAACAGTAACCAGCAATATGAAAATATCTAAATGAATACAGACATAAGTTTAGTTTCGTTTGCAACCGTTAGTTAATTAGGTTTTAGACACGCTTTTAGCATTAGAACTGAGACGCAATTTATTTGTATAATCTTTAAGTAACAGTGTTTACAAAATTTTATTAAATTTGTTATCTTAGTATTAGTATGTCTAATGTCTGTACTCGTATGTATGTACGGGTCAAATCTTTCAAGCCTAATTTGACCCTCTTCCCGATTGTTGATTGAAGTAAATTTTTGCATTCATGAAAATCGGATGACAATGCAATGTTATGGCACCGTCGAGCTCATCTGATGATGGAGCTGGAAGGTGGTCATAGAAACTCTTAAACTACACATGACAAACCCGACGTTTTCGATCTCTTTAAATTTGACTTGACAAGTACCACAGACTAAGGTGGTGTCTATCATCGGATAATGGAGCCGGAAGATGGCCATAGGAACTCCTAAGCTACACATGACCAACACCAAAAACCAATAAAAAGTGTTAGGGCTCGTTGGATTGGTCTCGACCAAATCTGGTCCTAGATTATGTCAAAGTTTGTTAATACAGAATACACCTACCTACCAAATTTCAACGGTGTAGCTTCCTTGATCGAAGCTGTGTAGTCTTAATAGTTTCAGAATAAAATAGCTGTGACATACGGACGGACAGACAGACATGACGAATCTATAAGGGTTCCGTTTTTTGCCACTTGGCTACTTGGCTAACCCAAAAAATTAGGGCCAAACAAATTAGTTACCTATTTTAGTAGTGAAATAAACTTAAATAGTACCTAAGTACATCATAGCATCCGTTACTCGCAACGGCAAAAAGCCTGAAAAGATACTATTAATTAATCTGTGCCCGGCTGTTTGTACCAATGTTCGATTCAATCGCGATTCACGATGTTTGACATAATAACTACGAGTAGGTATGCTCGGTCGCTACTCAACTGCAGACTAATTAGCAAAGAGCCGCAGCCCGCCACAAAGCTAATGGCCGCCATTTGATACAGCTCAGTATATGTATTGATTCGCTTCAATGATGCAGCTATTGATACGCATATGATTGGTTACAGCTCTTTTATGAGAATTTAATTAGACAATCTGCCGAGGTTGGAATGGTTAAAAACGAATAATATTTACTTTAACCTATAATTAGGTATTTCTTTAATTTGGTTCTTTATTCGTGTGTTTTTTGTATGTATGTTTGTTACGCGATTACCCCACCAATTGTGAGCCAATATGAATGTTTTTTTTTATTCATTAGTAGGGTAAATCTTCAAGGTAGTCTCATTTAAATTTTATTAAGACCTGATAATTATCTCCAGAGACATGGCGATAAATATCTTAGACTTGCTACTAAAACTGACTCGCGCGGCATTTGAAGTCAGTTTTTTGGTATTTAAACTAAATTTTATACTAGGTTTTATATCAATCCTAATTATGAAAACGCATTATTAAATGTTAACCAACGCGATGTCGGTATAGGGATCAGTATTCACTATGTGGATCGGACCATTGTTGAATGTTGAATGTCCAGTGACTTGGCTTTGTACCTGTCTTCCTATTTTAGATGAGCGCGATAATATTGCAAACCGCATCGTCACTTAACATCAGCTACGATAATAGTCAAGTGATGAAGTTGAAGCCGCCGTCCTGAGTCAATAGATTCCTAAGTTTGAGACAACGGGGTCGCTGTTTGATGAAATATTATATATATATATTATTGCCTCTACGTCGAATGTTAGCCAAAATGCAAAAATGCTTGAAAATGTTGTTGGCGTTTGGTATCAACCTACTAGGTTGAAAACTTTAAACTTTCGCGATTCGAACACATAGTTATAAATATTAAAATACGGGATTTATCGCGCTTAAACATTATTTTTTATTTAACTCGACGTTTCGACCAAGTTGCATTGAAGTCTCGTGTCAAAGTTGTTCAAGTCGTCTCGTGACCACGATCAATGCAACTTGTTCAAAACGTCGAGTTAAATAATTTATGATTAATGTTTTAGCGCGATAAGTCCCGTACTTTAATATTCATTTTAGTACAGTGTGACCTAAACCCGCACTTTACGCACGCTTTTCCGTGACTAAAATAGTCGATTATTGCACGGCGTTTAGCATCCTCGCTGCGCTAGGGTGCTAACTTCACGCTGTGCAATAATCGACTATTTAACGGAAAAGCGCAGCGTAAGCGTAAAGTGCGGGTTTATGTCACACTGCTATCTATAAAATAATATACGATACTCGTGACTTAAGTTGTCTGTTATTGCATATAATCGACTACTTAAGTCACGCGTATCGTAATATACTATAACTAGTGAGTTGATTTGATAATTTTTGATAGTTTTTTTCAAATATCTGATAGGCTAGCGCTTGACCACTTTCTCGTCAGGTGGTAGTAAGTGATGATAGCACACTAGCACATAAGTAAAGAAGGAACAGAGACAAACCTTTTAAGGAACGGACAAAATGTTTACCTATTCTCGTAGGGTTGGTACAAAAAAAAATCAAGCAAAATCTTCATCATAATAAAATGACCTGCTTTTTATTTTCCAAGCTTCATCGTTGTCGACAACGATGTATGTCGATCATGATCATGAGATGTCACGAAATGTCATGATATGTCATAAAATGCCATAAATGTCATGAAAAGTCACAAAATGTCATTAAATATTATTCAATGTCATGACATGTCACAAAATGTCACGAAATATTATTCAAAAATTTTAAATGTTATGAAATATAATTCAATAAAAAAAAAAAAAAAAGTCATAAATGTCATGAAATTTCATGAAATGTCCTTTGTTGCCATGAAATCAAATCGCGAGTGAACAGGTTTCTTCTAGGTAAGCCTGCTACATCGTCGATCGCATCGTCACTTAACATCAGGTGAGATACTGGTCAAACGCTTACCTATCTAGCATAAAAAAAAGTCACAAAATGTCAGGAAAAGTAACTAAATGTCATTAAATGTCATGAAATGTCACTAAATTTCATAAAATGTCATTTTATGACATGAAATGTCCCAAAATGTCATGAAATGTAACAAAATGTCATGATATGTCACGACATGTCATGATATATCACGAAACTTCATGAAATGTTACGAAATGTCATGTAATGTTATGAAATATCAAGGAATTTCATTGAACCTCCTTAGACAGGGCACTAATAAAACAATATTCATAAGCCAAATTTTAAAAAATCACTTTCCCACCCTAGGGCGGAAAAGACCTACTTTGCGCGCACTTATCGAGGAAACCACCGTCATTTTTCGAATAGATGGGATGAAAAAAATAATAATATAACGTGACGCGTCGCAAGCGACAGCTCTGATTTAAAGCACCAGCCGAGTCACTATAAACCGGTTTCACTCCGTACGTGACAGGCGGCACACAGGCCGCTAGTGCTCACGCACTCACGCGCGTCTACGTCATCATCACAGCGCAGTTGTATGAAGCTTTGTCTCTGTTCCTTCTTTACTCATGTGACACTAGGCCTAGAATGCTCTGGCTCTCAAGGGTTATGTGCTGCCGGAACACCGATTTTTCTCCTTGATGGCATAATAACTTACTTTATGTATGTTGATGGTGGCTTTTTTTGTAGCAAGTCTGGCGAAACATCGATAAATCGAAATAATTTAATTATCCAACCACCTGTGGAAATACTGTCCTATATATAATCATCTGACTTATAATCTCTAAATATATTTTAATTTTGTATAATTGTTATAATGCTATACTGATTTCACATGCTCACCCACGAGCGAAATAGAAAGTACTTTGCTAAATAAATCCATCAAATTGTACTCTATTTTTTGTGAAATATATATTTCATTTCATTTCATTTCATTTCATATAGAATTCAGAATGTAATATTAACAACCAAAAACTTACAATTCAGAGTTTAATATTCACAAACAGTGACCACTAGAATAATCACTTTTAAAAAAAAAAAAGCTTACTAGCAACGTTTGTTGAACATTACTAGTATTCTTGTTAACCCCTCCAATTATGCTAAATATCCTTGTGTCTGGAGTGGGTTCACGTCAATAGTGCAATGGGTGGAGATCGAACTCACGACCTCTCGATCGCCCGTGCGAAACCTTATTCATTGGGCTATTGCCACTTTTTTGATCTAAAATATCGACGCATTGTTATCAATTCACCTTGCAACATGCAATACAAACTAAATGCAATCTACTACATAATATGCATTGACAACCAGGGTATTGTTCAAAAAGGTTTCAACGGTATGAATAGAGCTCGATATTTCGTACGAACATAATGAAAATGGATTTCCTAATATGATGGATGAATGCTTGTTACGGTTCATTTTGGTATGGAGACATGAAGAGGCGTGTTTTTGTGCGTGGGTTTTTTTGAATATTAAGTTTATATGCTTTATGTGTAAACGGCCGTATTTTATACTATGTATATATATTATGTATATTATATATATTATGCTTGAAGCCTGTGGATAGATTTTACAAAAGCGGCTTCGAAAAATGCATATTTTTCAATTTGAACCTTGTAATCAGCATGCTGAACTTGCTCTAAAAATTACCTAAAATCGCAAAAAAAACAAAGAACACACGGATATTTTATATTTTTAACCGACTTCACAAAAAAGGAGGAGGTTCTCAATTCGTCTGTATATAGTTTTTTTTTTTTGTGTATTTTACGCGATTTCTCCGTCAATTGTGAACGGATTCAAATGATTCTTTTTTTAATATGTAGGATACGTTTCCGAAGTGGTCCCATTTTAATTTTATCGAGGTCTGATTAGTATCACCAGAGATATGGAGATAAATACCTCAAACATAGGAGAATGTACTAGTTTTAGTAGAAGAGTCCCAAGAAGATTATACACAATGGAGGTTGCTATTGCATATAAGATATTCCTACGGTAACTGTGAGCGAGATAGAAATAAAGGTGGGGATATTTTTTTTAATATCTTATAGGCAAGCGTTTGACCACTATCTCACCTGTTGCTAAGTGATGATGCGGTCGAAGATAGAGAAGTGGACTAGAATGGGAACTGGCTCTCAAGGATAGCTTCCGGAACACATTAGATGTTTGGCGACAGATTTTCTGACTTGAGGGTGGTAGCTGGCCAGGCGGACACTAGATATGTTTTACCACTGTTACCGCCAGAATTAGTATTTCATAATATTAATGCATTTCATCGTTCTCTAGCTGTCACTTTCTTTCACATGGTAATACAGGCTAATTGAGCGATTTCCTATCTCATTTACCCCCGCCATATATCCATGTCCATCCACGTCGCACCGCGCGTACTGGAAGCAACGACGTCCTTCAAGAAACCAGTCTCAAGGACAAACCGCCGCAGAACGCACTTCAGTGTGATCTATTTTATTGCATTACCTCGTACGTGATAACAGTGTTTTTATACAAAGTTTTGGACCCCTTTAATGCTAATGTGGACGAGGACATTTGTGAGGATTTTGTGCTGCGCAGCCTGAACAATCCAGGACGAGAAGGAGCTCCCGGAAAGAAGGTGCGTGGATATTCCATTTTCCTTACCTAAATCGCTCTAGTTGTCCTGATATATCATGTTATGATTATTTAGATTTGTAATCGGTGATCCTAGCGAATAAAAGAAAAATACAGTCCACTTACATTAATGACGCTATAAGACCTTCGGGTACATAACGCCTCCCGCCAAAAAGCGGTTGAATATTCATTTTTTGGCCGCTTCAACCACCATGCGGGGGTTGTTGGTTTCTTAACGATGTTTTCCTTCACCGGAGGGCCACTGTGAGAAGCGCACATATATTTTTCGATAGAAAAATTCATTGGTACTCGGCGGTTTGAACTCGGTACCACGGCATCAAAGCCGACCGTTCTCCCACTTACGCCACCGGGCCCTCAATAAATAATTATATATTAATAATTATAATAAATAATTATATATAAATATAAATAATTTGTCTTCACAGGAATGTTCTACCGGGCAAAGTCTTGTTAGGGTGCAAACTTTTTGAAACATAACTAATATTTTTTGACATGACATGACATTTGGCGAAGATGGCGGCCATTTCAGTCCCGCGACACTGCATAAATAATTAAATAACTCAGAATTATGAACGTACTTTGTACCAATCAACACTGCAAAAAAAATTATAAGCATAAAACTACAGATTATATAATAGTTACTACGTAAATAATACTTTCCGTTATTAGGTTGGCTACACAGTGCTTTCATAATTCGGGTATCCACAATATAGGGAAGTGCCTCTTATAACGTAGTAGAGTGATTCAGTACTCTGTTGGCCATATGGCGGCAATTAATGTTAATAATCGCAAATAATACTTTTTTATATTCATTTTGGAATACAACTAGTCCGTGTTATAAAAGTATTTGGAATTATTGTAATAAAATAGACAATCAATTATCGTGTGTGTCAGATGCTTTAATTGTACAGGGCCATTTTGGACATTGTCCTTTGATACCTTGATGACATCATTATTACTAGTGAATATTTTCACTTTAGCGCGGCATTTAAAGTCAATTTTTTTAGGGTTCCGAACCCAAAGGCTACCAAATGAACACTTTCTGAGACTTTGTTGTCTGTTCGTCCGTCCGTCCGTCCGTCCGTGTATCTATATGTGCGCAGTTTACATATCTGTATCTTCTTAACCGTTATAGGTACATACATGAAATTTTCAAAAAGTATATATCCGTCAGTGTATAACGGCCCAGACACGAAATTTAATAGATGCATGTAATTTCATTAAAACTTGTTTTGCACTAAAAAGGGTAAAATAAGGTTATTTTCAAAAAAAATAAAACCGACTTCATAACCACAAAAAGGCACTCAAAAGCAAAAAATAATTTACTTAAAATTATTATAAGCGCTACTCACTCCTCTATTTGAATTCGGTGCCAGCCAAGTCTATTGGATATTAGATAGATATTATGTATGTAGTAGTAGTAAGTAGGTACATGTAGGTTAGTAAGTAGGTAGATACATGTAGATATTATCTATCTACTACCTATTAGACTTGGCTGGCACCGACTTCAAATAGAGAAGTGGGTAGCGCTTATAATAATTTTAAGTAAATTATTTTTTGCTTTTGAGTGCCTTTTTGTGGTTATGAAGTCGGTTTTATTTTTTTTGAAAAAAACCTTATATCATATACCAAAGTACCTTATCATCATCATCAGCCGGTGTCAGTCTACTGCTGGACGTAGGCCTCTCCCAAGATGCGCCACTGAGCCTGATCTTCGGCTCTTCTTTTCCAGTCACTGCCTACCGCTTTGCGTATGTCGTCGCTCAACCTGGTCACAGGACGTCCTACGCTACGTTTGCCGATTCGCGGTCTTCACTCTACACGTACACGTAACGCTGAACTGGAAAGGACGGGGCATAAATGTCAATGGCAATTACCTCTCACACTTGAGATTTGCGGACGACATCGTCATCATGGCTGAAACCGTGCAGGACCTGCAATACATGCTGACCACCCTCGCTGATTCTTCTGCACGCATCGGTCTCCGGATGAACTTGGATAAGACCAAGATCATATTCAACGAACATGTTATTGCGGAACCGATTGCCTTAAACGGAGTTCCTCTCGAAGTTGTTGACGAATATGTCTACCTTGGGCAAATCTTGCAATTGGGCAGAAACAACTTCGAGAAGGAAGCAGCCAGAAGGATACAGCTTGGATGGGCAGCATTCGGAAAACTTCGTCGAGTCTTGACATCGCCCATACCACAAAGCCTGAAGACGAAAGTCTTTAACGAGTGCGTCCTACCTGTTATTACTTACGGAGCCGAGACGTGGACACTGACAGTGCGACTAGTTCACCAATACAAAGTCGCTCAGCGAGCTATGGAGAGGGCTATGCTCGGAGTTTCTCTGAAGGATTGAATTCGAAACGAAGTCATCCGTCAGAGAACCAAAGTAATCGACATAGCTCAGAGGATTAGCAAGCTGAAATGGCAGTGGACCGGTCACATCTGTCGCAGAACCGATAACCGTTGGGGTAAACGAGTTCTAGAGTGGAGACCACGGCTCGGCAAACGTAGTGTGGGACGCCCTCCAACTAGATGGAGCCATGATATACGCAAGCTGGCTGGTAGCGGTTGGAAACGAATAGCTGAAGATCGAGCTCAGTGGCGTGCCATGGGAGAGGCCTATGTCCAGCAGTGGACGGAAATTGGCTGATAATGATGACTCTACACGTAGGACAAGTCTACCCCAACGGTTATCAGTCCTGCGGTAGATTTAATCAGCCCACTGCCACTTCAGTTTACTAAGCTATGTCGATAACTTTAGTTCTCTGGCGAATTACTTCGTTCCGGATTCGATCCCGCAGAGAAATACCGAGCATAGCTCTCTCCATAGCTCGCTGAGGGACTTTAAACTGGTGGACTAGTCGAATTGTGAGTGTCCACGTCTCGGCTTCGTATGTCATCACAGGTAGGACGCACTGGTTAAAGATTTTTGTCTTTAGACACTGTGGTATAGGCGACGAGAAGACTCGACGGAGTTTTCCGAATGCTGCCCAGCCCAGCTGAATTCTTCTCTGGATTTCCTTCTAGACCGATTGCCGTAGATGGAATCCCACTTGAAGTTGTCACTAAGTATGTTTACCTAGGGCAGACGCTCCAACTAGGCAAACACAACCTATAATGTTTTAATACATGATGCATTATTTCATGTCTATAAACGAAAATAATGGTATTTAATTGAAGTTTTCTGTACTGTGTTGTCATATTTTGTGGTGTTCGCCTTTCTGAAAACAGTTACAAATTAGGCAATCAGATGTTTATATTAGATATTTAACTTTTAATCCATACTATTCCGAGTTTGTATTTTTCTATCAAAAATTATGTATGTGCGCTTTTAACAGTGGCCTTCCGGTGAAGGAAAAACATCAAAACACACTCAAGCTAGAAAATCTGTCGCCAAACATCTAATGTGTTCCGGCAGCTATCCTTGAGAGCCAGATCCCATTCCAGGCCTAGCGTGCTTACCATATTCGACCGCATCATCACTTACCAACAGGTGAGATAGTGGTCAAACGCTAGCCTATAAGATATATAAAAAAATCTCTATTCGTCGCAGATTTGCTTTCGTCCGTACAACCCCTTTTAATCGGAGTAAAAAACGGCCACCAAGCCCCGCCATTCAATGTTCAAAAAATGCAAAGGTAGATTTTATTTGGCCACATTCAGTTCGTTCCACATTTGACTGATGAGGTCGCCTGTGTAGAAATGCCCGTCATTTTACTTTTACCCGCATTGACACACTTTTTAATCTCAACCCGGGGGTCTAGCTGTGAGCTAAAAGATTTCGCGTTTAGCACGGTCCATAGAGTCCGTAACGTAATCCGTACGTGACTTATTTAATTTTTATAAGTTAGGCGGAACTTGGATATTCGTCCTATCTATTAAATAATTATTAAAAATATTATGAAGAAATTATGCTCGTTATAAAGATCCCTAACTCATCGACACTTCACCTTTGTTTGCCTTGTCTATTTTAAGGGTTCCGTACCTCAAAAAGTAAAAAGAAACCCTTATAGGATCAATTTGTTGTCCAGTGGCGCATCTTGGGAGAGACCTACGTCCAGCAGTGGACTGGCACAGGCTGATGCTGATGATGATGTTGTCCTTCTATCTGTCCGTTTGTCAAGAAGCCTTTTTTTCAGGAACGAGTAGAGATATCATATTGAAAATTATATCAAATACTCGAAACTACGGTATCGTTTAGCTGTAAAAAAATAAAACTTGTAAGTCAACGCGATCAAAAGATAAAACCGTTTATGTCGCATATTTTCGCATAATTTGCGATTTCACAAGGGAATCAAAACCTACTTCTTCCCGTACTTCCCGTTGACCTAGACTCATGAATTTGGCATGAAGCAACGTCTTGCAGCACTTATATAGGAACAAATCTGGAAACCGTAAATATGTAGGTAGTTTAGTAACAAAAAATAGCATATTACAAACTTATTATTTGCGGTTGGTGCATGAACAGTGTCTGGGCATCGGTCTAGGGATTGAGCTGCAGATTTAAGTTTGTACTTTAACCTAGTTTGACAGGTTTGTACGGAAGTATCGATGCGCGAGTCCAACTCGCACTTTACGGGTTTTTTTTTAAGTTTCGTACCCAAAGGGTACCAACTCTTTTACTGAGACTTTACTGTCCGTCCGTCCGTCCATCTGACAGAGGGCTGTATCTTCCTGAAGTGATAAGGTAATTAGAGAGCGGATTGCTACGAAAAAAGCCTCCGTACATCAATGGACGAAGATTAACTGATTTAATTATTATTAATTATAAATGTCTTTCTTTGTTTCAGATAAATCAACACTGACAATATAATTATTAGTAAGTATCAACCGTGTCATTTTGTTTAATACTGACATTTTTTTTAATATCTGATAGGCGTATTGACCAGGTGGTACGCAATGATGTGGTCAAGGATGGTGAACACGCTAGGCCTAGAGTGGTCTGACTTTTTCAAGGACTGTGCTGCCGGAATACCGCCATAAAATATTTAAATATTCAAAAACACAAGCAACTAATAAAGGTAGACATATCCATATAAAACATAAGGAAGTTATAGCAGATTTTTTTCTCAGTACCTGTAGAGAGCGTTCCTTTGTTCTTTTGTTTCCCACCCACATCCATCTAATCTACATATAGCTTGAAAGAGAAATGAAATCTTCAATGTACGCTCATTATACAACCTTACTGAAAGTGAACTCTGCTTACCTACGTATACCGCCTACCAGCTGAATTCAGGTTTTAGGATGGGCTTAGGGCACGAAATGTATTTTGTGCGAGCATTGTTAAATCTTTGTCCGTGCGTATGCATAAGCAGCTGATAATTAGTAAATTTTCATATTATACACATGGTTATCAAAGGTGAAATCAAATAATTAAGGTACAAATTTTTATCAATTGTGCTTAAGGTTTTCTTAATAAATCTACAACTAGCTCGGCCTACGGCTGTGTCCGCTTTAATAAATACATTTTTTAGTCTCATGTGATCAATCAGACAAAATAGACAATAGGTGTGCTTGTAATTCCTTCGCTCGTCTACTTTAATGACAGACTTATTTGTCTATTGCTTAATTTAATGTTTATTAGCTTCAGCTTAATAATATTCAGTCTCAAAGAATATTAATTAATATAACGTTCTGTTAGATCTTACATGAGTGAAGGTACGGCCACACCGCGGCATCCTGCGATCTGCGTTCGTGATCTCAGTACTTTTCAATTGTTTTATGATCGCGTTTGGTGTGAAACAGTCGCCTAGTCTGTACAAATACTACTGCGCTATCTGATCGCCACCTAGATCGCGCACGCAGGACGCTGCGGTGTGTCTGTACCTTAAGTTTTACAGTTTCATTTATGATTAGAAGTAGAACTAAATCAAAAAGTATTATATCTACACTCTCTGAAGTTAATCATCGAATCTAAAAAATGTAACTCCGGTTAAACTATTTCAAACAAACAAGAAAATCTTATGAGTCTTCGATTGATTAAAATTTACTCAGAGTTACAACATTTAAACCTAAACACCAAAGTATAAAACGACTAGCTGTTACCCGCGGCTTCGCCCGCGTTATTTGTGTCTTTATGACCATTGAGGTCTAGATCGATGATCTCTTAGGCCAAAATTACTATAGGTGCCCTCAAAGTCGAACTCAATATCCTCTATTGTTAAAGTCATTAATCATTTTGGTTAGTTTGGTATACGAAATTGTGCTGTTTAAATGTTTGACTCAATACACCAGTTCCTAAAATATTTCTTACAAAGAAAATAAGGTGAATAGCTGCGCGAGCGTGGCGAGCGCTATTATTGGGCGAGTGAAAATTTTTTATGGCGTTTTATAACCCTGACAATTTAATGACCTAATCATCAAGTCAATATAGATGACTCTTAGGTCGAACTCGATATCGTCTATTGTTGAAGTCATTAATCATTACTTGGTACTTGGTAAACCTAACGAAGGTTTACCAGCGAGCGCGAAAATTTTTACGTCATTATATGACCCTGGCAGTTTTTATAACCTACTAAATCAACACCGATGACCCTAGGGTTAAACTTGATATCCACTTATTTTAAGGTAAAAATTCATTATGATTATTGAAGGTAGTACTGTTTCAATTTATAAACTCGTTTTGATACATGTGGCTATTAAAATACAAAAAATGCTGAAATATAACCTACAAAGTAGACATAACAAAGGTTTGCGCGAACGCAGCGAGAGCTATCAATGCGCGAGCGAAGCGAGTGCGAAAATTTTTACGTCATTTTATGACCCTGACAGTTTTTATGACCTACTTAGTCAACACCGATGACCCTAAGGTTAAACTTGATTATCCACTTATTTTAAGGTAAAAATCATTATGATTATTGAACTGTTTCAATTTATAAACTCGTTTTGATGCATGTGGCTATTAAAATACAAAAAATGCTGAAAAATTACTTACAAAGTAGATAAAACAAAGGTCTGCGCGAGCGCAGCGAGCGTTTTTTTACGTTTATTTACGTTATTTTTTACATTTTTTATGACCCTTACAGTTTTTATGACCTTCTAAGTCAACACCGATGACCCTAAGGTTAAACTTGATATCCACTTATTTTAAGGTAAAAATTCATTATGATTATTGAAGTCTGGACTGTTCCAATTTATGTCATGTTTTGATGAATGTGGCTATTAATATACAAAAGTTGCTGAAATGTATCCAACAAAGTACATATAACAAATACTTGCGAGCGCTATGAATGCGCGAGCGAAGCGAGCGTGAAAAATGTTTACGACCTTTTATGACCCTGACAGTGTTTATGACCTTCTAAGTCAACACTGATGAGACAAAGGTTTAACTTGATATCCACTTATTTTAAGGTAAAAAAATAATTATGATTATTGAAGGTTGTAACTGATCCAATTATAAACTCGTTTTGATGCATGTGGCTATTAAAATACAAAAAAATGCTGAAATATTACCTACAAAGTCGATAAAACAAAGGCTTGCGCGATCGCAGCGAGAGCTATCAATGCGCGAGCGAAGCGAGCGCGAAAATTTTTACGTCATTTTATGACCCTGACAGTTTTTATGACCTACTAAGTCAACACCGATGACCCTAAGGTTAAACTTGATATCCACTTATTTTAAGGTAAAAATCATTATAATTATCGAAGTCTGTACTGTTCCATTTCATGTCATGTTTTGATGAATGTGGCTATTAAAATACAATAATTGCTGAAATGTTTCCTACAAAGTAGATATAACTAATGCTTGCACGACCGGTGCGAGCACTATTACTGCGCGAGCGTAGTAAGCGCTATCACTGAAAACGAAACTGAAATCACGAAAAATTTTTACGACCTTTTATGACCCTGACTGTTTTTATGACCTACTAAGTCAACACTGATGACACAGGGGTTAAATTTCATATCCACTAAGGTTAATTAAATTTAAATTAAATTTAAATTCAATATGATTATTGAAGGTTGTACTGTTTTAATTTATGGACTCGTTCTGATGCATGTGGCTATTAAAATACAAAAGTTGTTGAAATGTTTCCTACAAAGTAGATATAACAGATGCTGCGAGACCGGAGCGAGCGCTATTACTGCGCGAGCGAAGCAAGCGCTATCATTGCGCGAGCGAAGCGAGCGCGAAAAAATGTACGACCTTTTATGACCCTGACAGTTTTTATAACCTACTAAGTTAACACTGATGACACAAAGGTTAAACTTGATATCCAATTATTTAAGGTTAAAAATCATTATGATTATTGAAGATTGTACTGTTTTAATTTATGGACTCGTTCTGATGCATGTGGCTATTAAAATACAAAAGTTGCTGAAATATTACCTACAAAGTAAACCAAACAAATTATTGCGCGAGCGCAGCGAGTGCTATCACTGCGCGAGCGAAATGAGCGCAAAAAATGTTACGTTTTATGACGCTGACAGTTTTTATAACCTACTAAGTCAACACCGATGACCCTAAGGTTAAATGTGGCTGTTAAAACACGAATGCTTATGAAATACTTCCCACAAAGCAGATAAAACACGTTAAGCAAGCAAAGCCATCGCGTAAATTTTGATGACTTTTAATGACCCTGACAGGTTTATGGCCTAATTAAGGCACTTATTAAGTTTAGTCGTTATCTATGAACCTAAGCTCAAACTTTTATGATTATGCAAACTCTATGTAAAGTTAACAAAAAATATAGGCACCCACACTTAACTGCCGAAAAAAAGTATTCTTTGCCCTTTTATGCCCTATTAAATGTCTTTGTACAAAATTTCATCTGAATCGGTCAAGCCGTTTGGCCGAAAAGAGGCCACACATTTACAAAATTACATAATAAAAATATAGACAACCAAAATTTCCACCATCCAAAAAAAGTATTCGTTGCCCTTCTATGTCTTTTTGACTGTCTGTGTACAAAATTTTAGCTTAAATGGTTAACCCGTTTGACCGAGAGTAGGCCACACATTTACAAAGTTCAATTTAAAAATTCTGGACACCTGGACTCGACTGCCAGAAAAAAAGTATCATAGGATACTTTTTTTGATGGTGATTCTATGCAATATGAACTGTAATATGTATAAAATTTCAGGCAAATCGGTCGAGCTGTTTAGCTGATAAGAGGCCACACATTTACAAAATTCAATAAAAAATATCTGGACCCCCTGACTCGACAGCCAAAAAAAAAGTATCCTATATCCTATTCTGTCCTATGACATGTATTCATACAAAATTTCAGGCAAATCGGTCAAGCCGTTTATTCGAAAAGAAGTCTAATATTTACAAAATTCAATTAAAAATATCTGAACCCCCTGACTCGATAGCCAAAAAAAAAGTATCCCATATCCTATTCTACCCTATGAACTGTCTTTATACAACATGTCAAGCAAATCAGTCAAGCCGTTTATTTGAGAAGAGATCTTATATATACAAAATTCAATTAAACATATTTGGACCCCGTGACTAGATAGCCAGAAAAAAGTATTCTATATTCTTTTCTGCCTTTCATTTCAAGCAAATCGGTCAAGCCGTTTATTCGAAAAGAGGTCCTTTAGTTACAAAATTCAATTAAAAATATCTGGACCTCCTGACTCGACAGCCAGAAAAAAAGTATCTTATATCCTATTCTGCCCTATGACATGTATTCACACAAAATTTCAGGCAAATCGGTCAAGCTGTTTATTCGAGAAGAAGTCTTATATTTACAAAATTCAATTAAAAATATCTTAACCCCCTGACTCGATAGCCAAAAAAAATGTATTCTATATCCTATTCTACCCTACGAACTGTCTTTATACAACATTTCAGGCAAATCGATCAAGCCGTTTATTCGAAAAGAGATCTTATATTTACAAAATTCAATTAAAAATATTTGGACCGCCTGACTAGATAGCCAGAAAAAAAGTATTCTATATTCTTTTCTGCCTTATGAACTGTCTTTATACAACGTTTCAGGCAAATCGGTCAAGCCGTTTATTCGAAAAGAGATCTTATATTTACAAAATTCAATTAAAAATATTTGGACCCCCTGACTTGATAGCCAAAAAAAATTATCCTATATCCTATTCTGCCATATGTTCTATCTTTTTACAAAATTTCAGCCAAATCGGTCAAGCCGTTTGACCGTGAAGAAGTCCCAAACAAACAAACAAACAAACTGACTTTCGCATTTATAATATTGGTGTTGATATCAATAACAAAAAAAATAGTTTTACGCAATCTGCGAAATCTGAGAAAATCTGTTGGCATAACTTTACGGTATTCCGGCAGCACACAGTCCGTGTATTCTAGCTTGTATATTTAGGCCTAGTGTTCACCATCTTCGACCTCATCATCGCTTACCACGAGGCAAAATAGTGGTCAAACACTAGCTTTTAAGATCAAAAATTGTTATTACTAAAAGTGAAGTACCACTACATTTATTATATGTATAACTCCTCTTCTATACAGCTTTAGCAATCTCCACTATTTCAACTTTACGAGAGTAAACATACAAGCCGTCCCTAGTTACATAAAAACAGATGATAACTGAGTATAATAATATTCCATGAAACTCCCAACAAAGCTAGTTTTATCGTTTAACAATAAAAACAGCTTCATGTTTCGGCAGTCTCAAGTAGCTGTGATCAATCGAGGTCTCAGGTGTGTCTTACAAATTGGTCGCTCGGCCTGCGACTTGGATATTGCCTGTACATCAAAATTATTGTTCTCATCCCCTTTATCCTCTGATTTATAGTCCGCCTGAAGAAGTATGATGGCTCGAGTCTGTGACATCGTATTTTAAGACTCACATTGATCAAGATTGAAGATGAGCCCGAAAAGTACCTGTTGGTACAACTGATTTTTTGTTTCAGTCACTCCCGGTGTACCGGAAATAAGTTTTAAATGACTTTCATCAAAGTCGAGAGACTTTTGAATTGGTTTAGACAAGATTAATGACAAAAACTTGGTCATTTGGTAGGTAGTAAGTATATGTATAGCAGAAGAATAAAGTTTTGTGAGACAAGATGGGTGTCTTGTTTTCCTTTGCGGAAAATAATAATTGCGTATAATACACGCATATTCTTAGCTGTTTTCTTTAATGTTTCTTGGTTACTGAAAAGCCTATCAGAAACCTATGTGACAGATGTTTGATAAATGATGAATTGCATCATCTGTCCGATAACTATCTGAAATTGTATTAAGAATATTTGGTTTCAGGTAAAAGATACCTACCAAATATGAACTAGCTTCAAACTTCCCTCTGATTTGACCAGTTTGAGCATGGATTAGGTTTTTTTTATTAATCTATGGTTCGAGTAAGGACATTTATGAGAAAAGGTCTTGCAATACGGGTGTTGGAGTTTTGTGTAATACTCTATTTTTAACCCCCGACGCAAAAAGAAAGGGTGTTATGAGTTTGACGTGTGTATCTGTGTATGTGTGTGTCTTCTGTGGCATCTTAGCGCCCAAAGGGATGAACGGATTTTGATTTAGTTTATTTTGTTTGATAGTTGTCTTCGTCGACAGTGTTGTTAGCCTTGTTTCATGAAAATTCGGTTAGCCTTTAAAATATTATCATCTCTTTCTTGGTTGATGAGACTACGATAGCAACTTTCGTAGCCCTTTGACCGCGGCCGTCAGAAAAATCAAAATGGCCCACTACTTACCTGCTCTATTGCCGTCTATTTGGCGTCATAATCATCATCATCATTATCAGCCGGTATCAGTCCACTGTTGGACGTAGGCCTCCCCCAAGACGAGCGTGGCGTTTGGCGTAGTTTATATTAATCAAATCAAATGTATTAATTTGAAATTCAGTACGCTGTTACTTCAATGATATTGCAAGAATATGGTAAACTTGATTTAATGCTGAGACAAGACATCTCCTTGAGGGCCAGTTTCACGGTTTTCGTTTTCCTGATAGCACTAAAATGAAGAAATCTGACAGATTTTTGACAGCACTTATATGGCGTCATGTGCAAAATAACTTTCTAACATGTTTCTGTGTTTCTAACGCATTATCAGAAACCGGTGAAACTGGCCCTGAATCTGCAGAATACTCTCAACTACTCGTCTATGATGTCGTATTAAGGCTCATTGGAATAGTATCAATGAGCAAATTAAACATATTATACAAATCAGTCGGGGGTGGTTTTAAATTTTAAATTTAAGTATTATTTATTCTAAACACATTAAAGAACTAAATGTGTAATTCATCTTATATACTATCATACTTCAAATGCCGCGCTTTTAATTTTCAGAACCAAGTTTGAGGTGTTTATCTCCATATCTCTAGATATACTTAACAGATCTCAATGAAATTACTATGGTACTATTCTAGGAATATCTCCTTTCCAACAAAATAATAATAATCAAAATCGGTACATAAACAACAAAGTTATCCGCGAACAAACATAATATATATGTTTATATATATATATATATATATATATATATATATATATATATATATATATATATATATATAAATATATATATATACGATCGAATTGAGAAACATCCTTTTTTAACCGACGGAAAAAACGGAGGAGGTTACCAAGTTAACGTGTATATATTTTTTTATGTGTGACCACGCTTAACTTTTTACAGAGTAGTCTGATTTTGATAATTCTTTTTTTATTGGAAAACCCTCCAACCTCCTGGTGTTCCCATTTAAGATTTAACGAAGTCGAGCGAGCGGCTTTTAATAAATCAACTAAAATAATGGATGAAAGTATTATTATATTGATGATTTCATCGTAACGTCAATGTATATTGACGAACATACTGGAAAAAAACAAAAATAGCCGAAAATCGGGCTCAGTTACTTGTACTATTCATTATTCTGTAGCTCAGTGGCGTGTCTTAGGAGAGGCCTATATCCAGCAGTGGACTGATACCGGCTGATTACGATGATGATGATGATATTATTTCACAGGTGGTACCATTAGAATTTCATCGAGATGTTGATGTTCAGTATCTTCAGAGATATGAAGATAAACACTTGAGGTGTTTCTCTTCACTTAGTATTGAAATTAATTAGCGTGATGTTGGAAGTGTATTCTTTTAATTTTTTAAATGATCTTAAATTATTTTTATTATTATAAAGCATAAATGACCTATAAAACGTTTGTCTAGGACAGGGACAATGACGCCTGCTTATAACAAGCGGCACAGAAAACTTGCTGCTAAGTGAAGATGTGATTACACCTTTAATGTAGATTCTCATCATCTATAGTCGTACCTCGTGCTGATCTAAGCTCGCCTGTGAACGTGTTAATCTAATTATTAGATTTGGCGCCGACTCAAAACTACTTGGGTATACATACTTATATTAATTTAGGAACTTAGTTATTAAGATAAGTTAAAAACTCAAAACCATTACAAAAATATATACTGAGGTATATTAACAGTAGTTTAAGAACTTCGTTATTAAGGTTAAATAACAAAGGTTTATAATTTTTTTACTTCTCAGTTTTTTAGGCGGTTTAATTTTTTTGTTAAAAAGTTTTATTTGAAGTCGGTTAAAAATATAAAAACACTTCAAGTTCCAATTAATAAAATCTTATCATGATGTTTTATTATTCCAACTGAATGCATAAATATTTAAAGACCATTTTCGTGGTCGCTTCTAGAAGGCGGAATAAAATTAATGTCAAACGACCCCTCCAGTGCTTTTAATTTATGTCCAGTAATTTCTGCTGTTACTTTATGAACTATTCACACGATGATATTATTCTGCTTAAAAAAATCATGATATCATAATTTCTTCTGTACCTGCGTATGTCACTGATCTTCTCTTAAAAGGCTAGCCTTTTAGACTAAAATTGATGCCTTTTATGTGTTCATTTGGGTGAGTGGTTTAGGTTTATATTTAATCGGTAGGTGGCGTTTAATCACGTAACAAACATACAAAATAGTATATTACGATACGTGTGACTCAAGTAGTGCGGCGTGCAATAATAGATAACTTAAGTCACGAGTATCGTACATTAATTTTATAGCTATCAGTGTGACATAAACCCGCACTTTACGCTTGCTACGCCTTTTCGCCGTAACTTCACGCCGTGCAATAACAGATAACTTAAGTCACGAGTATCGTATATTATTTTATAACTGTCAGTGAGACATAAACCCACAATTTACGCTTGCTACGCTTCTCCGTCAAATATAAGATTATTTCACGGCGTGAAGTTGGCTAAACGTCGTGCAACAACCGACTATTTAAGTCACGGAAAAGCGTGCGTAAAGTGCGGGTATAGGTCACACTGTGCTAAAAAAAACATACAGACGAATTGAGGACCTCCTTCATTTTGGAAGTCGGTTGAAAACTTATAAATAAATATACTTAAAGATAGAGGAATATAGTTTATACTTTTTGTATTTCATATATTTTCTTAATCCAATATTTTTTATCCTTACTACATAGATAATGAATAAACATGATTAGGAATAAACGCAAATTAATTTATAAATAAAATGTTTTACTTGATTTCATTAGGATAAAATGATCAGGAGCTTTCAAAGAAATAAACATTTTGTATAACATCGAGTATAAGCTAATATAAAAACAGAGTACGCATGTTACAAATTAGGTTTTCTCTGCAAAAAGTTGTTATGTCTACTCTGGTCAGATAAAACGGGTCAAGATATGGAGCATTTATTCTCTAGCAATATGTGTAAACATTTTAATTACAATAAAAAAGCCGGAAGTATTTATTATAATATTTATTATAATATAAAAAACAATAACCTATATCTGTAAATTACTAGTATCTGATTCGGCGCGCTATATCGGTGAGTTTGGTTGTCTCTCGGGTCACATCGTTACCTGGCGATCTTTAGGCCCCTGTCTGTACACATTGGGCCAATGCATTGGGCCTATGTGTAGAGGGCTATTTTGCGGTACGTTAGTAGCAAATCATAGTTGGCGCGAGCGTTGGCCGGCAAACCACACTGTGTCGGTTTTTTGTGCACAAATCAAAGGATCTTGGCGCGCTCCGCAAACAGCGCTCACGCGTTGGGCAAATGTGTGAACAGAACAGACACATCGCAAACGCAAATGCGTTGTCTCAATGAGTTGGCCCAATATATACAGAGGCCTAGAGAAATATATAGTATATAGCACGCTGAGCTACGTTAAATTTGTAGACCAGCCCAACCGTGTGTGTCCACATTTCGGCTTCGCATGTCATGACGAGTACGACGCACTGATTATTTCTAAACAAAAATTGGCAAGAAGGTCGCGACTTAAATTTCTCTGTGACAAATCCCTGAAGAAGAACATCAAATGTACTTTAAAAGTTAGGTCGAGTTATTTAACAAGAAGCCGAAGCACTAGCTTTAAAAGTTTTAGGATATTTCGAACTCACAAACACTTAGCTTGTTATGGTAGAAAAACTTACGTTATGTGATTATAATGTACAATAGATTGTTTGTTTTATATTATTTATTTATGGAAAGCTAAAACAACAAGATATATGTACAGTAGCATTGTCTTTAAAAGTGCCTACTTACTTATATACCCTCCAATATAGAGGCCCAATTTGAGGGCCCGGTGGCGTAATCGGGAGAACGTTCGGCTTTGATGCCGTGGTACCGAGTTCAAACCGCCGTGCACCAATGGATTTTTCTATCGAAAAATTTATGTGCGCTTCTCACAGTGGCCCTCCGGTGAAGGAAAAACATCGTTAAGAAACCAACAAAACCCCCGCATGGTGGTAAGGACACTATCTAGTGTCCGCCTGGCCAGCTCCACCCTCAAGTTAGAAAATCTGTCACCAAACATCTAATGTGTTCCGGCAGCTATCCTTGAGAGCCAGTTCCCATTCTAGGCCTAGCGTGTTTACCATCTTCGACCGCATCATCACTTACCAACAGGTGAGATAGTGGTCAAACGCTAGCCTATAACGTATAAAAAAAATAAATAGAATACATAGCTCGCGGTCTCTCTATAATCGGACGGAAACTTGGCTTCTATTTTTTTGGTGCTAGTCTGAACAACAGTACCCGAGGTGTCCAATAGGTGACATGATTATGGTACAGTATATGTAGTCGTATTTTATAAAGTGCGGCAACGATTCATTTTGCATAGCAGTAGTAAAACTCACAGTTCGGACTTCAATATTTACTGAATTAGACTACGAGCCGTTTTTACCGGCTCATGATAAAGTGACAGATTCAGTGACGATTCATTTTGCTTAGCAGTAGTATAGTAAAACTACAGATTGGATTTCAAATTTTACTGAATTAGACTACGAGCTGATGTACCGGTATATGATAAAGTGCCAGATAGTTATCTGACATACGACGCCATATAAACGTTGTTAAAAATCTGTCAGATTAGTTCCTAATCCGGCTATCAGGAACCGGTGAAACTGGCCCCTTAGTTTTAAATGTCTATTGTGTAAATTGTGTGTAAAAATAATATAAACAAATAAAAGCTTTTATTCATATTTTTTTACCCCCGATACAAAAGGAAGGGGTGTGAACTTTTTTAAACATACCTAATATTTTTTGACATGACATGACATTTGGCGAAGATGGCGGCCATTTCAGTCCCGCGACACTGCATACATAATTAAATAACTCAGAATCATGAACGTACTTTGTACCAATCAACACAGCAAAAAAAAATTATAAGCATAAAACCACATATTATATAATAGTTACTACGTAAATAATACTTTCCGTTGTTAGGTTGGCTACACAGTGCTTACATAATTCGGGTATCCACAATATAGGGAAGTGCCTCTTATAACGTAGTAGAGTGATTCAGTACCCTGTTGGCCATATGGCGGCAATTAATGTTAATAATCGCAAATAATACTTTTTTATATTCATTTTGGAATACAACTAGTCCGTGTTATAAAAGTATTTGGAATTATTGTAATAAAATAGACAATTAATTATCGTGTGTCAGATGCTTTTATTGCACAGGGCCATTTTGGACATTGTCCTATGAGACCTTGATGACATCATTATTACTAGTGAATATTTTCACTTTAGTGCGGCATTTAAAGTCAATATTTTTAGGGTTCCGAACCCAAAGGCTACCAAATGAACACTTTCTGAGACTTTGTTGTCTGTTCGTCCGTCCGTCCGTCCGTCCGTCCGTGTGTCTATATGTGCGCACTTTACAGATCTGTATCTTCTTAACCGTTATAGGTACACACTTGAAATTTTCAAAAAGTATATATCCGTCAGTGTATAACGGCCCAGACACGAAATTGAATAGATGCATGTAATTTCATTAAAACTTTTTTTGCACTAAAAAGGGTAAAATAAGTTATTTTTCAAAAAAAATAAAACCGACTTCATAACCACAAAAAGGCACTCAAAAGCGAAAAATAATTTACTTAAAATTATTATAAGCGTTACCCACGTCTCTATTTGAAGTCGGTGCCAGCCAAGTCTATTGGATATTAGATAGATGCTATGTATGTAGTAGTAGTAAGTAGGTACATGTAGGTTAGTAAGTAGGTAGATACATGTACTCGTAGGTATTATCTATCTACTACCTATTAGACTTGGCTGGCACCGACTTCAAATAGAGACGTGGGTAACGCTTATAATAATTTTAAGTAAATTATTTTTCGCTTTTGAGTGCCTTTTTGTGGTTATGAAGTCGGTTTTATTTTTTTTGAAAAATAACTTATATCCAGTTGATGACGCTATGAAATCAGCTTTCATAGGTCTGAAAAATTTGAAATTCGGTATCCTCTTACTTCAACGATATTGTAAGAGCGAGCATCGTAGCATTGGCTTGATGTTGGGACATCTGAAATCTGCAGAATACTCAACTCCTCGCCAATTTACAGCAGAGATGTTGAGTTTGGGCTCATTGGAATAGTCTCAATAGGTAGATTACCTATAAATAGATCAGTTTTCTGAAAGGACTTACACAAGAACTCGTACATGTACAGTTCAAAGCCGTACATAAAATCGTAAATGAAAGAAGTACTAATATAATTATGCTCATTTTTTTTAGTTTGAATATTATTATGCACGTGTTTTATTTATTCATACTTGATTTTTTAATGCATTACATAAAAAATCCAATTATTAAAGTGGGCAATCAAGCAGACAACCCGCCTGATGGTAAGCGGTTACCGACGCCTTGCGAGTGTCTGCAACACCATGAGGGCTGTTGCTGCGTTGCCGAACTTTGGATAATTTGTGGATACCCTTTTTTAAAGATTCCATCCTGTAGCTAGACAGGAAGATCACGGCTATCTGGTCATTCCACATCTTATAGGTACGCAGTAAAAACCCTCGGTAAAAACGGATAGAGCGAGAGGTCCAAATCTGTAAGATGTGAGCTTTTTGACGGTCCCGAGCGGTACTATAAAAGAATGTCGATAGCGGAATAAGGTCAAAAAGCTTTTCGGTGCATTCCACGATAAAAAGATGGAGAATTTTTATAAAAGATTTGATAGATCTTATACTGAACAGCAGTAACAGCATCCACTCAGGTTTTTTTTTTCGGGAAGTTCCAAAAAGTTTCTCTAGGTTCCAGACCCTCCGAGCAGAGATCCTCAGAACGATCTGAAACTGGCCGACGCACTTCCGAAAAATAAAAACGGTTATTTTTTTTTGTTCTATTTATTTGAATGAACAGAAAAAAAATTACTGCACCATCAGTATACATGATGTACACCGGCTTAAAATCGAATACTATAAGAATCTTTGTCCTAAAATACTCACTGTCTGACTGACTCATTGACGTACAGCCTAAACGAATATCTAACGAACTTGGTGTTAGCACTAACAAAGTGAACGTAATCACAAAGTTGTTAGCAATTAATATTATTAAATATCTGGTTGACCGAGCTTTGCTCGGTATTTTTTGCCAATATTATTGCCACTTAAACAGAACATACTCTTCCCGACATCTATCGGCGAATAATAATACAATTTTTTTTAATTGAGAGCAACTAACTGCTTTAACGACACAATAACATTAAAACTTCTACTCGCCAATAGATGTCGGGAAGAGTTAGATTTTAAGTGAATTATCGATAAAGTTGATTATTAAAAACACAAATAAAACAACATTTTCTGAAAATTAAGCCTAGCTAGACCGATTTATTGCCCCCGAAATCCCCTGTATACTAAATTTTATAAAAACGTTGGAGCCGTTTCCGAGATTCAGATTCAGATTCCGAGATGAAGGTAAACACGATATGAACGATATGATATGATATGATATGCCATCTATGAAAGATTCATAGATGGTCGTAAAAAACACGTTTTTTGTTTTAAACCCTTTATTTTTAACTTTGTTCTGTTCTTAGTATTTGTTGTTATAGCGGCAACAGATTTACATCATCTGTGAAAATTTCAACCGCCTAACTATCACGGTTCATGAGATACAGCCTGGAGACAGACAAACAGACAGACGGACAGCGGAGTCTCAGTAATAGGGTTCCGTTGGTACCCTTTGGTTCCCCTTGGTTCGGAACCCTAAAAAGGAAATACGTGTTCTAGGCTTTTTCGAAACACCACCCCTAAGAGTTTGGATTGCGCTAAAATTTGGCATGCAGATAGTTATTATGACATAAGTATCCGCTAGTAAAGGATTTTCCGAGGGGATGAAACGGAGGCTCAAAGTTTGTATGGAGAAACAAGTTTATATAGTCTTTTTATTCGAAATTTCACATAAGTACTTCTGTAAATAAATAAGTTAAAACGTTTCAGGATTTTACGAAATTCTACCCATAAGAGGGTGAAATGGGGGTAACAAGGTCTGTAAATCAATATGGTTTTCGGGTTTTATAAAAATTAATCCCTATTTCCCTTAATCACGCGATAACTTGAAAACGGTTGGACCGATTCGGCTTATTATTTTTTGATGTGTTTTATGTTAGAGATGTTTTTAAGAAAGAAAAGTTTTAAGTAAATTAAAGAAGTTTTTAACGCGGGCGAAGCCGCGGGGTTCTTAAAGTTATGTACATACGAGTATGTATTAGTTTACTGCAAACAAACTCTGTTAACCAAGAAAGCGAAACCATCAAAGCGGGTGGCTTTGATGTAGCCGATACAGGGCTACAAGATACAAACGCGCAAAATAATTTATTGAAATTCCCAAATAAGTTCCGTTCGAAAGCAACAAAAATGTAACAGTGATTTTTCTGTTGCATTTTTAGGGTTCCGTAGCTGAATGGCAAAAAACGGAACACTTATTTTCGAGATTCGTCATGTCTGTCTGTATGTCCGTCCGTAAGTCAGCCACGCACATCACACGCGTCACAGCCACTTTATTCCGTAACTATTAAGTCTACACAGTTGAAACTTGGTAGGTAGGTGTATTCTGTGAACCATTTTACGATTTTTATACAGAAATAAAAAAAAATATTAAAGGGTTTCCCATACATGGAACTGAATTTTTAAAAAATCATCAAACCTATACGTGCAGGGTGTTTATAGATATATCTTTAAAAATTATATTGAGGTTCCTAAAACCATTTTTACTTAACGTTTAATGTGGTAAAATGTGTGTGTGTACTGTTACTTTTCAATTGGTCATTGATATTAGAAATTGAAAAATTATTAAGTTTCTTTTTTAAATTCATAATTTTCGGTATAACGGAACCATTTAAACATTAGGCATTGCAACTAAGCCAGATATCTGGAAGGAAGCGCAGGAACTCTCAGTCTCCCGAGACTCTGGACTACTTGTTATTTCAAGGGTACATTAAGATAAAATTTAGTTTATAATACATCAGATTCATCAATAGAGAGTAAGTCTTTCAAAAACCAGAGTGTGTAATTATTTTCTTCCGCGGCTTAAGCCGTTGTCACCACAATTAATCCACCTTATTCTAATGATGTAATAGCATTGTTATTACGTTGTATTATAACCTGTTCTGTATCGTTATTTTGTCACAAAACGCTATTTAGAAAGATAACGCTCACTTTAACGTTAGACTAAAATCAGCGGTGTTGCAAGTACACCAAATGCAAAATCAAATATTTTCAGTGGTCGAGTTTTAGTTCTTGAACTTACTTTTTAAATAATTTGCATTTGATTTAATTTGAAAGCGTTTAAATTCGTTTAACCTTTCGTCTGCCGAGATGCCTTTTGATCACATTGTTTTCAATTATAATCACACTTTAATTATAATTGAAAACGTTAAAAACATGTTTTTGTTTAAATATAGGCCCAAGATACTCTAAATTTTGGCACCAAAAGCTATGAGAACATGCCGTTTGCATTTGTTGTACAGTGAACGAGTACCCAAGATAAGTAATCGAGAACTAGCTAGCTAGGGGTGGAAGTCCCTACATTAATATTGAAGCGTTCTATCATCGAAAACGTCTAATAGAAGGAGATGCAGCGAGACAGTTGTATATTTGGATCTTTTTTCTTAGCGACAATTATCGCTCAAAATTCATCGCTATGCATGTAGAGACTACCGGCCCAGTTCAGATTTACTGTGCAGTGAACGAGTACCCTTCTTCAAAGTGCCGCTATTTCTACCACGGACCGCTATATTAAATTACCTACACGTATACTAACGTGACACTTGACAACTTGAAACGCCTGTGAATACAAATTAAATCCCCCTGAAATTGAAACTTGGGCGACGTTCATTAAATAGCTTATTTTGTCCAATATTGTGACGCGACTTTGGTTGTATTTAATTTTAAAAGTAATAACTCTGAATACGTGAGTAAAAATAACGCGTTATTTTTCATTATATTCTAAGCAACGTTCGTAAAGTTTATAAGTGTGGTTTTATGTGATTATTTTCTATTAAATTATTTTTTTCTATCCACGTTTTAATCTTCTACCATACAAAGGAAAAATATTAAACTGTTAGGTTTTTTTTTTCGTATAATGTTTGTTCAAAATTATTCAAATTCTTCAAAGTTCTGCTAAAATTCTGGAAAACAGCGCCTTAATAAATTGTTTATATAGCTTTTTATCCACGACAAATATTTTCCAATTAAGAAGTTGTACATACGTTTTTAGGGTGATTGGTTGTATGTGTGTATAAAATATTATTTTCGGATTAATCGTCAAAACGGCTTAACCTTTAAATGAAAATAGATTTAAAGGCGATTAATTTATGCATATAATAAATCGGCGATGGTTCTTACGTGGGTGCTACGACGTTACCTCCTAGAGGGCGGTATGGTGGGTGTGGTTTAATTTTTTTGTTAACTTAAAATAAATATACAGGGTGTGGCGTAAACAGTAGTCAAACCGTCACCTGTGGGTAGAGGGGTTCATGACTGATCAGATAATCAAAATTTGTGTTCAGTAAAAGTATCATGATTTTCGAGTTATTGACCATTTTCAAAATTTCATAAAAATTACACCCTTGGTAACTCTTTTCAATGGCATGACAACAATTCAAAGAAAGAGAAAACTCTTGGATAAATGCGCTATCAAATGCAAATTGTCTTTTTTATACCGTTACCTTGATTCTTGTATTATTTAAAATTTTAACTCAAATTTTACTGAGAGGTAAAAGAAAACCAAAAGTTTCAGCGCCTGTGGTGTAAAAAAAATGTATGGAAACATATGTGCGACCAAGCTGCAATAAACTTGCGTATTTCATTGAAATTTCAAAACGATATTAATACATGGTATTTTTAGCTTTCAGTCCAACTAAAATGGCTGTTAAAGGGTTCAAGGGCTATTTTTTCCAAATAAAGAAATTCATCTTTCATGATTAAATTGACAAATAAAATGATTTATGGCATAAGAATTGTAGGTATTAAGTCAATAAATCGTCATCAGCAAAGATAGTGGTTAAACGCGAGCCTATCTGGTGCCTTATTCAGTATGACTAATGAGATAACGCGTTGCTTAACGCGCCACGTTACGTTATTGAAAAATTGTATTCTATATGCCACACGATAGGTAAATTATACAAAACGCGCGCGTTACACGTCCTCATATGTCACGATATTTTTACAGCTCAAAACGCGCTCATAACCTTACCCTACCGCGTTTTAATTGGCACAGAGAATACCATAACGCGGAGATAACGTAACACGGCACGGTAAGACTTTAAAATGGTCATACTGAATAAGGCCCCTGGTAAGAAAAAATAATAAGAGATAGTTTTTGTTGAAATTACTAAAATCACAATAACAGCTCAAAATGTGCACCACCTCCTGTGTGAAAAGAAGAAGTCCATGAAAAGAGTTACCAAGGCTGTAATTTTTATGAAATTTTGAAAATGGTTAATAACGCGAAAATCATGATACTTTTACTGAACACAAATTTTTAATAATCTCATCAGTCATGAACCCCTCTACCCACAGGTGACGGCTTGACTTCTGTTTACGCCACACCCTGTAGATATGAAGACCTATTTAGAAGATAGATCTTCGGTAGACATTATAGATGTATTTCCATTATAAAGGTATATCATATAGCAGGCTCGCATTAACGTAATTATACTACGTAATCATAATCAATCATAATGAATATTGTTAACCATTTTTATATTATATCCATCCAAAGGTTGTCTGGAAGAGATCGCTATTATCGATAAGACTCAATTTAAGCTATTGTATATATAGATATATAAGTTGCATTTGTGGTGAGACAATAAAGTGTATATCTATATAAACGCTCAATAATCTCCTCACGCCAAATATCTCATTTTGTTCCATACACAGGCATCAAAATAATCGCACAATAATAAAAATAAGCCAAAAAAATGTCCAAAACTACGCTGATGCAATTTTCAGAATTTCATTTGAATGTTTTATTTTTAGCGCAGGCATATTTACAGTATTGGAAAATGAAAACAAATTGAATAAGACAGATAGTTTCATATAAATAGTTGTACAAATAAAAAAATCAGCATTCACAATAACATGTGAACCGACGAAAATATTGTTCAAGCTCTTACTTAATAAGCCAACTTCAATAACACAATATTGTAACCGCTACAGTGATCTCACAAAGTTACCGAAAACCACAAACTGAAAGCAAAACGATAAAGTATCTGAGTAACTGTAACAGAAACGTTCTTATCGATACAAACAATGATTTCTTATCATAAAAAAAGTAGGTGTGTCATAAATGACCCCAAAATGGTCCAGAAAATCGGTCAAAAATGTAGTATGGTATATAATATGGTATCTTATTTCATTTGATCCGCGCAATAAGGCCCAGCGTGGAGGACACAGCATTGTCCGAAAAAAACTCCGTGATATCTTCGTAGACTTTTTGTTTCTTTCGCATTCGTTGCCATAATATGCAAGTTGAATTCTTGAAATGGGACCGTAAGCACAGGCACCTGTACGAAACCGGATCGAATGGCATCAGTTTTATGAAACTGTCCATTTTCTTTCGAACTTTAATTTGTTTTTTCTTCAAATTCTGTGCATTTAGCTCAAAATGTAGTAAATTTTACGAGCTGTAGCTACAACGGAAGATGCACCTGTCCTTGCGGCCCCATTTCAAAAATCCCATCGCTATAAAATCTAAATGCATAATTTTAATTGAATAAATGTCCTGTAGGCCGAAAAACAATTAAATCTTTGCGAGGAACAGTTTTATGACTTATGACGGCGGGACAAAATATACAATGCTATTCGTAGGACAAAGCCTATCTTAGTCAAAGATCATCGGGTACAAATCTTAACGCAATTATTGCTCTCGAGTTTCTATCGAGTCACGATAAGGAAAGTTTTCCCCTCCAATGAGATGTTGGACACACGCTCTCGTCTAATTGACTGTTTGGTTTCTATGGGGGAAGTGTGAGTTGTATACATCAAAATATAGAGGTAGATATCGTAGCTGTAAAGGACCTACGAGTAAATCAAATGTAATGGTTGATTTGACAGCTGTGTGTGGCATATAGTTCCATAGGTTGGTTTTGTGATACAGGCAAGCGTATGATGTGATTATAGCTGATGATTTATAATATAACATGTTTTTCGCTCAACATAGTAGTAGAGTAGTAGTAATTGACTTTTTATTAATATACGAGCAATGTGCTCGTATATTAATAAAGGTGCCGTGATTTAATCTTTGCACTGAATAAAGTAACATTTCTGTATATTGTAATATATAAATTAAAATATCGTCGTACTGACAGATCTCGAACCCGCACCTGCCGTATTCCCGGTGAAATTTGAAATGTATATAACAGTTCACAAAAATTAAAGTGTAATAACACTTAAGTGCAATATCTCTTGTCGGATCTGAAATGTCGGAATGAAATCTGTAATGATATCATGAGAGTACCTAATTTACATTGCGTTTTATATGCTGTGCCCCGCGGCTTCGCCCGCGTTTAAGAAGTATCCTATAGTATTATTTGACGTAAGAGCAAATTTTTAATTTGCCCATATACTGAATAAATGCTTTGACTTGACTTGAGTATTTATAATTTATTAGATTAAAAAGTATCCTTTAATCCATAGTACTGGCTATCCATGTACAAAATTTCAGGTAAATCGTTGCGGCCGTTTGACCGTGACAAAGTCACAAACAAACAAACAAATAAACAAACTGACTTTCGCATTTATTATATTGTTGTTGATGTTGATGATCATTTTGAAATTCTTATTTAATTTTTTTTTTACTTTCGATTAGTATTTTAGTAAACTGAATTTATTTTAGGGAGCTGATATGGATTTTAATTGGAATAATAGCATTTTAATAACAAAAGGTAGGTACCAACAATACTACGGTTGGAACAAGGACCAGTAAAGGGCGAATACTCCTTGAGAAGACATCTATTGTTGGAAGACTGCTTATGAAACCGAAGTGCTTTAGGTCTAGTCCCTTTACTGACAAGTATTTATTACATTTTGGTTGAACTCTTAAGGATCATAATATTTTTTAACCTTTAAACAGCCTTTTATAATGTTATATCTATCATGAGAGTCAAGGTAGACGCGATAAAATATTCCTTTATGACTGACAAGCACTTTACCGCGATACCATATGATGAAAAGTGAAGTTGCTGCTTTTGATGGAAGCGTTCCTAACTTCAAGATGGTAGTTAAATAAGCTAGGTGCAATTAATGAATCTTAAAAGGAATAACCGTCCATAATAGTATATTTCACGAGGAAAATGGGCTAAAACTGTTGTTCCGTTGTAAAAACTAAAGTAGACGGATTCACTTCAGTTTAAAAATTTGGTGAACTTTACCTTTACTTCACTTAAATCTACATAGCGTAACTTTATACTATATACTTAAAACCAAACCAAAACATCATGATATTATTAAGTTATCACGGTTTTACAAATTAAACGCGGGCTTTTAGCCAAACGTTTAATAGTCATTTTAAGTATTAGCGGATACCTGGCGTGTGCTACACCGCTAAAAAAAGAAATGTGACCGAATGTGCCCAATGTATTATTATAATATTATAAATACAAAATGTTTAGCTTTCAGGTGAAATGTTAGTATAGTACCAGATGCACTTTGCATCTAACTACTAACTACTAACAATGGCGGAAAATGTCGTTTACGCGACGCAGGATCTCATAAATTGCGGCAATATTTACAAGAAGAACAGTGTAACATACTACAGCGCCATCTAGCTACTTTTATGTTATGTTAACTTAAAGTAGGGATGGATGTTTAGAATAGAATAGAATAGAATATATTTATTGTGAAAACTGTGTACAAAAGGTGTTAAAATACATAATATGTATCAACAGTTTGTTCATTTCGAACATACAATAATAGGTTACAAAATCTATTACTCTTTAACGCAAAAAAGACTAAACAGATTTGAATGAAATTAGGCCTAGATAGTTTATGACCTAGATTAACATATATGATACTTTACAACGCGGACGAAGCCATGGGGTGTAGCTAGTCTCCAAAAATTATAAAAATATATACATGTATATGTAAATAAATATAAACTTAACTATACCAATAAGATCCAATTTGTTATCTATTCCTTGATATCGATATCTACCTTCGAATAATATTAGATGTTATACGAGGAATAACGTTACACAATACGGTAATAACACAATAAGTTAAGCTGAGTCAAAGTTGTCACAAACGCGCTTGACTGAGCAATGTTGGGACTTGAGAGTTTATTCCCGACAGCTATTATTGATTTCGACTCGGATAGCTCTATACAAGTGTCAATATATTTTGCAACGGAAATAGAAACTGATTCTTACATCCTTATACAATTTCAGCATTTACATCTATACTAATATTATAAAGAGAGAACGTTTGTATTTTTGTATGTTTGTAATGATTTGGCTCAAAAACTACTAAACCGAAAAATTATTTCACTAATAAATAGAATGGACTTTCGAAATGAAAATAGGCTATATATTATTCCGTTTAAATCAGACGTACATTTGTAGAGACCTAATTTGCAACGTAAGTCGACAAAAAATGGTCGAAATAACACGTTACTTACGAACGCTGCTCAATTGAAATAGATGGAAGAATATTTTCTATGGAAGAGTTGTACATCTTAATTAGACCTACAAAAAAGTCCGCAACAGCTTATGTCTATCTCTTAAGGTTGACTCACAATAACCATTTTAATCTTAATTTTTTTGTTAAAAAAATTACATAACTTCGAAGGCTATTTTCAAGTATATAGTATTAATCCTTATCCAAGTATTACGTTAATTAGCTTGGCCACATATTATAGATTAAAATTGTCCTTTACAGTATATAATTCAAATGAAAACTCTAGAAGATATCACGGATTTCACATACACGCATCGCAAAATTAATAAAATATTTGCAGTGAAACCACAGATTAGGTCATAGTTACTTCAAAAATATTATTATAGGCTTAGCTATTTTGTAGATCCCCACCGATTACAATCAATTTGAAGTCAATATAGTATAATAATATGATCTATTGTATAAAATAATAATGATCTATGTATATAATAATATAAAATTTTGAACCACCCCGACTGATCTATGCATATAATCTTTTCATTAAAAGCATTCCAATGACTCTATACACGACATTTAAAATCTGAGCTGTAAGTTGGTGAGGATTTGAGTATTCTGTAGAGTCCAGGAGATATCCCAGCATTAGGTCAATGCTTCAATGTTCTTATAATATCGTTGAAGAAGAAGATTTTCGAATTGATCAGACCTATGAAAGTAGATTTCATAGCGCAATTAACTAGAAAAAAGCTCATAGTTTCATAACGATTGAACGAATTTTCACGAAACAAAGCTAAGAACACTCTTGATGAAGACATCTATCAAACAAAAAAAATAATCAATAGCAAAATCAAAATCGGTTCAACCGGATGGGTGCTAAGATGCTACAGACAGACACACAGATACACATGTTAAACGTATATTACCCCTACTTTTTGCGTCGGGGAACACAGTAAAGTTATGGCGGCAGATGTTCTCCTTAGTGGTAAGCTTTTTTTAGGGTTCCGTAGCCGAATGGCAAAAAATGAAACCCTTATAGATTCGTCATGTCTGTCTGTCTATGCGTCCGTATGTCACAGCCATTTTATTCCGAAACTATAAAAACTACAGAATTGAAACTTGGTAGGTTGTGGTAGGTTGTGTTGATGTATTCTGTGAACCGCTTTCCGATTTTTATAAAAGTTTACGGGGGGCATCCCATACAAAGAAGTGAAACAAAAAAAAATCTTCAAACCTATACATGTCTATAAATAGGTCTTTAAAAATGACATTGAGGTTCTTAAAATCATTTTTTCTCAAAGTCAATCATTGAAAAGATAGGACGCGTCTAAAGTGGTAAAATGTGTCCCCCCCCCCCTCTAACTTTTAAAGTAATGGAGTGAAAAATCTAGAAAAAATATATTCTGTAGATCTCAATAAAATCTTTCATGAAAAATTGGTTTGAACGAGATACAGTCAGCAGTTTTTGAGATATGGCGACCGCAAAGATAACTTTGTTTTTCATACAAACTATGAAAAACAAAGTTAATTTTTTGGTGGCGAAAAATTAAAGTTATAAAATACTCTACTGTTACGGAACCCTACGAGTGCGAGTCCGACTTGCACTTGGCCGGTTTTGTTAGATTTAATGATCCACTACCTCTATACGAAAACCCATGATTCATGAATGCACATAAAACTTTCATTTATATAGCTAGGATTAGAACCAACGACCGTCGGGTCAGAATCAGGGTAACTATCCTTTACGCCAAAGGGCCGTCCAATATCACTACGTAAGTATTATAAAACAAAGTCCATCACTGCGTCTGTCTCGTCATCATCATAATCAGCCGGTATCAGTCCACTGCTGGACATAGGCCTCTCCCAAGTCACGCCACTGCCCACCGCTTTGCGAATGTCTTCACTCTACCTGGTCACAGGGCGTCCTACGCTACGTTTACCGATTCGCGGTCTCCACTCTAGAACCAGTCTACCCCAACGGTTATCGGTCTTACGGCAGATATGACCAGCCCACTGCCACTTCAGTTTGCTAATCCGTTGAGCTATGTCGATCACTTTAGTTCTCTGGCGAATTACTTCGTTCCGTATTCGATCCCGCAGAGAAACACCGAGCATAGCTCTGCGTCTGTCTGTCTGTTTGCAATAATCTCAATAGTTACTGAACGGATTATCATGCGGTTTTCACCAATAGCCAGAGTGTTAATGAGGAAGGTTTAGGTGCATAATTTGTTAAGGTTTTGTGTAAATTGGTTGAAATATGACGATGATTGTTAAATATGTTAATATTTTACATTCGATGCAACAAACTGATGCAAATTTTGTAGGCATATATTTTCTACCCGTGCGAAGCCGGCGGGCTGCTAGTATAAATATAAATGATTAATTCATGATACCGTATATTGCGTATCTCGTCTCGATTGCGTATAACGGCTCTAATGATTTGGATAAAATTTTGTATTCAGATAGGGATTTCTTTTTTAGTTTATCTATATAGTTGTATTTTTTGTAAAAGCGCAATTATTTTTAAATTATAGTACGCTTGACAACCCTAATCAGGGAAATTGATTTTTTTATTGATTTTTATCATTGTGTATCGATAGTATGTGTCTGTTACAGACTCAGATACTCGTTTTGCTCTTAGTTTGTGGTTTTCGGTAACTTTGTGAGATCACTGTAAAGTTATAATTTATTGTGTTGTCGAAGTTATTTGGTTAAGTATATAGTCGGTACCGTATATAATAACATAAAGTCCCCCTTTTCCTCCCACCAACCCATTTAAATTTTTTTCGCAACATCTTGTGTAGAATGAAGTCCTTGTGTGCCTTTCCAATTTGACTGAAATCCGCCGATAAATAACGCTACAGCATAGCCTCAACTTCCTCACTCGCTCAATTAATATAAATTTCTATTTTCGGGGCCTTTTACAATAATGATACAAATTGATACAAATTGAGATTGGGAAAAATGTAAGAATGAGTTATTGCATCGCGCAGGCAAATAATCGAAAAAGGGTTCTATTTCCGTAGCCTAGCGGAAATGAGAAAGCCTATTTCAATTGTTCCGGCGGCGGGAGGTGTCACGCTGCCGGCAATGGCATCCAGACAGTGCCATGTAGACTGTTCTAATTTTGTTCTGCTAGAGATACGGTAGCTGAAATTTTACTCCGGATTTTTATTCTTATCGTCGATACAATCAAATATGTTATATTTTGTTAAAACGTGATGGGAAATCTTTGCCCAGCGTGTTCAGGACAGCTATATAATAAAAACACTTATATTAACCGATCATCTAAGGCTAACATAATAGGTAAATGCATAGCATGTATTTTTTGTGAACTACAATTGTAAACGTAATATTTAGAACCATGTTAGTTTTTTATAACACATTTTTATTGGTTAGATTCTAAGCAGGAAATACTGAATATATAACGTAATTTTTTTGAATAGCAAAAAAATGTAATAGATGCGAATCAACTGCTCTAAAATATCTTACTACGTACTCATAGATACAGTACTGACCCGAAATCAAAAATCTAAATGAGGCAAGACTTTATTTTAAGAAAGGCCCTACTTTTTTAAGGCAGTGTTCTTTGATTATTACCGCCCCGATCTGTGGTCTCTTGATTGGAACAACGCTATGGTATAGTATCTGTGTGGCAAACGCGTAAGATAAACAATAGAAAAATCAAGACGTATTCATGCAATTAAGTACGTATCCGACATCGTATACCGTACGTCGAAGCGTTGTGCGTTCCAATCAAGACACACCAAAGCTATTAGTAGAGTAGAAAAGCTAAAAGAATATGCCGATTAGACTGGAATCTCTTTTGTGGAACCGCGCCGTAAATGTGTATAATGGACCCACTTTTAGGACACACGGTTAGCAGAGTTTCGCCTACATAAATAGAACTGTCGCGATGAAATAATAATGAACCCCGCGGCATTCTCATTTGGATTTAGGATTTCATATTCTACGAGTGTGATGTCAAAATACTTGAGCACGTATTTATAATTTATTGGAATTGATTCTGTAATAGTAACTTTTCTATGAATACTTACCTATTCATTTTTTATCTTTCGCTCCAAATTTATTCTTATTCCGATAAAATGTTGAAACAGCTAATGAGCTTGTTAAGCTAATGCTTAACACGCGGTCAACAAATCTCAATGATAATACATTTTTGGTTTGATTTCAACCCTATTGATTAATTTGAATAACTTTTGTATATGATATCAGCAGAATGAATAGGTATCTTCTAGCCAAGCGTGCTACATCATCGACTACATCGTCAGGTGAGATAGTGGTCAAACGCTTGACTATAATGAATAAAAAAAACATTCTTGCAACCTTATTTGTTCTGAGCAAGATTTTGATCAAATATTATTAAATTTTGTGCTGATTTGCACTCAAGAAGCTAAACGAAATCTATTTGAAGTGAAGTTAATCAAATCAATAAATAAGATTGAAACTCAAATCAAATATTCATCATTATCAAACCCCTGTGTCTCAAATAATTTGGAGTGAGGAAAACATGAATTAATATGCATGTTGCAAATGGGTTTGACCCATATTTTACAGTCGGTCGCCTGTCTGCCATGAACTCTCTATGAGAATGCTGTTTTGTTGGCTTTTTACCTGTTTCGAGGTAAGTCAAGGGTACTACTACTACTACTAAGTACTACTACTTCTGCTACTAAGTAGTAGGTAGTGGTAGTAGACTATGTTTGGTCGCTAGGCCTAGAATGGGAACTGGCTCTCCAGGAAAGCTGCCGGAACACAAGATGTTTGGTGACAGATTTTCTAACTTGAGGGTGGTAGCTGGCCACGTCAAAAGTCGAAAAGTCAAAGCATTTATTCAGTATATGGGCAAATTAAAAATTTGGACCTACACGCGTCAAATAACATTAAATAGATCATATTCAATTATTGTTATTATTATAGATAAAACAGAAACATAACTTATTGCTTTGAATTTACAAAAAATAAAGAAACGTATTGAGCCTTTCAGCTTTCATCTAGAAGTCGAACGTCACACTTAAAACACATGTTTAATTCCCCTGCTTAATGTAGGGTTGCTAACCGTACTATTACGTGCACCTGCAACCCAGTGCATTTTTCAGTACTTCAGACAATTATTATCCAAAACATTGTAAAATAATGAAACATAATAAATAAATATCGGCGGACCAGGCGGATACTAGATAGTGTCCTACCACCATGCGGGGGTTGGGGGTTTCGGGTTGGGGGTTTCTTAACGATGTGTTTCCTTTACCGGAGGGCCACTGTGAAAAGCGAAAGAAATGATTCGATAGAAAAATCCATTGGTGCACGGCGGGAGGGAATTGAACTTGGTACCTCTGGCGTCAAAGCCGACCATTCTCCCACGACACCACTGATCTCCAAAACTAAAAAGTTACTCCCGTGTGCAAATCAAGCGTTTTATTAAATCTATATCATATACCTACTGGTTGATTCAAAACCACTGGATCAAATGAAACAGGATGGTCGAGGACCTATAGTGGGCTCGTATGTGTTCACGATTTTTTTTAGTTATAGAGGAAATTGTATTTACTCATTTTCTAGTCGGTGCCCGAAATGTTGCATTTTTTTAAATTTACGGCTAGAGACTTGAACTTTTATGTGACTTTGAACAAATAACAAGCCTTTATATATATGTGTCTTATTTAAGAAAAAGAAACAAAAGAAGCCTTGCTTACAGGTGAAATAAAGCTGGATTAAATAAAGTGGCTGTGACATACGGACGGACAGACAGACATAACTAATTTATAAGGGTTCCTGGTTTTTTCCCATTCGGCTACGGGACCCTAAAAACTCAAAAAAATTGCGACAACTAACTTCGGTTGCAGTTTCAATAATTGAGACATTTTGCTCTTACATAACAGCTAATTTTTAAAAGCTTTTATTTCACTGGTACCGCTCGTATGTGAGTTGTCCATCAAAATTAGCAGAGCATTTTTCAACCACTGCACTACACTTGCTGGTATTGGATACCAGCAAGTGTAGTGAAAAACTCAGCTGATACATACTTATGTAGTAAGTAACTTCGATGTTAATATAGTATAAGGTATGGTATCATCGAATGGTCTGATGATGGAGCCGGGGTGTAGGAACTGGAACTCTAAATAAAGATTTTTTTAACACCCCACGCAAAAAGAAGGGGTGTTATAAGTTTGACGTGTGTATCTGTGTATGTCTGTAGCTTTTTTTTTTGTTTCATAGATGTCTTCATTGAGAGTGTTCTTAGCTTTGATTCATTTAAATCCGTTTAACCGTTTTATTATCAGCTCTTTTCTGGTTAATGTGACTACGATAGCAACTTTCATAGCCATTTGACCGGGGACGTAAAAAATCAAAATGATGTTTCTGCGCACTACGAGCCGTCACTCTGCTGCCGTAAGTTTATCGTTGTTTAGATTAGTCACATCAAATATATTAATTAGATATTCAGGATCCTGTTACTTTAATGATATTGGAAGCATATGATAAACTTGACCTAATGCTGAGACATCTCCATGAATCTGCAGAATACTTTACTCCTCATCTCAGATCTCCTATTTATGCTCATTGAAATGGTCTCAATGAACAAATTATACATATACAAATCAGTCGGGGGTGGTTTTAAATTTTAATTTAAGTATTATATAAAATGTTATGTAAGATGTAACATATTTTGTAGCTTTAAATGTAACACTATTCTTCCTCTACCTCTATCCTTTTCTGTGTGTTTGTCATTGCACCTAAGTGTATAGTACTCATATTTTACGACAACATTCTCGGCAAACATATCTCGTTACTTTCGCGAATTGTACCGTAATAACAAGCTGATATCCTGATGTTTAAATACATTTTGTTGTAAGTATGGGAACTAAATATTACTATTGAGATTAAACGTTCCTAAATATTTTACTTAGCTCTGCTTTAACAGTAGACATTCTGAACATTAAACACTCAGAGGCCGAAACACCTAGAAAAATGAAAAGCGTTACAACTTTTAGGTGGCAGATAGTGGTCAAACACTAACTTATTAGATATAAAAAAAATGTTCAGGATTTATTGGGCAAAATACTCACATTATGAAAGGTATATTTCATAAAATATTAGGAGACAATAAAAAATAAAACATATGAAAACAGGATATATAATATGCTCCTACCACAGGGTACTCCTATATAAGGGTACATTATATATCGATGTCCCGCCTACCTTGCTACTAAAAAGTAGCTTACCACCATTAAAGAGAAAATCTGCCGCCATTACCTTACTGTGTTCCGGCAGCACACAGCCCTTGAGAGTCAGAGTATTCTAGACCTAGCGTGTTTACTATCTTTGCAATATTTTTTTTTATATTATACAAACCGAGTAGATTCCAAATAATTTAAGATTGTTTACAAAACGAAAAAAACCGACTTTGCATGCCGCGATAGTGCAAAAATTTCCACTAGTCATAATCATGTCATCAAGGTATCAAATTTGTTTCTATTGTTTATCTCGATAACATTTGCATTTGACCAGACGGAAGGCATACTCTCTCAAACAAAAAAGAACTTTTCAAATCGGTTAAGATTTGACGGAGTTCTTAGGAAACAAACATAAAAAAAATATAACAATACGGTCGAATTGAGAAACTTCTCCTTTTTTGTCGTTTATTATACCAAAAAGAAGACAAACATAAGCTATCGCTGTCACAATAAGTTATTATATTTATAAAGTTATGGTACTGTTACTTTACAGTGACCTCATATGTAGGTACTAAGTTTAATACACGTAGTAAATTATTAAGTGTCGTTTCCGGCCGTTACACAGGGGTTGTTGTAGAATCATTTCCATGACAAATGATGTGATTCTACTGTAAACAAATGTATTATCCCTACATAGTGAGTGTATTTTCGTCTTCGGCTTCTAAATATCACTATGGAAGCGCAATGAGCTATTGAGGAATATACGCTATTGTTGAACCTACGTAGCGGCTAAATGCTGCAAAGTGAACAGTTGAACCTATAATACGGTGATGCGAAATATGTGTAGGCTATTTATTTTCTCGATATTATGTAAAAATATCGAGAAAATAATAAAATTGTGAATCGTTTTTAGGTTATTACTGAGACTTCGCTGTCCGTCTGTCTGTCTGTCTGTTTGTCTGTTCGTCTGTTTCCAGGCTATATCTCATGAACCGTCATAGTTAGACGGTTGAAATTTTCACAGATGATGTATTTATGTTGCCGCTATAACAACAAATACTATAAACAGAACAAAGTTAAAAATTAAAGGGGGTCATACAAAAAACGTGTTTTTACTATAGCGCCATCTATGAACGATTGTTTAACTTATTAATAAATAATAGGTATTACCTAATATGTAATTAATTTGTATTAACGTTCACTTAGTTGGTGTTAGAAGTTCGTTAGATATTCGTTAGATGGCGTTTTAGTTATTAAACATGTTTGGTATTCACACTGTAATATATTATTATACTTATATATTATTATACTGCGGTTCGGAACCCTCCGTGTGCGAGACAAAAGTCTGACTCGCTCTTGGCCAGTTTTATTAATGATTATTTTTATGAGTAGAGATTATAATAATACCCCTAAGATATTAATCTTAGGGGTATTATTATTCTATTTAATGTCTGATGCATTTTATCAACATCTCATAGGTATTTTCAGATATGTAGAGATGAACTTCTTACTATTTATAAGTACATCTTTAAGATTTTTCTGTTTATGTGTTGTGAAATCGAATAATAAACTAAGATTATTAAACTGTAACGAACTTTAACAGTTGATTATTGTATTAACTAAATGATGGGGACGCTTTGCAGGCTGTATAGCTCCATCTCTGTAGTTTTGTTCATTTCAATTACTATTAAACTTCATGATACGCTGGAGTTAATAAAAGCTGCAAAATAACAAGTCTATTTATACTGTCCTATATTTTACTATACATTTCACACTCTGGATAGCCCGTCAGCGAGCGCCCCGCAATAATGAGCATGGATGAAGCTGAAACATATACCGATCGCATTCTCAGTTTAAAATTAACATGATTAAAAAAAAATAATAATAATTAAGATAGTTTAAAAACTAAAACAACCAACTTCCATGCCCGTGAGTCAATTTCAGTAGCAAGTTTGAGACGTTTATCGTCATATCTCTTGAGATACTTATCAGATCTTGATGAAATTACAATGGGACCACCTCGGAAACGTAGGGTACGTTTCCGAGTACGTACGTACGTACCTACCGATTAAAATCATCAAAATAAAGAATCATCAAATCGGTTCACAATTGACGGAGTAATCGCGTAACATACATACAAAACAAACATACAGATGAATTGAGAACCGCCTTATTTTTGGGAAGTCGGTTGAAAAGTCAACATTTATTTATCAATTGCACTTAGGCAAATACTTTACCACTATCTCATCTAACGTTAAGTGACAATGCAGTCACACGCGAAGGCTAGTGCACACATCAACTAAATTTAGCTAGAACTAGACGTTGTACTCGTATATCGTTAATATCGTATTTACTGTACATCGGGATATTTACTGAGCGTGTATAATTAGAGCATATTGATGTATCATAATTATAAAAAAAACCCTAGAATGTCTTTTACTAAATCCGGATAGCCAACAAACTTTCTGCATTTTCCTTCAACAATAGATTCAACTATTGTTTTCTATATATTTGAGAGGCTAATATTTCACCATATGTGTGTGTATATAATCAGTTTTTGCTCTAACTTTTCCTGAAATTAAACTGCCTTGCCTTGTTTAATAAAATGACTACTTTACAGAAATGTTTGATTGCCCAAATACAATTATAATTTTAAAGCAAAAGTGAGCGTTTACAGGGTCCGAAGTCTGTTCCAAACTCGTTTCAGCAGTTAACAAACCAATTATTAAAAACGACTTGAAGTGCGTCTTTTGCAAAGAAATTTCGAAAAGGACAAAGTCGAAATCACGGTGGCCTTGAGTTTCTAATTACATGGCCTGGCCTGGCTAAGCACGGCCTGCAATTATAAGGGTACTTTGATAGTCTACACCCACTTCAAACATGGACACAGGTTTAATTGACGGCCTGACGGGAACCCCAAACTTGAAAAACTTTTTCTGGAAGTATTTTGTTAATAAACAGAAAGCTCCTAGGCTCGCTTTATTAGTGTTCAATTTAGTTTCCTACTTTTAATCTTAAGTACGAGGACAAAAAACTCGTCTTACAGCTCAATAAAGGCCGGTTCAAAGAGGTTCACCTTTATTTTTCAGTAAGTTATCATAACAAATATATATATATATGTATATTACTGGCTGATACCCGTGACTTCGTTCACGTACTCCAAGTATTTAGTAGCCTATTTTCACCCTCAAGCTAAAAATTATTTTCTTAAATTTCAGTAAGATCGGATCGTCCTTTTAAGCGTGATTAGGGTAACAAACAGACAGAGTGACAGAGTTACAAACGTTTTTATAATTAGTGTGCATTTTAGGGTTTAGTTTAAAATTATTAAATGTTGCAGTTTCTAGGATATGATTATACGCCGTCGGCCAAACACCCTATGTATTTTATTTAACTAGTCCTCGCATAGGTTGCCTGGAAGATACTTTTGCAATAGGATCGCCGATTATATCACTGAATTAGGAAATAAGGTAGTACAACCACCCCCGCATGGTGATAGGACACAATCTAGTGTCCGCCTGGTCAGCTACCAACCTCAAGTTAGAAAATCTGTCGCCAAAACATCTTATGTGTTCCAGCATCTATCCTTGAGAGCCAGTTCCCATTCTAGGCCTAGCGTATTTACCATCTTCGACCGCATCATCACTAATCAACAGGTGAGATAGTAGTCAAATGCTAGCCTATATGATACATAAAAAAAGTTGTTATTTATAATAAGTTACTTTTGGTATGCAACAAAGATTTTGTTCTATTGTGTTCCATTTGAACCTGAAGCATGTATCGATAAAATGTCTGCAAAATTCATGCTCGTATATCTAAAACCTTTTGAGTTTCCTCCAAGTAGACAAGGTTAACCAAAGTTACTTAGAAGATTGACGTAGTGCCTACGAAATATTGACAGACGCTTCACTCATGTGCCACAGGCGTAGAAACATCGGGAATCTACGAGTAAATGTATTATAAGTATAATAGATGCGCTGCGTATAAATTTCCCGCGTGCAAAAGTATCAAAAGTATCCTATGTAATTTTACTATACAACACTAAATTTGAACTATAAATAATTTAAGATCGTTTAAAAAACTTAAAGAACCGACTTCAAACGTCGTGCTAGTCAAAGCAGCCAGCAGTAAGTAGCATGTTATCGAGGAATATACGTGCATCGTAATACAAATAAAAAGCGCTCGACCGATTTCGTTAATATTTAAATAAGATCACCTGGAAATAAAAAAATAATTTTCTACATCGGTTCTGGCATTTTCGAGTAATCGGTGTACATACAAAGATTCCTACGAATTGACAAACTCCTCCTTTTTGTGAAGTCGGTTAAAAAGATTAAAAGGGCAGTTGCAGGAGAGATTACCAATAATGAAAGCTAGGTGTTAGGATTTTTTTGCACTTACTATTCACAAAGTGATTAAGGTAAAGGTTGGTTTTCCCTAAAATCCGTATGTAGGCTCGATGGCTCAGTGAAGCTACAAATGAACTCAAATAAACAAAAATATGCACCCACCGTCAAGTCCATTCCATTTTCAAGTACTTCACGCTTTTTTATCACACACCATCAGTCTTTAGACACTTCACTTCCGTGTTTTCGTAGTTTATTGTAATAGTGTTTACTGGATCGAGGCATCCGCGGCGCCGGCGCTTATTTTGTATGTTTTTTCGCGGTAACCAATCGCGGTCAGAGGTGAGCGATGATCACACGACGAACGTCTTTTTTATAATGGCGGGCGCGGCCGGGCAGCGGCGCGCGGGCGGGTGTTTTTGCTGCGTTCCGTTTCTCGTAGGTGCAGCGAAATATTTGACGAGTATTAAAATTTTGGGTTGCGGTCCCTACATTTCCCCCCACCGAAATCCGACAGGATTTCCCAGTTATAATTCCAAGTTGGAAATAAATAAATATTGTGTTGAAAAGTGTATTGAATAACAAAATATTAATGTAGATGTAGGGTGTCACACTGAGGTGTAGTGTTAAGTAAATATAAGGTTACACTAGATAGATTAGTACTACAAGTATGTAAATTATAGAGAGTGGACTGTATAGTATATGAAACTTAAAACTAGATGGGTTGACCTTTGTAAGATAAGTTAGAGAATAGAGACTTCTAATCATCCTGCTCCAAGGGGAGCGGGCTGAGCTTAACCACGGGTCTTGTGAATTCACTGTGTTTGGTTCGAACACTAACGACACGCGTCACATTGTCTGGGCCTGTGTATAGCTTAGTGACTCTGCCTAGTACCCACTGAAGGGGCGGTGCGTCCGAGTTTATAAGCACTAGATCGCCGACCTTCAGATCTCGACAACCTTTGGTCCACTTTTGGCGGGTTTGAAGTGTGTGAAGGTAATCTTTGCGCCACAGACGCCAAAACTGTTGGGCTATCTGTTGTACCGCCTGCCACCTACTCAGACGATTTATAGGGAGACTAGTTAGGTCATACTCTGGAGCATCTAACAATCCGCGGCCTACTAAGAAATGTGCTGGAGTAAGTATCTCGAACTCGCTGGGGTCCGAGGACAGAGCGCAAAGAGGGCGAGAATTGAGCACGGCTTCAACTCGCGCAAAGAGTGTTGTTAACTCTTCAAATGTTAGCGTCCTGCTTCCGATGGTTCTTTTTAAAAGTGACTTTGCCGATTTAATGGCTGCTTCGTAAAGACCGCCGAAGTGACTACCTGTTGGAGGGTTATGCTTCCATTGAACTTGACGTTTGGTAAACTCGCCTGAGATATCATCCGTGTTGGATTTTAAGAATTGTGAGACTTCAGCTAACTGTTTACCGGCTGAAACGAAGTTCGTCGCATTGTCTGAGATTAGCGCCTGACATAATCCACGTCTTGCTGTAAAACGGTCAAATGATGCCAGAAAGCATTCTGTGCTAAGTGAGGATAAAGTCTCTAAATGTACCGCGCGAGTAGCACAGCAAACGAAAATGCATAAATAAGCCTTGGTGATGCGAGCATTTCTACGAATGGACTCTTTTGTTAAAAATGGACCCCCTATGTCAAGACCTACCGAATGGAAGGAGTGAATATCTTCCGTTCGAAACTTAGGTAACTGTCCCATTAGAGGTTGCCTGACTGTCGGTCTTACTTTAAAACACGCTATGCATTTGCTTGTGCGTAGTCTGACTATGCTACGAGCGGACACAATCCAGAACTTTTGACTCAATATACTCTGTAGGGTACGTGGTCCTACATGTAAATAAAGCACATGGTAATAATCGATCAGACAATTAGTAAAATTGCATTTTTTAGGAAGCAATACAGGATGTTTTTTGTCGAACGAAATCTCTGCGAGCGAAAGTCTACCCCCCACCCTGAGGAGACCATGGGGGTCAACGAAGGGGTTGAGCTTTTGCAGAGACTGCTGCGGCTGAAGGCTCTTTGATATCGCGATTATATCGGCGGCAAAGTGGTGCTGTTGCACGGATTTTATGATGACGTCACGTGCGTCTTTTAAGTCACTTAGAGAAAGTTTAGTGCGCTCGGATTTAGGTGTGCGGCAATTCGTGATGAATTTACGAATCCGAGCTACGATATTGACTAATTTCGTGTAATTAGAATATCTCTCAGAAAGCTCATAGATGAGATTAGAGGACTCCTCCGGCGTTACCAGCGCCATAGTGTTAAGGGAGGTTTTTAGTTCGGGAGGATTGACGTCTCTGAACTCATCTATAGCGCGTACTGGCCATCGCTCACTTAGTAGCCAGCTGGGACCATTAAGCCATTCGGGATTTGAGAGAAGCACGGACGGCGTCGCACCCCGGGAACAGATGTCGCTCGGGTTACTCTCACCACTTACATGGAACCAATTAGTACTGGGAACTGTGTCCAGTATTTTTGTTACTCGAGTGGCCACGAATGTTTTAAGCTTGTAGCTTAGTGTGTTAAGCCAAGCCAGTACTACAGAAGAATCAGTAAACAACAAGATGTCGTTGATACTGATAGCTCGCTCCTGAAGAATACCTGTGACATACTTGACGAGTTTGGCGAGCAAGTGGGCTGCCATTAGCTCGAGTCGTGGTACAGATACCGTTTTCAGCGGAGCCACTTTTGATTTAGCAATTAGAAGGCTCGTTTTGCTATCACCGTCGTCGTTAGTCGTGTGTAGGTATATCTGAGCCGCGTACCCGAGGGTAGACGCGTCAGCGAACGCGAAAATACGAGAGGTCGTACTTTGCGATACCATCACGTGACGTTCGTGTCTAAGTTCGGAAAGTAGAGGTAGCTCCCGAACGAAGGCCCGCCATTCTGTTTCAAGGTCAACAGGCAAGCGCTGGTCCCAATCGAGTTTCAGGGCCCAGATCTTCTGCATGAAACATTTGGCATAAAATATGCAGGGTGCAACAAAACCGAGAGGATCGAATAAACGACCGATCTGTGATAGAACGGTGCGTTTTGTGACCTCGTAATCATACTTCATCGTTCTGAAGGAAAAGCAGTCCGTTCCTGGTAGCCACTGAAGACCCAAAACCTTGAGTGACAAATCTTCATCATCGTCAAACTCAATCGGAGTTTCTCGGTGATCTTCAGGGACCGCGGCCAGCACCTGAGCACTATTACTAGCCCACTTACATAACAGGAAGCCAGCACTCTGCAACAGCTCGCGTAGATCCTTCTGCAGCTGGAGAGCGTCATCCTCTGTGGGTTCCGACCATAGTAGGTCATCCATGAAGAATCCACTTTTAAGAACTCGAGCTGCAGCTGGATACGTATCTGCGTGTTCGTCGGCTAAAGTATGCAGTACCTTGATGGCCAGATACGGACTACTAGCGACCCCATACGTGACAGTCGCCAGCTCGTAAACCTGAACCGGTTGATCTGTTGAGTGGCGCCACAGTATGTGTTGATAAGGCCGTTGGTCTTGATGTATCAAAATTTGTCTGTACATTTTACAGATGTCTGCGGATATACAAACAGCATGTAATCGGAAATTTATTAATATCTGATTAATATCCGCCTGAAGTTTCGGTCCCGCTAGAACCACGTCATTAAGTGACTTGTGATTAGCAGTTTTTGTCGACGCGTCGAACACGGTACGCAGCTTGGTGCTGGTGCTCGTCGGTTTGAGAATACAAAAATGCGGGATCAAATACTTGGAATCCACGTTTTGTAAATTACCTAAACACGTCATGTGACCTAAAGACTCATAGTCGGACATGAATTTGTGATATTCACACTTTAATTGAGAGTCGCGGTCGAGACGCGCCTCTAAATTAGTCAATCTCCGTAACGCCACCTGTCGAGAATCGCCGAGACTGTGGTCCGGCCGAAACGGATACCTAACAACGTATCTACCGGTGTTCGGATCGCGACTATGTTCGTGCGCGAACAACTTTTCTGCTAATACGTCGTCGGGTTTCTTTGGTTGTTCCGACGGTACGTTCTCGACTTCCCAGAACGCGTTCATCACCCGGTCTAAGTTATCCGTACTAGAAAATCCGGAAAAAGCGTGGTTATCCGAGTCTAAACTCTTTTTATTGCTATCGCGCCAATCTATTTGACCGGTGATAACGTATCCGAAGATAGACTTTAATATCACGGGCAAACCCGGGCGTTCCGGTAGTATTTTATCTCCGTCGTATAGGTAAGGAAATAAGTCGCCTGCTATCAATAAGTCCACCGGCGCGGGCCGATGAAACGCTGGGTCCGCTAACTCGATATTCTGATAACGATCTAAAATATCAAGAGGTAACCTAACTGTCGGTAGATTGCCGGCTATGTTCGCGACGATAACCGCGTCCGTATTAAGAACGGGCGATGTATCGTGTCGCGGTTTTATTGCGAGCGAGGTTTGACCAAAGTTATCAACTTGGTTCCCGCCTAGACCGATCGTTCGAACATCGCATCTACGACGAGGTAATCCTAGCCTCTTCGCACAACTATGTGTTATATAGCTTGACATAGCGCCGCTGTCTATAAGTGCGCGCACGCAATGGAAGTGTCCCCATGCGTCCGCGACGTGTACGACCGCGGTGCCAAGCAGGACTGTCTGATCAGTCGAACATGTGAGACCCACAACGTTCCCTTGACACGTGACTGAGGAGTCGATGTGAAGAGAGCTGTGGTGCCTCTTTTTGCAGACCGTACAACAATGTTTGGACGGACAATCAGCGCTGGTGTGATTATCACGCAAACAGTTCTCACACAAACTGAGCTCTTTGACTTTGGCAGTGCGTGACTCAGGTGTAAGCGCGTTGTAGACTGCACAGCGATAGATAGCGTGTGGCATTGGACAACACGGACAGACGTTGGATTTCTGCCGTTCGACAACGTTGTTCATGCTGGCCACAGCTGCGGTCATAGTAGGTTTATAACCGTGTTGTGTGGTCGTATCCTTGTTTGAACGCGACGTAGATGGCTTGAAAGCTGGTGTAGACGGCTTGGCGTACACTGACTTGCTTTCTGACATCTCAAGGACACGCGCTTGCTTCTCGATAAAGTTCAATAATTGCTTAACGGTAGGTATCTCGCCCGGCGGCACGGTCTGTTCGAACTCGCGGCGCGTCACGGGGTCGAGATTTCGCAAAGATATTTGGAATAGTATAAAACTAGATAAATCCGGAATTTTAAGAAGTTCTAAAGCTGTAATATTTTCATGATAAGTTTGGAGAAAATTATTAAGGTTCGCGGCCGATTCGCTTATCAACGGTTTAAAGTTAAACAGCTTGTCTAAATACGCCGAAGCAAGCGCGCGCTTATTCTCAAATCGCTTAACTAAGGCGCTCCATACGATGCTGTAATTATCAGCTGTGATTGGCATTGATTTCACAATAGATAAAGCCGAACCGCTAACCGATGACATAAGGTAATAATATTTCTCGACATCAGTAATCGCGGGATTATCATGAATTAAGCTCGTAAACGTATCACGGAAGGTTATCCAATTTTCGAGTTTACTATCAAATTTAAATAGTTGTAATTCGGGTAACTTTACGCACCGCCTAGTTATTTGCAATTCCTTGCCACCGGGTTCCGTCTTGGCGGGACGCTCGGGTGGGTGAAGGCCATTGGAAACTTTACGAATCGCATAATAAAGTACATCAAACGCCTTTATTTCGCTATACGTAGGGACATAATTTGGTTTGTATTTCCGATATAGTGAATTTATTTCCATAACGCACCTATTGTATTCCGCTCGGATGTCTGAGAGGTCATCGATCCGTGCAGAAAACTCGGCTAAATGAGTTACATCTGTTTCTACTTCTAATGACATTTCATATAAATGTTGAATGCGAAGAAAACACATTTCCTTTGACGTCAAGAAAGGATGAACCTGATCGTCGAGATCCGAGTCAGGAACAGTATTTTTACCAGTCATTTTGAGTCACTAAATTACGATACAACAACCGAAAACGTCGAAATAAATTATCCTAGAAAATAAATCCACAAACATTTAATTACGTATTATTTTCCCGCTACGCAAGACGAAACGTAATGGCTGCCGGGCGGTGCCGGTGTTAGAGAGGTCTAACCGGCAAAGTAATCACAATAAAACACAGTAAATACACAATGTAGGCATTTGTTTCTACAATAACACGATGCTAGACATTTATAATAAGCGATATTACTATAGAAATGAGCTAGTACTATGAAATTCAGAAAGTTACGATGCAATTTGTTTCACTATCACATAAAGGTCAACGCACCCGTGTCACTGTTTTCGATAAAAAAAACACTATATTTTCGTATTAAACAATAAGGATTGCATAAAATATGTTATTTAGTGTTTGAAAAAGTGTAGGTTGAAGTTGGAACCTGTGTGGTTTATTAGTAAAACACAAATAAAAAGTGCAAGCACGTGTTGGGTGTGGTACCTACTTGGGAGGTGTAATATGATTTGTGTGCAATGAAAGTATTAAAATAACTATGAGACTTGACGTTATAACCGGGAGTCCGGGTCGAAGGCCCAAAATGTAGGCTCGATGGCTCAGTGAAGCTACAAATGAACTCAAATAAACAAAAATATGCACCCACCGTCAAGTCCATTCCATTTTCAAGTACTTCACGCTTTTTTATCACACACCATCAGTCTTTAGACACTTCACTTCCGTGTTTTCGTAGTTTATTGTAATAGTGTTTACTGGATCGAGGCATCCGCGGCGCCGGCGCTTATTTTGTATGTTTTTTCGCGGTAACCAATCGCGGTCAGAGGTGAGCGATGATCACACGACGAACGTCTTTTTTATAATGGCGGGCGCGGCCGGGCAGCGGCGCGCGGGCGGGTGTTTTTGCTGCGTTCCGTTTCTCGTAGGTGCAGCGAAATATTTGACGAGTATTAAAATTTTGGGTTGCGGTCCCTACACCGTATATACTAGGTATGGACACAGTACTTGAAATACATAATGTTAATCTCGTACACAATCCTTCCTTAAAATTTCATAACGGTTCACCCGTTTTGTCACTTAAAATTGTCATAACTTTTGAATGAAATAAACATAATGATGATGTTAATGCTTTTATTGTTTAATCATTTACTTTGAACTGCAGTTTGGGCCGGCAGTTGCTCAGATTCGCGCGTTCAAACACACCGAAAAACAGACAATAATTCTAAAAAGCGTACTTTTAAGAGTAGCGCTTAGTGTTTCTTAAAAAAATATTCAATGTGCAGGCTCAATTTTTCTACAAACTTTATTATAATAAGGTAATAATAAAGCCCGCAAAAATATTAAGGTCACACACAGTCACAACAAATTGAAATTATGTGACTGCTAGGTCTGTTAGAATATTTCTATTATATTTTATGTTTTTGTTAAAGACATTCTGATTAACGTGAGTGTGTTGGTAGCTCCGGCGTTTAAAAGTATCCCATGTGTTAATACAAGTTGAAAGGTATTATGCCAAATTTCATCCAAATCTCTTAAGCCGTTTTTGTGTGAAAGAGTAATAAACATCCATCCATCCATCTATACTCATCACCTAGATGGCGCTGAAGTAGGTTGAACAGTTTTTGTAAATATTGTATGAGATCCTGCATAATCTAAACGATTTTTTCCGCAATATAACCAGATTTAGGTACTTTCTTCGTCATCAAACATCTTAAAATTTGAACTCTTTACATAACATTACGAATTTAACATATTAGTAGGACCAGAGTTGTTAGCCGTTAAAGCTATTAGTACAACACTTGCTGGCTTTTCCAATTAATCCCGTTGTATAATAAAACATTTTAATGTTTTTATTACAATTTGTATCGAAAGGGTCTGCTTTTGATAATGTAAAGTGGTCACCCTTACCACTCATCTTATACTTATACTTTCATCACGCAGGGTGCCGAGGTTGCCGAGTTAGGGTGAGGACATAATTTAAAAGCAGGTTCCCGGCGCAGACAAACCGGTACCAATCTGTACAGGTAAAATATTCAATTGTTTCTTCATTTTTTCAAACCTGTTTCTTTATGCGTGAGCGCATAATATGATATTGGAATATTTTTACCAATACGGATCGGTACCTACCTGTACCGGTTTGTCTGCACCGGGAACCCACCTCTTTATGTCTTCACCCTTAGAAAAGTTAGGTCAATTATAAGATCCATATCCGATAAGATTCTATGGTTGTAAACGTCTCAATGTACAACATTTACAAATAGAATAGAACTTGCCAAACTTTAACAAAATCAAACAAGAAATACTTAACTTCGACTTATATGCAACTTTCTTTGGTTGTTTCAGATGCTGTTTCAGACAATATTCTGGAAGAGGAAAGGGAACTCGGTGATATTTTTTAGACAAAATGTAAGTATTTACGACACAAACTTACATTTTTACTGACATTAACTTATGTGTGTGTCACCCAAAGCCTAACTATTAACTATTCATGTTTTTGTGCTACTCACTACGCAAGGACGACAATACACAATTACACTTACATACACTTTCTTACCTTTTACTTCACTACGTAGTACACACCTACTATTATTTATACCATGACTTCAGTTAGTAAAAAAATATATACCTCTCAAATACTTATGACCTTTTTGCTCGCTGAATAATTAATTGGTACAGTATACCTATATTCGTTTTTGGGAAAAACGTTAAAGTTTTTTCTTGCATAGAATTGCAAATTTCCTTATTAAGGTTATTTTGAAATCTATTGTAAAAGAAGTAAGTAAGTAGGTATAAAATAGGAAAAATAAAACTGATTGCAACAGGATAGGCATCTTATTTAAATTGAAAAAAAAAATGTTTTACTTTAATTTAATTTTATAAGAATGTCATCATGTCGCATCGGTCTCCGGATGAATTTGGATAAAACCAAAGGCATGTACAACGAGCACGATGTTCCGGAACCGATTGTCTTAGATGGAATCCCACTTGAAGTTGTTACGCAGTATGTTTACCTAGGGTAGACGCTCCAACTAGGCAAACACAACTTCGAGAAGGAAATCCAGAGAAGAATTCAGCCAGGCTGGGCAGCATTCGGAAAACTTCGTCCAATCTTCTCGTTGCCTATACCGCAATGTCTTAAGGCAAAAGTCGTTAACCAGTGCGTCCTACCAGTGATGACATATGGAGCCGAGACGTGGACACTCACGGTTCGACTATTCCACCTATTTGAAATCGCTCAGCGACCTATGGAGAGAGCTATGCTCGGTGTATATCTGCGGGATCGAATCCAGAACGAAGTAATTAACCAGAGAACTAAAGTTATCCACATAGCTCAACGGATTAGAAAACTGAAGTGGCAGTAGCCTGGTCATATCTGCCGCAGGATTTATAACCATTTGGGTAGACTTGTCCAAGAGTGGAGACCGCGAATCACCAAACGTAGCCTATGACCAGGTGGAGCCATTGCCAATGATATACGCAAAGCGTTGGGCAGTGACTGGAAAATAAAGCGCCGAAGATTGGGCTCAGTGACGTATCTTGGGAGAGGCCTTCGTCCAGCAGTGGACTGACACCGGCTGATTATTATGATGGTGATGAAGAATGACAAACCTATAAAGTAACTAATAAAATAACTAAAGTTAACCACGTCATAAAGTAATGCCGCCGTAATAAATCCACACCCGTAACGAATTAATTACTTTGTGAGTTACAATAAAAATCCTCCTTATGACCGAGCCGGCTTAATTACTACAGATGTCGTTAGTCTTGGCCCATTTGCATAAAATTCAATTAACGCAAAATCACTAAAAACTGGACGGCAAAAACATAAATACAACCATCCATACTTTTACTTGGAAACTCGTATAAATTGTGACAGTTTAAAAACCGTCTGCTTTTTTTTTTTTGTTTTTTTATTACAAACCCCTTGCCTTCACAAAAGAGAATTTGTTTCAACTTAGTCCTATTCGATGTTATAATTAAGTGCTCAATGCTCAAAACTTTGCAGCCTACAACCGCTAGGTTTCGATTTGTAGTACTTGCGAACGGTATACCTCAGTCCTTTGTGTAACTTGTTGTGAGACTGTTCAGCATTTGAGTAAGCCTTAGAACTGCGATTCTCAAAGCAAAGGTCAAGTTCACCCAGTCAAGTTCAAATCAAGATCAAATACACTATTATGATTATCAATAATGTTGACATTATTGTCTCATTTGAATCGTTAGACAAATATTAGGTCATTTATCAATTTCAAACAGAAGGTAAAAAGGATAACCTTACATAGACATAACTATAAGTAAGAAGATACATATTATTACCAATGTTATGCAGGTTAGAAAGAATTCTGTTAACGTTAAATAAATAAGTCATTGTTTTAATTGAAACAAATGACATTGACGTAGTGATTTATAATAACATTAGAGCCATCAATTCAAGTCCGTTACAGTCCCTTGCTGCTCATAACTTTACTTCGACATTTTCTCAACGAACCCGTAGATATAGGTTTGTAGGTAGAAGCATAACTTGTTGCGTGACAGTGATGTTGCGAAACGTATGTTTCTCTCCAATAAAAGTGAGTTTTATGGCTACGAGGGCTTTACGCGATGTCTTAATCGATCCTTGTCTGGCACGTTATTGGTTCAAGATATTTTACGATATTTTTCTACTGGAAGGTTATGACACCAATGTGTGTTATGAAGCTTAGTGAAAATACAGTTTATAGCACAGTTGCACTTTACGCACGCTTTTCCGTGACTTAAATAGTCGATTATTGCACGACGCTTAGCACCCTCGCTGCGCTCGGGTGCCAACTTCACGCCGTGCAATAATCTTCTATTTGACGAAGAAGCGTAGCAAGCGTAGCAAGCGTAGCAAGCGTAATGTGCGGGTTTATGTCACACTGACAGCTATAAAATAATATACGATACTCGTGACTTAAGTTGTCTATTATTGCACTTAAGTCAGACGTATCGTAATATACTATTGCGTATGTGATGAGATGGTTGCAAGTTTTCTCATGTACATAATACATTACACTTAAATTGATTGAATACATACACTGTCAGGCAAAAGTTTTTCTTTTAGAATGCAACACATCCATCCACAAAAAACTTGAAATTAAACTAACAAGTCAATTTTATTATTGAAAAACATAAAAAACCTGACCGCGTGGTAAATGAATGTTGTTTTTTAACATTTCTCATTTCTAATAAAATTTATATATTTTATTTTCCTTTATTTTGTTACCTTACTCGATAGGTTTGGTTAATTTGGTTTTAATTACGTGAATACGTGAATTACAGTTTTGCGCCAAAAATCTACCATTTTTTTTTTCAAACACCTTTAACAGGTGTAAAGGACACTTAGGTTTTTAAGACGAATATAACGATACTTTAAATGTTGAAATCCCTTCCCGGAAAGTCGGGTAAAAAAGAAATTTCAACAATCAATGTGCCGACTTCCGGTGTAATGATTAGCGCCAGCTTGTTTAGCAGACTTAATGGCACAGATGCGCTATATAGATTATCAAGACAAATGTCCGCTGTTCCCCGCCTCGTCCCGATGCCAACTTCCATTTCCGGAGAAACAATTCCAAGCGATTACATCTTAGACCGCATCTTCACCTTAACATCAGGTGAAATAGCGATCAACTACTTATTCCTCAGTAATAATTTAAAATCGTCTGTCTATCCAACGAAAAAAACCGACATTAAATGCCGCGCTAGTAATTTTCAGTACCAAATTTGAAATGTTTATCCCTGGCAGAGAACCTGGACGTGTAATCCGGGGGGTGCGGGTTCGAGTCCCGTCGGTACGATGAAATTTTGGATTGTGTTTAACAATTTACAAAAAAAATATAAAGTGTGTAACACTACAAAGAAACATAATATTTGTTTATCCCTATGAAATTTACGATTTACGATAGGACCCACCTTGGAGATATGCCCTGCCAATTGAAAAAGAATCATTCGAATCGAACCACAATTGGCGGAGTATAATCGCATAAAAAACATAAAAAAATACAGATGAATTGAGAACCACTTCCATCTTGGAAGTCGATTAAAAAAAACCGGTCAAGTGCGAGTTGGACTCGTACACCAAGGCTTCCATACAAACTTGTCAAACTAGGTTAAAATGCAAACTTAACTTTGCAGTTCGATTACTAAGCCGATGCCTACGCAGGTCTACACTGTTCATGTACCAACCGCAAATACATAATAATAATAAGTTTGTTATAGTAAATTTGCTTGTTTTTGTTATCAAACTACATATTTACGGTTTTCAGATTTGTTCATATTTAAGTGCTGCAAGACCTTGCTTCATGCCAAATTCATGATTCTAGGTCTACAGGAAGTATACCCTTAATCTTTTTTTTTATTTTGTATAAAAATCGTAAAGCGGTTCATAGAAAACACCTACCTACCAAATTTCAACTGTGTAGTCTTAACAGTTTCTGAATAAAGTGGCTGTGACATACGGACGGACAGACTGACAGATAGACATGACGAATCTATAAAGGTTCCGTTGTTTGCCATTCGGCTACGGAACCCTAAAAAGGGTCTTGACAGACGGACAGATAGACAGACAGACGAACAACGTGATCCTAAAAGGGTTCCTTTGAGTTCCGTACCTCAAAAGTTAAAGAATGACCAGGCAAAAACATTGCACACCACAGTGGTAGAATGTAAGAACATCTCAAATATTATTTCATCTATTTTTATACTACATTTTCAGCAATAAAAGTATTTCATTTCATTTCATTTCAAAGGAACCCTTACTTATCACTTTCTTGTCCATCTGTCTGTCTGTCCATCTGTCTGTCTGTCTGTCCGTATGTCACCACTAATTTTCTCAGGAACGGGTGGACCTAGCAAGTTGAAATGTATACCTGATACTGAAGTCTATAGTCCCTATTGGGTGTATAAAAATCAAGGTCTTGAGTCTACACAATAAAAAGATATGGGCAAATTTAGATTTTCGCGAAAACTTGTTAGTACCAAAATGTACCTTAATTTTCACCTTTTTGTATTTTTCGGAATTTTTCCTTTACTTGTGCCGTAAGACCTTGCTTTTAACCAAAATTGACAATTCTAGGTCAACCGGAAGTACCCTATAGGTTTTGGGTCGAAAACGTATAGGGTACTTCCCGTTGACCTAGAATCATGAAATTTGGCAAGAAGCAAGGTCTTACAGCACAAATTAAAGAAAAAATACAAAAAATAAAAAAAAGTTGAAAATTAAAGGGTGCTCCCATACATACACAGTTTACGCCAATTAAGGTAGACCTCTGAGTTATATGAGCGCTGATACAATTTAGAGGTCTAGCTTAATTGGTAACTACCAACGTCGGTACGGAAGGGCGAGTTCAACTCGACTTGTCCAGTTTTTTTTCCTTTTGAGGTACGGAACCCTTAAAAAGAGCAATCGTTTATAAGCTTAATATTTTTCTACCTTTGATTTAATTAAAATGAAAAAAATAAATTGCCCTGATAGTAGAGACAATCAAATTAATGACAATCCTAATATCTTTAAAACTTTTAAAAACGCTTCCCCTAAAATGGGTTTTATTTATCATTCATTAAGCAACCCTCGTTATCATTATCTTTTCCTTTTTAATTCAAATTAGATATTCAAATCTTGGCCATTGATTTCAACCCCGGCTGGGAGTTCCTTCGTTAAAACAACTTAAGTCGTTTTTCTTAGTACTTATCCTCTTCGTAAATTGTAACAACTGGGTTTTACAAAGTTAACCATTATTGCTACTTGAAGGGAAATAACCGTAAACTTGTGATTAATATCACTTAATTTTCTTGTAGATGCGCATCAATGGCTGCTTGTGGTAGATAATAAAATAGGTGGAGAAAATGCTGATCAATATCAATTTAACTGTTAAACTGTTTTATTTTATAATTACCTGAATTTCGGGCAAATGTCTGGTTATTGTGTTATTTACACTCACGGAACAGGGAATAAAACAAATATATGTAGAGGTATTATTTCCCTGTTCTGTGTCTACACTTGGTAGGTTTTTCTCAGTAAAAGCTGCACAGGTCGTAGGAGCATATTATATCGATGTTCCGCCTGACTTGCTACAAAAAAGTACTTGCTTACCAACATCAAAGAGAACATTTACTGCCATACCCTTACGCCCGGCAGCACAGTATTCTAGACCTAGCGTGTTCACCATCTTCGACCACAATCATCGCTTACCACCAGGGGAGATAGTGGTCAAACGCCATCCTACAATATATAACAAAGCTATACTTAAGCCGGTATCTCAAGTTTACTCAATTATAATAACAGTTAACAAATAACAAAAGACATAGCCAGAAACAACAGGTAGAGTGAAACGCGTAGTCATAGTAGCACCATAACACGCCTACTCAGCAAAAATTATTAAGGAATAATGACTTGCCGTTTTGAACAAAAACATTCAAATCATTACTCATTTTATCCGTAATCCGAATTCACAGGAAAAATCTGGAGTTTTTTCGAACAATGAAAACCTTGAAATGTGATCTTCGGCACCATACACACTAGCGTCTTTTTAGCGATGTTTTGAGAGGAGATATCGTGGTGATTTCGTGCTTGGAGCGTGAACGCGCTGAGGAAATTAGTTGCTTAATTATGGCACAGTATAATGAATAATTATGGTATAGCTTAAATATTACTCTATCATCTAAGAACGAATACACCTGTTATACTATAAAATTAAATCATCATAATCATCAACCCACACTGGCGCACGGCCGAATAAAGGCCTACAATTTTACGCCACTGACCACATTTTTTGGCTACTCATAGTCAGTTCCTTCTAGCCACTTTGCAAATATCAGCACTCCACATAGTTTGAAGTTTTCTATGCTACGAGTACCTTTAACAATTCGTGATCTCCACTCACTTTAAATACTAGGCTTCACAGAATCACAGAAGATTGGTACATATCTCATACATGAACACAATCGCTCTTCTTCTTATTGAACAATAAAAACACCATGAACACCAGTATTCATCGTCGAAAAAACGCTCGTTTGGAAAGTCTCTACAGGAACCCATTCTTTAATAATGCTCGTCCCATTGGCGTATTTGGGTTTATTTTCCGGTCCGCAAACTTTTCGGCAAATATAATTGGGATTGTATATTTAAATATCTATGAATTTTGTTACAATCATTATTCTTGTTATGAAAATGAATTATTTAATTGGGGTTAATTGAAAAAAATATATATTAATGTTATGATGATATTCAAAATTATTTATAAATGATGATTTATATTAATAGGTCATAGCACTTTGAACTTAATTCACCAGAAAGACAAAAGCTTATTATAACTTATATTTTTTATTTGTAAACGTTAGCCTAGATTGTATAGAAAGCACATAATATCCATGTATTTTCGAGAGGTAAGGATTTTCAGATCAACAAACTTCCGCACATATTTTTAGGAGTGAATCGACGCGCTTTCTTCGGTTTTATTTTATCTCCCTACAAAGTCACATTCTTGTTTCAGTCAAAATATGACAGAGATGAGATGTCACTACACTGCCATGTAGCAGCATTTCGCTCTCCAAAGCAGTAAGAAGGAGACTCTTGTTCCCTGCTGAGCTAACGCTTCTCCCAGGGCATAGGAGTCCACCGTTAGGTTGATAGTTGCCTGGTAGGGTAGACTTTGTACATCTTCTGAAGTATCGAATAAAGACTATGTATTTCCCTCAATTGGTTTACCGAATTCTGATATAATGCCACTTGACAGTTACGCTTTTTTCAAATATATAATCCTAGGGAGCTTTTGACCACTATCATCTCGCTTGGTGGTAAGCGATGATGTGGTCGAAGATGGTGAACACGCTAGGTCTAGGATGATCTAACTCTCAAAGGCTGTGTGCTGCCAAAACACCGTAAAGTTATAGCGGTAGATTTTCTCCTTGATTTGTTAGCAAGCCAGGCTGAACGCTGATATAATATGCTTTTAATATCTATGAATATTGGACTAATGTAAGCTTTCCAGCGCCATATCTCTCTGCGGAAATGTAATATTCCTCTATTTAATTGATAATTATTAAGCTAATCGCTTATTTAAAAACTTTTATGCTTCAAATTGTTATCTACTTGAAGTTTTATTATAGAAATTGACAATTCGAACCCCCAGGATCTTGTTAGCAAGTTCTAGAGTTGCATTGGCCCGGGCGAGGCTACCCGATATTCGATAATGGGATAATTCGACGTCGAAGTTTCAAATTTGAATAAATTGTGGATTATAAATTGATTGAGACGTTACTTTTCAGCAATCTACAGTATGTTCAAAAGCTATTTCAAGTATTTGTGATTTGTGATTCCACTCATTGATTTTGTAACTGCCATTAATGAAAGTACCTACTTAGCCTGATAATTAGAATGGTACCGATGAAATGTAGAAGCGTGAAACTTTTTCTGTCGCTGTAAGATTATTCTTTAAATCTATTATGACATGTTCGTGAATCCTACTGATATTATAAATGTGAATGTTTGTGTGTTTGTTTTCCTATCACGCAGAAATGTCACAGATAGTTTAACGTAGGACACTTTTTAAGTCGCGGGGCACAGTTAGTATTTTATATTATAAATCGGTTAAATACAGAATACTTTGAACTCGAACTGTAATGAAACGACCTAGCGCGAATGCATCAAATTAAACAGAGTAAGTTTAAACAAATATACCTAGTAGATTTGCAACACCTGAACAATCACCTAAAGCATAATGCATGTATGCACACGTATTCAATTAGAGACAAAACTCAATTGCCGGAGGCAACTAAAGCACTTGTTTAATTCAATGTTGTAATGGATGTTTTGTTCCAAAGCATTTCAATTAAAGGCCATGTTGGGTTGAAACGATTTTTTTTATTGCTGGCCTTTGGCGGTTTTCAAATCACAACCTTTTATTTTTAATTTGTTTTAATGCTGATAGGATAAAAACAAAAGCTTGGTATATTGGTAATTTATAATAAGTAATTTTTCAAAAAAAATAAAACCGACTTCATAATCACAAACAGGCACTCAAAAGCGAAAAATAATTTACTTAAAATTATTATAAGCGCTACCCACTTATCTATTTGAAGTCGGTGCCAGCCAAGTCTAATAGGTAGTAGATAGATAATACCTACATGTATCTACCTACTTACTAACCTACATGTACCTACTTACTACTACTACATACATAGTATCTATCTACTATCCAATAGACTTGGCTGGCACCGACTTCAAATAGATAAGTGGGTAGCGCTCATAATAATTTTAAGTAAATTATTTTTCGCTTTTGAGTGCCTGTTTGTGATTATGAAGTCGGTTTTTTTTTTTTTTTTAATAACTTATTTTACCCTTTTTAGTGCATAACAAGTTTTAATTAAATTACATGCATCTATTACATTTGGTGTCTGGGCCGTTATACACTGACGGATATATACTTTTTGAAAATTTCAAGTATGTACCTATAACGGTTAAGAAGATACAGATCTGTAAAGTGCGCACAAAAGGCCCTGTGCAATTAAAGCATCTGACACACACGATAATTAATTGTCTATTTTATTACAATAATTCCAAATACTTTTATAACACGGACTAGTTGTATTCAAAAATGAATATAAAGAAGTATTATTTGCGATTATTAACATTACTTGCCGCCATATGGCCTACAAAGTACTGAATCACTCTACTACGTTATAAGAGGCACTTCCCTATATTGTTGGAACCCGAATTATGAAAGCACTGTGTAGCCAACCTAACAACGGAAAGTATTATTTCCGTAGTAACTATTATATAATCTGTGGCATTATGCTTATAATTTTTTTTTGCAGTGTTGGTTGGTACAAAGTAAGTTCATAATTCTGAGTTATTTAATAATGTATGCAGTGTCGCGGGACTGAAATGGCCGCAATCTTCGGCAAACGTCATGTCATGTCAAAAAATCTTAGGTATGTTTAAAAAAGTTTGCACCCTAACAAGACTTTGCCCGGTAGAACATTCCTGTGAAGACAAATTATTTATATTTATATATAATTATTTATTATAATTATTAATATATAATTATTTATTGAGGGCCCGGTGGCGTAATTGGGAGAACAGTCGGCTTTGATGCCGTGGTACCGAGTTCAAACCGCCGTGCACCAATGAATTTTTCGATCGAAAAATATATGTGCGCTTCTCACAGTTGCCCTCCGGTGAAGGAAAACATCGTTAAGAAACCAACAACCCCCGCATGGTGGTAGGACATATCTAGTGTCCGCCTGGCCAGCTACCACCCTCAAGTTAGAAAATCTGTCGCCAAACATCTTATGTGTTCAGGCAGCTATCCTTGAGAGCCAGTTCCCATTCTAGTCCACTTCTCTATCTTCGACCGCATCATCACTTAGCAGCAGGTGAGATAGTGGTCAATAGCTAGCCTATAAGATATTAATAAAAAAAAATTATTATCCCCACCTTTATTTCTATCTCGCTCACAGTTACCGTAAGAATATCTGTCAAAAACCAAAATCAACGAGAAGAAAGATATAAAAAGATTATTCAAGGTCATATTTTTTAGTCTTCAAAAGTATATGCAATAGCAACCTCCATTGTGTACAATCTTCTTGGGACTCTTCTACTAAAACCAGTACATTCTCCTATGTTTGAGGTATTTATCTCCATATCTCTGGAGATACTTATCAGATCTCGATAAAATTAAAATGGGACCACCTCGGAAACGTATCCTACCTATTAAAAAAAGAATTATTTGGATCCGTTCACTATTGACGGAGAAATCGCGTAACATACACACAAAAAAAAAAAAAACATACAGACGAATTGAGAACCTCCTCCTTTTTTGTGAAGTCGGTTAAAAAGAGGAAGATGTTACGTCAGTTCAGGGATATCTGTACCTACAAGTAAATCTATGAATCGGAGGGCATGTAAACTATATATAGTGATCTTTAAGAAAAAACTACATTCATAGAATGTTTAGTCTAATATGAAAAACATGATTAGTTAGGAACCATAACATCAACTCTGATTATTATATTGCATATATTGCATTACAGAATATATAGCTTCTTTGGGAAGAAACAAACGATGATAAAATTGAATCCTCAATTTCTAATCGTCGTATCGATGTGAAACTTTATACAAATGTACAACGTACTATGTATGTTGTACATTTGTACATGTACAGTTTGGATAACAATACTATATTTTGGTGTCTTGAAGCTAATCTGATGATGAAGCCAGTGGTGGATAGTTGAATTCTCATCAGTTTCTACTAGTTAACCCCTTAACTTTGGGTTTATATGATTCGTTTTGACTAGTCGATACGGGGGTCTACCCTCGCCACGAGGGTCTGGTGAACAGGCCCCTTAGACAAAATCCAATTTCCTTTCTTTTCAAATTCACGCTCACGCTAGTGCAAAATGTATGGAAATGAGATTTTTGTTGCGGAAACATAAATTTCATTCCATACATTTTGAACTTGCGTTAGCGTGAATGAAAACAGGAAATTGAATTTTGTCTAGGGGCCCAGGAGTTTAGGTCAAGCGTGTCATTAAGTTTTTAAACCATGATTATTATGCATTATTATATGAATGTGTTGTATATGTATACATGTATTATTATACCAATTTATATATGAATTGAATATAAAAAAAAATGTATATACGACAATGTTCTCATTTTTCTACAATAATACTTAAATTAAAAATGCAATACCACCCAATCTACCTATGCATAATCTGTTTATTGAGAGCATTCAAATGAACCTAAACACGACATATCTGCTGTAAGTTGGTGAAGAGTTAAGCATTCTGCAGATTTCAGGCGATGCCCCAGCATTACAGTAGTACGTTTGACTTGGCCTTTATTTAAAACGTCTTCGGTCTGCTCGTGATGCGTTCGCCAAGGTCGGCCTCTACCGGCTGGCTCATTCACAGTCGTCTCATAAATCTGTTTTGTCAATATTCCTTCATCCATCCTTTCTAGATGTGTCTCAAACAAAATCAACTAAATCAAAATTGTTTCATCCGTTTTGGCGCTACAATGCCACAGACAGACACACACATACACAGATACACAACTCAAACTTACAAAACCCCTTCTTTTTGCGTCGGTGGTTAAAAAGACCATTACTTTTAAAGTCCAGACCATGCAACATAAACAAAATCGCATTTACATCACTACAACCCCGAAATTCATTTTAAACTTTACCGCACCCATCAATCAAAAACCAATCTAAATGGGACAATATACCAGTACATTGAAGGATTATATTTTGAAACATTTTAACGCTTTGTCATGCTTGTTGTAAAGTGTTGTTTGCGATACCGTTGATCAGTGAGATATGTTTATTTAGTACCATCACTATCAACATTTAATTTAACATATGTAATTTTCGTGTTGAGATTTTGATGAATTTGTAAAGATATAAAAGTTGTGAACTACTTATTGTAATTAGCGTAGATACCTTCAATATAATTATCTAAACCTAGATTTTGAGCTAGTTTATCGTTTTCCTTCCCCTTTAGATGCAATTCAGATCAATCCTCTGTGAAAAATCGTCAGTAGGAAAGCTCATACATATCTTGCATGTACGTGGGAAAAACAAACGCTTAAAACACAATTCTATATTTTATATGTGGGTGAGCCCTTACACGAATATTCAAATTTCTGTGTTAAGAACGAAAGTTTGTTTGTTGTTCTTATGTGAAGTTGATAAAATAAGTTGATAAAGTCCATTAAAACTTTATTTGACCGACAAACCCATTTCTAATAAATATTTTATAATTACATATTACATACTTTTATTTACATGCAATGTTTGTATGTTTATTCTGGTCAAATCTTGCAACTCAATTTTTAAGCATTGCAGTTATCCTCAACCGATTCGGCTGAAATTTGGCATACTTATGTAAGTTCGACCGCATCATCACTTACCAACAGGTGAGATAGTGGTCAAACGCTACCCTATGAGATATTTAAAAAAAAGTTCGGTGACAGTCGTGCATTCTTTGAATAAGTGCCAAGTATAAATCGTGTAGCATAGAAATGATAATAATACTACATATACAACGGACTCTGTTCCCCCCACCAATCCGGGCTACCTCACCTCGCCCCCGATTCTGGAGCTGTCGAGGAGCTAGTGTGGGCAAGGACGCCATACTCGCACGACTACAGAACAATACTACCTCACAAGGAGAACATCAACTTCATACATGTATGAATATAAAACACAAAAATATTAATAATAAGTATTATGGAATATTTCTGTGGGACTAGGTAGGTAGACACAGGAGGTTCAAATTTACATAGTTTCTATATAATATATATACTAATACTAATACACTTATATTTGTATACCTTACTATACAGGATGTCGGGTTTCATATGGTCCAAGCGAAAACCGTCGACAGAGGACTCCAAGGGCTACCCAAAGAACCCCCAGGTATGTTCTACGAAAATCTATAGTTTTCGAGAAAATTGCGTTTTACTTGTTTTCAAGTTAGTCGCCAAAATGTTGCAATTAATTAAAATCTTCTCCCAAACTATAAAGGCCAGGGCCCTAGTTTTTTTGTTGGACTATGAACAATAAATAGGTCTTTTAGGATACACTACAATTATTTATTTAGGCTTATTATTTTTCGAGAAAAAAAATAAGAAGCCACATTTTTTATCTGGACGATATTTGAACTTTTGCTTTTGACAGGCTTTTCTAAAAAAAAACACAGAATAAAAAAAGGTACAACTGACTTTAAAAACTTGTCTGTTTTATGGACCTGCTGTTTGCCAAATTTCATGTGGCTACGAAAAGAGGTTCAGGTCTAAAAACATAATTAACGAAAAAAAAAAAAGGATTGCAATATTCAAATTATTTCTTCTGAAATACACTCTGATAATCTCTTTTTTACATAATTACCTCATATTAAGAAAATAAGTTGTAATCAAAGTCCAAAATCTTTGAATTAAGGAATCCTTTCTTTTTTTCAATTATGTTTTTAGACCTTAATGTCTTGTTGTAGCCGCATTAAATTTGGCAAAAAGCAGGTCCATAAAACAGACAAGTTTTTAGAGTCGGTTGTAACTTTTTTAATTCTGTGTTTTTTTGGAGAAAAGCCTGCCAAAAGCAAAAGTTCAAATATCGTCTAAATAAAAAAATGTGACCTCATTTTTTTTCTCGAAAAATAATAAGCCTAAATAAAAAGTTGTAGTTTATCCTGTTCATATTTGTTCATAGTTCATAGTCCCACAAAAAAACTAGGGCTCTGGCCTTTATAGTATGCGAGAAAATTTTAAAAATTGCAACATTTCGGCGACTAACTCGAAAACAAGTAAAACGCAATTTTCTTGAAAACTATAGATATTCACGGAACATACATGGGGGTTCTTTGGGTAGCCCTTGGAGTCCTCCGTCGACGGTTTTCGTTCGGACCACATGAAACCCGACACCCTGTATATTCTTATTTTAGAATTCATTTTCATAAATGAAACAACGATATACTCGTGCGTAAAAAAACCTTAGTTTTTAAATATTGAATAAAAACTTTCCTAAAAATGTATTTACCTTTGTCACTTTTACAAATCAAGTAACTTAAATGAAATGTCCCTACCTAACTCTACACTATTCAAATAACGTCATCAAATATTTAGAAGATTTTAGTTTGCAAAAACTTTCGCAACTGTTTCACTCGCACGTGTATCGGTCTTCGTTCGCAGCGAAACAAGTGTCTTAGTTATGGCGTATAGCGTTGAGTAAATGTGAATAATTTTATTATCTATATACTTTTGAAACCATAGCGAAGTACTGGCTAGCAAGTCTAAACCGACTTCAAAATGAAGTAGGTTCTTACGGTGACATCCTTAGACGTCACGCACACAATTGCGCCTGTAGAAAAACGACATGTGTGTAGTGTCTGTGTAATAGGTCGTTAAAACGCGAGTTTGTATGGAGATATAGTCGAGTGTCCGGGGTGTGATACAAGTCAGTCAAACAGCTGAGTTAAAACAATTATAAACCAACTAGACCCGCGGTTCCCCCGCGGCTGCCCCGCGGCTTCGCCCGCGTTAAAAACTTCTTTTATATTACTTAAAACTTTTCTTTTGTAAAAACGATTCTATCATTAAAGACATCAAATAAGAATTAGCCAAATCGGTTCATCCGTTTTCATGTTATCGCGTGACTAAGGCAATTGGAGATTCATATTTATAAAACACGAAAAACCTGAATTTTCAGAATTTGTTACCTACCCCATTTCGAAAAATCCTACAACACGTACTTTATCTCATCTTGTTTCGCAATAAAAACTTTGAATCCCCGTTCCTTATCTGAGGAGAATTTTTAGAAAATCCTTTCTAAGCGGATACCTACGTCATAATAACTATCTGCATTCTAAATTTCAGCGCAACCCGAAACTATTATTGATTTTTAGACTTTGTTACCCCAGTTTATCCTCTAAGGGTTGCATTTTGAAAAATTCTGAAACTCGTATTTACTTATTTATTTACAGAAGTACTTGTGTGAAATATCGAATAAAAAGACTATCCAAACTTTGAACCCCCGCTTTTTCCCCTTTGAAAAATTCTTTCTTAGCGGATTCCTAAGTCAACATAACTATCTGCATGCTAATTTTCAGCGCAATCCGAAACAATATTGATTTCAGACTTTGTTACCCCATTTCACCCTTTTAGGGGTGGAATTTCAAAAGAGCCTGAAACACGTATTTACTTACTTAAGTACTTGTGTTAAGTTTCGAATAAAAAATACTATCTAATCTTGTTTCTCCATAAAAACTTTGAACCCCCGTTTCGTCCCCTTCAGGGGTTAATTTTGGAAAATTATTTCTCATAGGTAGCTAACGTCATAATAACTATCTGCATGTCAAAATTCAGCGTAATCAAAACAATATTAATTTTCACACTTTGTTACCCCATTTCACCCTCTTAGGGGTGGCATTTCAAAAAAACCTGAAACACCTATTTACTTTTTTTTTACTGGAGCACTTGTATGAAGTTTCGAATAGAAAATACTATCTAATCTTGTTTCTCCATACAAACTTTGAAGCCCCGTTCATCCCCTTCAGGGGTGAATTTTGGAAAATCCTTTCTCAGAGGTAACTAACGTTGTTATACTTATCTGCATGCCTAATTTCGTCGCAATCCGAAACAATATTGATTTTCACACTTTGTTACCCCATTTCACCCTCTTAGGGGTGGAATTTCAAAAAAACCTGAAATACATATTTACTTATTTTTTTACTGAAGCACCGTGAAGTTTCGGATAGAAAAAACTATCTAATCTTGTTTCTCCATACAAAGTTTGAACCCTCATTTCATCCCCTTAAGGGGTGAATTTCGGGAAATCCTTTCTTAGTACACCCTTACGTACTAAGCCAAATATACAATCCAAATTTCAAGTCTCTACAACCAGCGGTTTAGGCTGTGCGTTGTCTGTCAGTCAGTATGTCAGGACAAAGATTCTTATAGTATTAGATAATAGAATGTCATATTAAACCAAATTAGTCAAATACCCCGCCCCTGATACGGCCTAGTTACGGAAAAGAGCCCGCGCACCAAGTACCAAGTACCAAAGTACCCCGCCCCTGAGCGCTCCGAAAGCATAGGTGCCCATCACACAGGCCGCATCACTACGCTGAATGGCGTTGCTCATCCTTTGCACCAGGAACAATCCGGAACAGGAGTCACCTGTACTGTCCCTAAGCCTCTGACCTAATTTATAGACGAATTTCTTGGCCTCAATTCTCCAACAACCCAGGGCCTGCACCGCGATAAGCACGAGTTGGTAAAGCGGCTTCATAGCAGCGTATCTATAGCCTCTTTTACTAACCGTGTTTTTTGCAGCTGCTGTCGGGGACGGTGGACGGTGCGACTGAGGTGACTGGCAGGTAAATTGCTAACGCAAGTGGCGTCCCAAACTAGGCACTTACCGTTTTTTGTCAACCCATCCGGTCTTTTATCATCAGAGCTGCTTAGAGCCAAAGAGTAGCATAACATACTGGACATCCCTTTAGAATCACAGGCAGAGTAGGGTGAAATTTCAACAGATCAATTTAATTGCACTAATTCTCTTTTTGAATTTGTCACAAATTTCTTAGGACCTCGTTCGCTCAGCTCGTTATAATATGTAATTGAATAACTTCTATGAAGTTGTTACCTCTTTGGTGGGATCATGTTGTGAATGGTCAACGATTGAGTAAACAATTGTTAAAATTAAACCAAGGATCCGAAACATACTGTATCAAATAATGTTTAATGATACATTAAAATACGGCGGAACAAAACAAACTAAATCATATTTATTGCATTTGGTGTCTCTATAATTAAAATAGTTTAAAAGCTAAAAAACCAACTTCATATGCCACGCGAGTCACTTTCAGTAGCAAGTGTTATTTTTTATCACCTTATCTGAGGAGGTACTCATCAGATTTTAATAAAATTTACTAAAGGTCAAAAATAATTAAAATCAGTTAATTTTTAGCGACAAGTTTGAGGTGTTCATCTTCATAAAACTCTAGAGATCATAAGAAGAGGGTCATAAGATCTCAATGAATTGTATAATGTAACTACCTTACCGATGTACCTTACATGATATAAAAAAAATCATCAAATCGGTTTACAAATTAGCGGAGTAATAGCATAACAAACACAAAAAAAACACACAGACGAATTGAAAACTTCCACCTCTTTGAAAGACGGTTGAAAATAATAATTATTAATTCCAAAGAAAAAACGCTTACAGCAGCCATCTAGTATTTTTACATTAAACTATTTGAAAATTTCATAAAAGCACGAGTTTATGCAGTGCTGCCATCTAGACAGCGGAGTTAACAACAGTGTGGAAACAACAACGTGGAAACCCTTAGTACTAACGGCAATATATTGCGGAAAAGTTCCGCTACGCGGCGCTACTTGTGGCATTTTTCGTTACATGTGGTTAATTTTAGTAAATGGATTATGTGTACAAAAATAACTCTGTTATTATCACAAAGAGTTACATAGCCGCATAGACACAAGCACTATACTAAACATCTTAAAAAAGAAAAGAATATGTGGCACATAAAGTTTAAATAATAAGTAGGTTCCGTTTATTACATAAGTGATACTTTAACTTTTGCTTTGAAATTTAATTGTTTTTGTCTTTTGTATTACTTTACCGTATATAGGAGAGTAAGTTGATTCAGACATAATGAATAAACTTCTTAACCATTAAAAAGCTGCATAATTGAAAAGTTTACCCTTCTATTGGTGAGGTAGCCATCGGTTTAAACCTCAGTCAGTTCGGAATTGTAATTAAATATTTATATTTAAGGTTAGATAGATTTCGATTAACAGATTTAGATAAGGAACTTTATGATGAGTTATATTTACTGTAGCTAACCAACAATGATGAGTTATTAATTTGTGATGCGAGTAAAAAGGCATTTTCATTATTTAGACTTACACACACTGTGCCATTATTAATGACACTAATCATGGAACGATGCTCCAGCGTAGATTTACTTACTCTTAAGCATAGAAAAGGGACTACCGTTTGCTGGCTCACCAGATAGCACTACTGAGTAAAATGGTCCTGATGGTACGTTAAAATGTTATGTCAATGTCAGTTTGGGATAAGCTCCAAACTAAAAATTGCATTTGATAGTTCGTGGAGTTTGTAGTCCACTAGCGCCCCTAGCGGCGAATTTACACGCGACAGCCGATTTAACCAATCAAAGCCTTCATTCTATGCTTTAAAATGGCTCTGGGCTTGAGTGTCGTTCTTTAATAATACCGTTATAAGACTGAGTTCTTTATACATATGATAGACTTCATTTAAAGTGTGTATTATTACACTTTCAATGATGTGTGTTATTAACTATATAACATCTACAATCTAACACACAAATAACATCCTTCCTGCATTTCTGCATTTCTATGTTTATCTACCTACAACAAAAAATTACAAATTTTACTAACATTTTAACATATTGTTTCAGATGTACAAAGTGTTTGATGTGATATTATATGTGGGCATTACCTTCAGTTAGCGTACTGTACCCCAATGACCCGGCTTTCGACATGCCACAGTCCCCCTCACCTCGACTGCGCCATTACAGGTCCCCGATTCGAATCCTAGCATGGAAAAATATGTATTGCAAAGTCTGCATGCTCTAAACTTGGATTAAGTTTACACAATTATTTAAATTTGACCTAACGCTTTAGCATGATATAAAGCTAGATAATATACATTTTATCGTAAATTTAGAAAATATTTACAACTTGCATGGACCTCGCTTAATGCTGTATATTTCCAATCCGTTTGCTTCTTTTTTCTCACACAAATTTAATTTACAGGAATTACAGCAGATAGAATGTAGTTTAGATCAAAGTAACACATAGCTATATGCACTTAGCAGTGACGCAAGGTACCTAGATGAAAATTAGATTGTTGCAGCACCAAATTAACTAAATAACACAAACCAGAATTGACATGATTCATTCTTATAGCATATCACTCACATATATAAATAGATTAACAAAAAATATAACTAGATTATAACATTAAATCACATTAAAGTAGAGATACTTTTAAACATAAAGTAGAATAGAAGTAGGTATAGAACACAGTACAAGTTTTAGTTTACTCTATCAGTCACAATTGAATTAGCAAATCGATATAATCAGACGAGTAGCTGTCTCTTATCTCAAAATGTTCATTCTATTGAATCACTTATCTACGCTTTATGTTTACGAGTAAATTGATCCCCGTTGAATACATGATTTCGAGCCGAATGAACAAATTCTATATTTCCACTTCATCAAATATCAGGACGAAGTAGTTGCTCGTCCTCGCTCGTGCCAAGGGTGTGGTACCCGCTCATCCGCACAGCCTGCGATACGCCGTTATCTGCGAAACATCGTCGCGGCACAATAACGCCGCCCGAGTAATAACAACGTACGCCTATCTCATACTATACCTGCTTCACGTCAGTACTAAATTACGTGTCAGAACACCAAGCCGAACCTAATAAAATGTCCGGATAACTCACTACTCCCATTGATAAGTAACATCATTGATTACCATCGAAGTTCTGTACCGATCTACCACTGAACATGACCTTTCTAATATCAATTGATTATAGATAGTGTAATACATGTCAACGGCTATGGGAGTGGTCGTTATTTAATATCGGTAGTTCGTTTATCAAACCGGCGATGCGAGCACAACACCGCAGTATGTTGATGCACGGTTACACTCGCCGCGTGCCAAATAAGCTACGGAATTCTGCAATTATGTACGACACCAATTTCCGTAATAACAAGGCGTGAGTTTATTGAGTCATTATCGTGTCATTGGCGACCATAGTTTGGACGAATTGTGCTGGGCTTCTAATAATATCGGTATATTTTTTCTACAGGACTATGACAGCAATATGTTTCGTTTGCAACCTCCCGATACTGTCGCATCAAGTGGGGCTAGTGTGGGCCGGTGGCAACGGCTGGGACGAGCTGACCAGGTCAACCCTAGAAGAAAACACCCTCAGGCAGAGGTTGGGCAGTCGAAGGGATTCCGCGGCGCAGGTTTCCTGTCTCTCACCACCGGAACCCGACGTCTCGGATCAGGCCAGAGGTAGAAATTAAGCTTGATTCTTTCATAAAAATACCTTTATACAAACCATAGTCTAGACTCTAGACTTTAAGGGTATATGTTTTTAAGTTTTCGAGGTCACTGACACTATTAATAGAACTATTAACGGGATATTTACCATGTTTTTTACTATGATGCGCGCTTGCATGGCATGGCGCTTGCAGCAGAGAAATATCGGAACCTCATAAATAATAAAAACTAATAAAGTCCTATTACATACTCTATAGTTTGCTTTACTTTGTATATTTGTTGACAGGTGGAGCTCGCCGCCGGCGGTCGTCGCTAGCTCAGCTGACAGACATCCTCCGCGAGTGGGGTGGCGGTGGCAGCCAACAGCAACGACGTCAAAGAGCTCCTCTCTCTCGGCGAGAAACTTTAGCAGACCTCGCCCGGTCTCTTCCCTGGGCGCGCCACGAACCTCCGCCTCGACGCAGACGCGACTCTTCAGCCGATTCAGGAATAAAATCGATGGCATCCAAACGCAGGGACTCCAAAGTTCCGCAAGATTTTCATGGCGATTTTCCAAACTGGGATAGAAAAGACTCCATCACCGTGATGCCTACCAGAGAACGCCGGCTCAAGAGGCGCGGTTCCGGGGACGATCCGAAAGAGCGTAGGGACTCCGTTGACGGTCACCGCTACCGGCGTGACTCCATCGCTGCTCCCCCGCGTATAGTCGCTACACATAGGAAACGCCGTACCTCGCCTCCAACGCCGGCCGCACCGTCTTTTGTCGACGCTTCGTCTGATCCGGGGCCGTCCTCACACATGCCGTCGGTAACAATTGTTGCAATCCACGAACCAAGTCGATCAGACGGAGAGTGCCAGCACACGAGCATGCCGATGCCTACCATTATCACGTCAGCTGTGACACCTTCGCCTACGTCTCCCACAACACCCAATGCAGGCAACGCGACGCAAACGGTTCAAACATCTATTTCTACGACAACACAATCCGCTCAAGCCACTCAAGTGACACCAAGCGGCCGTTCGCCACCAAATTTGGGAGGCAGGCGAGACTCGACGACTCAATGCGGGCGCGCCAGAAGGGATTCCCGTGCGGCAGCCAGCCCGGAACGTCGGCTTGGAAGACTGCAACGCCAAGCGACAGCATTCGACGATCCCAATGGCCCACCCGGAGCTAGGCGAAGGGATTCGGGACAATCTTTGGGTCCCGACGACGAAGGTAGAGCCAGGCGGGACTCATTGAGTCCAGATTCAGCAGTGAGACCGAGACGCGAGCGATCTCAGCTGAGTCCAGATCGGTCCGGCGGCGGAGAGCTGAGTCCATCTGCTGCTAGGCGAAGGAGCCGGCTGAGGCGGCAGGCATCCTGCGCTCGGATGGGGCGCACTCGCAGCCCTGAGTCTAGCTCGTGCTCCAGCCGCGACCCCAGCCCAGGCGCGCGCCCCTCCGAAGGGCGAACCATGATAAGGAGACAGTCGACTACTGAAGAAATATTAATAGCTCGCGGATTCCGCAGACAATCAACCACGGAGGAAATGATTAGGTGCCGCAACTTCCGGCGACAGAGTTCACAAAGTGACGACGCCTGCATGCGCGCTAGAGGTCGTCGAGATTCATCGACGCAGATCCTAGATGGAACTATTGGAACGATGACAGTGGAGACTACGAGTACGTTTTTCGATTCAAGTACACAAACAGGTAAGTAGGTCCTACTATAATTAACAAAGCAGTAATGTTTACTGAGGTGTTATAATATGTCCACTCTCGTTTAACGCTTACCCCGTAGTGTTTTAGGGTTCCAAACCCAAAGGGTACTAACAGAACCCTATTACTCAGACTTCGCTGTCCGTCCGTCCGACCGTCTATCCATCCTCCATCCGTCCATCCGTCCATCCATATGTGTCCGCAGGGCTGTATCTCTTTAACCGTAATAGGTAGATCAGAGCGGTCATCCAGGTACTAAGCTCTTTCAAGTAGTAGGAAACGATACTTTATAGCCTAATAAAATAGTACTTATATTTTAAAAGTCATCGAGTAAATCAACGCTGACTATCCACTTAAGTTAAGTTAAGCAAACGGATTAAAACTTTTAGATGATCGCGCCAAAGAGCTTTCCTGAAACGTGAAGCGAAATCCAACAGTAAAGCTAATCGCAATACGGCCTCTATTTAGTGAGGCCCGCTAAAACCACGTGCTCGTTCCCCGCCCCTTTTCATAAGCCAATCGATTCGCATAGAGGTGTTCTGTCCCGCTCGGGCCAGGCTGCTTTATCGACGGGACAGGGGAAGAGGGGATCTTCTCGAATGGAGTAGAGGGTGGAGCACAGTGGCGCCATCGCCGCCGAAAGCGCCGGCTGAGGCTGCACACTGAGAAGGGCCCGAGATCACGCGGAGAACGCCGCGATGAGATGAAGCTCACACTCGGCGCGCAGGCCCGCTCGCCCGCGCCCTGTCATCTGTTGCCCACCGCTGCCATGTTTACTGAACAAAAGTGACGTGCCGTACACAACGAATAACCTCAATAACAATACTCGGACAAAATCCTCATCGCAATAATACTAAGTAAATAACAAAGCTTCCAACGTAGACGTTACAACGAATATTATTTTTGAAAAAAAAAATACAGAAGCAGTTTACTGAATCGTGTTTTTGATTGTGTTAAACGTATTTTTGCAAATTAATGCTTTTTGAGACAAGTGAAGAAAATTTTTATGGAATGTTTTTCCCGGTGAAGTGAAAGACTTTGATAGTGATAAATCTGTTATCAGTTCGGTGGTAGGGTGTGACATTGAAGGACAAAAATATTTACTTCGGGAACGATTTCTAACCTACAAAATATGTAGTTATTTAATGTTAGGCGAAACACCAAATCTAAAGTAGTAGTCGTATATTATAAGATTATAGTGTAGGTAACAGTAGTTATTTGCATATTTTACTGCAGAACTTTATAGATTTATTATTAAAAGAAATTGGCGCTATGGTAAGTGTAGGTAAATATATTTTTTATTAATTCTATACTTGATTAAATTTGCCTTTATTTTTATGGCTTCATAGCTTGTATTTAATCGCTTTATTTATCAATCATGCCAACAAAGTTAGTTGACAGAAATTACAATCTATATACGGGTACCTACCGTTTTAATTATAATAATTATATATTTTATATGTTTTAGTTACAACATATTTTATATTATTATTAAATTATTTTTAACGCATGCAGCAATGTTCTAGATTCTCTTTTCAAATTTATATTTCAATAAATTAATCTAGATCTAATTTTCATACCACGTTTATCGTGACAATAACAATCGCAGATACCTTTTTCTTTACCTTATATATTTAAATGAGCATTTTTGTACGTATATAATACAATCCTTTACCTGCGGAGTGATTGTATTACGACATTGTGGTAAGTATAAAAAGTATAGGGTAAAATTCGAATTATCCATTGCACAATAAAACTTATTGATTTCATAGAGATTCTAAAATAATATAACAAGTAATAACTTTGACTTAGGTTTTAGAGAAAATGCTTTATTACCTGCGTCGCAGCCAATTTCATAATTGCCTTGAATTGAAGGAATTGGTTCAAGAAACGTCGAACGAAAATCTCTATCAAAAATCTAAATGAATTAGTTTTCTGTAAATAATAAATTATTTGTAAGCTAAATAATGAAAGTTTCAAAAACTATGAGTTACAAAAATTTGCACAACGATAAATATCCAATGCGTAAGTTCATTAAAAGGTAGGATGCGAACAAATTAATCGTAATACGTTTACGTTTACGCTCATGGAACATAATCAATTTACATTAGAAGTTGTTTGTTGAACTATTTAAATTAAATTAAAAATAAATATAACCTAAATTAGTTAAATTAAATTAGTAATAAAAATGTATATAATATGTATATAAATTATTATGTATATAAAGTAAACGTAAACTCTCACCATCTAAACACATAGTTATGTTTTAACTAGAAGTTGCCCGCGGCTGTGCCCGCGTTAAACACTTCTTTCATTTAATTAACACTTTTCTTTCGTAAAAACTTTTCTATCACATAAACACTTTAAAAATTTGCGTAATCGGTTCACCCGTATTCAAATCATGGCGTGATCAAGGGAAAAAGGAATGGGAAACCATATTGATTTTCAGACTTTATTAATGACTTTGACCATTTAACCTTCTTGGGGGTGGAATTTCGATAAAACCTGAAACACGTATTTACTTATTCATTTACAGAAGTACTTGTGAGAAATTTCGAATAAAAAAGATTATCTTATCTTGTTTATCCATACAAACTTTATCCTCCCTTTTCATCCCTGTAAGGGGTGAATTTTGGAAAATCCTTTCTTAGCGGATACCTACGCCATAAATAACTATCTGCATACCAAATTTCAGCTCAACCCGAAACAATATTGGATATTCTGACTTTGTTACTCGTTTTAAGGGTGAAATTTCTAAAAAGCCAGAATCACGTATTTACTTATTAATTTACTTGTACTATAATTGAAGTACTTGTGTTAAGTTTCAAATAAAAAAGACTACCTGATCATGTTCCTCCATACAAACTTTGGACCCCCATTTCATCCCCTTAAGGTGTGAATTTAAAAAAAATCTTTCTTAGTGGATACTAACTTCATAATAACCATCTGCATGCCAAATTTCAGCACAGTTCAGTCCGTTCAGTGGTTTGAGTTGTGTGTTGATAGATCAGTCAGTCACTAACGTTTGCCTTTTATATATATACACAAGACGAAGATATGGGACATAATAGCGCTAAAACATCGACTATTCAATCAAATTACATTGATAGTGATCGCAAGAAGACTTCTACATTTTGTCTGAATTCACATAGAATTTTACTTCTTCCCGATACAATAACATAAAATACTTTTACTGGCCAAAATTTAATAACAATTCGTCGTAAAATACAACAGTATCTTGTTACCTCGATCGGTAGATATAACTGTCCATAAACGAAGGGAATATTGAAACAGTATTATTACCATGGCCCCATAATATTATATCACCCTCAGAATATACTTCCTTTACCATAAAAATGAAAGTACTTATTAACCGCCCACTTTATGAAGTCTTGTACGTGTATACATTAATTGAGATTGTGTTCGTCTACGTAATATTAACCTTTCTTATTATTTTCTTCCTTAGATTTTTTATTGAGTCAGGTAAGCATTTGAGTCTAAGTTGAAGCTCTCACTTTTTGAAGTTAAAGACTTGTTTGATAGCTTTAGTTCTTCTATTTGCAATAGGTTTAGTTTCAAAAAATTAACTATCTCCAGGAATATAAACAAACTGTTACGAATTAAATAAAAATCTAATAATATTAGGAAAACCAGCAGAGATGTTGCAGTTTTACCCTTTGCTTGAAATAGCCATTGAAACTGCGAATTGTGGTCAGAGTACCTAATAAAACGAATATCAGGCAAAATGTAGTATAGACTATCTTTCTATGGGGACAGTCTTAATCCAGTACAACAATCTAGAACACTGCATAGAGCAACTTTGTATTGGTGCACCATTCGCACCGTCAGTGTTTACATCTCGACTCGAAGCATGTGCGCCAAACCTGTACTACTTACGGAATACAGGTTTGGCGCACACGCTTATGACTTTAGTCTTCAGGCTTTGGGGAATAGACGATGAAAAGACTCGATGAAGTTGGACAGTAGTACAGCTAGAATGGGCAGCATTCAGAAACGAATGCATCCGGAACCATCCGGAGACTGATTCGTGCATAATAAGAATCAGCCAGGCTATTTGATCAGCATGTTATTTGATCATTTCCTCTAGATGTGGTCAACTTCTTTAGATAGCTTCGACCCAGCTGTTGAACACAGACTTTAGACCGCTGGTTTCGCTCGATCGCTTCTTTAACTAAACGTATGTTGGAGCTCTGGAAGGCACGGCGCATCTTACCAGCTTAAATATTTTTGTTCAAAGTCCAGTGGTTATCTCGTAGCTTCTGCATCAGCTGCAGGGGTTTTTCTGAAAGCTTAGAAAAAATCCTGATATATGCATTAGAATAATGTGTAACTTGTACACCACGCAAAAGGATTTGGAGCAGGAATAATAAGGGGAAAACTCGAGACGCAACGTGCCGGTGAGAAGTTCTTACCTATAATGATTATATATTAAACCTTCAATAATTCGTGCTCCGAATCCTTTTGCGTTGTGTAGAAGTTGCACATGCTATATATAATCAAACTGCGGATAAAAAAACACAGAGAACTGTTTACCAATTAATTTGGCATTCCAGTTTGAAACTTTGTCCTTCAGTGAGGCATTAAAGTGTCAAGAAGATAAGCTTCTCAACTCGATTTCATTTGTAACAAGACGTTTATCAGCTCATACTTCGATTAATTTCATAAGACGTTTTATCTTTATTTCCAGACTGTAAATCACTGCATTTACCATGTAGGTTATGTTTTAATTTTTTTTTTTTGCTTTGAAACGTATTTATCAGGTCATATAACAAATAAATGTATGCTTATAGATTAATAGTAGTGTTCCAAAATACTTAATTTGGTACAATTATCCAGAATATGCAGTGATTAAATTACCATTCAAAACATTATCACGATCCTATGAAAATATTAGGAGATATGGCGTAGCCGTAGTCGAATGTAATTTCGAATGCCGTCGTTGCGACGCACGCTGTTGCGAAACATTTTCAAGTGGTACGCATTTTCGAAAATCTGTTGTACCGAAAGCCGCTGTTGCTATTCGAAGTACATACAAGGGCGTAAAAGGGCGTTGCACATGAACATTTTGTTCACAACAGCGTGCATCGCAACGACGGCATTCGAATCTACATATCAGACCCGGCGTAGCACACCTAAACAGGTAATCTAAAATAACAACCATTGTGTAAAGTTAATCTTTAAAGAAAAATAAAAGTATTAAATCACATTGATATTTAGTTTTGGCTTTAAAAAAAATTTACAATATAGCTTTAATCCCTGAAACTTAAAGAAAACTTGCACCAACAATGCATCTTTGTTAAAAGTTACAGTTGGAAGTTTAGTTTTATAAGAACACTTTCTAAAATTCTTCTTCGCCCAACGTTTTAAAATTGGCTTAGGTATCATTTTTGGCTGAGTAACCATTAGTTGTCTTTCTATTTCATAGATTTTATGACCTTAAAAACGACCTTGACCTCGTATATTTTATAAACACCAGGTGAGATGTTGTCAAAGCTTTTTCCCTAGACAAAAAAGCCTCTGCACAATATGCTTATCTAACGCTAAGTTATGATTTTGATCTTAGAATTTACGTGTCTAGTCTAGCATATCGATATTTTAAATTTAACTTACTTTACATTACCGTAGTTATTACAGACTGGTACACATTTTAGCAGATCTTTGCTTATTCTACAAAATGCAGCATTCAAATAAAAGTAGTTATATTGGTGTGCATCCACTAAAAATGGCGGCAAATCAATACAGGCTGCACATATGGCATGAACTGATTATACCCTTGATTTGAAAAACAAAAATAAAAGACGGTCAAAACAGCGAAAATTGGCAGTACAAAGTTCTTCCATGTACTCGTAATACCAATTAAAATCTTTGTTATAAAGACTATGCTGCTGCTAAGAAATGTATGCTGCAGGTTTATCCACCCTATTAAACAAAATAAGAATCTTCTTCTTTTATACATAAAAATGAATCCCAGTTGCCCTTGGTCACGGCATCACGCGTGAACTGGCTGGACCGATTTCGCTAATTCTTTTTTTGTTGTGTTTATATCGTCAGGAGATGGTTCTTATGAAAAAAAATTAAAATAATATATAATATAAACGCAGGCAAAGCCGCGGGGCACAGCTAGTTGATTATAAATACCGATTATTATACTCGAGTATATTTTTCGACTATCTCGAACTAGGTTTAAAATAACAAAAATTATTCAAGAATATCAGACTGCCTGAGCGAGGCTGGATAGTAAGGTCAAAAACTTCTCTTAACTTGTAGGTAAGTTTTAGAATCGCGTCGCCCTTTGGCAACAAGCGAACAGAATATGCAGCTTTTTACTTTTTGAATAAACGATTAGGCAATTTCTATCTTGGCTGTTTTATTAAAAATTCAGTTATTGGATTTTTATGGCCTATAGCTGACTTCAAAGTAATAAGTCCTTATTGTACTGTTTCACACTTTCTCCCTTCTTGGTCATCATTATTACGGTGAAAATTTGTCTTATTATATATATTATCAGCTTATGTCTTGATATTATATCGATGAAAGTACTTTTTATGAAGGTATCTTGAAGTAATTAATGTCCAGAAAAGTGATTTTAATTTTTTACTTTGTTCTGTTTTTAGAATGTGTTGTTATGTAGTAATTATTTAAAAAATTGTAAAAATTTCAAGTGTCTACTTATTATCGTTTAGTAGATATATCCCTCTGGCAGACGGACAAACGGGCGGACGGACAGCCAATTCTCAGTAATAGGGTTCCGTTGGTACCATTTGGGAACTAAACCTTAAATAACACGTGCTGGCGAATCATTCAAAATATAAAAACATTTGAAGCCCACTATATGTTTTACAAAATATGTTTATTAACTATGCAATTATTTATTTATGTTAGCCTAAAATATACTTCATAATTCAACATGAATTAACGTCCAATACGCACTGTTTGTAATGTACCATGTTGTGTTTTAGAACCATCCCCGCTTTACGACAACAACCATTACCACGAGGAATGTCTCCGATGCAACTCCTGTGGACTGAACCTCACTGGACCAAATCAGGTGAGTCTTACGATATGTACAATTTATAACTTACACTTGTGCTTATTATACATAAAAGAATAGTTTGCAAGAGCTGCGCTTAAAGGTAGTGGTATAAAGTGCTGTCCACCATCCTAACCGTTACCATCTTCATTATTAATATTTATATCAATGTTTAAGCACATTGCCTGCACTGAGGAGTGGATGATTTGGCATAGGATAATTAAATATAATTATATATTTTTATAGGCTAGCGTTTGACCACTATCTCACCTGTTGGCAAGTGATCATGTGGTCAAAGATGGTAAGCACGCTAGGCCTAGAATGGGAACTGGCTCTCAGGGATAGCTGCCGGAACACATCTGGCCAGGTGGACACCAGATGTCCTACCACGATGCGGGGGTTGGAGGTTTTTAACGAGGTTTTTCCTCCACCGGAGGGCCACTGTGAAAAGCGTACATCATTTTTCTATAGAAAAATTCATTAGTGCACGGCGGGGATTGACCTCGGTAGGTACCTCTGGCATCAAAACCTACCATTCTCGCACTACACCACCGGGCTCTCAAAAGCTCAGTAATACCTCAGGCTTTATTCTATACATACATTATTCCTAAACGCTGCTCCGAATTAAAGGTTTTTGTATGACTTATTCCAGCTATGACTGCTGCTTAAAATGTTATATGGAGCTTTACATTTTTATTTTTAGTCTATAATCCTCGTATAAGTGAACAAAGTGTAGGTTAACTAAATCGTGACAAAAGTCAATGAAGGTTTGGATGTTTTCACATTACAATTCAGTACATTTTAATTTCATTAGTCAAACACGAAGTAGGAATCTCTCATTTTCACCTAATCCTCTTTGAAATAAAATAGCTAAAGTCCCGTTTTACCTTCATTTTACAAATAGAGCCTTCTATCCCTAGAACTCTGTAGTTCGTTGAGTCCTTTAATTGCTTCTAAATGTTTTATGAAAGTTTCGATAGAACTTAAGGTATTTAAAACTTTTACTTTATGTTTGACTTAACTAAACCTTTCAAATTCAATAACAAGTAAATTTTAATAAAGAATAATAAGGTAACCGTTCAGACTGGAAAATATAACTTTCGAAAATAATTTTATACTTATTGAATAGAAGGTAAACGTGCGCATAACTTTTATGGACAGGTTACTCTCACGTTTTACTAAATATTATTCGTATTTTACAGATAAAATAAATATAAAAATGGTGTTTTACAGAAATAATAGAAACGTAGTACGTATGTACTTCACTACGTATTATTATTATCTGTTCTGTGGCTTCACACACATTTTTGGGTATATACACGGATACTTTCGTTTTTCAGCTTTTTATTCGTGACTCTCTAATCCACTATCTCACCTGACGATAAGCGACGATGAGGTCTAAGTTGGAATCGTGCTTGTTTGGAAATGAAAGTCAGCAATGAGGCAAGGTGCAGGACTACTGACTTCCTGGATAGATTAAGCCCATAAAGCGCAACTATCTCAATATCTCTTCCGAGCTCTAGGTTGATCAGTGTTAGCATGGTGGTGGGTCAGTTTCGCAGCTCTTTTTCTTCACTTCGTTCTCCCAAATAATAATTAACTGTACTACGGTTCTACGTTTAACGTCAGTTACTGAGAGCCCACGCTCATTCATATCTCTCAATACCACAGCCCTTTCATATGGTGCTGGGTGTTCTTCGGGATCTTTTAATAGAAATGGGAAGCGCTAATTATACACTATAGAAGACAAAGGAGCATTATACAGATGTTCCGCCTGACTCGCTACCAAAAAGTAGCTTACCATTCTCAAGAAAAAATCTGCCACAATAACCTTACGGTGTTCCGATAGCACACAGTCCTTGAGAGTCAGACCATTCTAGGCCTAGCGTATTCACCGTCCTCAACCCATTTTGCTTACCACCGCTAAAACAACCTACTTTCATGCCCTGCGAGTCAATTTCAGTAGCAAGTTTAAGACGTTTATCATCAATATCTCTGAAGATACTTATTAGATCCAGATAAAATTACAATGGGATCACTTCGAAAACGTATTTTACCGATTAAAAAAAAATCATTCGAATCGGTTCACAATTGACGGAGTAATCGCGTAACATACATACAAAAAAAAAACATACAGACAAATTTAAAAAACTCCTTATTTTTGGAGGTTGGTTGATAAAAAAATAATAATTTGACTACCTTAAAATTGGAGGCAATTTATGTGGTTCTCTGAGACCTATGTGAGTCAGCGTATCTCTTATTTTAATTAATTAGAAAATACAACGGAACAAAGAAGATCAATTGGTAAGATGCTCTCTTAAGTATATAGATAACCGATGTACTTATGTGTATTTTCGGCAAAAATATGCCATTATCAATCTAATACTATAAGAATTTTTGTCCTGATATACTGACTGACTGACTGACTGACAGACAGACAACGCACAACCTAAACCGCTGGTCGTGGAGACTTGAAATTAGGAGGGTATATTTATCTTAGTACGTAAGGTTGTAGTAAGAAAAGATTTTTCGAAATTCACCCTTTAACCCCTTAAACCCCCGTTGCATCCCCATGAAACGGGGGTTCAAAGTTTGTATAAGGAAACGAGATTAAATAGTCTGTTCTATTCGAAACTTCACACAAGTGCTTCGTTAAATAAATAACTAAATACGTGTTTCAGGCTTTTTCGAAATTACAACCCTAAGAGGGTGAAATGGGGTAACAAAGTCTGAAAATCAATATTGTTACGGATTGCGCTGAAATTTGGTATGCAGATAGTTACAACGACGTTAGTTACCTCTGAAAAATTATTTTCAAAAATTCACCCCTTAAGGGGATGAAGCGGGGGTTCAAAGTTTGTAAGGAAAAACAAGATTAGATAGTTTTTTTCTATTCGAAACTTCGTACAAGTACTTCAATAAGTAAATACTTGTTTCAGGCTTTTTCGAAATGCCACCCTTAAAAGGGTGAAGTGAGGTAACAAAGTCTGAAATCAATATTGTTTCGGATTGCGCTGAAATTTGGCATGCAAATAGTCATTTTGACGTAGGTATCCCATAAGAAAGCATTTTTCAAAATTATCTCTTTAAGGGGGTTCAAAGTTTGTATAGTTATTTTATTCGACATTTCACACAAGTAAGTCCGTCAATAATGAGTAACTACGAGTTTCGATCAGTAGGTCGATAAGTCGGTCGATAAGTTGGTCAATCAGTTGGTCGATCAGTCAGTCGATCAGTCAGTCGATTAGTCAGTTGTTTCCTGTAGGCGCGAGCAAAGCCGCGGGCAGATTTTAATTCTACATTAAATCTGCACTTAAAATTTTACTAAGCTATTATTACATAGTTGATAACACAATTCAAATCTTCGCGTATATTATTAATCAGTTCTATAGTATTATACTAATTTAGCTGTAAAACCCCTGAAATAAACGTTACAAATGTATTTGCCAACCATAATGGTGACATGGGCCCCACCTTTATTGGGTGATAACGATACCTATTAGAATGGGTCGGTATCGGTTGAGCCATCGACCTATAATGGCTTATTTATTATCTACCATGTTCCCCTAACCAAATTATTGAATAAAGAAGATGCAAATTTAATATATATGCATTTTAAATAATTCAAATGTTACAAAAATATAAAACAAGAGCTAAGTACTGCAATGTTTTTATTTTAAATTATGAAAAATTTGTAGTTTGAATTTATTCAAATGGAATGTATTTTCAACCGACTTTCAAAAAGAAAGAGGTTCTCAATTCGTCAGTATGTTTTTTTTGATGTTTTTGTGTGTATAATACGCGATTACTCCTTCAATTCTAAACGGATTCGAATGATTTTTTTTGTAATCGGTAGGATACATTTTCGAGATGGTTCCATTGTAATTTCATCGAGATGTGATAAGTATCTCCGGAGATATGACGATAAACGTCTCAAACTGGCTACCGAAATTGACTCGCAGGGCATGGAAGTCGGTTGTTTTAGTTTTTAAACTATCTTAATTATTATAAAATACCTAATCAGCATCTAGTGACGAATGTACTGTATGGAAATAAATATTGTTGTTACGGTAAACAATATTCCCGCCAAATTTTCTTCGTTGCTATTGGATGTGCTATAGGTTTATCGTACATTTCTTGACAGCTTGTCATTAAAGACGTGTTCTCTTCTACATGTAATTCTTTAAAATGGAAGTAAAAAATAAAAATATTGCACCATTTCCTTAACCCCTGACGCAAAAAGAAGGGGTGTTATATGTTTGACGTGTGTATGTGTGTTTATGTCTGTGGCATCGTAGCGCCCTAACGGCTAAACCGATTTTATAAACCGTAGGTGTCTTGATCGAGAGTGTTCTTATCTTTGATTCAGCATTTTTCTAAATGATGACGCTATGAAATAAACTTTCGTAGCTCTGATATATTCGTAATTTGGTACTCTTACTTTAACAATATTGAAAGAGCTGAGTTGCGTTGACCTGCTCCTGGTACATCACCCGGAATCTACTGAATACTCAACTCCTCAACAACTTACAGCAGAGATGTCGAGTTTGAGCTCATGGTCATGAATGGGCTTAATTAACAGACTATACATAGATCTGTCGGTGGTGGTTTTAAATTTTGAATTTAATTATTATTAATACGATAGAACGTCTATGATAGAATGTCTATGCGGGTAAAATCGCGGGGCACAACTAGTATACATATATATTTATAAATAATGCAGCTGACGCCGCGGAGCATAGCTTTACGAACCATAATTATAGTAGCGACTGAACTACAGACATTATTTAAGCTAAACTTATATAATACTCTAACTTATATTGGCATAACATAATAAATTACATCAAAAGGCAATCACGTTACATTTAGTTCTCTAGAGATTACAACGACAATAAAAGCCACAATAAAAGTACAACAATTCACAAGGTCGCCGTCACAGTGGAATTGATCGAAGTTAATCAAAAGCTACTTACTCTACTAGTGATGGGCATGGAAAACAATATACAATAGTGGAACTATATCGCACATTACGTCCACTTACACACCTGTGATGTATCACTGATGAAACTTTTTTTATGTTAGTTTTTTTAGTGGTAGAAAACCTGTGTGTTTATTATGATGAGTCATTATTACGTGCACAGTCGGGGGGAGATTATTAAACGTATACAATTTTATCTTCGTTGCGTTTTTGTTGCGGATATTTTAAGTCTGACAATTATACGACACCCAACCATAGCATGCAATGGAAATTGGCTTTTTTTTTAACGCTACTATTATAGCGTCTCTAGCGTCGAATTGATACGAAATAGCCCCCAATTATCCACGAACTGCTCATATTTAGTTGTTCGTCTTCGGCGCATTTAGTAAGTAATTTAGATTAATCTTTTTTTTTACTAGTTTGCCGCCATCTTATTTCGTCTCTACCAGTCAAAATTAACGTCGGCAATCCGCGCGAAGAGAGAAAGGAATCAATCACACTCCTTGGATTGAAAAACAGTGAAACTCTTTGTTAAACTATGTCGACATGATTATTAGTAACGTACAACATCAATAAATAACTGCTGTAAAAAACGGCTGCAACACGGCATCGTTACATTTTTTGTTACCGAAAACATTAATGTTTGTAAAGTAAAGGTTCAAAACATAGAGTACTTACATTATAAATACGGGCAGTTTAAAGTAAAATTGAGAGTTAAACTGCAGTAAAATTGAAAGTTAAACACCAATATTATCATTTCGAAAATATAACTAAAATAACCGGCCAAGTGCGTCGGGCCACGCGCACTGTAGGATTCCGTAGTAGCCTGTTATTCAATGCAAGTCTTTACCGTTATAAAGTCGTTATAAACAAGCAACTATGTACTCCGTCATTGTCAATTTAAAGGATTTATTCTAAGGATTTTGTATTTGGTACAAAATTATCCAATACCCAAGATCAACGACTATTACTGCTAAACTAATAAAGTTATCTAAGCCGCTATAGTTTTCCTTTAAAGTTCATGAAATGCGCTATTATTACGAATTTTTACAGATTTTTCAAGCCAGCAGTTTAGCTTTCAGAGGGGTGGGGGACGCCTTATTGGAACAAAAATTTGCACTTTAAACTTTAATATTTCGTAAATGAAGCATTTAATCGAAAAATGGTATGAGCAACTCTTAATAATAAAAAAATGTTTTTAAAGACCTATTCAACGATAACCACACAATGGGGTAGACGATGAAAAAAAAATTCATCCCCACTTCTCATATAGGGGAGCTACCCTAAAAAAAATATTTTTCAAAATTTTATTTCTGCACTATGTCGGCGTAATTGATATACATAACCCCACAAAATAACAGCTTTCTAGTATTAACGGTCTCTTATCAAAACCCCGGACCGTCAGACAGACAGACAAACAGACGGACATGACGAAACTATAAGGTTTCCTTGTCAGGACTACGGAACCCTAAAAATGAGGGTGCGTAGAAAGCTACGCGTTAGAAGTGAAACCAAGTTCATTCAATTTATTTCACAACATCACTATTTTATTTTGTACAACTCCATGTGTTGAACTTAACGAGACTAATGCCCGTATTATAACAAATACGTCTTCGTAGTTACGCCGTTCTACAATAGAGGGCTTTTATAAATATAAAATATAAATGACACTTACGTCATTTCCGTTGATTTGGACCGTGACGCTACGTCACTTCCGTCAAATTTTGCGTCCCTGTGCGCCTAAAGAAGTTACACTTCAATAAAAAATTACTAAAAATATGATAAATGCGAAAGTCCATTTGTATACTTGTTTGTTTGGGACTTCTTTATGGCCAAACGGCTTTAGCTAAAATGTTGCACATAGATAGTCATTATTATGGATTAGGACACTTTTTAACATGGCCAAAGCCGCGGAACACAATCCTTAATGATATGGAGTGTATTTATTAAAATGAAAATTTAGGCATATTTGCAAAAATATTGTTCCTGAAATGTTTTATAAACCTACGATATAAAAATGCATTGCTCGTTTCCGAGCAATGCATTTTACCGCTATTTAGCGGGTATACCATTGTCGACAGCATTTCTAAATAGAGTAGTGGTCGTATTCATAAAGATTTTGATGAACGCATAGCGGTAGATTTGACACTAGTAATTTCAATAAAGTATTGTTTTGAATAACCCTATGCGTTCACGAGCACTGTGCTGTGAGACATCATAGTGTTGTTTGTGAATACGGGGGTAAGCGTCAGGGAGGCAACCAACGGTAAATATTGTTGGCAAATATATTTGCGCCCTAAATTAATATATTGAGACCAAGTTATGAGCAATAAGATTTTTTGAAGACCTTTAAATATTTCTGTCAATTATCGCTAAGCGCGTAATAAAACTTAAATATAGAAGTTATCTCACAAGTTTCAATAGAGTAAGTGCTCCGTATTTCTGATCAATAATCTAAATTTTGAAAAGAAACACACGAGACGTCGGACCTTTGAGAAATAAATAACATGGCTACCCTAAAAATGGAAAGTTATTTATTTCATTGAGGGTAGAAATAAACCTTTCTAAATAATACAATTTCCAGTTGCTTCCTCCTCCTAAAATATCACCTTATGTTGGTTGAATTTTTGATAGGTATTGTTTTTCTTTCCGTCCCATGACCATCAAAAAAGGCGACCTAATTTTGTGAAAATTTTGGTGTAAAGTCTATTTTCTAGACGGCTGTAATCCAGCGTTCAGAATCATTCGTATCGGTGTAAAATCGACGGAGTAATCGCGTAACATAGACACAAAAAAAACATACAGACGAATTGAGAACCTCCTTTGTTTTTGGAAGTCGGTTGAAGAAATAGAAAGAGGGATGCTTAGGTGGTTTGAACAAATGTTTAAACCACCTAAGAACCACCACTGATTAATTACGAACCGTAGACAAAATAGAACTAGTTTTGGAGAAAAATAGCAACATGGATTTGCACAAACAGATGTTTACTGCAGCGCCCCCTGGTGAGTTGACACCGTAACACCTATTTAAAAACATGCACCAATCAAACACGAACCAATCATTGAAAACTGCATCAAAATCGGACTAGTCGTTTTGAAGAAACATGGTAGCATCGATTTGCACCAACAAATGATTACTGCAGCGCCCCCTGGTGAGTTCTTACCGTAACACCTATCTCAAAACATGCACCAATTACACCTGAACCCATAACTGAAAACTGCATCAAAACGGGCTAGTAGTTTTGGAGAAAAATAGCAACATGGATTTGCACACACAACAAACAAACATCTTCTCACCCCAAACGCATATACAGTATCCGTTTAGAAAATGTCAGGTATGGCTATGCGATGATAAATAAAAAAGACTGACAGTAAAGTTGTACAGGAGTTTTCTTAGGAGATTTCTATCTTGCTATTTTAGTCAGCCTGTCTACACTGCTTAGGCCTGAATTCCTCTGTCGCTGACGTCGGTCGCGTACATACGCGGCGCGTAGCAACTCGCGCGCCGCTGATGTCAGCGTAACAGTGTGGTGCTATATAGAACACAACGTATATTCGTACGCGCGACCGACGTACGCGACCGACGTCAGCGACAGAGGAATTCAGGCCTCATAGCGTTCTATAGCGCGTCAGTCGACCGACGTACGCGGCGCTGACGCGCGAGACCGACGCGCGCCATACGCGACGCGTAGCAACTCGCGCGCCGCTGATGTCAGCGTCACAGTGTGGTGCTATATAGAACACAACGTATATTCGTACACGCGAGCGACGTCAGCGACAGAGGAATTCAGGCCTTACACTTCGCTTCGCGCCGGATGCACACCCTTATTTACAGACCAACAAAAGCTCATCACGGTTGCCTAAATATCGACTGGGTATCACTTCCGGTCACAAAATAAATATTTGGTTCGAATATCGCGTTTAATATCCGGCGCGTATCCGTTTACGATGGTTTTTATAATCAATGTGTTAATGTATTGTATTTTACTGTCATACCTACATAGACATTAAAACCCACATAAATAGAATTTTGCAAAGGTGGGACACAGAACAGATGAAAAATATTTGTCTGTGTAATTCTAATATTCTGTGAGTAAAGAAAATGTTTACTACGTAGTACATATTATATTTGTTTGTTCCGTAGCAAATGCTACGTACGCTACGCATATGGTATTAGAGGCTACGAAACTGCGTAGCACTATATGTTTGAATGAGAAGCCTTCCCTTGCTACGAACACGATATTACTTGTATATACACTGGTTCTCTTACGTATATTAATTAATTCCGCTTATTAGCACCTAAACCTATACGTAACAATTACGTCAATTCCTCATTTGCAGGCATACCGTAACCAACGAGCCCCATTTCTAGGCAAAGGTCTTCCTCGTTGTATGATTGTTAACAAATAAGTATATTGAAATGTAAATTACATATTCATTTAGTTTTGTTTCAGTTAAACAATATACATATCATAGTTATTACTACAAAAATGTTTCTATCATATTAAAAGTAGTTTACCACCATCAAGTAGAAATTTTACAAGTAACATAATTACGATTTCGAATAATCACCACGACAATGTTCTTTAGAAAATTAACGTCATAACATCTATCTAAGAACCACCACTGATTAATTACGAACCGTTTAAAGACAAAATCGAACTAGTTTTGGAGAAAATTGGCAACATGGATTTGCACAAATAAATGTTTACTGCATCGTTCCCTGGTGAGTTGACACCGTAACACCTATTTAAGAACATGCACCTATCAAACACGAACCCATAACTGAAAACTGCATAAATTTCGGACTAGTAGTTTTGAAAAAAAATGACAATATCGATTTGCACCAACAATAGATTACTGCAGCGCCCCCTGGTGAGTTGTCACCGTAACACCTATCTAAAAATATGCACCAATTACACCCGAACCCATAACTGAAAATTGCATTAAATCGGACTAGTAGTTTTGGAGAAAAATGACAACATGGATTTGTACACATGAACAAACAAACAAACATCCTCTCACCCCAAATATATACAGTCTCCGTACCGTCGTGGGTAATAATAAATTATGTGTAATTATGTACTTTATTAGTTTTTTTACCGCTTTAATGCTCGTACGCTAGTTGAGGTATGCCTAATCAAACTACTATTTCTCATTTAGATCTTCCTTGGAACTTAGGTTAGGCCCATGAGCTCAATAAAATTCTATTCTATACATAAGCGTTTGTATTTTCAAAGCTTATTCAAGAACAGCCTGTATTATTCGTAAATGTATAATCTCTTATATCTGTCCATCTTAATGAAAATTTCGCAATTTGAGTTTGTAAAGCTTTTTCAAGAGCACACTTCACAGGATCAGCGATGTTTGATAGAGATTTGGTTTACAAAGCCTGACAGGTATCAAATTGATCAAACTTCACTGTTATCTGACGAGATCCATGAAAATAATGTACCTTACGGAGATTAATGAACCTATTGTTATTTATTTCTTAAGTACTGCTTTAACCATGAAATTTACTTGAGCGAGAAACATTTGAAAGTCAGAAGAATTGAATATTGTTTCTCTCTTTTGTTTTTTTCGTATACGGAGAAATATATGTTTTTTATTTATTAAAATGCATTACTATATTATCTGGGGGGGCGGGGCGGTCGAGGAGCCAAAAGTGAATGGCCCTTCGGGCTTTAAGATCTTCCTTGAAGATTTAGCGGGAGAGTTTATCCGAAATTGAACTGCACTGCAGACTCAATGGGCCAGCTTCTAAATTCTGGTGCGTGGAGTCAAGGTGTTAACATGAGACCCCGCGGTTGTGGACTGTATTTGAATAGGTATCCTGTTAGGACTGGTTCGCGGTGCGGTATATATAGGTACTATGCAAGTTGGCAGCCGAAATATAGGTACGGACGGAAATAGAGAGGATGCACGCCTACCTTGAAGTGGTGGTTTCCTTTCTAGCTTCTCTCTTGTTGAGCGGGCCAGTTGGCCTGCTGGCTTCCTTCGTTTAATATTGCGTTGCCGTGTTGTGTTGAAAATGGCGGCGATCACCGCGTGCGCGAGGCGCACTGCGATGGGTTTAATTTTGCACACAAATGTACCACAACACTTATTATTATAGTTTAGTATTATATTTTGTTGTTTACGTTGCGCGGATTCACGTTTAATCGCGGGGATAACTAGCGAGCTAGTTTTCTTCGATGGCGGCGGCGCGGGAGCTTCTTTTTGAATGTGATGCGTCTTCGACACACACGGCACTCGCTGCGTTATCGTGCGAGCGAGATAGATATTAGCAGGCGTGCATGCGTGAAGGAGATAAAATATAGGTTGCGGATGGAATACAGGAAAGGGAAATGCTGCCAACTTAACATAGACAGTTAGAATCTTAAGATTACTTGAAGCAAAATAATTGACTTGAAAATGGCGTAAACATCTCCCCCGGCCTTAAAGGGTTACCTTTAAAAATTAAAGTTGCGGATGCGGAAATTTAAATGCGGGTACTTAACTAAACTATAAGCTATATGAAATGCAGAGCATTGCTCCACACAAATTTATTGATGTGGCAATGGGCACAATCGAACAACTGGGCGCACAAAGCTCCCCTTACTAGTTCTCACTGTAACTACACGCGTTGTACCATCCTTCGAAGGATGAACAGCTTCTACTACACCGAGAGGCCAAGCAAGCGGCGGCGCGTTGTCGACTATGATAACTACTACTGATCCCAACTGGATCGGGGTGGATGGTATGATCCACTTGGCTCGAGATTGCAATTGATGCAAATACTCGACTCTCCATCGCTGCCAGAACGACTGGACCATACTATTTAATAGCGAATGCCTCTCAATCAAATTAGATTCTACGTGAGGCGCGGGTAATGAAAATAATGGCGCGGTGTGAAGAAAGTGAGCCGGCGTGAGCGCAGTCGGCTCATCGGGATCACTACTTAAAGCGGTGAGTGGACGCGAATTTACTAACGCTTCGATTTGAGCTAGCACTGTTAAGAGTTCCTCATAAGACAGTATCTGCTGACCTATAACCTTGAAGAGATGAGACTTCACAACCTTCACCATGCTCTCCCAGCATCCGCCAAAATGAGGGCTAACTGGTGGAATCTGCTTGACGTCAATCCGACTTTCTGAGAGTTCATGATCAAGGTGCGGTTTGAATTCATCTAGGAACTTATACAGGTCACGCAGATATGACCTGCATCCTATGAAATTTGTAGCGTTGTCAGTGTATAGACACTGAACAGGACCGCGGCGTGAAAGAAACCTCTTGAATGCAGCGAGGAAATTAACCGTACTCAACTCCGTGGCTATCTCAATATGCAAACAACGCGTAGTGAGACAGGTAAATATACAGAGCCATGCCTTACGGCTTTTGACGCCTCTGCCACGCACAGGTGTGTATGAAATCGGACCTGCAAAATCGCAGCCTGTATGCGAATACGGCTTGTCAACCTGGTTGACGCGAAATGCGGGCAAATCCGCCATCATTGGAAATGATGGGCGCGGCTTTGCTCTGAAACAAGTATTGCACTTGTGTATGCGGTGACGAATAACTCGCCGCGCGGCGAGTATCCAATAATGATGCCTGAGTAAGGACATCAGGAGTTCGGGGCCAGCGTGCAAATGCTTTCTGTGATGATAATCAATTATCATATCTACCACGTGGTCGTGTCGCGGAAGAACACACGGGTGTTTTTGCGCATAACTGATATCAGCATTTGACAAGCGGCCACCAACGCGAATGATGCCGTTTACATCCAAAAACGGATTTAATTTTTGTAAAGCGGGCGAACAATTTTGTTTTAATTTTAATTTATTTTTGTCGTCAGCGAAGTGGACACGTTGAAGTGCGAGTATAGTTTTAGTTTCAGCAAATTCTAAGTCTGAGCGACTTACGGTCGATTTGCGCGGTAATAATTTTAACGTTCGATAAACAAAAACAACAATACGTAAAAGCTTCGACCACGAAGATATACGATTGGCGAGTTCATAAACTGGCGATTCGGTAGCGGGTACAGTCACAGTATGTGCAAGCGGTTTTTGTTCTGGCACTTCACCGACGTCATCACGACAAAACTCTGCGATAGGCCACTCTGCTGGACTTTTCGAAGCCCACGGCGGTCCCGAAAACCATAGCGGGTGATTTATAAGCATCGCGGGAGATAGACCGCGCGATAAGCAATCGGCAGGATTTTCAGTCCCTGCTACGTGATGGAAACAACTTGCCGGTAAGTTGTCAACAATCATGACAACGCGATTGGCAACAAACGTTTGCCAGCGGTGCGGTGATGAGTTGATCCAGCAAAGAACAACCTTTGAGTCAGTGAAGGCGAAGACATTTGCTATTTTGTATCGCGGTTGAAATATATCAATCACTTTACGCATCAATTTTGACATAAGGACTGCAGCACACAACTCCAACCTTGCAGTCGAAAGTGTTTTGAGCGGCGCAACTTTGGATTTTGAGCACACGATTGTAACAGTTCTACTGTCACCGACGGCAACTTGGAGGTATACAACAGCACTGTAAGCGCGTTCACTAGCGTCAGCAAACCCTAACAGGTTAGCAACGCTGCCCTGAACTACTCCCAGGTGTCGCGGTATACGCACTTCGTTTAGCGCCGGCAACTCGTTACAAAACTGTGACCAAAGTGCTATTATGCGTTTTGGAGGCGTGTCGTCCCAGTCACATTTCAATAGCCAAAGCTCCTGTATGAGAAGCTTAGCATGCAATATGACAGGAGCCACTAAACCTAGGTTATCCCATAGGCGCGCGACAGCGGATAATATTATGCGTTTAGTACATCCCGTTTCAGGTGCGGCAACTCTGAATTTAAAAACGTCGTCCGACCTGTCCCAATGTGTACCCAGTATTTTCTGCGGTGTGGCACCCCTATCGATCTCGAGATCTGAGGAGGCTCGATGCGATGCGGGTATTTCACGTAAAACGGTGGCGGAGTTGCTGGTCCACTTGACAAGGTCAAATCGACCGCACTTGAAAAGTTCAATGAGCTGGATGCATGCGGCAACAGCGACAGCTTCATCATTTAGCGACGAGTCATCTGACATTATACTGAAGCATACATCATCCATGTACGTCGAACTATATGCAATCGCAGCAGCTGTAGGAAACTTATGCTTCTCGTCAGCGATGAGTTGATGAATTACTCGGACAGCGTGGAATACGCTGGATTTTGTCCCAAAAACAACTCTATTAAATTCAAAAACCGATATTGGGTCTTGCGGGTTAAATCTAAAAAGAACTCGCTGATATTTACGATCGGATTCGTGCATGCCGATCTGTAAGAACATCTGACGACAGTCAGCAGAAATCGCGATTTTAAAAAGGCGGAAATTCAAAAGGATGCAATTAAGATCACCCTGTAGATTAGGTCCGGCATGCAGTATTTGATTAAGTGACAACCCGGTACTTGTCCTACTGCTGGAATCCAGGACCATGCGCACCTTAGTCGTCGTCTTGTCGTCACGGCGCACGCAATGATGCCGTACAAAATAGGATGCGGCGGGAGAAACTTTATCAATAGGTCCTATTTCGCTAATATAGCCCTTATCGACATAATCACGAATGATATCGTCATAGGCGGCGCGCAGTATACTCGACGACTCCAACTTCCTTTCTAAACACAAGAAGCGTCTATATGCGGTGGAGTACGAATTACCTAATTTATAAACATCGTCACTAAACGGTAAAGCGACGGTGTACCTACCACTAGCATCGCGCGTAGTGGTGGCGCGGAAATGATTCTCACATTCAAGGTCATCTTGACTGTGGGCGGGCGGAGCGCAAACCTCTTCGAGAACCCAAAACCTTTTAAGAAGGTTGTCCAAAGATGGCTGCTCGACGACGGCGCAGCAAGCCGATGTCGACTTTATTTTATGTTTAGGTAATAATACAGGAGCGGAACCCATAATTATATACCCTAAAACTGTTTCAATAGCGGGCGGCATTCCATTCACACTGTTTTTAACCATGCCAGGTAGTAACAGGTGAGAGAAAATATTAGCACCTAGAAGTACTTGCACTCCAGAGGGCGTAGCGAACGTACTGTCCGCGAGCGGTAGCGATTGAATGTGCGCGAACGCAGATTCGTCAACGGGAACCGATGGGAGGTTATCCGTGATGCGGTCGACAACAAGTGCCGAAACGTCATAATGAACGTTCGAATTAGAAAAGCGTGAATATATTTTAAAGTCCGTGGAGCCCTTAATATCGTTTTCAGACCCACCGAAACCTTTAACAGTCATTTGAGTATTTTTATTGTAACTCAAACCTAATAGCGAGCAGCATTCATTTGTTATGAAGTTACTTTGCGATCCCGTGTCTAGTAAACACTTGACTAAATGCTGTCGTCCCTTACTATCGTAAATTACAACTTGAGCCGTTGACAATAGTATCGTTGTAGGACGCATACATTGCGTGCTGTGAACAGTACGACTCGAATCGTTCGGAACTGGCGCAGCAATGGATGTGTACAGTGACGATACGATCGCGGCGTGTGTAGGAGCGGGCGATCGTGCTCGAGGCGCGAGGTTCGCACCGGCCGCGGCGCTGCCCACTGGCATAGCGCGTAAGTCGCGTGACCTAGTCGGTGCGGGTTCGAATGCCGGCGCGGTCGATAATCTATTATCGTGCGATTGCGATGCGGTTTGATTATGTGAGGTATTAAAGTGCAATAAGGAGTGATGTTTTTGTTGACAACTACGGCATTTAAAATTTGAGTTACATTCGCGGGCTTTATGTTTTAAACTAAGGCAATTAATGCATGCGTAATGATCTTTGACACATTTAAATCGAGCGGAGGGCGTTAATTCGTTGAATTTAGGACATTTATATAGGTGATCATGTGCAAAGTTGTCACAAAGACATTTCTTGTGAGAAGCGGAGACTGCTACATAAGCCTGAGGGTTAGGTACATGGCTTCGCGGTTTATTTGAAGTATTATTACGAGAAGAATTTGAAGCACTTGTACTAGATTGCATGTTGTGGTATATTCTATACTGTCCTCTAATGAAATCTGTCAGTTGAACGAAAGTAGGTAGCTTCACATCGCGATATTGTGACTCAAACGCACGGACCGTGCCTTCGTCTAACTTCTTTAACGCGATCTGAAGCAATATGAAGTCAGATAAATTATCTAATTGCAAGTTATTTAATGCACTAGCGGCAGTGACAAATTGATCTAAAAATAATTGCAATTTAGAAGAAGTATCGTTGCCGCTCAACTTGAGATTTATCATCTGATCTAAGTAGGTAGATGCGAGCGTGCGAGTGTCTTGATACCTATCTTCGAGACACTTTATTATCATATCATAATTATCTGCGCATGGCGTTATGCCTGAGAACACAGCTTGCGCTTTCTTTGAAAGCTTACCTATTAAATAATACAACCTCTCAGCGTTTGTCAGCATTGGATTGTCGTGAACCATGGATCTAAAACCAGCGTAGAATAAGAGCCAGTTTCGAATATCCCCGTCAAACGTCATTATTTCAATTGGCGGCAAAGATGGCATTCTACATCTTAAACCCGAGCGGTCAACTGAAGCTTTGCGATCTAGATCAGAGTCTAAGTCAACCTTGGAAGGTGAAGGTTCAACACGTTTTAAAACACGCTTGATGCGGCAATACATGTCTTCAAATGAATTCAAACACTGATAATTAGGCTTGCTAGTAGGGTCGCTTTTTAGCAATGCGCGATTGTACTCATTAACTATATCTCGATACTCAGACCGTATATCGTCTAAAGTCACGACAGAGCATAAGAAATGTTCTAAACATTCTTCGCTTGTGTGTGCGGTTTTCGAGTTATCATAAACGATCTGAATATACTCAAACAATGTGTCTCTTTTAGTTTCTAAGAGAACGACATCTCTGTCTAATTCGTCGTCGGCCTTTTTTGTCGGCGGCATTTTGACTAACGAGTGTTATTAACTAATATGTACCTACTTGAATGAAATATATCTACCTATTTGCGATAGTTGCAATGCCGGCCGGCCGGCTATCGCCGATCACAGCGCGGTAAAATAAATAGGAGGTAGACAACAGAATTATGTTGAGAGCGAGCGGTAGTAAGTAGATAGAAAATATAATTTTACGTAGGTACGTACGATTTGTTTGAGTGCGGAATATGACGAGACAATTTACGACTTGTATTAGGTTAGTATAAAAGATACGTAATTTATTTATGATATGATATAGTTTAATAGTTAATTAGGTATGCGGTTTATATTATTTTTTAAGTTGTTTTTATCAAACGGACAGGTAACACTTTAGTGGGCGAGTTTAAGATTGAAAGAAGTAGAACTAATGCGGGTTTAAGCTAGACGAATCTAGGCTTAATAATTACGATTTTAAGCTAGACGAATCTAGACTTGAAGCGGGTGTAGGTTATACTAATATATACCTAGATAGCGGTGGAAACTAGACGAATCTAGTCCTAATGCGGGAGTAAGTTAGACAAATCTAGACTTAAAATAGCGGAGATTCCCGAGGATCAAATAAAGTGAATCCGGCGTCGAAGTACCAAAAATGGGGGGGCGGGGCGGTCGAGGAGCCAAAAGTGAATGGCCCTTCGGGCTTTAAGATCTTCCTTGAAGATTTAGCGGGAGAGTTTATCCGAAATTGAACTGCACTGCAGACTCAATGGGCCAGCTTCTAAATTCTGGTGCGTGGAGTCAAGGTGTTAACATGAGACCCCGCGGTTGTGGACTGTATTTGAATAGGTATCCTGTTAGGACTGGTTCGCGGTGCGGTATATATAGGTACTATGCAAGTTGGCAGCCGAAATATAGGTACGGACGGAAATAGAGAGGATGCACGCCTACCTTGAAGTGGTGGTTTCCTTTCTAGCTTCTCTCTTGTTGAGCGGGCCAGTTGGCCTGCTGGCTTCCTTCGTTTAATATTGCGTTGCCGTGTTGTGTTGAAAATGGCGGCGATCACCGCGTGCGCGAGGCGCACTGCGATGGGTTTAATTTTGCACACAAATGTACCACAACACTTATTATTATAGTTTAGTATTATATTTTGTTGTTTACGTTGCGCGGATTCACGTTTAATCGCGGGGATAACTAGCGAGCTAGTTTTCTTCGATGGCGGCGGCGCGGGAGCTTCTTTTTGAATGTGATGCGTCTTCGACACACACGGCACTCGCTGCGTTATCGTGCGAGCGAGATAGATATTAGCAGGCGTGCATGCGTGAAGGAGATAAAATATAGGTTGCGGATGGAATACAGGAAAGGGAAATGCTGCCAACTTAACATAGACAGTTAGAATCTTAAGATTACTTGAAGCAAAATAATTGACTTGAAAATGGCGTAAACATTATCTAAGCCAATTATCAGTGAAAAGGTTTATCAGAAAGTTTTATTAATTAGACAGACATGTCTGTCAAATTAATAAATATGGAATAACATTACGTCTCTAAGTAATATTCCGTTAGTATGTTATATTAATTAGAGACAATAATTGATGTTGACTATTAACGGTTTCTTTTCAAGGTTAAGTAAATTTTCAACAAAGATCCATACCATAGATTTACTAAATATAATTTCACAGGTGGTAGGAGCATTATATCAATGTTCCGCCTGACTTGCTACCGAAAATTAGCTTGCCACTATCAAGGAGGATATCTGCCGCCATAGCCTAACAGTGTTACGGTAGCAGCAGCACATAGCCCTTGAAAATTGGACCATTCTAGGTCTAGCGTGTTCACCATCCTCAACCACATCATCGCTTAACACTAGACAAGATACCTAGTAAACAAACGCTTATTAAAGTTTTTTTTTAAATGATAGGATATATCAGATAGTTTTAAAAATCACTTTACGTATATACATCAGGCATTTTGTTATAAAATCTTCATTTTCACGTCATACTCTCAAAAGAATTTTATACCAGTCCTGTATAATAAAATTCTATAAAGATGAAAGATAACCTCCCAGTATGTTCACGAAACCGCACCTCGAAACCTCTATGCAAAGAAAGATAAATAAGAGACCGGGCACAAAGGACTGCATTAAATTCCCGCCCGTAAACAAAGGGATTAGTTTGTTATTCTCGTCCTCGTGAGACTAATATGACGCAAGACAAAAAAGCGTTTAAAATAAACAATTCATCGACGTAGAACTTGAGTAGAATAAGATGCTTTATATCCTTCGGTAGTAAAAGGAACTTTTTTAATCATCATTATGACGCGATGTACCGCGGCACTGAGGCGGTATAGAAGGTACCGCCACTGTGAGAATCTGAAAAAAGTTTGAAATAAGTTTTTTGACGGGCCTCCAACGTTTGCTCACAACTGCAATTTGAGGAAAAAGTATAAAATATTAATTAAACTTTATGTTGATACAATCTATAAATATATATAAAAATCTGTGTTCTTATATTTTTACGATTTTTGTCGATAACACAGAACAATCGAAAAGCAAATGTGTCTTTTTACCAGAAAAATTGTGTGAAATGTTTTGCTATCATTTTTATTTATGTAGGTATTTAGGGCTAAAATTATGAAGGAACCTGTAGCAAGAGTAAAGTAGACAGTAAATTGTATAGCAATAAATAATAAGGTAAAGTTTAAAATGGGAAACGAAAAAAAATTTATCTAATGACTTTCATGAGGCTCGTGTTTGTCCAAATAAAGGTACGCACACACCGCGGCGTCCTGCGTCCTGCGTGCGCGATCTCAGTACATTTCAATTGTTTTCGCGATCAGAAAATAAATTAAATGTACTGAGATCGCGCACGCAGGACACAGGACGCCGCGGTGTGTCCGTATCTTAACTGCATATATTTAAAGCATTATTATAAGGCTAAAGATCCAATTTAAAATGATTTTGGTATTACGTTTGCACATTGTACGTCGGTCTTTTTTGTCGTAAGTAATTTTATAACCGTTCTTTCTCACGCCTGTCTCAAATCAGTTGATTCGGGCATAATACGATTTCAGGCGGTGTATTAATGTGTATTTATAGTGGTCTTGTCTATCTATCTAAAATGTCTACGTAATTATACTTGGCCATTTAGCCGACATATATCTTAATTACATATCGTTCTATCAACGTACTATGAGCTTAACATTTTTGGAGGTTCACAATTTGGTGAGTGAGCTGCACTAGTCTCTAGTTTTCTAGCCTATAGAATTGGGGCCCTAAACTGAACTATAGCATTCTATTTTACTTTTATAAACTTAAATGTAAGTACAGCAAGAGTAGTGTGGGACGCCCTATGACAAATTGGAGCGATAATTTTTTTTTTTTAATTTCATTCGGAAAACGTACAGTGATACTTAAAGGTAAAAAATAATCTGAATAATGTCTAATCACTATTTACAAGTTTTCGCATATATACATTTAAATGCTTGCTATCTTAATACATATATAATATATATATAAATATATATTCAAACGTATTCAAACGGTCTATGTCCAGCAGTGGACGGAAATTGGCTGATAATAAAAAAAATATAATGAATATAACTACTTATACAACATAGAACAGTCAGGGAGTCACTTCGTCCCTTCAGACTATATTCAAATGTGTTAATTTTGTTAACGTGTAAAAGTAATTGCATAACATTTCGCAACATTTAAATCTAGTCTGTTAAGACTGCAGTATTCTTCAAATCTATCAATATCTTGTTGCAACAATTACTTGCATAATTTATTTTCTTTCTTTAAACAACTTAAAAATAATAACCTAATGACAATATCAAAATTATATAAACTACAATAATAATATCTATACTACAATTAAAGACCTAGATCTAGATCGCTACCTGCCGGTAATGTTCCCAAAAACCTAGCGACGTTACCTCGTTGTATAGCTAGGCTAATACGTTGGCCGAGGTAAGCGCCAGCTCTTTGGTCACGGGTGATGTCAATTAGGCGTCTGGACAACTCCTTAACAAAACTTTGGGCATCTCGACCCCATGGGCCCATTGTTTCGACCCCAAACGGAAGAAATAGGTATCCATCACCAATAGTAGCATATTTCCTCCGTTTTTCTGCAGCATCCGCTGCCGCGCCCGCTGACCGTGAGGTCCCGCATATGTGGGACGCCGCTAATGTGTCAGCACATGTGGCATCCCACACCAATGGACTTCCTCGACACCATGGCACTAACGTCATACCGTCGGGCCTCTTACCATCGTCACGTGATATACCGTTCGGCTCTAATATAGCCGACACGTTCACGGTGGCAAGGGCCCGACGGATGACGTCGTTTATTGTGGCGTGGCGTGAGAGACGCCCTGCACTGCGACGGTATGACAGGCCGTGGTGGCCTAATCTGTCCACCTCACTGCCGCAGTGACAATTGTGAGGTTCCGTCCTAGAGATGTCCAGACGCAACCCTATGGCAATAGAAAAACTTTCATTGTCCATTAGGGTACCAATGTTGGATGAAGGTAGTGCTTGTAACCAATAACAAGATTCTCGTTCGCGCGTGGCAAGGAGACGAGCCCGGGTTTTGTTATCAACACTTTTGTCTAAAATTTGTTTTTGTACAATTTTACAAAGGGGCTCGTCCCATTGCCTTTGCGAACTAAGATTTTTTGGTAGAACCTCATTTGGACAAGCCAAAGACCAGGCCGTTCTACCATCTTCCAAAGATTCTATTGAAATTTGGGATTCTGAATTTGAAATTATTCTCTTAAAAAGAACCAAAACACTGTTGGCAGAAGATAGAAAGGCCGGTAATGAAACACTGGAAATTTTGTGAATGCCAATTGCCTCCAAGCCAAATAGGTAGAGAGGTCTGACACCATGAAATATCTGGAAGTGAACAATTTAGAATTTGGCTTAAAACATTTTTGATCGCGTCATCCAAGCTTAGTAGTAAAGAAATGTGGTTCCAAAGAGGGCAACATCGTAGTATATACGTAAATTTTGGCACAAAAACACAAAATCGAATGAGATGAAAAGCCATGTGGTTGTGAACTTTAGTGAGACGTTCAGACGTATCTTCAAATTTTTGACGTTGTTCATCAACAAAATCTGGGAATGACTCTGAGCTTCTAGGAGGCGCAAACTTTTACTGGTCAATAATTTTAAATTTGGAGCTAAACTGTTAAATTTATCATACAAATTGTCTCTTTTTTCTGAAGGTACAATGTCTGTTATAAATAGTTCACACTTTGAGAAATTTAGTTCTAAACCAATTGATTTAAATCTACCAATTAACAACTGTAAATCTTCCAATACAGTTGTAGCATCGCCTCCAAGGGTCCCGTCATCCAGATACCACATATTTCATTTGGTATTTAGACTCGAGATTATAGGATGTATGGCTAGTCCAAATATGGCTGGTCCAAGAGGGTCACCCTGTTGACAACCTGAGCAAGAATTGATTAAATTATCCCGGTAAAGTATTTTAGAATTCAAACCATAACATTGCCACAGATATTTTAAAGATATTTCATATTTTCTTATATTTCTTTTTTATTTTCTTAAATATCTTCATGTCATCAGCATAGAGTAGGAATTTAGAGTGATGAAAACAATTGCTTATGTCGTTCACAAAGAAGTTGAACAACAAAGGTCCCAATAAGGAGCCCTGGGGCTCCCCAAAAGGCACAAAATTCCATTCCGATGAGTATCCATTGAGTACAACTGCTTGGGAACGGTTTTCTATGTACGACGTAAACCACCTGAATAAATTTCCGTAATTCCGGCAGACAGAAGCTTCTGTAAGAGTATAGAGTGGTCAATTCGGTCGAACGCTTTGCTGTAGTCAGTAAAAATCGAGTCTACTTGCCCCCCAGCATCCATACAGGTAGTCGTGTAATCAATGAATGATAATAAGTTAGAAGTAGTTAAACGATTTCTTAGAAAACCGTGCTGCTTAGCAATAAAAGAGGTTGAAAAACTACTGTAGACCTGTGCATAAACTGCATAAACGTAGCTGGCAGTGACTGGAGGAGAAAAGCTGAAGACAGAGCTCAGTGGCGTGCATCGGAAGAGGCCTATGTCCAGCAGTAGACAAATTTGGGCTGATAATGATGATGATGATGATGAAACTTAAATGAAGCTGAACAGCTAACTGCTGGTAAACAGTAACATAATATGCATAAATAACTAAATTAAAAATAACTAAAATATAATCTCACTTTACATAAAATATCACAACTCATAATATATAATAATCATTCCAATTTCCTATAGACCAATAATTACGATTGCGCCATTACACGGTATGTATCTTTTGTATTCAATTTAAAGGAAACATTGGTATACAAATGTGCTGTTACAAAAGCCTCAGATTTATCTGGTTTACCAATTTACGATAGTAACAAAAATATTATCTTTCGATATAGTTTTCCGCTCGAAAGACGAGAAGTCGCTTGGAAAATATGTTATTTTGATGGAAAGCATAGAACCTATTAAAATATTTTTATGATATTATGGGTATAAAGTGTATCTATAAAAACCTCATTAGATATTATTACGTGTAGAAGTTACCAGATATAAATTGAAATAATATCTTCCTTACAGTATCTATGAAAAACATGCAAGTATGGCTTAGTCTAGCCGCTAAGTCAGCCTTTCGTCTTTACTTACTTACACACTTACGAGTATGTCTGTATTCTGAAACAATACGTTTGTCCTTTGTCCACTGAAATCTTAAATTTAAAATGCATAGTAGAACTAGCTGTTACCCGCTGCTTCGCCCGCGTTATTTGGTTCTTTATGACCTTTGGGTCAAGATCAATGATCTGTTAGGCCTAGGTCACACATTTACAAAATCCCATAAAAAAATGAGTTCCAAACGAGGTCTGCGAGTTTCATGAGACTATGAACTATAGATTAGAGCGTAGCGTCTGGACTCTGAACACCATACTAATAAGAGGAAGAGTAATAAAGGTAAAGAGAAAGAAGGAGGGGGGGAAGAGAGAGCTTCTTTTGCGAAGCTGTCTGTCTGTATTATATTGACGTTGGACGAAACCACGACCTATTGATGTAATAATGGGTACACATAATAATACTTAGTTTAATTCAAATTTCTTTTTACAAATCGCAAATTTTACACTGATCGAAAGCTCAATCGAAAGAAAAACATTACCAAATATTAAGGGTAGTTGCGGTTTTGTTTTTTATCAAGAGTTATCGTGCGGTATCGAAGTGGTAATTTATTATTTATGGCTGCAAGCCATAGCTATTTTTGAACTAAAAATACTTTTCACTATAGACGCAGTTGTCTGTGTGGCTTTTACTCTTTTGTTACAAACCTAGGATGATGGATTCATCATCCTAGTTACAAACACTGAAAAAATTATGACAAAGAGGGACCAAACATTATTTACTTACATTTTTACCCCTGACTCAAAATGAAGGGGTGTTATCAGTTTGACGTGTGTGTATTTGTGTGTATATCTGTTACATCGTGGCGCCTAATCGAAAGTTTTTTTTTTTTTCTTTTTCTTTTTCTTTGTTTTTATTATTTAAAAACAGGTCGGCCGTTTCAAATCTAGCTTTTATCTAGTTGATGACGTTTCGAAAATAATTAACTTCCATGGGTCTGATCAATTCTAAATTCGGTATCCTCTTACTTCAAAGATATTGAAAAAATACTTAAATTTAAAATTTCAAACCACCCCCGACTGATTTGTATATAATTTGTTATACTAATTTGTTCATTGAGACCTTCAAGATTGAAGTGGCAGGAAATTAATACATTTGAGATGTAATAATGATATTACAAGTGTAAAAAGCGTCTTTAGTTTACATTAGTAAATTAACTCGGCCTAGCAAACTGGGCCCAGTAACTCGAGCATTACTCGACTCGCCTTCCACCATTTACATTGGAAAGTAATTGGGCTCAGTAACCTCTGATAATAGTACTGGGCCCAGTTTGTGAAATGAATATATAAAATAAAAAATAGATGGTGGGGAACAACTCGGCCGAGCAATTACGCTCCGCGCGAGACCACTAGACTCGCTCAGTACTCGGCCTAGTTTACTTGCCCTTTCGTTTACGTTGGTCTAGTTCGCCTGCTTTTAATCGCTTGATACTGGACTCGGTTGCCTACTTGACTAATGTAAACTACGCTAAACATACGGCAGCAGAGTGGCGGGTAATTAGTGCACAGAAGTGCCATTTTAATTTTTAGACGTCCGCGGTCAAAGGGCTACGAAAATTGCTATGGTAGTCTCGTCAACCAAAAAAGAACTGATCATATTTAAACTGATGAACGGATTTTCATGAAACAAAGCTAATAACACTCTCGATGAAGACACATATTAACAAAAAGTAAACCGGCCAAGTGCGTGTTGGGCCACGCGCATTGTAGGGTTCCGTAGTATCCTGTTATTCAATGCAAGTATTTACCCCTTATAAATAAGCAACTAAGTACTCCGTCTTTGTCACTTTAAAGGATTTTGTAATTGGTACAAAATTATCCAACACCCAAGTTTAACGACTATTACTGCTAAACTCATAAAGTTATCTTAACCGCTATAGTTTTCCTTTAAAGTTCATAAAATGCGCTATTATCACGAATTTTTCGGATTTTTCAAGTCAGCAGTTTAGCTTTTAGAGGGGGGGGGACAAAATTTTATTTCAGCACTTTGTCGGCGTAATTTATATACATACGCCCACAAAATTACAGCTTTCTAGTATTAACGGTCTCTTAGCAAAACCTCGGATAGACAGACAGACAGACGGACATGACGAAACTATAAGGGTTCCTTGTCTCCTGACAAGGAGCTCTTATAGTTTCGTCATGTCCGTAGTCCTCTACGGAACCCTAAAAGCGAAATCAATATCGGTTCATCCGTCTGGGCGCTACGATGCCACAGACAGACACACAGATACACACGTCAAACTTATCACCCCTTCTTTTTGCGTCGAGGGTTAAAAACATGGTAGCATTGACCTGATGCTGACGTCTTCTAGAATCTGCAGAATACTCAACTCCTCACCAATTTACAGGAGAGATGTCAAGTTTGGCTCATTGGAACAGATTATACATAGATCAGTCGGGGATGGTTTTAAATTTTAGCTGATTATACCAGAAACTTTTAAAGTAATTTAAAGTAAACAGTGGTAGATTATGGTCAATCACCTCGAATAGTATTAACAATCGAAATTTTCAGTTTATGAGCATCCTACACGCTCGTGTCGAGTTTCTCACAAAGTTATGATCACGGCTGTGGCGTGCTTAGCCTCCGAGGCAAAGTTTCCAAATAAAATTTCCTTTCCAAAACTCGTCAGCAACTTGTCTTTTAATAACTCCTCGTGATTTCTTGCAGTAAAGTTGGAACACATGTAAGGGGATGACATATGCGATGTCTAATACATTTGAATATCCGCCGTAAGCTTATAAGAGAATAAACTTAGAAATTTAGTGGATACCACTCTGGATTACGGAATAACACGCGTTGCGATAAATAAACACGTAATGGGATCTTTGATTTCAAATAATCAACTTATAAGTTTACAATTTGTCTTTTAATAAATTGTAAGTAGTATAATTTCTAATGAAAGCAGTGACGTCCTAACCCCCGTCGTGGGAGAGGGAGTGAGAACGCTTTTAATGTTTGTGTCTGAAGAGATTAGTATGACACTTGTTTCCTTTAGGCCACGCGGGTGTATGCTAGTTTATAGTATTCTTCTCAGATTTTGATGAATTAACAATGGGACCAAACGGAAGGTATACTAAAAGTAAGTAGTAAGCTCTGAAAAAAAAAAGGATTTTTCAGATTGGTCAATAAATGACGGAGTTTTCAGATGACAGTCATGAAAAAACAAATATACTGCCAAGTGCGAGTTGGACGCACACGTAGGGTTCCGATTGAATACAATTTGCCAGAAAATTAAGTTTTTTGTATGTATTGTTACGTGCGGGGTGGTATAAAAATGCCAATCCGATGAGATGAACGTTTATCCACTGAACACTAGGTTACACAATGTTCCACAGTAGTTGTCCAAATCGTCTTGCACAATTATCAAAAGTCCGTTAATACACACTGAGGTCGTTGCTAATCACAATCACTGATTTCACTGTTCACATTTCACAACACTAGTTCACTGTTAACACTTAACGATCACTTCGCTCACTTCAAAGGTCGCTATCCGAGCTTAGATAGTTACACTGTCACTTCCAAAGAATGACTGATCCAACGCCGCGCGTTCGACATCTTATATAGGACGAGAGTATTTATCTAGATCTTTCTAGCATCCAGTAGACACAAAAGACAAAAGACGTTCAAAACAGAGCAATAAAAATTACAAACAATACGTGGCTTTCCTTTGACCATCTGATGTAAACAACTTTACCATACAAGCTAATTTCATCTCTAACTACTTAAGAATAAGGTTCAATCTTAACTACAAAACTAGGTACATTGACTAGGGTCGGAATTCCAGGAAGGTTACTTTTATGACGGTCGGTTGGGTGTTTATAGCCCCTAATTAGTCTATTCTTTTCCACGCTATCGTTTTCCACGCTCGACGACGCGATGTAACCATAGAAATAGGAATAATAAGGTAGTAGAAATGTCAAAAATCGCCAATTACTTACAAAACGCTTGTCGCCACCTCGCCGCGCATTCTCCCCACCCATGCCATCACTACTACATACGCATATATTAAAACGCAGAGCCACGCACACTTAAACAGCCCCACACATAAAATTCTGCTCTGTGATTAGTTCTAACACATTCACAAACGGTTTTCTGTGAACTTACCAATGCGTTACACATTCAATTCTGCACTGTGATTAGTTCTAGCACATTCACAAACGGTTGTCTGTGAACTTACTTATACATCGAAAACAGTAATTTATTTCAGGACCAGTTTTCAATTTTCCGGTTAGTAACCGGTACATAACGTTCTTACGATTATTTCGTTAGGAGCGCGAGGGTTATTAAAACATCATTAACAACCTTTGTAGTCCGGTTTATTCCGCGAGCCCGTGTCACGTGTCTGTCGTTCGATGCAAGACGCACGGCGCGAGCCAGTTTGCGTGGAGAAGGAAACTCGTATATTTATATTTTATTCCAGCCAAATCAGTCAATCAAACAAGCTTCGACATCGTCTGTCTGTCTGTCTGTCTAGTCCTTTTATCGCAGGGACCCACACATTCTTGTTGTTTAAAGAAAAAACAAGTTGAAACTTATATCAAGTACTTGGATCTACGGTATGTTTTGGGTGAGAACAAAACAAACCCGTAAGTCAACGCGATCAAAAGATATGACCGTTTAAGTTGCATTTTTGGCATATTTTGCGAATTCACAATGGAATTAAAACATATAGCATACTAAATTGTTAAACACAATCCAAAATTTCATCGTACCAACGGGACTTGAACCCGCTACCTCCGGAATAACATGTTCCGGTGCTTTGCCAATTAAGCCATGGTGCGAAGTAACGTTACGACGAAATTAGTGGATTGCATTTGTTAACCCAATTATGCATTGGTGGCGCCATCTATGACTACTTATTTCGTAAGTTAATTATTCGGAAGAAATCATTACAGTTTTCAAATCCGACGAGAGATGTTGCACTGCGTAAATCAAATATTATGTTTCTGTGAAGTGTTACACACTTAATATTTTTGTAAATTGTTACTTAATACCTAATATTTTTGTATTTTTGTAAACCCGCAATCTCCGGAATAACATGTTCCGGTGCTTTGCCAATTAAGCCATGGTGTGAAGTAACGTAACGACGAAATTAGTGGATCGCATTTGTTAAATATAGGATACTTCCCGTTGGCCTAAAATCATGAAATTTAGCATGAAACAAGGTCTAGAGAAAAAAAAACTGAAAACAGTAAAAATTTGTTTTAAGACCAAACAATAAATGAATTTACTACCTATACCAATATAGATAACTTATTATTTGCGGTTGCAGTGTCCAGGCATCAGTCTAGGGCTCAAACTGCAAAGTTAAGTTTGTCTTTTAACCTACGAGTAGTTTGAGCACTTGGTACGGAAGCCTCGGTGGGCGAGTCCAACTTAACTTAGCTTGTTTTTTTAAAGAACACAATGACCACACTCTTGCTCCACGTCTTAGGAGTTCTCCCCGAAAAGAGGAAGGAATTGAAAATGTGTCATCCAAAGTCTTACTAACTTACTAAATTTGAACTCTGTAAATATTTCGCTTTTATAATATCAGTAGGCAGTAGGATTTTATGGTTTTTGTACCGAATTTTGAAAGAAGCTAACCAAGTAATACATTTTCAATAGAAACTGTATCACCCTGTTTAACCATTTAAGGAAATGATTTTCAAAAATAATATTATCTGTATAATTAGTCAAAACAAACATTGATGAATTTTCTACGATTTTCCATTCCAGCCAACATTTCTACAATAAATATAAAACTGATACGAGCATACGTATACCGGTTTTTCGAACGAAACCACTTGAAAGCCCTTATTTGCATGTATCGCTCTAAATAGAGGCTGAGGTAGAACTAAACTTAAAAGAAAAGGTTTTAGGCATGTAAGAGGGAACGCGGGTTGCATTTTTACATACAAATGTATTTGATATTTTGTAGAAATTAATTTTGCTCCAGAAGCATTTTCCAGGGAGGAAACGGAGGAATGCATTTGTATAGAAAAGTGCACCCCGCGTTCCCTCTTAAGGCGTAACCGGTTTGAAAATTTTTCCGGCTACGAAGACCTGATTTATTTGACATATACAGCTAGTGCTGGACAAATCTCAAAACTAAAAAGTTGTCGATATTTCAAATAGCGGGGCGCAATCCTATTTGTTAATATATAATTTTATTATTAATTTAAATACTTCAACAGGGTTCAATTATAGCTACGTATACGAACAAATGTTTGCGTAGTAGGTTTATTTGCGACGAAACAGCTGGTTTTTCTTCTTACTTCCTGCAAATAGTGATATTTATTTCGTTTTTAAGTACCATACAATAAGGTGTATCAAGCATTCGAATAGAACATGCAGAGGTAGATATTTTAATTTTATTTCTGGACCACATAAAATTTGTAATTTTAAATGCTTTATTATGTTTTTTTATGGTAATAGGACAAGCACGACGCTCGCCTGAAGGTAAGCGATGATGTTTACCTATTACAGATATAGCGGCATGCAAAATGCTGGACTTCCAGAATTTTACATGTCACTGCACTGCGCCTGTTACCTTGAGACATAAAAATGTTGAGACTCACATGCCCTGTAATTAATTTCACTGGACACCTTGCCATTTCAATTGAAAAACATTTCTATTTCACGGCTGAAAATTAGTTGGCAAAGTGGTGGTACCGCCCCAGGCGGACTAGCAGAAGTCTTACCACTACAAAATGTATTAGCTAAATTAAAAAACAAACATCATACATGTTTATTAAACGATGCATTTATTGTAAGTGTTACTGAACATTGTATTTATAAATTCAATTATACGTAGTATTATTATCTTTTCTATGATTATACACAAAACATTTAATTTAATTTTGAAAAAAAAACAGCTATGCGATTCATAATTAACCACATAGCGCCTGTCTTCTATAATTTACTAAATTAAGTATATATAAAATATAAAAATATAGGCATTCACTAAAAAACTGGCCAAGTGCAAGTCGGACTCGCACTCGTAGGGTTCCGTAACACAGTAGAGTATTCCATATTGATTTTTCGTAACTACAAAAATAACTTTGTTTTTCATAGTTTTTGTATGATAAACAAAGTTATACTTGCGGTCGCTATATCTCAACAACTGCTGACTGTATCTCGTTCAAACCAATTTTCGTTAAAAGTTTTTATTAAGATCTACAGAATATATTTTTTCTAGATTTTTCACTCCCTTATTTTAGAAGTTAGAGGGGGGGGGGGGGGGGGAGGGGACACACATTTTACCACTTTAGACGCGTGTATCTTTTAAGTGATTGACTTTGAGAAAAAATGATTTTAGTAACCTCAATGTCATTTTTAAAGACCTATCCATAGACATTTTTTTTTGAAAAAATTTTTTTTATTAAATTTTTTTGTTCCATTTCCATGTATGGGATGCCCCCCCTTAAACTTTTATATTTTTTGATTTTGTACAAAAATCGGAAAGTGGTTCACAGAATACATCTACCTACCAAGTTTCAATTCTGTAGTCTTAATAATTTCAGAATAAAATGGCTGTGACATACGGACGGACAGACAGACAGACAGACATGGCGAATCTATAAGGGTTCCGTTTTTTGCCATTCGGCTACGGAACCCTAAAAATCGACCTTTTTTACACTCACACATACTTACCACTCACACTCAGTCACACAGATTTTTAGTGAAACAGTTTCAGATTGTACAGCCCCATGAAATGAAGAAATTTGTTTAATAGTTGCCTTTTTTGGACTTGTTGCACCGCATTTTTGGCAAAGTGATGAAGACAAATATTCATGTATCTCTCCAATACCCATTTTATTAAATGAATGATATGATTATCGAGTGGAGACTGATCATACTAATGATAGTAAATATTTTCAAATATTTTAAGTCCAAGAAAATTACCCATGGTTTTTGTAACAAAGTGACGTTTAAATGTTTTTTTTAAATTAACTTATTGTCCGAATACATTTTTCTGAGTAAGGATTCACTTATTTTGCAAATTGTGATGACATCTGCGCTCGGCACAATGAGACATCCGTTTTCTTTCAAATGTAGGAATTTAATTTGATCGTTGTTATTACGGACCCTGTTAATGCTGCAATACACGTCTCACACTTAATCTTTTTTAATAAGTTATGAACGACAGACCCTGCTACGTACACTACCACTTGTGACCTGAACTCAGACATATTACTTACATCGTAACTCGACATCACGTCAATAAAAATAGTTTTAGTGTCAGTATCTTCGTCATTGTTGTCAACATGATATGGAGCAACTGTTGTAATATTTATTTGATCTACAGCTGAAGAACAACTAAGGATTAATATTTTTTCAAGGGCTACACAATTTCCGCTACCAAAATCTTTTAGTTCAACATGTGAAATATTTTTTTTGTAAACTGACATAAATTATCTCGCTGTGGGTTATTATTAAAACCTCCGTGTGCTCTAATGTGAGTTCGATATGGTCTTGCGATAACTTGTATAAATGTTGTAACTTGTATTGCTAGTAAATAATTAATCTTCTTCTCATTTTCTATAAGTCTAATGTACATTTCGCTTAAACTTATTGTCTTCGTGAAGAAAGATTGACAAAACAGATTTATAAGACGAGTATGAATGGGCCAGCCGGTAGAGCGGCTTCTATCGGCTGGCCCATTCACACTCGTCTCATAAATCTATTTCGTCTAATCTTTCTTCATCCATCCTCTCTAGATGTCCAAACCATCTAAGCATCCCTTTCCCTATCTTTGTCACTACATCTTCCAGTACACCACAACATTCCCTTATCACGCTGTTCTCCACCTTATCTATCAGAGTCACTCCAATCATACTTCTCAAACTTCTCATTTCTACAGCATTAATTTTACTTTCATGCTTTTTCTGCCATGCCCAGCATTCACTACCATGATTTATTCTACATGAGTGTGGGAACCAACACTCCCCTATGTACAGCCAGTCGTGCTTTTTTAGACACGTTCATTCATTCCTCAAATTATTATTAATGTTATGTATTAATTTTCATAACTTTAACTTTATAAATAAAAAAAAATTTCGATTTAAACTTTCATTCCCCATTGCACTAACTACCTTAAATACATTTTAGAAGCAAAAAATATTGATGATATGTTACATTGAATGTTATAACTATGTATTTGTCTTAGCAAAGAATATCATATTAATATTATAACTATTATTTTCATCGATACATAACAATTTTATCGATAACTATTGACGAAGTATAACCGTACAATCACATCACTAGCTTACGACAACCGCATGCGCGTCGCTTGCAGCCGCACCATGTCATGCTCGCTAATCTTGCGAGCATGACGATATCGTTTGTATCTCATTACATTGTTACGTACGCTTGTACCGCTCTGGATGTTGAAGAACATATGCAGCAATGGTATGCAAAATGACGATAAAACAAATAGATTATTATTCTCGTAGTAAATAATTTGTTCCAGCATATTTAATAAAAAAAACAGCATTAGAATTAAAAAAATACACTTATCACTAAAATGTAATCCTTTAGTTATAAATAAAATATCCAACTGAAATATTTAACTGTAATATTTAACCGAAACACTCAACCGAAATATTCAACCAAAACATTCAACATAAATATCTAACTAAAATATTAAATTGAAACGAGTTGGGAGCGACGGAGTCGGCAGTCGCAGCGTCATCGAGTGAAGGCAGCGACGCAGCAAGTCGGCGCGTGCACCAGGGACAACGACCTGCGATGCTCTGCCACCCACTGCACCTGTACGCACCAACGAGCTCCACTCCCAGCCACCTGAAACATGAAATAGTTTGATTTAACTGAAATATTTAACTGAAATTTTTCACCAAAATATTTAACCGAAATATTTAACCGAAATATAATATATATATTTAAATAAAATATCCAATAATTAAATATTTTGGCTGGGAGTGGAGCTCGTTGGTGCGTACAGGTGCAGTGGGTGGCAGAGCATCGCAGGTCGTTGTCCCTGGTGCACGCGAGGACTTGCTGCGTCGCTGCCTTCACTCGATGACGCTGCGACTGCCGACTCCGTCGCTCCCAACTCGTTTCAATTTAATATTTTAGTTAGATATTTATGTTGAATGTTTTGGTTGAATATTTCGGTTGAGTGTTTCGGTTAAATATTACAGTTAAATATTTCAGTTGGATATTTTATTTATAACTATGTGTTCAAATCGCGAAAGTTTAAAGTTTACAAATTTAATCCTTTTATTTATGTAATTACACGTTGTGGAAGAGTTTCCACAATTAGATATGCTGCAACACACCATTTTTGTAGGCGTTTCACGTCCGCCGTTTCGAACAATACTGACAGCTTATTTTGGGCAGTTTCCGCACAGTTGTGGCTGTCAAGTCTAGTACATACTAGAAGAAGTCACATGACTTCTAATACCTTATTATTCCTATTTCTATGGATGTAACAGTATTAAAGGGGGACCGTCCCCTTTAATTTTTAATTTAATTTCGTTTTTATTATCTGATTTCATAGCAACCATTTTAATACACATTATGAGATAGCGGAGTCTCAGCAATAGGGTTTCTTTGGTACCCATTGGGTACGGGACCCCTAAAAATAGTAGAATTGATAACCTCCCTGTTTGAAGTTGGTTAAAAATCATATAAATTAATCCAGTGGCATCGTAGACAATTTTATCTTTACAAAATATATTCTCCTTGTTTTGGAAGTTAGTTAATAAGAAAGTATTGGCAAGCTGGGCGTTTACCATCTAACATCTTACAAGGTTTTAATAACAGCTAATAAACAATCTAATCAAATAGCTTCTTTGTTCGTGAAACTAATCAAATAAGGATTACAGAGGCCAGAGTTAATAACACTTCGCCCTTTGTTGTTAATGAGAATCAATCATTTAGATGGAATTGATTCACTGAACTGTGTTGCTTATTAAATCAAATAGCACAATCTATTATTTTGTTAATAAGTAAAATATAATTATGGAATACTATATAGCTTCAATACTTCAGCTTCAATTTTGAAGATAATTATATTTTTTTATATGACATTTATTTATAATTTTATAATAATAGGAAGAATCGATCGAACGCTCGAAAAGATATAATTAAGATAGTTTAAAAACTAAAACAACTAACTCCAATGCCTCGCAAGTTAAGTTTGAGACGTTTATCGTCATATCTCTGGAGATACTTATTAGATCTCGATGAAATTAAAATGGGACCACTTCGGAAACATACCCGACCGATTACAAAAATAATCATTCGAATCGGTTCACAACTGACGGAGTAATCGCGTAACATACAAACAAAAAAAAGGAAAAAAAAAATACATACCTACGAACTGAGAACCTCCTTCTTTTTGATAGTCGGTTGAAATTTGAAAAAAAAAGCTCATTGCGTTGCTAGGTATATAAAAGTTACTAGAGATGCTGTCTATTGAATATCATAAGATTATGACATTACTATCTACAATTCTGTGATGAAAATATACCATAATAAAAAAAAAAGATTCCGACGAATTGAGAACCTCCCCCTTTTTTGTGAAGTCGGTTAATATTATATGATCATTGATCAAACGAAATTCCATGTGCAGTTACATCAAACCCGATCAAGTTTACGTAAAGTTTGAAGCGGGCGTGAAGCAGCATCACTGTGCATAACAAGTCACATACTAATAGACATACTCCGTCAAGTTACTAGATGTCACTTGAAGCCTCACGTGGTACGCATGGTAAACTCAATCTTGTATAGCCACATTTATACGTATAAGTAAGAAGTACTCTTATTAAAGAGTACTATTATAATAGTATTCGAAGACATAACTCCCACCTTTCCTTGACCGTGACAGAAAAAGGTTGTTCATCATCAATTCCGCAGAATGACGATTGACAGCACCCCAGAAAAAAGACAAAACAAGATTTAGAAAACCCGATATTACTTTTCTTTATTTATTTATTGTACTTTTCTCTCTCTAACAAAATAGTTTCTGAACGTGTGAATAGCCAGCTAGATAAAAAAATAGACTCCATTTTAGATATATCTGAAAAATAAAGCGACTATTAAAATCTACGAAACAGATGAAGAAAGAATTTGTAATGTGTCAGCAAATATTTGGCTCGCAATTAGAGCTGTTTTAAATAGGTATTCATATTCATACCATCCAGTCGGTGGAATCCTTGATTAACACATTGAAAGCTTTGCTCTACTGTATTCATACGACAAATGGATTGAAATGAATAGAACATATTGACTCATAATGGTAGGAACTTCATAAACACATGGCAATTTTAAGTTGTTGCTGAGGTTGCGTATAGTTCTTGCGTTCGCACTTTCGTCAACATAGAGATTTATACTATTTTAGCATACAATAAAAACCGACAAGTGCGAGTCTGACTTGAGGGTTTCGATTACAAAGTTTTTCATAAAAATCGGTGTGGTGAAGCCTATAAGATTAAGAGATATTCACCATTATTGTCAGCTTGTATGAGTCTACTGTGAGCGTCGTCTCAGCTGTATGTCATAACAGGACGAACACACTCATTGAAGACCTTTGTCTTCAAGCTTTGCAGTATAGGTGACGAAGAGATTCGACGTAGTTTTCCAAATGCAGCCCAGCCTTCTCAAAGTTGTGTTTACCCAATTACATACTCGCGATCAACTTCCAGGATTATTCCATTAAGAGCAACCAGCTTCGGTTTAGCATTAGCATATTCATTAAACCTCTTTCGAACGTATCCCCTTGTCTCAATCCTCGATGCAGGTGAATGAGTTCAGTCTTCTGATGCTGTATAAGAGATATAGTTTTTTTTTTCAAGGGAACAATGTTAACCATTTAGAGTTTAAAAATACTTTAATAATTTTAAATTTATTAAAAAAAAAAAAAAAATCTAGTTTTTTGATAAATTTAAAAAACAAGAATTTCAGTCAAATTGAATAGTCCTAAAGATATTTGACACGGCCGCAAGACTGGTCAACTGAGAACTGAGAAAAAGGTAGTTTCCTACCTGAAAGAGCTAGTTTTTATTTAATTCTATGTAAACAATATTCGCTACTGATTATACGTGCGTTTCATCTTTTTTGTTGAGGTAGGTAGGTACTTAGGGAAAATTGAAGATGCCATGTAACCACAAATAACTATTCCTTTGCAAGAGTAAACAAACCTTGAGAGTTCTATTCATGCGCTGTGGGCTAAGGGTACAATAAAAGGAATGGGGAAACATTTATTATATACACACATGGGAAGCAATTCAACAACGAAACGTTAGAACCCTCTCATCCTTTTAGTAAATATTTCATCCACTAGGTTTGAAGTTTTTTTTTTTTTTTTGCTGTTAGAATACTGTTACTGTTTTAAAATAATAATTATGATATTAAAACTCTCTATGTCTACCTCGGGTCCTTTTGTAGCCAACTAATTACTTTTGCAGACATGTAGACAGAATTTTACAATCTTAATTTCAAGTGTCAATGCTACTTAAGGTACGACCAAACCAGTGCGATCTTTTTAAGAAAACTGCGTGAACGGATGAACGTGAAATTTGACACAGTTAAAGTTTATATGGAGAAAAAGTACATAAAGCTATGTTATTTATATAATTTGCATTACAAATACATAAAAAAATAAACGAATTATGGTCAAACTTCGAACACTTGGCAACCAATCGCGATATTAAATAGGTGACCACTTTGGCTGTGACAGCAGGTTCGAAATATAGAATGAGATAGTTGCAATATGTAGATTTAGTATAGAGTACAGAGATTAGTACAAAGTCATGCAACGCATTTTGTACTTACTGACTCTGTTAAAATCGCAAGTGAATATGTATCTGAGCGCCATCATCATCAACAACATCAACTGTATCATCATCTAGCTAGTGAGACAGACGGTGGTCAACCGTAACCCAATTTGGAACAAAGAAAATATCATGATGGGGTACTGGTATTCAGATCGTATGCCGTCAAAAACCAAATCAGCCCTATAATTTCCTTAACATAAAAAAAATATTGTAATTTGTATTGTAACAGAAACGCGCTCGCCGCTTCAAGAACCAAATCCTGTGCGACCTGCACTTCGCCGACGTGGCGCTGATGGAGTGCAGTGACTTCATGCAGCAGTTGCGAAGCTTCAAACCGCAGTCCCTGGGCTGCGCCGTCGCCAGGAGGAAGTCTTCCACCACCCTCATCTTCCCGTTGCCACCGCAAGCATGTTCAGGTAGCGAAAAACCTCTTGATTTCTAAATTCAGAATTCTAGCTTTTTCCACAACAAAGTTACAGGAAGGTCAAACGTAGGTACTTATTTTAATTTTATATGGTGACAGCAGGACGTTCTTTTTATGATAAGCAATGTCATCGACGGCACGTAAAACTCAGACTGACAGAATTTTTGCGCGTCACTGCACTGTGCCTGTTACTTTGAGACAATATATGAGGTCGTGTCATATGCCCTGTAATTTCACTGGAAACTTTGTCTTTCAAATGAAAACATTTCTATTTCACGGTTGAATAATAGACTAGGTGGTGATAGTACCACCCCAGGCGGACTACCAGAAGTCCTGCTACCAGCAAATAGCTTCGAGAAGAGTACGGACGTCTGTGATTTTGTTTGTTTGCTATATATTGCGCGACTGGTGAGATTACAGGAAATGTGATGTCTAAGGGTTGCAGGCGCAGTTTAATAACGCTTAACTTACTGTTAATCCAGAGATTTGCATGCCACCCACAGTCTCTATTAAAGAGCTAGTGAGCTACGACATGACGTGTCTTTATTTTTAACCAGCTTCATAAAAAAGAAGGAGGTTCTCAATTCGTCAGAATATTTTTTTTATTTATGTTAACCGATTACTCGAAGTTGCCTGAACCGAATTGGAAAATTATTTTTTTGTGGTGGTCCCATTTAAATTTTAACGAATTCGGTCGAGCTGTTTTTAATTAATCATTCGTTCGTGTTACGATGCATTTAATTACCTCGATGACATGATACTCTAGCTACTGGCTACTTTGACTAGCGCGACGTTTCAAGTGGGTTGTTTTAGTTTTTTAAACGATCTTAATAGTATATTACGATATGTGTGACTTAAGTTGTCGATTATTGCACAGCGTGAATAATAGACAACTTGAATCACGACTATCGTATATTATTTTATAGAAAGCAGTGTAACATAAACCCGCACTTTACGCTTACGCTACGCTTTTCCATTAAATAGTCGATTATTGCACGGCGTGAAGTTAAAGTGCTAAACGCCGTACTATAATCGACTACTTAAGTCACGGAAAAGCGTGCGTAAAGTGCGGGTTTAGGTCACACTGTGCTATAAATTATATTTAGCATTGTCATTGTATTGTAGTTAATTGCTCAGGAGAGCGTTTTGCTTGTCATAATATCAACGTTTTTATTTAGTCACTTTCTGTTTTTTGTGTCTGTCTGTCTACAACTCAAATTTCAAACACTTCCTGATTAGCTATCTGACTGAAACTTTCAGAGTAGCTCACAACTACAACACAATGACAATGCCAAATAAATTTAACCTAACATCAAAAATTACATAAGAACCGCTAGCTTTCTCGTAAACGAAGCTAAAATAACACGTAAAATATAGTTTTTGAGATAAAAACATTAATTGACATTAATTTTTTGTCTGATAGTACCCAACGAATATTTCGGGTTAGTCTAAGGACAACAAATTAAACTCTGGTAACCTAAAATTTCGACGAAGAATTTAATAATGAAACAATTAAGCAGAGCTCAGACACAAAACTGTAATAAAATCTGATTTACGAATAAATTTAAAATGATCGCGCAAACATTTTCAAATTAATATCACTTTGGCAGGCTGGCTTCATTACATTATATTAGTTTCTAAATTAGAACAATCTCTAATAATATCTAAAGGGCTATAGTATAAAAAATTAAGAATGCAGTTATCGCGACATAAGCGCCTTTTTTGAGTGGATATTTTTTTAATATTCATAATTGGGATATCATCATAAAATCTCCTTAAAGACAGATGCAATGCACATTTATATGCAAATTCTAGACTTGTCGATCGTCGCTCGAGATTCGTTCTATAATGTATTAATTACGTATAGTAACGAATCTCAAGCGGTTGATCTGCTTTTGGCGTGGTGTAAAGCCATTCGATTGGTCACCTTGGTACGATTTAACCAATCAAACGGCTCCACTCTGTGCCAAGAACGGAACGGTGCTCAAGTATCAGTACATTGTACAATTATTTATTCTGTGGTGTCGATCTAGCTAGAATACCGGCCTTATAGTGCATCTAAGATATTAGGACATCGAACATTTTTCTAAAACTTAATTATATCGTTATAAAAAGCTTAAAAATGACCGACTTAGCACGCCGTGTGAGATTTTTAGTTGTAAGCTTGAGATTATTTTAGACATCCAGCAGATCAGAACGTGATATGGGTGGGCAACAAAAGGTAACTATGGCACAAACTGGAAGGATATATGTTTCCTAAAAAAAGTATCAGGTCATTTCATTCCACAGTTCTCTGTGCATATTGTTTTTTATGTATGTTGTGTGAATGTTTTTGAATGTTGTTTTTCTTTCAAGTAATTCAAAAACAGATACCCTTCTCTTCTTATTTTAAACCGACAGTACCCCGGGGAAATACAGTCACTCCTCATTATTGAACACAATTTCATGTTTACCGTCCTTGCACGTAATCTCTATAAAGCTGCATTCACAGGTTGAACGTCTTGCAAACGAGAATACAACATGCAAAATAGACACTTTATAATCCGTTCAACTTGGAATTGGCTGAATAAGCAAGACGTAGCAAGTCAAGTCTTAGCATGAAATTATGTCTTAATCGACGACAAACTCGAAATGTTACCATTGAGGAACCTGTTAATTGGCTTAGCTATACTTATGAGTAACTTCAAACCAAACTGAGAAATGTTATAATGGTGTATAATTGAAGTAATTTTTGAATTGAGTTCATTAAAGTGATAAAATAATACAAAATAATCCAGAGTTACTGGCGCAGTGCAATCGTAGTCCAGTCATTACGACGGAAAAACAGGCAAACAAATAAATCGTTAAAACTGATTTTTGGATATTATGTGGTATATTAGCTTCAAATTTATAGACCAAAATAACACATATCCAAAACCAACTTTCTCGGTTCACGTGCATTTCCAAATGTATATATAATGACTGGATTATACCTCGCAATATCTGCAATCAAGAGTTTGCCTGCAATGTTATAGATAAACGACATCACTTACCACGAGGAAAGCAGCTTGTTTGTACTATTACCCAATAATAATAAAATAATCATAAAAATCTAGAGAAGCAACCGTAAATAAGTACACAGTCTTGTGTTTAAAAATGAATAGTCATGCAATATTAGGCGCAAGCCAGAAGAAGAGACGTAAGTTGTAGCATAAAGACACGTCTGTACCCCGTGATCTCTATACGTTTCATACCGCAAGACGTCCTTATATTTTATATGAAAGTTCACTTAAAAGACACCCCGTTGTCCGAGCTCTATACACGCCTCGTCCACGCCTGACGTCGCTACGTATGTGCTCCGTTATTTTGTATAAAAAGGACGGAGCACAGACGCGTCTACGTCTTACATCTCTTTTGTCGTCTTGCAAATAAATTTACGCGGCTTCGAAGTCAAGAAAAGCGTGTCAGTGTACAGCAGTGAATGAGTGAAGGTGCTGATTACGATAATACAAACAAACCAATTAGTTACCCAGTGAAATGTATAACCCAAGCTGTATTCACCAACACTAATTGATCATTATATTAAACATCCTTATCACTTACTTCTTAGGTACTTAAGAGCAGTACCTACTAAACCTCTATAAAGTCTAAGTACCAGCGTATTCCGCGCTTCAAACCCTGTTCCAATTTTCTGGTTAATTGACAAGATTAAGCGCACCAAGCATTCCTTACTCCTTTTAACTGCTCCTAAAATCACAGGACGGAATAATTACGTTCAGTTTTACATTCATTCTTCATTCAAATGAGAATTCTTGTCCAAGTTTATACTGAACTGGGAATCGTTTTGATACTATGTTTTTGAACAATTTACCGTACCTTCTGCACCCATTTCATGTGTCAATTATTTACATATTATTGTACACTCGATTTTTATGAATATATAATATATATGGTATATGTATTATTACGTTTAAGACCGCATCGTCACACAACATTAGCAGTAGTCAAGTGCTTGTCTAACTGCAATATAGTTTGATTTCTGTCCTATAAGCACTAGGACATTGCTTTTTATGTACTCGATGTTACCTCTATAAATCTATATACCGTGTCTCCACCAGCAATGTCACCGGCACGTAAACGAGAATACTAATTAAATGACATTTTTATGAGTACGGAAAACCATTGCAAGAATGTATGTAGTAAATAAAAGTATTTAGTTAAAGTTTTTAAACAAAATTATAATATATAAGATCGTTTAAAAAACTAAAAAGAACCGACTTCAATGCCGCGCTATTAATTTTCAGTACCAATTTTGAGGTGTTTATCTCCATATATCTGGAGATACTTATCAGACCTCGATAAAACAACCACGGTACCACACTTAGGATATTTCCTTTCCAACAAAAAAATAATAATCAAAATCGGTTCATAAACAACGAAGTTATCTGCGAACAAACATTAAAAAAAAAGAAAATAACATATATACGGTCAAATTGAGAAACCTCCTCCATTTTTTGAAGTCGGGTAAAAAAGACACATAATAATAAGTTTTGAACACACAACAAGAAATTCTTTCATTTGTATAAGTACTCAAATTATTTTTACTTTTTCTAAAGGCCATAAAGGAATCCAGCAAAAATCACTTGTACGCAAAATCCGTAGTTCTAGTAACTTTCCCGTGCTTCGGTCGGAGAGCCGTCAGTCCAGTCAATAACTGTCAACCAGAAATGGAGAATACATGTACCTGACGACCGCGTTTCACGAGCCACCACCGTCCCTGGCTCCTATCAATATTGTAGACTTGTTTGACAAATTTAAATGACATTTCGTTCTCCTACCTTCAGTTATGTTTCGGTTGTATAAACTCGTATGTAAATAGTAAAAAGGTTAAAAAAGAAGTTACACTGAAAATGACCGGGCAAAGCGAAAACTGTTGTGAGAATCTGTAGGTAAATTAATACTGAATAAACAACTTTGTATCTACCCCTTTTTAGCACATAGCGAGAATTGCGAGATATGGCATAGTTTTTAAGTTTGTGGAGAAAAATAAAATAGTTACTTACATTCTAATTTCGACCAATATGTTGTTAAAAACATAAGCGATAGGTACTAATAACGAGATAGATTGCATGCTATGGTCGCGACTCGCAATGCTTTACTTCTACAGTCAAATTGCTTTACGCTAAAGTTCAGAGAAAGAAAGATGCTTTAGTAATACTTTGTGATGCCGTAACAATATACATTATATGTCTACAATGTAAGATGTAGCTTATTCAACTACATTGTTAGCTTATTAGACTATGTAAGTTCCGTTGTTAAGTTTATATGTAAACTCTACATGGATCCAAACACACGTGTAAATCTAAACACGTTCCTCAATTTTGTATTGGTATATTTGACCTAGATAGGAAGATTACCCGCTGTAATTGTATCGCAAAAATTACTCGCAAAGCTATTATTCAAACGAAGCACCCATTTAAAATATATAACAAAATCACAAACGGTCCATTTGACGATATTCCCTCAATGGGGACCACTTTCAGATATTTATTACCGGTTCGAGACGTCTATCAAAGTCGGTGAGGGTCCACGTCTATGATTTGACAATGGGCCCGCACGCCATCCATGAAATGAAATGCATGGAAACTCAATTTCCGCCGACCGCGCACTCTGTTTATTCTGAAAGTCAGAAATCGTGCGGCAGAGGTAAAAACTTTCCTAATAATAACGTATGGTCGGCAGCCGTTGGCCGCACAGGAAGAGCCCGACCATGTGCACATTAAATATTTACGGATCGTTATTCTCGCCATGTACTGTAAAATGTTTAGGAGACAATGTATAATGGTCTAGTTTCGGGTTCTGTTCGTAACTCGTTGATCACGGCACTCGCGGCTGCGAAAGTTTTCAGCGACCTAAATTTGTTTCGTAACTTAAGATATGCTTAGACAAAGGAAGACTTGACACTGGGACAGTCTCATGTGAGCAAGTTTAGTAAAAAATGCGTACCAATTTGTAAACGACGAGGGCCGCATACCCAAGTTTATTACTTATGCATTGGGTAGAAGACGAGAGCGCTAGATTTATATCTTGTCGTTACCTGGAATATTTCTATTTTATTTCAATTGTATAGTTTGTCGCAACACATCATCGTGAAGCTCAACAGTTTATGTTTTAAAGCTTCAAGCTAGGTAGACCGAATGCTAACTTACTTCTATAAGAACTTTATCAGTTTCTGTGATCGAAATGGAAAAGTTACAGAAAATTAAAAAATCTCACCACATAACTTCAATGTTTTTTGTATTGATAGTATAGATAAGTAAGTATTTCTAAAGTCTATGTTTCTTACTATTTAACTACAGCCTCAATGATGCGAATGATGTAGTTGCTTTAACTAAACTTCGCTGCATTTAACAGTACCTACTAAAACGTATGCTCTTCTTGTCTGTACCCTAAAGTAAAATAGAGATATGAAGAGTTTTAATGCTGTCAAATTTAGTTATATAAGATTGGTTAAATTAACAACCTAACAACAAAATGGGCACTAATGACTTATCAGCAGAACGTCCGTAAATATTTTGTATGGTTTATGTGAAATATTATTAAAATTTAAAAACCTAAAGATTCTGTTCAGCTCAGAATTATTTTCCATCGTATCCCGTATATTTTTAACAATGTGAATTTGAAAGTTTTCTCTTCCAAGTCTGATTTAGGTTTTAAGTTTAAAACAATTTCAATTCAAGTCTCTTTGTGTAATCAACATTTTCACATTCTAGAGATTTCGTGCTTTGACGACAGAAATAAGTTTTTTTTCAACACATTTTCTCCTAAATGCATTGCCATCGTCGAATAATTGCGAGAGAATATTTATTCGAATTTATAATTTAATTTAATCTGTGACCAGGTGGAGCGACGACATACGCAAAGCGGTGGGCAGTGACTGGAAAAGAAGAGCCGAAGATCGGGCTCAGTAGCGCATCTTGGGAGAGGCCTACGTCCAGCGGTGGACTCATACAGGCTGATGTTGATGATGCTGATGATGATTTAATCGAATCTATAGACATACTTTGAATCTTTAACAGTTAGAGATCTGATATTTGGATGCATTATAGTCTAAAGTTCAGATGTTGGCTATTACGGTTTTTCTTCATCTATATAAGTAACTGCTTGACCACAATCTCACCTGATGTTAAGTAACGATGTGATTTAAAAAAAATCCGGGATTCTGCGACTAACAAATATTAGATTAATTGAACAATTAGATGTTTATATGGAAAAAAGAATCCTAAGCACTAGGTCATACCAGAAAAATTAACTTCTGACGAATTAAATATATACAAAGAATCTCTGAAGTAGGTATAATAAAACTCTTACAAAATTAAAAATACAGGTACAAAGGGGCAGGTAAACAAAATCCCCTCAGACTGTGCACACAATACAAAATTAAAATCCCAAAAAGATAGCTTTGTAACTCTGTCTCTGCTGAAAGACAAAACAAACATTGGAATATTAATTAAAACAGAGTTGGTGATAAAGCACGGAAATTGTAAAAACTCTTCACGACTGTATGTAAAATATTAAAAACAAATATAATTCTGAACAATTTTAAAGCGCCGGGGCATTGCTATTCTTTCCTGGAAAGAAACCATTTCAAAAAATGGTTGCATTTATTCTTATCTTCGAGAAATGTATATACCACCTATCATAATTGCAATTCTTTTTATGTTCACGATTGTTTGATTGAAATTGCTATATTGAAATAGCGATAAGAACGCCTATTGTTTACCTGCAAAGATACTTCTGTTTTTAGAGTTCCGTACCCAAAGGGCAAAACGGGACCCTATTACTAAGACTCCGCTGTCCGTCTGTCCATCTGTCTGTCCGTCTATCTTCAGGCTGTACCTCATTAACCGTGATAGTTAAACAGTTGAAATTTTCACAGATGGTGTATTTCTGTTGCCGCTAGATCTTCAAATACTAAAAACAAAATAAAGTTACAAATAAAAGTGGGTCCCCATACAAAAAACTTGTTTTTTAGTATTACGCCATCTATGTTTGTTAAGCTAACAACCTCTCTAATCAGTTTTGGCAAAATGACAAAACTGGCGCTAGTAAACGAGCCCCGTCCTTCTAGATCGGGGTGTCGAGATTCTCCGAGATCTCGTATACTAAACAAAATGTTCTTGGTAATATCAATTAATCAAATATGAGGTTGAAACTCTGTTATGTTTCGTATTGTTCTGTAGTACGGAACACTCCCTAAGTGTGTGATGCGAGACGCGAGTCTGACTCGCACTTGGCCATTTTTTTTTTATGGTGGACTTTTTTTAATACAAGATAGGTAAGCGTTTGACCACTATCTCACCTGATGTTAAGTGACGATGCGATCGACGATGTAGCACGCTTACCTAGAAGATACCTGTTCACTCGCGATTTGAAGACCCCCGGGTTATAGTTACTGGGAAACACAGACACCGGCAAGGAATTCCATTCCTTGGCAGTACGTATGATAAATGATGAACGTTTTGTGCGGGTAGATGGAATGTCCACCATTAATAGTTTTTTTTATATCTTACAGGCTAGCGTTTGACCACTATCTCAGCTGTTGGTAAGTGATGATGCGGTGGAAGATGCTAAGCACGCTACTTACATTACTACGCACATTAGATGTTTGGCGACAGATTTTCTAACTTGAGGGTGGTAGTTGGCCAGGCGGGTACTAAATAGTGTCCTATCACCATGCGGGGGTTGTTGGTTTCTTAAAAATGTTTTCCTTCACTGTGAGAAGCGCACATACATTTTTCTATAGAAAAATCCATTGGTGCACGGTAAGGTTTGAACTCGGTACCACGGCATCAAAGCCGACCGTTCTCCCGATTACGCCACCGGCCCTCATATGCATACGATGGCGCACATCGGTACGTCTGGTTGTCCTATAGAAGAAGGGGGATGGTGGGACTAATTCGTGCAATTGGATGGCACACTCTCCGAAATGTATCCGATAAAAAACCGACAAACTTGCGACTTTGCGGCGATGCTCTAGGCTCTGGAGCCTTTCACCAACAAGTTTGTCGTTATTGATGAGTTTCTCAGCTCTCCTCTCAATTATTTCCAGCGCCTCCAGCTGGTATTTAGCTGAGCCATCCCAGAGGTGAGATCAGTACTCCATGCACGATCGGACTTGTGCTTGATACAAATTGAGCAGCTGTCCCGGTGTGAAATACTGTCTCACCTTGGCCAGAATACTGAGCTTTTTCGATGCCAACTGGGCCTTGGACTCAACGTAAGATACAAAGTTGACTGTGGGTGTTAAAGAAATGCCAAGAAGCTCAAGGTGGATAGTTATCGGCACGGATACATCTCGAAAAGTAGGAGTCAGATGGAATGGACTCCGTTTGGCGGAGAACAGACACGCCTAGGTCTTAGCAGCATTAAATTTGACCAGATTGGTATCACCCCATTCGGAGACATCCTGTAAGGACAAGTTCATGCGCTCGACCATTGCCTCTCTAAAACGCAGTATTTGGACAGTAAAGTGTCTTTCTATCTATTTATACAATTGCAGAAACAAAGTAGATAATAAAATCAGTCTTACACGCAAGTCCAATTTAAACAATCAAAGTTCAATTAAGAAAAATTAAAGTATGAAGGAAGAATTCAAATATTGAGAAACAATCGAAGTGAATTCAAGAGATCTAAACTCTCCAACTTCCATCGTTTAGCTCGAAGGTAATAAAAACCATCATAAAATAACGAGATTGGAGTAAACAGAAAACCTTGTTTGTTAGGCAAACTCACTTTATTTGTGAACACTTGACAAAATAACGATATTTGTGGTGAAAGATACGGTAGCATCGTCCTGTGGGGATGGCGGTGCACAGCACTGAGTCAACAAACAAACAAACAGCCACTGGTACTGAGTTTTCCCAATATTCTATATATCATATACCTAACCAATATTCAAATTTCCACAATATTATACATTATATTATCATTGTTAGAGAGTATGTGGGTTGCAAATTACAAGTACGTAGTCTTATTAACCCCTCCAAACATAGCTAAATATGCTTTATATCTGGAGTGAGCTCAAGTTAATAGTGCAATGGGTGGGGATCGATCTCAGGGGCTCTCGATCGCCAGTGCGACGCCATAGCCATTGTGGGCTCTTGCCGCTTAAAAATGGAAGTGTTGGAGAAATTGTAAAAAAATTAAATCATTGATATGAGTTGATGACCATACCACATGAATAAAGACTTTTGTTTTCTCGTGTGACCATACGTTATAAATGATTATATATTTTTGTTATTAAAACATCCTATCATATTTATTTTGGTTTAGATAAACCGGTTGGTTTATTGTTGGTTGCTATTGGTTGGTTATCCAATAGCAACAACAGATGTTGCTGAAAAATAATAGTAAATAGTAATTAGTCTATAATTTTATATGAAAGATAACTTTCATACAATTAAATAATTATACTAAATATAAATTAAAACTATTTTTTTTATGCAGAAGCTTTTTTTTCGTGTGTAATGAAAAGCAATAATGATAAACCCAGAACCGATGAAGTTTCTTTCTTATTATTCTGTCATGATAACGATACGTTCTAGCTTAAATTTGACTGTCCTATCATTTTCCATTACGGATTTTCAGTCCCTACAGCCCGGCTCCTTCATCATGTCAGCTCGATCTACCTATCTCGATCTATTACTGAATTGTCACAAGTATGTGCGTAGATTATATAAATACCATCGAACGTCAGCAAGTTGTTCTAATTTAACTTCCAAGATTTGAATCACACAAACACACATACATACTAACACGAAAAGTTAAATAAAAGCTTGAAAAATCCTAAAGTAACATAATTTAAAGATGACCTGAAATTGAATCTATATCACAGAATAATTAAGAGATTAATAGTACTACGGAACAGAAAATTTACTCATTGATAAAAAATATACGAAATTAAACCTAGATACAACTTCATAACGTTCAAAATACGCTACACCGCTAAGGGCCGCCGACGGCCCTAGCAGTGTAACGTATTTTGAAAGTTAATGACATTGTATCTAAGTTTGATCTCGCATATTAATTACAGCGACAAATACATGTAGTGAGACAGGCCTGTCTACATTGAGTTTATGTCGTAACATTTATAGTTTTTGTAAGAAATTCTGAGGAATATCATAACATCAAAACAAATATTAAGTATGATGAATATAAAAGTAAGTTTGTTTATTTGTTTCTTATGTTTTCACGGTCAATCGGCTTAACCGCTTTAATTGTAAGTATACTATAGAATACTTCTTAACGAAGTCAAAGACAAAAGTTGCAGCTAGTATAACAATATCTTTCAAACGCAGGTTGCAGACAACAATGGAAATAACCAGAGTTACGGAGCACTGACAATTTTTTATCATTTCCAGTTTATACGAGTAATGTCGCGGAGTAGTGACGTAAACAAACACGTTTTATTACCCGCCCAGCCCTGCATATTGTAGTGACAGATAACAATACGTCGTGTCAAAAAAGATTACCTTCATTATTCCAGCGCACATACCAGAAACTTTATACAATTAATGTAGGTAAAACTTTTGAATCGTTTATGAAAGACGAGCAAAAATTTACCAAAAGCTTGGCGGACAAAAGTATTGCATATCTCATTTTGTCACATTTTGCAATCCTCCTGTATTCTGACTCTAGCTGTGAAACGCAAGTATGTTCATAAAAGAAATGGTCCACGTTCATTCAGTGCTTTTATCATTTTTCGTTTCCTTTTTGTACATATGAGCGAAATGTTAACGTTTTATTTCCAGTTTTTGGAGCACAATATTGTCGCTTACAGCGGTTTTCGTCGCGGATCACAAACATACATGCATAACGGATACGTGGTTTAACTAGGTCACAATATTATCTCAAAAAGCAGAGTGCCCTAGCTTTGTGCCAAGATTTAAAATATAGGAAACCGTTCTGTGAAACGGAAATTAATAATGTGTGTCTTTGTGTTCTTTGATGAAGTGAAAAGATAGTGGGTCACCAGATATTTTTGTTATGAGAAGTCGGGCGCTCCCGCACAGCAATTTTATATTTAAGTAGAAGGCTTTTACGAAACCAATTTTACTCAATAGCCTCTCAGTTAAGTCACAGAATAAATAATAGTACAAGTTAAGTTACAATTCGAAGTCGGATGAGTTTTAAGACGAGGGTCAAATTATCGGCAGAGCAAATTACTGTTGAGATTGTTCAGAAAATGTTAATAAATAAAAGTTCTACTGGTGAATTCCTTAATTTAAATGTATATATTTCAAAACTCTTTTGATTATTTTATTCAATATTAGATTTAGCAATTAGGATATCATCTACATTCTACATGTGAAGTATTCAAGAGAAGAGATCTGCGTAAAGAAAGGAAGAAAGAAGACCGATGAGAGTTTCAGTTCACTCTAAGTATGAACGCCAAGCCTAATAAATAAAGTTTGGTGTTCTACCTTACAGTGAATTGCGCCTCTCTTTGCATCACAGCAAAGGTGGAAGATTTCAACACGAAGAAACTAAAAGCGGTGTCGTCTTTCTTGTTCCCACGCTACCTCAGCCTTGACAGACTTAGATATTACATAGGGAAACAGGTTAATTATGGCACGAGGCAATTAATTTGGTCGTATTGATTTTCCAATTAACTCAAAGAAACCATTTAATGTTAAGTCAAAGTAATTAACTAACATTGTTTTTATTTACTATAGATACATACTTTACGATAAGTTGTTTACACACATATGTCTGTTTGAAAGTACGCGCAAGCTTTTTTTTTTGGAGCCAAATATTTTGACGTTGTTGCGAAAACGCGGTGATTTTATACTCTGACGGCTTTCCTTGCCTTACCAACCAAACTTACGGTAAATATTTTATTCAGAACTCACAGACCTTTGCAATATCACTAGCACCAGATTTCCTCCGCGAGGATAAGTGAAGCAATATTAATAGAAACGGCGACCTTTCCGCCTGGCTTTCAAAATTCATGCTGCGTGGACTGCCAGTGCTGATAGAAAACTTTGAGCCGAATTAATGTATACATAGTAACATTTAACTTTTGTAATAGTATTACTCCAGTAGTGAGATAAACCGAATCGCTTAACTGAAGTAGATATCGGCAAGTTATATTTCAAGACCTAAATCATATAAATTAGAAAATAGTGATCGTTCAGGGCAATATGAAACAATACTTACAGAGACGGTATTATTATACACCACTCCATATGTGATATGCAGATATCTTGCTACATTTCCCTCTACTTATGCAATCGTCAAGCATTAAGCAAGCATCGGTAACCATAACAATATCGTACGGTTTGGATAAACATTGAACACTGAACCAAATCGTGCAGCGTGAACTAAACGAGTGTTCTGACCAGCAGTAGATAGAACTAGCAGCTCTATGAGCTGTAGACCTCACCAATCTGTCTTTGCATAGCTTATTATACTTAAATTCAAAATATAAACCACCCCCGACTGACCTATGTATAATCTGCTTATAGAGACCATTCCAATGAGCCCAAACTCGACATCTCTGCTCTAAATTTGTGAGGAGTTGAGTATTCTGCAGATTCCAGGAAATGTCACAGTATTAGATCAATGCTGCCATGTTTTCACCATTTCGTTGAAGTAAGAGGATACCGGATTTTAAATTGATCTGATCTACGAAAGTTGATTTCTTAGTGTTATCAACGAAGTACATATTATAATTTAGACTAACAACTATGTAGTTACTCAGATACTGATTACAGTCTGGCTTATCATCGAAAATAATCTGTCACTCTCAAAACTTTAATCCAAGTAACTATACAATGAGAATAACTCTCAGATAAATTTGATTCGATTCGATAAAAGAATTACCGAACTCTTAAAAAACAATGACATCTTAGGATTTAAATACTTACTTTGAAAGGGGGAGTTTGAGTTTGGTCTGCTTGACATTCAATTAGGGGTTTGGTAAAAAATCCGAGGCGCGCCGTAACAAGATATTCTGCCTAAGTCTATTGAATCCACCCTTATACCTCGTAACCGAAAAAGTATTAGGTGTAGGTTTATCCCTTTTTTGGCTTAATGGTTATTTGGTCTCATAATTAGACTGATTTTACTGAAGTTCGGCATAATGGGCAGTTAAAGTTACGTTACTTTGTTGCATAAAAATATTAGTATCGTGATTAAAAATTACTTATGGAGTCACCCGTATCCGTTCGTTTACTTTAACCCTTTTTAGGGTTCCGTAGTCCTGACAAGGAACCCTTATAGTTTCGTCATGTCCATCTGTCTGTCTGTCTGTCTGTCCAAGATTTTGCTAAGAGACCGTTAATACTAGAAAGCTGTAATTTTGTGGAGGTATGTATATAAATTACGCTGACAAAGTGCTGAAATAAAATTTTGAAAAATATCTTTTTTAGGGTAGCTCCCCTATATGAGAAGTGGTGATGACTTTTTTTTTCATCGTCTACCTCATCGTATGGCGTATCGTTGAATAGGTCTTTTAAATGATTTAAGGGTTGCTTATACAATTTTTCGATTGAATGCTCCATTTACGAAATATTAAACTTTAAAGTGCACTTTTTGTTCCAGTAGGGCGTCCCCCCCCCCCCCTCTAAAAGCTAAACTGCGGGCTTGAAAAATCTGGAAAAATTCGTGATAATAGCGCATTTTATGAACTTTAAAGGAAAACTATAGCGGTTAGGATAACTTTATTAGTTTAGCAGTAAATCCTTTAAAATGACAAAAACGGAGTACCTAGTTGCTTGTTTATAACGGGTAAAGACTTGCATTGAATAACAGGCTACGGAACCCTACACTGCGCGTGGACCGACACGCACTTGGCCGGTTTTATTTAATAATTAGCTATCAATGTATATATTTTGCATCACTTTATGGCCTCTAGACGGTATATTCAATTTAATGTGACGTCACATAGCCTCTAACCAGCGGACAATCAAAGCTCTTCTAATGATACCTCATTTGTCAAATTATAATAAGGAGTACAGAAACTATGAGGAAACAGCTGACGGACATACATACCGGCCAAAATGAAAACCCTCCATTTAGCTTAGTAGGATAAAAATAGCGAGACGTTTCAGTCTTCAAGGCAAAAACACTAATATTCGTACAATTACGCAAATGCACCATTAAGTAAAAAGCTCACAAGATGTTTGCGTAGATTACGTAGTGTGACGTTGTAAAATTCATGCGCATTTTATGAACCGCAAGCGCACATGTTACGCCGCGCGTGAGCTGACGCTGCAATGAAGCAACGTAGGCACGTATTATGCTCAGAGTTCTATCGTAAGTTACGCAAAAAAGCGTACCACCACAAGGCATCAGACAGTTGCAGTAAACATACACGTGCAGAGCACGTATTGCAGACAGTTGCAGTATATAGCTTAGTACGTTTAGCGGGGCTCCGATTCTGTAAGCTAGCGAGTAAAAAGCTGATCCAGCGCAATGTCAATGTGCTTTTGTCATTGACTTACTAACTAATACGAGAAGCTTGCTAATAGCTGTTGGCTAGCTTGCAGAATGGGGGCCAAAATGTGACCACCATAAGACATTGGTACTTAGTTAATAATAATATTGTATTAATACATACTTCCACTTCCAGATGAGTTCTGCGAGGAGTACCCGCACAGTCTGATACCAACGCCTGGCTATTGGATCGAGTGCTCGCGACAGAAAATTGCCACAGACACCATCTGGGATGAGTCAGAGTCAGAACACGATAGTGGCCCAGATCGGGACAACGCTGACAATGGTAAGGCAATGTTAGCTTAATCTTCTAGCTGTAACAGTAGCCTTGCCTTTTCAGCCGCTTGAAAATACATGTAAACTTGTGCACCAATTTATACCCAATTTAATTTTTTTTCCACGGGGCATTGTTAAATTCCTGTGGACAAATGGAAGCTCAGACTTTAATCCTATACGTGGTCCTAAATGTGTTATCACTGGTGACAGGCCAAATCACCCAGCGAATAAAGACATATCCCATTCTAGGCGTAACGTTCTATCATCATTGATCACCATAGCGGTCAAATGCTATAAGTTAATTATAAAAAATGTCACCAGTTGGTCCGTCGCATTTCTAAGCATGATTTTGGCATCTGTAATACAGTTTTATTACTAACTCAGAAGCCATAAGTCTATAAAAAAACACATTTATCAGGTGCAAAAATGTTCGGTGCAACCCAGACGAGACAATATAATATTCATAAATAAAACTCAAGATAAAGAACGGATTTATAAGAAAATAAAATCGCTTAGGTACCTAAATAAAGCATACATTATGCTTCGTAAAGCTTCCCTGGAACAGGTAGTCTTCATTAAATTTTACACCAATTCATAAAGGTGCCCAGAAGCTTAAGGGGAAAATTACGTAAGCCCATTAAATGATAAAGTTAAGAGAGGTCGCCGCAAGTGCTTTGTAAGACTCCTCTCTCGATGCAGACTCGCTATCACTTTGTGGGTAGGACTCTTAACAGCTTTACGCGGTATTTGCCTTTGTCATATGCAAGGTAATTGCAACGTCAAAGAGTGTATTGGCTATATCACAGTTTTTCAATATTATTATTTTTTTATGATATTAAAGGATGAGCACGACGTTTTGTTGATCAACGATGAAGGAAAACGATGCAACATGCTACAGCGACATCAAAATGCTTTTACAGATGGATGTATTGATGGATGTATGTTGCAGGAAATTTGGCATACAAATAGTATGCAACCTGAATTAACACATAGGTTACCTTTTAACGCAGGCAAAGCCGTGGGGCGCAGTGAGTATAATATAGCTTTAAGCTTTATACTCACTGCGCTTACTTTAGATCTACTAGCTGATACTCGAACACCAAGAACTTTATGACTTAAAAGCTCTCTGAATCAACATTTGTGTTGTCTGAGTGATTTAAGTAATGTGTAAAAGTCTTGATGTTATTTTCACCAAAAGTAGCCTATGTTTATCCTCATACTATATATCTCCTTTTCAAATCTTAGTAAGATCGCATTGTCTGTTAAGGCGTGATTAGGTAACAAACAGATAGAGTTGCGAACGTTATTATTATTTTATACTAGCTGTGCCCCGCGGTTTTACCCGCGTAGACATCGTTCCCGTGGGAATATCGGGTTAAAAAAAAATTTGTGTTATTCCAGAATCTAGGCTATCTATGTACTAAATTTCAGCTTACTCGATTTAGTAGTTTTAGCGTGAAAGAGTAACAAACTTACATACATTCACACATCCAAACAAACTTGCGTTTATAATTAATAATTAATATTAGTAAGGATTATAGTTTGGATACTAATATAACGATACAAACTATACCGTATATGAAACACCACATTCATGCGAAGAGTAACATACGAGTAACTCTATAAATATAAAAGGAGACTTAATTCAATAACATTGTTCCTCGAGTGATTCTTCCCATGTCGTATTAGTCGTGAAATAAGGGGAAAATTATATTTAACTCCGTCTCGCTTCCAATCTCAACTGAGACTTGGGGAACGTGAACAAACGTTAATATACCTAACCGCAAAGTTCCTCATTTCGTTACACTTTTAAAATGTAATACTGTTTTATTATTTTAATAAATAGTTTGAGACAGTATTATAAACAGTGGAAAAAGCTTGAAAAATATTTTAATCATAACAAAACAACTAGCTTTTTGTAAACTAAAGACTCTCATCATCAAATGTAAATAATTTTATTTGTGGAAAGTACGCATAATTATAAAACATACTAACCCAAATTATATTATTATTTTTAAAGTATTTGTTTGTATATTGCAATAGCCGCTTAGCTCATAAACTTAAACAATCTCATCGCTTACCAACAGGCTGGCTAAATAGTGGTCGAGACATTAAAAAAATAAAGATTTTTGATTATTCATTAGCAAAATACACAATAATTCTATTAGAGGAAAGTCTTTTATTTGGACTAGAAAGGTTCCTTTTATCATAAAGCCCAAGGTAAGACCGTAAATCTTCAATCTTCAGTGCTATAAGTCTTAAAAAAATTCAAATTCTTTTTCAGCCAGATCAGCAAAAAAGAAAATTAAATCTCTACGCCTATTTCCGTCGCGTCATTTCCTGAATAAGTATAAAGGTAGAAAGGAGAATTACGGCTACATGGTTTATAAAACGCTTCGCATAAGCGTATTAAATTGTTTGCATCAAACGACAAACCGAAATTCCGTATGTACGGAGCACGATTACATAAACATACTTTGTTATGTAGATACATATGCTCTTTTGTTGTTTCCGCATTTATTAAAGCTCTGAATGCTTTACTGGAACCTAATCATTGCTTCGTTCTTCGTTAAATTATCCTAAAATCGAATTACCACTCAGAATTCCTCTGCAATAAACGCGAAAAAGTAATCATGTCCTAAGTAAAAAAAAAAACAATGATGAAATCTATTGTATCTTCTTCATGCAATGATTTATACCGCATTTAATGGTATTATACTCATCCGAGTCGGCTGCTATACGGCCTTAGAATGATTATAATAATAAAGGCTTACCCATGACTTTCCTCTAGCTACCATATTGCCGAAGTCGAAGAAGTAAGAAGTCAGGGCCTTATTCTATGCACCACAAGGTTCATCGTATAACTATTAGGTACAGATAAACGTATGACTAGATATAGTTTTATGATTGTAAAACTGTGACGTAGAGGTGAGGCGTATTTACTAGAACAGATCGGAAAAATAGATATTTTACGAGACTAGCTAGCCTATTCTTACTTTTGACAAACACCTATTCCACCTAGTATTCGACCTCGGACTACTAACTAAGACACGACGCGATGTTTCACTCGAATCGATGCCGTATTTTCACTGACATAGTACCGCCGTAAGCCGTAGTCGCGGTGCAATAACAGTGCGAGTGAGAGGGTAGCATGATACTATACTACCCTCTCACTCGCACACTAGGATGCACTACCTATTCCACCTAGTATTTGACCTCGAGACTAGATGCGATGTTTCACGCAAATCTATGCCGTATTTTTAGTGGCATAGTGCCGCCGTATGCCGTAGATGCGGTGCAATGAGAGTGCGAGTGAAAGGGTAGTATAATACTATACTACTCTCTCACTCGCACTCTAGTATGTGAGAGCGAAATGAAGCAATACTGTTGAGTGTTGACTATTATAATCTATACGCGATCAATACTTGGTGGAACAGATATTTGGATCACGTATTTCTAGGGACTAGGAATAGGTGCACCTAGTCCCAAATTATCTTAGTATAACCCATCTTTAGTATGACGGCTCCAGGATACTCAATAATTAATACAGTAATTAATCTTTAAAAACTAATTATGACGTTATTATTGTTATATACCGGCTGTAATTCACGTACCTTTAGTCGAATTTTCTCGACCTAGGTTTCGAGCGAGTCAGTCGCTCTTCCTCGGGAGTGAGGTCACGCGGTGAGATCGCGATGTTCACGGTATATAACAATAATAATGTTACAAATTCACGATAATTTTAAAATTAAAATAATTATGACGTGTTACCTAACTACATTAGAATTCTCGCTATACGAGTAGATACGATGCTTGGGATTCAATTACCTGCGTCTACTGACAAAGCTACTGAAAATTCAGTGGGTTATTGAATCCGACACACTGAAAGGCTCGGCATTGATGCGCTCTTTTGTTTAAAATTGATTCAGGCTTTGTGCTCGGATATTCTACCTTTGTTTAAATCTGTGAAGGAGAGCATGAGAGCTTTCGGCCTGCCCTACTCTTTTACAGAATAGTTGACAGTCGAAGTGCAATCCTAAGTCACATGAGTAAAGAAAATCTTTACTCATGTGCCTAAGTGGTGTTAAATCTCAGATATCTATAATGTTTTTTTTTCTTCCATGCGTTCTAACCTTCCAATCAAAAAGTAGCTTACCGCCATCAAGGAGAAAAGCTGCCCGCATAACCTTACGATGTTCCGGCAGCACACAATCCTTGAGAGTCAGAGTATTCTAGGCTTAGCATGTTCACCATTTTCGACCACAGCTTCACTTACCACCAAGTGAGATAGTGGTCAAACGCCTGCCGATAATATATAAGAAAATCCGATATTTTTAAAAAGAAACAATATAAAACGTCAGTATGTCGAGAATGCGAATTCCTTGGTTTCACGCTTGTTTAGCACACAACTTAGGTTTCCAAACGAGTAGATTTTATTATCCGTTTAGAGGAGAAGCAAACATTGGGTTGTACAAACGCTGTCCATCGGCGATGTCTTATTCGGTACACGTTTTCAATTTATCGCTATTCCCGTCATTGTGTTATAGTCCAAGAGCCCGTGAATGCCAGACCTTCGTTATTTTACAATAGCTGAATGTTTCTCTGCACATGCTTCAAACACAAGTAAAAACGATGGGTTATAAAGTTTGGATCATCGTAGCTATGGCAGGTAAAAAATGTTTATGTTAATTGCCTGTTTTCTAGCTTCATTTATTCATTTTTCATATTATGGGAATACAATTTAAAATATAATCAAACATAATTAACAGTCTCTTTAGAACTTTTCACTATAGCTACTGCTGGAACTGAACTACTGGAAGAGATTGCCTTTACGGTCCCATCTGAAAAATCCGCCCCGTATGTTTACTAGATAGCAGTTAAAACTGTGGAAACTGGCTGGTTACTGAAGAAACATCCTTTGTTACCAAAGTAACATCTAGAAAATTCAACCATACTAAAACGTGAGTATAGTTATACTTTAATTAAAATTTAAAGGTGTCTAGGAACAACTTTCTTAGACGTTCTGGCAATATAGATGACGTAACTTCTAATATTATTACAAAGAAAAATCTAAGAAAATACGCTTTAGTTTTTGATAAGTTTATACACGTTTACTACCTATTTACCTATTACACTTCACATAAGCCCATCGATTCTTCCTGTGTTGGAAGCAGGCACTGCGAAACTTTCAGCATTTATAAAATAAGAAAGGCCTGGCTCTTGCTCTATGAGGGATGTTTGGCGCCATCCGTCGCGTCTCTTTATCGCCAGCCTCGCTCAAAAGTCACGTCGTATGTACCTCGTTACTGTAATGCCATGGTGACCCACTCTCTGATATGATTGTTATGGACTGGTACAGGGAACTATGTGAATAGAACTGCTGTACAGGTAACATGATTTATCTGCACCTAATATAGGTACTACGCATAAATAACTTACTAAGCTTACGCAATGTCATGATTTTTATTTTTATTAGAGATAAATAAAGTTACAATGTATTAATTGACTAACCAAGTCAGGGCTTTTTGTTGGTATTATTGCGCGATTCAACGAGTTCATGAAGTCAGGTGTAAGTATCTAATAAATATCAATTTACTGAGCAAGACATTGGTTAGTATGTAGGGTACGATGATATAAAATTATGACTGGAACTCATAAGTAATTTGGCCTTCTGACGCAATAAATTCACGCCTAATAAATTTGGAGAACAACTCGAAGCCTTATTGATATTTTTTTATGATTTAATAAAAATGAAGTATGAGAGAGGCCAGCAGACTTGACTGAATACATATTCGTCCATGAAATATGACTATAGCTTTTATTATACATACATATCATGTCCAAGTATCGCTACGAGAGTGCTCGTAGAATCCGTAGATAGTAGAACTCGTAGCCGTAGTATATATCTTGCTACGTTGAATGAGCTGTAATCAGGAAAATAATAATATTTCTTCGAAAATGCATTGCGCTGACAGGTTATAGTAATGTTTCATTCTTCAATGACTTATCTTGACATTGGAGAAAGTGAATACAATTTACGGCCGGCCATATATCAAGCGCATTGCCGGAAAATAGATAACAGAAAATGTATGTCAAAACGTTGCTGACAGTAAATTAAGACATGTAAAAGTAAAGCCATAAAAAAGTATGCGGTAGTTAATGTATCTAAGAAAATGGCTTATTTATCGAGAATGCAATGCTATTTACTTAAGTTGTAACATAAAGTAAGACGGTAAACAATTATTATATTATTCATTATTATCTTCAGCATTTACCAATGGAGATGTTAACGCAAGGCGTACCCCTCTGCTGGCCATATAGCCATTTTCTTTGCGTAACTACGCTGTATTTTTAATACTGTGTGCGTGTTTCAAGCTATTGTGCGGGATCGCTAAAGTGAGTGATTTGTGTGTCTTTCAATATTATTCAACAATACACAATATAACAATATTATTTCATAATATTGTATTGATGTTCCATTTGACTTGCTACCAAAAAGAAGCTTACCACCGTCAAGGAGAAAATCTGCCACCATGACCTTACGGTGTTCAGGTAGCACACAGCCCTTGAAAGTCAGAGTAGTACTCTAGGCTTAGCGTGTTTACCATCTTTGATCACATCATCGCTTACCACCGTGTAAAATAGTGTTAAAACGCTAGCCTATAAGATATTTCATATCTTCCTAACACAATAAGGTGTATTTGAAAATAAATCGAATATAATTATCATTCTTTGATATGATAAATTGACCATATAAATACTTCACTCAGGTTAATTTCTCAAAATGTATGCATAGATAAACAGCGATTATAATTTTAAAATTAACAAATAATCAGTAACACTAAATATACGAGTATCTACGTACATCCAAAAGAAATCAAACCCTAAAATAAGTCAAGCGAATGTATTTAATTCTACACAAAGGATTAAAGGTTAACCACTGACGTTATTATACGGATTACACCTACTGTATTCGATGCTGGGTGCGGAATAGGTACAAAAAATAAATAATTTGTAATTCGAGTATCCAACTCCAACTGAAATGGAGGAAAATGAGTCAAAAGTCGGGTTCTATTAGGGCGCTTTGATAAAATTAGACGATACTGTGACTCAATCAGTATTATATCTTTTGAAGTCGCTGCCACGAATCCGAATCCCAGTCGGGGCAATATTAATATATACACCCATGCCAGATTACAATTTTCTAGTACCAATTAAGTGTCTACTAGTGATTCCAGCCAGAGGAAGGGTAGCCAGCCAGGGGCTCAAACGTCCTCTCAAAATCGTCCAAATTCATCCATAACATCCATGACCATAATATTAATGTAACCAATTTCCAGGGACAAGTCCTCCTAAAATTCCAGATCCGCTAGCGCAAGTGTCTTCAAGCTAATTGGCGGACATACATCACAGACAGATAAACTAAAAACGTTCAACTGTTAGCAAACTACTTTCATGTTTTACTACAGAATCATAAAAATACCCCAAACTGGTCGCAGCAGTTTACCGAATAAACATGTTTATATTATCCATTTTATTAATAAAGCTTGAGAGCCAGTTCCCATTCTAGGCCAAGCATGCTACCATCCTCAACCCCATTATCACTTACCAACAGGTGAGATAGTGGTCAAACGCTAGCCTATAAGATATAAAAAGTATGCCATTCTCACGGTATGCTCAACAATGGAAAGTGTTAACTTACCTATCCCCGAGGCTATTACAACAGTTATTCCGTGCTTATTCTAGTCAATCCAAAGAATAAAGCCTCCATGAGACAGAACTGTATCAGTCTGATCTGATACAGTGAGTACAGGCTTCAGTTGAACGAAATGTCAAGAAGGTTGAAGCTTTAATCAATCCACCATTGAACGAATACAAAGACCAGAAACGAGGGCCGCAGTGACTGTGGTACTATTAGTCACTCTCTGTAATGAACGGTCCTTCATCAACCAACCATTACAACATCTGATTATGTTAAGTGCCGCCATTTTGGCATTTAATTGAAGTATCTTATGAAGTATTGAAGTATCTACTACAAATCATTTACCATAAAAGCTATTCATCTATGGAATGCACTCCCTGTCAACATCAGAGAAGCCCGAACTCCGCAAATATTTAAAAATATGGTATATTCAATTCAATACAATTCGTTTATTCATCTTTTGACAATACAATTGCGCTTAGATATGTCAAAACTTACAAAACAATTATATTCAAAAATGACAAAAATGTCCAAAAATACAAATTGAGATAATCTAATACTATAAGAATCTTTGTCCTGACATACGGACTGACTGACTCACTGACAGACAACGCACAGCCTAAACCGCTGGTCGTAGAGATTCGAAATTTGGAGGGTATATTTTTCTTAGTACATAGGAGTGTACTAAGAAAGGATTTTCCAAAATTCACCCCTTAAGGGAATGAAATGGGGGTTCAAAGTTTGTATGGAGAAACAAGATTAGATAGTATTTTCTATCCAAAACTTCATACAATTGCTCTAATAAAAAAATAAGTAAATACGTATTTCAGGTTTTTTTAAATTACACCCCTAAGAGGGTGAAATGGGGTAACAAAAGTGTGAAAATCAATGTTGTTTCGAATTGCGCTGAAATTTGGCATGCAAATAGTTATTACGACGTTAGTTCCCTCTGAGAAAAGATTTTCTACAATTTACCCCTGAAGGGGATGAAACGGGGGTTAAAAGTTTGTATGGAGAAACAAGATTAGATAGTCTTTTATATTTGAAACTTAACACAAGTACTTAAGTAAATACGTGTTTCAGGTTCTTTCAAAATTCCACCCCTAAAAGGGTGGAGTGGGGTAACAAAGTCTGAAATCAATATTGTTTCAGATTGCGCTGAAATTTGGAATGCAGATAGTTATTTTGACTTGACAGGTATCCACTAAGAAAGAATTTTTCAAAATTCACTCTTCAAGGAGATGAAGCGGGGGTTCAAAGTTTGGATAGTCATTTTATTCGACATTTCACACAAGTACTTCTGTAAATAAATAAGTAAATACGAGTTTCAGACTTTTTTTAAATGCCACCCTAAGAGGATAAACTGGGGTAACCAAGTCTAAAAATCAATATTTTGTTTCGGATTGCGCTGAAATTTTGAATGCAGATAGTTATTATGACGTAGGTATCCGCTCAGAAAGGATTTTCTAAAAATTCCTCCCTGATACGGAACGGGGATTCAAAGTTTGTATGGCGAAATAAGATGAGATAAAGTACGTGTTGTTTGATTTTTTGAAATGGGGTAGGTAACAAAGTCTGAAAATTTGGGTTTTTCGGATTTTATAAATATGAATCCCGAATTGCCTTAGTCACGCGATAACATGAAAACGGGTGAACCGATTTGGCTAATTATTATTTGATGTATTTAATGATAGAATCGTTTTTAAAAAAAAAAAAATTAAGTAAATAAAAGAAGTTTTTAACGCTGGCGAAGCCGCGGGGCACTTCTAGTAATATAAATAAAACCGTAAAAATTGTATGAAAATGTCAAACATAAATTAAAATAAAATTAATATTAATTTAATCTACATCTGGTGTAGTTTCAATATTGAAAATATCATTATCAGCAAAAGCCTCGTCAATCTTATAATAACTCTTAATGATTAAATGTCGTTTTATACAATTTTTAAAGTCATTATCACATTTATTATATAAGCATTTATATAAGCATTATATAACGCTATCGCAAATTGACTAGCTTCACTCTAAATGTAATATGTGTGTATTGTATATGTGTATATATATATATATATATATATATATATATATATATATATATATATATTTTATTTATAATGTTATATGTATACTAGCATCTGCCCGCGGCTTCGCTCGCGTGGCCTAATTTTTTACGACTTTTTATGACTCTAACAGTTTTATGATCTAATTAGCTACTATAGATGACCCTAACGTCGACCTCAATATACTCTGTTGTTAACGACTATTAAGTATTATTTTGCTAAAGCTAATAATCAGTATGGTAAGGTAGATCAAGCTGTACTGTTTAAATATTTAACTCAGTCTGATTTGTGTGGCTGTTAAAACCCAAAAATAAATATGAAATATTTCTTACAAAGTAAATAAGGCGAGGCGAAAATTTTTTACGACTTTTTATGACTCCAACAGTTTTATGGCCTCATAATTTTTAATAAGTTACTATAGAAGACTCCAAGATCGAACTCAATATCCTCTATTGTGAAAGTCATTATTAATTATGGTTAGGTATACAAAGTTAAGAAGTGGACATTTTTATAACTTTTTATGCCTCTTACAGTTGTATATTATATTACCTTACAATCAAGTCATTTTAGATAACTCTAAGATCAAACTCGATATCCTCTGTTGTTAAAGTCATTAATCAGTATGGTAAGGTATAGCAGGTTAGGTTGTGCTCTTTTAATGTTTGACGCAGTCGGTTAAAACACGAAAATGTATGAAATATTTCCTACAAAGTAGATAAGGAGAATGGTTAAAGGAAAAAGGAATTTAGGCTAAAGGAATTTAAGGAAGCATTTTAAGAAAACATTTTTAGTATCCATTTTTTTATATAATATTTATTGATTTTTAAAGTATATAAAAAAAAAATTTAAAAAAAAAGTTCAAACATTCATCCAGTGACAGGTCGGTGAAGTGGGGGTTGCTAGTCAAACAATGCTCCCTGGTTGACATGATTCCAACCCTTGTAGTGATCTAAATCGAACAAACAAAAAAAAATCTTAATTAGTACAGATGCCGCTACATCTTGAACTTCGGCCGAAAAAAAAATCACAAAATGGCGTCTACTTGAAAAAAAAAATTTTTTTTTACCCCTGTTTTTCGACCTTTAGGAATTTTTTAAGAATACTTCTAATTAAAATTTTTCAAAATCCTTAGCTCCTAAGGAGATGTATGAAGAAGATTCTCACAAAATTTCAAAGGAATCGGTCAGATAGAACTTGAGATATCGTGTCAACCACCTCAACAAAAGGAGTTTTGTGAAAAACGCGTTTGAAGTTTGAGAAAGATTTCCAGTTAAATAACTCAGATAATTATGTTTAATACTCACTTTGGATTAATCGGCGATCCCATATCCATACATTGGACCTTCACTTGTTCAGGACACCTTCATTGGACAGGGTATATAACGAGCTCAAGTCGGATACAAAAGATTTCCTGGAAAACATCTGCCATTCATTGTGTGATCACTCCGCTCGGCCGGTTTAAGTGCCGCGTCACAAAATCCACTGTATCTCTCAAAATAATTCGATTTTAAGAGCATATTTTTGAAAGTCTAAGCTTTGAAAATATGCCAAAAAAAAATTGATTTTTTCAATTTTCTAGACCAGAATATTCTTAAAGGAATCTCGAGCCCAATTTTGATAAAAAGTAAAACAGCATAATTGGATTTATCAAAAATCAATATTTCTAGCCAGGAATCAAACTCGTTAATTTTGAAAAAATAACACACCTTGTATTATTTAAAGCATTCAATAGTGTTGCTATATATAATATAAGAAACTAATTATGGGAAGCAATGACACACGGAAAACTTAAGGAAAACGTTAGATTTTAATGAATTGCTTCATATTTTAAGGTAATTTCTTTAATAATCATACCTAATCGTACCTTGTTCGAAATGCTCAATATTTTTTAACACACCCCCGCAGCGCAGTCATCGTCACAACAATATTATGTGCTAATTTCAAACTTTTACTGTCTACTCGCGGTGTAAGGCTACAGTAACCGTATCTTTCACCCTTTGATTATTTTCCCTGAGGGTATGTAAAAAACGAAATCTCTAAAGACATGTATAATGCTATTGATGACTTGAAACGATCTGTGGAAAATATTCAAAATGTAATCAACAATATTGTAATACTTAATGCAGTACAATACTTGAGATGACAAATCCAGCTATAAATATTAAGAACAATTATGGCCATCATTTTGAACAAATAATGTGGTAGGTAGCACAAAACCTAAAGAAACGTAAGAAAAATAAAACAGTATTTTGTTAGAAATGAGCGTATAATACAGGGAGTATTTTCTATTCAAAATTAAAAAAAAAAGGGTTCAATTCCTGGCTAGGAATATTGATTTTTCAAAGATCCAATAATGAAGTTTAGTTTTCATGGAAATCGGGCCTGAGACACCTTTGAGTACTTTTCGTTATTTCAAATTATTATATTAAATGACCTACTTAAACACCAATTATTATCGCTTTATGATCAAAAACAATAAACTTTCCTACAAACGTTTTTACTTCATTTAACCCTCTTCGCGGTAGAATTTCCAAAAATCCGTTCTTAGTACACTCCTCGTACTAAGACAAATATACCCTCTAAATTTCAAGTCGCTACGACCAGTGGTTTGTGCGTTGTCTATAAGTCACAGACAGAAGTGTCCCACGGTATCGCCCGCGTCATTTCGTTTACTTAGTTTATTTTCAAGTTTTATTTTCAACCAAAATCTAAAAGTATTAGCCAATGTGGTCCACCCATTTTCAAGTTATCGCGTGACTAGGGGTGAAATTTTGAAAAATCCTGAAGCTGTATATATTTATTTTCAGAAATACTTATAGTTTCGAATAAAAAAAACAATCTAATGTCGATTCTCAAACTTTGAACCCCCGTTTCACCCCCTTAAGGAGTGCACATTAAAAAATCATTTCTTAGCGGATACCAACGTCATAACCACCTGTATGCCAAATTTCAGCGTAATCCGAAACAATATTGATTTTCAGACTTTTTTAACCCATTTCACCCTCTTAGGGGTGGAATTTCAAAAATATCTGAAACACGTATTTACTTATTTTTGTACTGAAGCACTTTTGTGAAGTTTCGGATAGAAAAGACTATCTAATCTTGTTTCTCCATACAAACTTTGAACCCCCATTTCATCCTCTTAAGGGGAGAAATTTGGAAAATCCTTCATAGTACACCCCTACGTACTAAGACAAATATACCCTCCAAATGTCAAGTCCTACGACCAGTGGTTTAGGCTGTGCGTTGTCTGTCAGTGAGTCAGTATGTCAGGACAAAGATTCTTATAGTATTAGATAGATATGTATTCTTGTTATTGTACTTATATGGATATAATCATCTAGTATTTTGACTAAAGGTATTGTATGCCACCGACCGCTTATTTTTCAAAACTAGCTCCTGTCCATCCAAAGGTTGTCTGGTAGAGATCACTCTGAGCGATAAGACCGCCCATTGTCACACCTAATTAGTTTTTCTTTTTCTTAGATTGTAATGTGTTGATTGGTATGCAATAAAGTATTCATCTATCTATCTATCTTGAGACTAAGTTGAAATCGCTCTAGTCCTAATTGTCACCTGAAGAGATAATATCGCTAATCACTGTGTAGGTAGGGACATAATAAGTTAATAATCAGTTTTTACATGCCAGCATGATGATCCAATCAAGACATTAAGTTTAGAAATTCGTAAAACTTTGTATGGCGTGTTTAACTTATTTTATATATTTTTTAAGCCCTTTTTTGTATTGAAGACATTTGACAAGTATTTATCTACTTAACTTGGGAAATGTCTTACCTCATTCCATAGAACGTAATAATAAATGACGTGATTTCGATCTCTTTCTCAAACATAATTTATTATTCAGATAGGTCGCTCGCTGAGTCGAGAGTAACTTAACTTGTCAATAGCAATATAACTGGTGTAATACATTACGGAAAGTTTACTGATAAAATTACAGGTCTTGATTTTTTTTACCTATATGTCACCTGATGGAAAATGACGTGAGTGAGGGTGCAGCTTGCATGCCTAAAAGGTACCTGTTTCTCTCATCTTGACGGAAGAAACCTAAGTTAAAAGTAGCTATTCGGAAACAAGTCGGCTGGCAATGTGTTCCGCGGTTCTGAAGATACCAACTATTGTATTTTTTTTTTGTTACATACCGTCTATACTAATATTATAAAGAGAGAACATTTGTATTTTTGTATTTTTGTATGTTTGTAATGAGTAAGCTCAAAAACTACTGAACCGATTTAAAGATTCTTTCACTAATACATAGAATGGACTTTCGGAATGAAAATAGGCTATATATTATCCCGTTTAAATCAAAGGTACATTCGTGGAGACCTAATTTGCAACCTAAGTCGGCAAAAAAACGGTCGAAAAAACACGTTTCTTACGAACGCTGCTTAATTGAAAATAGATAGAAGAATATTTTCTATGCAAGAGTTGTACAACTTAATAAGACCTACAAAAAAGTCCGCGACAGCATATGTCTATCTCTTAAGGTTGACTCACAGTAACCATTTTAATCTTAAAATTTTTGTTAAAAAATATTACATAACGTCCAAGGCTATTTTCAAGTATATAGTATTAATCCTTATCCAAATAATTACGTTAATTAGCTTGGCCACATATTATTGATTAAAATTGTCCTTTACAGTATATAATTCAAATGAAAACTCTAGAAAATATCACGAATTTCACAAACACGCATCGCAAAATTAATAAAATATTTGCAGTGAAACCACAGATTAGGTCATAGTTACTACGTAAATATTATTATAGGCTTCTGTAGATCCCCACCGATCACAATCAATTTGAAGTCAATATAGTATAATAATATGATCTATTGTATAAAATAATATTCATCTATATATATATAATAATATAATATAATATTTTAAACCACCCCGACTGATCTATGTATAATAGCTTTTTCCAATTACTCTAAACACGACTTTTAAAATCTGAGCTGTAAGTTGGTGAGGATTTGAGTATTCTGTAGAGTCCAGGAGGCTTCCATGTTCTTACAATATCGTTGAAGAAGAAGATTTTCGAATTGATCAGACCTATGAAAGTTAATTTCATAGCGCAATTAACTAGAAAAAAGCTCATCATTTTATAACGATTGAACGAATTTTCATGAATGAAAGGTAAGAAAACTCTCGATGAAGACATCTATCAAACAAAAAAAAACTATCAATAATAAAAACAAAATCGGTTCATCCAGTTAGGTGCTAAGATGCTACAGACAGACACACAGATACACACGTTAAACGTATATTACCCCTACATTTGGCGTCGGGGAACGCCGTAAGGTTACGGCGGCAGATGTACTCCTTGGTGGTAAGCTACTTTTTGGTAGATTTAATGATTCCACTACCACTGTACGAAAACTCATGATTCATGAATGCACATAAAACTTTCATTGGTAGGTATATAGCTAGGATTAGAACCAACGACCGTCGGGTCAGAATCAGGGTAACTATCCTTTACGCCAAAGGGCCGTCCAATATCAATACGTAAGTATTATAAAGCAAAGTTCATCACTGCGTCTGTCTGTCTGTTCGCAATAATCTCAATAGCTACTGAACGGATTATCATGCGGTTTTCACCAATAGCCAGAGTGTTTATGAAGAAGGTTTAGGTGCATAATTCGTTAAGGTTTTGTGTAAATTGGATGAAATATGACGATGGTTGTTAAATATGTTCATATTTTATATTCGATGCAACAAACTGATGCAAATTTTGTAGGCATATATGTTCTACCCGTGCGAAGCCGGGGCGGGCTGCTAGTTAACTAATATTTTGCCTTTTTCAACCGACTTCAAAAAAGAAGGAGGTTACCAAATCCTCTAGTTGTTTTTTTCGTATGTATGTTACGAAATTATTCCGCCAATTGTAAACCGATTCGGATGTGTTTTTTTCATAGGGTCACAGAAATATGAATAAATACCTTATTATACATATTTATGTGGGTAGGGTACATTTTCACGATGATTACATTATACAATAAATTTAGATCTGATAAATATCTCCACAGATAATGAAATAAATACTTGAAACTAAACTTGTCACTGAAAATGAACCGATTTTAATTATTATTGAGTTCAAGTTAGAAAGTCTGTCTCCAAAACATCTAATGTATTCCGCCAGCTATCCTTGAGAGTTATTCTAGTTCCCATTCTAGGCCTAGCGTGCTTACCATCTTCGGCCGCATCATCACTTACCAACAAGTGAGATAGTGGTCAAACGCTAGCCTATAAAATATTTAAAAAAAAGATTAGTGTGTTGTCCTTTAGAATATTTATCAAGACCTGTACCCTTAGTACGAGTTTTCATACCAAACTCGATATCGTATATCGAACAAATTTTGTATGAAAAACAGTACAGCGCCTCTAGTGGTTAATACACTTCACTAAATTTAGACCAATCAGAGAGCCAGAATAAGTCGAAAACTATGTGAGATCTGTCAAAAGCGTTTACGATGAAAACTCGTACTAAGGGTACTGGTGAATATCTCCTGAGATATGGCAATATTTACGAAAGAATGAAATATATGTACATTTTCTATACAACTCTCACTTCAAAGTCTGTACTATTCACCAACACTGCAAATGTGAGTGGTTCTGGTCCAATACCAAAGCAATTTCCAAATTAGAGAACGTCGAATTCTCGATAGCTTTTGTACCTTCCACGTAGTCATCAATCACAGGCTCACATACTTTCCTTTGGAGCAGACAACATTTGATGTATGACGTGCTGGGAAGATGGAAAGCCTTTATCGAAGTTAAAACTCTAAAGTTTACTTATATTTGCATTTTATGATGACATTTGATATTGGTTTCATGGATACATATTTATAAATATTAAAATACGAGACTAATCGCGCTAAAACATTAATTTTATTTAAATCGACGTTTCGACCAAGTTCCACTGATCGTGGTCACGAGACGTCTGATCAATGCAATCAAGCAAAATTATTTATTTATGAACATATATAGCGTTAGGAGTCCGTTACATTCTGCCATTTGGCGTGCAAATATAACATGCAACTTGGTCGAAACGACAAAAAAAATTACGTTTAAGAGCGATAAGTCCTGTATTTTAAATATTTATCATTATGCGTTTAAATCGCGACCGTTTGAAATTTACGATTTTATGGACGTCTGAACTTTTGGTTTCTTGTACCAAAACATTCGAATCATGATTTAGATTGCTTTTATCTCTTCTATCTTCTTCTAATCAATATTATGTCTTATTGTGTATGCGTTTACGCACGAGTACATACCACCCCCTTCGACTCGTTACGGTCCACAAGATATCACGTCATCCACATCTTCTCTTCATCTTACATAATATATATGTCCGAGCTATTCTGTTCAAACGAAGCTAGAATCAATGTTATAACCCTTATTAGTTGATATTCCACGATGAACGTTTGTAAGGTTTTTTAGAATCTGAGAATCTTGTTATAAACTTGTTGTATAACAAAGAATAATAACAGTAATGAAGCTTTATTTTTCTCACAAATTCAAATTATGAGTAGAAAAATATTCAGACTTGTCGCGTAGAAGAAAGTGCTTGGTCATGTACAAAAATATCATTATTCATAATTTGGTGTGACAACCCGCCGTCTCACGATTGCAGACCCGACTTGGAAACTTGCGAACAACGTAGACTTATACACATCGAGGGAAACACGTAAATCTATATTTACAGACACTCAGCAATAAATGTCAAGAATGTATCAGTGAAATATAATGACGTGAGCTTCGCGATAAAAATTCTTGTTTTTCTGTGCAAAATATCATTTATTAATATTTTGGTGTATACAGGTGATGTTACTTATAGGTACGTTGGATGTTCATTGAGGTGCAAAAATCAGCTTAGAAGCGATTATTCGGCTATACCTCTACAAATACTCAGACGGAGTATTAATAGGACTAAGTAGAAAGTGTGAGACTCCACTGATTATGAATTAAATAACAAGCTGAAATGAAAAGCCGTGATTAAAAGCTTAAATTTGTGCACAAATTTACGAAAATTACTGTGAATTAACGTCGCGGCGACGACAGCTGATTTCTTTTCATTTAGTTCTGACATTTTCCAATTCTCAATGTTCAGCATGTAAGATATTTTTATGGACGTGTTTTGTAGAAATGTGATTGAATATTAAGCGTATTTGAGAACATAACTAATTTATATTATAATTTCACGTACCTAGTTATTGTCAATAATTTAAGATCGTTTCAAAAACTAAAAGAACCGACTTCAAACGTTGCGCTAGTCATTTCAGTACTAAGTTTTAGGTGTTTATCTTCATATCTCTGGAGATACTGAACATATCTTGATGAAACTTAAATGGGACCACATGTGAAGTATATCCTTTTAATTAAAAAAATATTTTCCAAATCGGTGTCTTCACGTAATCGGTAAACGTACATTAAAAAAAATACATACAGTAAAATAGAACCTCCTCCTTTTTATAAAAATGGCTAAAATAAAATAAATTATAAGCATTCAATTGTACCTAAACAATATTTGTGACTAGCAGCATACGAGTAGGGAGTAACTACAGTTAACTAACAAGTATAGGTATACTAAATATCTACTGAGCCCACAATATATTCTTCATCATAATCGTCATCATTAACAGCCAGTATTCGTTCACTATTGAACGTAGGCCTGTTATGGCACGCCACTGATCCCGATCTTCAGTTCTTTGGATTCCAACCGCTGCCAGCTGGCTTGCGTATATCATCACTCCAAATGTACCTAACCAATTCTTCGACGGCTTAAATTACTAAATTAATGTATAATTTGAGTTTAATATGGTTTAGGCTCTGCAAGCGTCATATTACAACAATCTTGTAACTTATTTAAGTGTTCAGGTGAGTTAGGCTGAGTTTAATTTAATTATCTGTTTCTTTGTTCGATGAACGGACTGCTTAATTGGGGTAATGGGACGAAGGAGCAGAACCATTCTTGTATTATTTTTAAATGAGACAGACGAGCCATTTTTTCACAATCAAGATTGATATAAAGTCTTCACTTGCAGTCTAAGATGGAATCAATAATTGAATAAATGGAAGACGGCAGGGAGTTGGGGTACCGGACAACCAACTTTAGAGTAATTATACCTACCCAACAATCAGGTGAGAATGTGGTCTATCGCTTGCCTGTTGAACATAAAAAAAACTAGCTAGCACCTAACCTCCCTCATGCGAGATCATGTCGAAAGATTCCAAATCTATATGTTGTATTAATTTCATAAAAGTCTAAGAAAAAACTGATTACGTGGGTGTTACATTGATTTGAAATCGCTTTCCGAATTACTGACGTTACTATACGGCATGATCTCAGAAAATAATTTAATGCAATCATATTTGAAGTGAATAAAACAACTTTGAGTGATATTTAATATAACAATTCACATTTATAATGAGACTAGCACTTCCCACGGCTTCACCTGCGTTTGCTATGATCTATTCTACCATACATACCAACATAGATACACTGTTTGTTGAAAACCTTACAAAGTGTCCTAAAATGAATGAAGAAAAAAAAATTACAATAATCCGTGTTCCAACAGGCGATCTTTTCGCTTAAAGCGATCTCTTTCAGACAGTGGGAAAAGCATAACTTAACCATATTAGCTATCTATTCGAAATTTTACAGATAAACTACTCATTCTATTCAATGATCCATCATCGTACATAAACGCTCAGTTACATCACGATGCAAAACCTCAACGATTCTATCAGCAGTAACCCCTGTCAAAGGACTTAAATGCAAAATCCGAGATACTTGTTACAGTTAAGTTAGTCGGTGTTGCGAAGCTCTTGAATATCCACGAACGATCTTAGTGTCTGGCGTCTTAGGAATAAATCAATGTTCGTAGCTGTGAAATTGAGTTCAGCGTTAGCTCGAAAAGCTTGTGGCAAGTAAGACGTTAGATAGATTACTGCAAGTGTAGCACTCAACAAAGAGGTAATTTTATTCTTAGCATAGCACTTCGAGCCGTGTGTTCCTAAATTTTGATGGGTGTAAAATAATGCTGTTCGCGGTTTCTTAAGAATTTTAGGGTGTGTGGACTTTTTGACATGACAAATTATAACAGAGTCTTGGGTGCCATAGTTTTATATAGGCATCATCGTTTAAAACCAGGCGAGAGTCGTTCTTGTCGTGTTGGTTTGTACGATACAAAACATATAGGTTTAAACAAAAGCGTTGTTTTCTGTCAAAAAGCGTTAATCTTCTTACGTCTTAATATTCAAAGATTAGTTATATGTTTCTGCGCAACATACCTACCATTCGCAACTTCACTTAAGTTAATTAGAGAGCATAATTTTTTGCCCCCGACGCAAAAAGAAGAGGTGTTATATGTTTTACGTGTGTATATGTATGTGTATCGTAGCGCCGAAACGGATTAACTGATTTTGATTAAGTTTTTTTGTTTGATACCTATCAACGGTCTTAATCGAGACTGTTCTTAACTTTGATTTATGAAAATCCATTCAACCGTTTTAAGAAGATAAGCTTTTCTAACCGACTTCCAAAAAGGAGGAGGTTTTTAATTCCTCTGCATGTTTTTTTAATGTATGTTACGCGATTACTCCGTCAATTCTGAACCTATTAACATTATTATTTTTGAATTGGTAGAGACATTTCCAAGGCGGCTCCATTGTAATTTCATCGAGATCTGATAAGTATCTCCAGAGACATTGTGGAAAACACCTCAATCTTAGTACTCTTAGTCTCTAGTCATGCGTCGAAGCTGACAAACCATTTTTTGTATATGCTACTCGATTTCTCTGCCAATAAAGACCCGATATAAATTATCATTGTTTCATGAACATTAACTGAATGACTACTCATAGGGGTAGAGGGAGTCCTTCAGTAAATGTTAAGATCTGATGAATTATTAAGATCTGATGAGAATCTTCACACACTTGGAAATAAACACCTCAATCTTGCTACAGTAAATAATAACACGTGCGTATGTGAAATCGGTTCATTAATTTTTTTATAGATATTAATAATTTTGTCAATCATAGGTTAGGTTAGGCTCCTATACAATTTAAATTATGTTACATACAAAATGCTTACGTGGTCCTTATAAATTTAAGAAATATATATTATTTTATAGCTTTTTTTATAATTAATTTAATACGTAATGTATAATGTCGCTTAAATGTACTCATGCTCACGTGAACTATTCTAATCCATAATGTATATTTATTCTTCTTTCTTAACTTAACTTTGTAATTTATTGTAATGTATTAAATAGTTTTTTTCCCCTCTCACTTATAACACCACTTACCACCATATCTTGTTACATTTCTCTCCATCCATAGGTTGTCTAGAAGAGATCGCTTTAAGCGATAAGACCGCCTATTGTTCCACTATTATTGTAAATTGTATTACTTATTATGTTTGATTCTGTAATTTAACGTGTTAAATAATAAAGTGTTTCTATCTATCTATCTATCTACGTATAGGCTAGCGGTTGACCATTATCTCAACTGTTGGTAAGCTATAATGCGGTCGAAGATGATAACTCCCTAAGCCTAGAATGGGAACTAACTGGCTCTCAAGTACAGCTGCCGGAACACATTTAACATTTGGCGACCGATTTTCCAACTTGAGGGTGGTAGCTGGCCAGGCGGACACTAGATATACGGTGTCCTGCCACCATGCCGAGGCTTGGGGGTATCTTAACGATATTTTTCCCTCACCGGAGGATCACTGTGAAATGCACACGTAATGTCTTTCGATAGAAAAAATAATTGGTGCGTGGATGGTTGATTTTAACGGCATAGATAGTGGGTTCCAACTCACTGGCGTTAAAATCGACCATTCTCCCACTGCGCCACTAGGCCCTCAAAACAACACACACGTGTTATACAATCCAGGCCTTCCCAGCAGTCATTGTATTATGCTCAGCTGTCAAGCCCGTCTACGGATAATAATAGGCGGAATACCCATTACCTACCTTCTACATACTGTTTGTCCGGATTGTGTTTCATAGCAATTTGGCTCGGCGCTGTCAACACGCCGCCTATATAAACATTTGTGATGGAAAGGATAGCTTTGCATTTCAGAGTAATGTTATTTTGTTGTCACTATCGCACGAGAAACGTTCTCATTTGGGTAAAAATAACTTCGGTGCAAATCAAACGAATAGCTTTGTGGCTGGTAGAAATGCGGATGTCTATCATCGATAAATTTGTATTAATTGTACTAAGTTCTCAAAGAATTTCTTGAGCGTTGACCTACGGTAAAGCTGCAGGCAGAGGTAGAATAGTTTAGAGTACCTAGCTAATGCAGACCAACCACATTGTATGTTACTTTTATAAAGCTCTTTAAAAGTTCGTGAGTGTTTTTTTTATCTGATAAGCTAGCATTTGACCACTATCTCGCCTGATAGTAAGCGGCGAAGTGGTCGAAGATGGTGGGCACGCTAGGCCTAGAATAGACTGACTTTTAAGGACTGTGTTGTCGATTTTCTCCTGGAGGGTTGAATATCCATCCATAATTTGGAATGAGAATGTATGTTGGCAACGTGAAAATCGTGTAAAAGGACTTACCTTAGACTAAGTCCGTGTTGCCGAAAAGGTAACATATAAGAGTATTAAAATTGCGAGTGTGAGATATATTTTCTAGGAAAACGTGCTACATCGTAGATAGTGGACATATTTGGTCAAGACCAGAAAATAAGTTCAATACAAGATCTACAACGCATGTAGATTTTATTGTTAACATTTTAATAATGGAATCTTCATTCAATTTGTATTATAAAAGCATCACTAACAACCGACCAAGGTTTCCCTTTTAGTTTTACCTTACAATTGTTCACCGCGTAAGAACAAAGCCAAAAACCTGGGAAATAATAAATCCAATTCAGATCCGAGTGAAATGAAAACGGGCTTTAATTAGATTGGGACACGTGCGTCCATGCAGGTACGACACGGTAAGCTCGGGCTTAACGACAAGCGACGCGACAACGCACACATGCGATTTTACGTCATTTGGGACACGCACAGACACGTAAAATGAACGAACGATTTTTTTTATCTGAGTCTGGCTAATGCGAATACTTTAAAATCGTCCAGGCGCCACGCTCTTAATAATAGTATTAGCTATCCATAAAAATAATGAATGCGCAAAACTTATTATTTTGGTCCTTTTCACTGCTAAACGGCCGATGTGACATTAGCTTTTCACATCTTTTCAGTCATGTCCAGGCTTTAATTATAAACTGGTCATATTATCAAAGCATACAGGTTTTTCTAGTTTCGGATACATTCGGGGTATTCCCATGTTTGACATATTGTAACAGCCTATTTGATCAAGGACGTCAAACAAACATTGTCTTGAATGTACCTACATTAATATAAACATTATTACTTGTAAAATTACTTGTTAATGTGGCTTATAATAAACTTTTATTTATTTATTTATGCATAGCCAGTTTGGTTGTATAGGGTAACATGTTTTTTTTAAAGCTAGCGAGGCTGTGAAGCACATCTAATTTCAAATAAATGCCAACATGCTTGTTGCAAAAAACAGTCATACACTATGCCAATATGACCTCACATTCGAGCCTACAGCCACTGAGACATTTTTGAGAAAACCGGATACGTCCTTACAGGCACTCTAGAAACGATGATACTTGAATTAACAATGAATTCAAGCAACCGACGACATGGAAAAAGCGCGATAAAAGCTCCTGTGAATATCTTGTTTCGTCAAATTATGTTTAGCTCACGTTAGGCTCACATTTTAGACACGCTCCTTCCCAATTGTTTATTTATAGCAAGCAACTCTAATGGAAAAACTCTGCTGTCATCAGTTAAATAATGTACGGGATTGTCTCGTATAAGACGGCCTGACTTTTACATGAATTATTTCATGCGTTGAAACTTGACTTTGTTTTGCACTTCGAGTGATTCGATATTCTGGTTTCACCATAGGGGCTGATATTTTTCTTATGTTATGTACATATTAATTCGTGCGTGACTACCTTCTTTAGAATCGAAAATTGGGCACAAGCTCCGTAACGGTTACCTCAGAAGCCAGATTTAGCTACGGGTAATTTGGTCGGGTTTCGGTTTTAGCTATCTACCGATACTATTTGGTAATCGATGCGAAAATAGGGTTACTTGATCCCCATAAAGACATATTAGGAGTGCTAGATTACCTAGCTACGTGGAAAAACTAGTAATAGTGTAATAGTCCTGGAGCTCTACTAGTATTTTCTATGAAAGAAAATAAAAGTTATTTAGATTAGTACAAAGTATAAATTACTCCTAACAGTTACTGTTATTACAATCAGCCGCTTTACTAAAAAGTCCTAAAGTGACCGTTACTAAGAATAGAAATGTAAAATTATCGCAATTCTAATTTTATGCAGTTTTCGTTTTACCAGATCGCCACAGAAGATCCGGTTCCCTGGACGAAGCGGCGGAAGACAGCAGTGACAACGGTGGCAGCACGCCGAAGAAGAAAACGGCCATCGAGGAGCAGTGGGAGAGATCCGGTGGTTTCGAGCTGACATCTGTCGAACAAGAAACCTATGAGAAATACTTCTACGGCACAGAACACTGGAACTACTTCACGAACGACGAAGACCTTGGGCCGGTCATTCTTTCTATCAAGCAGGAGACACTCAATGGAAGGGATCAGTTCAGGTCAGCGTTATTCATATTTACGTAAACAATAAGGATAAACACGGATTATCAATAAATAGCGTGTTAGGGCACGTTATATGAGTTTATAGTAACGGGGGTTTATGGTATCGTAACTTTGTATGTGGCGCGTGGGCCTGTGGCGCCTTAATGGCCTGATTAGAAGTCCGTTTGCCTCATAAGAAATCATGAGACGATTTAGAGCGATCGCATACTTATACGTCAAGGAAACGGAACGTTACGACACCGTAGCGGATCGGTAGCGCCGGCACGTAGCAGCTACGGCTAGATGACGCAGCGCTTACCACAAGGCGTTACCTGGGGAAATGGCAGCGTATGTTCAATAATAATAATAACAATTTTTAATGAATAGCCTGCAAAATAAGTTTGTACGGCTCTCTCCTGTTTTATTGTAAACTTTTGGCATGGCGCGCCGCTGAAGAGAGACGTAAGCACGTGGTGACTGGCCTCTACCGCAGCTACGGCGAGTTGTCTGCGCGCTGTTACGATGTAATTTACGCCAAGCCTTAGCGATGACGTTTATTTAAAACTTTTAAGCTATTGCATAGCTTCTATCGCGGGCCTTGAGCGTGGAGACCGAATCCAGAAATTCCGTAACGAAAATAAAACCTAACACCCCAACGAACCTCATTTTTTAAGCTTTAGCGTAGTAGAGATAAGGTCGTCTTCGGTTTCACACATCATTCAATTTAATGGTAAAACTTGATAACACTTGCGTGTGTTAACGGTGTACAACGCCATCTATCGGATTTTTAATTATATTACTGTATGTAATGCCCTACTAAAACTTGATATACGTAAAAATGCAAAATGAAACACTTGCGTGTGTTAACGGTGTACAACGCCATCTATTGGATATCATCCCCACTTCACATGAAGGGGAGCTACCCTAACCACTTATATATATGGACCGGCTAATTTTGATTTTGTCTTCTCGTTCCTTTTTCATATATAAATTTCGAATTGTATTTTCAAATTATGAACAAGTCCTCGGATCTTTACATAATTCCTCCTTGTTAAACACTCACTGCCTTCATACATGTAGCCGTGACACAGATAGGTATTATCTATCTACAACAGTGAATATCTGTACTCTGTCTCTATCTGTAATATTGAATAAACAAAGTGCATTTATTAATGAAGAAAGTCACGAAAAAAGTAGTGAAAGAAAATGATTGAGTACTCTATAAACATACATTTTATTATTAATAATTAGAAAATAAATAATGATCCACAAGAATCCACAACAAAATATGGGACCACCATTGACGCGGTATTTTCCAGATATTTAGAAGATATCCAGTCTCAAACTTATGTTTCTTATTTCAGTTACCATAAACCTATAGTTTCAATGATAAATATTCCTGAGTAACCTACATGTATTGTAAGATAATAAAAATATTTTGAACAATATTAACTTCTCATTTATTTAATAAAAGAAAAAAAATTGTTTTCTTATCGGTCACCACACTCAAAAAGTGTAACTTGAATTAATGTCAATGAAAAAAAAAACTGCATTAATAAAAAAAAAGTTATGCAATAGCTGTCATGGCCCTGGGTTCCTCTTAGCTTCACCGTGGTGGTCCAAGCCTAGACTAGCTAACTAAAGCCCCCGCCGGCGAGAGGCGGAAACCTCGGGGAACGTTGCTAGTTTACTGGATTAGTATCACCGATTTAAATGACATACAACTCTTTGTTAAATAAGTATATTCTTTAACTGAAAATATTTGTAAAAAACACGGTAAAAGGCATAAATAGTAATTCAGTTTATTTTTTGCTGCACTGCTAAATTTCCATTCTCACTAAAATACTTTTTCACGTCATCAGAATTGCATTGCATCCGAAGAAGAATTCTAAATAATTATCCTGTGTAGATAGTTTCGGTTATGCTCCGGTGGACCAGTGAAATGTATCGAGTACAACGCAACCGCTAACGGAATTTAATTTAATACAAATTACCATTTATCCGAGTTATTTCGGTGGGCGATAACACGGTGGATAGTAAATATAAAATTCCGAACGAGATGCTCGGCGCTACCAACCGATAATGAACCTCATATTATAATGAGTTTGAACAGAACAGCAGCGTAGCGAAGGTTTTACTAATATATATTCTGTGACCTGTGACGAAAAGTACTGGCAATTATTTCGAAATTCCGATAAATTCTCTAATTTGCAATTACTGTTATTATAAAACTGTCAAGATAAAAAAAGCAGAAAGCGGTTTCTCTCGAATATTAGAGAACTTTTATGTATTGCTTTTCATATAAGTATTTCTGTAATCTGAAAAATTATCTGTAAAAGCTAGGCTGGAACCTTCATACCCAATTAGGATAGTATCATAAAACGACGGAGGATGCACTAAAGTCCTAAGTGAAATAATAAATGTGAGTGCTTTCACAAGCTCGCGTGAAATACCTGCAAAGATACAAGCTATTTTCCTTAGAGACCCTTATTCTCTTTTCTCACAAAATAACAAGAAACTTGACCATCACTAATACTCACTGTCAAACTATAAAACAAATGTGTGGGGCACACTAAAATTGTTGCACTTCTAGCTAATCGGAACTATTTGAATTTCAAATGTTATATTTTTTTAAACGTTGCAACCTTCTTAGTAATAAAAAAAACAATTGACGGGAAATTATTTGTCAATTGTTTTTTATCACACATTAAAGTTCTACGTACGCAACGAAATAGGAATTAAGTCGAAAAAATTTATAGCGATGATTTTTATGATTGAATTGAAATTGAAAGAATTGAAAGTTCGGAAACGGTTGTCGCTGGATCCCTAATGAACTGACAGCGGAGCAGAAGCGGGCTCGCGTGGATTGGTGCTCACAGATGCTACTGAAGTACGACCACGGACATTCTAATGCTGTTGATGACATTGTCGCAGGAGACGAAACGTGGATTTATTGTTTTGAACCCGAAAAAACAGCAATCTTGTGAATGGGTGTTTGTTTGAAAATTGAGAACAGGCCAACAAAAGTGTGGCAGGCGAGAAACGTTAGTAAATAAACTATTTTTCACGCTTATAATAATTATATTAAGTAACTTATTTTTCGCTTTTGAGTGCCTGTTTGTGGTTATGAAGTCGGTTTTTATTTTTATTGAAAAATAGTTTATTTTACCCTTTTTAGTGCAAAACAAGTTTTAATTAAATAACATGCATCTATAAAATTTCGTGTCTGGGCCGTTATACACTGACGGATATATACTTTGTGAAAATTTCAAGTATGTACCTATTACGGTTAAGAAGATACAGATCTGTAAAGTGCGCACATATAGACACACGGACGGACGAACGGACAGCAAAGTCTCAGAAAGTGTTCATTTGATACCCTTTGGGTTCGGAACCCTAAAAAATTGACTTCAAATGCGGCGCTAGTGAAAAGATCCACTAGTCATAATGATATCATTAAGGTATCAAAGGATAATGTCCAAAATAGCCCTGTGCAAGAAAAGCATCTGACACACACGATAATGAATTGTCTATTTTATTACAATAATTCCAAATACATTTATAACATGGACTAGTTGTATTCCAAAATGAATATTAAAAAGTTTTATTCACGATTATTAACATCGATCGCCGCCATATGGCCGCCATTTTCGCCAAACGTCAGGTCATGTCAAAAAATGTTCACATCAAAAAACGTTGCTCCCGAACAAGGCTTTGCCCGGTAGAAAATTCATGTGAAGACATATAAATTCTCTCCACCGTTGTTTCTATCTCGCTCACAGCTACCGTAAGAATATCTGTCAGAAACCAAAATCAACGTGAAGAAAGATGTAAAAACATTTTTCAAGGTCATATTTTTTAGTCTTCAATAGTATATGCAATAGCAACCTCCATTGTGTATAATATTCTTGGGACTCTTCTTCTAAAACCAATACATTCTCTTATGTTTGAGGTATTTATCTCCATATCTCTTGAGATGCTAATCAGATCTCGATAAAATTAAAATGGGACCACCTTGGAAACGTACCCTACCTTATAAAAATAAATCATTTGAGTAATTATTTGAATCTGTTCACAATTAACGGAGTAATCGCGTAACATACACAAAAAAAAACAACATACAGACGAATTCAGAACCTCCTCCTTTTTTGTGAAGTCGGTTAAAAAATGATCGTGTTTTTATTCTCAGCTTCGGGTCCCATCTGTGCAATTCCACTTGAAGATCAAAAGAGTGTTAATGCCGAGTGGTATTCTACCATTTGTTGACCTAGGGTGTTAGAACAAGTTCGTGAAAGACGACCAACAAGCCGCGTTCTCCTACATCATGACAACGCTTCCTCACACACGGTCAAAAAAAAGAAAGTCATTTTTAGCTTCCGAAGAGCACAACTCGTCACCCATCCTGCGCTCCGACCTAGCACCCTATGATTTCTGTATTTTCCCCAAAATCAAAGATTTGATGAGAGGTTTCACTTGTACCAACTCTGAAGAGGCAGTGATAGCGTTCAATCAGCACGTAGAAAACATGCCTTTAAATATGTGGTCCTCCTGCTTTAAAAAATGGTTCGATCGCATGAAAAAATATATAAAATGTAAAGGAGAGTATTTTGAAAAGCAATAAACATAATATTTTCGTTATAGCATGTTGTTTTTTTAAGTTACGCAAAACTTATAGTGTGACCTACGTATAAAGATCCCAAAGTCGAAATTCATTTATTTTGTGCAAGATTTTGTTCAATGTTTAAAAAGCATTTAGACGTGAAAGTTGTCTTTTATTCTTGTCTGTTTCGGTAAACTGAAATAAGCCTGTCAAATGTAAGTCGGACTTGTACACGAAGAGTTCCGTACCACCTTACAAGACAGCGCAATAAATACCGGGAAAAAAATTTTCTTGTATGTGGACCCTCCTTATAATTATAGTTTGTTTGTTTTGATAATTTGCTGTTAGTTTGTGGCTGTAATAATACATGTTCTGTGAAAATTTCAAGTGTTTACCTATTAGCGTTTGATGGCGACCAGTCGGCCAATAGAACCAATTTAATAAATATTCCATGTTTTGTTAAAACATAGAAATATAAATTAAAAATGGAATTGCTTTGTTTTGTATATATCAAAATTCTGGTTCAGTCTGCAATATAGTTTTAAAGTGGAAATAGTGTTTTGTATTTTCCTCTTCATGACAAGCTCATCATCTAGCAGGCTCGATATATTTTATGGTGAGTTCTCAATAGCGTTTATAGGTTCTTGCAAAAAACTCTTATTACGTATATTTAAAACTAGAAGTGCCCCGTGGCTTCGCCCGCGTTAAAAACTTCTTTTATTTACTTAAAACTTTTCTTTTGTAAAAACGATTCTATCATTAAAGACATCTAATATGAATTAGCCAAACCGGTTCACCCGTTTCCGTGTTATCGCGTGACTAAGGCAATTCGACATTCATATTTATAAAACCCGAAAAACCCAAATTTTCAGACTTTGTTTCCTACCTAACCCATTTCGAAAAATCCTACAACACGTACTTCCGTCCCCGTTCCGTATCCGGGAGGAATTTTTAGAAAATCCTTTCAGAGCGGATACCTACGTCATAATAACTATGTGTATTCTAAATTTCAGCGCAATCCGAAACAATATTGATTTTCAGACTTTGTTACCCCACTTCAACCCTTTTAGGGTGGCATTTTGAAAAAGTCTGTAATCGTATCTACTTATTTATTTACATAAGTATGAGGGTCGTTCAATAAATACTTAGCCTACAAAAGAAAAACGAAAATTTTCGAAAAGTGCCGATTTTATTTTCTACATAATCCTCCTTTTAACTCAATACACTTGGCCCAGCAATGCTCCAACTTTTTTAACCCGTCAAAAAAATACGTTTTCCTGAAGTCTGCAAAATAGGCCTCCGTGGCGGCGATGACCTCCTCATTCGACCCAAATCTTTTCCCGGCGAGTGACTTTTTCAGGTTTGGAAACAAAAAGAAGTCACAGGGGGCCAAATCTGAAGAGTAAGCTGGATGGGGCAGCAATTCGTAGCGCAATTCGAATAATTTGGCCATGGCGACGGCAGAGGTGTGAGCCGGCGCGTTGTCGTGGTTGTTGTCCAGTGTGAGCAAACGCGGCACCCATCGCGCTGACAGCTTTCTCATGCCCAGTTCTTCGTGGAGAAATGATGCACCGTTCCTTCTGCAATGCCCACAGTGTCAACTATCTCGCGAACCTTCAATCGGCGGTCTGCCAACACGAGATCGTGGATTTTTTTAATGTTTTCCTCCGTAGTAGCCGTTTTCGGGGCACCTGAGCGTGGCTCATCAAAAACCAACTTGCGGCCACGAGCAAACTCGTTAAACCAATTCTTGGCGGTTGCCATCGAAGGAGAAGAGTCACCGTACACAGCATCCCAGCGATTTTTAATTTCACTGCGCGTTTTCCCTTCCAAAAATAAAAATCGAATCACCGAACGATACTGCTCTTTTTCCATTTTTGTTAAACTGACCGACACGTTCGCTTTCAAAGGCTATTAAAACAAAACTAATAGAGGTCATTGTTTAAAACTTTGGCAGTAGGCTTCAAAAACATTGCACTGTACTATGGTAAATTTTTTTTGTAATAGCAGTGCCATCGGGCGATGAGGCTACGTACTTGTTGAATGAGCCTCGTACTTGTGTGAAATGTCGAATAAACTGACTATCCCAACTTTGAATCCCCGCTTCATCCCCTTGAAGAGTGAATTTTGAAAAATTCTTTCTTAGCGGAAACCTAAGTCAAATTAACTATCTGCATGCCAATTCCAAAATTCAGCGCAATCCGAAACAATATTGATTTCAGACTTTGCTACCCCACTTCACCCTTTTAGGGGTGGAATTTCAAAAGAGCCTGAAACACGTATTTACTTACTGAAGTAAGTACTTAAGTCTTTTATATTCGAATATAATCGTCGTAATAACTATCTGCATGCCAAATTTCAGCGCAATCCGAAACAACATTGATTTTCACACTTTGTTACCCCCATTTCACCCTCTAAGGGGTGGAATTTAAAAAAAAAATCTGAAACACGTATATACTTATTTTTTTACTGAAGCACTTCTGTGAAGTTTCGGATAAAAAAGACTATCTAATCTTGTTTCTCAATACAATCTTTAAACCCCCATTTCATACCCTTAAAGGATGAATTTTGAAAAACCCTTTCTTAGTACACCCTTACGTACTAAGACAAATATACCCTCCAAATTTCAAGTCTCTACGACCAGTGGTTTAGGCTGTGCGTTGTCTGTCAGTCAGTCAGTCAGTCAGTATGTCAAGACAAAGATTCTTTTAATATTAGATACGTTTATTGTATGGGGACTCCCTTTAATTTAAAACATTATCTTGTTTTTATTATTTGTTGTTATAGCGGCTATAGTAATTACACATTCTGTCACTTTCAAGTGTCTACCTATTATCGTTCAGGTAAAAAGGACAGACGGACGGACAGCAGAGTCTCAGTAATAGGGTCCAGTTAGGACCCTTTAAGTCCAGTTAACCCTTTGGGTACAGAACTCTAAAAATATCTAAAAAATCTTTGCTATGTCGATATTTACATACAATTTGCATTGAAATCTCGACAAAACAAAGACTTTTTTAATCTATTCTCAAATTCCTTTTCTAATAGTTGATTGCGATATCACAATTAATTTACCGTAAATTTCAGACCTAAAGATATATTGCGCTTGACAGGTACCGTACAAATAAATCGCTCATTTCACGACCAACATTTCAAGTCGTTTCAACCAGTGTTTTAATGTCATTTACAGTGTATAAATTTAATTAAAAACGATGCGATAGGCATGCGGCTATTGTAAAACAGAATTGGCCTGAGTAAATTGCGGGCTATAATTAGGGGTGCTACCTGTCCTGTTTTCCTCGGACAATGTCCTAGTTAATGCGTGACATCGGTTTTATTGCGCCGTTAGGATTTGTGGAGGCGGTTCGGCCTACTTCGGAGACGCGTGGGGAGATATGGTATGTCGTTATTAATTCATATAATGTTAATTTATCTTTAATCATGATGCTTATTTGTCTCAACTATGAAAGTAATAACTCTTAATCATTTTTAGATGTTTATTGCCAGTCTTTTTTTTAGTAGCCAATAGTATGTTACTGATAGGCTTAAGTCTAGCCGAGCCTTTCAGAAATCTCTTTCCAGGGTTACACCTACCTGTCCATTCGAGCTAAATGTCACGCCATATATTTTGTGCTAGGACTAAACCGTTTCTGACTAGTCCCTTGAACAAAATCCAATTTCTGTTTTGATTATTGCTAACGCAACTTCAAAATGTGTGGGATTGACAACTCTGTTGCAGAAAAATAAATGTCATTCTCATACATTTGGAACTTGCGTTAGCGTGAATGGAAACAGAAATTGGATTTTGTCTAGGGGGCAGGACCACAATAAGTGACTATTTGCTAGAGATTTTACAATTAAAACACTAAACAGAAATTGCAACACATATTGATAGTTATTTTAAAACGTTTTGATTTTGCAAATTTTAGATTATCTAAACTAAACAGACATCAAACGATTTTTGCATTCTAATAGTTCTAGTGTTGTTAACCCTAAAATAGAAGCTACAACCACAGTAAAGCTCTCTAAAATAATGCTAACCTGAGCCATAATTAACTGTCTCCTAAAACAATGACGTCACAAGGTTTACTTTCTACCCTCGTAAACACACTGTTCAATTTGCATAATGTGCTCCGAGATATGTGTGATCTTTAAACCTTGGGGTCACTAGAACCATTCTATTAAAGTGAGGATGCTGCAGTTTACCATATTCGTTGAAATAAATCTCGTAAAACAGCATTTTAAATATTAATAAATCTTGTACACACTGAGGTGAATGAAGCTTTGATGTAGCAATAATAAGCTAAAATTTAGTAAGCCCTGGGGTGCAAGTCTCTACATTGATAGCGATGCGTCTTGTCGTCGCAAACGTCTAGTAGAAGGAGATGCAGCTAGACAGTTGTTATCTGCATCTCTTTTCTTATCGACGATTATCGGTCGAAATTCATCGCTATTCAGGAAGAGACTACCGGCCCTGGGGTGGAAGTCTCTACATTGATAGCGATGCGTCTTGTCATCGCAAACGTCTGCTAGAATGAGATGCAGCTACACAGTTGTTATCTGCATCTTCTTTCGTATCCACGATTATCGGTCGAAATTCATCGCTATTTATGTAAAGACTACCGGCAGTCATTGAAAAAATCTGAATCAAATAAACTGCGAATTATAACAATCGCAATCTTTATCTTAAAATACTTATAACAAACAACATTATAATTATTGGTGACAACAATCATTAATACAGGTGTACTAAAGTTTACCATACCAAAAAATTGGTTTTGGTTTTTTTTAACAAATTTATGTTCTATAGCCGGGTAATGCTGCTATGTGCTACAATATGCTATAAAAACGATGTAATTTCCACAGACGTATTCCACAGACGGTCATCGTAGGTATTTTGTTCTAATTGTACCCACGGAAACATACGCTCCTCAGTCACGAAGGTAGTCAATAATTCTTCAACGAGAGGTTCGCGTGCTTGCTAAAAGTTAATCTCGTGGTCACCGTTCAAAGGTCGCGTGGGTAGCATCAAACGTGCAAGACGCGACACTTTAAGTCACTTCAAGTAAGTGTCCATGACCCAGTTTAAGACCTTGGACAATATGTGGTTTAAGTATAATTTGCCTATAATGAGCGACACAGGTCTCCCCAAAGGAAAAATAGAACACGCACGGACGAACGGTCGAACATCAATCTACTGGAATATTAGTAACAGGTATTCATTTACTGCAAAAGCAGAGTTTTTAAATTAAAAAGAATTACTTTATATGAAAAACGACAGTGACGCAAAGTAAAATCTATCGATGGACTACCTAGAGATATCTAAAGTATTTTCTTGGAAATGTCTTACCACGTAAGTCTTCCTGCCTCGCACCTGTACGTAAGATGTGGAATGACCTTACCGCCACGATCTTCCAGCTTGAGCTATAGAATGACTTTAAATAGCGTATCCATAATTTCCTTAAAAAACAGCAACGCATCATCATAGCAAATGTTCATAGGCGACGGAGACCGCTTAACATCAGGCGGGCCGTCAGCTTGTTTGCCAACAATTACATAAATAAATCTCTGGGACTAGCATAGACTGCTTATGAATATATGTATGCTAGTAACGTCAACAAAAAAACTCTCTCATTTTTCTGTGGTTGAGGGAAATAAAGTGTTTTAAGCTAGATATTACATCATAACTATATGCATTTGCATCGGTTATAATGGTTCAACTTCAGAGGCAAAGCAAAATCGCCGCCACCGAATAGCATCGTATAGGCTAGCGTTTGACCACTATCTCACTATTTTCCCACTGCAACACTGGGCCCTCAAAGCAAATTATATATCTAAACTTATACTTTAACTGACTTCCAATATTAATACCCAAATCGGCAATAAATTCATAAATCTGCAAACTTGTTTAGACACTAGTATCAACTTCTAGTAGTACCTATTCCACTCCGATCCGACAAATCTTTCTTATTGCAGTTTGATTAACAAAGAGCTTCCAAGCACTTACGAATTGTTGAAAGTATCACTTCATTCCCGCTGGCCCGCTTTATCTTCATTTAAAATGTTTGCTATCTTCATAACTTTCTACTCATTAAAGTTGCTGTAACTCTACTCCCTTGCCTACGGACCTTGTTTATGACCAATGTAGATATCAAAGTAGGCACAGATAATTTAAAGATACCGTAATGCTCTTGATGATATTTAGAAGATTATTCAGGTAGCTATAGTTTTTGCTATCAGTTAGCAGTTAGATGGATGAGAGTAGCCGAGGATCGTGCTCAGTGGCGTGAAATTGGAGAGGTCTATGTCCAGCTGTGGACAAGTATATGATGATGATGATGGTTTTGGAAAGTAGTAGTCTCTGCCTACTCTAACGTGAAAAAGACGTTATTTCATGTAAGTATGTATGTATAGTTTTATTGCTGAATTTTGTTACAAGATCAAAAAAACGATAATCTAACAGAGTTCTGATATACACACTAAATTTTAACTACCAATAATATTTTAAGGGCAGTTGCAGGAGGAACTTCCAATACTTAATCAAGTTATTTTTTATACTGAAACCTTATTTGAACTATTATAAAACTTGACACACTCGCACATTGTGCTCTTTCTTACTTATATATACAACATCAAAACAATTAACAGATCGGTCCAGTCCAATTATGCGGTTATTACCAACAAAACAGCATATTTTAATGTTAATTTGTAGAAAATGCTGACAATTAAATACAGGGCAGTGTTATAAAATATTTATTTTTCTAATATTTTTCCTGAAAAATCCTACTGTTTACTTTGTATTGTATCAAAGTTTATTGGTATGGGTCACGAGATACCTATCTGTAATACTCGGGAGGTTATTGCTAATATTGTGTACCTACTGGAAACCATCAAGATGCGGAATCTCGCGGGATTCGAAAATCCTAAATATTTTGCATATTATATGCTTATTAAAACTGATAGTAGGATATAGACCTCTCTAATACTACTTATGTAAGTATTAGAGGTTAAGGTTGCGTAATTTCTTTGTTCGTAAATATAATTTTTTTTATTTATTTATTTATTCCTCAACACAATGCAGATAACAAAATAAAGACTTATAGTAAGTAAGTGATGAATTCATGAAAAAGTAGCTACTTTGTGTGAGCTGGTGCCCGACATAGGTTTGCAAAAAACCTGTATTGCAGGTCACCAGGATCTCCCGTTGTAGGTAAAATTTCAGGAGTTCACCAGCTACAATCAATAAAGCTATATGATGTTCTCCAAATCATATATCTAAAGGATATGTACACTAGGGGTGTTTAACTACTTATAAGTAATATATAATATAATGCATTATTACGCATAGCAGCGTGGATGTTTTGTGTGAGTATGCGCGGTGCGTATGTTTGCGTGTGTGTGTTTGCGTGCGTGTGAGCGTGTGTGTGTGTGTGTTTGTGTGTGGGTGAGAGCGTAATCAACAAGGAGGTAATATGTATACCCATATAAAATAGATGCATGATTGTCTATTTAGTGCAATTAGGGACAGTTTAGGTGCTTAAAAGAGACGTCACCACAATATTTGATAATATGATCATGGGTAGTTTAGGGTTATCTTAACGTTAGTATAAGTTGTTCAGTTTCTTGATAATTAAGGGATTTTAGAAATTTTGCTATAGTTAGCTTGCAGCTGTATAATTTTAAAGGGTAGATGTTCAGTGTATTGTTTAATTTATTGTACAGGAAAGGACCTAAAAAGCAAAAGAATTTTTGTGACATAGCTAAACGGAATGATTTACTTGGGCAAACTGTACCTTTTCTGCGTTTATTTTTGTTAAGATTAGGATCATAAAAAATCTGGGAATGCTGTTTAAGAATTGTATGCAAGATAAAAGATTGCCTAACCGTTAGAACATCCCAGTTTTTGTACAACTCTATTGTGGAATAACGAAAGGGTAGACCTGCAGCGACCTTCAAAATTGCTCGTTCAGCACGTTCTACCTCAATAAGATGGGACTTGGCTGCACCACCCCATGAACAGATGCAATAGTCAACAAGTGGTTGGCACAATGAAAAGAACAACATTTTTAGGATTTTGCGGCCTGCTACGTATCGCAACGTTTTAAAAATATAGATTAGTTTGCGTAATCTTGTTACTAGAAGTTGGATGTGAGGATTGAATGTGAGAGTTTGATCTATTATAATTCCCAGGTATTTGGTCTGATTGGTTCGTTGGAGAGTTGGACAATTACAAGGTATAGTGTTGGGATTGGATTGACTAATAGGTTGGCATGTATGAGCTGTTATTGTGTATGAAAGTGGTGGTAGTAAGTTTGATTTTAATCCAAAAGCTATGTAGTTTGTTTTATTGATGTTAAGAGTTAGTACATTATGCTGCAGCCACTTGCTTACCTCGGTGAAACCATTCTGAGCGGTCACAAAGACGTCGTCCCAGCTATCTCCAGTGAAAAATAGAGCTGTGTCGTCGGCATATGTGAAGTGTAAGTATGTATGTAAGGGGTGAAATGGGGTAACAAAGTGTGAAAATCAATATTGTTTCGGATTGCGCTGAAATTTGGCATGCAGATAGTTATTACGACGTTAGTTCCCTCTGAGAAAAGATTTTCCAAAATTTACCCCTGAAGGGGATGAAACGGGGGTTCAAAGTTTGTATGGAGAAACAAGATTAGATAGTATTTTTTATTCGAAACTTCATACAAGTGCTCGAGTAAAAAAATAAGTAAATACGAGTGGTTTTTTTTAATAACACCCTTAAGAGGGTGAAATGGGGTAACAAAAGTGTGAAAATCAATATTGTTTCGGATTGCGCTGAAATTTGGCATGCAGATAGTTATTACGACGTTAGTTCCCTCTGAGAAAAGATTTTCCAAAATTTACCCCTGAAGGGGATGAAACGGGGGTTCAAAGTTTGTATGGAGAAACAAGATTAGATAGTATTTTTTTATTCGAAACTTCATACAAGTGCTCCAGTAAAAACATTTGGAAAATACGTGTTTCAGGTTTTTTTTTAATTAATAAGATTAAAATTAAGATTTTAATTACCCCTAAGAGGGTGAAATGGGGTAACAAAATGTGAAAATCAATATTGTTTCGAATTGCGCTGAAATTTAGCATGCAGATAGTTAATTACGAAATTAGTTGCCTCAGAGAAAGTATTTTCAAAAATTTACCCCTGAAGGGGATGAAACGTTGAAGGTTTTTTTTTTTTTTTTTTTTATTAAGTAAAACTTCAAGTCTACAGATTCTGTGGTCCGTACTCTTTTTGGATTTGTTTTTTATTCAAAGTGCAGTTTGTTTTATTTTTCATGTTATTACTCCATACATCAAGTTCTAAAGCTAGTGTTAGTTGCCTATACTAAGTGAGTCCATAATATATATATATATATATATTTATTATATGTTATTGGTTTATTAACTATATATAACTATATATTAGTATTACGACATTCATTTGTAAAAATTAAATTTTTTCCTTACAAGCTATTGTCCCGATGTCCCTGCCTCAGACTCCGCTGGCCTTGGTGTATTTAGTAGAGATTTCACGATCTCTTCGTCTCTATTTTTGATGGCCATTTTCATGTTGTGGTCGATTATGTGCCGCTCACTGGCTTCGGTCGCCCGCCGCACAAACCTGCCTATGGCATCCGAGCTGTCGTCCGTGTAGTAGGTGCAACTGGCTGTGTGTCGCGACACGGCCACCACAGCATGGGGGACGCTGTTTCGGAGCTTAGTCGACCGTTCCCTCGTCTGTACTATGATCACCGATTCATAGTTCAGTCCCTGAGCTTCGTGTACGGTTAAGGTGCAGGACCCCGTTCCGGACCCGTATCCTTTGCTGATTAGGGAGGTTTTTTCCTCCTGTGTCAGCACTAGGAATAGGGTTTGCGGAGGGTCAGTTGGTATGTTTGCACCTGTATACCTTTTCAGCTTCAGGGAACGAATAAGGGATCTTGACGAGTACATGCCCGGGTACACTTCGCTCAGAGCGTATGCCACGTCCATGGGGTTTCGGTGCGTGCAAAACATCTCCTGGCTGATGGATGCCAGTATAGCGGGACTGCTGTACCTTATGTCGAAGAGGTTCTCTCTTTCGACATAAGGCAGCTGGTTGACATCTCCCACGATGACGACTTCCTCCGCCCCCAACAACCGTGATGCCATTACTATTGCCCCGAAGTGGTTCATGAGAGCTTCGTCTATAAGCTGATGCTTTTCACTCCGCTCCATGAAACCATTGGCTAGTACGGAGGCCATGGTGCGCACTTTGGATTTGACTCCATTGCCTATGCGTTGCGCTACCTTGCCTCTCAGGTCTTTGGCTGCCTCGGTTGTTGTGGTGATTATGATGTCGTTGTCAGCGTCGAATTTGCTGCAGGTTCATGTGGTCCCGAGATGGTTTTCGCCATCTCGAGAATTTTCTCCTGCAGCATTATCTTTGTGCACCGGGCTGTTACGACAATGGGATCGTTAGGGGGAGTCAGGAATGTTAGTTTGCCCGTCCGCTGTGTTTCCCTTTCGTTTAGGGGGACGAAACCACCCGTCGAGCTGAACGCAGCCATATACTGTCCTGACATTTTTCCCTTGATGATTTGGGATTTGTCATTGTCGTATATGGCCGCTTCCGCCTCCACGAGTTGCACGTTCAACAACCCCTCGTTTTCCCAGCGATATGCTTGCAGGATGTTTTTGCAAGTTTTAAGGTTAACTTCCCTTGTTGCTTTTTCGATCCCCAGGAATTCGAGGAGTGCGTTGGTCGCGTTGTCCGTTGGTTTCGTTGGTGGTATGAAGCTGGGCGGGCTGACTTCCCCTTTGTCTGCTCTCGTCCTTTTGGGATGTTTCGTCTTTTCGGGTTCTGAGCGAGGTGATGTGAAGTCTCGGACAGCGGCTGCCTGTCGTTCCGCTATCCTGGAGACTTTGTCTTTTTTGCTTTGGAAGACTGCGCTTATAATGTTCGTGAGAGCCCTTTTGCGTCCCGCTTGGCCAGCTGCTGCGCCCCGGTCTGCTCTCTTTCTCGCGATGGTTTTTCCGGCTTGGACTTTTTCCTGAAGACGCTTTGACCCTGTTTGTGTAATCGAGAGCGAGTGGAGATTTTCACTGGTGTTTGGGGTAGTGGTGGGGGTGGGTGCTTTGAGGTAACTTAGGTCTTCGCCTCTGTCCTCGTAAGCAACAACGTGGTGATGTGCTGAGGCTTTTATGCACCCGATGTGATCCCCCACTTCCCCTCTCTCGTACTCGACTACCATCGCGTCTACGCTGATTATGCGAGGTGTCAAAGCTTCTTCGTTGACCGCCTGTCCAATCTTTGAGAGCACCGCGTTTGCCAGTGAAAAAGGTGTTCTTGTGTCTTTGTCGATTAGTACGATCGTTTTGTTCTGTGATCGCACTAACCGACATTGGCATCCGGCTATTGTTGTTAATGCCAGCTCTTTGTACCTTTTCCATTTCATGGTGGTCTTTGTGGTGCTCCCATTGAGAAGATTTGCTAGTCCGGGGGAAATTGCGACGCGGTTCTTTGCGTTTACGTTGCAGTAGCTGATACCAAGTCTTTCCGTGTTGTTGTCCATGAAGAGAGCCACTCCCCTTATACTGATGCCAGGCTCACCCCTCTCTCCGAGCTCCAATAACCGGTGTATTGGGGTTCGGTGTTGCGGGGCTCGCCGTTCATCGGGTGGGTTGTCGGTGATGGTGCTGGTGTTGGGTGGGATGGTGATTGGTGTGGGTCGTGTGGGTGTTAGGGTGCGGTGTCGTTTTGCTGCTATGGTGAACACTTTTTCGGCGTAGTTGAGGAAGTGGGTCCTGCTTCCCGGGTCTGCAATTATGGTTGACAGATTTTCTCTGGTGATATTTGAGTCTATCTGTGTCTCCAACTCATATTTTGCAGCCAGAAAGCGTGGACACTCCAGAACTACATGCCATTTTGTTTCGCTGATTGTGGGATCGCATTCGCAACCTGGGCTTTCCAGTAACCTGAACCTGTGCAGATACTCGGCTATCCCGCCATGCCCCGTCAAGACTTGCACGTGTAAACAAAATAAGTTTTTAACGCGCGCGGGCGAAGCCACGGGGCACTTCTGGTTAGTAATATTTTAAGTTCGTTTAAAAACTAAAAGAATCAACTTCAAACGTCGCGCTAGTCAAAGTAGCCAGTAGTCGTAGTAACTTTTATATAATCTGTGCCAGTAGTGAGTAGTATGTCGTCTAGATAAGTAAATGCATCGTAATCGTAATACAAATTTTGATTATATTATAAACTGGTCAAGTGCAAGTTGGACTCGAACTCGTAGGGTTCCGTAACACAGTAGAGTATTCTATAACTATGATTTTTTGCAACCAAAATATTAACTTTGTTTTTTATAGTGTTTGTATGAAAAACAAATGCTATATCTCAAAAACTGCTCACTTTATCTCGTACAAACCAATTTTCATTGAAAGTTTTTATTGAGATCTACAGAATATATTTTTTCTAGATTTTTCACTACCTAACTTTAAAAGTTAAAGTAATGTGATATTTATTTCTTGAATCGACTTCATGCATGTTTTCATAGCCCATCCTCTTTTTATATAGGAATGTAATCGTTTTATTATTCATGTGGGTGGAACGTTTTTAAAATTTAAAAAAAGATTGAAGGAAAACAAATCATGTTTGACGGGATTCGAGTGGAGGTGGGAGAGAAAGTAACTGGTTGGGATTGGAAAAAAAGACATTTTTTCCCAAGAAATGAATTTGGAAAAATCCGAATATACTTTCAGAATCCTTTACTATTTGTAAAGGATTCTGGAATTATATTGAAGAAATCCAAGGAGACTTTCATCTGAAACTGTCCCGTGGAATTGAAAATCCAGGATAACTGAAAAGGTGCTGTATCGCATCATAATTAGCTATATGCTGTAACCGTCTTATGGAATTACAACAGCAGAATAGCTGAAAAGGCGAATCGCGTCACGGATCTCCCGTGTTGAGGTGATATAAACGGAAATTTCTACGAATTAGCTAAATGCTGAAACTGTCCCGTGGAACTACAGCATCAGGAATACCCAGATAATGAGCCCCTTAAACCCCACATTCCTCAAGTCCCCACTCTCCTTTTTAACCGACTTCACAAAAAAGGAGGAGGTTCTCAATTCGTCTGTATGTTTTTTTTTGTGTGTATTTTACGCGATTTCTCCGTCAATTGTAAACGGTTTCAAATGATTCTTTTTTTAATAGGTAGGATACGTTTCCGAGGTGGTCCCATTACAATTTTATCGAGATCTGATAAGTACCTCCAGAGATATGGAGATAAATACCTCAAACATAGGAGAATGTACTGGTTTTAGTAGAAGAGTACCAAGAAGATTATACACAATGGAGGTTGCTAATGCATATACTTTTGAAGACTAAAAAATATGACCTTGAATAATGTTTTTACATCTTTCTTCTCGTTGATGTTGGTTTTTGACAGATATTCTTACGGTAACCGTGAGCGAGATAGAAATAAAGGTGAAAAAAGAGGGGATAATTAATACTTTTTATATTTTTTTATATCTTATAGGCTAGCGTTTGACCACTATCTCACCTGTTGCTAAGTGATGATGCGGTCGAAGATAGAGAAGTGGACTAGAATGGGAACTGGCTCTCAAGGATAGCTGTCGGAACACATTAGATGTTTGGCGACAGATTTTCTAATTTGAGGGTGGTAGCTGGCCAGGCGGACACTAGATATGTCCTACCACCATGCGGGGGCTGTTGGTTTCTTAACGATGTTTTTCTTCACCGGAGGGCAACTGTGAGAAGCGCACATATATTTTTCGATAGAAAAATTCTTTGGTGCACGGCGGTTTGAACTCGGTACCACGGCATCAAAGCCGACTGTTCTGCCACCGGGCGATGGCGTAATTGGGAGTTAATCAATAATTAATAATTATATATTAAATATATAATTAATAATTATATATTAATAATTATTAAAAAATGACTTATTCACTAAATTCAACAGTCTGGCCCCAAATATTAAACTTTTACATAAAGAAAACCTTTGCCTCCTTGGTGCTCCAATTCTAGAAGAGTCTTTACCGGTTTTTATTGATGAACAGCGCCAAAAATTTGAAGATGCTACGGAGCGCCTAGCAAAAATTCATTGCCACATAGCATTCCATATAATTCGTTTTTGTCTTTTTGTTCCAAAATTCACTTATATACTTCGCTGTTGCCCGTTTTGGAATCACATGACTTTACTATCAAGTTTAGATGAAGCAATCAAAAATATTCTAATAAAAATTCTAAATTGTTCCCTTTCGGACAAATCATGGTGTCAAGCTTCCTTACCTATTCGGTTTGGAGGCATAGGCATACGCAAAATTTCTAGTGTGTCGCTACCTGCGTTTTTATCTTCTGTCCATAGTATTACCGGTCTTTTCGGAAACTATTAATCAGTTCACTACCGAATATATCGATTGATATAATGGAAGAAGCAAAAAACACCTGGTCCATGACATGCCCAGGAGAAGCCTTCCCAAGGAGCCGCAATTCGCAGCGGCAATGGGACGAGCCCTTATGTAAAATATTACAAAAACAACTATTGGATAGTTATATAGATAGTAGGGACCGTGCTCGTCTACTTGCCACGCGCAAACGGGAATCTGGATATTGGTTGCAGGCGTTACCTTCGTCCAATATAGGTACTTTCATGGATAACAACAGTTTTTGTATAGCGGTGGGACTGCGTCTGGGCATCCCCATAACAGAATCGCATCTCTGTCGCTGCGGTGACCAGGTGGATAGACTGGGTCACCACGGTCTTTCATGTCGTCGCAGTGCGGGACGGCTTTCTCGACACGCCTCACTGAACGACGTCATCCGTCGGGCTCTTGCCACCGTCAAGGTGCCGGCTATTTTAGAGCCGAACGGTATCGCACGTGACGATGGTAAGAGGCCTGACGGCATGACGTTGGTTCCTTGGTGTCGTGGGAAGCCGCTAGTGTGGGATGCGACGTGCGTCGACACATTGGCAGTTTCCCATCTCCATAATACCTCACGGGCGGCAGGAGCAGCTGCAGACGCGGCAGAGGCTCTCAAACGGAGGAAATATATAAGCATCGGTAACAACTATGCTTTTCTTCCGTTTGGGGTCGAAACCACGGGCCCGTGGGGTCCACAAGCACGCGGTTTTTTTAGGGAGCTGTCTAGACGCCTAATCGATGTCTCCCACGACCAAAGAGCTGGCGCTTACCTCGGGCAACGCATTAGTTTCGCGATTCAAAGAGGTAATGTCGCCACCTTTTTGGGTACTCTACCAGCAGACAGCGACCTAAATTCCATTTATTATTTGTAGTTTTTATTTGAATTATTAGTCATAGTTAATATTTTAGTTTAATAAGTTTTTTTAAATTATGTTATGAAGGGACTTTCTCTTATGCTTATAAAGAATAATTAATTATAATAAATAATTATATATAAATATAAATAATTTGTCTTCACAGGAATGTTCTACCGGGCAAAGTCTTAATAGGGTGCAAACATTTTTAAACATACCTAAGATTTTTGACATGACATGACATTTGGCGAAAATGGCAGCCATTTCAGTCCCGCGACACTGCATACATTATTAAATAACTCAGAATTATGAACGTACTTTGTACCAACCAACACTGCAAAAAAAAAAATTATAAGCATAATATCACAGATTATATAATAGTTACTACGTAAATAATATTTCCGTTGTTAGGTTGGCTACACAGTGCTTTCATAATTCGGGTTTCAACAATATAGGGAAGTGCCTCTTATAACGTAGTAGAGTGATTCAGTACTCTGTTGGCCATATGGCGGCAATTAATGTTAATAATCGCAAATAATACTTTTTAATATTCATTTTGGAATACAACTAGTCCGTGTTATAAAAGTATTTGGAATTATTGTAATAAAATAGACAATTAATTATCGTGTGTGTCAGATGCTTTAATTGCACAGGGCCATTTTGAACATTGTCCTTTGATACCTTGATGACATCATTATTACTAGTGAATATTTTCACTTTAGCGCGGCATTTAAAGTCAATTTTTTTAGGGTTCCGAACCCAAAGGGTACCAAATGAACACTTTCTGAGACTTTGTTGTCCTTTCGTCCGTCCGTCCGTCCGTCCGTCCGTGTGTCTATACATATGTGCGCACTTTACAGATCTGTATCTTCTTAACCGTTATAGGTACATACTTGAAATTTTCAAAAAGTATATATCCGTCAGTGTATAACGGCCCAAACACGAAATTTAATAGATGCATGTAATTTAATTAAAACTTGTTTTGCACTAAAAAGGGTAAAATAAGATATTTTTCAAAAAAAATAAAACCGACTTCATAATCACAAACAGGCACTCAAAAGCGAAAAATAAATTACTTAAAATTATTATAAGCGCTACCCACTTATCTATTTGAAGTCGGTGCCAGCCAAGTCTATTGGATAGTAGATAGATACTATGTATGTAGTAGAAGTAAGTAGGTACATGTAGGTTAGTAAGTAGGAAGATACATGTAGGTATTATCTATCTACTACCTATTAGACTTGGCTGGCACCGACTTCAAATAGATAAGTGGGTAGCGCTTATAATAATTTTAAGTAATTTATTTTTCGCTTTTGAGTGCCTGTTTGTGGTTATGAAGTCGGTTTTATTTTTTTTGAAAAATAACTTAGTATAAATATACTTTTAAATTTATGATTCGTTGTTTACATTAACTTTATGTTGTAGGTTCCTGGTTCTTTTAGGGATGTAGCGTGCGGTAGGCCTCCTCCAGGCGCTCCGTTACGTTACATCTGAGACACACATTTTACCACTTTAGACGCGCCTCTTTTAAATGAATGACTTTGATAAAAAAAATATTTTAGAAACCTCAATGTCATTTTAACAGACCTATCCATAGACACCCCTCCCCACACGTATAGGTTTGAAGATATTTTTTTTTGTTTCGGTTTCATGTATGGGGATGCCTCCCCTTAAACTTTTATATTTTTTATTTTTGTATACAAATCGGAAAGCGGTTTACAGAATACATCTACCTACCAAGTTTCAATTCTGTAGTCTTAATAGTTTCGGAATAAAATGGCTGTAACATACGGACGGACAGACAGATAGACAGACATGAAGAATCTATAAGGGTTCCGTTTTTTGCCATTCGGCTACGGAACCCTAAAAAACGGCTCGGCCGATTTCGTTAATATTTAAATGGATGCAAGTGGGTACCCTTTGAAACGTAAACGGTGAATATACATAAAAAATAAAAAAATAAAAATATATACGGTCTAATCAATTAGACCGTATATATTTGGTATTTTTCTCAAGAAACCTCCTCCTTTTTTTGAAGTCGGTTATAAAAAGGTTCCGACGAATTTAGAACCTCCTCCTTTTTTGTAAAGTCGGTTAATAATAACACAGAAACAGCCACATGTCCACTATAGAGCTTGGATCTAAAAGTAAGATACTAATAATAATCATGAACTGTGAAGTGTGTTATATTTTGGTCTTCATTTGTCATGCCCGCAAATACATCGGTGAACCAAGCTTTACCGACAATTTATGATCTAGAAGCAATAGGTCGCAGCTGCTCGTTTACTTATGCAGTCAGCCAATATTACACTACATCATCACAATATTATCAGAAATGTCGTTTAATATAAACCTCGGAAATAAATTACTAAAGCCAAGTTAATAAATGGCAATAGACATCAACGAAAACAAAAACGTACCGCGTTGCTTCAAAACGTCTCTTATACAACATATAAATTTCGCAGGATTCTCGGTTCCCGGCCGGTCCGCATAAACCTCCCCATTTTCATTATTCCTTCATAGCAACGCCACAGAATAGATAAAGAGTTAATACTAAAGTAACGCAAAACGCTACGGGACACGGGGAATTTAATTAAAAACGCCTCGATGGCCAAATTTTAACTTCATGTCGTGGAGCTCTAACGAATTCGACGCTGCGCGCTCTAGGTGCGAGTGAAACACTGCCGTGCTAATCGTATTAGTGAATATTCTCTTCCACGCAGAACTCACTAAAATTATAACATCCTTTTCATGGTAAAGCATATAATATGTAGCATTTATGTAGGTTAATAATCGAATTATTTTTGAACTTGCCGGTCGTCTGAAAGTTTTATGACAAGTTTGACAAATGACAATGACAAAGTTTAAAGACATGTTCAAATTTGCGGATCACAATTGGGATTGTAATTAATAATAATAATTAAACAAATATAAAAAGTAAGTTAAAAACAAAAACCTGACAACTGAAAAGTCACAGAAAATTTAAGAAATTAAGTGTTTGAAATTATCGGATGCATGCAAGCAAAGCTGCGGGCAATAGCTAACATTATGTATTTTTTCGAAATGTGCTTGTTAAACCCTTTAATTTGATACTAACACGGCTAAATTAATAAGTAAAAAGTGTTTAGTTCAAGAATTTATGTCCTCTACAGGCACGCCTTGTTCAATTTAATGTGACGTCACATAGCACAATAATGACGCTTCCAACGATATCTCATTTGTCAAAATTATGATATGTTAAGATGAAACAGTTGAATATACACGCCGGTCAAAATCATCCCTCCTGTAGTCGCGTAAAAATATTGACACACAATGTAAGGGAAAGGTATTTAACAATAAGTTTCATCTAACATAACATTCCTGCGGTCATTTCTCCTACACCTGTAAAATGTGGAACGAGCTGCCGTCTGCTGTTTTGCCGCAAAGCTACATCATGGAGTTCTTCAAAAGGAGTGTTAATCTACTTTATGCTGTCACCAATAAACTTTTTCACTTTCACTTTAACTTTAAAAGAACCTAGACAAGTCGGCAACGCATGTGTGACACCCCTAATGGATAAAACATCTCAAACTTGCTACAACATGTTTTAATCATAATCCTATTGACTCGTTTTCATCAATATCATTAACAACCTGTATTCGTCCACTGCTGGACATAGGCCACTCCTATGGCACGCCACTGAGCTCGATCTTCAGCTATTTGTTTCCAACTGGCTGCCAGCCAGCTTGCGTAAATCATCGCTCCACCTAGCTGGTGGGCATCCTACGCTCCGTTTACCGAGTCGTGGTTTCCATTCTAGAACACGTCTACCCCAACGGTTATCGGTTCTACGACAGATGTGACCAGTCCACTGCCACTTCAGCTTGCTAATCCTTTGAGCTATGTCGATAACCTTGGTTCTCTGTCGGATGACTTTATTTCGAATTCGATATTTCAGAGATACTCCGAGCATAGCCCTTTCCATAGCTCGCTGAGCGACTTTTAATTGGTGGATCAGTCGCACCGTCAGGTCCACGTTTCGGCTCCGTATGTCACTACAGGTAGGACGCACTCATTAAATACTTTTGTCTTTAGGCTCGGTGGTAACGGCGATGAAAAGACTTGACGTAGTTTTCTATATGCTGCTCATCCCTGCTGTATTCTTTTGCAGACTTCCTTCTCGATCGAAATTATTTCTACGCAATTGCAATGTTTGCCCAATGTAGTCATATTCTTGAACAGTCACGAGAGGGGCTACGTTTAAGGCAATCGGTACCGGAATAACATGTTCGTTGAACATGATCTTGGTCTTATCCAAGTTCATCCGGAGACCGATGCGTGCAGAAGAATCAGCATGTATTGCATGCAAATCCTGTACCGTTTCAGTCATGATAACGATATCGACTACTACTCGTTTTGGGGTGCACTTTTCCATACAAATGTAGTCCCCTGTTTCCTCCCTGGAAAATGCATTTAGAGCGAAATGTTTTTCTACAAAATATCAAGGTCATCCGTAGCTACGCCCCAATCATTTCTTTTTTGATTTTTAAAGGGTCATATTTCTATTTGCAATTGGTTGGTCACAAAAAGCAAATGATAGGGGATCTTGAATCATTTTCCAGGGAGGAAACAGGGGAATACATTTGTATGGAAAAGTGCATTCCGCGTTTGGTCTTACATATATATAATTTTAGTCCGCAAAAGTTAATTAAATATTTAACTTAATCCTTGTGTTCCTAGGATACTGGTTCGAGCAATCAGCTATACTGTACATGGGCTGATCCCGGCGTCGTGCGTGTTTGCGGATCGATACAATCGAGAGGAGGTGGTGCGATCTTTGGGCAAGGAGGTAAACATCAACCCACCGCTGATGCTGGGACAACTGCCTGACACACCCGAGGAACTGCTCAAACTAGACCAGGTAAGACATTGCAGATTTTGAAAGTGCAAGTGAGCAACTTTATTAGAAGAGGTTGGTTTGTCAGAGATAAATTGCCTAGTAGTTCTGTGAGCACAGTTGACCTTGCGTGCTCTTATAAAAATTGAAATCCGGCCATACATAACGGTACAGCAAACTTTACCCTCATTCTACCCTCCGCTTCCCCTTTTGGAAATTTTTTCACCACATCCTATGTAGAATTAAGTTCTTAGTGTGCCTCTCAAATTTAATTAAAATCCGTCAATAAATGACGCTACAACAAACTTCCCCCATTTCCCCCTCCACTCCCCCTTTTTGAAATTATTTTTGCAACATCTTGTGTAGAATGAAGTCGTTTATTGCCTTTTCAAATTGACTGAAATCAGTTGATAATTAACCACTCCCCCTTTTCCCCCTCTATTCCCCCCCCCCCCCCACAATAAAAAAAACTCGATCGACAAAATTTTATAAATAAATCAAAGAACTCATGTGCCAATTATTGTCAAATCGGTTGAAAAATGCGACCTTTAGGCGAGAACAGACAGACAGACAAACATCCGGACAAAAACATTTTTGGCCTAGTCGAAACTAGATGAGACGCTTAGCTCGCTACGCTCGTTTGGTCAATTAGATGTAAGTATTATTTTTTAATTCGCGATCTATTCCAATTATAATATAGTGTTTTTTTTTTCGTAAATAGGATTCAACACCAATATTATAAATGCGAAAGTTAGTTTGTTTATTTGTTTGTTTGGGACTTCTTCACGGTCAAACGGCTGTGCTGGACCGATTTAGCTGAAATGTTGTACTGCCAGTACTATGGATTAAGGCTATAGGATAGTTTTTAAACGCGGGTGTAACACGGGCTACAGCAGGCTAGTAGATTATAGATAAATACTTTATTGCATACCAAATGAATGAATGAATTTATTCAGCTTGTGTCCCTAGGTTACAGAGTTGTTAGTGTTAAAATTACAATTTTAGTGTCACTAGGTCCTACTTTATCAGTATACAAACAAAACATTATAATCTAAGACAAGTAAAAATTAATTTGGTTTGACGATGGGCGGTCTTATATTGCTCAGTTAGAGTAATCTCTACCAGACAATCTTTGGATGGACAGGAGATAGTTATGAAAAATAAGCAGTCGGTGGAATACGTAAGTACCTACGTTACCTTATATATACTGTAGTTCAACCTTTATATTTCTCGATCAATCCTTTATCGATACTTACCTTGGAATTCACATAAAAAAGGTAAAATCACCTGTTTAACTTCACAATTTATTACACCTTGTAAACATATCTCTTGACCTGATTCCTTGAGATGTCCTCTATTTCAACAAATACCGTCTGTTATCTCGGTATCAGGATCTAGGAAGCCCACACTTGTTGGATATACTCGTAAATCCAATGGATTACAAACATGTCCTTGTCAGATTGAAGCTTAGGTTTCGCGGGAATGTGAATGATATAACAACATATCTTCTTGATGCGATTACAGTTTTATTCCTTTGCCCGATACGAGCACAATAAAATAACATTACCCAGCTTTTTACCGGCGCTGCTCCTGTAGGTATTCAGCCATGAGTCAGCCTCCGTAACAAAACAAACCCTTTTTCAACGGAACAGCAGTAAAAACCCTAACTTATTCAGGCAAGTTAGATATCGTTTCGTAACGTATGTGTACAAGTAAAGAACAGCTTTTATTGCGGAACAAAGCGGGCGAAATATCGAAGCGAATCCACGACTTTATCTCATTTAGCATTCAGCACGGAACGAGCAAGGATATCGCACAGTGAATTAGCAGTAAAACCTTTTTTCGTCAATGTGATTGTTTTTTCAGTTCCCAATTAGGAGTTAAACGATGCCGCTTACTGGCGTGAAACATTGATGAACCCTGAGTCGCAGACGCGTGGCTACGCATCGCTTATTCAGACTCGACTGAAAAAATAACTTAGCTAAATCAACAGACTACGTAACTAACTTTGTTGAGGCCCTGGTGACGTAATCGGTCGGCTTTGATGCCAGAGGTACCGAGTTCAATCCCCGCCGTGGACCAATGGATTTTTCTAACAAAAAATGTAGTGCGCTTTTTACAGTGGCCCTCCGGTGAAGGAAAAACATCGTTAAGAAACCAACAACCCCCGCATGGTGGTAGGACACTTTCTAGTGTCCGCCTGACCCGTTATCACCCAACATCAATTTAGAAAATCTGTCGCCAAACATCTAATGTGTTTCGGCAGCTAGCCTTGAGAGCTAGTTCCCATTCTTGGCCTAGCGTGCTTACCATCTTCGACCGCACCATCATTTACCAACAGGTGAGATAGTAGTCAAACGCTAGCCAATCTATACTATCTATACTAATATTATAAAGAGAGAACATTTGTATTTTTGTATGTTTGTAATGATTTGGCTCAAAAACTACTGAACCGATTTAAAAAATTCTTTCACTATTACATAGAATGGACTCTCGGAATGAAAATAGGCTATATATTATCCCGGTTAAATCAAAGGTACATTCGTGGAGACCTAATTTGCAACCTAAGTCGGCAAAAAAACGGTCGAAAAAACACGTTTCCAACGAACGCTGCTTAATTGAAAATAGATAGAAGAATATTTTTTATGCAAGAGTTGTACAACTTAATAAGACCTACAAAAAAGTCCGCGACAGCATATGTCTATCTCTTAAGGTTGACTCACAGTAATCATTTTAATCTTAAAATTTTTGTTAAAAAATATTACATAACTTCCAAGGCTATTTTTAAGTATATAGTATTAATCCTTATCCAAATAATTACGTTAATGAGCTTGGCCACATATTATAGATTAAAATTGTCCTTTACAGTATATAATTCAAAAGAAAATTCTAGAAGATATCACGAATTTCATATACACGCACCGCAAAATTAATAAAATATCTGCAGTGAAACCACAGATTAGGTCATAGTTACTACGAAAATATTATTATAAGCTTAGCGATGCTGTAGATCCCCACCGATCACAATCAATTTAAAGTCAATATAGTATAATAATATGATCTATTGTATAAAATAATATTCATCTATATATATATAATAATATAATATTTTATACCACCCCGACTGATCTATGTATAATCTTTTCATTAAAAGCATTCCAATGACTCTAAACACGACATTTAAAATCTGAGCTGTAAGTTGGTGAGGATTTGAGTATTCTGTAGAGTCTAGGAGATGTCCCAGCATCAGGTCAATGCTTCCATGTTCTTACAATATCGTTGAAGAAGAAGATTTTCGAATTGATCAGACCTATGAAAGTTGATTTCATAGCGCAATTAACTAGAAAAAAGCTCATAGTTTTATAACGATTGAACGAATTTTCATGAATCAAAGCTAAGAAAACTCTCGATGAAGACATCTATCAAACAAAAAACTATCAATAATAAAAACAAAATCGGTTCATCCGGTTAGGTGCTAAGATGCTACAGACAGACACACAGATACACACGTTAAACGTATATTACCCCTACATTTTGCGTCGGGGAACGCGTAAGGTTACGGCGGCAGATGTTCACCTTTTTTTTATATCTTATAGGCTAGCGTTTGACCACTATCTCACCTGTTGGTAAGTAATGATGCGGTCGAAGATGGTAAGCACGCTAGGCCTAGACTGGGGAACTGGCTCTCAAGGATAGCTGCCGGAACACATTAGATGTTTTTGGCGACAGAATGTCTAACTTGAGGGTGGTAGCTGGCCAGGCGGACACACGATATTGTCCTACCACCATGCGGGGGTTGTTGGTTTCTTAACGATGTTTTCCTTCACCGGAGGACCACTGTGAGAAGCGCACATACATTTTTCGATGGAAAAATCCATTGGTGCACGGTAAGGTTTGAACTCGGTACCACGGCATCAAAGCCGACCGTTCTCCCGATTACGCCACCGGGCCCGGGCTCCTTGGTGGTAAGCTACTTTTTGGTTGATTTAATGATCCCACTACCACTGTACGAAAACTCATGATTCATGAATGCACATAAAACTTTCATTGGTAGGTATATAGCTAGGATTAGAACCAACGACCGTCGGGTCAGAATCAGGGTAACTATCCTTTACGCTAAAGGGCCGTCCAATATCACTACGTAAGTATTATAAAACAAATTCCATCACTGCGTCTGTCTGTCTGTTCGCAATAATCTCAATAGCTACAGAACGGATTATCATGCGGTTTTCACCAATAGCCAGAGTGTTTATGAGGAAGGTTTAGGTGCATAATTCGTTAAGGTTTTGTGTAAATTGGATGAAATATGACGATTATTGTTAAATATGTTCATATTTTATATTCGATGCAACAAACTGATGCGAATGTTGTAGGCATATATGTTCTACCCGTGCGAAGCCGGGGCGGGCTGCTAGTAAGATATAAAAAAAAACGTAGACGTAATTTCGATACAGTTAATAAGAGAGGACTGCACGCAACGCATGGATATTAGCTTCGCATTACTTACATATTCAGAAAATAACCTTAGCTACGTACCTAGATGCGTAGTTATGTAGTATTAGTATTTAGTAATAGTATATAACTCATGCTTTTATATATGTACGAGTTTTATAATTAATTATTACTTGTCATTTAAATAATATTATGTTAGTATTAAGTAATTCGTTTCATCATTTGAAATATTATAATTAGATTATTTATTGTGCATCTATATATATATATATAATGTATAATATATATTTTTTGTTTTGTATGTATTTGTCTCTAAATGTATATATTTGTATTATGTATGTATATGTTAATACATGTAGATTATTAGTAAGTCTATGTATTTTATATTAATGTAAACCCTTTCCTCATCATAATCGTTCCTTTCCTATCATGCCACCGTCCATGCTCAACATAATTATAAATCATTTCCATCCTAAGATTGTCTGGAAGACATCGCTTTTAGCGATAAGACCACCCATTGTACCAGTAATTTACTTAGTGCAAATGTTTGTATCTTCTTTTTTGTGCAAATTGGTGTCAATAAAGAGTTATTGTATTGTATTGTATTGTAGTATATACGAAAGTTTTGTGCACAAGACACATTAATATAGCACACAATACATATGATAAATGAAATCTATTTCAAAGATAGATGGTCAGTAAATAATTCATAGCACTAGTGAACAGCACTCAGTCCTTCGTGCCACTCCTTCGTGGCCCCTCACTGCTCACGACGCGACACAACTAATCACGGTAATGGACTAATGACAAGTTACAAACTACATCTCCCGAGTATAAACTCAGAAGCATCAAATCTCGCTTTGCGCAACATATTCAAATAAATCCAAAGTGCCTCCGCGTAAAGTTTGGATATGTTACTCATCCGAACACATCTGAATATGAAATAAGTTACAAAATGATTCTGAGGAATTCATCCAGGACCGTACACGTAGGAACCGTGCGCTAGGCACTCCCTTCCTCCACAAACATAATATTGATAATTCAATGTTGACCCAATTAAAATTTTGCTGAAACAGCAAAGTTTCGCTAATAGAGAAGTTTACATTGCGAACTAAATCATTTTGCCCGACCGCAGCTTTTATGTTTCTAAAGGTCGTAATCGATGAAGTTGTTTTGTAAGTGTTAACTTGCATAAAGTATCCCATTATAGCACAGTAAAATGTTTAGTGGCGAAGGTATAAAGAGTGTTTTCTCGGTCGGTTTATAGAGAAAGTAAAAAGGTGGTGGAAGTGGTGGATCTACTTCTTAAAATACGTTTGAGGTCGGGCGGCGTTGCTTTTACGGAGGAGTTTATTCGATTGAGCGAGCTGCCAATTTTCATTAGGCTCCGTCAGAGGTACGGTTATAATATAAGTCGGAACTTTGTTGCGCGAGCCCCGTCCGTCCCTTGCATTTGAAATTCGACGAAATGTCGGATTTCCTGAATACAGCAGCGAGCTGTGTGCCCCAACGTGTGCGGATTTAATCCCTTCAAATGGAAGTTCAAATTGTTTGAACGTAAAAGCATTTTTTAAATTGGTAAACGTCCCACGCAAAGGGATGAGTAACGCTAGGATTTATATGTGTTACATCAACAATAACGATATGTTGATAATTAAGAAAAGCACAGAAACTAACTTAAACTATAACTTGAAAAAGTTGTACCTTATACTACTCACAATAAAACTTTTTAACAAAAAAATTACACTGCCGAAAAAACTGAATAGTAAAAAATAATAAACCTTTGTTATTTATCCTTAATAAAGAAATTCTTAAACTACTGTTATTATATATTATGTTTCTTTGAAGTGTTACACACTTAATATTTTTGTAAATTGTTAAACACAATCCAAAATGTCGTCGTACCAACGGGACTTGAACCCAGGTTGAAGGTTGCGGGTTCAAGTCCCGTTGGTACGACGACATTTTGGATTGTGTTTAACAATTTACTGTTATTATACCTCAATATATATTTTTGTAATGGTTTTGAGTTTTTAACTAAACTTAATAACTAAGTTCCTAAATTAATGTAAGTATGTTAATGTAAATAATGTGTTATTGGAATGTTAATGTTCATCGCTGGAGATTTCAAGTTGCATTCTAAATTGATTTGGTTATTTCTTTAAATTAAAGGTTATTTAGTGATTTTTGCTTGTTGATTGTTTGGCTCAAAAGTACTTGGGTATACTTACATTAATTTAGGAACTTAGTTATTAAGTTTAGTTAAAACGTTGTGGAAAGAAGTAGTCTCTGCCTACCCCAACGGGAAAAAGGCGTGATTGTATGTATGTATGAATGTATGTTATATAGTTAATCCTACTTTATCTATAATTTGTTGTTAAATAATTGTGAATAATTTAAAAAAAAACAGGCTTTATATACCAACATGGGTAGGCCTACAAAAAATGCCGCTCGAATGAAAAAAAGAGAATTTACATTAAAGGTGTAATCACATCTTCACTTAGCAGCAAGTTTTCTGTGCCACATGTTATAAGCAGGCGTCATTGTCCCTGTCCTAGACAAACGTTTTATAGGTCATTTATGCTTTATAATAATAAAAATAATTTAAGATCATTTAAAGAATAGACTTCCAATGTCACGTTAATCAATTTCAATACTGAGTTTGAGGTGTTTATCTTCATATCTCTCAAGATACTGAACATCATCAACATCTCGATGAAATTCAAATGGTACCACCTGTGAAATAATATCATCATCATCATCGTAATCAGCCGGTATCAGTCCACTGCTGGATATAGGCCTCTCCCAAGACACGCCACTGAGCCACAGAATAATGAACAATGTACTATTCAGTAACTGCGCCCGATTTTCGGCTATTTTTCTTCTTTTTTTTCCAGTATGTTCGTCGATATACAAATCATCAATATAATAATACTTTTATCCATTATTTTAGTTTATTTATTAAAAGCCGCTCGCCCGATTTCGTTAAAATTTAAATGGGACCACCTTGGGGGGTACACCTTTCTAATAAAAAAAGAATTATCAAAATCAGACTACTCTGTAAAAAGTTATGCTATTATATATTATCTGTAATAAGTTATTAAAAAAAATATATACACGTTGACTTGATAACCTCCTCCGTTTTTTTCGTCGGTTAAAAAATAATGTAATTAGAGTTATTCAATCAAAAATTATATGATAGAAATATAGAGTAATTCAATAAAAATAATACCTACCGTAGCTACGCTCAATCTTTGAAATCCACTTCACTAGATTGAAGTCCAGAAATATGGCATCTCACATCATTTTTCTTGTTGTCCGATATTATCAAGATGTGACCAAAAACATATACGTTCTGACAGGAATCGGATGGCTTGACAAAAATAACCACATAGTTTCTGTCTCAATTTTTTCGTCTAGTTAAGTTATTGACGGATTTTTGGCCGTGGCTGGCGCGCACCTTTTTCTTTATGATACGAGGGGAGTTCTCTTTATTCGTCGTTTTAAATCGTTTGTCCTATCAAGTCGCGGTATCGGATGCCTCAGGTTTTATAAGATGAGGAGTAGGTACTCACTTACATTTCATTAGATATATATCTAATAAAGGCATTTTAATTCGGTTTTATATTCCATTCCGAAATGTTAATTCTAGCCATTGATTTAATCAGGAACCATTTGATGTAATTTTTGTGGTTTTACACTGTGGTGCATGCTTCGCAGCGCTCGGTGATCAACCGACTTCCAAAAAAGATATGTATGTCTTAAATATAAATCCGCTGACCAGCCATGCGTTCTAACTCACACCTAGGCACAATTGTCCTGGCACCCCTAACGCAATACTTATAGCAATGTTCATTTGGATTTCTTTGTTTTAGTGTATTTATTTATGCACCTACTACCTAGCCCAGAAAGGTTATTCTGAATCAAGCAAACTCGGATTCGGAAACTGCCTATACTTGGACTTGGATCTTTGAAATTCACATTGCTTCGATCGATTACTTATGATATTTCAATTCGAAAAATCTGTGATTTTAATTAGAAAGGTTTCTGCGACAAAACGGCTCACTGATTTATCAATATACAAAGTTATAAATGAAGCTTTCGAATCCGAATAGGTTTTCAAATTATTGAGAATCAGGGGGAATGTGTAGTTATTACAATATTAGAAATTAAAGTTTCTACCGATTTTAATCTAAATGTAGGCATCTTGGGTAAACGGTAAACCATACTTACAATTTTGTAGTAAGATCATTTAAGATCGTTTACAAAACCGACTATAAATGCCGCGCTAGTAATTCTCTGAACCAAATTTGAGGTGTTTATCTCCATATATCTGGAGATACTTATTAGATCTCGATAAAATTACAATGAAATCAAATAGAAAGCAGACTCTGTTTAAAAAAAAATGCAAGTCAGTTAATTAATGGCGGAGTTTTGAGGTAACAAACATAATATAAATAAAGGCGAATCTCAATTCGCCTTTATTTATATTATTAACCTCCTCTTTTTATGCAGTCGGTTAAAAATGCAATAAATGTGTTGCAAGAAATTGCGATGCCAAGGTTTTCCATCAGGTTGAACAAGTATTTCAGAGTATCAAATAAACAAAGAAATTACAACAGCCTTTTTATACCTTCCTTCGTAACCTACATTTCCCCGGTCTATCTTATCACCCGATTTCTCTCTTCGTAAAAGTTAATGACGCCATAAAATGTTTTTATAATTGTCACAATGATTGTATACGGTCACATAAAACGCCTACCTACTTTTTAAATTGTATCTCTACTCTTTTAAGCGAAAAAGCGCTTTAGATACGTTGTCTACATTTATATTTCATTGGAATTGCTAAGACTGTTCTATTGAAGTACAAGTATAGGTAGATTGGTGCTAGTAAAAAGTATTCTGGTGTCAGTATATCTTCAGAAATGGGAGGCTAGCTCGCTATGAAGCTCTTTATGTCTGCTTTATTTGATTGTGGAATGGCTGTAAATTGTACTTTCATCAGACTAAATGCTCGTTTAGTCTACTCACATTATTTTGTTAACAATAAAAATGCAGGGCGACAACTGAATCTTTACATATTACTAGCTGACCCGGCAAACGTTGTTTTGCCATATAAATAAATGGCTATTAAAAAATAAGGGTTGATCGTAGAAGGGTGAAAATTGAGGATTGTATGTATTTTTGTATGTTGTATCATAAAAAAATAGAAATTTAAAATTTTGTCTAAAAAATAAAATAAAAATTTAGGGGTGGACTACCCCTAACATTAAGGGGGATGAAAAATAGATGTTGGCCGATTCTCATAGATACCGGATAAGCACAAAAAATTTCATCAAAATCGGTCAAGCCGTTTCGGAGGAGTATGGCAACGAAAACTGTGACACGAGAATTTTATATATTAGATAAAACAAAGTCGTTGCCCGCCGCCGTCTGTCTCTCCTGTACCTATTAATCTATGCAACGATTTTTTACCAATAGATAAAATTATTCAAGAGGAATGTTTATAGCTAGGATAAAATGCGGGCAAAGATGCGGGGCGCAGCTGGTATTATTATAAATTAGTATCAAGTGGTTAATGTATTAATTTATAACTTTTACAAAGAAAGTATATACATATTTACATCTCGCCGACAGTGATTGAGTGGTTTCGTAGTTACCTGTGTGGACGTCGGCAGAGAATACGTATTGATGATTCCTACTCATCGTGGTGCAATCTATCTGCTGGCGTTCCTCAGGGCGGCGTTTTATCTCCTCTTCTCTTCGCAATCTTTATTAACTCTATTTCACAACAGCTATCTTCTTCCTACCATCTTTATGCGGACGATCTACAGATTTATACTCAGGCACCTCTAGATCAGTTACATGCGGCAATAGAGAGCACTAATGAAGATCTGAAGCGTATCCGAGATTGGAGTAAATCATACGGCCTCACAGACAATCCTATAAAAACTCCAACTATTATCATTGGGAGCTCACGTATGATTTCAAAAATTGACTGGTTCCGGCTACCACAAGTCATATTTGATAGAGTCCCTGTAAGCTTTAGCTCGTCAGTCAAAAATCTAGGATTACCCATAGACAACCAGCTATCTTGGGAACCTCAACTAGCAGAAGTCAGCCGGAAAATCTTTGCTTCGGCATCTTCACTCAGAAGATTACGTAATTTTCTTCCTATCACCACTAAGACTGTGTTAGCACAATCTCTTCTTTTACTTATACTTGATTACGCAGATGCTTGCTATCCAGATTTGACCGAAGAGCAACTTGATAAGCTAGAAAGACTGCAAAATGTCTGTATCCGATTCATTTTCGGTCTTCGGAAATATGATCATGTCTCCGAATTCCGAAAAAGGCTCAATCGGTTACCTATCCGCCTTCGCAGGAACATGCATATCCTTTCTTTCCTTTACAATATCCTATTCCTTCCTACGACTCCACTTTACCTAAAAGAGCGCTTCGAATTCCTCCACCTTACTAAATCCCACCCCCTTCGATCCCAGTATACGCTTCAATTGAAGACACCTCAACATCACTCCACGTCACTTTACTACAACAAATCTTATTCCATGCTAGCTGTCCGCCTATGGAACGAACTTCCTGCAACAATAAGACAAGCCCAATCTCCACAAGCTTTTAAAAATATGGTATTTAAACACTATTTTTCCCATAGTTGATTTTATAACTTATTTATTAAGGTATATGTATCTATTTTAATAATATCTACTTAGTTACAATGTATATGTATCTATGTTATGTATTATGTTTGTGTATATGTGTAAGTATTAATTTTAAGTATATTCATAAATATGTTAACTTATAGCTGCACACCCCCGCAATATTATAATTTAGAAATCCTCTCCATCCAAAGGTTGTCTGGTAGAGATCGCTCTAAGCGATAAGACCGCCCATTGTACTACCGATATGTTATGTTCTTCTGTTACTTTTGTTTGTTTTTTGTTCTTGGTGTGCAATAAAGTATTATTCATTCATTCATTCATATTTATGAATTAAAAATCACATGTTATATGCTTGAATAGAATCTGTAAGTACCAGTTTTTCGATTAAAAATCTGGTAACAAAGTTTTACAAATATATTGAACAATATTAAAATGAACATTTCTATTTCAAACAAACCAGAGACTGAATTGTATGTTTTTGACGTAAAAATTAAATTGACATTTAATAATTTAGTAGTTTTATTCTTACCCGTTGAAATGTTAGTTAGAGCTATCCAATGTACTGAATTAAATTTGTATTATATAAATGATTGATCAGCACTTTGTTCTACTACAAATATTGAACTATTTTTATTTTATTCGGAAAACAAAGATTCACACGGCCGTCTCGTTTGAACAACTAGAGATCATTGAGAGTTGAAATTCAAAACGAGTAAAATTAAAATATTTGTTTGCTACCTTTACAAAAAGAAATATTTGAAGTATGGTCGTAAAGATAAACTACAATATCTATTTAAATCTTTGCTCAAATAAATTGTTATAAAACAAAGTCTTATTCCAATTCTAGCGGAGTCCGATTTGTGAGGAAATCCTGGCTACGTGTTTTCATTAACAAAGTTAGTTGGCGAAGGTTGCCGATCTGTTACGACTGTGAGCTAACTTATAAATTAAGGAAGCCTCGGAGCCGATGGAAAGATAATGATGCTAGTCCCACGAGTGCCACCTACTGGCACTCTTGCACATCAAAGACTATAGGATTAGAGAATATAGATAGCTTTCGTCCTAATACCATCGTAATAAGCCAGTGATACAAGGAAAATATATCGGTTCTTACGAGGTTTTTGCCGTCATTATCGAACTGAGATCCGGTTTTAACAGGCAATTTCGAGGGAAATATTCGTTTAGGAAACATTAGTGTTCAATATATGAGCCCGTCTCGTGTAACTTGCTTTGTTGCAAAAGTTCCACGCGCTTTTGAAGTAAAAGCTTTTTCACGTAAAAGTGTCGGGATATTTTTCCTTGACAGGGACTATGAAAATCGCTTTTCATCACTTATTAACTTCGTTTCTTTTACAAAGATATTTGTAGGTACTCGTACAATAATGAGCTAGTGATAAATTGTTCTATGGTATCAATATGATTCATAGTCTGTGATGTATAATTTTATCTGAGTTTAAAATTAAGTTATTATAATCAGAGATCGTTATTTTTTTAGTAAGTTTCTATGCGAAGAGCTCTCGGTCGATTTCCATGCTCGAGATCGAGTCGAGCTCTTGGCGATGCTGTAATCAAAGTACAAAAAGACCAAATCAGCATTTGAAGTTTATTTTACCCAGTACAAATGGCGAACTTACTGTGGTTATGTGTACATTGATGATAGCGATGTCTTTGCATAATAGGTAATGTTCATTGTATTGAACGAGATGCAGCTATACAATTGCGTAGCTGCATGTCCCTATTATACATAAAGCTTAACAAAAAATATTTTTTGGAATAAAAAAAGAAAAGAAAGAAATGCAGAGATTACTTTTTATGATAATTGACCATGCACACCACAAGTATTTTCTAAGCAAGCGTGCTACATCGATGCTTAGCATAAAATCAATCAGATTTTTATGAATATCGACCGCATCGTCACTGAACATCAGGTGAGATAGTGGTCAAGCGCTTCCCATATTCGCATTAAAAAAAAATGAAAAATCACATAGTGTTGTACTTATGATTGATATGTTAAATGCAAGCGAAGCGGTGCTGAGTAATCTATAATACAAGACATAGCCATACCAACTAATAAAATAGGTACACAGCAATATCGAGGATGCAACGCCTTAGTTTAATTCCAGTGTATCTGCTATTCAAATTGGCGGTAGCCCGCTAATTTGATTACATGCCTGAAACCTGAACAAATGTAAGCGTCTCAACAACAAATTACGTAGAACACAACGGCGAACCACACTCCCCGCAAGCCCCTATCTTGTTATACTGTTTAGGTTCACCTCAACCTGAGTGCTTGAACGAATGTAACCGACAAACGGTCTTGTTATTAAGTTCATTAAATTTGTTGGTGAATGAACCTTTCAGTCAATCTTTGCATTTGAGCCCAGAGCAAACACCATTGTAATTAGGGCGTTAGGGTAGGTCCATAACATTTTACAGTGGTACTCTTTGGTAGGTTGTACAATTGTACTGATTTAAGTCTTCTCGTCGCCTATACTACGTATAAGACGTCCTGTGACGTGGAGCGACGACATACGTAAAGCGGTGGGCAGTGACTGGAAGAGAAGAGCCGAAGATCGGGCTCAGTGGCGCACCTTGGGAGAGGCCTACGTCCAGCAGTGGACTGATACAGGCTGATGATGATGATGACTGATTTAATAGTGCTGCAAAAGGTTTAGTTTTTCAAGTTAAGAAAAGACCAGCGTTTGATCACTGATGTTAGGTGACGGTTATATACCAAAGTATATACTTGGTATATATATATTTGGTAACCTGTAGGTTTTATAGTTATATGAAGGCGCGTTAGGGAAAACATTATGTGAGTGAATTTTTATGATGTACACAGCGAGCGATTTTTTTAACTAAGAAGTAATAAATTCTTACGTGCTTACTTAAGAGGGAACGTGGGGTGCACTATTCCATACAAATGTATACCTCCGTTTTCTCCCTGCAAAATGCTTCTAGAGAAAAATTTGTTTCTACAAAAAATCAAGGTCTGCTGTAGCTACGCCCCTATCATGCAATTGGTTAGTCAAAAAAAGCAAATCAAGGTCAAACGTTACACTAACATATATTTAAAAAACATTGCACGTCACTACTGCTGCCGTTACGCTGAGACATCTAAATGAGAGGATTTGAGGGCCCGGTGGCGTAATCGGGAGAACGGTCGGCTTTGATGCCATGGTACCGAGTTCAAACCGCCGTGCACTAATGGATTTTTCTATAGAAAAATTGATGTGCGCTTCTCACAGTGGCCCTCCGGTGAAGGAAAACATCGTTAAGAAACCAAAGACCTCATCATCACTTACCAACAGGTGAGATAGTGGTCAAACGCTAGCCTATACGATATTTTTTTTAAATGACCTATCTAACAGCTCTGTAATTACACTAGGCTCTTTTTCCTACGAACCTTAAAACTCTTCTCCTTCACCATCAAATAACTGACGAAATTTTGATAAGAACACCTTAGATGGGCTACCAAAGTCCTACCACGATAAAGTATCAAAAAGTTGTTTACGTTTCTTGTACAATTTTTAGGGTTCCGTAGCCGAATGGTAAAAAACGGAACCCTTATAGATTCGCCATGTCGGTCTGTCTGTCTGTCTGTCCGTCACAGCCATTTTATTCCGAAACTATTAGGACTACAGAATTGAAACTTGGTAGGTCGATGTATTCTGTAAACCGCTTTCTAATTTTTATACAAAAATAAAAAAAAGAGTGTGTGTACTTATGTACACGCGTTAGAAGTTATTCTTCTGTGGCGTATGGAAAAAAAATAACTAAAATGCAGTAGTGATTAACGATAAATATTAAAATTATCAAATAGATTTTATTAAAATAAAAAAGGTTTTATTAACGTAAAAATATGACGTAAAATATGACATATACAACTTGAACATAGTCATGCCACCTAGAACTAATTTTACGGTGTAGAATTTAGGTGTCGGTGTGCGCGCGCATCGTACCACCTAGAACTAACTTCACGATGTTAAATTTAGGTGTCGGTGTGCGAGCGCATCGTAAAAATTCACTCTCATCATTTTTCTCTATCGCGAAAGAAGTATAACTTCAATCATTTAAAAGGTAGGCGTTTCTAAAGTGGTAAAATGTGTGTCCTTCCCACCCCCCCCCCCCCCCCCCTCCTCTAATTTTAAAGTAGTGAAAAATCTAGAAAAAATATAAGATAAGATAAAGATAATTATATTACAAAAAGTTGTGACAAATATAATAAATGGATCGTCATGTTTTGCCTTGACGGGCGTGCAAACTTTGCAGATGGCGCGGCGCTGCTTCACTCAGCTATAATAATTGTGAAATATAATTGATAAATATATTCTGTAGATCTCAACAAAAACTTTCAATGAAAATTGGTTTGAACGAGATACAGCAGTTTTTGAATTATAGCGACCGCAAATATAACTTTGTTTTTCATACAAACACTATGAAAAACAAAGTTATTTTTGTAGTTGCGAAAAATCACAGTTATTGAATACTCTACTGTGTTACGGAACCCTACGAGGGCGAGTCCAACTTGCACTTGGCCAGTTTGTTTATTAAGTGCCTACGTAAAATCTTACTATTATAAAGATACTTACAAAATATAAGTATGGTTACGGGGTGAATTTTCCGATGATGCAGTTTTAGTTTTCATCAAAATCGGGCCCGAGACGAATTTAGCCATGTACGCTCACTTGAAAAATTCACCCTAGGTAACAAATAATTTGTATAAAGTCTGATTAAATATTCACCAGCTTTATCTTACAGGTTTTCATAAAATCAGAGCTGAAAGTAGGTGTCATCTACGTGAAGGAGAACCAGTACACCGAAGAAGAAATCCTCGACAATAATGAAAACTCGCCCATGTTTGAAGAATTCCTACAAGTCATGGGAGAGAAAGTCAGATTGAAAGGTTAGTTGATTGATTGATTTGATTTTTTTTTTGTTTGCTAAAAGCAGCAAACAAACAGACGGTCTATCTGTTTTATTTGGACGTAGTTACCTGTGCCTATGAACACTCAACACTCGGTGTCACTCATGCGTTGCCGTCCTGTCAAGATTATTAACACGCCCCTTTTGAAGGAATTATTCTTTCCAAAAAGAAATAAGTTCAATTAATTCATTATTTTTTAAGAAAATATTGGATAATATTATATATTTGTTAGGGTGAGGACATAAAGAGGCAGGTTCCCGGCGCAGACAAACCGGTACCGATCCGTACTGGTTAAATATTTCAATGTTATCATATGCGCACGCACATAAAGAAACTAGAGGTGAGGCGTATTTACTAGAACAGATCTGAAGAATAGGTATTTCACGAGACTAGGTGGCACCTTTTCCTACTTTTAACAAATACCTATTCCACCCAGTATTCGACCTCAGACTACTAAGACGCGATGTTTCACTCGAATCTATGTATTTTCACTGGCACAGTACCGCCGTACACCGTAGACGTGGTGCAATAGAAGTGCGAGTGAGAGGGTAGCATGATACTATACTACCCTCTCACTCGCACAATAGTATGCACTACCTATTCCACCTAGTATTAGACCTCGAGACTACTTAGATACGATGTTTCAAGCGAATCTATGTCGTATTTTCACTGGCATATTACCGCCGTGCGCCGTAGAGTAGACATGGTGCAATGAGAGTGCGAGTGAGAGGGTAGTATGATACTATACTACTCTCTTACTCGTAATCTAGTATTTGAGAGCGAAATGATGCAATAGTTACATACTGTTAACTACTACAATCTATATGCGATCAATACTAGATGGAACAGGTATTTGGATCAGTAATTTCTAAGGGCTAGGAATAGGTGCAACTTGTCCCAAATTTACCTAGTAAAACACATCTTTAAAAGAATCTGGTTGCAGAAAATGATAAACAATGAAATATTTTACCTGTACGGATCGGTAACGGTTATCTGCGCCAAGAACCTGCCTCTTTATGACCTCACCCTTATGCATTATATTTATTTCACTAACATATTAGGTATACATATTATAACATAACAGTAGGGTAATAATCATCTCTACTTAATATTGTAGTATTCTGGGGTAAACGAATATGTTGTCTTATTTATTTCATTTTAAACAAATACTACATTTAAGTTTTCTTGTGTACTGTTTGAATTCTACCTGTACTGTAACCGACATATACTCGTATACTCGTATATGCAACACCAAAAAGCTCTCTAAGTTCTTCGCCTATTGCCAAACCGCTAAAGTATTACCGCCAATAACATACGACCATTGACCATTGTCTATCTTTATTAGGTCTAATCTAATTACAACTTTCTAGGATTCGACAAATACAAAGGAGGTTTGGACACAGTTCACGATCTAACTGGCCTCTACTCTGTATACACCAACTGGCGAGGGATCGAGATCATGTTCCATGTGTCCACACTCTTGCCCTACGAGAGACATGACCCACAAAAGCTCCAGAGGAAGAGGCACATAGGAAACGACATCGTATGCGTGGTTTTTCTCGAGGCTGACAACACCGCGTTCTCACCAGCCTGTATCAAGAGCCACTTTCTACATACTTTTATCCTTGGTAAGTTGTGTTTTAACGGACTTCACAATTCGCATGTTTTTTTTTTTTTTATATATAACTCCGTTATTTCTGAACCGATTTAGCAAATTATTTTGTTGTTTATGAGAATATGCTTCTCGTTTCGTCCCATTGTATTTTTATCGAAATCTGATAAGTATCTCCAGAGATATGGAGATAAACACCTTAAACTTAGTACTAAAAATAACGCGGCGTACTAAGTCGGTTATTTTTTGTTTTGCGAATATTTTTTTTGTTTGTGGACGATCTTATATATGATTGGTAAGTTTCTTCATAATATACTGCGTTTCAAAAGAATTTACGTGAATTATTCCGAAACGTAAATGGCTGACGTTGGTCATAAAGCTGCCGAACTGAAGTGGAACTGGGCCGGACATGTATGACGCATGTCCACAGAATGTTAGGCGCTGACGCGGTAGGCCCAGACAGAAATGCCGGCATAAACTGAATACCTATTGTTGGACTGGATCCATCAAGCAATAGACCGTGACGTGTGGAAGGAGGGAATGAAGGCATTTGCCCTGCAGCTGGATAAAAAAGACAAAAAAATCCTAACTGAAATAAGTCAGTAGTCTATGTACCTAACTTGAAAGTTAAGTAGGTATGCCATGATTTATATTTGTTAAAGCTACACGTGACTAAAACGTGGGCACGTCAGTTACATTCCGTAAACGACTTGCTTATTTTTATACCGTTAAAAAAGTTTCCTGCGAGTAAATGCCTATAAATAGCAACAAAATAAATAAATATCAACGCCAATATTGAACTGATTTTCGCATTTATAATGCGATTTTTTTGTGTCCTCTTCACGGTCAAAAACGTATGGACCTATTGGGCTGAAATTTTGCATAGTGATAGCCAATATTATAGAAAAGGGTATAGGATACTTTTAAACGCAGGCAAAGCCACGGCGCGCATCTAGTATAATAAAAATAGGTACTGAGTACGTACGATCAATAAAATATCTGGCTCTCTAGCTAACTAGATTTTTTACACCTGTATTCAAAAAAATCACAAATAACGAAAAATATAGTAAATATAGTAGTGTCTGTGGTCATGTAAACTTATAAACTCATAGTAAGTAGGTATTGTTTGAATACGATTGTTATAGATTTACTTCTCTCGTCTAGATTATACAATAAATAAGCGTGCGACATAAGATAAAGTAAAGTCGTTGTTGCATAAAGTGTGAAGTAAGTACATGGGTACAAGTAATAATATAATAGTCTATAGCAATGTTAGGTACAACAGCTGTTAGTTACAACAATCAGTAACAATGAGCAAATGAACGATTTATGCATCACAAATCAAAGAAGAACTCTGGAAACATCTCATGAGCTTTTATTCGCAATAGGAAAATATTCCAACGACGCCACTTAGTGTAAGCTGCACGAAGCTTTGTGATACACTTAGTTACACTTTTGTTGCGATTTTGTTTTGTGATGGATACAAAGCTACAGTTTGTATTTTTTATATTGCGAAACATTTTCTATTGTCTTCTTAATTTAAATGTAAAGTCTCGACTGAAATATCCGAGGACGGGACTGTTGCTCTCAGTAAACATTTTAACATTTTTACGTCGCTCGTTATTTGTTTACTACTGTTTTCTTGTTTAAATAAAATACTAAGTAGTTTATATTTGTGCACATACTCGTAATTGTATATTTGTTTTTTTTTTTATCCAATATACAGTAAGCGCTTGCTTGATACTTATTTACTTGGTATAGGTATGTCACCAGCTTTTATATTATACGATCAGACTTACTCTTACCTTTATTTTTTATTTATTTTCATCGGCTTCCAAAAAAGGGTCTCAATTCGTCTGTATTTTTGTATTTCATGGGAATGGTCAGTACATACATCTTCACGGTGGTCTCATTATACACATTATTGAGTTGTGATTAGTATCCCCAGAGATATTGAGATAAACAACACAAACGTACTACTAAAACTGACCCGCGCGACATGTGAAGTTGGTTTTTTAATTTTTACACTCTTTTTTTTTATATTTAGCTATTCTTAACACTAAGAGGCGACCTAAGATGGAGTCCTAGATGGATGCTTGTACCACCCGTGGTTGAACACCCGTGCTAGGATTAGAACCGGCGACCTGTCGCGTAGAAGTCAAGCTATCTACTTTTTACGCCAACTGGTCTCTCAAGTCTCTCTATTATACCTACAATTTATAAATTTGTTCTTATAACAATAGTAAAAAAATACCATAATTCTTATTCTACTTTCAGTGCGGGTGTCCGCGAAAATAAAGCGTCGGCCGACTCGGTACGAAGTTTCAGTGGTGACTCGAGACGAAGTAGGTGCCTACAAACCTTACCTTTGGGAGCAGAGTGTCTTCGATAAAGGACCGATGTTCAGGTTAGCATTAGAAGCCTTCTATAATATAAAATTAATTTCTAATATAGGAGAGGCTTTCAACAAACAGCGGACGAATTCTGGCTAATGATGATGATGATTATACCAAAAACTCGTCACAAAGACCATGGTCTTTAATAAAAACTAAGAGTATTTACTGTTATAAGTAGAAAAATACACAAGAGTTATAGTAGAGCTAAAAAACCTTATTTAAGTGTTAAAAAAATTATCCACTTAGTTCCTAATTGTAACTAAGTGCCAAGATTCAGTAATTTTGTACTTACAGTTTCGTTCAAATGATATTGATAACTCACTAACTAAAAGCAATTTGAGGAGTAAGTTTTGCTACTTATACAGCTAATATCTTCGCCGTCAAACGTCTTACTTAGGTTTCAAGCTTTCAAGTTATTCAAACAATTTCTATACTCCATCCAAACATTTATTTAACTTTTGACAGCTCCAGCGTTGGATTTAGGTCCTATAATAATATGGATTGACGAACTAAAAGTATAGTATTTTGGCAAAGTGGATCACTGTGATAACCATCACAGGTCGCTGACTTGTATTCAAAAGTTTTCTAGAAATTATGTGGATAAACTACCTACATTTTGTAAAACAGTCTTATTTGTCTTCCTGAGAATGAGGCCAAATAATTGTAGGTACTGAATCCGAAACTGACAGTTTTAGTACATATTAAATAGTGAAGTCGTAATGCTTTATAGATTCGATTTTTTATAATGACTTTAATCGGTTCAAGATTCAAATTAAATTCAAGCCCAAACGAAATTCATTTTACACACCCCTAGAGATAGATATAAAAAAAAAATTAAAAATACGTGTGTCATTATTTGTTGTAAGGTTTATTTGTAACGAGTTTTCAGTGAATCGAACAAGATTCAAATTATTTAATTGACATTGTTATTATCAATTATATCAATTATTAGATCAATTATTTAGATCATCACTAATTGATTAGGAAACGAGCTAGGTACGTATATGGTTAGAAGGAGAATATATAATATTTCACCTTCTGCCACGCATGACTTCTGATCTCTAATTAAACACTTGTCATTGATACAAATACATAGGTAGATAGATCCTCCATAACGGCAAACAAACACCGTGAATTTGGGATGACAGGAATGTCATCCCAATCAAATTATCTCATCTCAACAACAAAGTGTCACGACTGATCGCAATCTTATCACAATTTGTATACTAATTCTCCGTTTTACACACAAAGCGTTGATAAGTTACTCATCATTATCAGAGGGCTACTACAAATACCAGAAACAATACTGAAACTATACCTTTATCAATATTATTTCAGTCACAATTTCACAGCAGGTGAAATAGTTGCAATGTGTTCTGTGATAGTGGTCAAGGGATTGCTATAAATCATGAAAAAAAGTCTTATAAACAAGATAAAAAAGTGATACTGCTATACGGATCGGCTGTACAATATCATATTCCTCTCTCCGACGTGTACTGAAACCACAGATATATGATAGTACAAGCTATAACCACAGAATAATGAATAGTACTATAACTTACAACTTGTAAGTTAAGTTGTCTTGTAAATTACAAGATATACGTACACAAATATATTTAGGCACCTAGATAAATGTAGTAAGAACGACAGTAAAGTTTGGAGGTGCTCCAATTTGAAATTATTTTGGTATTAGGTATAGGTACCATTAAAATAAATGTAGGCATTTATTTTAATGGCCAAGTCGTGCATCTCAGTCGTACAGTTTCTGTTAAGCAAAGCCTTGTGGTAGTTCCCCAGAACAATCGAGAAGAGTAAAGTGACTATTAGCACTCAGGCAGGAAGTGTACTCGAAGCGGGACCCGCGTAATTAGTTTCGCATAACACGAACGAATTTTCACGGCGGAGTTATAATTGGCCGGGCAAGTAAGTAGTATTTGTGAGAATCTTTGCATAATAGGTAATGCGAGATAGCTATCCAGGTGGCTGATGGTGGATTCGTTATTGTGAAACTAACTTTACGTTGCGATGCGACGTTAATTTGTAGGTTAACAGATATCTTTGCAGCCGTGTTTGGTTGTTGTTGTGAAGAAAATTACTCGTTATTAGTTTGTACAATAATGTGTATGTAAGTAGTCCTTAAAACATACATAACAAGGTACTACAGTAGGCTACCTACACATGATTTGTCTCATTGAAACAATTGAAACTCTCATTAAAACTTCATTCAAAAACGTAGATATTTACCATCCTTCAGGATGGTACACTGATGTAAGAATGGAATCAAATTCATCAACATTCGATGTTATTTTTTCAAAGTTTAAAGTTTTAAAGTTTAAATGTATTCTATGATATGTGTTTAGTTTTCTATGTCTACGCATATGTGTGTATGGGACAGTGAAGAGTATAAAGTTGATTTACGGTAATTATAAATATAATAAGTTGATTATCTACCGCCTCCTTGGACTATTTTCTACCAGATGAGTAGAGAAGCGGCTTCTACTCCTAGACAAGCACGACTCCATTAACAGGTGAAATAGTGTTTAAGTAATAGTATGTTTCTTATATAAAAAAAAACAATCGTCATTTTGCAGAGAATGGCTATTAACAAAGATAGTGAATGGCGAGCGGGCGTCCTACTCTGCGCCGAAGTTCGCTAGAATGCAGGAGAGAACTAGGAGCCAAATGCTAGAAGATATAGTGGCCAACCTTCAGAACCACGCGGAAACCGGACAGATACCGAAACCTTACCGCAGAGGTATTCTTATTTTTATTCAACACAGTGACGACCCCCTAGCCTGATTTACATCTTCCAAACTAGATGGCGCGCTCCTCCGTCGCAGTTAAACACACATTCAAAGCATTCATGAGATTCTGATTTCAATTTATTGCAATATAAAATTCAAAGACATAGGGTCAACCTGTACCTGTTCGTTCTAGGAAATACATAAATAAATTAACTTAGAGGGAACGAAGAGGGAAAATTATGCCCTTGAAGCATTTTCCAGAGAGGAAACGGGGGAATAAATACATTTGTATGAAAAAGTCCACCCCGCGTTCCTTCTTGAATTAACTTTGAAATTCATGTGTGTAAGACAGTGCTAAAAAATTGCATGAATGACATAATTTCTTTGGACAGATCCTTTGGACTTTTTTTTACAGAGCAGCAAAAATACAAGACTTTAGAATCGTTATCATTAAAGTTTTGGACGTGTGTATATTGTGGATGGAAGAACCCTTGATGGATGGAAAATCCTTGGCATATTTTTTGTTCTTTTTCATATTGGTGATCGAACTAAGAGTTTTGAAATATTCGTTTCGTTAACATAAGCACGTGTTTGCTGATCCAAGATTAGAGCATATGTAATAGATATATAGCATTTTCTCGATATTTTGGTGTTTGTAAAGGCAAATTATTGTGATTTATGACATGACAATTCTCTTGTATGAATACTTAAAATATTTGTATTTTTTTCATTATATTCACTATTTTTAACTGACTTCACACAAAAGGAGGAGGTTCTCAATTTATTGGAATATTTTTTTTTTATATATGTGCTGTATATATGCCTGAACTGATTTGGAAAATTCTTTTTTGTTTTAAAGGGATACCCTTTACATAGGATACCCTTCCCAGGTGATCCCATTTTAACGAAATCGGTCGAGCGCTTTTTAATATATCAACATTTGTGTTTAATGTATTTCTTACCATGTAGTAGCGATTAGTGTAACTGACGACTCGTTGGAGGCGTGGTTATAGTATAGTACCAAAATGTCTTATTAGATGGCGATAGTGTCGTATCCTAAGAGCAATAATTACTAAAGTAATTATTAATAATAGCAATATTATTAATAATAGGATCATTAATTAAGAGAATATTATTAATAGAATTTAATAAATATATAATTATATATTTTTATATATAATTATATAATATATAATTATTTTAATATATAATATAATTAATAAATATTATTAATAAATTATATTAAGAGAATATTATTAATAAGAGCAATAATTACTAAAGTAATCATTACTAAAGTAATTATTGCTCTGAGGTCGTATCGCGTTTAGGCTGAATCGCGCTGACGAGATAATCCGCGAATTTGACGTAGTAAATTATATTTTTAACCGACTTCACAAAAAGGAAGAGGTTCTCAATTCGTCTGTATGTTGTTTTTTTTTGTGTGTATGTTACGCGATTACTCCGTCAATCGTGAACGAATTCAAATGATTCTATTTTTAATGGGTAGGGTACGTTTCCGAGGTGGTCCCATTGTAATTTTATCGAGATCTGATTAGTATCGTCAGAGATATGGAGATAAATACCTCAAACAGGAGAATGTACTGGTTTTAGAAGAAGAGTCCCAAGAAGATTATACACAATGGAGGTTGCTATTGCATATACTTTTGAAGACTTAAAATATGACCTTGAATAATTTTTTTAAATCTTTCTTCACGTTGATTTTGGTTTTTAACCCTCGACGCAAAACGAAGGAGTGTTATAAGTTTGACGTGTGTATCTGTGTGTCTGTCTGTGGCATCGTAGCGCCCAAACGGATGAACCGATTTTGATTCAGTTTGTTTGTTTGATAGATGTCTTCGTCGAGAGTGTTCTTAGCTTTATTTCATGAAAATCTGATTGATTTAATTCTGAGACATCTCCTTGGAATGGTCTCAATGTACAATGTTATAAATATGCTTTGATTATAAACTCGGATTACATATACAAATCAGTCGGGGGTGGTTTTAAATTTATGAATTTAAGTATTATAGACAGATATTCTTACGGTAACTGTGAGCGAGATAGAAACAAAGGTGGGGAGAATTAATTTGTCTTCACAGGAATGATCTACCGGGCCAAGTTCTGTTAATATGCAAAGTTTTTGAGCATACCTAATATTTTTTGACATGACATGACGTTTGGCGAAGATGGCGGCCATATCAGTCCCGCAAAACTGCATACACAATTAAATAACTCAGAATTATGAACGTACTTTGTACCAACCAACACTGCAAAAAAAATTATAAGCATAATACCACAGATTATATAATAGTTACTACGGAAATAATACTTTCCGTTGTTAGGTTGGCTACACAGTGCTTTCATAATTCGGGTATTATACTTCGGCAGTTCAGAGAATGCGTTCCTGACACGTCGCGATTGAACTGACGACGTAACTTTGTAATGGCGTTGCAGTTACGATAAAAATATTTTTGCTGGTTGTTTTTGACCGTTTTAACAATTGATGAGCGTTAAAACAACATTATTATATCAATAATCAATGAATGTTATAATTTTGTGCCAAACTGAGTGTCAAATAACTTGGTAAACAATATTTTTCTAAATCTATACTGCGCTATTACAAGGTTATGTCAGCACTTTATATTTGTAGTGCTGTGCTAACAATAACAATAATAGTATCGTAATCTGTTATTATACAGTTATACATTATAAAATAATACGTTTTGTTTTTCTTTTTAAGAATTTGAAAATAATAGACTATAAGATAACTTTTATGAAATATAAAAATAAAACTACGACCAAACCGAACGCGCGAAAGAAAGTAGCATTTTTATATTTAGGTTGAAAATGGTAACCCCAAATGGCGTTACTAGCATTTTTATACTTAGATTAAAAATGGTAACCCCAAATGGCGTTATGGGCCGCCATTTTGTGACGCTAAAACAGTCGTCTGTTGTCGTTTCGTGCGCATAGACCACGTTCTTCAAGTGTTTTCGATCTGTTTTTATTTGATTACCCGGCTTTCGTTTAATGGACTGTTTCTACTTTTCAAACTGACATCGGCGCTAAATCGGACTTCGATTGTGTTTTGTATTGCGTTCTTTTTACTTTTGGTGCGTAATAATGCCTAAACGTGGACAAACATTGAAAAGTGGAGCCCATGAGTTAATCATCAAGCTGCAAGATTACTTTGAGCGGGAGCGGCAAAATTGCGGACCCCTGGTACCTGTCGAACAAGTACAAGAACGCGTCTCTCAGGCGCTTGGAGTTAGCAAACGAACGATAACTAATATTAATAAAGAAAAGTTCGGCTCTACTGGCACGGAAGATAATATTTTACGTACTCCGAAGAAGAAACGTAGAACTAAACCCGTGACAGATATTGACACCTTTGACGCCGATGCAATCAGAAATCATATATATGGTTACTATTCCAGAAATGAATATCTCAACAGGAAGAAGCTTTTGGCATCGTTAAGAGAAGCTGGACTGTTTAGCGGGGGTAAAACTGCTTTAACCAAAATCTTAAAAGATATTGGTTTTTCGTATAAAAAAACAGACAAAAGAAAATTTTTATTAGAACGATACGACATAATTTTAAAACGGATAAGTTTTTTGAGAGAAGCAGAAAAAATTGATAACTGGGATAATGTCGTATTCATTGACGAGACATGGCTAAACGCCAATCACACGGTTTCCCGTTCTTGGACGGATGATACACAAGCGTCGACGTCGAAAGTACCAATGGGTAAGGGGGCCCATCTGATAATATGCCATGCAGGTTCTGCAAAATACGGCTTTGTAGAGAACGCGTTACTGGCATTTCAATCAAAAACCACAAATGACTACCACGAGGAAATGAATGCCACTACATTTAAAGAGTGGTTCCAGAACGTGCTTTTGCCCAGCCTACCAGAGCCTTCTGTAATATTCATGGATAATGCCTCCTATCACTCGGTTCAAATACAGAAACCACCTACCCAAGCTAATAAAAAAGAAGAAATGGTGGCTTGGTTACAAGCAAAAGGCATTGACGCAGATATTCAGATGCTAAAAGTAGAGCTATTTAAATTAGTTAAAGAAAATAAAGCGGCAAATGTGCGATACGAAATCGATGAACTGGCTCTGGAGTACGGTCATCGCGTTCTAAGAATTCCACCGTATCATCTATACTAATATTATAAAGAGAGAACATTTGTATTTTTGTATGTTTGTAATGATTTGGCTCAAAAACTACTCAACCGATTCAAAAAATTCTTTCACTAATACCTAGAATGGACTTTCGGTATAAAAATAGGCTATATATTATACCGTTTAAATAAAGGTACATTCGTGGAGACCTAATTTGCAACCTAAGTCGGCAAATAAACGGTCGAAAAAACACGTTTCTTACGAACGCTGCTTAATTGAAAATAGATAGAAGAATATTTTCTATGCAAGAGTTGTACAACTTAATAAGAACTACAAAAAAGTCCGCGACAGCATATGTCTATCTCTTAAGGTTGACTCACAGTAACCATTTTAATCTTAAAATTTTTGTTAAAAAATATTACATAACTTCCAAGGCTATTTTCAAGTATATAGTATTAATCCTTAATTAAATTAAATTTTAAAATAATTACGTTAATTAGCTTGGCCACATATTATAGATTAAAATTATCCTTTACGGTATATAATTCAAATGAAAACTCTAGAAGATATCACGAATTTCACAAACACGCATCGCAAAATTAATAAAATATTTGCAGTGAAACCACAGGTCATAGTTACTACGAAAATATTATTATAGGCTTAGCTATGCTGTAGATCCCCACCGATCACAATCAATTTGAAGTCAATGTAGTATAATAATATGATCTAATGTATAAAATAATATTCATCTATATATATATAATAATATAATATTTTAAACCACCGCGACTGATCTATGTATAATAGCTTTTTCCAATGACTCTAAACACGACATTTAAAATCTCAGCTGTAAGTTGGTGAGGATTTGAGTATTCTGTAGAGTCCAGGAGGCTTCCATGTTCTTACAATATCGTTGAAGAAGAAGATTTTCGAATTGATCAGACCTATGAAAGTTGATTTCATAGCGCAATTAACTAGAAAAAAGCTCATAGTTTTATAACGATTGAACGAATTTTCATAATTCTCGAAAAGAAAACTCTCGATGAAAACATCTATCAAACAAAAAAAAACTATCAGTAATAAAAACAAAATCGGTTCATCCGGTTAGGTGCTAAGATGCTACAAACAGACACACAGATACACACGTTAAACGTATATTACCCCTACATTTTGCGTCGGGGAACGCCGTAAGGTTACGGCGGCAGATGTTCTCCTTGGTGGTATCCAGTAGCCAGCCACCAATACCACCAATAGCCAGAGTGTTTATGAGGAAGGTTTAGGTGCATAATTCGTTAAGGTTTTGTGTAAATTGGATGAAATATGACGATGATTGTTAAATATGTTCATATTTTATATTCGATGCAACAAACTGATGCAAATTTTGTAGGCATATATGTTCTACCCGTGCGAAGCCGGGGCGGGCTGCTAGTTGCCAATATAACGCGATCGAGCTAATCTGGGCTCAAATAAAAGTTTACGCCGCCCGCCACAATACTTCCCCGCCATTCAGCACGAAAAAGATGATGACCCTATTAAAAGTAGCCTGCGGGGAAGTCACAAGAGATGACTGGGCAAAGGTTGTTGAGAAGACTAAAAACCTGATTTTGGAACATTTCGACCGAGATATCAGGATTGATTCTGTTATTGATAATAATATAATTATACATGTAGGCGAAGATGATGATGAAGACACCACCTCCTCAAGCGAATCGGAGTCTGATTAATATTCTGTACGCACAATTCAATGTACTTTATTGCGTAGAAATACAGATTGTAACTTTGTAACAAAGAATAAATAAAACAATTTTATTATATTAATATTACCTTTTTTTGGTTTCCACTTAAATAACTAAAATATAAATTTTATATGATTCCGCTAATTTAAAACGAAAATAATCTTAAAAATAATGCGGCGGTTCATTTTGGAGGAACGGTAACGAACTCAGTGTTATGTTGTGCCCATCACTAGTCGTGACTAACTGATAGGTGTCAGGAACGCATTCTCTGAACGGCCGAAGTATAACAATGTAGGGAAGTGCCAACTGTTATATTATAACGTAGTAGAGTGATTCAGACTGTGTGGGCCATATGGCGGCAATTAATGTTAATAATCGCAAATAATATTTTTTTATAATCATTTTGGACTACATCTAGTCCGTGTTATGGAATTATTGTAATAAAATAGACAATTAATTATCGTGTGATGCACAGGGCCATTTTGGACATTGTCCTTTGATACCTTGATGACATCATTATGACTAGTGAATATTTTCACTAGCGCGGCATTTAAAGTAAATTTTTTAGGCTTCCGAACCCAAAGGGTACCAAAAGAACACTTTCTGAGACATTGTTGTCCTTTCGTCCGTGCGTCCGTCCGTCCATTCGTGTGTCTTTATGTGCGCACTTTACAGATGTACCTTCTTAACCGTAATAGGTACATACTTACATCATAAAGTATATATCCGTCAGTGTATAACGGCCTAGACACGACATTTAATAGATGCATGTAATTTAATTAAAACTTGTTTTGCACTAAAAAGGTTAAAATAAAATCTTTTTCAAAAAAAATAAAACCGACTTCATTGCCACAAACAGGCACTCAAAAGCGAAAAATAAATTACTTAATATAATTATTATAAGCGCTACCCACTTATCTATTTGAAGTCGGTGCCAGCCAAGTCTAATAAGTAGTAGATAGATACTACCTACATACCTACTTACTACTACTACATACATAGTAACTATCTACTATCCAATAGACTTGGCTGGCACCGACTTCAAATAGATAAGTGGGTAGCGCTTATAATAATTCTATTAAGTAATTTATTTTTCACTTTTGAGTGCCTGTTAGTAGTAATGAAGGCGGTTTCATTTTTTTTTAAAGAATTTTTGGAATAAACGATCTCATCTTCTAAAATTTTTTTACCTATTGTACAAAAGTAGTTTGAATTCACAACCCACAACCCCTTATGTAGAAGAGGCATTGTACATTAAGAGCGTTTGCTCATACATCGTCTTTCGAGCCCGATTGTGGGCGAAGTTTCTTTACATTTGTAAAAGGACAAGCTAGGGTGGTCCATGGTGGGCGATATGGTTATAGTATAGTTCCAAAATGTCTTATAAGATGGCGATAGTGTCGTATCGCGTTTAGGTTGAATCACGCTGACGAGATAATCCGCGTATTTGACGTAGTAAATTATATTTTGGAATAAACAAGATCTCATCTTCTAAGATGTGTTTACCTACTATGCAAAAGTAGTTTCAATTTAAAACTCACCACTCCTAGTATAGAAGAGGCATTGTACTTTAAGAGCGTTTGCTCGTACAATTTGTATTACGATGCATTTATATACCTCGATGACATTCTACTTACTGCTGGCTACTTTGACTAGCGCGACGTTTGAAGTCGGTTCTTTTAGTTTTTTAAACGATGTTAAATAATTTAATGACTCTTTTTAATTCTTACTAATGTTTTGAAAATCATAAATATGAACTGATTGCCTAAGACTTCTTCTTAAGACATAATAAAGAGTTAAGGTACACTTTTAGACCTACCTATACATCTCCTTAGACTCATTCCATCAGGCTAGTTTATGGGTGAGTTCTTGTCGATCAAAAAATACAATAACAAAATAGTTTGAAAAATATATTTTAAAAAATATAGACATACATATCATACATTCGAAAGTCTGTCTGTATGCAACCATGTGCAATCATGGCTGAATAGTCTGAAATTTTGCAGAGGGATGGCCTATACTTTTTAACGCGGGCGAAGATTCGGAATGTATTTAATAAATCTATAGATCAATATTAAACACTGTTTTCTCGTTTTTCCAGGGTCATGGCGTCCTATCGGACATATGAGACCATCTTCCCCTCTTCTAGACTCCGTGAGGGACCAGTTTGAAGACTACGACCAACTTGCGAAAGACTTTACGCGAGTCTTTCTGAACAATGAACTGAATATAGCTACGAACGCACAACTGTTTGACGTCGTCTTTTTAGTGGGACAGTCCAAACAGAAGACCAAGTTTATTGGAGTTAGAGCTATACTTGGAGTTAGGAGCAGGTAATAACACTACATTTTCTAGCTTCATATTATTTACTGGATCAAGGAAGGTTGTATGAAGTTATTGTAATATAGTGATCACAATAGGATTGGTCTTATACTACTTTTATGCCACGTACCTGTTTATCCTTAGTTTGTCATATAACTACAAAACGCGCAATCAAAACTATTTAAGATATATATTTATAGATATATAAAGATATTTATTACCAAAAGCAATTTATACAGTACTTGCAATTTTTAGTACAAATAACATAACATTTAAATAATATTTAACATTAAGTATAGTCGGATATTTATAATAATATTAATTTGTACGCGAAGTGAGTAAAAGAGATACAGAACAGCTATTCTGCCTCTCTGCGTTCTAGTTATTTGTTATTGGGGGTAACCACAGAACATCTAACATGATAAGACCACTGAATCCGTTTAGGTTCCTATATACTATTGAGACTAGTGTCGATGGAAATAATTTGTGTCCTCGTCTACCTTTAATGAATGAGAATTTCTGTTTTGTTGTCTTCGATTGTTGTCTTTCCACGGTCAAACGGCATGACTGATTTTGCTAAAATTTCTCAGAGAGATTTCCAGTACAGTAGAATCATAGGATACTTTTATCGCAGGCTAAGCCGCGGGTCGCTAGTAAGCTATAAATAACACAGGGACATGTTTTGCAGAGTATTTCAAGAGATGCTGTACGGCATCCAGACGGGGTTCGGTTCTCCTCAAGTGCCGGTGGCTGAGCTCTTGGCTCGACCAGCGCCGACGTTGTTGTCTCCCACGCCCAAACAAAAGAGCAGTAACTTCCTGCAAGTGCCTGATATAGAGTCTCCGAGGTGAGTATACTACTTTTTCACATAAGTACGAACTAATTTTTCATATATGCTAAGATCGATGACTCAAACCTTTGAGTATTGAGACTCAAACCGATAATCAAAAGACAAAACATTGTAATTATTTTGAATTTGTAACAATTAATCCAAGAAGATAGTTTATCTATCTTCCTGGTACTCCGTCCCTTATTGAAAACCTTACAAATTAAATTATTTAACAAAAATCAAGTGTAACTACAGAGCTCTCTTATCGCCTTCCAAAAAACCTTGAAGAGACATCTTGAAACCTGATTAAGACCAGCTAGAAATGTTAATGACTAAGTACCTAAAAAACTGAAACTTCGTTTACCCCCTTAGGAGTTTCAGAATTCCTCTTTTTAAACGACTTCACAAAAAAGGAGGAGGTTCTCAATTCGTCTGTATGTTTTTTTTTTCTTTTTTTGTGTGTGTTACGCGATTACTCCGTAAATTGTGAACGGATTCAAATGATTATTTTTTAAAAGGTAGGGTACGTTTCCGAGGACCACCTCGGAAACATTTTAATTTTATCGAGATCTGAGTAGTATCTTCAGAGATATGGAGATAAATATTTCAAACATAGCAGAATGTACTGGTTTTAGAAGAAGAGTCCCAAGAAGATTATACACAATGGAGGTTGCTATTGCATATACTTTTGAAAACTAAAAAATATGACCTTGAATAATGCTTTTACATGTATGTGCAAATGTAGCGGTGCACATACAACAAGAAGCGATGGCCTCAGCTCTCAGAATAAAATCTACAAACCAGTGGAAAGGACCGACCACAAGCCACTGCAAAATTATATCCTTGGCGACGACTATTGTTCCGGAAGCCACCAAAGGCACGGACAGAATTGCAAGTACTCACCTCGATGGCAAGAAATACGAACTTTTAACGGAAGACGAGATGTCTGAGTCGGAGCTTCCTACCTTTAAAACCTACACTGACGCTGCAAAAAATGACTCAGGAGCAGGTTGCGGTTATTACTCGCCCGAACTGGGTCTCTCAGCGTCAATAGGGCTGAACAAGACAATTACCGTCTTACAGGCTGAGACGATGGGACTGTTATTGGCTGCGCAAGCAATCTTATCATTAAACCCCACCTCAATAGCAGGCGACCAAGGCGCTATTTTAGAATTTGTCACTGACAGTGCTGCAATCATATCAGCGCTAAGAAGACCCACAACTAGATCGAAAGTACTGGTCAAATGTCACGCCATCTTGCAAACTCTGGCAACCGAGCGCAACATAAAAGTAAAGGTAAAATGGACAAAAAGCCATGCAGCCTGTACCGGCAATATCTCAGCAGACAAACTTGCCAAGGAAGGCACGAAACAGCAGGTAAGCGACGACGTGATGGGTCTATGCAGACCATCATCGATGGAAGTCAGAGACCTACTACGCCGTCACACAGAAACCGAACAACAAAGGTTGTGGAACAACATGACGAGTTGCAAACACACAAAAGCCGCTCTGCCAACATTAGACAGGAAAATTACCAACAAATTGCTACAATTGCAAAGACCGGACCTTCGCCTAATAGTAGGCCTCATCACGGGACACTGTAATCTTAACTATCATCTTTATAAAATTGGAGCCACAGACAGTCCTCTTTGTCGAGGATGCATGTCAGAAGATGAAACCGTGGAACATGTGATAATACATTGTCCCGTCTTAAACGAAATAAGAACCACAGCTGGGTTGCAAGAGCGTGACCCGGATGCAGAGTACCAGTCGCAGCAGCAACAACATTTACAATCATCATCATCATCACCATCTGCTTTAGCACTATCACCACATCCAAGTTCACAAACAAGCAGGCATACACACATACATTTGACAGCATCATCTTTACTATCCGATACATCATCACCATCACCATTGGAAGCGTTATGCCAGCAACCTAAAGCCGTGCTCCGCTTCGTCAAGGAGCTGGGATGGCTTGGGTGAATGCTGGCAGGGGGAAATGCACAATACACCCCAAGCGGGACGTCAGTGCAGGTCTTATCGCCCCCATTACCAATTAGAATTAGAATTAGAATGCTTTTACATCTTTCTTCACGTTGATTTTGGTTTTTAACCCTCGACGCAAAACGAAGGAGTGTTATAAGTTTGACGTGTTTATCTGTGTATCTGTGCGTCTGTCATCGTGGCATCGTAGCGCCCAAACGGATATACCGATTTTGATTTAGTTTGTTTTGTTTGATAGATGTCTTCGTCGAGAGTGTTCTTAGCTTTATTTCATGAAAATCTGTTCAGCCGTTTAAATATGTCAGTTCTTTTTTGGTTAAAAAAAACTACGATAGCAACTTTCGTAAGCTCGTAGTCTTTTGACCGCGGACGTCAAAAAATCAAAATAGCGCTGTCGTAGTATCTTGTTACTTCAATGATATTGCAAAAATATGGTAAGCTTTATCTAATTCCGAGACATCTCCTTGGAATGGTCTCAATGTACAAAGTTATACATATGCTTTGATTATAAACTCGGATTACATATACAAATCAGTCGGGGGTACGGTAATTGTGAGCGAGATAGAAACAAAGGTGGGGAGAATTAATTTGTCTTCACAGGAATGTTCTACCAGGTAAAGTCTTGTTAATGTGCAATGTTTTTGAGCATACCTAATATTTTTTGACATGACATGACGTTTGGCGAAGGTGGCGGCCATCTCAGTCCCGTCCGCGACACTGCACACATAAATAACTCAGAATTATGAACGTACTTTGTACCAACCAACACTGCAAAAAAAGATTATAAGCATAATACCACAGATTATATAATAGTTACTACGTAAATCATACTTTTCGTTGTTAGGTTGGCTACACAGTGCTTTCATAATTCGGGTATTAACAATGTAAGGAAGTGCCAACTCTTATAACGTAGTAGAGTGATTCAGACTGTATGGGCCATATGGCGGCAATTAAAGTTAATAATCGCAAATAATACTTTTTAATATTCATTTTGGAATAGAACTAGTCCGTGTTATAAAAGTATTTGAAATTGAAATTTTTTTTTTTAAATTTTTATTGAAATAAAATAGACAATTAATGATCGTGTGTGTCAGATGCTTTTATTTCACAGGGCCATTTTTAACATTGTCCTTTGATACCTTAATGACATCATTATGACTAGTAAATATTTTCACTCGCGGCATTTTTGGGTTCCGAACCCAAAGGGTACCAAATGAACACTTTCTAAGACTTTGTTGTCCGTTCGTCTGTTCGTCTATTCGTGTGTCTATATGTGCGCACTTTACAGATGTAATAGGTACATACTTGAAATTTTCACTAAGTATATATCCGTCAGTGTATAACGGCCCAGACACGAAATTTCATAGATGCATGTAATTTAATTAAAACTTGTTTTGCACTAAAAAGGGTAAAATAAATTCTTTTTCAATAAAAATAAAACCGACTTCATTACCACAAACAGGCACTCAAAAGCGAAAAGTAAATTACTTAATATAATTATTACTTACGACAAAGATTCTCGTGTTGAGAATTGAACCTACTGTCTTTGCTTCTTTAAGCAAGCTCTGTTCCACCTGATCCAATTATTTACATATGCAGTGTGACGAATCTATATACTATAGTAAAACAATAACTAAGCGAAAACTGTACATTGAATATTTTTTTAAAATTTAAATTAGGGGAAGCATTATGAACGCTATAGATGCCGAAAACATAATTTTTAAATTTTTTGTCTGTATGTATGTCCGTTTGAAAAATGATCACGCCGAAACTACTGGACGGATTTTAATGAAACTTAAAGTGAGCATAGCTCATACGATAGAATAACTTTTAGAATATTGGTTATCCTGAAAAACATAAAGGTTTTGGTGGGACACAGGAAAAACAGGATATTTTTATGTAAATGTTATGCAATCAAATGATACTTTGATCAAATGTATATGTATAACAAAGTTTTCATGAAAAAAAAAACCGGATGCGGGAATCGTTTCTGGTTCCGTAATCATACGTGCAGATTTACATTGTTATTCTTAAATTCGCCAAACTGCATATGGTAATGATTGGATCAGGTGGAACAGAGCTTGCTTTAAGTAGGTTCGAATCGCACCACGTGAGAAGTTTTGTCGAAAATGTAATGTTTTTGTAGTTATTTGTTAGTTATTTTGCGCTTATTCTCAAGCATTCGAAAACATATTCGGATTCGGAAGCTTCATTTTTAAGTTTTTTTTTTTTTTGATCCCTGAGCTGTTTTACGCGGAAACCTTTCCAATAAATCACTGATTTTTTTTAATTGAAATATCAAAATTAACCGATCGGAGCATTGTGAATTACAAAGATCCAAGTCGAAGTAAAGGCAGTTTCCGAATTCGAATTTGCTTTCGAATGATTGAGAATAACCCTGCTGATAGGCTTAGCGTTTGACTACTATGTAGCCTGGTGCGATGATGTCATCGAAGATAGTGAATCCGCTAGGCCTAAAATGAACCTGAATACCAAGGGCTTTTTGTTGCTGGACACCGTAAGGATACACCGGCAGATGTTCTCCTTGATGGTAAAAAGCTATTTTATGTAAACAAGTCAGGCGGAACATCGATATAATGCTCCTACTACGTGTGGCAAAAGGTTGTTTGAGTTGTGACTCGCACGAACCAGCCATCAATCGAATAAAAGCATCTCGTTAATCGCTTCGCTCTCAAGAAAAAAATATATATACGATCGAATTGAGAAACCTCCTCCTTTTTTTGAAGTCGGTTAATAACATTAATAAAGTAATAAATCTTTGAGAAAAATATTCGGATGATGGTGGCATACGCACTCTCTTTTTTTAAGGAGATCAGCTGAGTTCGGCAAACTTCATTCGATCGTACTTCTGCCGATAACGGATTAAACACAGGCCTCATTGGAATATAAGCGAAACGAAACTAGCGCCCAACTATCTTTGAGTTACTCAAAGCCAACTATGTATGAGAGCTAAGCGAAGCTAAGTAAGATAACCGAAGTAGGTTTCCAATTGAAACATGAGATGTAGTTGACGAATTGCTATGCCAGTCGATGTTTTACTTTACACATTATAACTGCAAATACGTAGTATGTATTACACATGTATTACAGGATCGTCGAGTTACCCAGCTTCTAAATTCGTATCGCTGGCGTAGTTCTATTAGGTAGAAATGTTGTGCAGTTTCGTACCATTTTAGATTCGTCATGTCTGTCCGTCTGTCTGTCCGTCCGTCTGTCCGTCCGTATGTCACAGCCATTTTATTCCGAAACTTTTAAGACTACACAGTTGAAACTTGGTAGGTAGATGTATTCTGTGAACAGCTTTACAAGTTTTATATAAAAATTTAAAAAAATAAAGATTCAGGGGTCATCATGTATGGGGAGCTCTCCCCATACATGATGATAAATATTAAAATTAATCAAAAAGATTTTATTTAAATAAAAAAGGTTTTATTAACGTAAAAATATGACGTTAAATATGACATATATAACTTGAACATAGTCATGCCACCTAGAACTAACTTCACGGTGTAGAATTTAGGTGTCGGTGTGCGCGCGCATCGTACCACCTAGAACTAACTTCACGATGTTAAATTTAGGTGTCGGTGTGCGCGCGCATCGTAAAAATTCACTCTCATCATTTTTCTCTATCGTGCCAAAGAAGTATAACTTCAAAAAACATTTTTTATCAAACCTTTACGTGCGGTATGTTTTTGGATAGGTCGTTGAAAATGACATGGTTTATAAAACAATTTTTTTTCGGAGTCATTAGTTTGAAAGTTTTACACTTCTAAAGTGGTAAAATGTGTATCCCCCCTCTCTTACTTTTAATCAAAGAAAGTGAAAAATCTAAAAAAAATATGCTGTAGACAAAGTAATAAATGTCGGTTAAAATTGATCTAAAACACACGCTATAGAATGCATTTTCATCGATTGTTTAGCTTCCCTGAAACTTTTATAGCTGCATAACTAATTGGAAAGTTTTTGAAATTTAATTCGTCAGATTACACCTGGAATGACCAACAGACAAACAAGAAAGTAACTTACTATTTCGTGCAAAAAAATCATCATAATAATAATTTACAAAAAAAGAGTGTGTTAACTTTTGAAAGATGGTCAAAAATGTATCTATGAGTACTCTCCGTATAATCCATCATCCTAGCTCCGTACACTAATTTAAATCGGATACATTCAAATTCATTGAAGTGTCATTTAAAATTATATACATAATTATATTTCCATTTAGAATCCCTGATTTAACGAATTGAAATGCAAGTATCTCCGTTCCGATAATTGTGAATTGCAATGATCTAATTCGAAGGGGAGGTAGTTTCTGAATCCTAATTTTTTTTCGAATGATTGTGAATAGCCCGTCTGAAATTTAAAGGTGCCTTTTATTAAAGGACGTTTTTAATAAGCCTATCCCCGGTTGTCGAATTTATTGGAGTCGTCGTTGATGAGTTCTGCTATCAATAGTTTTAAGCATCTACTTAGCTGGATTTTTTTATAACCATCAGCCATTGCTTTGATATAGATTAAACTGCTGTCCCGGGTGAAATATTGTCTTACTTTAGTCAAAACGCCAAGTGGCTGACTAAACTTTAAATTCAACTAGCGACCCGCCCCAGCTTCGCACATATGCCTGGGTAGAGCATGTGCATATATGTTTACATCACTTTGTGGCGTCGAGTATGAATTAAACTTTACATAAAACCTTAACGAATTATACACATAAACCTTCCTCATTAATCACTCTATCTATTGGTGAAAACCGCAAATTCTGTAGTTCACCGCAAACTGACAAACAGACGCGGCAGGGGACTTTGTTTTATATTATGTAGTGATATAAAAGTAAAATAAAAAGGTGATGCTTAATGAGATGCCGAGAATATCAAGGCGGTTAGTAATTTTTGTTATAGGTATATATTTAAATGTAGGAGATCAAACTTTGGACGAGCGCTTCTCTATAAGGCTGGATTTTTGTGCGGCTACATACATTATAACGACGCTGTTATCTACATACCAAAGTATAATATTTGCCAAATTTTCGTTAGACAATATATGTCATAATATATATGCAATTAAAAATTGTTTAAGTATTCCATTTAAAATACATTTTCATTAAAATTGTAACCCTATCTACCAAACTGGGCAATGCAATAGTGCCCATATATTGATGGTTAGTGTGGATTATTTAATTTAAGACATGAATTGTTACATTAAAAAAATATTACAGCGTAGCAGATATAACTTCTCTTAGCCTAATCATAATGTAAGGCATAGATATGAAACTTAATGAGACGAATAAAAAATTAAGTGTAGCCACACTAACGTTACGGTTTTTTGTAGGAATCGCGAACGAAGTCGCGGGTACAGCTAGTTTAAGAATAACAATGTAAACCTGCACGTATAATTACTGAACCAGGAACGATTTCCGTATCCTGTTTTTTTTTTCACGAAATCTTATAGTTATACATACATTGGACCAAAGTATCATTTAAGAAGTGTTTACCTAATAGATTGCATAAAATTTACATAAAAATATCCTTTTTTCCCGTGTTCTACCGAAACCTTTATGTTTTTCGGAATAACCAATATTCTAAAAGTTATTTTATAGTATAAGCTATGCTCACTTTAAGTTTCATTAAAATCCGTCCAGTAGTTTCAGCGTGATGATTTTTCAAACAGACATACATACAGACAAATATTTTTAAAATTATATTTTCGGCATCTATAGCGTTCATAATGCTTCCCCAAATTTAAATTTAAAAAAAATATTCTATGTACAGTTTTCACTTAGTTACAGTTTTAGTATAGTATAAGTTGTACTATTCATTATTCTGTGGTATAAGATAAGATAAGATTAAATTGTCAGACAATCATGATTCCATCATAGACCGCATCATCACTAAATTTGAATTCTTGCAGATAGATTATTGTTCAATATATATAGAAGCCATTATTATAATTATTTTCTATATATAATCTGTATGATAATGTAGTATATACATAAAGAAAGAAAGAAAGAAAAGAAAATATGTTTATTTTGCATCAAATACAATAAACTAATTACTAACTTATATATTAATTGAACAAATGTTATTTGGTGCAAAATAGGACCCACCTCAGCATAATGTTGGTCATGACTGACATAACCAACGCTGGTCTTCTTCTTTCCGTCTTCTACTACATAGTAGTATAAGTACGTATAAAGTAAATAATATGTAGTTAAATTACCGAGCTGTGATTTGCGGATGTGAGTACTAGCACAAACTAAAAGTTTATTAGTAGGTACTCAGCAAAATGTATATGTAATATCTGTTTATGCAAAATAAAGAGAGAAAAAAATTGAAGATGCTATCTAAGATGGCTATATATATATATATTTTTATATCTGTTATGACTACTATCTCGCCTGGTGGTGAGCGATTTGGTGAACACGCTTGGCCTAGAATACTCTGAATCTCAAGGGCTGTGTGCTTCCGGAACACCGTACCTAAGGCAACGGCGGCAGATTTTCTCATTGATGGTGGTACTTACTACTACTTTTTGATAGCATGTCAGGCGGAACATCGATACAATATGCTCCTAACAGCTGTGGATGCTCCAACCACCTCTGGATGCTCCACCCACCTCCAACCAGTCAAAAGATAGGTAACACATATATATGTGTTACCTATCTTTTAACTGGTTGGATAAATAGGATGGTGAGATACAGGTTAACTGCTTGTAAGTAAAAAATAATAATAAGATCCTATCATTGTACTTTAGCAGTGGACTGATACCGGCTGATTATGATGATGATGATTGTACTTTATATTATTCCAGACCAAAAAGCGTGCCAAGTTCTCCGATGGTGAAGCGAGCATTCTCCCGTCTGGGCACCATCACGGCCGGCTGGGGTCGTTCCATCCGCAAGCAGCACTCGCAACTCAACGCTGACGATAAGAAGAAGTGGGCCAGCTCACAGGATTGTTCCAGTAAGTACGAGTACCTTAGTCAGAAGATGTGACTCGAAAATTCCACTAGTGTTCACGATCTAATCAAACGGTGGTACGTAGGTATTCAACCGCGAGATAGGAATGTATTTCTGTATAAATATGAGTGAATTTAAACAGCCTGTGACACTCAATATCTGAATGTACTGCACTGTCAGAAATAAATACCTAGGTCTACACGACGCATGAGTGACTAGTACATAGTATTAGCATAGTATCGCAAGTTTTCATAGGCGACGGTGACCACTTCTTATCAGGTGGACCGTTTGCTTGTTTGCTACTTATATCATAAAAAAAATACTTCCTAAGTACTTAGATATTCGAGTAGTCTAAGTACTTATCAGGTATTTATTTGTGACATGCAGTGACGAACAAATTTCTAGAAATCTAGAATTAGCGTGCCACTGGTTACCATCGGGCGAGCATCTTGCTTGTTCTGTTTCCTAATATTATACCTTTTATAATTATATAGACTAATAAAAAGTATAAATATTGCATATTTGATACCATAGCACAATTTTCGAAATCTAGTGAAATGTGGTAATTTTTACATAACTTACTTTTATTCAGCTGCAATATTTTACTTTTATTTAGAAGATTTCTTTGCGGCCCACTTTTATGGACAAAACGATAATTCATAATTAATTTATTTACTTCATTTGGGTACACTGTACACTTATGAACGTCAGTCTTTTTCATTACACATTAAAATACATTACCATCACAGATATATATATATGTATACAATAAATTCATAGATAGAGCCCAACTAGCAAAAACTACACTTAAAATAATCTCTAGACCACTGTTTTCTTGCTCTTATACCATTCTTATATCGTCGTATAAGCCATTTTTTTTTGGGCACCATTTACGAGTATAAGCGTAATTTGTTTATATCTTTATAATATCAGTCTTATTGAATGTTGTTTTCACTTAAATTATTCTCACCAAAACTAATTTAAGCGTACATAGGCTTACATTGTTTTGACGTTAAGAGTCCTGTGAGCGTAAGAAAGTTTATTTTGATTTTACATAAGATCAAACACAATCGTAAAAAAACATGGTGTAGTTTTTGTTTGAAAGTTACACAACAACTAACTACAACTAATAAAAAAGAAATTGAAAACAGTAAGGATAAAGGTATTTAATAGTTATATTGTAATAACCGTACCATTATTAACAAGTGTTTCCTTTATGCTTTTTGATAAGTATTAGTATTGGAAAATATTATTTACTGTAAAGTAGACCCTAGTTTATGCTTCACAACTCGTGCGCTTCATCAATATATAGTATTTAGTATTCTTGTTTAATTATTTTATTTGTTAATTTGTATTAAAAGCGACGCCATTAGTATTGCATATTATATGTTTTAAGTACTCTAATTAAATGCTGATATTAGTCTAACATTCTTACAATAGCGTTTAGAAAATATGTAATAAAATTAAATGAGCCTAGAAAATGTGGATATGAGAGCTAATTTATCTCAAGTGTGATATGTCTTAATAAATGCTTTTTTAGTTTTAGGAGAGTGTGGCTTACAACGGCACTGTAAATTTAAACTTATATGCATAATTAAGACAAGGTGTTAAGATCAAGCGTATTAGAGCCTGTAACGGCTTGTCAGAGACTAATATAGGAGAGATAGCAATAACGAAAACAGATAAGAGACCACTATAAGCTCAGAACTCTTATAAAGTGAGAAACGTAAGACGATTTTGCTAGTTGGGAGGCGCCTTATGAAATACTCTGAGTTAAACACATGTGGTAGACGTGAATTCTTGCTTTAAAACAAAAACTCTCATGTTCAAGGTTTTTTTGCAACATTGGAAGGGAACATTTTGTGCTATTTACTTGTATAAACCAGTAGCTACAACCAGTGGCTTTGCCCGCTTCATTCTACTATAGCTATCTCTATGCAAAATTTCAGCCAAATCAGTGAAGCTGTTTGACCGTGAAGGAGTCACAAACAAATACACAAACTGACTTTCGCATTTATAATATTAGCGTTGACTTGTTGTAACCCGCAGCTTCGCCTTCGTTACAAAATACAGTCCGGCAAGTATAACTTGGCGTGCCTGTGCGCCACTGTGCTTTTACTTAGTACTTTGATAACAGTTTCTCCTAAACCACTTTTAATTACTTTTGGCATTATTGAACTATTTTAATGTAGCAGATTTATCAACAATAATGTCGCGGTAATCTCTCAAACGTCAAACTCACAGTTTCAATCAAAAGAATTAGTTCCAAAAACCACCACCGCCAAGTTATACTTGTGGCACTGTACTGTCATTTCTTTTCCTTTCATACCTACAAACTCTGTTCTGACTATTTACAAACGCAACAAAAAACGAATAAGCCAAATCGGTTTTACGCTTACATAGATACACATTCGGCAATTATTATTTTTATTTATTTAGAAGATTAGTGTTGATTATACACTGACAATGATTTCTATATTGCAGATAAGGAGGGTAAAGACAAAGACAAGGACAAGAACGCAGCACTAGCGGTACCTAGACTGTCCGTGTGCGCAGACGCACAGAAAGTCGACCGAGCCAAACTTGCGCAGACAGAGGTAACACGTTGTTTATTTTTAACCGAGGTGTAGTAGGGACCTAGGAGATAAATGTGTGATACTAATATATTTTTAAGGTTTAAGCGATAATACCTACCGAAGATGTTTACCGCCGCCGTATAGGTTATTTTTTATCCGTGCCCGGAACACATTCAATGTTTGGCGACAAGGGTGTTAGCTGGTCAGGCGGACACATAGTGTACATTTTCAGTTCATTCTGGTACCTAATGAATATATATTTCGATCCACGTAGCTTTTTTAATTTTATGTTTATTTTAATTTTAGGAAGGTTACGTGTACCTATGTATGTATGTGTTTCACTATTTAACTTGAAGTAAAGTGTCAATTCTATGCAAAAATTTCCAAAATGGATTCGTTCCTTTATGTCTAATCTGTTTAGTGTAAGACAGTAGTGAAGTATGACGCCGCGACGCTAGCCTGCCGAATTCATTCCATTCATATATCTAGCGCAAAACTATACCCAGTCTGTATTCTGAACTCAGCTAATCAATGAGAGTAAAATCTAAAGCTCATCTCTAACTCATACATCCACCGATCTGTACAACAGGATTTTAGGCCTAGATACCTGTGGGTACGGATACGGGATGAATAATATTGAATACTGATTCTTTTCTTTTCCTACCTATAATTCTTTGAGTATGCAATCCTTTGAGCAATAATCGCAAGGCGGATTCATAAAATATCATCCATGTAAAAGCAACTGATAGAGGAAACCTAGTACAGATAGATATTATTTCACTGTCCAGCGTCGAATCTCAATACTAACTACCTTTTAAACTACCACACCAGACAAACACGATTATATACCTCTACCTATCTTTGATCACATCATCACTTAATATCAAGTGAGATAAACCCTAGAGCATATAATATTTATACCTACTACAGGAAAATATTCCTACACCTGGAGTTAAGGTTATAAAAGTACAAATCTTAATTTGCATTCAACATTCTGTTATTAATATCAACAATACTTTTACATTCCAGTTCTCGATAATCGAGTTTGATCCTGAGACGTTCCGCATTCTCTTGGACTACCTCCACACGGGCAGTTGTCCTCTCACCTGTGCTTCTATCCCGGGTCTTATCTGTGCGGCGGAACATTACGACCTGCCTGAGCTACTGCAAGCTTGTTTCCATCATGCGAAACAGTTCCTTAGGATAGAAGTGGTAAGTGTCGTTATTACTTGTCTCTCTCCTTCGATCCCGGGACTGACCTTTCTTAGAATGGAAGTGGTGGGTGTGAGTATTTATTCTTTGACAGACTGGATCAAGATTTTTAAACATTTCAAATGCAGCCTTAGCTAGATTACAGATAACCTTATTGTACTTTTGTAAAATTTTTCCAACACGCCAGACCGTTAGTTAAATAAATGCCTTAGCAAGCAAGCAAGTTTACATAAGTCTAGAGTACTACTCTAGAGACAGTTTTATCTGCACCAAGTACTTAGGTAGGTGGGTTAGATAGAGAAAGATAATGTATGGAGGTAACATTGCAACTGTGATGAAGTAAAAAAATACTGAATGATGTATGTGTAAATTGCAGGTATGCACGATGCTGATATCGCTAGAGAACTACTACTGGCGGTACACGTCCGCCTCCGAATTGGTGAACATGATCCTGGCGTTCACAGAACAACGAGCCTACGCCCTGTTCCAGACGTCGGAGTTCCTCAACCTCTCCGAGTCTATGGTCCAGATGATCATGTGCCGCAACCTCGAAGTGCCTGAGGTCAGAAAATTTGAGGCCATGCTTGGCTGGGCCCGGAATAAAATCAAATCTAAATCTGCCAATAAGACTGATGCCAGAAATGAATTTAAATGCATTATGGAGAGATTAGCCAGGGACCTCAAGCTGTACCGGATCTCCCCGCAGGAATTGATCAAGGTGGTGCTCCCCTCGAAGGCGATAAAGAACGAGCGCATTCTGGAGACGCTCATGTATCAGGCCAATTCCGGCATGTACCGCATCCAGGATAGCTATATCGAGGCGTGCCAGCAGCGGCTGCAGAAGCAGGACTCCAGGTTCTCCGAGTTCGAAAGCTTCGACTACGGGATCTAACCGAGTGAGGATATCAGTGTATTAGATAGAGGACGGAGATCGGTCGCACCGGGTCCTTCACCTTGTGGTATGTTGACGCCTTCTAAAAGTATTATTGTTATAGATGTACCGGTAGAGGTGCGAGAAATATTTGTACACTTCTCGTCGACCTATCCCTTGTTGTTGTTCGTTGATACCTATATTTTTTACATCTAGCTAGACGTGTTCAGTATAATCATCTCTATTTTTGGTACCAAAAAATTTGCGATGAACGCACATAGTCTGACGTATGAATATCCGTGGAGATATTTTGATACGTTCCCTAGTGTCAGGTACAATGTTACCCCTTTCTGTGATCCATCAGTGAGATAAATCATATGACGCAATAACTTTAGTAGCAATACGGATCTTTCAGTATAATCTTTCCCAGTGTTGAGATCCGAGTGTTACATAAAAATAACAAAATATACCTATTCTTCCAAATTACAAACCGATTAAAGCCTAAATTAATATATTGTATATCAATGGAAATATAAAATATCATTGCCGTTTATTTTGATTAAGTATACAAATTAACTAATCCACGTTTAAAAAAACGACTGATACCTTAACCTGTTATTTGTAATTCTAAAATAAATGTTTTAGAATATAAAATTGTATGTAAAATATCTATACTTCAATATATAATAAATTTGTCATTAAAGTTTGTACAAAACTGCAACAAAACTTATTGTAGAATGTAATAATATATAAGTAAAGAATTTGACGTTACCTAATAGCGAATCTTGTTCTTGAGATCTATCATTCTATTGAGATGCTAAGATGCCTTCTTAATGTTACCTTGTAAACCTTCATTTACATAAAAAGTATGTATTTTTTCATATCAGAAAATATGACTATTTTATAAAGAAGTTATTTTCTTACTCAAATATTTTTTTAGTTACATAAATAAAGATGTTTTGTAAAGTGAATCCTAACAGTTTAAGAACTGCAAAAATAAAGGAATTTTGCTAAGATTTTGTGTAAAGATACGTAAAACAAAATATACTGGCAACGTTAACCAAAAAGCTGTGTATTATTTACTTGCTGTAGTTAGATAAGTTGTATGTATTGTATCGGTGTGGACAATAATATCTATTAAAGGTATGGCCACACCGCAGCGTCCTGTGATCTGCGGGCGCGATCTCAGTACTTTTCAATTGTTTTCTGTCCGCGTTTGGTGTGAACCAGTCGGTACAAATACTACTGCGCTATCTGATCGCCGCCCAGATCGCGCACGCAGGCGCTGCGGTGTGTCCGTACCTTAAGTTCATCGCGATGCTAAATAAACATAATGCTCAATATCATCCTAAATTAGATCAATTGAATTCTACATTGAAATAAAACTAAAAGTTGTTATTGATGTTTCTAAATCCGTACCCGTAACTAGGAAATAAAATAAACAATTAACATTTCAAAAAAGACTTCATTTAAAACAAATACTTCCTTACGCCTTATCTAATTCTAATGCTAGGGCTACACACATCGCGATAGAATTATTGCGATAAAACTTCGTCTTCGGCCTACGGCGAATATGCATGGCCACATTGCAAACAAAGAAATGTCGCAATAGTTTATCGTGGAAAAATTGACGAAGCTCTCGCTCTTTATTTTATGGCGCTTAACAATTACTTATTGCATTTGTGTATCAGAAAAATAAGAAAAAAGTTAAGAAACGGCGACAGTGGATGATTACTATTCATTCAACAGCAGATTAACTTGCAAACAAATAAAGCAATACCGGGCCTCCGGACGCCTGTCGGCCGACTGAAGTGTAGCCACGCAAGCGAAGCGATAAAGCGAATGTTCGCGTTATCGCGATGTGTGTGGGTGGCCTAGCATAAGTGCACGTCAATTTTACAGTCCGGCAAGTATAACTTGGCGTGCCTGTGCGCCACTGTGCTTTTACTTTGTACTTTGATAACAGTTTCTCTTAAACCACTTTTAATTACTTTTGGCATTGTTGAACTATTTTACTGTAGCAGATTTATCAACAATAATGTCGCGGTAATCTCTCAAACGTCAAACTCACAGTTTAAATTAAAAGAATTAGTTCCAAAAACCACCACCGCCAAGTTATACTTGTGGCACTGTAAACACTATTATTTGACATATAGATAGATTTGATGAGGTTTCACCGATTCCTGTTAAAGTTTCACATAGTAGTAATCTGACATAATATATCGCCATTATAGTTGCCAAACATCTTGCATGTACCTACCGGTGAAACTGGCCCTGAAAGTTAAAAAATAATCTGTGCTCTTGGTTTACAATAACAAACTAAAAGATTTTTTACAGTCACCTACCTATGTTTTCCCACGACTATAAATGATTTATTAATTAAATAAAACATATTTAATTGCCTTGTAAATTAATGAAAAAAGGTTATATGTGTCATACACACTAAAGTTCTTACTGTAAGCACAGTAACTGTAAGAGTATAATAGCAATTGATTAGTGCTAAACTGATAATGGGTATATGGATGCCAACCAAATCTCTTTCAAATAAGTATTATGTTTTATGTAGAAAGACATATTATTTGTATCTTGATATATTATGTAATTAGAATAAGGGCCAGTTTCACCGGTTCCTGATAATGTGTTAGATAATTTGTAAACTTTAAACTTTCGCGATTTGAACACAATAGTTATAAATATTAAAATACGGGATTTGTCGCGATTAAAATATTATTTTTTATTTAACTCGGCGTTTCGTCCAAGTTGCATTGATCGTGGTCACGAGACGACTGATAGATAATTATCTGACACATGACGCCATATAAAAGCTGTCAAAAATCTGTCAGATTTTTCATATTACCGGTATCAGCAACCGGTGAAACTGGCCCTAAGACACTTTGAAAACTCTACAGTTTCTTTTTTACTTCATCTAATAAAAAAACAGATGACATACGTTTAGAAATGGAAAACGGGCAGTTTACTGTCCTGACGCTACTTGACTTTAGTAACGAATTCAATACTGTTGATTTCGACATTCTTCTTGCATTGTCTATCAAGGGTTTTTGGCTGGTTCAACAGTTATCTACTTGTTCTATCGTAATCAGCATTTTCTTTCATTCATCATTTCTCCTCCTGGTGTTGCGGAACCGCTGCTCCTGGCGTTCCACAAGCTGTTTTATCCCCGCTTCTTTTGCCCTTCCATTGATACTATATACTTACTTAATTCTATTACTTATATGCAGACGATATCCTACTCTCAGCTTCTACTCAATAAATTATCTATTGCTGTTTACATGATAAAAAAAAGTATATGCACTAAAAGTGGAGTCACGCTAATGGACTAAGAGTTAATGTGATTTGATTAGGCCAGTTTCACCAGTTCCAGATAGACCTATTAGGTTAGGAATTTATCTGGCAGTTTTTTGACAACTTTTGTACGGCTCATTTGTCACTTTATCATGAACCGGTGAAACTGGCCCTTAGACTCAAGTTTTAATAGTAACTCTGAAACTATATCCAAATTGATTGAGGCACTTTTCTCCGTGGTGAAATTGTTAAAAATCTAGGAGTTATTTTTGTTCAATGACTGTTTGTGGGAGCCATGTTTATAGGTAGCCGTTAGCCGCAAAATGTTTGCCTCAGTAGGAGCCCTGAGGAGACTCCCTTTTACCTCACTTTTACCAAAGTTGCTTAGTACAATCTTTCCCTCTCCCCCATTCGTGATCAAGTCGATGTCAACATAAAGAATAGAAATAAATAGGCAGGCACTTGAGCTTACGACGAACTTCTGAAACATGGTCATATTTGCAAAGATCAAACCTGATCGCAAATTTTGGAGTCGCTCAAGCTTATTCACCTGCTCGTCTACGAGGTCAAGATATTATTCAATATTGCTGAAACTTCGACATTTAGCGATAAGAGCGCCTTTTGTTGCACTATTCTATAATTTATTATAATGCCAGCATTGTTTCATTATTTAATGTGTTCAAAGGGTTTTCTATTCTACTTCACATTCAAACCAACTTTCCATTTCTGAATTTCTTCCTCGTAATTATTTAATTGTTAAATCAGTGTTAGTAGATTCATGTTACCCTATGTGTTAATGATAAATAAATAAGAGGAAGTATGCCAAAAATACATATTTTCTACTTATCAACTAATAAATTACAAGATATGATGATCAAAATCTTGTGTAATAAATGAAGGGGCTCGATATTGATATGCATTCTCTATTTGTATCTTAACAGTCAAAACTATATTTTATTGCCAAAACAGAATATTTTTTGGTATATTATACAGTCTGGAGTAAATTTTTAATCTTTATAATTTACGTTCACAAAATTTATTAAAGTAACTACTTACCTATGTATTTCTATTAACTTAAATTTGTAGAATGCAAATCATTACTACGACCAATATTTTGATCAAGAGAAATATACATTAAATCTACACATATTATATGAGATGTTATAATAATAAGTAAGTATCTATTGTCTAAAAAAAACTACTTCCAAAATGTTTGAAAATGATGATTAAATTACATGAACACGTATGTTCAAAAATGTATAATTTCTTACTGTATAATTTATTTTGCCGCAATTTTGCTCAATGCTTTTGAAATATTATATATCTATACCTACTGTTACCGGTTATCAATATAATATAAAAAACGATATAAATATATCTATTGAATATATTATGAATTAAAGTATTTTACGTGAGTATTATGATGAGTTCAAAGTATGAAATACTCATATAATATTATGTACCTATATGTAGGTTTAATTTGTAGAACACCAAATAAATTGACACATCATGTTTTTCGACGAATCAATAAGTTTTCTATTCCGAGATTTTAACCTTCCTGTGATCGTGACTATTGCTATAAGTGTAATAATATAATTATGTGGAAACTTCAAAAGAAAAATGAGATACAGCTGTTCTTTTGCATGGGCAAGAATTATTACCCAATGAAATTTTATGTGGTGAATAAATTTTTTTGTGTATTTTATTGGTTATTTATTTTATTATTTGCTATCACTTTCAATGAGGCGTTTTCTTAAGAAAAACATGTTAGTACCTGGAGACACAACAGATGGCCTACAGAATGATCTGACATAGCGATCCGACACTGTTATACTAAAACCTCTTGTTTTCTTTTCATACTTTTTCTGTTGATATCTACAACACTTAAAATCCTTAGGACCAGTTTCACCGGTTCCTGATAATGCATTAGATACCAGTTACCAGGCCGGTGAAACTGGCCCTATGAATTTTAACATTTGTAATTTTCGACCTTTAAATAATAAACATTTTTTCTAAAAAAATAATAAGCGAACATTCGCTTCGAAGCTTTTGGCAGTGACCTTCAAGCAAGTATGTTGTTATGCATCAAAAGCCACCTGTCAGCCAGCGAGTGAAACATTTTTTTTTATGAAAACGGCTCCTTAAAATTTCCCTATCTCTCCTATCACCTTAAAGGAGAAAGTACCTAGTTACAAAAGGTAGTCGAGACGCCAAGCTTTTCAAAATGTTTGGTTGGTCAAACATAATTGGCCGTATATAAACGTAACCTTACTATCCTACTACTACATGATATTTATTTAAAACTACCAGCCCGCCCCAGCTTCGCACCGGTGAAATTGATCCATAATATTGGTAGGCGTAAAGGATAGTTACTTACCTTGACTTCTGACCCGACGGTCGCCGGTTATTATCCAAGCCAGCGATTCCCAAAGTGGTCCAGGTGGACCCCCAGGGGTCCACGGGAGACTAGACGGGTCTACGTTGGCGTGAAAAATAAACGGGAGTTCACAAGTTGTTAGTGGGGGTTCACGAAAATTTATCTGGTTTCGATGGTGAATAACAAAAGTTAGTTTGGCTTTACAACATTATAATTATTAAATTATATGTTACAAACAAAATAACTTGTATATTACACTTCATATTAGGGTATCTATTTTATCGTCAGATCTAATCTTCACATTTAAAACCACTTTTGGGAATATGATAAAAATGAAGCAGTAGGGGGTCCACCGTAACCAGTAAAATGTTGAAAGTGGTCTACGAGAAAAATAAGTTTGGGAACCCCTGATCCAAGCTATATACCAATTGATTTTCTCAAGTTTCTATGTGCATTCATGAACCATGGGTGTTTGAACACAGGTAGTGGGATCATTAAATCGATGTTCTGCCTCACTTGCTACCAAAAAGTAGCTTACCACCTTTAGTGAAAAAATCTGCCGCCATAACCTTACGGTGTTCCGGCAGCACAGCGCTCGGGAGACTTTCCATTCTAGACCTAGTATGTTTGCCATCATAATCAATACCAAAGTCATATAAATACGAAAGTCAGTTTGTATATTTGTTGTTTGGAACTTGTTGACGATCTAACGGCTGGACAGAGGCTGTATTACTCGTACATTATTCTGTGATTTAGCAGAGATTTTGGACAGGGATAGGCAGTACTTATTAAGGAATAAGACCATATTATACTTTTAAACGCGGGCGAAGCCGCGGGACTCAGCTATTTAATACGATAGATCAAACTATATTGACATCAAATTGATTTATATAGGTTGCGATCTATAGAAATAGCTAAGCTAATAATGTTTACGAAGTAACTATGGTCTAATCTGTGGTTTCACTGGGAATATTTTATTATTTATCGAGACGCAAAATTTTCAATCTGTGATATCTTCTAAATTATTGATTTAAATTATATACTCTCAAGGACAGTTTTAATCTATAGTATGTGACCAAGGTAATTAACGTAATTGTTTAGATAAGGATTAATACGGTATTGTAGAAAATAGCCTTGGAAGTTATGTAATGTTTTTTATTTAAATATTTAAGATTTAAATGGTTACTGCGAGTCAACCTTAAGAGATAGATATTTGTTTTTGCGGACTTTTTTATAGGTTTAATTGAGTTCTATTAATATTGCAAAGACACATTTATTATATCTATTTCCGTTTAGGCAGCATCGCGTAAAAACGTGTTTTCTCGACCGTTTTATTGTAGACTTAGGTTGCAAAATAGGTCTCCGCGAATGTACCTATGATTTAAATCGTATAATATATAGCCTATTTTCATTCTGAAAGTCCATTCTATATATTAGTGAAATAATTTTTTTAATCGGTTTAGTAGTTTTTGAGCCAAATCAATACAAACATCCATACAAAAATACAAATGTTCTCTCTTTATAATATTAGTATAGATATGAAAGCTAGTGAGGATGGTGTAAGGGTTCCGTACCGTTTGTTTTGTTATCCGTTATCCGTCTGTCTGCCTGTCTATCCGTCTGCCAAGGCGTAAAGATATCAAGTTGAAACTTATATCAAATACTAGGGTTGTAGTATCTTTCAGCTGTGAAAAAATCAACGCGATCAAAAGATATGACCGTTTATGTCGCATATTTTCACATATTTTGTCATTTCACAAGGAAGTCAAAACCAATAGGGTAATTTCCGTTGACCTAGAATCATGAAATTTGACAAGAAGCAAGGTCTTGAGGCACTTACATAGGAATAAATCTGAAAACCGTAAATTTGTTTATAACAAAAGTAGCTAACAAAAAAAAACAGCGAATTTACTATTACAAACTTATTATTTGCGCTTGGTGCATTTTTTTTATATCTTATAGGCTAACGTTTGACCACTATCTCACTATCGCAATAACTGTGTCTAGGCATCGGCCTGGGGATCGAAATGCAAAGTTAAGTTTGTTTACTTTAACCTAGTTTGACAAGTTTGTACGGAAGCCTCGGTGCGCGAGTCCAACTCGCACTTGACCGGTTTTTAGGGTCCTGTATCCAAAGGTTACCGAGGGAACCCTATTACTGAGACTTCGCTGTCCGTCCGTCCGTCCGCATTTCACAGGGCTGTATCTCCTTAACCGTAATAGGTACTTGAAATTTTCACATAGTATGTATCACTATGAGGAATTTTACAACAAATACTAAAAACAAAATAAAATTAAATATTTAAGGGGTCCCCATATAAAAAACGTGTTTTTCTCGGCGTTTTTTGCTTGAACTTCGAGTCTCTATCAATTACGAACCATAATACTTGAAATTTTCACAAAGTATGTAGGTATATATAGTAAGCTGAAATGGTTACCGATTCGTTTGCGCCGGAATGCACACATCCTCTCTATCCTATATTCCATACTCTTTATCCCTTCCACTCCTCATTATTTGAAAGAATGTTTTAAATTCCTACATCAGTCACATTCCCTATCCTTACGATCTTCTGACACACTCATTCTGAAAATTCCTTCACATACTTCTGAGTACTATGGCATGTCTTTTACTGTTCAAGCAGCACGATTATGGAACGCACTTCCCTTAGATATACGAAAAGCTCAATCACTCCCAATCTTCAAAAATATGGTGAAAAATCACTATTTATCACTTAATAGTATGTAACATATTTACTCTGTACTTTGAGTGTATATTTTTACCTATTTTTAATATGTATATATTTTGTATCTATAGAATATTTATACATATATATTATTGATTATTTATATATATAATATATTTGTTTATATAAGTATTCTGATATGTACGTGTATGTATATTTTGTTTTGTATTGGTAAGCAAATACATGTATATGATGCTTATGCATTACTGATTGTTTGTTTTTTATTTTGATTATATTTTCGCACTTTAGTACCATGTTACGCATTGTACCACCGTCAACTTCTTTTAACAATTCTGTCCATCCAAAGGTTGTCTGGCAGAGATCGCTTCAAGCGATAAGACCGCCCATTGTATTGCCTCTAGTAACTTAAGTAGCTTAATTTCGGTTTGTTTCATTTTAAGTTAGTGTACAATAAAGAATTTTTCTATTCTATTCTATACTATGGCCGCTACAACAACAAATGCTAAAAACAGAATGAAGTTAAAAAGGGGTTCCCCATACAAGAAACGTGTTTTTTCAGGCCTTGTACGCTCGATCTTACAAACCGTAATAGATAGAGACTTGAAATTTGCTCAGTGTGTATTACAATAGTTGGTATAACATCAAATAATAAAAAACTAAATTTAATTAAAAGTTAAAGGCTTCCCTATACAAAAAATATATTTTTCTGGACAATTTTTTTGTATAGGTTTGCGTATGACCACTATCTCTTGTAGTTGGTAAGTGATGATGCGGTCGAGAATGGCACTCAATTGATGAATGTTTGTTACTCATTCACGTAAAACGGCTGAACGGATTGAGACGAAATTTGGCACACAGATAGTATACCTACTGCTGTTTTTTCCGCGTTTTCCACCTACTCATGCTGTTACCTGGATTATCGACCATATGATAGTTTTAACCGACTTTAAAAAAGGAGAAGGTTCTGTGTTCCATTGTATATTTGTCTTTAAGTAAGTAATAGGTGAACATACAGTTTACCTATTACTTACTTAAAGACGCCTGCACCGATTTGCAAAATTCTTCTATAAAATAATAGAATTGATGTCATCCTGGCCAGCAAACACTCTCAACTTTATCATAGAAAAGATAATAATACTACGTAACTTTAGCTTACTCGTCATCTTTATTGCCAGTAAAATAATTCTATTTATTGTTAACCCTAAATTATACGCGCCTTTTTTTGAAACGTGAATTATCGCAAATGGAGCATGTTTCGCGTAGATACATTTGTTGTAGTCAAGATTGTTTGACTCTGAATAACGAAAAGAAAAGTATAGAGATAAGATAAAAAAAAACGGATTGACGGCTAGTTTGACAGTTGGTTTCGTGGAACGGAACGCAAAGCGAAAGTTCGGTGCGCAGCCGCTAGCGGCGCTGGTGCGCCAGTGTTCTCGCAGCGGGCGCGCGGCCGGCTGCCTGTTGCAGTGCGCGGTACGATCCAACACACGCGACTCGCGGTCGGAGGCTCGAACGAACATCGACTCGACGGTCAGTGCGGTGACCACGATGGACAACGGGGTGATGAGTAGCTATGAGTACGGGGACGGGTATATGGAACAGGAGGAGGAATGGGAGCGCGAGGGTCTCCTAGACCCGGCTTGGGAAAAGCAACAGAAAAAGGTTAGTTTCACATGACACACCTCACATCTGTTGACACATAACTTACCAAAGGTACTTACCAAAGGTAAGTAAAAATAAAATTATAGACGTTCTACAACAGTACATTCGACAAAAACACGAACAGTGTTGACATAAAAATGCCAGCAGGAAAGCCTTATCTCTACTCCGTCGCGAAGTGACTCATGTTTATGTATTTACAATATTTTATTTTATCTATAAAACGAAATGAAATCAGAATGAAATGCTACCGGTGTCCTTCAATTGTCAAATGCTACGGCCTTTACACGACTTACTACATCTGATCCACTCCCGGTTACAAATTGGCAAAGCACTTCAGAAATTATCAGATTATGCTTCTAATTTTAGATTATCATTTAACGATTTATTCTTCTCATTCTCACGACAATAAAACATGACAATATATATTTTTTAATATAAACAATTGTTTATCATAAAATGAGGGTACCTTCTGTTCATTTTGAAAATTTTGACATCATATTGCACATTTCCCGCCGCAAGTTGAAAGTAGATCGCGGCCGTGGACACTATTAAAAGATTTCTTGAAGCTTTTCGTGCGAGCGAGACGCACGTACATCGCTTCCCGCGGGAGAGAACGGGGCAGACAGAGGAGTCGAATTTCCGTTAGTCATGTCCTAAAATGGGTTCAGCGCAGGCGCCGCTGAAAGCGCGGGCGTCGGACTTTGCGTCACCATGAATCCCGTATTTCAGGAAATTACTGAGCCTCCAGCGTCACTCAAAATGCATCCATAATGTATCTATTTATGCATTGACCTGGTGACCAGTGACGTGGTCTGACGCACCCCGTGAGCTCAACCCGTGGAATGTCATTAACGACTTGCGACACCACTCTCTACGAGCTGAACGTAGGTACTTTTATTTAGTCCTATTGGGCTGCCGCTCGGCTTGCAGTGCTCATTAGCCTGGGCTATCAACATCATCAACATTTTGATTATATACTATAGCGACTTTCTACAGTGTTGCTGAATAAAGTTTTTTGCAAATTTTCTAACATGATTTTACAGCGCGCGGCGAATACTATGATTTGCGCAAACATTCATAAACAATTTCTGAAGATTAGCGACAGTATTGCTATTGCTGCCGTTTGTATGATATCATATTTTTATACATATTTAGTAATATTTTTAAATGATATTATTAGTTCATATAATTTCTTTCGTGCGTTGGCGGACTCGTAGGTGTGTAAAATCTGCTCATATCATTGTGGCAGTTCGCCGATGTTTCTGTTATTAAAAGCCGTCAACAACTTGTCTAAAATGAGACTGTTATTCGCGTCAAACTGATTCGCTGTTATTTTGCAGTAGGATAAAAAGTAACTGCCTACCCTTTATGTAAATTGTATTCTCGAAGTGAGATCCATTCGGGAAACTAGACGAGTAGCGGGGGACAACGAACGAGCGAGAGTCGCACGGTAGGCCTCGCAGGATATAAACAAAGAGCCTGCGACACCCGGTGCAATGGCCGATCATGTATGGCGGGTCAATGTCGCGGCCGAACGGCTTCAGATGCGTCTGCGCGGAAAAGTCACCGGACGACTCAGCCGCTCCTGTCCACTGGAATGACTTCCGCAAGTAGGTTAACGGCACACGCATACGATACACACGGAAACCTCATACACCCGAAACCACTTAATTATAATTACTCACTTTCTAATATTATTAATTTACACCTATCGATTAGCGAGCAAAAGTTACATCATAACATAAAACTGGAAACCACGAATCGGCCGTAGTATGGTCAACAATTTAATTTATCAAAAGTAAGATCAGCCAGCATCTGGTTACACTAGAAATCGTGCGTGAAAGTGGTGAGGACGAGCTCGAAACTGGTTACAAAATACTCATTTACATTAAACTACAAATTTATTCAATCAGTATTATTGAAATTTTCACGTTTTGAGTGAATTGATTTGCTAGTTTTTTTGATATTTGATATTGCAAACGTTAAACCAATAAATTGTTATTACTTAGAACCATTGACTTAAATTCTACCATGAGACAAGAATGTTTATATAAACACATAATTTTTTTAATTACCCTAGACTAGAAACAAAATTCGTTGCAGAACCAAAACGTTAGCAAATATCGATGCTGCATAATAGTGCAGAAGCATAACAGTGACATGACGGTAGCTATTATTACTAAAGGATATACTTACTCTGAGGGCTCGTTGTAACTACAGTAAGCGGATGAATTTAGATAATTATGCTTTTTAACGTGGTTGTCCCAGTTTCCAGTTTTAAATATCTTTAACGTTCACCTTGTGAGTGTCACGTCACCTTGGCATACCTTTCGCGCACCTAATTCCTGTGCACTCGAGGACATTGACTTCCGATAAGCCAATGTCTATACTATCTTGCTTGTTAAGAGAAAGTAGGATGAACGTTAAATACAATTGGAAAATACGTTCATTAAAACAAATGAACATACTAAAATAATTACCAGTGCCCGTTTTAGATATAATTAATTGACTAAATGGAAAAGCAACTACATCATAGGTACCTACGTCATTACGAGACCTTAATTTTGTTAACTGTTAATACGGTTAACAATTGTTAATTTCAAACGATTGGTGTTGAGGCTTGGAATGCAAAGCTCTTGGAATTTATGAAAAATATGTTGACGCAGCATTAGTATGTATAATATCAGTTACATAACATGTGACAAGGCTATTTTTTCCATGTCGTTGCGGGCTCGGATTTGGCAGACGCTCAAGAATTGGGGCATACAAGTGTCCGCTTGCAGCCTCTCAGATTGTTAAGAAAAATCATAAAATCGAATGCCTAATTTATTTAATATTTTAGGTTTCTTAAATGCGATTTCATTTTTTTATAATAAAAGAAGCATTACGAGTTCATCGATATTATAAAAGACCCTGATCATTACTACCACATCCATGGTGTCATGTTTGCTAAGGATATTTCATAATATCTTTTACACTTCCTGTGTTTAGTTTTTTTACTTTACAGCGATTTTAATCTATAAAATCAAATTTCCAGTACTAATACTAAATTACAGTTACGATTAAATTGTACTAATTATTTCGTATTCTTGTAGAGAGCTCTAGACCAGCTGCTGTTGTCCTAAAAATTACTACTTTTTAAGGTTCCGTACCTCAAAAGGAAAAAGGTCAAAAAAAGGTCTGCCTGTTTTGTTTGTCAAGACCTTTTTTCTCGGGAACACGTAGAGATATCAAGTTAAAAATTAAAACACATTTACTATTACTAACTCAATATTTACGGTTGGTGCATGAAAAGTGTCTAGGTATCGCTCGGTCTGGGGATTGAACTGCAAAGTTATGTTTGTACTTTAACCTAGTTAGACAAGTTTGTACGGAAGCCTCGGTTTGCGAGTCCAACTCGCACTTGACCGGTTTTATTACTGTATTAATGTAGGTTATCACCGGAAACAAGTATCCAGTGGCACAGATCCTATAAAAAAGGTCCAGTGGTGCCAGGTTCGTATCCTGTCATTTCTTGGCTCATTACAGTGGTTAAAAATAAATGCATTGGACTTATTCGAATGTAAGATGTAAGTACTACATAATTCGACATTGTTAGCACGCCCGCATTTGTTTAAATAATGCAAACAATAATGTCGAGTGCGTTTGGTGAACCAGTAGTTCTTGAATACGAAATGAATCCATTACGGAAAACAGAAATAAAAAGTCACGACTTAAGTAACTTTCTATGCGTTATCATTTCAAAATTAGGGTCTTGGAACCTACTTACCACTTTTACATTACCTATTGAAAAACAGTATAACTAATAAAAAGTCAATAAATAACTAGCACATGTCATGGTAACTTGAATTATAGCTTTTGGTAGACAAAAAGATTGATTCCAAACTTCTTGGCTTAAACAAATATTTATACAACTGCTAGATACATATTTGTTACACAAACTATTCAATTACTTAAAATAACGATCGCTCGTAACACGCAATAACTGAACACTAAAACAGCAGTAAAAGAAACTCTGTTTACAAATTGCCTATTTAGAAAGTAAGTAAACTAATTTAAATTGATAAAAATAATCGTTATATTTTAAAAGCTCTATTTGTATTTTGCATTTCAACTTTTTACTGACATTGAGTAGTGCAGATATGAAAATGAAAAAAAATACTTGGAGGTGCAACGTATGAACATAAAAGAACTGCAGGACATGAGTAGACTCAAAAAGCTCAAACCACGTAGCAATAAAAAATATGAACGAATTGAACGTGCTCTACACAAATTGTTTTTGATCGTCGTGGTTGACATTTTTTTTCAAAATCATTAGTCGTTGCGTGTATTAACAAGGTGATTTTATTTGCTCTCACTCGACACTGTCACCCCAATAGATACAAACATGTTTTTCTTTCAAGATTCCAATGTCACTCTTCAACCGGAATGCAAAACATTGGCACAGTGCGTAATGTGATGACGGACCCACTGCAAGATCACAACCTCACTATATCAATGGGAATTCCGAACTGATTCATTAGAAGTGAAAGTCTGCAAGCATTTTATTTTTAGTTCAGAAAAAAAATGTGGTAAACAATCAATGCAAGTCCAAAGTAAATAAGTTGTAACGCCGCGTCTTGCCCACATCAACTATATCATTTTAAGTGGACCGGTTTCCATGAGCATGAACGTATGAGTACACCTCTAAGGAGACAATAATTTCATAGACATTGATTCAAACAACTCTAGGAGCCTTTATAAAATAGTCTCGTGTGGCTACGATCACTGGAAATTATTAGCAAAAGATAGTATTATTAACAATATTAGACCTGAAGATGAGCCACGCGATAAATTATTCATTTTCCTATGAAGATTTTTATTACGTTATAATCGCAAAATATTTATTACTTAGTCCTATAAGACGTGTGTAATTTGTGATCCCATAGTATTGATTGTGCTTTATTATTCCAGCAAACTTCTAATCTGTCTTTGTCAACATTGTTATTTTGACTTCCTTTTAGTTTAGATTTATTATTATATTTATTTATTACGTCGGTTTCGTAACACGAAACAATATTTCATAAGATTGAGCATAACTTGTTGTACACTCTGAACTAAAGTAGATTGTAAGGATCTTATATTATTATTTAACAACTATGTACTATCAGCTATCACCTATATTGTATGCTAACAAAATAATTTAGAATTTATTTTAATTAAATTTTAACTTTATTCTGTTTTTAGAATTTGTTTTTATAGCGACCATAGTAATACATACTTTATTTCTTTAAGAGTCTAACAATTACGGTTTAGGACATATAGCCCTCTGATAGACGGACAGATGGACGAACGGACTGCGACGTCTCAGTAATAGGGTTCCGTTGGTACACTTTGGGTACAGAACCCTAAAAAAAAGATCTGTCTGTATTATTTTTCTAATAAATTTAGTGATGATGATAGCTTTGTTAGTTTGGGCTCTTTGTTTTGTTGTATTAAGTAATTTCAAAAACACACTATAACGAGGATCCAAAGATGGAAACGGAGGATTACCGTTGGAACAGAACTTTTGGTAATAGTTCTGTTTGAACTGTCATATATCTAATTGATACAACAGTAACTAGTATCTACGACATAGCTAAGTCTAGTAACGGGGATCTGCTGATGGTGATGACACTGATGACTGATAATAATATATACGATAGAAATCATTTCAGACATTATTATTGTCTCATTTTAATAATATTTGCAGAATGCAGAACATGTAGTGTTTATTTTAAATTACTATATCTATGACTTATATTTTAAACCATTACCTTCCTATCTACAAGTACCCAACCAACCAGTCTCGAAAATAGCAAATAGAAAAGAGTATATAACATTGTTCAAAAATTAACGGTTTGAAATGGACCTTTGCAATGGTCAGCAATATGAACGGTTTTCAAAATGTATCGCCAAATCAGAATATGGGATGAAACTAATGTAAAGATGAAACTCTCTATGTACCTACCTAACTTAGATGTTCTTAGGAAAGCACCAGATAGGTATAGTACATCGGAAACACTGCTACTAGGTTTAATAATATCAACTGCTGATTTACTTAACATGTGAATAAATAGATACAGTTTCTCATACGTTCTAAACTAAAACGAGCACAATAACAATACAGAGGTGTATGTCGCCGTGTCTCTCATCGTTATCGAGTCGTGTCCCATTATTCCACGGCTGGGTCGGTCGGGCCCGAGGACCACGTAGGTGTGACTACTCCCACGCCTTGCACCCAGGTGCGTCCAAAACCAACATGTCACAGATTATACTAGTTACTCCGTAAGCGTTATCATTATCTTGCCTTTTGTCCGCTCTAGCCAACAAGATGCTCATTGGAATTGCATATATAGAAAAATTAAGAATTGAAATATGGTCTTGAATGTCATGCTTGTTTTTGGTTTGTTCTTCACGTTGATTTAGATTTAGGCAGTAGATTACAGGTGGTGTTTCTATCCCACTCTTATCAATCACACTGAGTGGGATAGAAACAAAACCGAGGTGAATGAATGAACTTATCTTCATAATCATCATTGTCAGCCAATTTTCATCCACGACTTATCAATAAACTTGTTTATACCAATGAAGTTATCTTCATAGAATATTCTACGTTGAAAATTTCATTTAGAAGGGGTTTGAACTTTTGGCTCGAACGCTAACAAACCACGTACCAACTCCAAGCAGATGTTATATTGGTCAACGGTCAAAACACCTCTCAAATTCGTTATAGTTAATTATTATGCCTATCTCTTTAACACTTTCGCTTTGCCATGATCTGTTATGTAATTTCCTGCGTAACTAAACATGTCTCTCATTTTTTATGCCGATTTGATGACAAATTGGTCATTTGAGAATGGTATTTCATTAAAGCTATTTTATTCAAAATTTCAAATTCAAAGATGTTTTAGACAACACAGAATATATTCTGGTGTAGAACACAAAAAAACAGCAAAAAATAAGTTTTAAAATACACAATTAACTAACCGTCATGTGAAAGCAAACATGTAAGACATTTCTACAAAGACAGAAAAATCCGTCGGTGGATAGACTGCAGAACAGCCGATGCCAACGACGTTTATTTTTGACTCTGTCCAATCGCCCACGCGAAATGCTTACACTCACTTGATATTAAAATTAGAAAATCGTAGGTACTAAATATACCCGATCGCTATTTGGCTTCTAACCGCTAAAGATTTTTTTCTAATTGCTGTCTATGAGGAATCTGTCCTACTACATAAAACGGAGACGAAGAAACGATTAGTGTTATTGCTCAAACAATTAGTTTGATCTTGGCAAAGAAAATAATTTTAATACTATATAGTTAATCGAATTACCTATAAATAACACTTTTGCAATACTTATCGCAAACTATCCTAACATAGGCCACGTGGTTTACTGCGCTATCTGCCGCGATAATCTGATCAGATAAATCCCGTACCCGACGCACAGCGAGGGGACCGCCTCTCAATTTACTATTATTATTCACTCGGACCCCACATACACACAGAATAGTAACGAGGGTTGCACCGCAAGTCGAGCAAAATACGGACGACCTTCAACACTCACCAGCTGCAAGAGTTTATTAACCATGCTTAAAATTATTCTTCAATTAGCTTATTGGCTCCGGATATCGTGTTTATCAGTAATGCCAAGGTTGGCTAGCTAACGTACGGACAGGGTTATAATAGAATACCTTTGCGTAGGACGTTTCCGTTACCACATCGCGTAGATGCAAGGCGTCAAACTCGTTGGCCAAATAAACCTTCATTGTATTCAATCAAAGATAGACTCAACTGTATTCGCGCCAAGCGACGATTCTGAACCGATTTGTCGCGTTTTGTACTGCTAGTGTTTTTACAAGCTTTATTTAACTTTCCGTGGTTAGTATGTAGGTAGGTATGTGTGTTTGTGTGAGTCAAATTTTCGAAGCTATATAAGAACCACTTCCTGACGTCGCGTTCGATTGGAATCAAATGTGTTAATATAAACTTGCGTTTCTTCGGTGATATGTCCGGTGGTACCAATAATATGGTACCATCGAGCTGACCTGATGATGGAGCCGGGCTGTAGAGACCAGAGCTAATAGCTAATTGTAGGACAGACTAATGTGAGCTAGTATGTATTGTTATCATGTTATCGTAAACTTTTTACTACACATGAAAACATACTTACAAAAATGTAGTGTTGGAAAAAGTTTAAAACTTTTAATTTAGTATTCTAATCAATACGCCGTTGTATTTCCAGAACGTTGTCAAGCTTAACATGGATTGTGGTTTAAATTTCTCAGAAAACACAATATCATCTGTCAGCAGTAAAAAGATACGAGTATCACTTCAATGTTTTCGTAGGTAGTTGTATCATTGTAGGTATGTACTTACCTATTCTAACTAACCTGTACAATTAATATAAGGATCTATCTGGCCAAGAGAACATATTTAACTGATAAATGAATGGGACCTGAGATCGTTATGGTTGATAGGTCACTTAAAGGCGGAATAGAATTTTATAAAAAATCGTCGATAGCCACCATTTTACGAAGACCCATCTCTTGACTTTACTATAGCGATAGGACCAATAAGTTGGTACCGTAGCACAGATTAAATAATAGTACAAGTAACCATAGCGGGCGCTCCAAGGGACAGCTCGATACTCTCCTTAAATGTCTATGATCTGTACAGATTTTATTTTTATGGTTCGTATTCATACAGGATGTATGTATTACCACGTCTCTTTACCTCTACAAATCTAGTGGTTAGCGAATTGAAATTGCGATACTGTATAGCTACATACACATTATTACGGGCCAGGATAAGTAAGTATCGGTATACATGAAAGTGCAGCAAAAGATAGCCTTGATAATATGATCCGTGCTTTATCTTTTATCTCACTTATAACGTCATTCACGTTATTACATTATACCGTAACTGTATATATACTTGGAAAATGCGAGATCGATATTAATTGCATTAAATTCAGTGATTATTCATTTCTGCAACTTTTTCATGGAATTGATTTACTTTATCTATTAACTGTATACTTTATTTTTTTACATTATAGTTTTATAACATTTCAATATATTTTCTTTTTATGCGCATATTGTGTAATAGTAATTATAATATCATAGTTTACTGCTGAAATCAATACCATACAATCATATAAATAGTGATCTCTATGACTATTTATTTAAACACCTAGATTAGATAAAATATTGTCAATATAGGAAACATGATTAACACGATACATATATCTATTGTATAATATTGCTGTTTTCAGACACTACATACCTACTTTAAATTTATCTACACTAGTTTGCCGCAAATAATAAACATGTTAGTAGAATCCTACTTATAGCAAATTGTACTCAGTGAACGCATATATTGTACTGTATAGGTATAATATAGTTCGTGTTTCTTATTATTTTACTCTTCATGAGTAGGTATCAAAGTACACAAGCAAAGCTCAACAAGACACCGTGTTTTCCACAAAACAAAAGTCAAAAGAAAATGGACTTTATTCTAGAGCATCAAATCTCAAATGCAGAGTGAAATCTTACCCCTTTGTTGTAAACAACTTTTGCACACTAGTGACATAATACCTGCACATATTGAATGGCCTCAAAGTGCCTCATAACAATAGAAGAGGGTATGTCGCTGCCAAATGCTTCAGATGTGGAGTAGGCGGGGGAGTTGTGTTTTGTTTAAGAATAATAATTAGCACTGCTGAAGAAGACTCCAATGTCAAAGGAACATTTCTTTCTAATGTGCTTACATAATAATTAAATCTCACGATGATAACTTTTGAAAAGGTTAAACGTTGTTGTTTGGGACAGTTGTGTTTTGTTTGAGAATATAGTAATTAGCACTGCTGAAGAAAACTATATAATCTAAATATATAACTATACCAATGTCAAAGCCACATTTCTTTCTAATGTACTATCACAATAATCAAATTTCACGGACAGTTCGGGACAGTTGTCTTGTTTGAGAATAATAGTTAGCACTGCTGAAGAGTCCAATGTCAAAGCAACATTTCTTTCTAATGTACTATCACAATAATTGAATCTCACTATAATAACTTTTGAAAAGTTTAAACGTTATTGCTCGGGACAGTTTTGTTTAGTTGAGAATAATAATTAGCACTGCTGAAGAAAACTCCAATGTCAGAGCAACATTTCTCTCTAATGTGCTAACACAACAATTAAATCTCACGAATAACTCCAAAACTCCACTTCAAAATAACCTTTGAAAAGGTTAAACGTTATTGCTTAGAGTTATACATTTACAAAGTCTTTGTAGCTTTAGCTTTTTAAAATTGGATTGCTCCAACACGTACAAAGTTTTATTACATTGTATAAAGAAACGTGGTCCAGTCATAATAACCAGCTAGTTCCATTGTCAGCGCTGCGTGAGCCACAGTTTTTGTTTAGGTGTAGCGTGTCACTTATAATGTTTCACAATAGGCGTCAGCCGCAGATTGCTGGTAGGTATTGTTTTCATCAAATTACATTAATTTCTCTTGTTACAAGATTGTAATTTTATCTCCTTTTTAACAGTGCATATTTAGCTGCCGTGTAAAATTCAGGTTCAACTCTTTTGTTCATTTCTGATTCTGTGTTACTCATACTCTTGGTAGGAGCATTATATCAATATTCTGCTAGACTTGCTACCAAGAAATGCTTTCCACTATCAAGGAGAAAATCAACCGGCATAACCTTTTGGCGTTCCGGCAGCACATAGCTCTTGAGAGTCAGACCATTCCGGGCCAAGTATTTTCACCATCTTTGACCACATCTTCGCTTACCACCAGGAGAGATAATTGGTCAAACGCTAAGATATCAGAAATAAAAGCAAAAATTGTATTATTCTGACTAAAATTGTATTACGCTGACTGTAATCCTTGATGTCTATCAATCTGATCATTGATTGCTTACCATCGATTTTGTTGGCCCAAATAATTATAACCTACCACTATCAAAAACAATACAGAGTTAACATTTATCCAGTTTGTTCCAACAAATTACCTAGTAACCATGCCGTTAGATTTCGGATCGATCATTCCGTCTGGAGGCTGTCTCCCTCATATTCACAATATCTACACATGTGTACCAAGAGTACAGCAATATAGATGCAAATCGCATTCAATTAGCGTGCCCGGTCGATGCCTGCGAAACAATGGACCAATACTAATACAATGCTCTTTCTTACAATGCTTCAAATCTACTGTCACTTTACTTGCAAGTTCGACTATGTGTTCGTCATAAAATATTATTCTGTGACTATCCTGCGTTACAATATGGTTACTAGTACGATCCCAGTGCTGGCATACCAGATAGACTGGCGCCAGAGACTGTCACCGTGTAAACAGCTTTTTGTGCCACTCCAGAGCTGGCCACCAAAGCACTGGTATGCCAATGCGAGGTCTTTCCTTTTCTTTACTCATATGTCTCGAGTCTAAACGGCTGGTTCTATTTCAGAATTTCGAATCAACAATTCTTTAAATATTCACTATTCTAACGACAACGAACAAGAATGCCTGAATCAACTTCAAAGAGGTCTATTCATTTGAAGGAACTACGAAACATTTAATTCTAAAATATCTGGTGAATACTCAAAGATGAACTACATTTCTAACCTACGCTGCGATTATGTTGAAAGTTGATGTGTCTACGCGATGAAAATGTGTTCTGCAAAACTCATTACCGGAAAAGTATTTTTCTAGACTTTTATTTAGATTTTGTTATCAACTGTAAGGACGTAGACTATATAAGAGTTGTATGAGGCTATTTACCTAACCTAACGTAATGGCTAGTCTTAAATACCTACCTATCTATATTACGTATACCTATATATTTAGTGCATCTTACAAAGAAAGTTAAATGACACAGAACCGCAACATCAACCATAACGGAACATCATTGTTATCCTTCGTGCGTAACATGCTGTTGCCCTCTCGTTTCAGCTCTCCAAATATAAATTAGTCTAGGACAATCTATAAATGTAGCTAACCTAACTACTTGTATTATACGTTGTCTGCTAGATAGGCAATATCCGCATTCCGGAATAGAGTATGACGACCTACGGTATAATATTAAAATAATATTAAATATAATTTTACGATTAGGCATTTCCAACACAAAACCCTTTTTTGACGAAATTGTCGGGAATTCATTGATCAATACCATTAATATACAGATTGGAAGCCAAGCCAAGCCTGGCTTTCCATAACTTACAAAACAATGGGTACTCAATACACATACACTACCACAATTTGCTACAAAGCATTTCTAACGAGCTCCAACTCAATTTAAACCTAAACAGATAACTATTTCGAATATTTGAAAATATTCTGTGCTTCATCGTTCACGATATAACTTCAGAGTTTTGTGCACTTTATTATCTAAGACCAAGGTCTTATCAATACACTACACTGGATATCCGTTCACTTAAAAAATGCTGCTTTATTACTTCATCATCATCATCATCAGCCTGTATCAGTCCACTGCTGGACGTAGGCCACTCCCAAGATGCGCCACTGAGCCCGATCTTCGGCTCTTCTCTTTCAGTCACTGCCCACCGCTTTGCGTATGTCGTCGCTCCACCTGGTCACAGGACGTCCTACGCTACGTTAGCCGATTCGCGGTCTCCACTCTAGGACAAGTCTCCCCTAACGGTTATCAGTCCTGCGGCAGATATGACCAGCCCACTGCCACTTCAGCTTGCTAATCCGTTGAGCTATGTCGATAACTTTAGTTCTCAGGCGAATTACTTCGTTCCGGATTCGATCTCGCAGAGAAATACCGAGCATAGCTCTCTCTATAGCTCGCTGAGCGACTTTAAACTGGTGGACCAGTCGGACTGTGAGTGTCCACGTGTCGGCTCCGTATGTCATCACAGGTAGGACGCACTGGTTAAAGACTTTTGTCTTTAGACACTGTGGTATAGGCGACGAGAAGACTCGACGGAGTTTTCCGAATGCTGCCCAGCCCAGCTGGATTCTTCTCTGGATTTCCTTCTCGAAGTTATGTTTGCCTAGTTGGAGCGTCTGCCCTAGGTAAACATACTTAGTGACAACTTCGAGTGGGATTCCATCTACGGCAATCGGTTCCGGAACAACGTGCTCGTTGTACATGACTTTGGTTTTATCCAAATTCATCCGGAGACCGATGCGACGAGAAGAATCAGCTAGGCCATTCAACATCCTTTGTAGGTCCTGCAGCGTCTCTGCCATAATGACGATGTCATCTGCGAATCGTAAGTGAGAGATGTACCTGCCTTTGATGTTAATGCCACGATCTTTCCAGTCCAGCGTCTTAAACATATCCTCCAAGGCGTTAGTGAACAGTTTCGGGGATATGACGTCCCCCTGTCTCACTCCTCGACGCAGGTGGACATGTTTAGTTCGCTGGTTCTGTACTTGTACAGTCATCGTTGCGGCATTATATAGACATCTCATCACTTCGATGTATCGCCAGTCGACTTGGCAACGCTGCAAGGACTCGAGAACAGACCAGGTTTCTATTGAGTCAAAGGCCTTCTCATAGTCCATAAATGCTAAGCACAGGGGCCGATTGTACTCTTCGGTCTTCTGTACAATCTGCCGCACCGTGTGGATGTGGTCTATGGTGCCGTAACCGCTTCGAAACCCGGCCTGTTCCGGAGGTTGAAACTCGTCGAGTCTTCGCGCAAGATGGTTCGTGATGACCCTTGAAAACAGCTTGTAGACATGGTTCAGAAGCGAAATCGGGCGGTAGTTTTTAGGGTTCCGTACCCAAAGGGTAAAACGGGACCCTATTACTAAGACTCAGCTGTCCGTCTGTCTGTCTGTCTGTCTGACTGTCTGTCTGTCTGTCTGTCCGTCTGTCACCAGGCTGTATCTCATGAACCGTGATAGTTAGACAGTTGAAATTTTCACAGATGATGTATTTCTGTTGCCGCTATAACAACAAATACTAAAAACAGAATAAAGTTAAAAATAATAGAGGGTCCCCATACAAGAATTGTGTTTTTTTCGGCATTTCACCATTATGAACACTTAGTTAGGTAAACGTCCCATAGATGGCGTTATATTGAAATGTCGATCCCTAACTCCTTTGTTAGACGTTAGATGGCGTTATAATAAATAAAATGTTTATTAATTATAATTTTTTGCTGGCGAAAAATGATAGTGGTATTTTTTGCTCGATCTTATAAAATACTGTTATGTGGTACGGAACCCTACTAGTGCGAGTCCGACTTGCACTTGGCCTGTTTATTCAATAGGGTTTTGTCTCCTTTTTTGAAAAACAAAACCACCATGCTTCTGTTCCATGCCTGTGGAGTTCTCCCAGTGAAAAGAACGGAATTAAAGAGCTGCTGTAGCTGTTGAACTGCTGGAGCTCCTCCGGCTTTTAAAAGATCCGTTGTGATTCCGTCTTCTCCTGGGGCTTTTCCATTTTTGAGTTGTTTAAGGGCAGATCTTCTGTGAAGTGGCGGGTTAAGGTGGCTCTAGATTCCTCAGTATCGGGTTCGGGCCTTGAAGCATGCGATGCGTAGAGCTTGCCGTTGAAGTCTCCAACTTCCAACAGAATCTCCGGCTTGGATGCGATGACATGACGTTGTCAGCTTTGTGAGGTGGCTTCTACCCAGAGGCTGGACGAACACTTTCGACCCCGATTCTGCTCAATTGATTCAATTAATCAAGAGCGTGTTAGAGGATCGGAGGTCGCGTCGTACCAGCTTCTTTATGGATATGTTGCGCACCAGGTTAGTTGACAAAGCTGACAAAGGGTCTGTTCGTCTCTCTTCCATTAGCCGAAGTGTTTCTGCCGAAAGTTTGGACTTTTTGCCCGTACGCTTGCTATCGCAAAACTTCGTCCCTTCATCCCTGAGGATTTCCACCACTTCTTCGAGTTTCTGGTCTACGTCATCTGTGGTTTCCAAGGCAGCGATTCGATTTTCCAATTTTAATTGGAATGTTTCGGATCCAACAACGGTTTGGAGTAGGTTCGGTCGGAGCGTAGACTTCATCAATCGGGATCTTTTGGCTTTGAAGTCGTTATTCAGAGTGCCTCGTACAAGTCGGTGATCACTTCCAGTATTGAACCTACTGATCACTGAGACGTCTCTGAATATGCGCCGTTTGTCCGTAATGATGAAGACAATCTCGTTTTTAGTCATATAGTCGGGGCTTTGCCACGTCCATTTCCTTTGGGGCTGTTTCTTGAAGAACGAGTTCATCAAGAAAAGCCCCTCTCTCTCGAGGAAATTGACGAGCATTTGCCCCCTGTGATTCCTACTTCCAAATCCGTGTGGTCCTATAGACGATTCGCCGCAAGTTTGTACTCCCACTTTGGCGTTAAAGTCTCCCATGACAACGTTGTAGTGAACCTTGGAGGTGGTGTGTAAAGCTCTGGAGATATCTTCATACATGCTCTCCACCTCATCATCCAAGTGTGTCGAGGTTGGTGCGTAGACCTGGATAACCTTGAGGCTGTACCTCTTGGTTATCTTAATTATGAGGTACGGTCGACGCACTGGAGATTTCTACAACGTTGTCACTGAGAGCCTTGTTGACCAGAAACCCTACGCCGCCTTGGGATGGCTGATCTCCTTCTCTGTAGTACATAATATGGCCCGATTCTAAGGTTATGGTGTCCTCTCCCTGTCTTCGGACTTCACATAACCCCAGAATGTGCCATCTTATGTGTTTCAGCTCCTCCTCCAGCTGCGCTAGATGATCGTCCAGCTGAATCGTGCGTCCATTGTACGTTGCGAGGGTCAGTTTGTTCTGGCGGCCTACCGTAACCCGGGGATTCTTAGCACCCCCTGCCCTGCCGTTACCGTGACCGCCGCCGTGGTCAGGAATAGCAGGGCGGCCGGGAAGTGGGGGCCGCGGCATATTGTGACTATCCATTTCATGCATGCATCCCTTGGGAGGGATATGCCCTAATCGCCATGCTGGGCAGGCGTGTTGGCGATCGCAGGACGTAGCTTCTCGCACCGGTGACGCTGCTGCCCGTCACCGGCCTGTAGAATTTGGCTACGCCATAGATATGAAATGGTTATACCGCCATTTGTCGGTCGCCAGAGCCCCGTCTGTTGGTCAGCAGGACGCACCACGGGCAGGTGAGGTTGGCTGGGAGCACCGAGGTCGTATTTGTGCTTCCTTACATCCCATGCTTTATTACTTATGGCCTTATAACTAAATATCTTAATATATCTTATTATACACATGACCAAAACGATCTGATAGCTTCTTGATTTATCAGATCCTTTAGCATCACAAACGTTGAGGAACAATAAAACGCTAATAGGTACTATTTCATTCTCATTCACTATTATTTCTAGCACTCTGCAATTAGATACCTACTATTTCCTCCCAATTTGTCAAGCCGTTAAAATAAAAACAAAACCGCGGAAGTATCACTGAGCCATGTCACTCTGCGGATCTATATTTAACTGAAAGTTCAGTTTAACTGGCAACTAGGTTACGAGTCGGAAACAGCCGCCGAAGTGTAAATATGCGGTGATAGATAGTTAGCTAGATTTAACAGTTCAATTTATAGCTTTGTCTAGTATCATCAGAGACAGTTTCAAGATTTTTCTTGCTTATGTTTACTTTTCTATACCTGAGGTTACCTACTTATCGGGCCGGGGCCCGAGCTAATTTAAGGCAACTTCCTCGGGTATGAAATCAATAAAGAGATAAACTTCTTCTTCACCCGGGCTTTTCACAATAATTCGAAAACAAATTATTTTGAAACTGCCTCTACTCGGATCTTTGCAATTCGATCGAATGTTCAGATACTTCAGATATTTTTTATAATTTCAAAGAAAAATGTTGATTGTGATTCTAATTGGAAAGGTTTCCGCAACCTTATAAATAGCTCACGGATTAATCAATAGTCAAAATTAATAATGGACTTCCGGATTCGAAGGTACCTACATATTACATTTTAAATTAGTACTTTACTTTTCTTTTTACACAGCTAATGTAGGAATTACAATGAATTTACACAATTTCACATGACTTTGGAATCTAGCCCACACGAATATTTGATTCATGACAATGATGAGATGCCAAAAGACAACGTCTATTATCGATCAATCATCCCTAAGCCATAGATATAAATAGGTGTTGTTACATCAACATTACTAAATCTAGAACCAATACACGTTTAATTATAAACATCCACGCTTCTGTTACATCATTATTTACACAAGGAAGTATCCAGACTCACGTATTCGAAACTTGCGAAACATTCAACTCTTGATGTATTTATAGCAAAACCATGGTAAATGAATATGTAGGTTTATTGCACGAGATATTTATAAAACATTGTTGGGACAGCAGATGATCAATGCTATCCATCGTGTCTCAAGGATCATATTTCTGTTAAAATTCTGTCACAGTCCAAGTTATGACAGATATTAGTTAAATGATATTTTTTTAAACTAAAAGGTTTTCGAACGTTTCGATTAAGAAGAACTTAAGATTAATGAAACTGATTATACATTCGCGGGATGCAATAATTCGTGCCAGATGAAAATATCTACCACTGCGGATATTAGCCACCCACATAAGTTGTTTACTCAACAAAATTTATTTTGTCCATCTGTGCTGTTTCCATGGCAAGCAATCTAAATCAGTCCCCTGTTCTAATGTTGGTGTAATAAATAGGTACAATCCGTAAGCAAATATTTACCATTGCGCTTAACTCATTATACTTTTATTTTTGCAGGTATTGAAACTGGACCTGACAGTTATCAGGATATATTCCGATATGACGCGCCATAAGAAATGTGAGTGAGTGTATAACATATTTGACCTGCTCGGTTTAGCATCGACCGGCTATTTTACGTTTCACAGCATTCCAAAGTTTTAAATCACACTTTCTTTAGAGATTATTTCGGTCACTGATCTCCACACGCCTGCACTTGTCTAGATAAAAAAAAAATTACATTTTAGTAGTAGCTTGGTTTGATATTAAATTGATACAAGTATCTTGCAGTTCTCCCGCAGTTCTTGCTCTCATGTGTCGGAGGAGTGTCTGTGTTTACAGAATATAAAATTGCATGTATGTCGACTAACGGTCACGTTATTGTTTATCGGAATGATAGTGGGCGGATTGGCAGCGGTCCCGCTCGAAACACCTTCGCAGGTGTCACACTTATTCCTTTAACATTCCCATTGTTGTAAGCTGACTGTAACGCACTTAGCTGTGGAATGCCTAATTAAACTCTGATACCATAATCGGTTCAATTGAACAAATATACGCCAATCGTCGAGTGTTTGCATTATGAAATACTGGCTCATTTGGCATTGAAAAATTAACTTATTGGAGCGGATGATTGAAAAATATGATTTTATTTCGTGTCGAATGCGTCTCAAGGCTCATGACAATATTAACATAGGTGTAATGTAAAACTGTGTAGGAATAATTTAGAAGACTGCATATTAAAGATTTTACACGGCGATCGATTTTTATAAATTTATCTTGAGTTATATATAATCTATCTAAAGCTTAACGAAGTTGTTTCATATTATTTCTTGTGTTACTCACGATCTTCCAATACAGTTAGAAGTTACGTCGCCCACCAGCAGTAGCAGCTCATCAATCAAAATAATCGGCGATTGTTGTCTCTTCCTGCTTCTAACAATCGTTGTCAGCGTTATTTGAGACCATTAGCTAAGAAATATGAGCAGAGCTATCTGATATATTTAATTTTTTAGTTAACACGAATCTTTACTAAGTAATAAATTATTTTATTAAAGCAGTCTTTAAATTATTTTATAATTTTGTATATGTTAACTAAACTTAGCTAGTTTTTAGGATCATCTATATTTTCATTGAGCTTAAAATGTATCTAAGATTTAAAATATAACTTAACTTAAGAAACCGTGGCTAAAACCACGGTTTCTCGGGTCACGTTTGTTTTGAAACATCCTCATCACTTTCGAAGAATCACGGCATCATTTTCCAGCTCAAGGTTATTACTAACTGTTTAGCACATTTATGCAAAGACTTTACTACCTAAGTAAAAATTACACATAAATTCTACATATTCATACAAATCATATAGAAAGTCGTGTCATTAATTGAGGATGAATTTAACTCAATTATTAAGAGGTATTTTTAAAAACAACATAAAGCTCGAAATACTGAAAATAAATTTCTATATGATCTGAGTGGCCAAATACCAAATACGGCCAAATTATCCCTTGCAGGTAAAAAGTACATAAATCGAAATTAGTTTTAAAGAAGGTGAGATGAAAACCCTATTTTATTGATAATGCTAAGATATAAAGCATATTTAATTGTTCAACATTTGAAATGCATCTACAGTGCACCTTGAACTATAGGCATTTCTGACGCTGTATGGTGAAAGTCTAGCCTTTAGAAAATGTCTATAGTATATAGAAATAGCCATTAAACTACGCTTAGGTACTAAGTAATATCGACAGCTAGATATGCGTTACAGCGGATAAATCTTATGTTTGAGTCATTAAGAATATTACGAAAATATTTGTAAGAAATATGTAGATATATTCTCGATATTAGAAGCTTTTATTTTACTTTCGAAATCTTTGACTGTACTTAGTATTTTGCATTCATAGAATTTGTTGCAAGTGGTCCATTTACATATTTTGTTGCCTTTCATGACATATTTTTAACAATAAATGCTTTAATTAAATGGAAATTAGTTTTTATTTCCTTACAAAATCTGTAACAAGTGATATCTTGGTTAACTTTAACTGACTTAAGTAGATTCTGTTGTTTCTAACATATATAGCCAGAGCATCACTTCAGTTAGTGTCAAGTTAGTTCAGTTAGTTCAAGTGTCATTTATGAAATCGTTGCAGTCAAGTACTTGTTTTCTATTATAGTTAAATATTATAATTTATACTGTTCACTGTTGAATAATTTAAAAATACATGTATCCTTTTCGAGTGGATGTGTTCTTTTGGAATTAATTTATTACTTGAACGAAATATCACCAAGAACCGTTACCGTTTCAACCATAAAGCAAGGTATTCACTTCCAAAATTGTCTAACATTAGATTACCTAATAGGTTTTGAGAATTCTTGCCGTATTTCCGTAGTATCGTGACTTTAAATATACCTCATACTTCTAGATTGTCTGTATATATCTCACACTAAATCTTGGCAAAACCATTTAAGGTGACACCCGACGTCCCGTAAAATGCGCTTTGGCAATCAATATGAAAATTACATTAATCATAACGCTGACAGCTTGTTATTTATTAAAGACAAATAGAGGGCATCCATAACTACTAGTACCAAGATAGCTCCAAGGTAGGCACGTGCTCCACAAAAAGTTATTGGCTTCTGGAAGCTTTTATAACTGGACACAGCATTAATGCCACCTCATTAAAGTTAATGCTCTGACCAGGAAGATGAGTACGCGCACACAGAACAGGTTTAGAGAATTGACTTGGCATTAACACGTAGCCTTGAGTTTTGCCTTGGATATAGTAGAAAGAAAGTTTTCTCAAAATTTAGAACTTGTTAAAGCGCTGGCGTCATTAACTTTATTTCGTGGTATACAATTTCTGTTTATATTTTCATGGAATACATCGTTAAACATTTCACGAAGAAACTTTGTAAATCAACAATGTGTGAAGCGTTAATGACGGCACAAAGTACTATGAATGTAATGCATGTTTCAACATGATACTTTAAAACAATCCCAATGAGCTCAATAGTTTCCTTATATAAAATGATAATGATTTTATTCCTCTCAGCGAAGGTCACCGATGAGCTGGAAACATTGATCTTATTATCATAGCATCTTATTTAACAGTAACTCGATTCATATCCAAGTATATATTTTGCTTTTCGTTAACAGATTAATCACATAAAAAATAAAGAAAAAGATAAGAATAAGAAAAGAAAATATGTAAAACATTTGCCCAATAGAACAATAATAGCTCGACCCAGAAACGGCACGAGTTGCCTCGGAATTCACGTTCGCAACCTCTCATAACACCTCGCACATTTGTGTCGGTGTTGACAACGTTATTATAAGATGGTGTAGTAGCAGTATTATTTCCTCTTATTCTTATTCCTAGTAGTTCGCGCTCTTTACTATCTACACCTGCGTACCTTATTTTAGAACTGGCTCGGCCGTGACGGTACCCGCAAGGTGATTCTAGATTATTTTCATATTCTGGGTCACGATGCGTGTTTTGTCTCAGGGACGTCGGTATTCCTGTTACTGTTAATGTGAGGTCACCACTGCAGCTCTCTGTCACCAGTTATGAACGACTCGTCTGTACAAACGTTATACCTAGGGACCAAAATGATTTCAAATAAGACCATATTTCCTTCATACTAAGCTATAAAAGACTCTACTTATACGTATTTCTCTACATTCCTAAACAATTCCCATTAAAATACTTATTTATAATGACAATAATAGCGAATTATTATGAGGCATAAGCATTTTTTCCTGCTTAGATTAGTTAGTATTAATTTTCGTTTTGATTAATCTATACCAAAAACTATTCCTAATGTAATATGATTTTGTCATTATATATACTAATGTTAGAAATTAACAATGAAATATAAGGAAAATGTTAGCTTTTAATTTTTGTAATATTTTCTGGTTTTACTTTTCCTTACAATCGCCTCAAATTTCAGTAAAGAATTAATGTCGCAGTCGCAGATGCCATAAATAGTTAAATGTGTCTACTAACAACGACATCAATCACATTCATAGATAAATGCGGAATATTTGAAAGTAAAACGAATTTGCATCTTGCGTTTATCATAAAGTCATACACAACCAGGCAATTTTATCTCACTGCTCGAGCGCTCGAGCTTTCCCTTATAAATCACCAAAAGGGTCATAAATAAATCAATACTTTCTGAATCGTAAAGATGACATTAATATAATTAACGTATGGTTTTTAAGCTGACCCTCGAGTAGCCGTTACTTGTGCTGATAAATTAGTATTACGCATAAGTATACGTTCACCTGTATACCGTAGGTTATGATGTGGTAAGGGTATTATTTTGTCCTGGACCAAGCTGCCAAGACGCGAGCCGAAGATGATTCATTCGCCGCGGCCGCAGAATGCAGTTTGGTCACTATTAATGTCCCGCGGATGGCATATTCTCAAACATAATATTCATGCCAATCGTGAAACTTAATAAGTATACCGACTCATTTACTCAATTTGTCCGCTCGCAGCGATGCAGCTTTTAATCGCTTCGATATCAGAATCAAAACGCCGTAACACGACGCTGAATGAGAATGCTTGCAGGTAGATTTTTTTGCCTCACATGCCTTATACCTACTCCGCTGAGAACCGTTCCACAATAGCAATAACTGTGCCGGTGTTTATTTAGGTTGTCTGTTCATGTCAGTGGTTTTCTAATCTAATTTCTTTGGGCATTGAAATCAATTGGTGACGCAATTCAATTGAAGTGGCAGTTCTATGTACTAATTGTCACTGTGTAGCTGGTTTAGAATGTACCGAGATAACGCAGGCTGTTGAATGGACCGGCTTCTATTTATCAGGTGCGACCTTGAGGCCGCCTCCGGAACCGATCGTTTGTAGAATCGACTTGCATAGGAGCGCCCACCGATTGCAATGTCGATGTGGAAATAACAACCTTACTAACAGCACAAATAATAAGCTGCTATTATCAACTATCAAACAATAGGTCTACTTTAGTTCCTGTAAATTAATTATTCAATAAAAAAAGGGCTGTACGATAGAATAGAATAGAATAACTCTTTATTGAACACCATTCAGAAAACATTAAAAAACTTAAGTAAACATTCACAAATAAGCGTTACAAAAGGCGGTCTTATCGCTGAGAGCGATCTCTTCCAGACAACCTTTGGGTAATGAGGATTTGTTTAATGAACATGGCGGGGTAAATATGGTGTTAAATACCTTAAGTAAAATAAATAAGTAAATACATAAACACTACACTGCAGATACATATAATACATAAATAATATATTTATCAATAAACAATACATATACTATATAAATAAATATAACAAGGAGAGAAAACATAAAATCAGTAGGTAGCAATTTAATCTTACGAGAGATAGTGAGCTTTGACACGTTCTTTGAATGTAGTAATGGTCTGGCAACGTCTTACTTCAACTGGTAGCGCATTCCAGAGCCTTACAGCTTGTACTGCGAACGATTTATCGTAGAACGAGCTATGATGACTAGGCATCAACAATGTATGAGTCTCTAAAGACCGTAAAGAGAGAGAATTCGAAGTGTGTAGGAATTGGAAGAGGTCTTTAAGGTAGGGAGGAGAAGTAGGATTAAACAAAATATTAAACAGGAGGGTAAGGATATGTTCATTGCGGCGAAGGCGGATGGGTAGCCATTTTAGCTTTGAACGGAATTCGGAGACGTGGTCATATTTGCGTAGGCCAAATATGAACCTAATCGCAAAATTTTGGAGTCGTTCGAGCTTGTTTAGCTGTTCCTCAGTGATGTCCAGATAGGCGGCGTCGGCGTAATCAAGAATAGGAAGAAGAAGAGACTGTGCAAGCGCAGCTTTAGTGGCAGTAGGCAAGAAATTTCGTAATCTTCGCAGTGCACCCGCGGCTGCAAACATTTTGTTACTGACAGCAGTCAACTGAGGACCCCAAGACATGTGCTGATCGAATAATACTCCCAGGTTCTTGACAGTTTCACTGTAAGGGATGGTCACCCCATTAAAAACGACATGCGGTAGAATGCTTCGATTGGTTTTTGACACAGTTCTAGAACTGCCCACTATAAGGACTTGCGTTTTATCTGGGTCGATCTGATCATAAAACATTTGTAAGTATACTTTATTTATCAATCGACTTCAAACAGGAGGTTCTCTCGTCTGTACCTATGTTTTTTTTAACCGACTTCAAAAAAAGGAGGAGGTTTCTCAATTCGACCGTATATATATATATATATATATATATTTTATGTTTGTTCGCGGATTACTTCGTCGCTTATGAACCGATTTTTATTATTCTTTTTTTGTTGGAAAGGAGAGTGGTACCATAGTAATTTTATCGAGGTCTGATATGTATCTCCAGAGATAAGGAGATAAACACCTAAAATTGGTACTGAAAATTAATAACGCGGCATTGGAGTCGGTTCTTTTTAGTTTTTTAAACGATCTTATTGTGTATTTGTTATGCGATTACTCGATTCGATTCACAATTCGCTAATTGAATGATTCGAATGAATATTTGAAACACATCACTTGCACTTGCACTGAAACTGATTCGCGCTGTATGTAAAGTCGTTACTATCGTTCTATTTGTTAAATAATAACTAGTTTTTTTCATAAGGCTAAAATAAGCATATAAGGCATAACGACTATACCTTACATTAGACTTTGATTAAATTATGTAAGTAAGGTTCCAGGTGACCCGCAAAACCTACATCAGGCACTCATTCAGTCTCTCATTAGATAAGTCCTATCCTACCTATTTATAATTCAGTGAGAGAAAATAAATTGATATTTTATTGTATTGTTTAAAAACATCTTGACGATTGATGACGATTTATGAAACGTGAATAATTTGTTTAGACTTCAGAGGAACATAATATGTATTCACAGTCATATCAGCATATGATTTTAGCATTTTTTTGCATGTTTTTAGATAGGTGATACGATGACAACTCACCAGGGGGCGCTGCAGTAATCAATTGTAGGTGCAAATCGATGTTGCCATTTTTCTTCAAAACTACTAGTCCGATTTTGATGCAGTTTTCAGTTATGGGTTCGTGTTTGATTGGTGCATGTTCTTTAATAGGTGTTACGGTGTCAACTCACCAGGGGGCGATGCAGTAAACATTTGTTTCTGCAAATCCTTGTTGCCATTTTTCTCCAAAACTAGTTTGATTTTGTCTTTAAACGGTTCGTACTTAATTAATCAGTGGTGGTTCTTAGATAATGTTATGACGTTAATTTTCTAAAGAACATTGTCATGGGTGTTTATTCACAATTTTTAATTTGGTTACTTGTGTTATACATAATTCCATAGCTACTGGTAGTAGGTAATACACATATTTATTTTAAATGATCGAGTAGGTAGAGCTTTATATAAAATTCCAATGAGTTGGATCGCCATATATGCCATTTACGCAAGCATTAATACGAAGTAGGTATTTAAAATAATTTTATTTAACCTTGTTGCCAGAGCAAACAGAGATAAAATTACGCTGTAAAGTTTTAAAGTCGGCTAACTCATTCATATTTGTGTTGACAGAAGCACAGAATAATTTGATAATACAAAAACGCAAACTGAAGATAACTAACACATATTCCATAGAAAATCGCATGCGATCCCTTTGCCAAATATATTCTATCAAAGTGTAACCTTACTCCGTTCTAATAAGGACTATTATATAGATTGATGTGGAAGATAGGCCTCTACCCGCGAATTTGGCGTCCTAGGGTCGAACCCTCGCAATGTCTCCCCTACCTGAATGCAATCTGCAGTATTGATTAACGGTACTTGTACGACTTTAAATTACGTTTCCGGTTGCTTTTCGTAGGTACAAGATGATTCCGAATGCATTTGGAATAACAATTTGGTAATGGTCTTCAAATATAAAACTACAATGAACACTATGAGAATGTCCATCACATTTGATACAGAGAGAATAAAATAATGTGTATCCTGCATGTATGTGCTTTCTTGTATATGGACACATACACGTATAGCAAACTGACGGCCATATGCATTATCCTAAATATCAGGATATCACTCGTCTATATATTGAATTTGACAAAAGATGAATATAATTAGGTAAGATAGTTTAAAACTCAAACTATCATAAAAAGCATAAAGACGGATTCGTGCCGAATACCCGAGTGAACGCAAGTTCAGTAATACTAAATGCTTGAGTAATACGCTTCCGCGCTCAGTTTGCTACCAAGCGGCAGCAAGGACGGAGGCTTCCGTGCAGTATTACTTCGCAGCGTTCATACGTAGTAATCATGCCGTATTGACTATGCCGGACTAAGCGCGGAAACTTATTACTCAATAATATATTACTGAACTTGCGGTCACACGGGTGTTCGGCACGAATATGTCTGCCTTTTTTATGATAGTCTGAGGTTTAAAAACTAAACAACCGACTTCTATGCCCCGCGAGTCAATTTCAGTAGCAAGTTTGAGAAGTTTATCGTCATATCTCTGGAGATATTTATCAGATCTCGATAAAATTACAATGGGACCACCTCGGAAACGTACCCTACCGATTAAAAAAAGAATTATTCGAATCGGTTCACAATTGACGCAGTAATCGCGTAACATACACACAAAAAAACGTACAGACAAATTGAGACCCTCCTTCTTTTTGAAAGTCGATTGAAAAATATTACAATTTTCTCCAATAGGCCGTCAATTTATAACCCCTGAAGATTTATGATTTTCACAGAGATATATTTATGCAGTACTACTGAAACTCGGTCAAGAGTAACTATGCATTACTAAGCTTGCAACTATTTGAATTCTAGGCCAATGCTCCACCTACCACATAGCTCCAACTCCTGATATACATGATGAGTCAATATGCTACACCTATTGCTTACCAAGAAATGACCATTAGACCAAAGATATTGAGGCAGCCTGTATTGTCAAATATAATAACTGACAGTATCATACGCGTAGAGGTATATAGTGTAGGTAGCGAAGCGCCATGCTTTGTCAGTGGTCCTACGAAGTTTTTCATTCGGGTCAGATGAGCATAATCTTTGGACCAGATAGATATAGGTACGTACAATACCTACTAGACTAGAGTAAGGCCATAGTAACTTACCGTTACATAGAGCGGGTTTATCTTTAAAGATGAAGCCTATTGCCGTTATGCAACTGCAAATCGATTCCATAGAAGGTAGTGCACATAAGCTGTATGGGAGAATTCTGCGGCAGCTCATTATTTTGTGTTCTAGGCCATCAAGGTACTCGTAGATGGTTTTAATGTGATTTATTATTTCGTTCACATAAACAGATTGATTTATGAGAAAACTTGTGTCTTTGTCCTTACTAACGAAGGCAGACTCAAATTTGTGTCACAATTCTAATTGGCTGATAGTGATACTCAGAAAATGAATTCGACTGAGTTCGACTGCATATTAACTTAAACCTATATAGTGTGGATAATATTAGACCTATCATGATTATTCCATCAATTCAATCAAATTGATATAAATCTTATCTTAAGTAACATTAACATGCAGTACCTAGTACCTACTAGTAAAAGGAAATCGGTGTGCCTCCCAACTGCACGAACTTATTCCCCCATTACCTTTTTTCAATCGGACAACCAGACGTACTGATACGCGCTTTCGCTACATGGTGGATATTCCATCAATCCGAACGAAGCGATTTGCTACATTCATCATACGTACCGCCAGGGATTGGAACTCCTTGCCTGAGTCTGTGTTTCCGGAAAGGTACCATCTGGGGGTCTTCAAGTCACGAGTGAATAGGTATCTTCTAGCCAAGCGTGCTACATCGTCGACCACATCGTCAATTAACATCAGGTGAGATAGTGGTCAAACGCTTGACTATAAAGAATTAAAAAAAAAATATCGGGCTATTTCGATCACGCATTAGTTCTAATGACCTAAGTTTTCAACTCAAAAATCAACTGCTGACATAGCATTGTTTTATTTTCCAGACCTTCACAGCCTGGTGCAACAGCCACTTGAGGAAGGCTGGCACCGGCATTGAGAACATCGACGATGACTTCCGCAATGGATTGAAACTCATGTTATTGCTGGAGGTTATCTCCGGCGAGACCCTGCCCAAGCCCGACCGCGGCAAGATGCGTTTCCACAAAATCGCCAATGTCAACAAGGCCTTGGACTTCATTGCCTCCAAAGGTAAAATCTACTGTAGAACCTATTCTCCATTATGCTAGAGATAGATGATGCAAGAGAAAAGCACAAAAAGATTTTGGAAATAGCTCAACGCTAAATTAATCAAGGAATAACCTAAAACCCTATTTCCTTTTTGCTATTACATTTTGCTATTTGTAGGTTTAATACAGCGTGACGTGATTCGGGGAAAATGTGTAATTTTCCTACTACATAATTATATGTATCTCTATTTTAACTCCAAATTCTATGCTATAGTAACTCCAAAAGCTTTCATAAGCTATGAATGTATCTACAGCTTATAGAAAAATCGCATCTCAGAGTACCCAAGATACAAGGCCTCGAGCCTAGTTTGGGACTCACAAGTACTACTAACTAACTCTGTATTTAACATTTTTTGGTAATTAAGTTTTTAAGTCTTTATTATTATTATATTATTATACATCGCACTTTCATCCAATCCATTTCGAATTCTAAGGCCTAGCGCGCACTGTGTTGCGGTGCATTCATTCTACTAGTCTAATAAAATTAAACTCAGTCACGAAGCCGCACACTGTGGGGAAAAAAACGCGCGTTTTGACAAATTTCAAAAATGTTGTAGTAACCGGTACTAAACTAATTAATGTTTTGAAAAGAAGACATCCTAGCGATTCTTACAATATACATCGTTTATTTTATTTTTAAGAGACATTAAAAAAGACAATAAATTTTCAAATATTTGGATTTGTCTTAAATCTAAAATCAAGATCGTTATTCTCCTTTTTTTGCTTTAATAAATAGCTCTAATTAAAAACTTTTGGAAAATATCAAAATATTTATTTTAATAGAGGAAAGAAACTGGCCAAGTGCAAGTCGGACTCGCACTCGTAGGGTTCCGTAACACAGTAGAGTATTCTATAACTATGATTTTTCGCAACTACAAAAACAACTTTGTTTTTTATAGTGTTTGTATGAAAAACAAAGTTATACTTGCCGTCGCTATATCTCAACAACTGCTGACTGTATCTCGTTCAAACCAATTTTCGTTGAAAGTTTTTATTAAGATCTACAGAATATATTTCTTCTGGATTTTTCACTCCCTTACTTTAGAAGTTAGAGGGGAGGGGACACATATTTTAGAACTTTAGACGCGCCTATCTTTTAAATGATTGACTTTTAGAAAAAATGATTTTAGAAACCTCAATGTCATTTTTAAAGACCTATCCCTAGACACCCCACACGTATAGGTTTGAAGAAAAAACATTTTTTTGTTCACATCCATGTATGGGATAATAATAATCCCCCCCATAAACTATTATATTTTTTATTTTTGTATAAAAATCGGAAAGCGGTTTACAGAATACATCTACCCACTAAGTTTCAATTCTGTAGTCCTAATAGTTTCGGAATAAAATGGCTGTGACATACGGACGGACAGACATGGCGAATCTATAAGGGTTCCGTTTTTTGCCATTTGGCTACGGAACCCTAAAAACTGAGTGACTCGGTGCGTTTTTTTCACTGGTACTTTTTAGATCTTTATGTGTTACCAACTTTGTGCGGTAGACTCGCCACAAATTTGCAGCGATGACTTTATCGCATGCGTTTATTTCACCGCAATGCGCGCACTTCATAACAATCCGTACTCCGTACCCACTTAACAAAATATGCGTTATAAAAACGCAAGCAGTGCGAGCTGGGCCAAAGGATAACAAAAGAGTACAATTCACAACACCTTGCCTTTATTAGGTGTCAAGTCAACTTTTGAATGACTAACTACAACTACGAATCACTCATTCAATGTTATGACCAATCCGCTGCAAGTTTATGATACATAGGTATATATATATATATATATGTATATATATATATATGTGCACAGTTATTTATTACCACCTTTTAGAGCAACAAATTCACTGTCATCATCATTCAATGACTACTCTAACCAAAAACTTTACACCCTAATAGGACCTTCCAAGGTAGCACATTGCTGTGAAGACAAATTATTTTTTGTTTCTATCTCGCTGACACTTACCGCAAGAACTGTCTGTTACATTCTGTCAAACCATGTCAAACACTAAAAACAACGTGAAGAAAATAGCATAAACATGATTTAAGATCATGTCCTATTTTTACTCGTAGTCTTCAAGAATTAATTCTACACGCAACCCTTTGAGTATAATATCCTTGACTCCAACCAAATTATAACATCAAATAATGAATTAATAATGATATATAAGTAGGTACAAGTAAACATACATAAAATTATCATTATACGAGGAAACGCACTGTCCATGATAGATATAAGGATATTTTATATAATATAAGATAGATATAAGGATATTTAAGGATATTTTATAGAGATAAGGATATTTTTTTAACATAACACATATGATTTACAGGTGTGAAGCTTGTTTCCATCGGTGCTGAAGAAATCGTCGACGGCAACCTTAAAATGACCTTGGGTATGATCTGGACCATTATCCTGCGATTCGCTATCCAGGATATCTCAGTAGAAGAAATGACCGCTAAGGTAAAGTCGCAATTGTTTTCAAATCAATTTTCACGTCATTGATGGTCCGAATGATCGTCTACAGAGGCAATTGAAGCCATTGTCTTTCGCAACTACGAGGTAAACGGCGAATGATGGAAATATTGATTGAAGCCCATTGACAATTCGAATTACCGTCTTCGGGGCATTTAAGGACTGTCAGCCAACAGTAACGGCTGATAAAAAAATAGTATAAATATAATTCAATTTTAATAAATTAGCTAAATTACTATCCAATAACAACTATACGTCAATAAACTGACTCATTAACTCATTGCCGATTCAAAATACATTCATATGATGTCATTGACCTAAGTTCTGCGATTCAGTTGGCATACATGATATTCCAATGTGTATTTAGTTTTTATCATACCATACGTCGTGGTAACTCATGTAAAGGTGTAAACATATTTTAAGTAAGTTAATAGGTACCTTTCTTACGGACTGACAAACCAACGGTTTATCAATTTATTTAATAGTTTAAGCACAGCCTTCGACAATCCGTTGTGGCGACGTTAGCATTGAAATCTTTATATTATACGACTGAGAGAGTTCTGGAGTAGAGACGGCGGATACAACCAACCGGACGTAACAATTGACGAACTAAATAGACTAAACTTGTAGAAAAAGAAACCTTGCAATGTGAGTCATGGTTGAATTTAATATGATCGTCTCTAACGCAATGATCTTATTCCTGTTCACAGGAAGGTCTCCTTCTCTGGTGCCAACGCAAGACTGCACCTTACAAGAACGTGAACGTCCAAAACTTCCACCTGTCCTTCAAGGATGGTCTGGCGTTCTGTGCCCTTATCCACAGGCACAGGCCCGACCTCATCGACTACAGCAAGCTCTCCAAGGACAACCCCATGGAGAACCTTAACACCGCATTTGATGTTGCTGAGAAGTATCTGGACATCCCCAGAATGTTGGACCCCGACGGTAAGGATGCTTTCATGAATTGTATTAGCACTTTCAAAGTTAAGGACAGTAATTAGAATAAATTGCTGACACACCAAATCCAATAATATATTTTGATAAAAGAGATCGTGCTTTTTTAAGAGCACTCATGCAACATCAAGGTCCTATACTAATGAAGAATTTCAGACCGGAAAATGTTGAGACTTGTTTAGTATCATAAAATATTTTCTAAGTTAAATGTAATATTTCCTAATTAAATAAGAAATAATACTGCTGAAATATTGAGGATAAAAGTGTGCAATTACTGAACGTTACAGACCTAATAAACACACCAAAGCCGGACGAGCGCGCCATTATGACCTATGTGTCATGTTACTACCACGCCTTCCAAGGCGCGCAACAGGTACAAAAAGATCCAATGGCCGCAAAAGCTACCGCCAACTTCCACGTTTCAACCCGAGCCCTTAACGCCAGGCCTTTGTGTGTCACTTATAGCATGATTTGAGTGCCTCTATGCTTTACAGGATCTTAAGCTTTCCTCGTCGATTTCGCCCACCCAACATCAGAACCCCAAAACCTTTCAAAGATTTCATGTGTCTCTGTGTTGGGCTTCCAAAACCAGTCGATGTTGTTTTCAGAGTGTTCGATTTACAATATAACCCGTTGTAGTTTTAAGCTTTATGTTATTAATAACTTACCATAAGTTACGTTACGGACGATCAGAATGCTTGTGTTTGTGTAGTCAAAAATGAGGACACGCTCATGAGGGGTTCCGCTATTGTGCCGTCTAGTGACTCGCTTATAATTAGGAACACTAATTTTCATGCTCCATTTAATTATTTTAGAAAATATGCGAAAACTTACGCTTTCTATGTAGTTCATTATGTATTTTTGTAATGTAAAGCATCTCCCGCTAATGCGATTAGCTCAGCTCAGCCTCACGGAATCGGAATGAACGGTGTTAAAACACAAGCATTCTCTAAAGTAAATCATAGACATCGCATGAGGACTAACACAATGTTGCTTGCGTGGCGCTTCATCAGATCTGCAGAACACTGCGATGCCGGACGAACGAGCCGTCATGACATACGTGTCGTCATACTACCATTGCTTCTCTGGCGCTCAGAAGGTTTGTATGACCAACATTCCACTGAGATCATTACAATAAGTTCAATTTCGTGTTTTTTGTTACATTAATGGGCTCATAATCATCAATGGCCATAAAACAATGTATTAAAAAACAAAAGGACGTTTTTCTGGTTTCAATTAATTGTGGACAGTCTTGTCTTGTTTTTGTTCATGTTTGGTAAATCTGGAATATCTTCCCATCATTTGTTTTATTGTTTCTAATATTGGATATCGGAATTGGTCGCCTGAACAAATTGCTTACGGTTTAATCATTTTGACTATTTCAGATGCTAATGTTTATTTATGTTGACAGGCTGAAACGGCCGCGAACCGCATTTGCAAAGTTCTCAAAGTCAACCAGGAGAACGAACGCCTTATGGAAGAGTACGAGCGTCTTGCCAGCGATGTAAGTATACCAAACCGAATCACAGATTCAGTTGACGACTTAAATGAGATTAATTTAAAAATAAAAAGATTGGCAACATGATCCGAATATATGTTCTACAAGTTTTAAGCCCCGACACAAAAAGAGGGGTGTCATAAGTTTGACGTGTGTATCTGTGTTGTGTGTGTCTGTCTATGACATCGTAGCTAGCGCCCAAACAGATGATCCGATTTAGATTTTTTTTTTCTTTGATAGGCGACTTAATCTAAAGAGTTCTTAATTTTGATTCATAAAAATCCGACTCTGAGCTCTTTTCTAGTTTATGACGCTATGAAAGCAACTTTCATAGGTCTGCTCAATTCAAAATCCGGTATCCATATCCGGTACACAATATCATTGAAGTAGGACTTCAATATCATTGAAGTAGGACTTCAATAACATTGAAGTAGGACTTCAATGATATTGTAAAAACATTGACCTGATACTGGGGCATCCCCTGGAATCTGGAGAATATGCTTCTTTCTACTCATGAACTTACAGCAGGGATCTCCTGTTTGTCTCATTCGAAGGGTATCTAACGAACAGATAATGTTGGTGGTTTTAAATTTTAAATTTGAGGACATTATTTTTTTCTCTAGCTCCTGGAATGGATCCGCCGCACTATGCCATGGCTTAACAGCCGCCAGACCGACAACTCGCTTGCCGGTTGCCAGAAAAAGCTGGAAGACTACCGTACTTACAGGTAAAACAAACTCAAGCCAAATTACGATAACCAGAAAACAAAAAGAATAAAAATAGCCATTATTACTAATCATAAATACTAACCTCATTATTTCATTGTCATAAAGTCCAACAAGTTGCGATTACAGAACATATAAATCATTAACAATGTGGTAATATGGCAATGGCACGGTGTATATATTGTGACTATGAGCCTGTACAGGAATAAAAAAGTGTGCCAAAATGTCTAAAGTAAAATCTTATGTAAGGCTTTGTAAAACTTTCAGGCGTAAGCACAAACCGCCACGTGTTGAGCAGAAGGCCAAGCTCGAGACCAACTTCAACACCCTACAAACCAAGCTGCGACTTAGCAACCGCCCTGCTTACATGCCCACTGAGGGCAAGATGGTCTCCGTAAGTACATATTCTTTACTTTGTGTCACTAATAATCTAATCTTAGGTCAGTGGTTACGCCTTAAGCTTAATAGGTTTGACATCAACACTCCAAACATTTTTAAGAAAAGCAAACTTAGTAGTATTTCTCAAAGTAGAAATTACTTTTCATCATGATTCATGCCCAAAGGCAAAATAGTTGAACACAATAATATGAGTATTAATGGTAGATATCTATAAAAAATTGAGACATGAAGATTAATTGATCAGATAGTATACCCAAATAACGACATTGGTCTCACAACTGAGCCAAAACAAAACATATCAACAATGCTCCGAAATACCGTTACATAAAAGCAACATTGGACATACAAACATAAATTATACAGCCTCTTTTAGTATCTAATGCAACAGTCACGATTCTATTAAGGTCAGACAGACATGAGCCAATGGAGACATTTACTGGCCGCAAAAATCGTAAATGTTTAATGGTTTATGGCTTCAAATGGCTTGTTATAAAAATATAGTTACCAACATTTTTTAGTTATGCAACTGAGAGAAAGTCTGAGATGATATCGGCTATAAACATATTGGATATAAGTATATAAAGTACTGCCAACATTTGTCTATTACTTTAATACTTTACTAAATAGCTTCCTTGTTTGTACTGATTCAACAATAAAAGCGTAGTAACATAACTGTACTGAAATAAATACTCCAGAACTAAGTACTTCCTTACTATCGTTACACTTGTTATAACAAACCTTGTGTAAACACATTTTTAGAAGATTACTCACACAAATGTAATGTATGTGTGAGCACATTCTTGCTGACGGAATCCATTATTGCTATTAAATCATTCTCCATGGATAAATATACCTTCGTAATACCAGGACATTGCTGGAGCATGGAAGGGTCTTGAAATCGCCGAAAAGGCGTTTGAAGAATGGCTCCTGGCTGAGATGATGCGTCTTGAGCGTCTTGAGTACCTTGCCCAGAAGTTCAAGCACAAGGCTGACATCCACGAAGACTGGACTAGAGGTAAATGATTTTTTTTAGTAACTTTATAATACAATAAAAAAAATTCAACAAAAGCTGTGTTAGATCGGTGCAGATATGGGTCGACGATGTCCAAGATCAAGTTAGGATTGGGATTGAGTGGCTTAAGAAATTGAAGGCCCCATAGTACACAAATAGGCTAATAAGAAAATGTATAATATAACCAATAATGTAATTGTGTTCCAGGAAAGGAAGAAATGCTTCAGTCGCAAGACTTCCGCCAATGCAAGTTGTACGACATCAAGGCTCTGAAGAAGAAGCACGAGGCCTTCGAGTCAGACCTCGCCGCGCACCAGGACCGTGTCGAACAGATTGCTGCTATTGCACAGGAGCTCAAGTAAGTATTTATAATTACTTTTGTCTTATTCAGCACTTTGAATTGACCAACGATTAGGAATAGATCCATAATCTACAGCTACAACTTAAGGTCATCAACGAAGAAATTATCGGATTTCAGATGCCCGGTTTGGTTAAATAACGCTTGATAGGATTTATAAAATAGTAAAATATAAGTTGATTCGGGTAACAAATAGCATGACAAAATTTCGTTAAAAAGACCTTGAAACAGTAACTGGGATTTACTAGCATTTAAATACAAATCATTTTGAAAACAGAATCGTCAACGCATTTACTGATAACTATGACTGATAATATGAAAACAGGGTTCTCGCCTACTCTCAGATTTAGCGGTATAATATAATATCTATACTAATATTATAAAGAGAGAACATTTGTATTTTTGTATTTTTGTATGTTTCTAATGAGTAAGCTCAAAAACTACTGAACCGATTTAAAAAATTATTTCACTAATACATAGAATGGACTTTCGGAATGAAAATAGGCTATATATTATACCGTTTAAATCAAAGGTACATTCGTGGAGACCTAATTTACAACCTAAGTCGGCAAATAAACGGTCCAAAAAACACGTTTCTTACGAACGCTGCTTAATTGAAAATCGATAGAAGAATATTTTCTATGCAAGAGTTGTACAACTTAATAAGACCTACAAGTACGCGACAGCATATGTCTATCTCTTAAGGTTGACTCACAGTAACCATTTTAATCTTAAAATTTTTGTTAAAAAATATTACATAAATTCCAAGGCTATTTTCAAGTATATAGTATTAATCCTTATCCAAATAATTACGTTAATTAGCTTAGCCACATATTATAGATGAAAATTGTCCTTTACAGTATATAATTCAAATGAAAACTAGAAGATATCACGAATTTCACAAACACGCATTGCAAAATTAGTAAAATATTTGCAGTGAAACCACAGATTTGGTCATAGTTACTTCGAAAATATTATTATAAGCTTAGCTATGCTGTAGATCCCCACCGATCACAATCAATTTGAAGTCAATATAGTATAATAATATGATCTATTGTATAAAATAATATTCATCTATATATATAATAATATAATATAATATTTTGAACCACCCCGACTGATCTATGTATAATAGCTTTTTCCAATGACTCTAAAAACGACATTTAAAATCTGAGCTGTAAGTTGGTGAGGATTTGAGTATTCTGTAGAGTCCAGGAGGCTTCCATGTTCTTACAATATCGTTGAAGAAGATTTTCAAATTGATCAAACCTATGAAAGTTGATTTCATAGCGCAATTAACTAGAAAAAATATACGGTCGAATTGAGAAACCTCCTCCTTTTTTTGAAGTCGGTTAATAAAGCTCATAATTTTATAACGATTGAACGAATTTTCATGAATCAAAGCTAAGAAAACTCTCGATGAAGACATCTATCAAACAAAAAAAAACTATCAATAATAAAAACAAAATCGGTTCATCCGGTTAGGTGCTAAGATGCTACAGACAGACACACAGATACACACGTTAAACGTATATTACCCCTACATTTTGCGTCGGGGAACGCCGTAAGGTTACGGCGGCAGATGTACTCCTTGGTGGTAAGCTACTTTTTGGTAGATTTAATGATTCCACTACCACTGTACGAAAACTCATGATTCATGAATGCACATAAAACTTTCATTGGTTGGTATATAGCTAGGATTATCGGGTCAGAATCAGGGTAACTATCCTTTACGCCAAAGGGCCGTCCAATATCTATACGTAAGTATTATAAAACAAAGTTCATCACTGCGTCTGTCTGTCTGTTCGCAATAATCTCAATAGCTACTGAACGGATTATCATGCGGTTTTCACCAATAGCCAGAGGGTTTATGAGGAAGGTTTAGGTGCATAATTCGTTAAGGTTTTGTGTAAATTGGATGAAATATGACGATGGTTGTTAAATATGTTTATAATTTATATTCGATGCAACAAACTGATGCAAATTTTGTAGGCATATATGTTCTACCCGTGCGAAGCCGGGGCGGGCTGCTAGTATAATATATAGCGGTTTGATGAGTATCTCCAGAGTTATGGAGATAAACACCTCAAACTTGCTGCTGAAAATTATTAGCGTAGCATTTGAAGACGGTTGAGAGGTCCTGCATTTAATTGTATTTTTTTTAAGGTTTGGTTCCTTAGAAGTCTTTCATTTATATAGGTAGCGATTTGGAAAATTATCTTTTGTTTGAAAAATTAAATTTATCGCGATCCGATGAGCATCTGTATACATATGGATATCAACATCTCAAACTTGCTGCTGAAAATGATTAGCGCGGCATTCGTAGTGGGTTTAGTAAGTTATTCAAACGATTTTAATTATATATTTGACAAACGGATTATCAGTTCCAATATCAAAAATAAATGGAATATAATTTGTACTGCGATCAGCATGCGTACAACACATTTTGAAAATCAAATATGTTATTTTCCCAGCACCCTAGAATACCACGAGGTAGCGAGTGTGAACGCGCGCTGCCAGCGCATCTGCTCGCAGTGGGACAGGCTCGGCGCGTTGACACAGCGTCGCCGTCTCGCTCTCGACGACGCAGAGAGAGTTCTCGAACAAATCGACCTGTTACATCTCGAGTTCGCCAAGCGCGCTGCTCCCTTCAACAACTGGTATTTTACCTCTGTTTATTGAAGTTTGTTTGATATGCTTCTATCAACAATGTCTGACATATCGCATTTGATCTATGTTTCTTGATTTCAAGTAGTCAAGTCAAGTAGTACAAATGTAGGTAACCTAAATGCTTAAGTGTGGTTCCATACCATTTTGCTTCTCTCTTATCAGGCTTAACCGATGTTTTTCAATCAATTTCAACATCGCCTGGTTCAGACAGATTGCCAGATGTAATCTCGTTTCATTTACTATGCTCATCTTGAGTATTCAGTAGGAGCATATCTTTAGGCTCGAACTCTGAACTCTTCACCTTTAATTGGATCGTCTTCAATCACAACTTTGTATTCTGACTTCTGAGACAATCGGTGGCAGATCAATAAATCTGAATGTTTGGTGACCAGGTTGGACGGCACCCGCGAGGACTTGGTGGACATGTTCATCGTCCACACCATCGAGGAGATCTCTGGTCTCATGGACGCGCACGCTCGCTTCAAGGCCACTCTCGGAGAGGCTGACAAGGAATACCAGGTAATTTGTCGATCACTATTTCATCTTTTTTAGGGTTCCGTACCTTAAAAGGAAAAACGGAACCCTTATAGGATCACTTTATTATCCGTCTGTCTGTCTGTCTGTCCGTCTGTCAAGACCCTTTTTCTCAGGAACGCGTAGAGATATCAAGTTGAAACTTATATCAAATACTCGGGTGTACGATAACTTTTAGATGTGAAAAAATCAAACTTGTAAGTCAACGCGATCAAAAATTATGACCGTTTATTTCGCATATTTTGCGATTTTACAAGGGAATCGAAACCTATAGGGTACTTTCTCGTTGATCAAACACCTGGTTAACTAACTAGGTGTTTGATCACTATGACAAAATAAATAATAGTACTACGTATCACTATATCTCGTCTCATATGAAAAGGTATTATCTATTCGTCCTAGAGACAAAAGTTTGGTGGTAAGTGGTTAATTTAAAAATTACAGACGGTTTTGAAGCGTTGTTGAGTTTTCTATGCCCGTATTGCCAAAATTCTAAATAAATATACAGAATCATTTCTCTAGAATATCTTCTGTTTTAAAGTTATTTACTATATCTTCTTTGGTAAAGATTATGATGTTGGTATTTCCAGGCGATAGTAAACCTGGTGCACCAGGTGGAGTCGATCGTGAAGCAGCACCAGATCCCTGGAGGTCTGGAGAATCCCTACACCACACTGACCGCTCACGTAAGTTATAGTATTTGAAGCTGAACAAATCAACATGCTATCAACTACTAAAATAATAAAGTGTCTTCAAGTGTTTGAAAACCTGATGACGCTTGATGAGTGACATGGCTATTCTCAATCATTCGAAAATAAATTCAGTTACGGACTTCTTCCTCGACTCGGTCTTTTTAATACTCAAGAGCCAAACTTTTGACATTTTAATTAGAATAATCAGAAGATAGTTTAAAAACTAAAACAACCGACATCAATGCCCCGCGAGTCAATTTCAGTAGCAAGTTTGAGATGTTTATCGTCATATCTCTGGAGATACTAATCAGATCTCGATGAAATTACAATGGGACCACCTGGGAAACGTACCCTACCGATTACAAAAATAATTCGAATCGGTTCACAATTGACGGAGTAATCGCGTAACATACACACAAAAAAAAGATAAAAATAACATACAGACGAATTGAGAACCTCCTCCTTTTTTGTGAAGTCGGTTAAAAATAAGTGATTCGAAAATAAGTGGATTGCAAGATTTTTGCAACTAAATAGCTCACGGAATAATTCAAAATAAAGCTTTCAAATCCGAATGTATCCGGTTTACCACACCTACCTGCATAGGTATGGTTAAAGAATTAATTTCAGAGTAAAAATATGAAGTAGCTCTCAATACTAAACGAAACTCAGCTTTATTCACAAGACCCTAAAGACCATATTGCTCTCAATTTAAGGAGTTGAACCGCAAGTGGGGAGATGTGAGGCAATTGGTGCCCCAGCGCGACGCTACGCTGGCCGCCGAGCTCCGCAAACAACAGAACAACGAGAACCTCCGACGCCAGTTCGCGGAGAAGGCCAACGCAGTCGGACCCTGGATCGAGAGGCAAATGGATGCCGTCACCGCCATCGGAATGGGACTCCAGGTAGACATCTGGACCATATTCTATTATTGTCTAAGGAAAACCTAGATAACGTGCATCTCTTTGCAATCCTTGACACTCATTTGTGTGATATTTCTGGTCGTCTTCTGAATTTATCAAAGAATGAATCATTAAGAATTTTGTGCTTCTGATTCTAATTGTATGCCTGTAACATCAGACGAATAGACAAATTAGTCTAAGTTGGATTGAGTTAACTGTCTCTCTCTTTCTTTCTTTTAACCTCGATGTCTTTAAAGGATCATTTATATAAAGAGTTAGTAATTGGAAACAAAAACCGCCATCCAAGGGTTATTGGCGTAACAGTACTTAAATATAAATGGAACTGTTTGACAACCAGTCACGTGGCTTGTTTGGTAGGCATTATTGCCTAGTTGATCCTTAAAACAAAATTGTGTAACATTTTCTAACCGCTCCTTCTGTTTCAGGGTTCGCTGGAGGACCAACTCCGCCGCCTCAAGGAGTACGAGGCTGGCGTGTACGCGTACAAGCCTCACATCGAGGAGCTGGAGCGCATCCACCAGGCTGTCCAGGAGGGCATGATCTTCGAGAACAGGTCAATTATTTTTTTATCCATTGATGGGTAATCTATTTGCTTAACAGAAGCTGAGTCATGCGTAAAGAGTACCTACCGAGTCCTATTTTATGATATACGGTAACAGTACAAGTATGACGCTAGTAGGTGGTTATTGGGTGTTCTACTCCAGCCACATCTGTTGATTAAACGATATACCCAACTGCGTTCGCTCCGCTTGCTGCGCTCACTTGTTGCAGTTGGGTATATCGTTTAATCAACAGATGTAGCTGGAGTAGAACACCCAATAACTAAAAATTGATTATCTCTCGCCACTTGTGTTTTAGAACTCAAAGCCTCCGGTGTAATAATTTTGGATTGTCTCTCGCCGTTTGCGATGTCTAAACACAATCGGTTAAGTGATCCATGGTAAGTTTCACTCTGGGAGCCCAAGGTCGGATTATCTCCACCGATTGCGATTCCTAACCTACCTGTGTTTTGAGCATATCGTATAGTCAGATAAACCTGTTCTACTACTTCTACTAAAGCCGTAATGACTTTTTGTTGGAATACTTACGATAAATTATCGCGCCCTAACCTACCTGTGTTTTGAGTATATCGTATAGTCAGATAAACCTGTTCTACTACTTCTACTAAAGCCGTAATGACTTTTTGTCGGAATACTTACGATAAATTACCGCGCACTATCCAGTGCGACTTATTACCTTTACCGTGCACCAGTCAGTGCAATTAAGGATAAAAGTATAGTGTGACTGAACCGTACCGCACACTATACTTCAAGATTATAAAGGAAAAGTTTTGGGTTTAGTTAATTAATAACACAATGTCAAATTCTCAGGTTGTTACCAGTATTTTGTTCTGGTCCTAACTGAGAATTTAAAAAAATATAATTTTACTTACATCATCTTACAAACCATAAAACCAAATGAAATGTTCAGTTGTTACTGGTGTTTTTCACTGGTAGTGACTAAAAATTTACTTACTTAAATCTTACAAACTAATTTTGTATGACGAAATATTTATTAGATCAAACAAGATACATTTGTATAATTCCAGAGCGTAGGTGTTCATACTGGAAATCTGAAACAATACAAAAAATATTACAAAATTAAAATCTGCTACCCCTAAAGCACCAACTTTTATATTTTCTGTGCTTTAAAGAAATGTGTGTATATACGTTAATTAAAATTCAAGCGTAGTCACTCACCATTTTCATCTAAAGGATTTTAATTTATTAAATTCATGAAGATCTCATTGTCCCTGCTGCTTGTCGCTCCTGTAAAATAGAAATTGGTACACATTAGTTTAAAACTAAGAATACACAATTTAATTAACAAAAATCTTTACTCAGAATAAATCAAATTAAACTTGGAAATAACTAAACATTAAATCAGTGTGTAGTTAATATAAACAGCAATCGAAAAATAATCATTTTTATGTAATTTTTTAATATTATTTTCTTTACATAACATGTTCAAAATAATTAGGATCGTTTAAAAAACCGACTTCAAATGCTACTGTATTCAATTTGAGTAGCAAGTTTGCGGTTATTATCGCCATATCTCTGGAGATACTTGATAAATTTACAATGAGACCACTACAAAAGTATAATCTTTGAAATAAATATATAATTAAAAAAATCGGACCACAATTGACAGAGAAAAAAAAAATATTTTACAGTGAAACATAGAACATCCTCCTTTTTTTTAAAGTCGGTTAATAGGGCTTTTTGTCGTATGAAGACCTATTTTATTTTTTCGATTTCTAGTTATTGAGAAAATCTTTATTATATAATACGACAGAAACTTGGTTTTTAATTTTATTTTCGAATCAACCAAAAAACTTTACGTTGCAAAATATTATACAATAAAAGCTAGGTACTTACTTGTTATTTCCAAAAAGTTACAGAACTACACTCACCGACACCACAGCCGAAACCGTGCACTTATAGAATGAGGTTTTGTTCACACGCTCGATAGTAGGTACAAACGTATCAAGGTAAAATGGTTTGAATTACAATATGTACATCGTAAGCATTTCTTTTAAGGGTTCGCATACACGTTCGTTTTTAACTCTGCGATTGAACTGTTCTGTAGGTACAGATAAATTTTTATACCATTAAGTTTGCACTGTACAGTTAATTGAATGTTATTTTAACCGACACCTAACCGAGGAGTAGGTTCTGAATTCGTCGGAATCTTTTTTTTATGTATGCTTCTCGATTACTCAAAGATGGCTGTACCGATTTAGAATATTTTTTATATTTGTTTGAAAGGACATGCTTTCCAAGTAATTTCATTTAAATTTCATCGAGATCTCATGACATATCTCAAGAGATATGGAGACAAACACATCAAACTTGGCACATGACTAGCGCGACATTTGAAGTTGGTTCTTTTAGTTTATTAACGATTTTAAATTATAATTATTACCATTCAGTTAAACTATCATTCATATGTATAGTCACACTATTTAGTGAAAACGAGCAGTTTAAACTCAAGGTGTGTAGCGGCCTTAGGACAAATTACTTTTTAACCGACTTAACAAAACGAGGACTTAACAGATAGCGTTTGTACGAATTACTTTTTTGTTTATTATATCATAGCTCAATCATTTATGAACTGATTTGTTTTTTTTTTTTTTTTTTACTGACTTCACAAAAAGGAGGATGTACTCAATTCGTCTGTATAATTTAATTTTTTTGTCACTTCAGAACCTCATCATTTATTAACTGTGTGTGGATTTGGACAATGTTTTTTTTTTATTTTTTTACCGACTTCAAAAAAAGGAGGAGGTTTCTCATTTCTACCGATATTTTTTATGTTTGTTCGCGGATAACTTCGTCGTTTATGAACCGATTTTGATTATTCTTTTTTTGTTCGAAAGGAGATATTCCAAGTGTAGTACCATGATAATTTTATCGAGGTCTGATGAGTACCTCCAGAGATATTGAGATAAACATCTCAAAATTGGTACTGAAAATGAATAGCGCGGCATTGAAGTCGGTTCGTTTTTAGTTTTTAAACGATATTATTATTAATAGAATATGTTTACAGTGTAGTTCCATTTTAATTTTAACGAGATCCGATAAGAATCTCCAGAGATATGGAGATAGATACCTCAAACTTAGTACTGAAAATGACTTGCGCTGCATGTGAAGTCGGTTTTTTTGTTTTGCAAACGAACTTTAATTATGTAAGAAAGTAAATAGTAATACTTTCCCGTGTGGTGTATTGTACAGTTCAAATAATTAGATACCGTCTTATTATCTAAACACATAAAATATGATTGTAATATTTTATGCACTGACTTTTAATTTTTCTATCTTTTAATCTATCGTAGTCGGGTAATGGTGTGAGTTTTTATATTGTCATCCGAGTAGGCGCTATCTTTCTTTGATCCGATTTCAAAGGTGGTGCGACCATTAGCTTCAAATTTGCTTGTTTTGTTAAAGTACGGGTACTTAATATCTTTTGAATTGGAATATTATTTGCTGACACATAAAAAGTATTTGCTATAAAATCGCGTAAAATTAGAAAACTGACATATTCTTCGCTGGTTCATCATCCTCGAGAATCTCGCTGCCTGCCAGACCCTACGAACCGCCCGCCACCCTGCTCAGCCACCGCCTGCCACCCTGCTCAGCCGCCGCCTGCCACCCTGCTCAGCCGCCGCCTGCCAGACTCCGCCAGCCACCGCCAGCCCGCCTGCCGCCTGACATTGCGCAGCCACGACACTTCGAGAAAACATCTACAGAAATATGTGAGTGAGTATTGTCTTATTACGTGTTTTTTTAAAATCTTTGTTCCATCCATACTCAATTTTTTTTTTTTCTCAGGTCGGACTCTGAATACGAATCTGAAGCAATCGTGGCCACAGCACCGTCGGTGTTGTCGCAGCCTACCAAGAAGCCAAAAGCCTCAAAGCGCAAGATCACCCCCGTCGTTAACGCTGCTGCCCTTGCTAAGCGCGGTCATGCATCATATTCACCATCCTTCACACCACCCGATTTGCAAGAGCCGGAATTTTCGTGGTACGTATATATATATATATATATATATATATATATCTGATAGGTTATCGTTTTTATCGCTTGGTGGTAACTACTACTAGGTACCGATGCAGGGCCCCAACCGTACTATAATTAACGTATATACGATAATTTAGGCCTCCGTATTATGTACGCAAATACACGATAAATTCCATACACCACAAAGTTTGAGAATTACGCTCATATTCAATAAAAAATTGAGCATATACTATTGTTTATTGGTCACAGCGCCAGCTTATTTCTTCATTTCAAAACGTTGGTACGCTTATAAAATCTGTGTACTGTGGTCTGTCTTCTCAGCCCGTCTGCCTGTATGGAGTTAAATATACATTGATTCTGTTCTGTATACACAAACAAAGTGTAATAAAAATTATCGTTTTATATGATTTTTTAATGTATTTTAAGCCATTATACTGAGTGTACGATAATCTTGTTTCAAAAACGTTAAAATACGATAATTTCACGGCCCTGGTACGATAATTTCCTCGCTTCAGGTTGGGATCCCTGTACCGATGATGATAATAATTATTTAACAATAATGTATATTGTATGGAGTGAGCAACTTTAAATGATTATTTAACTCTGAATCTAATTATGATGATAAAAGTTCCTAAATATTATCATAACAGTATTTCATCATATTTTATTTTCTTTATTTTACAGGTCTAAAAAACGCAAGTCAGACATCTTTTCGATTCTGAAAGGGGAAGAAAGCGTTGCTGCATCTAACGCATCACAAAGCGCCGGAGGCAACGTATCGACTTCTTCTTTCACGACGAGGGTTTCCGGAGGGCAGAGCCGACGCACCGCAATAGTCTCCGAAGGCGACTTTTACGTTGAGGTGAAGCTTTACAACGTCGTCGACGTTCAAAATACGCCTCCTCAAGAACGCTATAAAAAAGCGTTGACGAGTGTAAAGCTGCGTCTCAACGAACAAACTAAGGAGTGGGAAATTTTACAAGAGTTTCTCATTACGGTGTTTAAATTATTTAAAGATTCTAAACCAACAAAATATAGTGATAAGATTAATTTTAAATAAACAAAACGTCTGCATAGGTTTATTATGGTTTTTATTTTATTAAATTAAGTTAGGTTCATAAAGGTAGATAGAATTATTATAGTATGTTTTGATATATGTAGTGTAGGTAGACTATATTAAACTTTCAAAGTAAAATTTTTAATTAATTTGAAATAAAAAAGAAAATTAAAAGCGTATAATATTATAATACTGACTTCAAAAAATAGGTAACTTTCTATGTAGGTAGGTACTTAAATTAATAATTATATCTAGTAGGTAAACAAGCAAGTAGCTTCTACAATGCCATTCTGTTCAGTTTGTAACACATCTATAAGCGGTAGGCGCTGGACAGGTCATTTGCGAAGTAATACACATAAACAAAACGTTTTAACTGTACCGCATATCGATGTGGAAGGCGTAGATATTGTAGCGACAGCATTTCAGAACCGAATAATATCTTACAGGATTGCTGCGCAATACGCAAATGAACATTCTATTGATGTATTTTTAGATTCAATACGAAACAAAGTCAAACTCATTTTAGATGAATGCATAAAAAAACATATTTGTGTCAAAGTCAACTTCGAAATATTCTCAAAGTTTTTACTTTTCAAAAATAATGAACAAGAAACTAAATCGTTTATGACAAAAAATATCCCTGTTTATGGAAATTATAATTTTGAGCATTTATATTTAAATGTAATCAATACAATACGCACAAAAATTGACCAATTCGAAGAGCAAGATTCGGGTTGGACTTTTCTTAATTGTATGCATATTGAGGTTAATGTTAATAAATATCAACCACTTCGTGGCTCCACGTATATTGAACTACCAATATTCATCAAGAAAAAGAAAGCATGTTTAAATATTCAAAACAACGATAAACACTGTTTTCTGTGGAGCGTGGTTGCAGCCCTCTATCCAACTAAAAACCATCCTGAAAGGGTTTCGTCATATGTACATTTTCGCAATGTACTAAACACTGAAAACATTTCGTTTCCCATGACTTTATCTGATGTTAAAATATTCGAAGAAAACAATCCAAACCTAAGTTTTATCATTTTTGGCTTAAAAAATAACAAGACTGTTGTAGGCCCGCTTTATAAATCAGAAAGCCATGAAAATAAAAAAACGATTCACCTTCTTTGGATAGAAAACAACACAACATCTCACTATTGTCTCATAAAGAATTTATCGAGACTGGTGAGAAGTCAAATAACGAAGCATAAAGGACAGATCTATTTTTGTGACACTTGTTTGTTGTTTTTTAAAACGGTTGAAGATGTAGAAAGTCATACCTGTAACGGAATTGTCACTGTCCTACCGGAAAAAGGGTCAGTAATTAAATTCAAGAATTTCGAACGCAAACAAGACATTCCTTTTGTAATTTATGCTGACTTTGAAACTATGCTAGAAGATGTAAGCAAAAGTGAATCAGATCCTCAAAGTTCTTATACGCGCACTACACAAAAGCATACACCTATCGCATTTGCTTACAATGTGATTAATTCTCTTGACCCTTCTTACAATAAATTCGTAATCTTTAGAGGTCCTCATTGTGTAGAAAAATTTGTTAGCTCTCTTTACAAAGATGTTCGGGATATCCATGCAGTGTTATCACAAAACGTTCCCATAATTTTTAATGCAAACGATGCAATTGATTTTAGGAATGCAGTTCGATGTCATATTTGTGAGAGTTTTCTATTCGGAGATAAGGTCAGAGACCATTGTCACCTTACTGGACAGTATCGGGGTGCAGCTCATAGCTTATGTAATTTACAGTACAAAGTTCCAAAGTTTGTGCCAATTTTTTTCCACAATTTAGCAGGGTATGATTGTCACTTGTTTATAAAAACACTTGGTGAAGCGCCTGGACCAATAAAAATAATTCCTAAAACGAAAGAAAATTATATCTCTTTCACAAAATTCATTCCAATATCAAGAGACGAGTTTGTTCAGTTAAGATTTGTAGATTCGTTTAAATTTTTAGGAACCAGTCTAGAAAAATTGGTTAAAACCATGAAAACTCATGAGTTTACTCATTTAAGGAATATTTACCCAAATGAAAATGAGTTTTCCCTTCTAACTCGTAAAGGCGTTTACCCTTACGAGTACATGAACGCATGGGAACGTTACAACGAGCCATTTCTGCCAAGCAAAGAAAGTTTTTATAGCTCTCTCAACAATGAGCACATATCAAATAAAGATTATGAGCACGCACAGTCAGTTTGGACCCAATTTGAAATTCGGAACCTAGGCGAATATACCGATTTGTATTTAAAAAGTGATGTGTTGTTGTTAACAGATATATTTGAAAACTTTAGAAAAACTTGCAAACATTACTACAACTTGGACCCTGCATTCTATGTTACAGCACCGAGTTTATCATTCGATGCTATGCTTTATAAAACAGGCATTGAGTTAGAACTAATAGATGACTTTGCTATAGTAGATATGTTACAGACAGGCATACGAGGAGGTGTGGTAATGGCAGCACATAGGCATGCCAAAGCAAACAACGAATTTATTTTCGACCATGATCCGTTGATGCCAGAATCATTCATAGTCTATATAGACTGCAATAATCTTTATGGATACAGCATGTGTCAAACATTGCCCTTGTCAAACTTTAGGTTTCTTGATCAATCAGAAGTTAATAAACTAGATGTAAATAATGTATCTGATGATGCAGAGTTCGGCTTCATTCTAGAAGTCGATCTCATTTATCCAAAAAAATTACATTGGGAACATAATGATTTACCGTTTTGCCCCGAAAAAGATATTCCACCGGGTGGAAAAAATGAAAAGTTAATTCCAAATCTTTATGACAAATTTAATTATGTTATACATTATGTACATTTAAAAACCTGTTTAAGACATGGTTTGATCTTGAGACGAGTACATCGTGCTATAACGTTTCGACAGAGTGCATATTTAAAACAATACATCGATCTTAATACAAATTTGCGTCAAAAAGCAACGTCAACTTTTGAGCAAGACTTTTTCAAATTGCTCAATAACAGTGTTTTTGGTAAAACGTTAGAAAACAACCGCAAGAAGGTCCATGTTGAGTTGATAAATCAATGGAATGATCAAAACAATAGAACTAAAAAAAGAAATAACGCAGAAAAATTAATCGCGAGTCCAAACTTTCACAGTGCTTCAGTTTTTACGGAAAGTTTGGTTGCGATTCAATTAAAGCCTAATCGTATAGTATTAGATAATATATATTATTTTTATTATGTTTATATTATGTAATTATATTTGTTATATTAAATAGATAGCCACTGTATATCGGATTTACAGTTTTGGAATTATCAAAATCACATATGTATGATTTTCACTATTCTATATTTAAACCATTTTACAGGGACCGCTTGACGATGTGTTATACTGATACAGACAGCTTTATTTATCACATCCAAACCAAAAATTTTTATCAAGATGTGAAAAATACGTTTTTGGAGTATTTTGATACCAGTAACTTTTCTGTTGATAATTATCACAAATTACCAATAATTAACAAAAAAGTACCAGGACTTTTCAAAGATGAAATGGGTGGAAAAATAATCACTGAATATGTAGGATTACGCTCTAAATTATATTGTATAAAAAATACTGACACTGAAATTAAAAAGGCTAAGGGAGTAAAATCATGTGTTGTTCGAGATCTTAGTATCTTAGATTATATAAACACATTGCTTACATCAAATACACTACGCAAGAAAAACATATTGTTTAAAAGTATAAAACATGAAATATTTACACGTTCTGTAAACAAAATTGCGCTTTCTAGTAGCGACGATAAACGATTTATTTCGCAAGATAAAAAATCAAGCAGAGCTTGGGGTCATATTTCAATTCTTGGGGTCTAATCTAATGAAAGTAGCTTAAGATTATCTGTAAGATGAAATAAATATGTAATATAATAATAATAATAATAATGTTATAATAATGTAAAGTGAACCTTAAGTAAGAATATAGTGAATAAACGAATTTCATTTAGAATACTTGTTGTTTTTATTTTATTTTAAGAGCCTTAACATCTAGCTTAAGTTAATAATGCAAAATCAATTTAATGTTTGTGAAAAATTTTGTGTAAGCTATTCCTGTAATCTACGTAGATACTTCAAATTCACTAACGCAGCATAAACTTTTAACACCGACGCAGGTGCACTGACATGTCACTACATGATTTTGCACATTCGACAAACATTGAATAAAATTCATCATGCCCTGCTCATTATAGCCTGTTCGAGCGTCGTAGTTAACACACATATTCACATACTTTCAAGTCGACTTAAGACGTAAGTTTTGAACTTTTATTCCTTTATTTCTATTTACTCGATATTATCCATAAAAATGACCCTAATAGTTTTCTATTTTGTTTCAGATTATGACAGACATTGTAATAAATAATAACAGTGAGACTCAAGATGGACTTTTTGGAATTAATACCCAAGACCTTCTTTTCCACTGTGCGCAGAATCCGTTAGAAGGCTTTGACGAAATTTTTCCAATCACTAATCAGAAGAAATCGTCTCCAAAACGTCCAAAACGGAAGACAAAGAAGACACCTGGTGAAACTAAAAATCTTCGCAATAGTATGCGGCGATCATCATTTGTTTTAAACCGTGAAGCATACAAAGGGAGACGTTTGATTCAGATCAAAATAATAGACATTAGTGGTGATAACAGTGACACTGAAAGTGATGTTGTAATATCGGCTCAATATATAGTAAAAGATTTTACGGACAGAATATTAGATCAAACCGAAAGAGTGATTAAAAATATATCTGAAAATATAATAAGTGATTCTGACTGATGAGACGCATAATTGAATAACATTATTTTTAAATAGATCAGTTAAATTAAATTAGAAGTGATTCTTAAGATGTTTAATCAAATCAGTAAGTAGTATCTCCCTGAATGCATTGTACTATTTAATTCATTAAATTTAAGATATGTTTTAATTTTCGATATTATATTAAAAACCTATTCAAATATCTGCTGTATTTTAATTCCTAAATACTCACCACTTTAATTCTTTAAAATATAATTTGGTAGAATAAAACAACAACCAGTTTAGGCAATAATTATTTTATTTTATTTAAAACATTAAATTAAATTCTTAGCTTACATTGAATAAATGTATATTATTATTATCATACCACTTTTTTAAGCACAATACATTTTTTAATGCACACATTTTCGTGTGTTGTACACAATTTAAATTTATATTAGGTTTTTCATAGTCGTGATATAATTTTAAAAAATTAGGACATCCTTTTTCTCCCACATCTATTATTTCACAGTTCTCACAAAGGCCTTTGATCCACATAACTTTCTCAGTTCCTTTTGTTAACACTTTTTTATTATTCAAATATGGTATTATAATTCTTTTGAATTCCCTGTAGTCAATGTGGCCTTCACTCCAGAAATATCCTCGATTTGCTTCTATCCACCGCACTTGTTTCTTTTCTTCGATCGATAAGTTTTTAAATGGATAGGGGGGCTTGACAAGAAAGGTTTGGGTATTTTCTTCGTTTAAAATAGACAATTCTTTTATAATAAAATTATTTTGTGTATCTTTGAATCCTTGTACATCCACGAATATATATTTTATTCTGCAAGGATTCATATTTTAAGATATTTTTTTTACTATATTACTCAACGGTCTGTACTCGATGATGGAATCGTTTAAAATAAGACAATATGCAGCTGTCTGATCAGGTATTTCTGAATGACATTCAAGTTCCACACGTACGCTAACTACAGGACCTGACTTAAGGTTTTCGCTTTGTCTAGAGCAATCGATTACAAACAGCGGTGCTTTTTCTTTGAATTCAGAAGTACTTAGCAGTGGTTCACTTCTGCGTCCATAATAAGATGTCTGAAACCTGACATATTGCTCATACAATAATGAATATTTATGATCATCAAGACTAATATTCAAGTTTTCATATGGAAAATAGTTAGAGTTAAGATATACTTTGACATCTCTTAAATAACAAGGGTCGAATTTTGATATATCGCGATCAGCTAAATTTTTTCTATTTGTTTGTAAGCCTATGATTACATATCTTGGCTTTTCAATCTGTGAGGACGTTTTAATTGACCAAGTATGCTTAGTTGTTTTAGGTAATAAGGGATACTCATATAAATCCCAATTTCTAAAAGCCAAATATAGAGAACGATCCTTTTCCAATAACTTTAGTAAATTAACTTTTTCTTTATCTGATACCTTGACGTGTGGAACGCGCCAAACTAACTTATTTATTATTATATCTTCAAGAACCTCACCAGATGGAACTTTCAAAGAATTCAAATTTGTATTACTGCGTAATAATATCAGTTCATGTTTACAATTCATAATTATTTTCTTATAATCTTCAGCAAAGCCCAAAATATTACTAAGAGGTATTGAGGCAGAAAAACTATTTCCATGGGTTGTTTTTGTTCCATTTATATCCCAACCCCAAGCTTTTGCTATCTTAGCTTCATTTTCATTAAATGATACTAAACTCTTCATTGTTGTAGTCATTCCAGCATTTTTGATTCTATCTATTTCAACTCCATTTAGTTCATAACGAATATCTTGAAAAAGAAACAGTAATGGATTGTTTGTGAATTCCACAGCAGTAACTTTTAGTTTTGTATCCTTCTTTATGATGTTTACTGTTCCTTCTAAATAAAGGGTACTTGCTGATGGTAGTATGTATAAATCCTGCTGATTGATAGGTATGCGGATTTCATCATTCCTGTTAAAACTTGTTACGTAAGGTTTATATGAATGATATTCGATACCGTCTATGGTGTTATCGTATGCTGGTGAACTTGTTATATCCAAAATGTTCATTTTAATAGACCAATTAATTTCAGGAACTTTTTATTTTCCCTGGTCAATTTAATTTTTTTCTTAGTTGTTCCTTTTCGGATTGTTCGATGAGTACTGATGTGTTTCATTATTGAATTACTACTTTTATTGAAGTCGATCATCTTTTCCTGATATGCAAATATAATTGAACTTCTTCACCGCGTAGATTTATTAAATTATTATTAATATCTAATAATCTAATATTAATAGTGCTGACGTCAATTTGATTGACAGGAAAATAAATTATATTCTTTGGCACTTCTATTATTCGGTATCCTGGAGGCACGTTAGGAGCAAATTCATAAAGAATATGGCTTGGTTTTCCATTAATATATGATCCGCTCACTATATCACATTCGACTCTTACCACTGTTGTCGATAAAATGTTAACTGGGAGTTGCGACTCGTGTATTATATTGGCTTTAAGAGTTTTATTACCAAATCCTAGTAAAGTTCCTGGAGAATTAGCTTTTTCAAAATGGATATCTTTAGAGCAGAAGATAAACGATTTCAACGTGTTATTATTGCAAAATAAATTAAAAGCGACTCCTTTTTTTACGTTTGACTTTAGATAATCAGAAATATCTTGCAGTTCATAAGTGCCTTCTGGTATGTCTACGACTTCGTTATTGTCATAATAATATTTATTGTTTCTGTTATCAATGTTAGGTATTGAATTGAATGTTGAGAAATATAACAGAGCACACTCGTATTCATCATCAAATTGTAAAGCTGGATAATAGGTAGTGGATAAAATAGAGGTGTTGCCTGTTATTGACAGCGTGAAAGACATTTTAGAAATGATGGTAATAAAAACACGTTTATAAATATATAGTCACAATACTTTATTAGAACATTTTATACAAATAGTATTAGCATAACATTTTTTCCAAAATTCACTTAGGAACTTTAAACATAAATGACCACAATTAGATGTATTAAAACGTTGATATCTACAATAATTGTATGTTATATTAAATTTTAAATATCTTAGTAACTCAATTGGTGGCTTTAAATCACCAAAGCTATCAAAATACTCACAATAGTTAAAATGTTTTACATAGGCTACCCAATGGGTTCCTTCATTCTCTGAGCTATCTAAATTAACAATCGCACACTCAATGTCCTTAGGCTTTGGCGGCAATTCATTTCTCATGAAAACACCTCTAAAGTAAGGTATGTGTTTAGTAGCATACTCTAATATGTCTATATCAGTGAGAGCACGCTTGGGTAACCTTTCTATTAGTTTTTTGAACTATTTACAAAAAGACCATTGCCTTTTTTATATGGTTTTATATATAAGCCTTTTCCTAAGGCGATACTTTCCATCGTTTTATTATGACGTTGGGCTTCTTCCAAATTCTTTTTAGCTGCTTTATGATCATTTACAGCTTTAGTAATACCTGCTGCACCTCCAACCAATGCACCTAGAGCAGACAGTCCTGCGAATATTGGTATAAGTGGTAAAATACCACCTGTTTTTGGTAACGGTATTACACGAGGCAGACACACTCCTTTTTTATTTTTTATCAGTTTTTTCGCAGCTGAATATGCAGCTTTAATAGCTCTAGAATTGCTTTTTGGTTTTAATTTTTTCAGTCGTTTATGTATTGTAGAGACGATCGATTTAAATGTTCTCACGCCAGCACCATGCTTCATTTTGGTTTTCATCACTTTGCTCACAAGCCACGAAGACAGTTTTTCTCCTCTTCCTGCATTTTTCGATTTCATCCGTTGCTTTGCCATATTTAATAATTCTAAATCAGCTCTGTGTCGATCTTCCAATTTATTTGAATTATCGTATGCTATATCGTGTCTCATGCAAGCATTATCAAGCTCATTAACTCCTTGATCACCTCTCAATAATCGTTTTCTTAATCTGGTACCAGGTCCACAGTAATTGTACCCAGGTAAATGCAATTCAAATGGTAAGTTATTTATGATGCTGTTAACGAGTCCACCACCGTGCATAGCTGAGTTATAAATGAGATAAAATATCTAAATTGACTTAATTTTATATACTTAGGTATGTAACTCTATAGAAAAGATAATCATACAATTGCTCGTTTTTCAATCCAACTGTTTTCAGTACTAGGTAGACCTAACCACTTTACGAATAATTTATTACCTTTTTTTCTTATAACCTTTTCAATTAGATACACATTAGGACACTTAGTTTTTTGAAGTTCTTGTTCATAAAAACTTCCTAAAATTGGTTGATAGTGTAGATCTTCTATGGAATAAGTGATAGGTTTAGAACCATGAACTTTTTTAATCAAAAACAATTCCGTAGACCAGTTTGGGGTGTATCCTTTTTCAAAGTTACCTTTATATTTACTTATACGAACATGGTCACCAACTTCTAATTTTCTGGTCTTTGACAGACAATTAATTTCCTGTGATTTGATTATATTTCTCAATACTTCACTTTGGTTTGATTGGTTAACATCGTTTGGTTTATATTTTATTGTTCGATGTATTGTGTTATTGTATGTTGCCATAACACTTTCTAAAAGCTTTCCAATCCATTTATAACTACCATTCAAACTAAATTTTTTATACAACTTGTTCTTGAGAGTTTTGATTAGTCTTTCTACTATAGAAGCCTTTTTTATGGAATATGTAGAGTAATGATTAATTTTATTTTTTAGCATAACTTTTTTAAATTCATCGTTATAAAATTCTGTGCCCATGTCAGTTTGTAAGTTAACTGGCTTTCGATAATTTTTAAATAATAGCGAACTAAATGCATTTGCTATTTCGGATTTAGTCTTCGTTTTAACAGGGATAGCCCAGGAAAATTTAGAAAAACAATCTATTACAACAAAAATATACCTATATCCATTATTACAACTTTTTATATTTTGAAAATCCATAAGATCAGCTTGCCATAAATCATCAATTCCTCTTAATATTACAGATCGTCGAACAAAGTTTTTACGAGCTGTTTTATGAATTTCATTTACTATTTGTAGCTTACTCATTTCTTTGATTTAATGATTTGGTCTAATTCAGCCTTTGTATAATAATCTGCTTTTAAATTCTCAATGCCTTTTTTAACATCTGCTTTTAAATCGTTGAATATTATATCGACTTCTTGCTTTTTTACAAACAATTGAGATTGGCTGTCTACGTATTCCTTGTTCACAGCATCGGTATTTTTCAATGGAATTGTAATCCCAGTCAACCTTGTATTTTGTAAATCGAACTCTCCGGTTTCAGTTCGCATCAAGACTTTATCAAAATTTTCTAAAAAGTCTGGTAAACGCAATCGTTTATGAATATGATGTCCAAACTTATCCATTATTGTGAACTGATGGGTGTTGTTGACAAAGATCAAATGATACTATTTTTAGAAATGTATGCTATTTATTAAGGTATAATGTTGCTTTCGCGCAGTTCTTCTATAATAGATATTATTTCATTATCTAACCCAGTGTTACCAGCATCTTTTGAAGCAATCAATAGTTTTAATCTTTCAACCAGTTCATTAGGATTGTCCCAGTAAACGTAGTCAACATTTTTCTTCCACTGTTTCAACAGAGGTAGTCCTTTTCCTTGATGAAGTAAATCAGGTTGACTACTGTCAGTGCTCGCTGAAACTTTACGCAACTTAAATAGCGGTTTTATTATATTCAAGTATTTTCGACCTCTGTTACTTCTGATTGGTTTATTTGGATCGAATTCTCTTCGGTGCACATTTGTTTCTAGTAACATTATTTTATAATGTCTCAAATCTTCATCAGTTATTGCAGATATATTAGGTACTTTTTTAAACAGAAGTTCCTTTATACCAGGAGTATATTTGTACTTGTTTGCACCAACTTGAATATAATCATCAAAAAGAGTTACACGCGAAGATCCCATCATGTGTTTACCTCGTTCATTTCTCACGCCAAACGGAACATCTTGTAAAGTTTTGGAAGACATGGACCACGAAGAAATTTCTTGATCACTTGAACCTGATTGCACTGATTTAAATGATTCCTCATTTTCTTCATTATCAGATTTTTCTGAATTCTCATAGCTTTCATCTGAATCATTAGAGTCTCTTGGACTAAATACGTCGAACTCGATGTTAGAATCTCTCTTAAGAGTTTTGTCCTTGTCTAATGGACTTGAAGTTTCAAATTGTACTCCTTTAGTTTGGGAACACGTTTTAGATTTTTCCACCATTTCATTAAGAGGACTTGTAATTGGTTTAAAAACAGATTCCAAAATACTATTGTTTTCCATTTCAATATCTCGCATCTTTTTAACCTTATTTTTAACAGCTGCCGCAGCCTTTACAATTTGTCTCTTTAGATTTTTTTCCATATCTTTAAATTGAATTTCAATTGATTGAACTATTGTCAGTGTTCTCACGAAAGTGATAACATGTGTTTTTACTTCAGCTATTTATAGTAGGCTAGCAATAGAGTGTAATCAGAAATACAATCGTGTTATATTGGCGAATACTCGCCTACAAATTGGACACTTATTACCAATGGAAAAAGCACACTTTGCACAAGCCGCAGCATGACCACAAGGTAAAAAACAAGTGTTAAGCTCTTCTTCTAAACAAATTTTACAGATTATTGAAGATGATGTATTTACTATCAAAGGTAGATCATCCAGTGGAGTCTGTTGGCAATTTTTTTTAATTTCTTCGTATACATAATTTTTCATGCTCTTAACGTAGTCTTTTCCTTTCATTACTAAAACATACGGACATGACTGGAACCAGCGCGCATGCTCTACCCATGGTTGATCTTCAGAGTTCCAGTCTTTAAGCCTTCCATCGCAGTAAAAACAAATAACTCTGTCGTCACAGCCTGCATAAAAAAATCCTGCTTCAGCCATTTCTTGTGGTTTTTGTGTTAATCCTCGAGGCCAGGTATCGAAACTTCTTAAACGTTTGTATACAGTGGAGTATATACGGTTCACAGGATTATTAAACATGATTTCTATATTTAATTATTAAGTTTACTGCTATTAGCTGTTTACTTTTCAACACCTCGACAAGCATTGACATATTTACGACATACATACTAATGAAACACAACAAACGTATCGAATTTCTTTCGGTAACATCCTTTGTTTTTTTCACAATCCTTGTTAATCACTACATAACTGTAGGGTTCTTTCCATATATTTGCACACATTTCTCTAAATTCCTGCCACGTCATATCTGTATTGACGTGTTCATCATAAATATGTCTCATATTTATATCATCTTGCTTAAAGAGAACAATTAAATTTGCATTATCTCTCACTAACTGTTTTGGTATTTTGCTATAAGTCTGATTTAGATAAAAACAGTCTATATATTTATGTCTTCCCATTGCAAAATAGTCGCGCATATTATTTTGATTCTCACACGCTACGTCATCGAATATAATTATTGAGTTACATTTTGCTGCCTCTGGAGTAAGAACTTCTTCATTTTCATGATACTTAGAAAAAGTAACACCAGGAACCATTCGTAATACCTGTTCCAAATACATGTATCTCGGTTGATAAAGAGTTTTTGAATAAACATAAACATTTTTAAATTGCAAACCATTTTCATGTAAGATGAGTCCGATAGCCAAATTAGTTTTTCCACAGTTCGACGGGCCACATATTATACATCGTATTGTATTTGGTAAAAGCTTTCCATGACGAAAACTGCGTTTTTCAGAATTAATATTTATATTTTCGAATTTTAATGATATTGGCTGCTTAACGAACTTCATTGCAAGAGCGCTTTTCGCAGAATGATAAGTAATGTTTAGTAACCACATTAATAAACATTATAATTTTCACCGGAGGCTTTGAGAGTTCTAAAACATGTTGATCAAAATTATTACACCGGAAGCTTTGAGAGTTCTAAAACACAAGTGGCGAGAGATAATCAATTTTTAGTTATTGGGTGTTCTACTCCAGCCACATCTGTTGATTAAACGATATACCCAACTGCAACAAGTGAGCGCAGCAAGCGGAGCGAACGCAGTTGGGTATATCGTTTAATCAACAGATGTGGCTGGAGTAGAACACCCAATAACCACCTACTGACGCTCGCCTTATGGTAAGCGATGAAGTCTACCTACTGCAGATAAAGCGGCATGCAAAATTCTGGATAGTCAAATTTTTGCATGTCAAAGTAATTTAATGATCTTTTAAACAAGTTGAGTGTCTGGTGCTTGTTAAAATAGAAATCGAGGACAGTTACCCTTAACGGGCCTAGGCTGGATGCAAATCAGATCAGTAACCGCAAGTGCTAAGCTAATAAATGCTGAGAGAGAAATTACCAGAATCTGCTCCAAAGAAAGAACAAACCGATTAAGATTCGAAAGTATTTACGTCAAACTTTTAAGGAAGAACAAGGAGATGCTGTAGCGTGTACGAGAAGTTTATAAAATCTCAAAAGTTGCTTAAAAACATAAATATTTCAAAAACATAGTTTTTTACCGAACTACTTCAACACTCAAAGACATGACATGAACATGCAAAACCAATATAAATATTATCCTTTCAGCGATATGATTATGCAATATGAAATTCCAATTTCAGGTATTCTCAATACACAATGGAAACTCTCCGTGTCGGCTGGGAACAGCTGCTCACGTCCATCAACCGCACCATCAACGAGGTCGAGAACCAGATCCTCACGCGCGACTCCAAGGGCATCACCCAGGAACAGCTCACAGAGTTCCGCTCATCATTCAACCACTTCGACAAGAACCGCACCGGTAAGGATTTCAAGCCTTTAAAGGTCAAATTTAAGATTTGAAGTCATTTGCTTATCTTATGAGCATATCAGCGAAGTCAAAACAAGGTTTTATATAATACTAGCAGCCCGCCCCGGCTTCGCACGGGTAGAACATATATGCCTACAAAATTTGCATCAGTTTGTTGCATCGAATATAAATTATAAACATATTTAACAACCATCGTCATATTTCATCCAATTTACACAAAACCTTAACGAATTATGCACCTAAACCTTCCTCATAAACACTCTGGCTATTGGTGAAAACCGCATGATAATCCGTTCAATAGCTATTGAGATTATTGCGAACAGACAGACAGACAAACGCAGTGATGAACTTTGTTTTATAATACTTACGTATTGATATTGGACGGCCCTTTGGCGTAAAGGATAGTTACCCTGATTCTGACCCGACGGTCGTTGGTTCTAATCCTAGCTATATACCTACCAATGAAAGTTTTATGTGCATTCATGAATCATGAGTTTTCGTACAGTGGTAGTGGAATCATTAAATCTACCAAAAAGTAGCTTACCACCAAGGAGTACATCTGCCGCCGTAACCTTACGGCGTTCCCCGACGCAAAATGTAGGGGTAATATACGTTTAACGTGTGTATCTGTGTGTCTGTCTGTAGCATCTTAGCACCTAACCGGATGAACCGATTTTGTTTTTATTATTGATAGTTTTTTTTTTGTTTGATAGATGTCTTCATCGAGAGTTTTCTTAGCTTTGATTCATGAAAATTCAATCGTTATAAAATGATGAGCTTTTTTCTAGTTAATTGCGCTATGAAATCAACTTTCATAGGTCTGATCAATTCAAAAATCTTCTTCTTCAACGATATTGTAAGAACATGGAAGCCTCCTGGACTCTACAGAATACTCAAATCCTCACCAACTTACAGCTCAGATTTTAAATGTCGTGTTTAGAGTCATTGGAAAAAGCTATTATACATAGATCAGTCGGGGTGGTTTAAAATATTATATTATATTATTATATATATAGATGAATATTCTTTTAAACAATAGATCATATTATTATACTGTATTGACTTTAAATTGATTGTGATCGGTTGGGATCTACAGCATAGCTAAGCTTATAATAATATTTTCGAAGTAACTATGACCTAATCTGTGGTTTCACTGCAAATATTTTATTAATTTTGCAATGCGTGTTTGTGAAATTCGTGATATCTTCTAGAGTTTTCATTTGAATTATATACTTTAAAGGACAATTTTCATCTATAATATGTGGCCAAGCTAATTAACGTAATTATTTGGATAAGGATTAATACTATATACTTGAAAATAGCCTTGGAAGTTATGTAACATTTTTTAACAAAAAATTAAAGATTAAAATGGTTACTGTGAGTCAACCTTAAGAGATAGACACATGCTGTCGCGGACTTTTTTGTAGGTCTTATTAAGTTGTACAACTCTTGCATAGAAAATATTCTTTTATCTATTTTCAATTAAGCAGCGTTCGCAAGAAACGTGTTTTTTCGACCGTTTATTTGCCGACTTAGGTTGCAAATTAGGTCTCCACGAATGTACCTTTGATTTAAACGGGATAATATATAGCCTATTTTCATTCCGAAAGTCCATTCTATGTATTAGTGAAAGAATTTTTTAAATCGGTTCAGTAGTTTTTGAGCCAAATCATTACAAACATACAAAAATACAAATGTTCTCTCTTTATAATATTAGTATAGATAATAAGGATATCAAATCTTAATGGCCTAAATCCAAGCAAGAGTTCCTCGCGTCATTCAACCACTTTGACAATCATAGCACCAGCAAGGATTTTAAGACGTTAACTGAAATTTGAAACCTAGTTAGTGTTCTCATTTTGTCAACGCTTTTAACTCTCCAAGGTATATAGTTTAACACTTACATCAACTTGGAGTATGTCATCAGAAATCAACTTGGAGAATATCATAATTCCTTGAACAGTATAAATATAACCAAACATGTATTTCCTTTCCAGGCCGCTTAGCACCAGAAGAGCTCAAGTCGTGCCTGGTATCTCTCGGTTACAGCATCGGAAAGGACAGGCAAGGAGAGCTGGACTTCCAGCGCATCCTCGCCGTCGTCGACCCCAACAACTCAGGTAAATTGAACTGCCGTAGTAGTCTTCCGGTTTCCTATATTACGATTACCTTCAATTTTTAGAAGTACTTGATCATGGTGACACCTGATTGATAGTTTGATAGAAAATAATCTAAGGATAAGCCGTACAATACGCCTTAGCGTTTTTCATTTTCAACCGACTTCCAAAAAGAAGGAGGTTCTCAATTCGTCTGTATGTTTTTTTTCTTTTGTGTATGTTACGTGTATGTACTCCGTCAATTGTGAACCGATTCGAATTATTCTTTTTGTAATCGGTAGGGTACGTTTCCGAGGTGGTCCCATTGTAATTTCATCGAGATCTGGTAAGTATCTCCAGAGATATGACGATAAACGTCTCAAACTTGAAACTCAAAACTGAAATTGACTCGCGGGGTATTGAAGTCGGTTGTTTTAGTTTTTAGACTATCTAATTATAATAAGTTTTGTTTGATCACGCGTATTGATTGTCAAAAGTTGAGCTGTATCTTGATCATATCAACCAAGACTTGACGTTAATATTGAGCAGCAAAAGCCTGGAGCAAATTTACTAACTTGTCCAGAAGTTTAAAATACACTTTCGTTTCAGGCTTCGTTTCATTCGATGCCTTCTTGGACTTCATGACAAGGGAATCTACAGACACGGACACCGCAGAACAGGTCATCGATAGCTTTAGGATCTTAGCTGGTGACAAGGTAAGCACGCAGAACATACCAAGAACGAGCAATTCTTATGATTTTTGCTGTAAATTAAACTACGTCTGTACATATAGTGATAACAGATAGTGATGGCATGTAAAACTATTTGTAGCCAAAAATTGCGTGCTACTGCACAATGTCGGTTACAATGAGAAATTTAAACTGCGCACGATTAAAATCTTGAATATCGAACACGCCTAGTCATTTAACTGCCGCCTTTTGTAAAAAGCAATAAATAATCATTTTGTGAGGATCCAACTCATGGGTAAAAGTCAAGAATTGTACTGAAACAGGCGGACAATAATGGCTTCCTACTTCAAATAACTCAGGCGATAGCTCAAATATATCAATCGCAACCGAATATTTTAAATCACCTAAAATTAGAAGAGAAAGTGTAGTGCCTGTATTGTCAGGAATAAAAAAAATAGTATGAACGATACGTTTGTCCCCAGCCTTACATAACAGCTGATGAGCTGAGACGCGAGCTGCCGCCCGACCAGGCGGAGTACTGCGTGGCGCGCATGCCCCCGTACCGCGGGGCTGGCGCGCCGCCCGGGTCCCTCGACTACATGGCCTTCTCCACCGCGCTTTACGGCGAGACCGACCTCTAAGGTAACTACCAACCTCTTTTAACCAACCTTTTAACAACCATATTAGGTACAGGCCAGACAGAAGAGAAGTAAGACGTAGGAGAACGATGCGTCGCAGCCCCGATCCGTTTTGCTTTATAGGACGCCACGTTCGAACCCTGTCCTTGCATTAAGCAATCACCATCGTTAATAACACCTTCAACAGGTAGGTAGGTGGTAGGAGCATTATATCGATGTTCCGCCTAACTTGCTACCGAAAAGTAGCTTATCAAGGAGAAAATCTGTCGAAAAAAAGCTGTCTAGCATATTCACCATCCTCAACCACATCATCGCTTACCACTAGGCGAGATAGTTGTCAAACGCTATTACGCTAGCGTACCAAAAACAAAAAACCAGTTAGCTAAAGCAATATTAGATATACCGAACTGACGAAAACTAGTTTGAATTGGTTTTTATTTCACAGAAAATCAGCTCATCAGTTACTTTGAGTGCTTCTGTGTTTTTTATTATATTTTGCCAAGTTTTTTAGTATATAAAAAGCGATGATAACTTTATCACTCTTTTTTTCTAATAACAACCAATGTCATCTCGAGACTAAACTATTTTACATTTATTTATCATACCAGTGAGCCAAAAAACAAATCAAGCCCACAATTATTCCACTATGTCACCTCATAAATATTGTTTGGAGACCAAAAAGTATACTTATATAATATTTGGCATCACTCCAGTGGTCATCTTGGCCTCCTGCCTAACTGCCACTATTTCTTAAAGCTAATAATAGACGTAATAATTAGTAAGTCTAAACGAGTTTTTACTCAGATACAGGTCGCGTGTGATGAATCATAGGAGATGTCATCTTCCAGTCACCAGTGAAGGATTGCTCCGGAGAGAAGAAACAAGCGCCCGGATCCTGCTGATACTAACACGGCCTGAGACACTAAGCAGCATTGGCGCAACACAAAGATTATTTCCCTTGCATTGATCTCGCCCTAAACTTAGATCAATGTAAAGTTAACAATTTTTGTGATAGTATTAGTACTATAAAACAGTTAAATATTTATGTGCAATGTTCAAACCAAATAAATATGCCAACTTTTACAATCAAATTCTTCTCCTTGTAAAACCGTTCGGCTCAAACAGGAAAGATCATACAATCGATTATTATATTAGGCATTAGGTATTTTTAACTTTTTTATAAAATTCTCAGGGAAGTCACAAAAATATTATTTGTAAGATAAATGGTGCTAATGTTAGGCTTCACTAATGTCTGACACCAAATTAAGGACTCATTCACACAAGTGAATGTTTTTGTTATTTTTTTATTTATAAGCATATTTATACAAGTTCAATTTAAATTACTGCCATTAGTTACGATATTACTTCAATGGTAAAAGGTACCTAAACATGTTTTAAGTTGACTAAATTATAGATGTTGCAGGGAAGTGTCCCATAAATTATTTATATTCATAGATTGCCATAGCTTGCCTGCATCTATTTATTTATCATTTTTATACTATCGTTTGTACGAGTATTTTGGATTGAGTACTCAAAATAAATGATCTGCCATATTTTTGTCTTTTAATATTGACTGCACTGTTAATCAGTGACCAACTGGAGTAGCGGTACGTAGTTTAAGGAATGGATATGTGCCCAAAAAGTATAATATACTAACTCGAATGTACAGCTAATTTAATAAAGAGCTCTTAATTTAAAACAAAATGCTTTTATTTTATAAATACCCTATAACTACAATGGATTTAAATAACATTTAAAATAAACTATTGCCCTAAGCAAACAATGAACTAACTTCATTGAATATATTAACAAATATCTAAATGTAATAGAGCACCAACAATGGATCTATTGCAGTGAAGAAGGAAATGAAAACATAACAGAAGTCATAAGGACGAACAAAATAATATTCATTGTGATATGCAAGTTTTATCAAATAATCAGATGCCGATATAATATCAATAAGAATAACAGAGAAATCAATTAATTATTAAAATAAACTAACCGAGCAATAAAAAGGACATCCTTATTTTTCTTGCTGTTCTTTTTTCTTTGTTTCTTCTGCTGTTAAAAGCGCACTTTTAATTCCAACCTTTTTGAGCTCTTCAACTAATTCTCCAGACTGGTGCATTTGTAACATGATGTCACAGCCTCCGACAAACTCTCCATTGATGAACACTTGTGGTATTGTTGGCCAGTTAGAGAAATCTTTAATACCTGAGAAATATAAAAAGATAATTGTTTCAACAGTATTCCGCAAGTGAGGCCCAGTCAAGGGCCTATTAGCACAGTGTGAGAATGGTCGGCTTTGACGCCAGGTGGATTCAAATCCATGCCATGCACCAATGGGTTTTTCTATCGAAAAATGTATGTCCACATTTCACAGTAGCTTGGCCCTCCAGTGAAGAAAAAACCATTGTTAAGAAACCCCTGGTAAGGTAGTACGGCACTGTCTAGGCACTGTCTAGTGTCCATGTGGGCAGCTCACACCCTCAAGTAAGAAAATCTGCCACCAAACATTTGTTCCAGCAGCTGTCCTTGAGAGCCAGTTCGCATTCTAGAGCTAGCGTGCTTACCATCCTTGACCGCATCATCACTTAGCTACTATCAGTTTGTTACAGATTTTTTATTGCACACAGACAAGCACTTAACCACTATCTCACATAATGTAAAATAATTATGACTGGTCTTAAATTAAAGTTTGTCTGGATTTTACAGACAGCACTAAGAAGTGCTGGACAACCAATATTTGTTCAATCCACATAGTGCAACTAATGTGATTCGTAGTACACGTGAAAAATAAGATCATGTCTATTACAATGGACCCGGCCCCGTCTTATCTGAGGCCCGCTGCAATATGACACGAATAAGCCATAAGGTGTTTTGCACCACTACTAACTTTGTTCAACATGCGTTGATACACACAATATGCATTACCTCAGTTTGTTTTCTGGACTAAAGGGGAAATTTGTCAGTACTCTATAGACTGACTGATGATTCCTTTTTTAATCGGTAGAGTACATTTCCGAGGTGGTCCCATTGTAATTTCATCGAGATTCGTTATCAAATCTCAATGAAATTCACAACATGTATCATCTTATCTGAGAGATATGTCTCAAACTTGCTACTAAAATTGACTTGCGGGCATAGAAGTCTGTTTTTTTAGTTTTTAAACTTATCTTAATTACTATTATGAACAAATTAGGATTTAAACTATTGCTACAATGAAGGTTAGTAATATATCAATTTCTGAGATTATAGGTTAAAGTAGCCAGTTATCACAAACTAAATATACAATGTTACAATCATTAAGTAATTACTGCTATTATAAATGTACCTAAATTATACTATGTACATAATTAGATACATTGGTTAATAAATTAACTTATTTATTAAGTAGATTTCTATAAGTCCCTATCAACATCAATACTGTGCATACAAAAGTGAGTTGGTATATTTGTTTGTTCACTGTCATAGTCTTGGACCATTCAGATCACATTTTGTATGGGAACAGCTAGTATAGAAAATAGGACATACTATATTTTAACACAGGCAACGCTATGAGGTGCGGCTATACAAAGTCTATAATTAAGAGACCATAGAATCTAAATACTGTAAATTTACCTTTAACTATAAAAATAAAATTATTCAAGCTCACTTTTGTATCAAAACTGTGTACTAATGACCACTAAAGCAGTTGACAAGCAAAAACTACATTAATTAGCAGTAATCACAAATTCTAATTTGAGGTGGGGGCGATACGTCCTGCACTGACATCCCACTTGGGGTGTATTGTGCATTCCCCCTGACAGCGACTAACCAAGCAAACCCAGCTCGACTAACCAAGCCAACCCAGCTCTACTAACCAAGCCAACCCAGCTCTATGTTCTTTATTCACTATGTTTTTGCTTCATTTTTGTTGCTGTCATAAGTGGAAGTGTGCCATTTAGTTGTGCCAGTGACTCAAAGCTTTATGTTTTTCTTGGCTTGTAGACAGGCTTGCAGTAATTATGCTGTGAGTATGAATCGCACCATACACTCCAAGCAAGATGTCAGTGCAGATCCTTTCAAACCCATCAAAAATACATAAGCTTTTAATTGGCAGACTCAACAATGATAGTATCTATAATAGGAGTTAGTTTAACTCTAGGTTATATAAATCATAAAATGTTTAAACGTGAGACTAGAACAGAAATACAGGCTATGTAAAAAAAACTAACCTTGTCTCAGATTTTCGTCAGACAATACATCATGACTATCGTAAGGAACGGCATGCATTCGCATTATTTGGACGACAGCGTTACTGAATCCACATCTCGGGGCATCGGGGACGCCTTTCATGAATACCACAACTTTATTATTCTTTACGATGCTATCAATTTTCTCTTTCATTGGAACTGCTTCGGCAAACGAACGGCATGCCAATTTAAAGGTATTGTTGTAAATTGGTAAGACACTCTTCCTTAATATATTCATTTTGGTGATAAGAATTTGTTCGAATAAATCGATATATTTACTTTCGTTCCAATAAATATTCTGGCTCTGGGGTTTCTATGTTCTGTTTTATTCAAAGAGAATATAATACTACGGGTTTTATTGGTTTGACTCTTTTCTGCTATTTTTCTCTTGACTTGATTTTTCAATTTAACCAAAATCCAAAATTTTCAATTTAAGCTGTCAGTCAGTAGTGTCAGTCATTTGTCAAGTGTCTTGTCACTTGTCACCCCCAGGTATCAACGTCAACTACACGTAAACATCAAACTGCGTTTCTTTTAGTTTTACGGCTGCACAAGTTAAAAGTATTTCGCCAGGTTCAAGTATTCAAAGTCACAGTCACATTTCAAGTCAAATTGAAGTCTTAGGGCCTCTTTCACAATCTTGAAGAAAAGTTTTAATTATTTACCTCCTGAGTAACTTTTTTTTTTATGGTTAAAGGTAACAGGACAAGCGCGACGCTCGCCCGATAATAAGTGATGACGTCTATCTATGACAGATACAGCGGCATCTAAAATTCTGGCAGTACAGAATTTTGCATCTCACTGCACTCCGCCTGTTACCTTGAGACATAAAAATGTTGAGTCTCACATGCCCTGTAATTTCACCTTGCCATTTCAACCGAAAAAAAATCCTATTTCACAGCTGAAAATTAATTGGCAAAGTGATGGTACGTACGAACGTTAAGAGAGAGCGAAAAGAAGAAGATTGACGCTCTAGAAATGTGGTGCTGGAGGAGAATGCTTCGGGTATCTTGGACAGAATTCAGAACGATGAAGAAGAAGAATAATTTTAAGGCAGTTTTTAGGGTTCCGTAGCCGAATGGCAAAAAACGGAATCCTTATAGATTCGCCGTGTCTGTCTGTCTGTCTGTCTGTCCATCCGTATGTCACAGCCATTTTATTCCGTAACTATTAGGACTACAGAATTGAAACTTAGTAGGTGGATGTATCACTAACGCCTTGGAGGATATGTTTAAGACGCTGGACTGGAAAGATCGTGGCATTAACATCATCGGCAGGTACATCTCTCACTTACGATTCGCAGATGACATCGTCATTGTGGCAGAGACGCTGCAGGACCTACAAAGGATGTTAAATGGCCTAGCTGATTCTTCTCGTCGCATCGGTCTCCGGATGAATTTGGATAAAACCAAAGTCATGTACAACGAGCACGTTGTTCCGGAACCGATTGCCGTAGATGAAATCCCACTCGAAGTTGTCACTAAGTATGTTTACCTAGACGCTCCAACTAGGCAAACATAACTTCGAAAAGGAAATCCAGAGAAGAATTCAGCTGGGCTGGGCAGCATTCGGAAAACTCCGTCGAGTCTTCTCGTCGCCTATAGCACAGTGTCTAAAGACAAAAGTCTTTAACCAGTGCGTCCTACCTGTGATGACATACGGAGCCGAGACGTGGACACTCACAGTCCGACTGGTCCACCAGTTTAAAGTCGCTCAGCGAGCTATGGAGAGAGCTATGCTCGGTATTTCTCTGCGGGATCGAATCCGGAACGAAGTAATTCGCCAGAGAACTAAAGTTATCGACATAGCTCAACGGATTAGCAAGCTGAAGTGGCAGTGGGCTGGTCATATCTGCCGCAGGACTGATAACCGTTGGGGTAGACTTGTCCTAGAGTGGAGACCGCGAATCGGCAAACGTAGCGTAGGACGTCCAGTGACCAGGTGGAGCGACGACATACGCAAAGCGGTGGGCAGTGACTGGAAGAGAGGAGCCGAAGATCGGGCTTGGTGGCACATCTTGGGAGAGGCCTACGTCCAGCAGTGGACTGATACAGGCTGATGATGAGGTGGATGGATTCTGTGAACCGCTTTCCGATTTTAATACAAAAATAACAAATATAAAAGTGTAAGGGGGGCATCCCATTAATGGAACTGAAACAAAAAAGAATTTTTTGTTTAAATCTACACGTTTGGGGTGTCAAAAATAACATTGAGGTTCCTAAAATCATTTTTTCTCAAAGTCAATCATTTGAAAGATAGTTGCGTCTAAAGTGCTAAAATGTATGTCCCCCCCCCCTCTAACTTTTAATGTAAGGGAGTGAAAAGTCTAGAAAAAAAATATATTCTGTAGATCTCAATAAAATCTTTCAACGAAAATTGGTTTGAACGAGATACAATCAGCAGTTTTAGAGATATGGCGACCTAAAGATAACTTCGTTTTTGATACAAACACTATGAAAAACTAAGTTATTTTTGTAGTTGCGAAAAATACTACTGTGTTACGGAACCCTACGAGTGCGAGTCCGACTAGCACTTGGCCAGTTTATTATTATATTAAATTGCGAATCTGCCCGACACTGGCAAAAAAATTGCCAAAACACCAACCACTCCGACAAATGCATAAAATGTACCATCATATTATTGAATTATGGCATATAATAAAATAACGCATAATAAAATCGGCCAAGTCGAGTTGGATTCGCCCACCGAAACTTCCGTACCAACGTTGGTTGGTACCAATTAAGCTAGACCTCTAAATTGTAAGAGCGCTCATATAACTTAGAGGCCTATCTTGATTGGAGTGAACTATGTATGTATGGAGAAACCCTTTCATTTTCAACTTTTTTTAATATTTTTTAATTTTTCCTTTAGTTGTGCTATTTTTGCTTCATGCTTTATTTGTATTATTTGTGCTGAGAACTGTCTTCTTGCCAAATTTCATGATTCTAGGTCAACGGGAAGTACCCTATAGGTTTTCGACCCAAAACCTATAGGGTACTTCCGGTTTACCTAGAATTATCGAATTTTGGTCATAAGCAAGGTCTTAGAGAACAAGTAAAGGAAAAAATCCGAAAAATAAATAAAATTGAAAATTAAAGTTAATTTTGGTACCTACCAGTTTTCGCGAAAATCTAAATTTGCCCATATCTTTTTATCGTGTTCACTCAGGACCTTGATTTTTACACACTTAATCCCTATTAGGTGTGTAAAAATCAAGGTCAATTCTGGTATAAAATCAAAATGTATACCTGATACTGAGATCTATAGTCCCTACTATAGATCTCAGTATATGGTATAAATTTCAACTTGCTAGGGTCACCCGCTCCTGAGAAAATCGGTGGTGACACACGGACAGACAGACAGACGGACAAGACAGTGATCTTATAAGGGTTCCTTTTTTTACCTTTTGAGGTACGGAACCCTAAAAATTAAGTTTACCTTTTCATTCAAACTTTTTCAAAGGCCCTAAGCTTGTACTATTCATTATTCTGTGCCTAAGCTAAGAAAATCTGCCCCCGGAAGATATTTGATTGATTGATTTATACTACATATAAAGATATTTGAGTGATATTTATACTACATATAGGTACTAATACAAATATTTGTTTTCTGAATGTTTGAGATCGGTAACTCAATTGGTTTTTTTTCCAAAGCAGAATATGTAAAAAACTGAAAAAAAAAATGTTGTTTCAAGATTGCAGCAATTAATACAAATTTTTATACATCTTTAAGACTTATAATAGCTATTATAAAAAAATTAAGAGCTTTATAGCATTATAGGATCATAGAAAAATAAAAAATATTAATGTTGAATTTAATTTTTTACCATGATACAATTTTGGCACAATAACAAATAAAAGTGTTCGTACCTTTAATACGTCCCTATAATAATATAATTTTTTTTTTTTTAAGTTACGCCGTTGTGAACAAAAAAAAACACTTTTTGGCCCCAATCATGAATTTACACATATGTAATACATTACATGCTCGCTTTTAATTGCTTTTTCTGCTATTTTTATACATACGAGTATATACGAGTACATCACATATACATCATTTATTAAAAATAATATTAATTTACAACAATACCTTCTATTGTAAAAGTAAATAAATAAAACATTCAAACATCAATTATCAATTTTATTATTCAATCTTAGTTAGCTATGTTTCAAGGAACAAAACTTTAATTTGACACTTTATTAGGGTTCCGTAGCCGAATGGCAAAACACGGAACTCTTATAGATTTGTCATGTCTGTCTGTCTATCCTTCCGTATATCACAGCCACTTTATTCCCAAATATAAATATATATAACTAGCAGCCCGCCCCGGCTTCGCACGGGTAGAACATATATGCCTACAAAATTTGCATTAGTTTGTTGCATCGAATATAAAATATGAACATATTTAACAATCATCGTCATATTTCATCCAATTTATACAAAACCTTAACGAATTATGCACCTAAACCTTCCTCATAAACACTCTGGCTATTGGTGAAAACCGCATGATAATCCGTTCAGTAGCTATTGAGATTATTGCGAACAGACAGACAGACGCAGTGATGGACTTTAATTTATAATACTTACTTACGTAGTGATATTGGACGGCCCTTTGGCGTAAAGGATAGTTACCCTGATTCTGACCCGACGGTCTACCAAAAAGTAGCTTACCAAGGAGTACATCTGCCGCCGTAGCCTTACGCGTTCCCCGACGCAAAATGTAGGGGTAATATACGTTTAACGTGTGTATCTGTGTGTCTGTCTGTAGCATCTTAGCACCTAACCGGATGAACCGATTTTGTTTTTATTATTGATAGTTTTTTTTTGTTTGATAGATGTCTTCATCGAGAGTTTTCTTAGCATTGATTCAGGAAAATTCGTTCAATCGTTATAAAACTATGAGCTTTTTTCTAGCTAATTGCGCTATGAAATCAACTTTCATAGGCCTGATCAAGTCGAAAATCTTCTTCTTCAACGATATTGTAAGAACATGGAAGCATTGACCTGATGCTATGACATCTCCTGGACTCTACAGAATACTCAAATCCTCACCAACTTACAGCTCAGATGTTAAATGTCGTGTTTAGAGTCATTGGAATGCTTTTAATGAAAAGATTATACATACGAGTAGATCAGTCGGGGTGGTTCAAAATATTATATTATTATATATATAGATAAATATTATTTTATACAATAGATCATATTATTATACTATATTGACTTCAAATTGATTGTGATCGGTGGGGATCTACAGCAAAGCTAAGCTTATAATAATATTTTCGTAGTAACTATGACCTAATCTGTGGTTTCACAGCAAATATTTTATTAATTTTGCGATGCATGTATGTGAAATTCGTGATATCTTCTAGAGTTTTCATTTGAATTATATACCGTAAACGACAATTTTAATCTATAATATGTGGCCAAGCTAATTAACGCAATTATTTGGATAAAGATTAATACTATATACTTGAAAATAGCCTTGGAAGTTATGTAATATTTTTTAACAAACATTTTAAGATTAAAATGTTTACTGTGAGTCAACCTTAAGAGATAGACATATGCTGTCGCGGACTTTTTTGTAGGTCTTTTTAAGTTGTACAACTCTTGCATAGAAAACATTCTTCTATCTATTTTCAATTAAGCAGCGTTCGTAAGAAACGTTTTTTCGAGCGTTTTTTTGCCGACTTAGGTTGCCAATTAGGTCTCCACGAATGTACCTTTGATTTAAACGGGATAATCTCCTCCATACATTGCCTCCTCCATCCTCCATACATACCAACTCCATACATTGCTGGAGCCAGTTTAATCGCATACGCAGGTAAAGGATAAAAAATTGTTGTTCATCTCGCTCTCTTATACTAGTGATTGTATAGTTTTATCCTTCTCATATTATTATTGTTATTTTAATGCCACATCCGCTTAAATGCCATCCACGTTTAGGTCCTAAAATGGCAGATATCTGCCAAAAATGGTACACACTGATACCAGAGGTCATTTGGATGACAGATTTAAATTCTTTAAACTTGGCGTTAGTAACCAAACATTATGTTCGCAGCGAAGTTAATTCTTTGATCTTCTAACGACCCTCCCCCCCCTCAAAAAGCTAAACAGCTGGCTTGAAAAATATGGAAAAATTCGTGATAATAGTGCATTTCATGAACTTTAAAGAAAAACTATAGAGGTTAAGATAACTTTATTAGTTTAGCAGTAATAGTTGTTGAACTTGGGTATTGGATAATTTTGTACCAAATACATAATCCTTAGAATAAATCCTTGCAATGATGAAATACCTAGTTGCTTGTTTATAACGGATAAAGACTTGCATTGAATAACAGGCTACTAAGGAACCATACACTGCGCGTGGCCCGACACGCACTTGACCGGTTATTTTTAATGTTAGTAAAATGTTTTTTTTTTACTGATAACACATCTACATGCGAAATTAAATTACTATGTTAAAGCACAAATCAATAGGCATGATAGTTTTTCAGTAAAGTGCACCACAAAAGTGCTCAGGTTGTGGGATAGTGTTAGGGCTATTGATATAAAGATATAATATAATATTATATATATATATATATATATACTATATAACATATATTATATATATAATTTAATATATAATATGTATATATATAGATATATATATATAATATACAGATATAAATATTCCTTTTCAGAAACGGTGTTTTACGTCAATGAGGCTTTTAATTGATAGGGATTCCCCTTTTGGCCAATTATACTTACTGAAAAATTATAAGGAAATAACAATTTTCCCGTCTCGAAAAATTATTATATCCTTCAGTTGTTTGCGAAAGTCGAAATTGTGGATTTTTTATTTCTGAGAAGGATCCGATGTTGCTTCATAAGATTATTGAAACAAAACATGTTAATTTTGCAAAACTAGTGCCTTTCCTTTTTTTATGTTGAAAGGTAACAGGAGAAGCACGACCCTCGCATGATGGTAATAACATATACAGCGGCATGCAACATTCTAAACTTCCAGAATTTTGCATGGTACTGCACTGCGCCTGTTACCTTGAGGCATAAAGATGTTGAGTCTCACATACCCTGTAATTTCACTGGACACCGTGCCATTTCAACCTAAAAACATTCCTATTTCATGGCGGTAAATTTATTGGCAAAGTGGTGGTACTACACAGGCAGACTAGCAGAAGTTAGGACTTCTGCTAGTCTAGTGCTAGCTAGTGGTAGGCCACTACAATAAACTTTCCTTCTTTTCCCTTCTTTTATCTCGATGTACTTAATAGTCCCTATTACATTTCATGATTTGATATAAACCCGTATTCTTTATCTCTATCTATATATCTATCTCTATTTCTTGTATATTAAGTACTGAGCACTACTACTAATAAATAATATTATTTGCAGACTTGGTTACATTATTTATGTGAGTTAGTGAAATACGTAGAAACTAGCATATTATGTATACCTGGTGCTATGTTAGGCTACTGTAGCTTGTGTCCATTTTTCCATATTATAAAAACGCTTTTTTGTTCCAGTCACTGTCCACCGCTTTGCGTAGATTGATAAGTCGTCGATGGATTATAATCCATCATCCTAGGTCGTCACTCTACCTAGTCAAAGAGCGTCCAACACTACGTTTGTTGAGTTACGGTCTCTACTCTAAAGCCGGCTTTTCACTATGGAATATAATATAATATATATTATATGTTGAGATATAATACTTTATCACTCGTCATACATTTGTACGAGACCGTTTCCACTATGCTATAATTTATATTACTTCCCAAACTATACATATTTTTTCGACCGACTGAGCGATATTTGAAAGTTTATATTGTACTTCACCTCCCCGGACACCGCGCCTCCCCCTGCCTCGCCATCAGTTTTTTTTGTTGCTTTTTATTTTTATTATGGCTCCACACAATTAGTGTATTTAGCCAGTGTTTGAATGAAACCATAGACAACCAAAGCTGAACTATATATCTTACAGTGTGAACAGCAATCGCGGGATGTAATACATAGCTCAAGATGTAATTTACATGATATGATAGCTGTATGTATGATATGTATGTATATCTGTGGTCATATTATAGTTAAGTTAAGTAGTCTGTGGCAAAGAGTAACATAATATATGGTCTGTGGTCTTGTTGTCTTGTCTTGTGTGTCTTGTATCTCTTTCTTCTGAATTCTAGATTTTTGTTTGAGAATTGAAATAAGGCAAAGATTTCTCAAACATACTACAATGGAAAATGCTGAGGAAATATTACACTTTCTTGAAGATTTTTCCAAACGTAAACCTAAAACAATTCCTCAAGAACTCAATGAATACTTGGCGTACGTTGCGCGTACCGGTGACCCTGTCTACCAATGGACCCATGTCAAGTGCTTATTCAAAGAGAAACTGCTGAGCGTACTGACGGACTTCTACGAGACAACGCCAGGTATCGAAATTCCTCCGTATCCTAACGTAGATCCATTCAATTACGATATTTTAAAGAACAGTCTGTTAGAGCGTCTCGATTCCTTCACGTCGGCGCCTTTCACTGTTCAGAGAATATGTGAACTCCTCTCATTCCCTCGGAAACAGTACAATCGTGTAGACAAGTATATGCGAGCATTTGAGAAGAATATATTAGTTGTGAGTACCAGAGAACCTGGCGTGCAGAGACATCCCGAGGAAAATGGCGAAGCTAACGAACCTATCGTCAACGGTTCCGACAACAACTCGGAGTATAACGTCGATGTAGAAATGGAAGATATGTCATGGAAAGAAAACAATGCACAACAACACAATAGTGAACCACAACCAAGCTCTTCAGACACCCACATTTCTGTAAAAGATATTGAAGTAAGACTCAAAGCTAAAGAAGAATCAACCATGGACACTCAAGAAAAAGAACTTACCCAGTATGAATCTGTAACTCCCCCAGAATTGAATGTGACAGACGACTCATTAGAAAGCAAACCTAGTGAGTGTGAAACTGTACCTGTGAAAGAAACAGAATCAACAACCACAGACAATAAAGATGAGACTGCTGAAGTCATACCTCCTTTAGATGAAGCAAAGGTAGATGTAGAAATGAAGACTGAAGGGCCTATTACGTTAGTTATACCAGAGATAACAGTCGAAGATGCGGAAACAACTGAACAAAAACTATTAGAGAGAGCTAAGGCTGAGACGGAGCACAAACCTGACGAGACTCATGTTGTTAGTACTGCATTGGAAACCAAGCCTATTCTGGATACTGAACCCCCTCAAGCAATAGATGAGAGTAGTTCAGATTCCAAGGAAGAAACAGAAACTAAACTAACTGAGGTCCTAACATCTAGTGAAGAGAGTTCTTCATCTAGTGACAACACAGATGGCAGCAGCAGCTCTCCGAAGACAGATGAAGGTCATATTGATATTCATGAAGAGTCTAACCAGTCTGATTCAACGGCAGAATCTGTGACAGAAACTAAGATTGTTGAGGAACCAGAACCTGCTCCAGTTAATGAAGTAGAGCCAGTACCTCCTAAAATTGAATCTGATAATTACTCAATATCAGATGTGAACTCAGAGCTCAAACAGCCACCCACAGAGCCTGAAAAAATTCCGGAAACCACAGAGGATACGAAAGAAGCAGGAGATGTTGCAGAAAGTGAGAGCAAGCTTGAAGACAAGCCAGAGAACTTAGAGACAAGTTCAGATAAGACGGAATCATAGACTTCTAATTTTTTAAGTGAATTGTGTCGTCTCTCATTTATATGTCGATGAAGAATTTTTATTCAATTCTGTATCTGTTTAGGCTGATTTACATTTGTTCAATGTTTTGTGCAAGTATATTCAAACTACCTATACTTGTACTGAAATTTATACTTACAGAAATACTTACATACAGATACTTATAGAAACAGACTATAAATATCAAGTTCTAGAAAGAAAAACTTTGATACCTATATATTTGTAGATTGCTATTTCTAACACTTGAAATATTTACCAAAAAACAACTATTTAATTTCTAAAACAATCGTGAGTAACATTCATGTTGAATGATTGTTATTAGAGATGAAACAGATATCCGGTAACTATCCAGTATCCGGCATATCCGGCCTTGTTTTCACAATACCTAAATTTGAAAAAATTCAAATTTTTTTACACAAGGCAAATCATATCACAATAGGTTATGGACGCCATTTATTTTTATAATTGCACCCACAATTAATTAGTTTAGTAAAAACAACCAACTGAGTGAGAAACAAACACAAACTGACATGCGCGATAACACTTGCACGACCCCGAGTCGTCCCGATCTCTGCTCACGTGTAATAACACCCGAACACGCCCGAGTATATCCCATCTCGTTAACTGCGCCTATATTCAAATCAAACTGATCAGGTCATGTAACGCAATAAAGGGCTAAATATCTGGTACTCGGAGATCCGGCCTCGTAGCTTGCCGAATATCCAGTATCGAGCCAAACCACTATCCGTTTCATCTCTAATTGTTACAGTAAAACCCAATTGAGGAGGTTGACTGTATATAAGATGTCGAACAAGTTTTGAGGCAATAAGGGCCTCCATCTTCGTGGGCCGTATGTCATTTTTTGGCGAGTTCCACATCCAACTCATAACCTGGCCAAGTGAGAGTCGGACTCGCACGCATAAGGTTCCGTACCACAGTACCTACAATATTTATTACCATTAAAAAAAAATTGCCAAATTACATTTTTTAGTTTTTGTTGTTATAGTGTCCATATTATTATACATAAGTAAAAATTTCAAGTGACTACCTTTTAAGTGCTTAAGAGACATCTGACAGATGGTCAGGAAGTCTCAGTAATAGAGTTCTGCTTGTAACCCTTGGATACAGAACCGTAAAAATTATGCACACTTGCCGGCAGCACACATTGACTCATAAATATGAGGCACAGGTTGTTTAGAAACCAGTTGGACTGATCTGATCTTACAGACTGTCAATCTCTACATGTGAGTTTAACTGTAACTATAATTCATAAACAATTCATAATTAGTACACAGTTAACAGAGATGACAATCTGTTAAGTCAGCTGATGATGCGTAAGTCTTTCTAAAACTTGTTTGGTACTACTATAGCAATGTGTAAATCAGCTATGAGATGTGTGGGATAAGCATTTACATGATAAAATATGGGATAACCAAGTGCGCACACAATAAAGTGACCATTTTGTTATTCTGCATATTATTTCAAATGACAATGTGGTAATTTAAACAGGTACTGTTGTTTTTAGACAAAATAGTTGTTGTATTATGTTTGCTTTCTGCCTTACCCAGGAAGTTACACAGTTCTATATTTAGTTGTAAGCTGAATTTTCCTTTGAAAGTGTTTTGTGTAAGTACCTACTATACCTACAAAACATACTTTACGTTGAATGTAGGTACGTACTCTTAAGGTACGGCCTTACCGCGGCGTCCTGCGATCTGCGGGCGCGATCTCAGTACTTTTCAATTGCTTTTTGATCGCGTTTGGTGTGAACCCTGAATACTCCTAAGTGTCCTAAATAAGTGTGAACCAGTCGGTACAAATACTACTGCGCTATCTGATCGCCGCCTAGATCGCGCACGCAGGACGCTGCGGTGTGTCCGTACCTTTACACAATAAATCGAATCAGCTGAACTTTGATTATAATTGTATTTATTATCTCATTCTGATCCGACTTAAGCCAATTTTCTAAGTTGTGGAATAGAATTAGACGCAGTACTGTAATTAAATGATCAATTAATGGTAAATATGTATTAATTTTTGTATTAATAGTTTACCTAATAAAACAATTAAGATACATATGATCTCTAATTCTTGAACAAAACCCTTAAATATAATCTTAATATAATAATTTTATGGGTGAGCAAATTTTAACACAAAAATAAAACAATAAAATAACACAACAATTTTATTAAACCTTTAACAATATCAATAAATCCTTTTCTTCACCAGAAATAATTATCCTAAAGCAAAACAATTATTCCAATCATATACTTACAAAATTCAGTTCTATTCTACAGCAAAAATACAACTATATATAAATGTAAGTAGATACTATTAAAAGTATTAAAAATATCACAATTCATTACTTCCTATAATTAGACTAAAGTTAACTATGTACAATAATGGCCTAGATGGGTGAGTACCTAATGTTTCTTTGAGCCGAGCACTTTGAGTTCATTTCTCAAAATTTTTCCGGCGACGTTTCTAGGAATGGCGTCTAGGAAAACAACACCTCCTTCGAGATGTTTGTATTTTGTTAGTTTGGAGGCTACAGTATCGTAGACTTCTTTCTCTGTCAGTTTATGTTTTGGTTTGAGAACTACAAAGGCTTTAGGCACTTCTCCGGCGAGAGGATCAGGCATTCCGACCACGGCTACATCTGCTACCTCTGGCCGCTCCATTATAACGCTCTCCAATTCAGTTGGCGACACCTGGAATCCACAATGAAGATTCATTTACCTATTGCTGTCGTATTTGAATATCAAAAGCAGCCAAGTAAAAATAGTTGTGTTGTTATTCCCACCAACATTAGAATATGGATGTGTTACTTTTCAAAAGTGTCAAGTATCATTCTATAAGGTTTCGGTTTTGAACTTCTAATGGAACATCGAAATCTTTTTTACCTACCTAAGGAAAACTGTATCTGACTGAGCCTATAATTTGTAAATAGAAATATGACCCTTTTAAGGAGAATAGCAGGCATATATTTCTGTAGCTACAGCAGACCTTGATATTTTATAGAAACAAATTTTACTCTAGCAGCATTTTCCAGGGAGGAAACGGGGGAATACATTTGTATGGAAAAGTGCACTCCGCGTTCCCTCTTAATTGATTCTTTCGAAGGATTTTAAACTTTCTATAATTGAATTTTCTCGTTTATTTCTACAATTGTTTGTCTACTACTATCTACCTACAGAAAAGGAGAAGCGCATATTGACCATACCTATGAGGTTTAATCTCAATATAAAATTTCATCAATTACTGATCACATCGTCACATTCATCAGATGAGTCATCGTCCAGTGAGTGGTCAAATGCTTGCATATGTGCAATAACATACAATACCTTCACTGTGTTTAAATGATTTAGTACCTAACTACATAGCAAACAAAATAAACAATAGTCCTAACATAGGTACCAATTAAATACACACCTGGTTACCCTTAACCTTGATGAGTTCCTTAGTACGGTCGACGATGTAGAAGTAATGATCGTCATCGTAATATGCGACGTCACCGGTGTGAAGCCAGCCGTCATTGTCCACTGTCTCCTTCGTCGCCGCCTCGTTGTTCCAGTACCCCTTCATCACCTGGGGGGAACAGTGATTGGTAATAAGGAATAGTTCCATCTGTTTGTGAGTATCTCCGAGCTAAATTGGAAGTTTCGAATATATTGCCCCTATGGCAGTCCGAAAAACATTTTCTAAGTGATCATCTCTTTTTTGTATATTATATATATATATAAATATATATAAGTATTATATAGTTATATATATATATAGTTTATTATTTATTATATAGTTAATTTTTTTTTATTTCAAGCTATGAGCAAACAATTTAATTATAATATTTTGTCTTAGTTTTTGGTATTTTTAAGGTAGGGCAATGTGATTACAAGGTTTAAGGCCCCACAATGACCCCCCTCCCTAGCTACGGCCGTGGGAGTAATACCCCTATTAGTTTACCTGCGGTCCTTTCAACAGAAGCTCCCCAGACTTGTGTGGTCCGAGCATCTCTCCAGTAGAGAGCGACAGTATCCGCGCCTGTGTGCTGGGCACCAGCTGTCCCACTGACCCTATCTTACTGTAAGGGTAGATGTACGGCGTCATCAGGGTTACTGGAGAACTTTCTGTCATGCCGTATCCTAGAGGTCAAGAAATGAAATGAAATGTTATTGTATAAGTAGTAGACATATACAGAAAAGTAGTTTACATTTTAATATAGAAAAGTAGGTAGAACATTAAGCTCGCATTAATATTAAGGCCCTACGTCAAATAACATAAAATATGTGTTCAAATGTATTGTGCTTATACTAATTGGCGCCACTAGCACAGAATACTTAATAGTACTACGTACCACTAGTGAGTAGGGTCCTGAAGGTATAGATAGATAGTCGCTGTTATTGAAAGTTAGTATTGCCCAGTTGTTATAAGCAACAGTTTTATCTAAATTATCTCTAAAACCACGAAAGTGTTATAGGTACTGTTACAATTAAGCTAAGCCCAAACCATGTTTTTTTTAAATGCAGGTAGGCAAGCATTTGACCACTATCTCAACTGATGGAAAGTGGCGATTTGATCGAGGGTGTCACGCTCACTACCGGCCTCTAGCGGCGAATCATACGATAGGTAGTGATTAAAGCATTTGCCTCCATAATTTGCTGTTATTCAGACTTATATCTACATTAAGTTTAAAAAGGTTTCTTCACAATTTCGCTTGTTTTTTTTTACATACGATAATAAAAACAAGCAAAATTGTGGCTAGCGTTTAATCACTATCTCACCTGTTGATAAGTGATGATCGAGGATAGCAGCACGCTAGGCCTAGAATGTGTGCTACTTATGTCGTTAAGCCGTGAAGTGGGAAACTGACTATAATAGGTATCGCATTATTATATATTATTATAGGTATCGCATTTATAATGACTAGCTGTGCTCCGCGGTTTTACCCGCGTATTGGGATAAAAAGTACCCTTTGTGTTATTCCAGGGTCTAAGCAGTTTAAAACCATATTTCAGCTTGATCGGCTGAGTAGTTTTATTGTGAAGAAGTAAAAAACATGGCACACAAACATTCGCCTTTATAATATTAGTAGAATGATGATGGTGTGTATAGTTTAAGATGATTATAATAAAAAATAAATTTCACGATGCAAGTGAAACTTTTTGTTTATGTGTAGCTATGGTAGCTAGCTACTATGACAGCAGGTGACATGAGACATTAGAATGTATACAAATATGGCTGCGGAGTGTCCGCTAATCACAGCTAGACCTAAATGTCAAACGTCATATCCACCAATCAGCACCGGCTGTAATGTGACATGCATTTCGGCGACGATGAACGAAAACATTTGAGGCAATGTAATATAACTAAGTATACTAAGTACTTGAGGCAATGTAATATAACTTAGGCATAGGTCTATGTAGGTATCTAGTTACGAGTTATTTAGACATGACATGAGTAATCTAATTACTGATAGTCTGTTAGTTTAAATCAGCTATAATTACTAATTAGGTATAACTACAAAGGATAGAAACTACTAATAACTCAGGGAAACTATGTATTTAGATCCTTACATAAATTGCATACTAATTAAATTGCATGAATTATGACGCATTTTCATGTAATTACAGCATGCAGTCATGAATAACAAAATTAACGTTTATGTTTGGAGCCATTAAAAACTTTATTTTAATGAATAGGTATACCTACTTTACTCGTAACAACGAACATTCTTACCGCATCTCCGCAACCGATTAACGACATGTATTTTATCGGTACATGGTTCAAACCACGGACGACCAACAAAAAAAGCCAACATTTTTAGTTACGATTACAAAATAAAAATAAACCATTTTCGGATTTCTCCTTTATATGGTATAAATTATACCCCTACTAGACATAAATAGGTTCTCGCCAAATTTCATAATGCTAGGTCAACGTGAAGTATCCTGTATGTTTTGATTCCCTTGTGAGGGTCAAAAGCGTAGTGTAATCGCCGAGGACTGTGTGAAAATAAACGGCCGTACCTATCTTTTGATTGCGTAGCCGTAGACCATAGATTTATAGAAAATAAACGGCCGTACCTATCTTTTGATTGCGTAGCCGTAGACCATAGATTTATAGCTATAGCCTCGGATTACAAGATCTGTGGCGTTAACTTTTAATTTTCATAGCTCTAAGGGATCGCAGATCTATGATAATTCCACGCGTCCCTTAGAAAAAACATTCTTGACAGACAGATCGACAATAAAGTGATCCTTTAAGGGTGCCTTTTGAGGAACGGAAACCCTAAAAAATATAAACTTACCTTGCAAAAGTTTAATCTGATCTTTAGTCTTCTCAACTTTAAGCAGGAACTTCTCGAGCATACTGTCAGTGGTGGGAGCTGCCCCGACCATGATTGTTTCAACTGATTGTAGATGTTCCTTCTTGACTAGCGGATGCGTGGCTAAGAAAGCGAGCAGTGAAGGCACCACGAATAGCGTTGTTGGTTCGTACTCCTCTAGGCACTTTATGTAGTCTTCGGGAGTAAACCTTTAATTACAAAATTATTTATAAAACTACTGACTGACCAGGGCCCTTAGACAAAATCCAATTTTTGTTTCCATTCACGCTAGCGCAAGTTCAAAATGTATGGAATGACATTTATGTTTCCGCAACAAAGATGTCATTCCCATACATTTTGAAGTTCGTTAGCGTGAATGTAAACATAAATTGGATTTTGTCTAGGGGGGTAGATGATCGAGTGGTTAGGTTAGGAACACTGGTCGCGAAACCGATGGTTGAGTAGATTCGATTCGAACACGGGGCTTTGAGGGGGAGATGCAATTATTTGTGTAATTCACAGACATTTATGTATTCCGAGTCGGTTTAAGTAGATTTGTATTGAAGAGAATTAAAATAACTATAATATCTAGTCATATTCCGGGGACCTGTTTTAAAAAAATCACAGTTGTAGGAGTACTCTGTGTCGAGAAGACGTCTATCGACTGGAATCCTAATAAAAGCCGAAAGCTTCGCGACCACCAGTGGTCAAACGCTAGCCTATCAGATATAAATAAAAAAATCCTCAATCCTGTAATTATAAGACAAAGGTCAAGGTGAATCATGGATGCTTGTTAGTACATATAAAAGGTACTAGTGAACTGTGCCATAAAAAGCAACAAAGTAGGTACCTACTTAAGTAGGTAATGCAAAAAGTGGAAACGTCTTTAACTTCTAACAACGTCATATAGCAAATGAATGAATTTGATGCATCACGGTTATTTTTGATGAATATAATTTTAATTTACGTTCAGTGAGTGACAAAGGCGGACCTTTGTCCGCGGCTTTGCCCGCGTTTAATCCTGGTTAATAATAAACCTTAGGTAAATCACACGTTGCGACTTTGTTTTATACATATGCAAAGAAGATATCTTTGAATATACAAGCTATATAGGTAACTATAGACACATTAAGTTCTGATTGGAGACAGCTGGCTCATGACACATGTGAGTGGAACATATAGAATCCTTTGCTCAGCATTGGCATATAAATGTGATGGCTAAAACACTATTGAATTATTAGATTAAGTTTATTTTTTTATTGATTAACCATTAAGTACCATATAGAAAAGATAATAACCATTACCTGGGAATGCTGACGAGATGGTATCCTACGCAGAGGTTGTAGTTCAGGATACCGTTGAATCCATAGATATGGAAAAACGGAGGAACTGTCAGTACCACATCGCCTTTGCCTGGAACACACAAGAAATAATTTACGATCGGTTGCAAAACGAAAAAAAAAACCGACTTCAAATGCCACGCTAGTCATTTTCACTACTAAGTTGAGGTGTTTATCTCTATATCTCTGGAAATACGTATCATATCTCGAAAAAATTAGAATGGAACCAAACGGAAAGCATACTCACTCAAACAAAAAACATAATACAAAATCGGCAAATGGAATCATGCACATAAGGAAGCGTGATGAGATGGCATCTAACACAATTATTATATGTGTTACCCTACATAGCGGCACGACGCCGACCGTTTTTCTAAACTGCCGAAGCAAAGCCTACAAGGGCGAGAATGAAAGAAGAGATGGTACCTACCTAATATTTCTTAAGCAACAACCACAAACCATCTCGTAAGAACTATAAAAACACATTTAAGATCCAATATAAATACGTAAAATTATATTGTATAAATACCTTTTTCTCCCTCATACTTCATTATCTTAGGCCACTGAACTTGCTTCAGATTGGAGACCAAATTCTGATGTGTCAGCATCACACCTTTAGGCATGCCAGTAGTGCCACTCGAGTAGGGGATTAGACACACGTCATCGCAGCTCACGTCGGGAATGTCGGCCTTATGGTCCGCCATCAGGAGGGTGCGAAGACCGAATACTCCTGGAATAATGAAGAGCTGTCCTTAGAGTCGAATTTCCTGTGAAGCTGTTTAGAGGAGTGATGTTGAATATGGGCAGTTGTTTAAGTGTTTTCGACTGGTGTTCAGGAATCTCAAGATTAGAATAAATATATTTGTTAATAAGACTGATAAAATATAATATTAATGCGGCTGTTACTCAAAAGACCTCAACGCCTACCATCAGGTGCACCTAGCCTGGCCAGTTACATTACAAGAAAAACTAGCCCTTACGTCATGGGCATGTCAGACATAACATCTAGATGCAACCTCTCTATGTATATGTTTTAAAGCTGATTTGTAATACGCGTTCTTATTGGCCTAATAACCTACCCAATGCGCGTTTGCAGCAAAAGTTTTAACATACCTTGTGTCTTATCATCCTCTCCTCCCACCCATATAGTTCCCTTATAGTCCTTGAGAGCCTTGCTGACTTCCGAGGCGACTGGCATGAACAGCTCGATGGTGGCGATACATTTCACGTTGCAGTCAGCGAACTGACGTCGCACTTCCTCTGTTGAGGAAAACTTTGGATTATACACACTGATGGTTTTATTTTTTCATGACTTGAAAACTACAAGCATATTTTCCATAATAGTACCTTATACAAAAAGGTAAGTAACAACGGCATCTAGATGTCTCAGTGAGTAACGAACCCAGTGAAGTGATGCGGGACAATCTAGCAATTCAGTGATGAGTACCACAGTTCCTGTTTTAAGCTGACGTCAGCGCTTACCTTCAAACAACCATCATGCTCGGCCTGTCACCTATTATAATTAAAAAAAAACTAAAATGACGTAACGACGAAACGTGCGTTTCTGGCAGAGATATACTCGTATAAAGACAGTGCGTGCCCCTTATTCAATCGAAGTATTTATAATATTATTTGATATGATTAACTAACTCATTGGACACTTGAGATTAGTAGTTAAATGATTTTATTATTTTACTGTTAAAACGCGGGGTGAAGTCAGTATCACTATGATAATTATGAACCTTTTTGCGAGAGGAAATAAGTAGTTAAATGATTTTATTATATTAGTTTTATTTTATTTTGATTTCATTACTTATTCTGTGGAGGAGTTAAGAAGTTTTGAGGGAACAAATGAAAATACAAACATACGTGTACATACATACATACATACATACATACAGTTCAAAATCATAACCCTCCTGTAGTCGTGTAATAAAAACAAAATAAGGTATAATACAAATATAGTATAAAGTGAGGAATTGTGAAACAAAAAACATAATTAACCATAGCAATTTGGGAAGTTTCTTACACTACTTTACTTATAACTCACGCAATGTCATGTAAAAACGATAAAATTAACTGCAGTTGTCTGACGAGTAAGATACGATGATAGATACCTACCAATGGATTTTTCTATAAAAAAATAATGTGCCCATTTCAGTGGCACAGAATATTTAATAGTACTACGTAATAGTGGGCCTCTAGTGAAGACAAAAGATCGTTAATAAGCCCCCAGTATCGTGGTAGGACACTGTCTAGTGTCCACCTGCCCAGCTACGGCCCTCAAGTTTGAAATCCTCATGCCAAACAGCCAATGTGTTCCGGCAGCTATAATCCTTAAGAGCCAGTTCCCATTCTAGGCCTAGCGTGTTACCATCCTCGGCCTCATCAATATCATCACTTACCAACAGGTGAGATAGTGGTCAAACGCTAGCCTATACGATATTAAAATAAACTGGCCAAGTGCAAGTCAGACTCGCACTCGTAGGGTTCCGTAACACAGTTGAGTATTTTATAATTACATTTTTTCGCCAGAAAAATTAACTTTGTTTTTCATAGTTTTTATATGAAAAACAAAGTTATGTTTGCGGTTGCTATAAAACTGCTGACTATATCTCGTTCAAACCAATTTTCGTATAAAGTTTTAATGAGATCTACTTCATATATTTTTGTTAGATTTTTCACTCTCTTACTTTAAAAGTTACAGAGGGGGGGGGACACACATTTTACCACTTTAGAAGAGTCTATCTTTGAGAAAAAATGGTTTTTGAATGCTCAATGTCATTTTTAAAGACCTACCTATAGACGTATAGGTTTGATGATTTTATTTTTTAGTTTCAGTTCCATGTATGTCCCTTCATCTTTTTTTTTTATTTTTGTATAAAAATCGTAAAGCGCTTCACTGAATACACCTACCCAACCCACAAGTTTCAACTGTGTAGCCTTAATAGTTTCGGAATAAAATGGCTGTGACATACGGACAGACAGACAGACATGACGAAACTATAAGGGTTTCGTTTTTTGCCATTCGGCAGCGAAGCCCTAAAAATACTCATACCGACTATTTATAGCAGTAGGTATCTAGACTAATGGATGTCTAGCTCACTATGGATACCCACCCACCTGTTGTTTGAATAGCTTGGAACTTTGTACTGAGCATTGACAACAATGTATTTGTAATGAAAGTATTGGTAAATGGAACTAAGGTCAGTAGATTTTGAAATTAGAACGAAAGTTATGAAACATTGAATGGTGCAGTTACTTAGGTTGATGGAAAAGTAAGAAGTTATTTGCTAATTATAAAACCTGTTATAGAGCTACAAATTCATGACAAAACAGAGATCCTAAACAAAGTGAGTATCATAATTTCATATATTTCATATCATAATTTCATCGGAGCATTATATTGTAATGTTATTTTAATTATAATAATCTAACGTTGTTTCAAGTTTGATTATGAAGAACACAACACCGTGTATTTAGATTAATCACCTATTTTATACAGTTGATTGATAACGATGTACAATTTTGCAAGCCAGATTTTGGCGAAATATGCCGAACATTATTACATTATCGACTTCAATTTGTTCCATGTTTTATGCAAAATAAAATGTTTCATTTCATTTCATTTCAAAGAACATGGTAAAGTATTAGGCTAGAGACAAATAACATTGGAGTGCATTGACACGCAGAGTGTTGGCATCAGATTGTCATTTATTTTCAGGGTTCCGTACCCAAAGAGTGCCAACGAACGGGACCTTATTACTGAGGCTGCACTATCCGTCCATCCGTCTGTCACATTGCTGTATTTTCTGAACCGTAAAAGGTAGACACCTGATTTTTTTACATTTCCAAACAAGAAACGTGTTTTATCTGGCATTTCATTTTAAATGGCCGTTTTCAGTCAAACAAAATAGATTCCAACTTCCACTGCACTCAGTCACTAGGTGGCTTTTGATGCGAAGGTATCAAGGTACTGAACTAAGATGTCTATGTTTGTTTTTTATTAATAATCGAAAATATTTTTATTAGTTGAAAATTACATATGTAAAAAAGAAGGAATCCAAAGAAAGGAATGAAAGCGGTATAGATATCAATCGAAAACGAATGAAAAGAAAACAAGAGGTTTGTCAGCTTCACAGACAGTCTTGTGTTCATTTCGAAAACTATCTGTGAAACTAACATTATTATTTTTAAGAAAAGACCTCATTTATATTAGCGCGCGTACGTATGACAGCTATGCTATGCCACTCGGGCTTCAAATATGTACTAAATAATCATATTTAAATAGACTACATGAGAATCTAATACGCTTTTTAATGAGACTAGTGTCCAAATGACCGTTTTGATTTAATTTTCAATAAGGCAAGTATTGAAACATATGCGGCACCGACGCGCGCGCGATGCGAACAGCCGCTGACCACCGTCCGCGCTGATAGCTTACGCGATATTCTAAAACGCTTCCAGAAGTTCATACATTTCGGCTGTCAGCGTGACTCCAAAACACTACAGCCACTATATTAATAAAATAATAATATGTTAGGGGTCGTCACGTCATACAAGAAACGTGTTCGTTCAGCATAATATGATAGTCTACGGTGGTACGGACTACGGAACCCTTCGTGTGCGAGTTCGACCGAGTCAGTCCGACTCGCACTTGGCAGTTTATTGCAGATGCGATGGATGGATGGAAATAATTTTTTTTACAGACTTCACAAAAAAGGAGGAGGTTCTCTATTCGACTTTATTTTGTTTATGTTTGAGGACTCCGTCAAATCTTAACCGATTTTAAAAAATATTTTTTAGTTAGAGATTATGCCTCCCGTTTGGTCCCATTCAAACTTGACCATTCGAGATTTGACCATTATCTCTGGAGATATGGAGATAAACAATATAAGCATATTTGTATACTGTGATGACTTAATTATAGCAACTGGCTACTTTGACTATCGCGGCATGTGAAGTCAGTTTTTTTTCTATTATTCTATAAAAATCTGGCTATGACAAGAATAAAGCAAGAATAATTGCACTAAGATATCTAACTAACTAAACGATTCCTACACAATTCGAGATCGTTTATCAGAACAGGCGAGTCCAAATTTCAAACTCTTTTGGTCTAAAGTACTAGCTTAAGATATTTTTATCAATTGATCCTCAAATCAGATAAGTTGATAACAAGCCTCACACCTCGTTATATAGAATATTTACTTATTGAGTCAATTGTAAACTAATCGCACTTACCACAAGCTCCACTAAAAAAGATAAAGAGACCGCTCGCCGAGCTCTAAAACTGTTTGTAACCGAAAGATTCGAGTAACATTGACCTAAATAAGGGCGCGACGATTTTGTACGTTTAATAGCACGTTTTGTATATACATAATTAGATTGTTGAGTGGAAATGTATATAAACATACCTATGCAATAATAACAATTATAATAGGTAGTTAGAAAACTTCTAAGAAAGTTCAGACGTCAATTCATCAAGCAATAATTTGCTGAATTAATAAATATTTATAGTCAAGTTGCCTACACACTAAAACATGTAAAATTAAATAATTAAGATAGTTAACTAATACAACCGACTTCCATGCCCCGCGAGTCAATTTCAGTAGCAAGTTTGAGACGTTTATCGTCATATCTCTGGAGACACTTATCAGATCTCAATGAAATTACAATGGGACCGCCTCGGAAACGTACCCTACCGATTAAAAATCATTCAAATCGGTTCACAATTGACGGAGTAATCGCGTAACATACATAAAATAAACTGGCCAAGTGCAAGTCGGACTCGCACTCGTAGGGTTCCGTAACACAGTTAAATATTCCATAACTATGATTTTTCGCAACTACAAAATTAACTTTGTTTTTCATAGTGCTTGTATGAAAAACAAAGTTATCTTTGCGGTCGCCATATCTCTAAAACTGCTGACTGTATCTCGTTCAAACCAATTTTCGTTGTTAGTTTTTATTAAGATCTACAGTATATATTTTTTTAGATTTTTCACTCCCATACTTTAAAAGTTAGAGGGGGGGGGGGGGGGACACACATTTTACCACTTTAGACGCGTCTATCTTTCAAATGATTAACTTTGAGAAAAAATTATTTTAGGAACCTCAATGTCATTTTTGAAGACCTATCCATAGACACCACACGTATAGGTTTGAAGAAAAAAATATTTTTTTGTTTCAATTCCATGTATGGGATGCCCCCCCTTAAACTTTTATATTTTTATTTTTGTATAAAAATCGGAAAGCGGTTCACAGAATACATCTACCTACCAAGTTTCAATTCTGTAGTCCTAACAGTTTCGGAATGAAATGGCTGTGACATACGGATGGACAGACAGATAGACAGACAGACATGACGAATCTATAAGGGTTCCGTTTTTTGCCATTTGGCTACGGAACCCTAAAAATTGAAAACCTCCTTTTTGGGAAGTCGGTTGAAATGAAAATAATACAAAAAAAAAATCTCAGCTAATTAATTACTAACAATATTTCTGCCTTATTAAAGCCTCGATAAAGATATATGTAATTGCTTAGATACCTATGTAAAGAGTAAATTTTAGCAAAGTTTCAGCGTATCTCTAATGGTAATATAATGTATCTACCTGATGGGTATCCAATATGCAATGAAGAAACAAAAAAGATCTTTTATCTTTTTTGTTTCTATTTCTAGGCTTATATCTAACTATAGGTCTAGCCCAGAAATTTCTATTTCTGGGCTAGAAGAATAGAAATAGAAACGGAAGAAGGAAGGTGTAGGATATTTCAATTTTGTAGACACAAAGTGCCAGGAACAGATATGTTAGGATCTTCCCGTATCGTCTGATGACCTAACAATAGTTTATAACGGATAACCTAGTGTCTAGCTGCCCATTAACTGTAGTTAGTTGTAAATATGTAAGTAATACGTACCTAATACCATTTCGCAACTGCCTATTTTTTAACCGACTTCACAAAAATGGAGGAGGTTCTCAATTCGTCTGTATGTTTTTTTTTGTATGTTACGCGATTACTCCGTCAATTGTGAACGGATTCAAATGATTATTTTTTAAATAGGTAGGGTACGTTTCCGAGGTGGTCCCATTGTAATTTTATCGAGATCTGATTAGTACAGTGCAACGTTTTTGAGCATACCTAATATTTTTTGACATGACATGACGTTTGGCGAAGATGTTAATAATCGCAAATAATACTTTTTAATATTCACTTTCGAATACAACTAGTTAGTCCGTGTTATAAAAGTATTTGGAATTATTGTAATAAAATAGACAATTAATTATCGTGTGTGTCAAATGCTTTTATTGCACAGGGCCATTTTGGACATTGTCCTTTGATACCTTGATGACATCATTATGACTAGTGGATATTTTCACTAGCGCAGCATTTGAAGTCAATTTTTTAGGGTTCCGAACCCAAAGGGTACCAAATGAACACTTTCTGAGACTTTGCTGTCTGTTCGTCCGTCCGTCCGTCCGTCCGTGTGTCTATATGTGCGCACTTTACAGATCTGTATCTTCTTAACCGTAATAGGTACATACTTGAAATTTTCACAAAGTATATATCCGTCAGTGTATAACGGCCCAGACACGATATTTTATAGATGCATGTAATTTAATTAAAACTTGTTTTGCACTAAATGGGTAAAATAAATTATTTTTCAAAAAAAAACCGAATTCATAACCACAAACAGGAACTCAAAAGCGAATAATAAATTACTTAATATAATTATTATGAGCGCTACCCACTTATCTATTTGAAGTCGGTGTCAGCCAAGTCTAATAGGTATAGTCTGGCCATAACTGCTGTACACTCCCTGAGGTATGCGCGGCGAGGTGGGAGCCGGAGGAAACAGAGGCAGACTGACGGAGCGCGTCCCCCCCGTCTCGCCGCGCGCATACCTCAGGAAGTGTACAGCAGTTATGGCCAGACTATAGTAGATAGATACTACCTACGACCTACCTACCTATAAACTTAGGTAGTAGGTAGTATCTATCTACTATCCAAATTTAATGTGGTATTTTCCAGAGTTTTTAGTTCAACTGTTACATAATTTTATCCCTTGGTAATAATATATGTGCAGTTTTCAACCGACTTGCAAAAAGAAGGAGGTTCTCAATTCGTCTGTATGTTTTTTTTTCTTTTTTTTTGTGTGTATGTACGCGATTACTCCGTCAATTGTGAACCGATTCGAATGATTAATTTTGTAATCGGTGGAGTACGTTTCCGAGGTGGTCCAATTGTAATTTCATCGAGATCTGATAAGTATCTCCAGAGATATGACGATAAACGTCTCAAACTTGCTACTGAAATTGACTCGCGGGGCATGGAAGACGGTTGTTTTAGTTTTTAAACTATCTTAATTATGAAATATTCAACTTCGGTGTAAGATGTATTTCCATATATTTTCGTCGTGTCAAAAGCCGTTGTTTTTGCTCTGTAGTTTCAAACATGTGCCTTTTGTCCATGACGTCTGTGAGCAATATCATAATATAATATAAAGGCTGGGGACAATAAATATTTTTAAAGTGCGAAAATGTTCTCTGCTTAATGCCATTGAGGAATTCTGACCATAGTTCGTATAGCACGTTCCTGCAGAACGAAGGTCGAGGATGGTAAGAAGCTCGCTAGGCCTAGATACCCAGTATTATTAAGTATTCTGTGGCCTAGAATGGGAACTGTAAATACTGTAATGTCTTATATTCTACTTTATGCATTCTGGACTTTAATTTAAGTTTAATATCGTTAGGTTGTTGCTGGCGTTTAATTTTTAAAGCAGTATTACATAAGTTATTTCTCAAAAAAAATAAAACCGACTTCATAACCACAAAAAGGCACTCAAAAGCGAAAAATAATTCACTTAAAATTATTATAAGCGTTACCCACGTCTCTATTTGAAGTCGGTGCCAGCCAAGTCTAATAGGTAGTAGATAGATAATACCTACGAGTACATGTATCTACCTACTTACTAACCTACATGTACCTACTTACTACTACTACATACATAGCATCTATCTAATATCCAATAGACTTGGCTGGCACCGACTTCAAATAGAGACGTGGGTAACGCTTATAATAATTTTAAGTAAATTATTTTTCGCTTTTGAGTGCCTTTTTGTGGTTATGAAGTCGGTTTTTTTTTTTTTTTGAAAAATAACTTATTTTACCCTTTTTAGTGCAAAAAAAGTTTTAATGAAATTACATGCATCTATTAAATTTCGTGTCTGGGCCGTTATACACTGACGGATATATACTTTTTGAAAATTTCAAGTGTGTACCTATAACGGTTAAGAAGATACAGATCTGTAAAGTGCGCACATATAGACACACGGACGGACGGACGGACGGACGGACGAACAGACAACAAAGTCTCAGAAAGTGTTCATTTGGTAGCCTTTGGGTTCGGAACCCTAAAAAAATTGACTTTAAATGCCGCGCTAAAGTGAAAATATTCACTAGTAATAATGATGTCATCAAGGTCTCATAGGACAATGTCCAAAATGGCCCTGTGCAATAAAAGCATCTGACACACGATAATTAATTGTCTATTTTATTACAATAATTCCAAATACTTTTATAACACGGACTAGTTGTATTCCAAAATGAATATTAAAAAGTATTATTTGCGATTATTAACATTAATTGCCGCCATATGGCCAACAGGGTACTGAATCACTCTACTACGTTATAAGAGGCACTTCCCTATATTGTGGATACCCGAATTATGTAAGCACTGTGTAGCCAACCTAACAACGGAAAGTATTATTTACGTAGTAACTATTATATACTATGTGGTTTTATGCTTATAATTTTTTTTTGCTGTGTTGATTGGTACAAAGTACGTTCATGATTCTGAGTTATTTAATTATGTATGCAGTGTCGCGGGACTGAAATGGCCGCCATCTTCGCCAAATGTCATGTCATGTCAAAAAATATTAGGTATGTTTAAAAAAGTTTGCACTCTAACAAGACTTTGCCCGGTAGAACATTCCTGTGAAGACAAATTATTTATATTTATACATAATTATTTATTATAATTATTAATATATAATTATTTATTGAGGGCCCGGTGGCGTAATTGGGAGAACAGTCGGCTTTGATGCCGTGGTACCGAGTTCAAACCGCCGTGCACCAATGAATTTTTCTATAGAAAAATATATGTGCGCTTCTCACAGTGGCCCTCCGGTGAAGGAAAACATCGTTAAGAAACCAATAACCCCCGCATGGTGGTAGAACATATCTAGTGTCCGCCTGGCCAGCTACCACCCTCAAGTTAGAAAATCTGTCGCCAAACATCTAATGTGTTCCGGCAGCTATCCTTGAGAGCCAGTTCCCATTCTAGTCCACTTCTTTATCTTCGACCGCATCATCACTTAGCAACAGGTGAGATAGTGGTCAAACGCTTGCCTATAAGATATTACAAAAAAAATTTCCCCACCTTTATTCTATCTTGCTCACAGTTACCGTAAGAATATCTTATATGCAATAGCAACCTCCATTGTGTATAATCTTCTCGGGACTCTTCTACTAAAACTAGTACAATCTCCTATGTTTGGGGTATTTATCTCCATATCTCTGGTGATACTAATCAGATCTCGATAAAATTAAAATGGGTGGTCCCATCCCCCCCTCGGAAACGTATCCTACCAATTAAAAAAATAATCATTTGAATCCGTTCACAATTGATGGAGAAATCGCGTAACATACACACAAAAAAAAAAAAAAAAAAAAAAAAAAAAAAAAACATACAGACGAATTGAGAACCTCCTCCTTTTTTGTGAAGTCGGTTAAAAAATGAAACTGAACTAAATATATAATATAACCGTGGGATGTGAGTATTGAGAAATCTAGCGAGACCCCTCTCGCAGGATGAGATTTATCGCTCACCGGAGCTCCCAGGCATTACAATCAAAGGATGCTGCTGACTGCTGTGATCGAAGGTAACTCTCATACATTTTTAAATATTGTTTTACTTGTTCCACACTACATAGTTTGTACACTTAAATGTATGTGTAATACAAACACTTATGAATGAATGAAAACTTTATATTTTCGCAGCAAAATCCATATTACCCACAGAGCCACTAGACATTTGAACTAAACGATTACGAGCTTCACTCATCACCAACTCATGCAAAACTATATTGAATTCGTAGGTTCTCCTCCCTACGTACGAGTAACCCTTCATGGGGTCTTTGGATCATACTGGCTGACAGAAGAAAAGGTGGTCTTTAGCAGTATTTTAGGATTCAGCAGTAGCTTACATCATTGATTCCAACATAGATGGATCCGGATCAGTACCGTCACCGTCACCAAGAAGTACCTACGATATACTACCAGGAGATCATAAGAGATCATATTGAGAAGTCATCAAGAAATAAGTACCTACGACACTACCAGGAGATCATAGCCTTGAGATAATGTCTTTCGGAGCGAGTTTCCATTCTAGCCTTAGCGTGCTGCCATCTTCGACCACACCAACAATTGATCACTTACCAACAGGTGACAAAGTGGTCAAACGCTAGCCTATACGATATAAAAATATAGCCTTACCTGCAGTGTAGAGCGGATTGGCGAAGGTAACCGTTAGACCTGCCCTCATAGCGCCGTGCACCAGGACTGTGAACTCTGGCAAGTTAGGCAGGATAAGGCCGATGCGGTCTCCAGGGCTTAGCTTCAGGCCGCCGAGCAGGCCCGTAGCGCAACGCTCGATCATCATCCGCATCATTCCGTAGTCGTAACCACGACCTGATGCGCCGCATGTCTGGTGGTATACACATAGATTAATATTATAGTTTCTGCGTGTGTAAAATAATAACTGAGATAAGATTTAGCTCATGTACAGCCATAGATTAATAAAATAAATACTACATGGCCTTCATGTCATCAGCTCAATATAATAATTGTCGAATGCTAGCGTACCTACTTAGGTAGTCAATATAAAAAATAAAAACTAACGTTATTAAAATTTTTAAGTGTTTCACAAATGTACTTAGAAATACATGTAAGATTTAGATACTACGATATTCGAGTTAGCAAGTATCTATCTTATCATATATATATACTCTCAGACTAGGTGGAGCGATGATATCCGCAAGGCAAGAGCTGGATGAGAGTAGCCGAGGATCGTGCTCAGTGGCGTGAAATTGGAGAGGCCTATGTCCAGCAGTGGACAAGTATAGGCTGATGATGTGATGTATGTATGTATGTACCTATACCTATTAGTATTATCACCAGTTAAAGTTACTACTACCATACTACCATACTAATCTACCCAGCACTTATTTGAAAGCATAGCGATAGTACCTTTGTACTATTATTTATTCTGTGGCGATAGGAACTAATTGAGTACCTACTAGCTATGCCCTGCGGCTTCGTCTGCGTTAAATAGTAATAATGATACCGAGCCGAAAAGAATCAGCGTAAACTATCTGTGTACCAAATTTCATCCAAATCTGTTCAGCCGTTTTTTTGGTATCGAAAAACATACAAAATTTACACATAACATACGATGTATAGTTAGTTAGGTACCACTTCACATTCCTACCTAAACTTGTGATAGATATGCCGAACTGTTGCAGAACCTAAGCCCATTCCAATCGTGATTGAAAGTTGTCCTACAATTTTAATCCCAAAACCGGTCTAATGTAACTACTACCTACCTACTTAGATTTATTGATCATTGAATGCCTATGAATAAATCAGTAAAATTAGTGTTAGATAGGTAGATAAATTATTAACTAGTGCTAGTAAGTGACATCTATTATTATTATTCACACTATTTATTTTCTTTCTTAGTTTTAGGTTTTTTTACAATAAAGATATCCAAACAAAAATAGAAAAAAATAATTACAAATAAACAATATTATAAAAAAACCTAAACCTAGAGTGCCGCCAGCAGCGGGGCAGGGCCCAAGCTACCGGTGGTTAGGGCTGCAGAGAGAGGAACCTCCTGACGATGCGTGCCGTGTCAAGAAGTACTGCCTTCTGTATCTGGCCCTTGATCCAGCCGTCTAGCGAGAGTCTCTTGAGATGTTGGTCGAGACTCTTCGCTATTAGGCCGTTCGCAGAAACGACTATTGGGACAATGCTAGTCGAATCAACATCCCACATGGCGGTAACCTCGAAAGACAAGTCAAGGTACTTGCTGATCTTGTCCTTTTCAGCCTTCACGAGGTTCTCGTCATGCGGGATGGTGATGTCAACTAACACTGCCCGCCGCTGGGACCGGTCGACTATCACGATATCAGGTTTATTGGCGACAATAGTCCTGTCCGTGATAACCGATCGGTCCCAATAGAGCAAAGCATGACCATTTTCAAGAACTGGCGCAGGTGCGTACTTATAGTACGGCACCTCAGACTCTACAAGACCGTATTGAAGAGCAAGTTGCTGGTGGATGATCCTGGCTACGAGGTTATGTCTGTGCAAGTACTCGGAGTTAGCAAGATGAGAACAACCGGAAATGATATGTCTGAGTGACTCTCCGGGACGGCGGCATGCCCGACATATGTCGACCGTACCGTCCTTCATAATATATTTCCGGTAGTTGTTCATCTTGATAACTTCGTCCGCAATTGCACAAACAAAACCTTCGGTTTCCCCAAAGAGGTCCCCGAATCGTAGCCAGTTCACCGACGCGAGCAGGTCCACATCGGGTCCCGTTAAGACTCGATAGAACCGGCCATGCAGCTCCTTGCTCTTCCATACGTCCTTGCGGTCCTCGGTGCTCAGCACCTGAGGCTTGCGCCAGTTCTCTTTGCCTAAGGACAGAGGGGTGAAAGTCTTGTCAACTGACACCACATCGCAATGCATCCCACACTCGTTGTTTAGGAAATATTCCCGGAGACTGCATACCTCACGGTTGTGGAGTGTCTTGGCATTTAAAAAGCCTCGACCACCCCATTTCCGTGGGATATACAGTCTCATAACAGACGAGCGTGGGTGAAGCATGCGATGTGATGTCAATTGCTTTCGAACTTTTCTATCCAGGGCGTCTAGTTCAGTCTGAGTCCACCTTAGTATGCCAAAGGTGTATATAAGTAGGGGCATAACCCAGCCGTTGAAGGCACGTACCTTGTTGCCTCCTGACAAAAGACTTAAGTACTTTTGTCAATTATTACTATTATTATTATTATTATTATATATATATATAAAAGAAAGTCGTGTTAGTTACACTATTTATAACTCAAGAATGGCTTTACCGATATGGCTGAAAATTGGTGAGGAGGTAGCTTAGAGCCAGGAGACGGACTTGGGATACTATTTATTCCGTTCGACAGCGGTAAATTATTTTTTTCAATTTTTTTTTTCTCATCAAAAGACGAACTTATCAACAATGAATGTATATATATAAGAAAGTCGTGTTAGTTACACTATTTATAACTCAAGAACGGCTGGACCAACTTTTATGATTTTTGTATTTTTGGAATTGTCTTTGTCAGGAATGAATAATAAGTATTAAAAACAATGAATAACTGACCTAAAAAAATGATTTTATAAAAAAATATTTTGCAAAAATGTTCTTGGGTTTCAAAACTGCCAATCATTTGATGTTCAATTGTTTATCCCGTCGATACGGTAAACCGCAAATTAATAAGGGTCATTGCTCCACACGATTAGTGTATTTAGCCAGTGTCAAGTATAAAAATTCTTCAAGTTTTTGTGCATTCAAGTCATGTAGATTTTATAAACATACATTTTAAATACTGTCAGTAATGACAATTGGTTGACATTTTGGTTTGACCACTATTTCACCTGTTGGTAAGTGATGATGCGGCCGAAGATGGTAAGCATGCTAGGCCTAGAATGGGAACTGGCTCTCAAAGATAGCTGCCGGAACACATTAAATGTTTGGCAACAGATTTTCTAGCTTGAAGGTGGTATTTCGCCAGGCGGACACTAGATAGTGTCCTACTATCATGCGGGGGTTGTTGGTTTCTTTTCCGATAGAAAATCCATTGGTACACGGCGGTTTGAACTCTGTTCCTCTGGCATCAAAGCCAACCGTTCTCACGATTACGCCACCGGGCCCTCATACGGGTCGCGGGCGCTAGAATGTATGTAAATACAGAGATATGCAAGAATGATTCAGATTCAGATATTTATTCACCATATGTCAATTACAATAATAGTTTAGCTTAAAATTAATGAAACGGTTATCATATTTGTGTCAGTAAATTAACAATAGATAGTATAACAGTAATTACATAATTTAAAATTTTAGAAGTATGTCATCAGGTATATCAATATAATTTAAACCATAATATTAAGCTCACTCATTTTTATCTCGTGTGAAAAGACTATCACTAATTTTCATATCCGTATATTCCTTTAAACTGTAAAAAGCATTGTTCACAAAAAATGTTTTTATTTTTGTCTTAAATTCTGGCATTGGAAGTTTACATACACTTGCGGGTAATTTATTAAATAGATTTATCTTGTTGTAGAACCCTTGTTTTTTAACTTTATCCAGTCTTACTTTCGGTAGGTACAATTTATCCTTATTTCTTGTATTATAGTTATGTATGTCAGAATTTTTGTCATATTTATCTAAATTATTGTAAACGTCTAGTATGCATTTATAAATATATAATGATATCACAGTCATTATTTTAGTTTTTATAAAGTGCGTCATGGCACTATCTCGTTTACGTATGCCATTTATTATTCTTATAGACCTTTTTTGATTTATGAGAACTCTACTAATGTCAGCTCTATTGCCCCATGAAGTAATTGCATAACTTATAACTGAATGCACATATGCATAGTACATAGAAATGAGGGTTTTTTGTCAAGTAGTGGCTTTAATTTAAAAAGAATATAATTAGCACTAGCCATTTTCTTACAAACTTTGTCAATATGAGGCGAATGATTGAGAGTATAATCTATTTTGTACCCTAGAAACTTATTTTCTGTTACTGTAATATGCTGGTTCTTACCTTTTTTTAAGTAATACTTCATAACCAGGCTTTTATCTGCGTTAAGTAATATTCCATTGACCTCGAACCAGTCTCGTAATGATGACAGTGATACTGAAATTTTATTATCTAGAACATCGTTTTTTACATCTTTAATGCCAACATGAGTGTCATCAGCAAACAGAGTAATGACTGCCCATTCTGGGACTGTGTTAACTAAATCATTGACGTATATTCTAAATAAAAGAGGACCCAGTATGGAACCTTGAGGAACCCCGATATCAACGTTGCCGATTTCAGAAATATGATCATTAACTGTAACAGTCTGAGTTCTATTTTTTAGGTAGGAGGACATTATAGCTAACTCATTACCACTGAAACCGTAGTATTTAAGTTTTATGAGCAAAATTTCGTGCCGTAAGCGGTCAAAAGCCTTCGATTAGTCGCAGTAAATGCTCGCACATTTCTGAGACTCATCGAGACCCTGGAGAATAAAAGAAATTACTTCTTTAATTGCCATATCTGTGCATCTATTCTTGCGAAAACCAAATTTTGAAGGTGTGAATAAACTGTTTTCGTCCAAATATTTAATAATATGTTTTTTTATTATAGTTTCTAAAACTTTAGATAAAGTTGGAAGAATGCAGATTGGTCTGTAATTACTAAGATCTGATTGTTCGCCTTTTTTATATATTGGAATAAATCTACCATGTTTTAAAGAATCCGGAAATATACCTTCGTTAAGACATGCATTTATAACATCATATATAAAATCAAAAAGCATCCAATTATGTAATACTAGTTCTCTTAAAGTTTTCGTGTTCATGGCATATACGTCAAGCGATTTCTTACTATTCATATTTTTAAATATTTTAAACAACTCTTCTTTACTAATAATTTTAAATGTAATAAAAACCTTAGGTTTGCTAGTTTTTGCTAAGTAGGCTTTGCAAATGTCATGGTCAATCATAGTGTTCTTTGTCAGGTTATGCGCGATGTTCAAAAATAATGCGTTGAATAAATTTGCAATTTTTTTAGAGTCGTCTATTTTTTCTGTTCCTTTTTTGATGTGTCTGATTCCGGATTTAAACTTTTTCTTTTTGTTTGTCTGCTCGTTTATAATACTCCATGCTTCCTTTATTTTATTATTAGATACTTTTATTCTGTGTGAAAATTGCATCTTTTTAGCTCCTCGTAAAACTTTGCGTAATGTTTTTTTTTGTATTTACGTATTTTAATTACTCTTTCTTGCGATGGAAGGAGATTTTGCATGTTTTCTAATTCAATTAAATATTTTTTTGATATTTCAATGCCCTTTGTAGTTATATTCTTAACGTTTTTTTTATAAGTTAATTTTTTTAAAGGAAAAGCAATTTTGTAAAAATGAGTGATCGATCTTACTGAAATAGACATTTTTTCATTGGCTTCTGATGCATTGACAATTTCACAATAGATCTTGGTGTATTCCCTACTCAATAAAAAATGAAAATAATTGCAATTACTTTTTGAAAACATTCTGATGTATTTTGGTGCATCGTTACACAATTTATGTACGTTTTCTGTCTTTATGTTTAACATTAGTACATTGTGGTCTGATAGTTTTATATTTAAAACATCACCGTCACAAAGATCAAAATTTATTATGAAATTGTCAATACATGAACTACTGGCACCTTGAATTCTAGTCGGCTTGTCAATCATAAGTTTACAATTAAAATTGTTTAGTATGTCCATCAATTTACGAATTTTATTATCAGCTTTTAAAATATTCAAATTAAAATCACCAGCTAATACAACTGTTTTGTTTTCTCTACTTAATTTGTTTAAAAGTTTTGTTAGGATGTCAAAAAACAATGGCAAATCCTTATTCGGTCTATACATACAAATAATAACAATTTTCGATAATTTTAATTCTATAGCAGAGAGTTCACAGTTCATTTCGAATGACAACTTGTTGAGATCTTTCCTTATTCTATAATTCGTACCCTCTCTGACAAAAATAGCTGTACCACCGTGATCAAAAAAAGTTCTGTTAAAATAAGTAGCAAGTTCGAAATGTTCTATGTTCATACCAATCACTTGATAGTCTTTAGCCCATGTCTCTGATAAACATAAAATATCACATTTTAAAGAGTTGGCTAACTCTTCTATTTCCATATACTTGTTGTGTATACTTTGCACATTTGCATGAATTATCTTAAGCTTTTTCTTGGAAATCCTTTTTGAAAATTTGGCATATTGCAATTTTCAACAGTCGAAGTTTCTTGAGTACGTATAAATATCAACGTTGAAGACCCGATGAAATTCTGTGTGAATACTGTTTTTGTCTGCTGTTGTGAATACTGTTTTTATCTGCTGTTAATGTGATAACCAATTTATGAGTGCCGTATACAGTCTTATCCATAAGGCAAAAAAATATTAGAAAGTTATTCATGGAGTAAGTATACTTATTCAGAATTAAAATTAAATACTGGTAATATTATAACTAAATAAATACTGTAAATATTTAACAATTAAAATTAAACTCAATCAAACTAATGCTTGACATTAGTTTGATTGAGTTAATAACTTATCTATAACAATAATAAAATTGTTTCATTCCATCGAGTCTTGCTGACACGCGGTTGAAATACTTGATTATCGTATTTTTATTTTATTTCTTTATTGCCATAATACATTACTAAACTTAATATATCTTTTGTATTCATTGTATTACGTTCATAAAAGCCTAAATTAAGTTGATCTAAAAGGTAACATAACATTCATTGTCTGTTAGGTGGTACGAAGTTCGCCGGGCCAGCTAGTATGTCATATATACAATGATACTTTAATAAAATACCACCACAAAAATCGATTAGGTAATAAAACCTAACAAAAAAAATTGTTCCCAAAAAGGGACTTTATTTAGAGCGTCAATGATCTTTGGTTTAAATGCAGTTCCGCTTCATATAGATAGATAGATAGATAGGTAGGTAGGTATATAAAAAACTTACCTGTCTATTATAGTCAACAAATGTTGGAGATATGGAATTAAGAAGAATCACATTCAGTTACCTGTCTAAAATAAGTATTCAAGAATTGTTGAAGATATGAAATTAATTAAAATTGTTTAAAAAACTAAACGAACCGAGTTCAAACGCTGCGCTCATTAGTTTCAGTAGTAAGGTGTTTATCTTTATAGGTATCTCTGGAGATACTCATCAGATCTCGATGAAATTTACAATGGGACTACACAGAAAGCATTTAGCATACCCTCTCAAACAAAACATAATTTTCCAAATCGGTTCATAAATGACTGAGTTATGAAGGTAACATAAAAAAAAACAGTCTTATTGAAATGCTCCTCCTTTTTCATATTCGGTAAAAAATAAACTACCTATAAGTATTCATACCCACATAAATTAAATACATATCTCCTCCGATTATTATTTAATCGGTCGAAAGATACCTAGATGTTCTAATCTAATTTACCAACATATGTTCCGTAGGACTAGAATCTTTTCTGTGCATTTGTGTAATCATTATAAAGAACGACCGTCACCAATGGGCTGAGGTAATAATTAATATAGTTTAAAAACTAAAACAACCGACTTCAATGCCCCGCGAGTCAATTTCAGTAGCAAGTTTGAGACGTTTATCGTCATATCTCTGGAGATACTTACGAGTATCAAATCTCGATGAAATTACAATGGGACCATCTCGGAAACGTACCCTACCGATAACAAAAATAATCATTCGAATCGATTCAGAATTGACGGAGTAATCACGTAACATACACACAATAAATAAATTAAATAAAACTGGCCAAGCGCAAGTCGGACTCGCACTCGTAGGGTTCCGTAACACAGTTAAGTATTCCATAAATATGATTTTTTGCAACTACAAAATTAACTTTGTTTTTCATAGTGTTTGTATGAAAAACAAAGTTATCTTTGCGGTCGCCATATCTCTAAAACTGCTGACTGTATCTCGTTCAAACCAATTTTCGTTGTTAGTTTTTATTGAGATCTACAGCATATATTTTTTTTAGATTTTTCACTCCCATACTTTAAAAGTTAGAGGGGGGGGACACACATTTTACCACTTTAGACGCGCCTATCTTTCAAATGATTGACCTTGAGAAAAAATGATTTTAGGAACCCCAATGTCATTTTTAGGGTTCCGTACCCAAAGGGTAAAACGGGACCCTATTACTAAGACTCCGCTGTCCGTCTGTCTGTCTGTCTGTCTGTCCGTCTGTCTGTCTGTCTGTCTGTCCGTCTGTCACCAGGCTGTATCTCATGAACCGTGATAGTTAGACAGTTGAAATTTTCACAGATGATGTATTTCTGTTGCCGCTATAACTACAAATACTAAAAACAGAATAAAGTTAAAAATAATAGAGGGTCCCCATGCAAGAAACGTGTTTTCTTCGGCATTTCACGTCATCTATGAACGCTTAGTTAGGTAAACGTCCCATAGATGGCGTTATATTGAAATGTCGATCCCTAACTCCTTTGTTAGACGTTAGATGGCGTTATAAGAAATAAAATGTTTATTAATTATTACTTTTTGCTGGCGAAAAATGATAGTGGTATTTTTTGCTCGATCTTATAAAATACTGTAGTGTGGTACGGAACCTTACTAGTGCGAGTCTGACTTGCACTTGGCCAGTTTATTAATAAACCTATCCATAGACACCCCACACGTATAGGTTTGAAGAAAACATTTTTTTTTGTTTCAGTTCCATGTATGGGATGCCCCCCCTTAAACTTTTATATTGTTTATTTTTGTATAAACATCGGAAAGCGGTTCACAGAATATATCTACCTACCAAGTTTCAATTCTGTAGTCCTAACAGTTTCGGAATAAAATGGCTGTGACATACGGACGGACAGACAGACAGACAGACATGACGAATCTATAAGGGTTCCGTTTTTTGCCATTCGGCTACGGAACCCTAAAAAAACATACAGACGAATTGAGAACCTCTTTTGTTCTGGAAGTCGGTTGAAAAGGTCAATCATCTATGACCAAAATCCTAAGTGCTAATACAACAATATCTATTACACATTTGCCGCATGACGTGTACATTATATTACCATTACAACGCGGCTTCGCCCGCGTCCAAATCAGAATGATCAGAATCAGATCAGAAATCCGAATCAGATGAATCGTTTTTAGGGTTCCGTAGTCCTGACAAGGAACCCTTATAGTTTCGTCAAGTCCGTCTGTCTGTCTGTCTGTCTGTCTGTCTGTCCGAGGTTTTGCTAAGAGACCGTTTATACTACAAAGCTGTAATTTTGTAGGGGTATGTATATAAATTATGCCGACAAAGTGGTGAAATAAAATGTTGAAAAATATTTATTTTTAGGGTAGCTCCCCTACATGAGAAGTGGGGAAGAATTTTTTTTCGTCGTCTACCCCATCGTGTGGGGTAACGTTGAATAGGTAAAATGACTTAAGGGTTGCTAATACCATTTTTCGATTGAATGCTCCATTTACGAAATATTAAACTTTAAAGTGCATATTTTTGTTCCAGTAGGGCGTCCTCCCCCTCTCTAAAAGCTAAACTGCAAGCTTGAAAAATCTGGAAAAATTCGTGGTAATAGTGCATTTCATGAACTTTAAAGGAGAACAATAGTGGTTAAGATAACTTTATTAGTTTAGGAGTAAGTCGTTGAACTTGGGTGTTGGATAATTTTGTACCAAATACAAAATCCTTAGAATAAATCCTTTAAAGTCACAATGACGAAGTTACTAATTGCTTGTTTATAACGGGTAAAGACTTGCATTGAATAACGGGCTACTACGGTACCCTACACTGCGCGTGGCCCGACACGTACTTGGCCGGTTATTGTGTGAAAGAGTAACAAACAACTATCCATATCTACGGACAAACTTTCAGATTTGTTATGTTCATAGGATTAGTAGGGTTGAAATTACAACTTTAAATCAATAGATATACTCTTTACTTGCACACCAAAAGGACAAAAAACATAGCAAATATTAATAAATATAAATTATTATTACATCCAACCCTCTAATCTACAAAATTTACAAATGGGATGATAAAGATTTTACCACTTCAATTATAATTTATGCTATCGCACTATACTTACCATTTTCCCGGACTTTGGTCTCCGTCATCAAAAGACCGAAGTCCGGAATATGATATTGAAATAACCCTAAGATAAAAATATTTGGCTCATGCTCATCGCTTCGGAAGCGATAAAACAAATACGTATTTGCTAGTAAACAAGCGTGAAAAATAGTGTGAATTATCTTGACATTTATATTGGTGGTAGGCATATTATATCGATATTCTACCTGACTTGCTACAAAAAGTAGCTCACCAGAAAATCTGCCGCCATAACCTTACGGTGTTCCGGTAGCACACAGCTCTTGAGAGTCAGAGTTTGCTAGGCCTAGCGTGTTCACCATCTTTGACCACATCATCGCTTACCACCAGGTGAGATAGTGGTCAAACGCTAGCTTATAGGATATAAAAAAATGAAATGATAAAGTGATAATAATAGAGAGCGATTCACATGTCGTGCGAGTAATTTCAACCATGGATATGGATGAGTTTTGCCGAGTTCCGGCATTATTTTCTGTGCCAGCCAGTACGGAAGACGGATTGGGATAGTTGCATCTGTGAATTGGATTGAAGTCAAATATTGTTCAGCACCTCGTGTTGGTGCAGTCTTTCAATTCCAGACAAACACGATTACACAACCATCCTTCGTATCATCGCACCTGAACTTAACGTCAGGTAGTTAAAGGTGTACGGGGATTAGTATCTACATAATTAAGAAAGTTTAATAAAACTGGCCAAGTGCGAGTCAGCATCGCGTCTCTTATCGCACACTTAGGGAGGGTTCCGTACAATACGAAACATAACAGAGTCTCAACCTCATATATATTTGATTAATTGATATTACCAAGAATATTTGGTTTGGTCGCGATCTAGAAAGACGGGGCTCGTTTACTAGCGCCATCTATGTCATTTTGCCGATACTAATTAGATAGATGGCGTTTAAAAACCTGTTTTTTGTATGGGGACCTCCTTTAATTTTTAACTTTATTTTGTTTTTAGTATTTGTTGTTCTAGCGGCAACAGAAATAGACCATCTGAAAATCTGTGAAAATTTCAACTGTCTAACTATCACGGTTAATGAGTTATAGCCTGGTGACAGACGGACAGACGGACAGACAGACAGACAGACAGACAGACGGACAGCGGAGTCTTAGTAATAGGGTCCCGTTTTACCCTTTGGGTACGGAACCCTAAAAACGCCGCGCGAGTCAGTTTCATTGCAATTTTGAGACGTTTATCGCCATATCTTTAGAGATACTAAGTACCAGACCTTAATAAAATTTTAATGGGACTGCCTTTAAGACTCTTGAACCCTGCCTATGACAAAAATAATCATTCAAATCAGCCTAAGCGCGTAACAAACATAAAATAAACATACAGACGAACTGAGAACCCTTTTTGGAAATTGTTTGGATATTATATATGGGAAAATCAGTTTGTGAAAATCAGTCAAAGTGTTTGTTTGTTGCCTTCCATGTACCATTGTTCAATCTGTGTCTTTTCACACTCACAATCAAACGATTTGGCTGATTCACAGGAATACACAGAATAGTACTACCATTCTATATTATGTCCTAGTAGGCTAGGAATCATCCTACCCTACGAGGATAGGGCATAATAAACTTTATAAAACGGGCGAAGCCTCATAGCGTTGTTAGTCTCAATATACGTAGACTGTGAGGGAATTTGTTTTTATCACGTTAAATATAGGTGCGATTATATAAAATAGACATTGTACTTATTTTATATTTCGCGTTACTTTAACTTTGATAAGATATCTCGCTCGTAAATAAATAAAAACGTAAAATAAAAGAATCTCACAGAATAATAATTAAACGTCGAAGATGGTTTAATCCGGTTGATATTTCCTAATTTGCGAGTGTATTTTTTTTTAATATCTCATAGGCTACCATTTGACGATTACTATCGTCAGATGGTAAGCGATGATTTGGTCGTTGGTCGAATATGGTAAACACGCTAGGCCTAGAATGGTTTGACTCTTGAGAGTAGGACCATTCTTGGCCTAGCGTGTAGATCTTGAGGGTTGTGTGCTGTCGGAACACGTGTAGTTATGGCGGCTTATTTTCTCCTTGATGATAGATTGATGATGGTGATGCTCCTATATTTAACCAATAATTAATATTTCTTTAAATTAAATAAGAAACTGCATATGCATATGTATATACTTCACAACTAAATGTATGTATATAATACACAATTCATATTTGTTATTAAAATCATGATTTTCCTGTTCAAAGGTTAATTTCTTAATTATTCTTATTGTTCTTGTTTACTTTCAGGTCAGTCACAGAAAATAAAATAATAAGTAGTATTTTAAAAAGAACTGGCCAAGTGCAAGACGGACTCGCACTCGTAGGGTTCCGTAACACAGTAGAGTATTTTATAACTGTCATTTTTTACCAGCAAAAAATTAACTTTTTAAAGTATTTTATATGCAAAACTAATTTATATTTGCGGATTTGAAAATGTGCTATATTTGTATGTATGTATGTATATTTCAGTTACATATATGTGGACACGTAAATATCCTTGAATAAGGGCCAGCTTCACCGGTTCCTGATAGCGCTAATATAAAGAAGTCTGACAGATTTTTGACAGCTTTTATATGGCGTTAAGTGTCAGATAACTATCTAACGCATTATTAGGAACCGGTGAAACTGGCCCTAAGCCTCACAGCTATGTAGGCAAGTAGGTAGGAAATAATATTATATATGCTTCTACTTACATGAATAACTACCAATTTAAAACAAGTTCATGTCTAAGTAAACAAGTACATATGATAGGTACTGCATAATGAAAGTATCCTATGAATTATGCAGCTATCAAATAAATCAAATAAATTTTAATTTATCCGGTAATTAGGCGTAGAGATTGGTTAGAAGTCTGTTGATGAAAGATTGATGAAAATGATGAATTACTGATGTTGCAACTAGCAACCTTGTTTTCGGATCATCAGAATGACTCAGAATAATAGTTATTTTATTTATAATTTACTACCTGTGCCGCAGTTTCACCTACATAGACATCGTTCCCGTGGGAATATCGGGATAAAAAGTACCCTATGTGTTAGACCAGCCTAGACCTAGCGTGAAAAAGTAACAAACATACACACTCACAAACATTCGCATTTATAATATTAGTAGGATAACAGAGGTATAACACTAACACAGTAGTGTCTTTTTCTTGTTGGGTGTTTTTGTCTCATTTAATTTAGTACTAGTAGTAAAAAGCCACCACAAACAATTTTTTTTAAATATGGCGCCTAAATGATCGTTAAATAATAAGATAGTTTAAAAGCTAAAACAACCGACTTCAATGCCCCGCGAGTCAATTTCAGTAGCAAGTTTGAGACGTTTATCGTCATATCTCTGGAGATACTTATCAGATCTCGATGAAAATACAATGGGACCACCTCGGATACGTACCCTACCAATAACAAAAGGAATCAATCGAATCGGTTCAGAATTGACGAAGTAATCGCAAAACATACACACACAAAAAAAACATACAGACGAATTGAGAACCTCCTTTGTTTTTGGAAGTCGGTTGAAAAACGTCACTCGTTGCAGTCAACCCATAAGTAAAATTTATACAATAAAAAGTTAAGATTCATCCCGGAAAATCATGCAAGCAAGTTGTTGACTACCCCGGAATATTTTACATACGTATATAAATTACAGTAATGATGTAGGTAATTCCTTATTTTCTTCCTTATACTTACAAGTACGATAATGTTTCTGTTACCAATTAATTACTTACTTAGTACTACGTACTTAGATGATTCGTGGCTATAGCCTTTTACAACATTACGAGAATTTTACTATATTATAGAATCGCCTTGGCGTTGGAGAGGACAATAATTTAGGCCAACGGTGGCATAGCACAAGTAAGAAGCTTATAAATCAAATCAAATCAAAGCATTTATTGAGCATGTAGGCAGTAATAATATACGCACATATACACGTCAAAATCATAAAATAAATCATAATCAATTATCAAGTAAACATAGCAGAATTTAAAGCTTTAAATTAAAAAAAAAAAAACAAATGTAATGAACCATTTAGCTGTCACCCAATCGTTGACGTCAGACTAATAAAAAAATATTAATCTTTGTATATAATAAGTTATTTTTCAAAAAAAATAAAACCGACTTCATAATCACAAACAGGCACTCAAAAGCGAAAAATAAATTACTTAAAATTATTATAAGCGCTACCCACTTATCTATTTGAAGTCGGTGCCAGCCAAGTCTAATAGGTAGTAGTAGTAGTAGATAGATAATACCTACATGTATCTACCTACTTACTAACCTACATGTACCTACTTACTACTACTACATACATAGTATCTATCTACTATCCAATAGACTTGGCTGGCACCGACTTCAAATAGATAAGTGGGTAGCGCTTATAATAATTTTAAGTTATTTATTTTTCGCTTTTGAGTGCCTGTTTGTGATTATGAAGTCGATTTTATTTTTTTTGAAAAATAACAAATTTTACCCTTTTTAGTGCATAACAAGTTTTAATTAAATTACATGCATCTATTACATTTGGTGTCTGGGCCGTTATACACTAACGGATATATACTTTTTGAAAATTTCAAGTATGTATCTATAACGGTTAAGAAGATACAGATCTGTAAAGTGCGCACATATGTATAGACACACGGACGGACGGACGGACGGACGGACGAACGGACAACAAAGTCTCAGAAAGTGTTCATTTGGTACCCTTTGGGTTCGGAACCCTAAAACAATTGACTTTAAATGCCTTGCTAAAGTGATAATATTCACTAGTAATAATTATGTCATCAAGGTATCAAAGGACAATGTCCAAAATGGCCCTGTGCAATTAAAGCATCTGACACACACGATAATTAATTGTCTATTTTATTACAATAATTCCAAATACTTTTATAACACGGACTAGTTGTATTCCAAAATGAATATAAAAAAGTATTATTTGCGATTATTAACATTACTTCCCGCCATATGGCCAACAGAGTACTGAATCACTCTACTACGTTATAAGAGGCACTTCCCTATATTGTTGAAACCCGAATTATGAAAGCACTGTGTAGCCAACCTAACAACGGAAAGTATTATTTACGTAGTAACTATTATATAATCTGTGGTATTATGCTTATAATTTTTTTTTTCAGTGTTTTTTGGTACAAAGTACGTTCATAATTCTGAGTTATTTAATAATGTATGCAGTGTCGCGGGACTGAAATGGCCGCCATCTTCGGCAAACGTCATGTCATGTCAAAAAATCTTAGGTATGTTTAAAAAAGTTTGCACCCTAACAAGACTTTGCCCGGTAGAACATTCCTGTGAAGACAAATTATTTATATTTATATATAATTATTTATTATAATTATTAATATATAATTATTTATTGAGGGCCCGGTGGCGTAATTGGGAGAACAGTCGGCTTTGATGCCGTGGTACCGAGTTCAAACCGCCGTGCACCAATGAATTTTTCGATCGAAAAATATATGTGCGCTTCTCACAGTTGCCCTCCGGTGAAGGAAAACATCGTTAAGAAACCAACAACCCCCGCAAGGTGGTAGGACATATCTAGTGTCCGCCTGGCCAGCTACCACCCTCAAGTTAGAAAATCTGTCTCCAAACATCTTATGTGTTCAGGCAGCTATCCTTGAGAGCCAGTTCCCATTCTAGTCCACTTCTCTATCTTCGACCGCATCATCACTCAGCAACAGGTGAGATAGTGGTCAAACGCTAGCCTATAAGATATTTAAAAAAAAATAATATAATCCCCACCTTTATTTCTATCTCGCTCACAGTTACTGTAAGAATATCTGTCAAAAACCAAAATCAACGAGAAAAAAGATGTAAAAACATTATTCTAGGTCATATTTTTTAGTCTTCAAAAGTATATCCAATAGCAACCTCTGTTGTGTATAATCTTCTTGAGACTTTTCTACTAAAACCAGTACATTCTCCTATGTTTGAGGTATTTATCTCCATATCTCTGGAGATACTTATCAGATCTCGATAAAATTAAAATGGGACCACCTCGGAAACGTATCCTACCTATTAAAAAAGAATCATTTGGATCCGTTCACTATTGACGGAGAAATCGCGTAACATACACAAAAAAAAAAAAAAAACAACAGACGAATTGAGAACCTCCTCCTTTTTTGTGAAGTCGGTTAAAAATGAATCCGAATTTCCCTTGGTCACGGCATCACGCGTGAACGGCTGGACCGATTTCGCTAATTCTTTCTTTGTTGTGTTTACTATCGCGTCAGGAGATGGTTCTTATGTAAAAAAAAATAAAATAAATATAAGTTGTGTTTAACGCAGGCGAAGCCGCGGGGCACAGCTAGTAAATAATAATTAATTAATATTATTCATTATTATTATTTGGGTTGCCAACCATACACGTACCTGTGTGTTTCAGTATTTCAGATAATTTTCATAAAGTTAAATACAACTTAAAGAAACGCATACCGATCACAGTAGATATCATGATCCGATATGATTTAATGACCTAATCCTACTACAAAATACTATCTTTCTTCAGCAGTTCTTTATATCTATAATGCCTACTTTCGGCTTCTCTCATCAACCTATTATCTGATAGGCTAGAGTTAGACTATTTATCTCGCCTGGTGGTAGGTAAGCGAAAATGTGGTCGAGGAAGGTTGTTCACTACATTATCATTACTCACACGTATCATTGCTATACCTTTCTGAGGGCGTCTTACAACCCCTTATAGGGTTGATTTGCTAATATACGGGCCTTCATAATTCTACAACTCAATTGCCAGTTCCACAGACAATTAGCCGAACTTCATGGATGAGATTTTTTAGTTTTTAGTTAGTTTTTTAAGGTTTTATTAGTTAAGTTTTTTTTTTCTGTTTTCTTTTTAGTTTATTTGTTTTACTATTTTTACTTTACATAGTAGGGACCGCGTAATATTTAATAGGTCTACTGGAGGGAAATACTAATGATTTATAATCATGAATGAAGAAAGAAACGTTAAAGTTTCCTTCCAGTTCACCCTCCTTCATCAATTATTGATGCGATAATCTATAAATCTACAAATAAATTAGATAATCTATTCGTAGGTACAAATACATAAAACTTTAAATACAGTCACCTATCCAGGGCTCGCATACTGTCAATATACTTTTACATGCCTGATACTACTGTACAATATTCTGTAAGTGTCTTGCCCAGTTTGGTGAACCTATCAATAACAAAAAAAATTACGTGAATTAGTTTGGTTTTGCGTTCAATCATGGCAATAACAACAACATTTCTATGCATACACAGTGCCAAGCATTCATGGCAACCTCAACCTTCGAGTCGGAACTATTTATACACCATATCACTGCATACTATCCTATACATCCGTACAATGTGCGTGAACTTTGTACTTTGAATTATTGCACTGCACTTCCCTTTTAATGATTTTTAATTGGTGCGCTGCGACTACTAACTTATCTATTCATTTATTCTGTATCAAGTCCAAATGCCTGGTTTACAGTAGTTTAACTCAATGTAAATAAATAATAGTTTAAAAAAACTAAAAAAATACGCTTTTATAGAAAATCCAACTAAAAAATAGAAAATAAATTTTAATAAATTTGAATTAAAAATAGTGTAAAAAAAATAATTTTATTGTAAAAAAAGCGTGGGGTGCATGGTATCAATAGTTCCAAATATTTTATGAACAGATATGACTAGAAGGGTTATTTTGATAATATCCTGAAAAGCACCTCACGCTTTTTTTACAATAAAATCATTTTTTTTACACTATTTTTAATTCAAATTTATTATAATGTATTTTCTATTTTTTAGTTGGATTTTCTATAACAGCGTATTTTTTTTAGTTTTTTTTTAAACTATTATTTATTTTTCATTTTTTAGTCGAATTTCATTTGAAAAAAAAAATCCTAGTAAGGATAAAAGGTCAAAATGTTTAAAATGTTGAATTGTCATCGGTCCTTTATAAGTATGCCAAATTTCGAGTTAATCCGACGTTTTGAAGGGGGTTAAAATCATGTTCAAAGATTCCGTTACATACAACATACAAACATACATACGTCTGAAGCTAATAAAAGCGTATTATAATACTTAGTAATTACAAAAATTATTCGCTATCTCTAGCTTCAATGATAAAGTCATAATTTACTCTTATTAGGTAAGAATTTTCTTTTTTATTGAGTATAGAATTTCATATGTAGATAATTTAACCTAATTAAAATTTGTAGGTAGGTATTTAGGTAATACTTTTGCTGCACGACTCTGGATGAAACAACCTTTGGACACAGAAAAGATAATATAGCTTCGGACATACGAATTACGAGTATAGGCAGCGCTGAATCATCCACTTTTAAAAAAAAATTGAAAAGTAATTACCTCACACTTGTATAACTTCATATAGTATTGCCTTCAACTATTGAAAGTATATTAATACATTTATTTATTTATATGTATTAATTTATATAAGTATATATAAGAGAAGTATATATATTAATATTTGTTTAAAGTTATTTATTCTATTTACTATTAAATTTGTATAGGATATATTTTATATCTTATTACTATACATACTACTTCCTGCAATACTATATCCATCAAAGATTGTATCGAAGAGATCGATGTTAGTGATAAGACCGTCCATTATACTTAGATTTGTTTATTACATGTTTAGATTTAAGACTGAGGTTTAAGAATGTTTATTATTGTATTGTATTGTACAACTAAAAACACTTAATTTTTTATTTTTATGTTTAACGGACAGTACCTACTACCTAAATAAAAACATTTTATTCAGCCAGCAATAAAAAAGTTACTTACCACAGAGGGTTTGTCCGCCCATAACTCGATGTCTCTGAAAACGTGTTCAGTTAAAGTTTCCTTTCCCACTTCAATTTCACCCCACGGCGAAGATAAAGGTTTCACATCGAGTTTGGTCGCCGTTTGAGTAGCCAAAGCTCTACTCAAAAGTGTATTAGCACTATTTTCTTTCTTCCCATTTTTCGTGGTGTTCAAAAGTTGGCGCGCTAGATTCCCGCGTAAAACTTTCAGTGACATTTTCCGCGTGTGTTTCCCGCGCTACGACCGAAGATAATGGCGGTTAGCGGCTGCCTTTACTATAGTTTTGTTTTGGCGCGTTCCTCACAGGGCAAGGTCCAATCACATACCTATTTAAAGTGTTTATTTATTGTTGTGACGAAAAAGTGGCAACAAACAAGATTACGCTAGTCTATTAACGGCGTAGTAATGAATGAGATAAGTCTGAAAGCAAGCGGTACCTACAGCTCGGTTTTTGATGATACTGGGCTTGTTTTTAAAATATTATAAGTAAGAAATGTTCCGCTACAGGGCAAAGTCCTACTTCCATGTCTCGAGATTTTGGGCTTATCAATATCAAGAACAAATATTGTTCAAGCGTATTTGACCCTTCTGAACTTTTGGTCTCTATTTTAATAAACGCAATAAAAAAAATATGCAGTAATTAAACTTTTGATATTTAAATAAAAATCAGGGACCCATGTTAATATGTGTTACCTACCTAGTTTAATTAAATGGAAGAATGTTCAGTATGTAGAGATTCTCTGTTTATTCGCCAGCAAATCAATAACCTACCTTTTTTCTTATTCGATATATATTAAACTCAAACCCAATATTATATATCTAATACTATAAGAATCTTTGTCGTGATATACTGACTGACTGACAGACAACAAACAGCCTAAACCGCTGGTCGTAGAGACTTAAAATTTGTAGGCTATATTTGTCTTAGTACGTAAGGGTGTACTAAGAAAGGATTTTCCAAAATTCACCCCTTAAGGGGATGAAATGGGGGTTCAAAGTTTGTGTTTAGAAACAAGATTCGATAGTCTTTTCTATCCGAAACTTCACACAAGTGCTTCAGTAAAAAAATAAGTAAATACGTGTTTCAGGTTTTTTGAAATTCCACCCCTAAGAGGGTGAAATGGGGTAACAAAGTGTGGGGTAAAAAATCAATATTGTTTCGGATTGCGCTGAAATTTGGCATGCAGATAGTTATTATGACGTTAGTTACCTCTGAGAAAGGATTTTACAAAATTCACCCCTGAAGGAGATGAAACGGGGGTTCAAAGTTTGTATGGAGAAACAAGATTAGATAGTATTTTATATTCGAAACTTAACACATATACTTAAGTAAGTAAATACGTATTTCAGGCTCTTTAGAAATTCCACCCCTGAAAGGGTGAAGTGGGGTAACAATGTCTGAAATCCATATTCTTTCGGATTGCGCTGAAATTTTGCATGCAGATAGTTATTTTGACTTAGGTATCCGCTAAAAATGAATGTTTCAAAATTCTCTCTTCAAAGGGATGAAGCGGGGGTTAAAAGTTTGGATAGACATTTTATTCGTCATTTCACACAAGTACTTCTGTAAATAAATAAGTCAATACGAGTTTCAGACTTTTTCAAAATGCCACCCTAAAAGGACTAAACTAGGGTAAAAAAGTCTAAAAATCAATATTGTTTCGGATTGCGCTAAAATTTAGAATGCAGATAGTTATTATAACGTAGGTATCCGCTCAGAAAGGATTTTCTAAAAATTCCTCCCGGATACGGAACGGGGATTCAAAGTTTGTATGGCGAAACAAGATGAGATAAAGTACCTACGTGTTGTAGGATTTTTCGAAATGGGGTAGGTAACAAAGTCTGAAAATATGGGGTTTGGGGTTTTATAAATATGAATCCCGAATACCCGAATTGTCTATCGTTTTTAGAAAACAATAGTTTTAAGTAATTAAAAGAAGTAATTAAAAATAGGAGGAGGTTCTCAATTCTTTTTTTTTACCTCAGAACTCCGTGAAATCTTAACCGACTAGAATTTTTTTTGTTTGAGAGATTATGCCTCCCGTTTGTCAAGATCTGATAATTATCTCCAGAGATATGAGGATAAACAATATAAACAAATTTGATACCTCGATTACATGATAACGGCTAGTGGATATTTTCACTATCGCGGCATGTAGTCGTTTTTTCGTTTTGTACGATCATACATTTTTTGTGTAGGTATGTGCCTTGATTTCTAGGCTAATTATAAACAGTTTTTTTCATTGGCACTATATATATCTCCGCGATTATCCTCTTACACAATTCATCGAGACAGTATCTCCAGAGATATGAAGATAAACACCTAAAACTTACTACTGTACTGAAACTGAAAACGAACCGCGTGGTATGTAGTCGATTAGGTACTATAAAAACAGTTTCCTTGTAGACTATGGCCAATGTAGGCGCATTAGTAAAGAGTTAATTACAAAGCACGTGTTAGCAGTCGTACTGATAACTGTTGATAGGCATGTGACTGACGACGATACGCTATGTACTGTTCTGTTATACTGCATTGTGACCGGAACCAATTACCTGATAAATGCTGTTCAATGTTCATAAATACCCTATAAGTGATTTATTAATCACTAACGGACCCGGCGAACTTCGTACCGCCTAACAGTCGATTCATTTTTTTTTTAAATATTTAGTTTGCTATTCGGGACGCCGGGTCAGCTAGTAAGATAAATATTGACATTAATATTTATATGATACTAACGTCACTCAATTGTTTTGCCTTCCCGGAACCTCTCCACTAACACTTAAACTTTATGATATGGTAATAAAGTTCAAATTGACTTAAGTATTATTACGAATCGATTGTATGGGAGTATGGAAGTGTTGTTTTTGGACCTTTTCAGGCAATTTTTTAGATTTTTCTCTCCGTAAGAACCATCCTCGTACTTCAAGGAATATTCTGAAAAAAGAATTAGCAAAATCGGTTCAGCTGCTCTCGAGATTTGCGCTTAGAAACACATTCAGCGATTCATTTAATATATTATAGAGAATATTTATTTCTCGGGTCGTCATAACACCCGGACCTTTGGGGGCATTGATGAAGCCAAAGGTAGCATCAAGAGGCCTTTTTTAACAAAGATAAAATATTACTATGGATTGAGGATAGAAGGATATGATGAATTCTTTAAATGTCCCTGATAATGTTTCAGATCTGACATATGACCCCGTATGAAAGCTAACAAAAATCTGCCAGATAAGTTCCTATAAATAGGGCTATCAAGAACCGGTGAAACTGGCTCTTAGGGCCATCTGACAGATTTCATATAAAATGTGTCAAAAATCTGTCAGATTAGTTTCATATAGCGCTATCAGGAACCGGTGAAACTGGCCTTTAGTCTAATTATAATGAACCAAAATAGAGATATGCAATTCCACTGATAAACCCACACACAAACACAATCAAACATACACACACACTCGTCGGGCGATAAAAACAATAAAATGAAACAACAACATAAAATAACAACATTTTAATTTTATTTGAGTCACGACAAAATTAACAGTAAGTATAACCATACCACTACATAATATACAAATATAACAATAATAGCATTAAATTATTCGTTATTACGTTTGTTCCATGGCAACACATCTAAATGTATAACTGTATTATGTATATCACAATATTGTACATTGAAATTTGTATACCTATTATTAATATTCGATTTGGACTAACATGACCTTTTGATTCAACAACATTTATAGTAAACTCTTTAGCCTTGTAATAATGGCTTTACAGCTAATGTTGGGGCGCGCTCAGACCGAGTGACATTATTTTTGTTTTATTTGTTATTAAAACCTACTATGTTGGTTGCAATTTATGATAGTCTTGTTAACCCCTCCAACTATGCTAAATATGCTTGTTTGGAGTGGGTTCACGTCAATAGTGCAATGGGTGGGTATCGAACTCACGATATTCAATCGCCAGGCTGACGCCTTACCCATTGGGGTATTACCACTTTAAAAAATAAAAACTAATGGGATTGTTCGTTAAAAACGTATAGCGCATGCATCACCACAGATACTTAGTTTTTTAGTAACGTTCAAGTAACTTCAATCTGCAAGTTTTTCATTACTTTATTACACTATAGTTACAAACGAAGCTAGAATATCAACAGCTTGCAATGTAATCCGAAAACTATTGAGCCATTATATTGCCATTGCGCTCTAACCTAGCTCACGAAGAATACAACTATAATTTTCAAATTATAGTTATATTCTTCGTGAGCTATTTAATAGTTAATGGTTTATAGCTCTCAGCCTGACCGTCCCTTAACAGTTCATTCTAAAGCTGTTAGGTACCAACCTACTCGTATGATTCGGAAATTATTTAGTTATTTTGTGGGTATCATCATCGTCACTTAAGCCTGGTTAATACAAGGGTACTTAGTTTCTAGCATACGACGTTTTCACATATTCTAAAAAAGTGTTTGAGGTTTTGTACAGAGCGGAGCGCTGGAGCATTGTATAAAATTACATCGCCTGCCTCGTCCAAGAAAGTCCCCTTATGAAAACCAGACTTTTTATAGCGTACAGGCTAGGGTTTGACCACTATCTCACCTGTTGGTACCTATGTGTAAATTTGGTCGAAGAGGTAGCACGCCAGACCTAGAATGGCAACTGGCTTAATGTTCTTTAAGTCTAAAGAAAAAAATCTCTTGTGTAGTGCATATGTCGCAGCCAACTAGCTTAATTAGTTGTTCAATCAACAGCCTAGCCTCTTTACTTTCAACTAACGGCCTGAATGATATTCAGCCGTAGCGTTTGTACAACATTCTATAAACTTGCTTAGTCTGACACGAAGGAAATACACTAGAGAACTGTGACCACCGCGTGTGACGTGCGCCGACGAGCGTAGCGAGGAGGGGAGCCGCGGCAGCGGCCGCGCTTCACCAGAACCAACGCTATAGCGTTTAAATAAAGTACAGAAGATCTTCAAATGCCTGAATATCATTCAGGCCGTTAGTTAAACGGCTCTGTTTAGTAAAGATTCTAGGCTGTTGATTGAATTTAATTAGGCAATTAAGCTAGTGGGCTGCGACACATACATACAACATTGGACTACAATGGAAATCAGAAATTAAAATAGTAATACATAGTAAAAAGGACATAAATTTCTTTAATTCAATAATTTAAACAAAAAAATAAAAAATATGGAAAACATTGTGTCATTATAATAAATTTAATATACATATGTATTGTCACAATAAATATTTTAGTACATCCTAATTTTATTATAATTTGTACACGGACAATGATATTTATTATTATGATATTAAATAACGTCTATTTAAAACCGATTTGGTGTGTTCATGATTACAAAAATACATTGAATTTCTATACAGTAATGCGTTTCAGTATAATTATATACATATAACTTGTATAATACAATATAACTATAGTAATAGTCGCTAGGGCTAATTAGCCATTAACGGCCGTTTTCAGTGAGTTACCTTTAACTACTAGTTCAAATGCCTACCAGCCGTACATAGCTTTATGCATTTCAAGATATGACAGGGATAGCTGTCAACTATCTGTCAGTAATAAGCCATTTAAAATTTAAAGACTTTGATCACGGAAAATACACTCTTTATCCAGTGATTTTGATATTAAAATGGTAATAACTGTCAGTGATACTTTTACTGGAAGCAACTGCCAGTTAAAAGTATGTTAGTTAATGAAAATGGCCGCAAATCGGTAAAGCAATCTTTACTTGTTAACGTTTATAAGGTTTTCTTTACATTAGCTACGGTAGTGAATTAAGCGAGATTTTCAGCAGCCTATTTTAGTTTATTGGAGCTGCAATTACTCGCAATCGCCACAACACTATCAAACTCAATTATAGTTGCACATGGAAAGTTGCAATGTACAGATCCCTTTCAAGTTTGCAGGAATCGTTTTGTTTCTTGCATACAATTTTCGGATTTATTTGAAAACGTGATAAAATTGTTAAGTACATTATCTGTATTAAAACATTAATTCTTCTTGTCAGTTGATAAAAACAAGTGACGTTGAGGCGAGTTTTTATGTACTTGCTATTGTTAGTTCACCTTTACATACCACATTATGTTATAATTTACGTTGAACATGCTCTTAAACCATCTATTTAATGTTTTACACACAAAAATTTTACATTGATATACACATAAATGGTAATTAACCCCAGCACTATCATAAGAACGAAGAACAAAGATTTAAACTTACACAAAATTGCCAACAATTTCGTATCGTTTGAGATCTCATAAAATCGTGACTGTAATAAAATGTACCCCAATATAAATACCCAAGTAATAACAATAATTTAAATAAATAAATCAACAATAAAAAATATGTCACTAGTTGTAAATTAAGCAGGACTAGTGAATTCCTTACCTTCAATTCTTCATAGCTTTAATTATTTTGCGTCGTTTCTGCTCGTTTTGCTTTTGATGTAAATGCTTGATGTGTCATTAATTCTCTAAAGAATCCGTCGGGTTTTGCTATCAAGTCCGAGTAAGCACCAATTTCTACGATCACTCCGTTTTCCATAACGGCCACTTCATCAGCATTCTGTATTGTGCTCAATCTATGAGCTATCGTTAAGACTGTTCTATCTTTGCTTATCTCTTTCAAAGCTTTATCCACTAAATATTCAGAATATGCGTCTAACGCTGAGGTAGCTTCGTCGAGTATTAAGATTTTTGGGTTCTGAAATATAGATATGATGTTTTAACTGCGTAAAGTATGTTGAACTAAGGTAAAGGTAGGTGATTATTGTAGAGTCGGCAATAAATACATTTTGAAAGACATGGTATTATAAATAAATCATTGATAGTTTCTAGTAATAGTTTCAATTCGTATATTTTGTCGACTATAATAGTCTTATATACTAACTGACAAATTTGGTCCTTCGTGCTGGATATTTTTAATTTCTAATACATCTTTCACCACCATAATGAACACAGACAGTTTCTGACATGACCATATACAATGTTTTTTTTTATGATAATATAAGGTAACATAACAAGCACGACGCTCGCCTGATGGTAAGCGATGACGTCTACCCATAACAGATAGGTACAGCGGCATGCAAAATTCTAAACTGCCTGAATTTTGCATGTCACTGCACTGAGCCTTTTACTTTGAGACAAAGATGTTGAGTGTCACATGCCCTGTAATTTTACTGGACACCTTCCATTTCAACCGAAAAACATTTCTATTTCACGCCTGAAAATTAATTGCCAAGTGGTGGTACCGCCCGGCGCCCCAGGCGGACTAGCAGAAGTCCTACCACTACAAAAAAATGTACTCAAATGTATCCTTTTCTGGGGGAGACGAGCCAAAGTACAGCTCAATAAGTTGGTTCTTTGAGCTCGATGTCATCATCATCATCATCATCAGCCTATTTCCGTCCACTGCTGGACATAGGCCTCACCCATGGCACGCCACTGAGCTCGATCTTCAGCTCTTTGTTTCCAACCGCTGCCAGCCAGCTTGCGTATATCATCGCTCCACCTAGCTGGAGAGCGCCCTACACTCCGTCTACCGAGCCGTGTTCTCCACTCTAGAACACGACTACCACAACGGTTATCGGTTCTACGACAGATGTGACCAGCCCACTGCCACTTCAGCTTGCTAATCCTTTGAGCTACGTCGATAACTTTGGTTCTCTGACGGATGATCTCGTTTCGAATTCGATCCCTCAGAGATACTCAGAGCATAGCCCTCTCCATAGCTCGCTGAGCGACTTTAAATTGGTGAACCAGTCGCACTGTCAGTGTCCACGTCTCGGCTCCGTAAGTAATAACAGGTAGGACGCACTCGTTAAAGACTTTCGTCTTTAGGCTTTGTGGTATAAGCGATGCAAAGACTCGACGAAGTTTTCCAAAAGAGCTCGATGTAGTCACTACAATTTACAAAAATTAGCTATAGAAGATTTCACCAAATTTCTATATATTTCAAAAATACCTTAACCAAATTACCTATATAGAATACCACGCCATTCCCATACATATTACAGCTGCGTTCAGCGTGATTGCGAACAGAAATGTATTTTGCCTAGGCTTACAGCTCAAAAAGTTGGTCCTTCGAGCCGGATCCAAACCTACCTTTACAATAGCTCTAGCGATGGCGACGCGTTGTTTCTGCCCGCCGCTCAGCTGGCCGCCCCTCGCTCCGACCTGCCGATTCCAGCCCTCGTGTGTACCCGCAACTAACTCGTGTAAATGCGCCGTTCGGGCTGCTGACATCCAAGCTGACTCTTTCTGTGTACGATTTTGATATAGAATTCAGTTAGTTGCCTTGAATAATTATAATGATATGAGTACAACTATGAGTGACTTTTATAATATTCTTTTTATAATTTTATGAGCTAGCATTTCACCACTATTATAGCAGATGTGAGATATGTAGTTTAGCTGCTGAGGCTACTAACTACAAACTTAAGCCATATTTATAAAATACAATAGGGTATTGCATCCAGTTTTTTATGTGTCATAATCATACATTATTTATTGCTGAATTTTAGTCGGTACAGATAGTGAAAAGTTACAAAATTATTTTCCATACAATCTACCATGAAAATGGTGTGCAATGGTTTGCCTGGAGAGGCTACAGACATATATCAAGTATAATTATGGCTGCGGAAACTTTGATACTATATAAAATTATGAAATAATATCGTTGTATTACATTGTACAATTAGTTAATTTATATTTGTACCATAGGACAAAATGTTTACAGAGTAAAATAGTATCGGTAATATAATAGAATAATAGAAATGTATAAAGGTAATGTAAAGCAATCAAAATGTCGACTAAATAAAATTAATGTGTGATAATAAAATATTACATAAGGTGATTCAAACAATGTCAATAATATTCAATTAAAGTTATCATTTAAAAAATCGTCAATAGCATAGTAACATTTGGTCGTCAACATTATCTTAAATGTATTCTTGAACAATGTCATGGTAAGGTCCTTCATACAATTTGGTATTTTATTAAATATTTTGGGAGCCATACATAACAGACTTTTGTGCGTTAAGGCTGTATTGGCTCTGTGACTGCACAATCTGTTGTTGCAGCGCCTATCGCGCTGCACAACATCTGACATCCGTTGAAATAATTGAAGGTTGTTTCGCACAAAAATAGCTACCTCAAAGATGTAGAGGGATGGGACTGTCAGGATGTTGTGCTTGCTGAAATAAGGTTTGCAGCTTTCTGTTGACTGTAAACCAAACATGGCTCTTATGCAACGTTTTTGTGCTTTGAATGCAGTTTGGTTTTCAGTTGAATTACCCCAAAATATGATTCCATATCGGAGAATCTAATTTGCTAGCCCATAATAGGCGTTGAGTAGAGCATCGGTTTTCACAACAGGGGCAATTTTAAAAAGTGCGTATGCAGTGCTGATTAATTTTTTACACAGTTCTGTTGTGTGCCTTCCAGTTAAGTTGGCTATCAATAGTCAATCCTAAAAATTTTGTCGACTCTACTTCACTAATTGGCATTGTATTATAGTATATATTTAATGTACTCTTAAGTGATCTTTGATTAAAATGCATGATTTGAGTTTTGCTTAAATAGATTTTTAGATTATTGTTATCCAACCATTGTACGATTGATACTAAAGCATTATTAATGTCATTCTGGTATAAACTATTTTTATTAAATTTGATCACTACTGTACTATATTCGTCAAAAAGGGACATAGGGTGTGCTGTACACTTTGGAAGGTCGTTAATATATAAAAGGAATAGAAGCGGACCTAAGACACTTCCTTGTGGTACACCATACAAAACAGATCGCGGTTTAGATCGGTATGTTTCTTACCTTTTAGTATTTAAGTTTGTTTTTTTTTTTTAATACGTTATAGGCTAGCGATTGACCACTATCTCACCTGTTGGTAAGTGATGATGCGGTCGAAGATGGTAAGCACGCTAGGCCTAGAATGGGAACTTGTTCTCAAGGATAGCTGCCGGAACACATTAGATGTTTGGTGACAGATTTTCTAACTTGAGGGTGGTAGCTGGCCAGGCGGACACTAGATAGTGTCCTACCACCATGCGGGGGTTGTTGGTTTCTTAACGATGTTTTCCTTCACGGGAGGGCCACTGTGAGAAGCGCACATACATTTTTCATAAATAAAAGTTAAACATAAAGTATATAATTATAACATAAAGTTCAATCTAGAGATATCCGTCACTTGAAACCTTTGAAAAAGATAAGATTTTATTAGCTGCAAAACGTTGCCTCTTATTCCATATGACTCAAGTTTTCTCAATAATATACGGTGCTCTACATAATCGAATGCCTGCGTCATATCACAGTATATGGCACAAATAGGTACAGTTTGATCGACACTACTTAAGACCTTCTTATAGAAGTTATAAATCGCTAGATTAATACTTCTATTTTTCCTGAAACCATTTTGTTCGCAACATAGTATTTGGTTATATTCTAAAAAGTCATATAACTTTTTGTATATGTATTTCTCAAAGATTTTGGAAAATATAGGAATAAGTGCGATAGGCCTATAAAATTCCATCATCTCTCTGTTTTCTTTTTTAAATAGTGGCTTTACTATAGAAGTTTTTAGTGCTTCGGGAAATACACCCTGACTAATACATATATTAATTAAATGACATAAATTTCCACATATTAATTCATTGCATGATTTTATTATTTTAGTTGAGATGTCATCATAACCTACGCTATTTGTATTTTATTATGTCTCAATTAGATTTTGTTGTGCTAATGAACCACTAAAAGAATTCACAAAATGTTTGTTCAAACGTTAAGTACCATAAAAATGCATTTTCAAATTTCGCGCGTAATTTGACGAAAACGCTGGACGCAGAGGACGCCATATTTCTCTGTGGTCATGACGTCAGTTGGCTGTGTAAACAAATGCAGTGATATGATATTTGATAGTTGACACTTCTAAGTTTACTTAGCCGTATGACGTAACAACATGGCGATTACTATTTAATAGTGTTATGAAACAGATTAAAACAGCTGAAACCTTTGAATTGAATTTTAAAACTTAGTTTGCTATTTTATGAGCTAAAACTAACGTTTTCCAACTGCTTTTTGCTATCTAAATAATATATTTTTAGATTTTTTCTCATATATATCACCCTAGTTTACTTATTTAAATCGGAAAAGTAAAAGTACCTAGAACCGGTGAGCACGTATGAAGGCATTCATGAAAGTGGAAGAAGGGAAAGAGGTATGTCTGGAGAAGTAAGTAGTTCGAAAAAAAACTTTTTTTATAATTATAACTAACCTCATCAGTATGTTCAGGAGCATCATCATCAATAGCCCCATATAAAATGTTTTCCTTTATAGATCCGCTAAACAACACAGGTTCCTAAAACAAATAAATAAATATATAGACATTTATCATCTAATAAACCAAATTGTATTGATTACCTACGAATTCTTATCACTTTTTTATAACATTGTATCGCTTAAAAAAACAGCAACAAATTGGTAATTAAGAAGTTACAGAATCTATATATATATATATATATATTTAAAATATTATTTCTTATTACCGAACCATGACATTTCAACGTGCAGCCAACCGCTCGAAGCAGTTGCAACTGCTGAAGCGGTTCGTGTATTTTTTTTTAATATCTTATAGGCTAGCGTTTGACCACTATCTCACCTGTTGGTAAGTGGTGATGAATGGTCGAAGATGGTAAGCACGCTAGGCCTAGAATGAGTACTGTCTCTCAAGGATAGCTGCCGGAACACATTAGATGTTTGGCGACTGATTTTCTAACTTGAGGGTGGTAGCTGGTATATGTTCAATAATAGTTCTAATTACATAATGAACTTGTGGAAAATAAAAATCTATACAAGAAAAGAATATACTTGTGTAGAATTATAAATATAAGATGTAAATAAGAAGTTTTTCCCGTTTGACATGCTGCATTTTCCTTAGGGATAAATTATTTGCCTGTTTTGATGAGCACAATTAGACTTTTGGACTTATTGGCAACTCCAGGTTATTATTATATACTGTTTTAACATGATTATAGAAGGGATACGGAAATATTATCCTCCAGTTTAGGTGCTTTAGTTCAGCCTTGAATTTTTTTTTAAATCTGCTATGTACTTAATTGAGGGTACATATGAAAATGTATCATCTACCAGATACATAAAAGACAGTCTGGATTTATCTACAATACAGTGAGTTGACTATTTATCAGATTATGCGTATTATTCGAAATACAATAGTGGCGACGAGCAAAATAGTGGAAATTGTGATTTTTTGTGATTAAAAGTGATAATTAGTGTTCATTAAAGTAAAATGGGTGTTAAATTCAATGAGTTCGATATTACGCACGGCTGTTGGCAAAATTATATAGAACGATTTTGCTACTGTCTCCAGGCTAGTGAAATTGAAGAGGATTCGAAGAAAAAGGCGAATTTCTTCGCAGTTTGTGGCCCTGAATTGTATGATTTAATAACATCATTGATTTCTCCAACAAAAGTAAGTGACGCAAGTTTCGTGTCTATAGTAGCCATTTTGAATGGTCATTTTCATCCAAAACCCAACGAAATAGTGGAATCCTACAAATTTCATATGAGGAATCAAGGAATAGGCGAAAATATAAGAGATTACATTGCTCAATTAAGAAAATTAAGCATAAGTTGCAATTTCGCAGAGCTGAATCGAACTTTACGTGACAGATTAGTATGTGGCATAAGTGATAGAGAAATTCAAAAGAAACTGCTGCAACAGACTCAGTTATCATTTGAACAGGCGTGCGACATAGCACTATCCTATGAGACGGCCAATTTTGATGCAAGTGTAATAACAACCCGGCCCCAGTACAAGCAACCCGTCTCTGACTCAGGACATAGTGGAACCTATGGAGATAAATAAAGTTGGCTTTAGAAAAAAAAGTAATCCGGATATTAAATCGGATTGTTTTCGTTGTGGTAAGTCACATAAAGGTGAATGCAGGTTCCGTTGGAGTAAATGCCATCATTGTGGGAAGACGGGACACATAGAAGCTGCTTGTTTTGTAAAGTCAAAACAAAACAAGAATCCAGACTCAGATTGTAATGGATTGTATGAGATAGGCATAAATAGTATCAGGCAAGATAAAATAGATCCATTTACAATGAAAGTGTTGCTGAACGGTACAGAACTACTGATGGAAGTGGATTCAGGATGCCCGTACACCATTATAAATGAGAATATTGCCAGACTCATATGGAAAGGGAAATTGCCCAGATTAGAAGAAACAGGTATTGGATTAAAGTCCTATACAGACGGGAAATTATTATTACTTGATCAGACTACCGTACAGGTTGAATTCAAGGATATATCCAAGAATATGAATATATTAGTTACAAAAGGTACGGGCTCTAGTCTAATTGGCAGAAATTGGTTTTCCGACTTGAGAATCACCATACAGGGGTTAAATAATGTTAAAATGTCATCAATTCAGAAGACCGATGTGACTAACTTATTAAATAAATATAAGCAGGTGTTTGAACCAGGGTTAGGGAAATATACTGGACCACTGGTAAATATTACACCAAATAAAGGGACTGTACCAAAATTTTTGAAAAGTAGACCCATTCCGTTTGCTATAAGAGAACGAGTTTTCAAGGAATTGGATAGATTAGTGGAAGAAGGAGTACTGGAACCAACAACACACTCTGAATGGGCCACTCCGATAGTACCAGTATTAAAACCGAATGGGAAGGTGAGATTGTGTGGAGACTATCGTTCCACGGTGAACACGGTAACCAATACGGATACATACCCATTGCCTACACTGAATGAAGCATTTGTAGAACTGCAAGGGGGGATAATATACTCTAAAATCGATTTAGAGCAAGCGTATACCCAGGGCGGAGTAGATGAAATAACAGCCAAACTGTTGACACTGAATACACCGAGAGGATTATTTAAAATGAAACGATTAGCGTTTGGTGTTAAAGCTTGCCCGGGTATATTTCAAAGGCTAATGACCTCCCTTCTTGCAGGCATTCAAGGAATAGCAGTCCTATTAGACGATATAGTAGTCAGTGGCACAGACATTCTTACACACAATGCAAGGTTGGAAAAGGTGTTACAAAGGTTACAAGAGGCAGGTCTGAGAGTAAACCAAGATAAATGTATGTTTGCAGTACCAAGAGTTAGCTTCCTGGGCTACATTATTGATGAATCAGGAATACATCCATCTAAAGAAAAGGTGGAATCAATTGAAAGGACACCGGCACCAAAAAATATAAAAGAATTACAAGCTTTCCTGGGATTACTTAATTTTTATGACAGATTTTTGTCCCACAAGGCAACAATAGCAGAACCATTGTACCGATTATTAGAAAAGGACTCCAAGTGGAAATGGACCAAGGAACAGGAGCTGGCTTTCAGGAAGTTGAAAACTATGTTGTCTAGCGATGACACACTGGTTCACTATGACAGCAAAAGAAGATTGATAATGTCTTGTGATGCATCTCAGTTTGGGCTTGGTGCAGTCTTGGAACATGAAATGGATGATGGGACTATTAAACCAATAATGTTTGCATCAAGAACTATGAATAATCATGAACGCAACTATGCTCAGATAGATAAAGAAGCCGCTGCCATAGTTTTTGGACTAAAGAAGTTCCATCAATATATAATTGGCAGAAAGGTGATCATTAAAACTGATCATCGACCACTGTTGGGTATTTTTGGCACGGGCAAGCCGATTCCAAACATTATATCGCCAAGAATGCTGAGATGGGCCCTATTATTGAACTCATACGACTATGAAATACATTATGTTGAAGGCAAAAAATTAGGAAATGCAGATGCGCTTAGCCGATGGCCATCTGAAGAATCGTCAAAAGAAGAAGAATATTTAGGAGTCCTCTTGTTAGAGGAGACACCCGGGGATCTGGAGTTCACAGCAAGAGAGGTGGCAATAATGACCAAGAAAGATAAGACTTTGAGCAAGGTGTTATATTGGGTTAGAAATGGGTGGCCTTCTAAAGTAGAGACAGAGTATAAAACATTTTGGGGAAAAAGAGATGAATTATCAATACACAGTAACTGCATTCTATGGGGTAATAGAGTGGTGGTGCCAGATAACATGCGCCCACAAATTCTTGAAGAGTTGCACCAAAACCATGATGGTATAGTTATTACCAAATCTTTAGCTAGAAGTTACTTTTGGTGGCCCTCCATAGATAAACAGATAGAAGAAATGATAAAAAATTGCAACACATGCTCAGAAAATAGGAACATGCCAACACAGGTGTCCCATCAGTGGTTAAAACCAGACAGAGCTTGGTCGAGACTACATATTGACTATGCTGGACCATTTCAGGGTAAAACATTTTTAATACTCATAGATGCATTCCCAAAATGGCCAGAAGTAAAAATAGTCAATGATATGAGCAGTGCCACACTGATCAGAACATTAAGAGAAATTTTTGCTCAACAAGGGTTACCAGACTGCATAGTGAGCGACAATGGTAGGAGCTTTGTGTCAGAAGAATTCAGGAGTTACCTTAAATGCTGTGGCATCCGACAGGTGTTGGTAGCACCGCACCACCCTGCTTCAAATGGACAAGCAGAACGCACAGTTCAGACAGTGAAAAACAAGCTGAAGAAACATACCATGGAACCTTGGCATGTGAGACTACCAAATATGCTGTACGGGCTTCGTGCAACACCCAATAGTGTAAATGATAAAACACCAGCTGAATTATTAAATAAACGTAGATTTAGAACTAAATTTGACTACTTGAATCCACTGTCGTTCAACACAAGTAAGGAGTTAAGTGCAGATGAAAAAAATAAATCTGTAAAAGTTCGTTCATTTAATGTGGGGCAATCTGTATTTATTCGAAATTACTGCAAAGGTCCCAAATGGTTACAAGGGGTAGTGGAGAAGAAAGTTGGGGTGTGCAGATACTTAGTACGATGGAACGGAAGACTACTGCTCAGGCACATTAATCAGATGCATTGTCATGGGGTGGTGAAGGATTCGAGAAAGGCAAAGGAGCAAGCACAGCTGACAACAAATTTAGGTGACAGTGATGACGAAGGTCAGATGGAAATACCTTCCCCACAAAAATGGGCTGATATCATTGGAGTATCAGGGTCGCAGGATATAGTATTGCCACCACAGCAGGATCAACCAATAAGAAGCAAACGAGCACTGTCAGTCACACCACCAACATCAACTTCAAAGAAGTCTAAGTCTTGGAGCAAGGCACGGAATGTTGCAACTAGCCTGGATGACTACGAACACTACTCGGATGAAGAATTTAGTAATTAACTCGAAAGAAAAATCATAACTACCCATAAAAATAATATATAAATAAGTATATAGAATAAATAATAGTATAAGTAATAAAAGACTCAAAAATAATAATAGTGTAAAGTTTAAGTGAAAAGCAATTTATGTAGTGGACATGTGAAATACTATTCTGAGCTGACTCGAGGGGAAGGCATGCTATGTACTTAATTGAGGGTACATATGAAAATGTATCATCTACCTACAGAGATACATAAAAGACAGTCTGGATTTATCTACAATACAGTGAGTTGACTATTTATCAGATTATGCGTATTATTCGAAATACAATACAATCTTTATTTATTTTAGATATTTTTTCTACAAATAAAAAGCGTTACGACGGCCTAATCCTGGTATCCAGCCGACGCAACACCTCGACGTCAATCAGAAATAGTGCAGAATAGCATTTCTACCTGTTGCAATATTGTTTTTAGTTTTATTTGATTGAGTCTTGTAGTATTTTGAAACATAACATTGTATTTCTAATATTATATCTTATTACCAGACAAATTGAGAAACTTCTCCTTTTATGTGACGTCAGTTAATTAATTAAATTACAAGTTAGTCAAATAATGCACTCAGAAATGTCGACCAAAATAGTAACGCAGTCTGATCGTTTGATATTCTATGGCCGAACTAGGTCGAAAATAAAGGCATTAAAGGAAATGATGGAAATCTTTGTCCAACGGTATGATCATATAGATAGAAAAGACCCAGGCTGGCTCAGACATTTGATTCTTATATGACAAAATAGGTAGCGCTTGACCGCAATCTCACCAGATGTTAAGTGTTGATGTGGTCGACGACGAAGCGCGCATACCCAGAAAATTGTGACTTGATTCACTCGCGACTAAAAACTCCCAATTAATACTTACCTGGTAACTGACTAAGCATTCCATTCGTCAGCGGCACGTATGTTGAGTTTAATTACTATATCCAATCAAAACCCTCAAAACTATGATATAGACTTACCTGACTAACAAATCCAACATGGCTCCTCAACCACACGGGATCCAGCTCTCTGATATCAACTCCGTCCAACAATACCTTGCCCTTTTCAGGATCATACAGCCTCAGCACCAAGGCTGCTATGGTACTCTTCCCGCAACCAGACCTTCCCACCAATGCTATAGACTTTCCCGGTCGCAGGTGCAAGTTTAACCCCTTTATTAAGGGTTGGTTGTTGTACGAATAGTGGATGTTTTCTAGGACTATGTCACCTGTTGGTCTCCCATTAGGTCTTAGACCACCTGAAAAGGAATAAATACTAACTAAATACTATACAATATTAGACTGTTCTAGCATTTGCCAACAGGGAATTCTAGTCCCTACATCTCAGCTCTAGCATTCGATCAGCCCAATGGTAACATGTCACTGAACCTTACAAGTTTGCGAAATTCTAGTTCAATATGTTACTCGCTGATAATGTAGTTTATTATCAAATCCCTTAGTGAAAGAATTTTTAAAATCGGTCCAGAAGTTATTGAGTTAAATCGAAATAAACAAAAAATCAAATCTTCCCTCTTAATTAAAATTCAAATAATATTAGTTTAAATGAAGGCATCTAGATGGCGCTAGAGTAGGTTGAATAGCTCTCTCCGTAAATATTGCCTAAATGTATGAGATCCTGCATCGCGCAAACGATATTTTCTGCGACGTTAGATCTTGGTGCACTTGCTTCATTATCAAACATCTTAAAATTGAACTCGTTATGTTTTCTCTAAATAAAATTTGTATAGATAAATGTTCATCTTTCTGATAACATATATCATCAAATATATGTTCCAATATATGTTAAGAAGCTATGAGGTTCTTAGCTTTTTAAGAACCTAATAGCTCCTTAACTCCATATCATATCATATTTGACAAATGACGCAACGAAGCAAGAATAATTTCTAAAATTCGACGTGACCCTTCAGTAGTCGGATTTTACTGGTTTTTAACTTACTTTTATAATGATTGTACCTTGATTAAGGAACTAGTCAGCAAAACTAACCTGTAACTGGAATGCTCGGCTCCCTATCAATAATATCCCACAGCCTGGTCGCCGCGCCCATGCCTTTGTTCAACTCTGTGTAGAAACTACTGAGGCCACCTATACTGATGCCCACGTATGCTGCATACAGTAGGAACGAAGTCAAGTTACCAACAGTCAGCTGTTCTGTGGCGACCATACCACCACCATAGTACAGTACGAGGATTATTATTGTGTTGCCTGCTAGGCCAGTCTGCAAAATTAAAGTCAGGATGTAACATTTTAAAAGTTGTCTTTACAGAGAAGCACTTGATGGCTGTAACTGGCTGTGACTGTCTGATGATGTAGTTAAAGATAGAATCGTGCTTGTCTGGAATTAGAAGATGGCCGTGAGGCGAGGCGTTGGGTAACTGACTTAAGTCCGCCCTACCATAGATGAATGAATGAGCGCAACTATCCCAACAAGTCTTCGTACTGATACGTAGTATTATCTGTTGTGTGGTACTGACTGGCACCGAACATCAGGCCGGAACATGGCGAAATAATAGAGGCTATCGGGTGTGAATTTTCCGCTAGAGGCGCTAGTGTGCTACAAGATCTGCGAAATGTCAATGTCATTTTTAGCTAAGGATTTATCCAAACTGACATTGACATAGCATGAATTTTGACGTTTAATTATAAAATTGTAATAATTTTTAAAATTAAACGTAAAATTGCATGTTATGTTAATGTCAGTTTTGGGATAAATCCTTAACATTGAGATTGACAGCTTTCATCAGGACCATTTTTGTCAGTAGCGCCACCTGGTGAGTGAAAAACGATCGCCTCCTTGGTGATGTGTCTTTGTACACCCAAAACATTTTAAAATGTACTAAAAAATATTGCGAATCAATGGCTAAGGGTGAAGACATAAAGAAACAGGTTCCCGGCGCAGACAAACTGGTAACGATCTGTACTGGTAAAATATTCCAATGTTATAATATGCACTCGCACACAATGAAACAGGTTGCAGAAAATTATGAAAAAATGGAATATTTTACCAGTTGGAACGGATCGGTACCGGTTGTCTGCGCCGGAAACCTGCATCTTTATAACCTCACCCTTAGTCAGCAGCCTTTTAAACCTACAATTTGACCAGTGAAATTATATAGGTAAATATAATTTCTCATAATGTAATGACTATATTAGTCCAATAGATGTGATTTCAGTGCAAGTTTTTGCTCCATTTACTCATATTCGCGATTATATTTTTATATGAAGATCGTACCAAATTAAGTAGTCAAAGGTACTGAATAAACATGCTATTTAAGTTTGAGCACCATAATCTTCTTTTCTAAGGACTGAAAGATAGCTCACCAATCCATAAAAACTGCCGACCGCCATAGACTCCCTGTAAGCCAATTGAAGGACGTTTTCTATTTTAGTTGCGTACGAGTTTGACTCTTTCTGCTCTTTGCTAAATGCTTTCACAGTCTTTATGTTCGATATCTTCTCTTCAGCTAGCTGTAGAAAAATGAAAGTTCCCTAAAATATTGTTTTTTAAGTTTATAGTAATAGGGCATATATTATGCACATAGCACAGGACAGGGTTATATGCTCCGATAATGCCTAACAATAGGTAATTACAAATCAAATGCGCAAATATACGGATTGCTTTTTGCGATGTGTACGCAATCTAGAAATCTTTGGTCAACGTTAACGTATTTAACGTTAACCAAATGATTTCTAGTTTGCGTACAGCTAAATCGACTTAAGCCTACAAAGTGTACAAAGCGTCTTTTGTTTTTCTAAAACGGCTCGAATAAAGTATATAAGGTATATTTCCTGAAAGGCTAATTATACAGCAACAAAATAATATTGGTATTCTCGAAATTCTTTCACTAGTTAGTACCAGCCGGAACATGTGCAAAGGCGTCGGTGACAATGATTGAGCCGTTTTCATTAAGAAAAAATAGTTTCATTACACTCGCTAGGTGGCTTTTGATGCAAACCTACTTTGATGTCCATGCTTGTTAATATAATAATAGCAAAAAAATAATAATGTAAAAATGTAAATGTATGAAATTAAAGAGATATTGACATCAATCGACAAATAATTAAAAGAAAACATGAGGTTTGTCAGATTTGCAATGTCAAACATTTGCGTTCATTTTAAAAGTCATCTGTTGAGTCTCCAGTAACTAACTAACATGTATTTTTTTTATAGCACAGTGTGACCTAAGCCCGCACTTTACGCACGCTTTTCCGTGACTTAAATAGTCGATTATTGCACGGCGTAAAGTTGTGAAGTAAACGCCGTATATAATCGACTATTTGACGGAAAAGCGTAAAGTGTGGGTTTATGTCACACTGACAGCTATAAAATAATATACGATATTCGTGACATTATTGCACTAATCGACTACATAGGTCACACGTATCGTAATATACTATTAGAAAACGGTTAACTGAAATAACAGTAATCTCAACAGGAGACATACACTGTAAAAATGTGTAAAATAAAAAGTGGCGATAAATGCAGGCAAAAACAAAACAGGAGACATGAGAAGATTTTCACCTCACTAGTATCAGCCAGTGCATCTTGCAGTTCCCTAGTGATGCCCCTCACGAACCGTCCGTATATAACAGCTAGCACCGACACCGGCGGCACCACGCACAGCCCTATTAGCGCCAGCGACGGTGACATGTAGAACTGGAATGGAACACTGTATGGGTTTATTTATATTTTGTTTTATTACTATCTTTACCTTCTTACACTTTTTTTGACGTGATAACGTCTTACAATATAAACCGATGAATACCGGCTGCACGCACGAAAAAATGTCACGTTCCGCGTGCAAGCGAGAGCGCGAAACAAGCGATAGAGTGGCACGATCGTATGACGTTATCACGTAAAATTATCGTCCGTAAACCGACTTTACAGACAACCATTTTTTTATTTTAATTGCGGACAGAAGAAGCGTTTAACCACTATCTCATGTCATGGTAAGTAACAGTAGAAACTCGTCTTTTTGGTAAATATCGAGTCATCATCAACCTGTATCAGTCCACTGCTGGACGTAGGCCTCTCCCAAGATGCGCCACTGAGCCCGATCTTCGGCTCTTCTCTTCCAGTAATTCGTAAGTAAGTAAATATCGAGTAGGTTGTATGAACACTATACAATACTGCAATAAATGACCTACGAGTCGGGCCACTTTTATATTATTTTGTATACATGATAGGCAAGCGTGGGACCACTATCTCACCTGATGTTAAGTACAACTAGCTGTGCCCCGCGGTTTTACCCGCATAAAAATCGTTCCCGTGGGAATATCGGGATAAAAAAGTACCCTATGTGTTATTCTAGGGGCTAAGCTATCTACATACCAAATTTCAGCTCATCGGTTCAGTAATTTAGAAAGAGTAAGAACAAACACACTCATAAACTTTCGCCTTTATAATATTTGTAGGAGGTAGGATGTGATCGACGATGTAGCAAGCTTGCCTAGACAATACCTGTTCACTCGCGATTAGAAGACCCCGGATTTTACTTAACAGGCAACAAACTCAAACTTAGTAGGACACAAGGGTTAGAGTGCGCTTCCACCTGACATGTGCGTGAAAGCTGAGCGGTGTGCAAAGATTTTTTTATTTCAGACAAACAAGCACTTGACTACTCTCACCTGATGGTAAGTGACGATGCGGTCGAAGATGTTACTTGATCGACTTGTCTGAAAATAGAAGACGAGACGAGGCGTAGGACAGCTGGTTTTAATCCAAGCCTCATAGCGCATGGTCTATTCATGCATAATCTTGTCATGTTTTTATTATCTAGCTCTAATTACCCGACTGCGCCAGAAGGAGGGTGTTTTTCGAGTATATGTATTTTTCTGTAGCCTAAACGGCTTGATGGATTTAAATTAAGAAGTGTCGATATATTCATTTTAATTGTGAAAGTGACACTATCACGTACATTATCAAAATTATAAAAAATAATTGGCCGATTTTCGGCGGCCACATTGCTATGTTTTCAAAAAGTGTTTTTCCTTAAGACCTATCGAGTAGGTATCAAAATAAAAGGTTTCTATAAATGTCTGGCAAAAATATATACCACTATGTGTAAATGTAATTAAGAATGCTAAATGCTAAAAAACAACAATTTTAGACGTACTTCGGCATTTTGTTTTTTTTTTCATTATTTACCTTGTAACGTGAGTAACATCATCATCATAATCAGCCTGTGTCAGTCCACAGCTGGACGTAGGCCTCTCCCAAGACGCGCCACTGAGCCCGATCTTCGGCTCATTTGGAGCAATATGCCCTAATCGCCACGCTGGGCAGGCGGGTTGGCGATCGCAGGACGTAGCTTTTACCGGTGACGCTGCCCGTCACCGGCCTGTAGTATTTAATTACGCGATAATTTTAAATGGGTTATACCATCTGTCGGTCGCCAGAGCCTCGTTCGTTTGTCAGCAAGATCACCACGGGCAGGTGAGGTTGGCTGGGAGCACTGAGATGGTATTTGTGCTCCCTTATACATACCTTGTATACCATTGCTTAATCTGTTTAATTCAATGAAATAAAAAGTGATAGCACGCTATCAATACCGGAAATAATTTTATTACTGTTGCGCATGTGCAGTTAAGCATAAAACAACCTTCAACTTACCGAACAAGTGGTGCAATTTGCGCTATTAAGGAGCTAATTTCTAATTATTCTTATCCGGTTTGAATTGAATGAGGAATTCAAAAGGGAACCTCAAAGAGTATCATTATACAGTTTTATCATAACATACCAAACTGTTGATGTTATCATTTCACACGATGACAAAAACTTGAAGGAAATGACCTCCAAGACATTAAATGTAATGCTATTGACTTACCCAACTGATATTGCGTGACTGGTTAATAATCAGGTTAAAGATAACACTGGTTACATTATCATAGAATTAAAATTGGGATATGAGAGCATATTAAAGCCGACTTCAGAACGGATATGTATAAAAAAAACAATCTATAAGTACCTAAGTATTTGTATCTAAAATACAGCATTTGTCATTAGATGATAAGTCCCAGATGTCTCATGAACTAAACGATGTTCCAGCAGCACACAGCCCCTAGGAGTCAGAGCATTCTAGGCCCTAGCATGATCACTATCTTCGTTTACATCATAACTTACCACCTGGCGAAATAGTGGTCACTGGTCAAACGCTAGCTTATCATATACCTAATTTAATAAATATAAATATTGCGCCGCGCGACTTTACCTACTTAAAACATCCTATGTTTTTTTTTTTAATTACACAAAAACGGCTGAACGTTTGAATGAAATTTGGCACACAGATAGTCTAAAACTAGCGTTTTTATTACTTCGTTCAGCACGCGATGTACCGGTATCCGATACAGTAAAGGGTTGACTCAATGAAATACAAAAAAAGTTTATGGATTCTTTTTATTTACCTCACAAAATGACATCAAAATTCCTAACTAAGAGTCGAATTTGAAGTCGAGATCGTTAGCATAAAAAAATGAAATATATTATGCTTGTTATTTGTCATTTTTTTATGATTTTATTTATGACTATGAAAAACTTAAATCGTCCTTAAATCCCGTCATTTGAATAATAATATACGTTGCGCGCGCGTGAGCAGTGACAACCGACTGGCAGATAGTACCGCCGGCGTTGACGAAAGTTTAGTATAAAGCGCAGTAGCTATGGGCGAGTGAGGGAGGCCTGACCTTGACGACAAAAACAAACAAACTGCATTTTATATTTATAATATTGTGTTATTAAATTAGCGGGGCTTGTGTTTACAAGCACCACTAATTTAAATGCAATACCTTTTCAATATTTGCAATAAAACTCTGTGTGATATATTAGTATTTGTCTACACACTCTAGCCTAGAATGTACATTTTCGTACGTTATTTGTAGACACCTAACTCCTCAAAGATCGGCAACGCATCAACAGCACTCTTAGTGTTGCATTGTCCGTAGGCGACGGTACCCGCTTACGATCAGGCTGTTTGCTTGTTTGCCAACCATAAAATAAAATAAATAAAAACCCCGGATTGTACTTGGGAAATGCGGACCCCCTTAAAAAATGCCATACCTGGACAGTAATATTATTTATTCTGTGGCAGTACGAACGATGAAGTGGAAACAAAACCCTTAGTACGGGTTGATAGACTGTTCACTATATAGTGATAGCATACGTCAATACGACGGGTTTGGGAGAAGCCTACGTCCAGCAGTGGACTGATACAGGCTGATGATGATGATGAATGAATACGACTGGTTGTCCAATGGATGAAATGGGGATGGTGATAATTGGACAGTATGTGTGCTATCCAATTATCGTTGTATCTGTGACGACAATATATCTGACAGACTAACACTAGGTAGTTATTACACTTATTCTCACCATCATACCCGTTCCAGCTCCGACCATAAAGAAGGATCTGAGTCCATCGCTGACATTCTGACTAAGATTACGTCCGACTAGCTGAGTGTCAGCGGACAGCCTGTTGACTAACTCCCCAGTAGATGTGGTCCCGAACCAAGCTGCTTCTTGTCTTAGTATGGAGTTATACACGTGTTTACGGAGGCTTTGTGTCATTCTCTGGCCTGGAAATAGTCGTTATTTTTTTAATTGAATGTTATAGTATTGCATGCTGAAAGTAGAAACATTTTAATGAGTAATATTGTTTTATATCTTACAAAAAGTACTGGCTTCATTTGAAGCCACCATGTGGTGCACAAAGGATATTATGTAATCATAATAAATGGGACTACCCTAACCTACCCTGCAGCTAACAAAAATAGCATTTTCTAATGGGCTAATGGGTGCTGGAGTTTAGAATGTGCTACTCAGACACATAATTAAGTAACCTTCTCCTTTATGACAGATGGTCAAAGACTTTGTTCTGTGTGCACATAGTTAAGTTAAATGGGCTTAAGTACATTATATCCTACTAGAAAGTAGGATATAATAGACTCACAAAATGCGAAAGCTTGTGAGTATGGGTGGATAAATGATGTTTGTTAGATATTCTTTCACACAAAAACGACTGAATGGATTTGGAATAAGTTTGACACACTGATAGGTAATGCCCTGGATTATAGTTTGACCCAAACCGCGGTACCGCGTTTCGTCGCGCCTTCCAAAGGCCCGGTACAGCGGTTACGTTCAAACTATAGTACATAGAATACTTTTTAAATTAATTTAAATGTTATGCCTAATCAATAATTAAATAGGCATATCATTAATATTATAATTCAGTTACAGTGTCATACTCATTAAAATACCTACAAATAACAATCATTGAATTTAATGTGTATATTTTTTAAATGTGTTTATGGATTGTTTTACTTAATAAAGCAATCCAACCAATATTAAAAATGTAAGTCTGTGTATGTTTCTTCCTCAATAACTTAAAAACAGCTTTAACATACTTAGATTAAAATTGGTATGTAGATAGAATTTTAACATGTAGAAACACATTTAAAATATTGACAAAGAAAATAGGTAAATTAATATTAAAAAAACAACTTGAAAAACAAAAACTAAAAGTTAAAAAACTGCAGTCCATATTTTACTAATGTTTAGAAAAGTTACTAAACTTTTTAAAGTGATCCTACTAATATCATAAATTCCTGTCTTTGTATGTTCGTTACTCAATTATGAAAAAACTTTTTTGATAAAATTTGGCATACAGAAAGTTTGTAACCTCTATTAACATGACACTTAAATGTGGGCAAGGTTGCGGGGCATAGATAGTACATAAAAAGTTTGAGAAACAAAACACTAAAAGAAAAAAAACTGCAAGGTCTTGACCTAGCTAGTTTTTCTCATAGACAAGTATTATAAATATGAGTGATAAGAAATAAGATACAGATATGATACTTAATTGGGTTGTATGTTGGATCTTAGAATATTAATTGCTGTTTTTGTAAATAGAATAGCTATTTGTAAGATGGCAAAGTCAATAATTATACAAGTGTTGAATGTATGTTGTACAAAATTGTTATTTCTGTTTTAAGTATTATATCAACTAGTAGACTAGGTAAACCTAAAATTAATTTATCTTTTTAACCGACTTCACAAAAAGGGAGGAAGTTCTCAATACAACTGTATTTATCTCAGAACTCCGTCTAATCTTAACTGATTATAAAAAATCTTTTTTTGTTTGAAAGATTATGCCTCTTGTTTGGTCCCATTTAAATTTTATCGAGATCTGATCGTATCTCTGGAGATATGGAGATAAACAATATAAGCAAATTTGTATACTTTGATGACATGATTATATTATAACTAGCCTGTACTTTGAATTGCGGCATTTGAAGTTTGCTTGAAGATGCTTTTTTGCCAATTAAGCCACGGTGCGAAGTATCGTTACGACGAAATTAGTGCATTGCATTTGTTAACCCAATTATGCATTGTCACGTGGGTACGATGAAATTTTGGATTGTGTTTAACAATTTACAAAAATATAAAGTGTGTAACACTTTAAAGAAACATATTACTTGGTTTTTTAGTTTTGTACGATCAAAAATTATTCTCAAAACATCCAGTATCTATATCTATATAATGTTTGTGAAACTAGCGCACTCCAATGAGCGGTTTTCTATAAAAAATATAGTTACACTACACTCACTAGATGGCTTTTGATGCCAACCAACTTTGATGTCAATGTTAGTTTATAATTTTTTTACGCGAATAGGTCATATAATCATTACAAATGTTAGCAATTCATGGAATTAAAGCGATAGTCATCAATCTAAAAAGTATTAAATTAAAATATGAGGTTTTTCAGATTTGTGATGTCAGACATGTGTGTTCATTTCAAAGGCCTTCTGTTGAGTCTCCAGGAACTAACATGTTTTTTAAGTTAAACTGTCTCTTACATTTTTATTTACTTAAAATGTAGTGTAGTGTAGTGTAGTGTAGTAAAATGTTTAAAGATTTATTTTGATCATTAACATGTATATCAATAAATACATACATCATAAAAATCTAAATAAAATAATCATCATCAAAGAAACAATGTCTGTTACATTCCCTAAATTTGGCTAACATTACAGGATGTGTGTGACTCAACATTCAGATGTCTTTAGATAACAAATAGGTACAGAACAAGTGCAATAAACTTATTCCAACAATCTTGAGCTTATTCTCATGAAAGTATCAGTTATGGCAGAACTTATCATCTGGCTAGTCTAACTTATCTTGTTACAAAATATCATAAAATAAAAAATTTACCAGATATAGACATCAGATAGACCCGTCCAAAGTTACAAATGCCTCCAATTAGGAAGACACCACACAGCATTAAGCAGAGAGAATCTAATTTCTCTCTCGCAGCTCCTAAATCACTCGTACTATTGTAAATTATGTCTAGAACCTTGCCGAGTGAAAATGGTACTGCCATTGTTACACCGGAGGATATCACCAGTAGACCGATAGCACCTGAAAATTTGAAAGTGCCATTAAGAATTGTACTATATTCTTACAAAAGCTATTAATTACTATTAAATTATTAATTAAATTGAAGGAACTTTCATTCAAGTGTATTTAAAAGCATTTTCCACAAATATTTTGTTAAAATTGTATTATTCAACGCAGACACACAAGAATAATATATTTCAAGAGCACAACAGCATCTACCACAAATATTTATATTTTTTTAAAAATTTGAAAAATATGATAGAAGTTACGTAGCGTCACAGTCAGAAGTGACTTAATTATTATATTATATTTTATGTTTATAAACACCCTCTATTGTAGAACGGCGTAACTACGAAGACGTATTCGCTATCATTCGGGCATCATCCCGCTATGTTCAACAGATGGAGTCGTACAAAAAAGAATTTGTGATGTTGAGAAATAATTTGAATGAACTTGGAAGTATCACTTCTAACATGTAGTGCACCCTAGTGCATCCTCTTTTTTTGATTTTTTTTATCTTTGTTGATCAAAACATATTTTCACAAAATATTAGCAGGATTGCCTTTTGTTGTAGTTCTATAACTGTGCCACAGAAGGCAGAGTCAGAAAGAGATAATGAAAATTGTATAATGCAAAACATAATTTTTATATAGTACTGTTTCACTTAATATACAGCTTAAAAATAATTACTTGATCACTATCTCATCTGACGTAATATCGGTCTAAGGTAGAATCATGCTTATCTGGAAAAATGAAGTGTTCATTGACTGACTTTATAGTGATTAAAACATGCAACTATGTAGACTGTAGTGCAACTACTTATGTTGTATGTTTCAAATGCCCAAGAAACTCATGCACTCAACTATTTTGATGGGTTTGCTTTTATTTATTTTTTAAAGTAATCTTTTTAAAGTAAATTTATAGTAATCATTTAAAGTTTGAAAGTTTGTTTAAAGGTACTTGTGTTAGAAAGTGCCTGTTCACACCAAAATACTAAGTGGACAACATTTTAAACAGTGAGTTAACAAAAAATACAAAAACGTAACAACAACATAACAAATAAGCAGTCAAAACCAAATAGGAAAGTACGTATCATCCACTCACAAGTGTATTCCACAGCAAAATCAAAGGCCTATCCACTAGTCCATCAATACAAGCCAAAAAGATTTCTGCCTTGAACTTGTACTCACAATCGGAAACGCGTACACGACAGAGGTCATACAAAAATTTAAAAAAAGCGTTACTACGTTTTTTTTTCAGCACTAACATAATACCGGGGGAGCAATGCACAAGTTTCATACAAGATATGATAACATAATAATATGTTAGCAACAAAACATTATGCCAGAACATCTGTACTATTACTATATACTTGGCTTATGTAGGCTGTATAAAGGTGGAGTGTTCACAGCAGGTGCATACTTGTGAAGATTCATCACTGATAATGGTCAGTGACCTGATGGAGATAGTGGTACAATAATGTAACAAGACAAAAACTCTAGCTTACCAGTCAGAGTCCATTTCTCAGGCTCTGCTAATCTTAGTAATCGCTTCAGTTCCGTTGGTTTTAACTTTACATTGATTTTCTTGGATGTATCCAAGGGCTCGTCGTTGGCGACATGATCGTTCTTTTTGTGTGTGTCCACTTGGCTCGTGTAATACCTCAGTCTTAGGTTGAATAACCCAGGTCTCGAAGATAATAATCTTTCGTAATACCTCGGTGATGGCATTCTGTGAGAGAGGAAGCTGAACCCGCATTGATTACACGTATTAGCCTTCGGTATTTGCGCTAATAAATAAGCATGTCTACTATACATTTTTAATTCTAAACTATGGTGTATTAATCGCTGATACATTTTTTTGTTATTTTCAAAACTTTCAATCAAATCAAATCAAAATAAAAAGCACAACTTCATGTAACGAAACGACATGACATGACACTACTGACTGAACTGAAATTAGTAAAGGAAGTTACAGAACTGAAATGACTGACAGTGACGTGACGTGAGTCGTGTCGTGACGTGACAGTTGACAGATTGCGTCATTTCATTTGGTTGTCAATTTACGTATTTATTCTTTTAGACACGCCATATACATACAGAATTCCGTTTCGACGAGAAAACTTCGAACGAAAAACTACCACACCTATGTGACAGGGTCCATAGATTTGCATGGATGAACTGCGTCCGAAATTCCGTATGAATGTGGCCGGCCTTAGGCCCGCCGTACGATTTTTTTTCTACGAAACGGAATTCCGAATGTATGTGACCGGTAACGGAATACCGATTCGTAATTCCGTATGTATGTGGCGGACCTTATACAAGAGGAATAAAAACAAATAAACTGGCCAAGTGCAAGTCGGACTCTCACTCATAGGATTCCGTAACACAGTAAATATTCTATAACTATGATTTTTTGCAACTAAAAAATTAACTTTGTTTTTCATAGTATTTGTATGAAAAACAAAGTTATCTTTGCGGTTGCTATATCTCAAAAACTGCTATCTGTATCTCGTTCAAACTAATTTTCGTTGTTTGTTTTTATTGAGATCTAAAATATATGCTAAATATATGCTGTAGCATATATTTTTTTTAGATTTTTCACTCCCATACTTTAAGAGTTAGAGGGGGGGGACACACATTTTACCACTTTAGACGCCTATCTTTCAAATTATGGACTTTGAGAAAAAATGGTTTTAGGAACCTCATGAAACTCAAAACCAAATTTCATTGTTAAAGACCTATCGATAAACGTACGCACGTATAGGTTTGATGATTTTTTTAAAAAGTTTTAATTACATGTATTGGGGGAGGCCCCTTAATATATATTTTTTTTAAATATTATGTTTCCTTGAAGTGTTTCACACTTTATATTTTTGTAAATTGTTAAACACAATCCAAAATTTCATCGTACCGACGGGACTTGAACCCGCAACCTCCGGAATAACATGTTCCGGTGCTTTGCCAATTAAGCAACGGTGCGAAGTATCGTTACGACGAAATTAGTGGATTGCATTTTGTTAACCCAATTATGCATTGGTGGCGCCATCTATGACTACTTATTACGTAAGTTAATCATTCGGAAGAAATCATTACAGTTTTCTAATCCGACGAGAGATGTTGCACTGCGTAAATCAAATATTATGTTTCCTTGAAGTGTTTCACACTTTATATTTTTGTAAATTGTTAAACACAATCCAAAATTTCATCGTACCGACGGGACTTGAACCCGCAACCTCCGGAATAACATGTTCCGGTGCTTTGCCAATTAAGCCACGGTGCGAAGAATCGTTACGACGAAATTAGTGGATTGCATTTTGTTAACCCAATTATACATTGGTGGCGCCATCTATGACTACTTATTACGTAAGTTAATCATTCGGAAGAAATCATTACATGCTTAATTGGCAAAGCACCGGAACATGTTATTCCGGAGGTTGCGGGTTCAAGTCCCGTCGGTACGATGAAATTTTGGATTGTGTTTAACAATTTACAAAAATATATTTTTTTTATTTTAGTATAAAAATCGGAAAGCGGTTTACAGAATACATCTATCTACCAAGTTTCAATTCTGTAGTCCTAATAGTTTCGGAATAAAATGGCTGTGACATACGGACGGACAGACAAACATGACGAATCTATAAGGGTTTCGTTTTTTGCCATTCGGCTACGGAACCTTAAAAAAGTAGCATGCAGTTGTGGTAGCATATATAGAAATAGAAAAGACCCATCCCCACCCCTCCTCACCTAACAAATTTAACTGAAATCCGTCGACAAATAACGCTACTGCAAACTTTACCCCTTTTTGAATTTGTTTACAACATCAAGTCCTTAGTGTATCTCTCCAATTTGACTCAAATCCGTTGATAAATAACGCTACAGCAAACTTTACCCCTTTTTGATTTTTTTTACAACATCAAGTCCTTAGTGTGCCTCTCCAATTTAACTCAAATCCGTTGATAAATACCGCTACAGCAAACTTTCCCCCTTTTTGATTTTTTTTTACAACATCAAGTCCTTAGTGTGTCTCTCCAATTTAACTCAAATGCGTTGATAAATACCGCTACAGCAAACATTCCCCCTTTGTGATTTTGTTTACAACATCAAGTCCTTAGTGTGCCTCTCTAATTTGACTCAAATCCGTTGATAAATAACGCTACAGCAAACTTTTCCCCTTTCCCCCAATCAAAAAAACGCGATCGACAAAAAATCTTAAATAAATCAAGAAACTCCTGTGCTTATTTTCGTCTCAATCGGTTGAATAAAGTGACTGGTAGGGACAAACAGACAAACATCCGCACAAAAGCATTTTTAGCCTAGTCGGGCGGTCAATTATTTATGCTATCAAAAACAAAAAATTACAATTTTTAACTACTAAAACAAATTAATATATAGATGTTCAACTTACTTTAAAAAAAGAACTGTTGCGTCAACAGATTAGTTCTCGATAGCCAAAATATAAGTTTCCAGTTAACATAACAAAGGAATATTTTTCAACTTGCTAAATTCACGGCAACTTATTTTCGATTACTGCACTACACTACATCACTGCCTTCGGCTCGATTGATACTCGTCCCTAAGATATAACTTGACCTCGCCATATCGATAAAAGAAAGACACAAAAAATACAACTTTTCTCAATATATTTATTCAGGGTTCCATTCAAATTAAAGATAACCAGAAGAACACAAAAAAGCCGTGATATTTGCTACTAAAATAAGAGTGTAATTATGATAAATAAAGTACATATTATTTTATTTTTAAACCGACATGCGGTTGCCCACAGAGATGGTAGTTATAAACAAATTGCATTATATCTGAAGTCATACTATCAATCATTTACATAAATAAAAATAAATGCTGTTTAGCGCATTGGTTAGCGCATCATTTAAAAGCTCAACTGATTACGCTATATATTTTTTAAATATTTTATATTAATAATATTCGTTATAATTGCATGAATAAGTTTTTAGGGAAAGAAAATTTAAAAAATACCAGAAAGAAATTTAAGTCGTGTAAATCTGGTAAATTGAAGCTATGTATCTGGATATATAAAAACTCTATGATTCTGATACATTTTATGAAAAAAATCTACTGAGTACACTATAGGAACTCATACAACACAACATATATAGATAGGTACCTACTATAAATTATAAGTAACAAGACCATAAGGTCAAACCAAATTTTTATTAAAGGTCAATTCTGTGAACCATCTTGCATTAATCTTAGTTTCTATTACCTTTGTAAAATTGTGTCATTTTCTGCGACCCATAAAGTTAATTGACTAATGACGACTGTGAAGCATTCGAATTATGATTAGTGATTAGAGAGACTTATAGTAAAAAGTATTATAATTATAAAGTATCCAAGTATATAACATCATAATTAAACATCAAACATGTACCACAACACAAACACATAGAATTGTTTCCACAAACTAACATCAATAATAAATGCTATTCATAATACTCTACCGATATCACTTACTAAACATTTCGTAACAAATCTTTAATATAGATAGACCATAGAAGCCGTGCCCTTAATACATATAGTCAGTTGCACAAACGGTAAGCAATGTTAATACATTTACTTTTTTATCTTAAACAAATCAGTAAGAAACTGCAATTTGTCCTGGGCCTCTAGACAAAATCCAATTTCTTGTTTTCATTCACGCTAACGCAAGTTCAAAATGTATGGAATGACATTTGTTTCCGCAACAATAATGTCATTCCCATACATTTTGAACTTGCGTTAGCGTGAATGGTGACAGGAAATTGGATTTTGTCTAGGGGCCCTGATAGGATGTCAGAGATAATAATGTCCTAAATTAAATACATTTAATAAGGACACTTAGGCCGGCAGTTACCAGTTCTAAAACATTGAAATTTGTTATTCACATAAGTGATTTATCATAAAGTACTTGAAATTAAAAATATTTAAAATAAGTATAAACGTTTTAGTGGCAAAATAACTGCTTCATTTATCACTTATCCATCGCCGAAGGTGTTCTGATCTCTACAATATGGAAACAGCCAGGAAAACATCATAAAACCACATGATATCTCTGTCTCACGTATTCTATTCGCTCTATCCTTTTCGCACCATATCTATTAAATCACAACTTCGGCCATAGATATAAAACGTGTCTCTGACCTCTGGGCAGACCTATGTACCAAATCTCATAGCAAACGGCTTAGTATAAACGGATAAATGACTGATATACGATTTTATACTTCGGAACAGCATGTATGTAGATACAAACGGTTACATACGGTATCAAAAAGTATTTCAACTAGATTAACCTCTTTGAACCTCAACATAAAGTAAGGTAATATATACGGAACCGCAAGACCGCGAAGATTTAATGATTTTAGGGGAAAATACATATTTAAAGAATTTAAAACACTGGTTTAGTTTTATATAAAAAATTAAGATTATTGAGATTTTCAATAAAATAAAATATTAAAATACTGCAATCGGCCATTTTGATTGAAACACCAATCACAGCGCATGACGTCACGCCTATGTCCTCTTATAAGGTTTTGTGGAAAATGTTATTAAATTTTGGAAAACCCATGTGTATTAATTGTCACAGATTATATAATAGTTACTATGTTAAAAGTATGTCATTAACGTATGCGTGACGTCACAGCCGACGCCATGAAACATGTAAGTTGTTTTTGTGCACTATTGAAAAAAATATAAGAAAAATTTAATAAAGAAAAATATAAGAAAAAGCTTTAAATTTCGTTAAACTTAGGTTAATTACCGAAATATAGGTTTTTTCGTGAATAGTAAATTTGTTCCCACATTACGGAAGAGGATTTCAAAATCTTTCGTCACGCCTATTACATCTACTAATCAAGCGTTACACTGACACGTGTGTAATGTGTACCCTGAGTACGAGTTTTCATACCAAACTCGATATTGTATATCGAACAAATTTTGTATGAAAAACAGTACAGCGCCTCTAGTAGTTACTACACTTCACTAAATTTAGACCAATCAGGGAGCTAGAATAAGTCGAAAACTATGTAAGATCTGTCAAAAGCGTTAACGATAAAAACTCGTACTAAGGGTACTGACGAATTGTTTAGGTACTTTAATTGAAAAAAGAATTGTTAAAATGGCATTTCATTATACTGCTGATTTAAATAAGATTTTAATGTATGGCGAGTGCAATTCTAACGCCAACCGCCCTTTAGGAGTATATTAGGAAGAGATTACCAACCTAATAACCCGCGTAGAATAAAAATGTCACTAGTGTCACTTTGATCTATTCTAATCGTCATTACAAACGACTGATACAGTATGTTACTATCAATTGTTCATTTATATAAATTCAGTTAGTTTTTTTTCTTTTCATCTGATGAATATTAGAGCGTTCCTGTAAAGTAGTTACTTTCGGGTCAACAGTCTACTTTATATTCGGGATTTCGGTCTTTGTCAAGAAGCCAAAGACATTTTGTATATCTAACTATATATTTATTAATAAATAAACACTGGTTGCTCATCAGTAATTAAATCATAAGAAACTAAATTACCTACATATTTTCTTAAATATGAACCTTCATGGCACAATAATGAAACCATTTTGAAAACTAACAATACAACACGATAAACAATAATGAAACTATTTTGAAACTTACAACAATATAAATAAATATTTTATTCTATTTAATATCTATGATATTAAATTACAGTGGTGTCTATTCTGATGTGCACTTTACACTCTTGTCTAGTTTGACAGGCACAGACATTGTTGTCGTCTCTTTCTTACATTATGAGATAAGAACAGCACTATTTTGAGCTGTTAGATAACAAATAGTTCTACAAAAACAGTTTATATTTCAACGTGTCGCAGGACTAGGTCTGTGGTTAGTATTTAAAGTTTCAATCGGGAACACTACAAATTATATTATAGTTACATATAGTTGTTATTTTTTTTGTTGCAAATGAGAATATACACCAGCATGTGTTCTATATAACATTTCTTCTATATTCTATTTCTATATAATAATGACATACAGTTGGGTTCAAGCCATTGTGCCGCTACTTGTCATACTTGTTTAAATTAATTCATAAATTATTTATGTAGGTATTCATAGACATCATCAATACATAACATAAACATTACAATATTTTTTAACTAAGAATCGGTTTTAAAGGAACCAGCAAAATTAACTATTTCTAATATCACTAAAAACATTTTGCTGATTTAAGTATTTAGAATCGTTTTGTTAAGCAGGTCCAAATGATCTATAAATTACATACATATTTTTATATACCATGCTAAGCTTACTAACGAATTAGATACAATTTTTATACTATCTCGTGTAAAAACCTTACATCACAATTAGGTATTAGGTTTTTACCAGAGTTTGATTTTCAAAATTGGATCAATAGTTCAGAGATTTCCTTACAAACGAAAATGTATGTAATGGTAAGAAGTAAATAGTTTACAATATAGACTTTTACAGTTATAATTTAATAGTAGGTAATTTTACAAAACATTCAGCCGTTTTCATTAAAAAAAATCACGACGCTCGCTAGATGGCGTTTGTTGCGGAACTTGTGCAGAACCTACAGAATCGTTTGAGTTTGTTTATTGTTTTATCGACAATATTTATTATTTATTGAAGCAAAGGTAGTTGAAAATTACAAATGTTAAAATAATAGGAAATAAAAACGGTTGAGATCAATAAATAACCGGCCAAATGCGTGTCGGGCCAGGCGCAGTGTAGGGTTCCGTAGTAGCCCGTTATTCAATGCAAGTCTTTACCCGTTATAAACAAGCAACTAGGTACTTCGCCTTTGGCACTTTAAAGGATTTATTCTAAGGATTTTGTATTTGGTACAAAATTATCCAATACCCAAGTTCAACGACTATTATTGCTAAACTAATAAAGTTATCTTAACCGCTATAATTTACCTTTAAAGTTCATGAAATGCTCTGTTATCACGAATTTTTCCAGATTTTTCAAGCCCGCAGTTTAGTTTTTAGAGAAGGGGGGGAGAACCTACTTCAACAAAAAATTGCACTTTAAAGTTCAATATTTCGTAAATGGAGCATTCAATCGAAAAATGGTATTAGCAACCCTAAAGTCATTTTAAAATACCTATTCAACGATAACCCACACGATGGGGTAGACGACAAAAAAAAATTCATCCCCACTTCTATGTAGGGGAGCTACCCTAAAAAACTATATTTCAAAAATTTATTTTACCACTTTGTCGGCGTAATTTATATACATACCTCTACAAAATTACAGCTTTAGAACTTTACTAGAGTATTAACGGTCTCTTAGCAAAACCTCGGACAGACAGACAGACAGACAGACAGACGGACATGACGAAACTATAAGGGTTCCTTGTTAGGACTACGGAACCCTAAAAACGACGAGGTTTGTCAGATTTATTAAAGTGAAGCTCTTTAGGTGCACTGGGGCAAAATTTGACGGAAATGACGTAGCGTCACGGTCCGAAGGCAGCGGAAGTGACGTAAGCGTCAAGTTATATTTTATATTTATAATCGCCCTCCATTGTGGAATGGCGTAACTACGAAGACATGTCCGAAAAAGTTCAACATATGGAGTTGTACAAAAATATATGAGTGTTGTTAATAAATATATACTAGTGATGTTAAGAAATTTATTTAGTTGTTTTTTATTATTTTTTTATTTATTTTTTATATAATGTATTTGATTTATTTTCATGTACGCCATTTGCTAAGTTTCCAGGAGCACAATGTGTTATTTTAAAGAAAGCACCTAATTGGGGCTGGGTTGCAACAAAATGTAATTAAATAAATCTTATACATCCTCCCATTAAGGGTATAAAAATATGTGCAGTTTAAGCGTATTGTCTAATTCAGTAGTAACCTTAACACATATCTTTTCCACACATAATATTTATTTTACCGACCAACATTAAAATTTATAAATTTTTATCATACACCAAATTACATAAATTCACCCCATCATAATTATCATAAATATAAATTTAAGAGTACTGATATGGACAAATTTAGCCGAAAAACCGCGACATTATTTCAATCACACATTCTTCAGTGCGATATTTTTTTATATTCCAATAGTGCAAAATTTTGACGGGGTATTTCGTCTAGTTTTTCCATATCGTAATACATTTAGATACCTTCTGTCATGGGTCTTAATCAATTAATACGTATGTATATTCATGTTTACTGCGTATAGTACACTTTGTAGTAAAGAGTTTTGGATCGCCAAAGACTATATGTATTGTCGAATTTTAGTAAATATACGCCTTCGCCAGGGTAAGTGTGTGAACCGGCGTATACCTGCAAAAAACATTAATTTTAATTTTACATCTGGTTACTACTTATTAATATTTTTTTCGTATATACGACCCCATAAGTCAGGGGTAATAATAAGTAACTATACACCCCTTTTTAACTTTGTTGGTAAAATGTTAAGTTTAACATTTTCACTTTAACATTAAGAGCAGTAGCGCCATAAAGTAAGGGATAATAGAGATTTTGGTAGCGTGGTACATTAGATAGAAGATTGTAACAAAACACGTAGTAACTATTATATAATCTGTGACATAACCATATATGTATTTAGAACCCAGTGACAAATAGCAATAAAGGTCAAAGCTCGTTAAGCTAAAAACGGCTAACTACTTAACTGACCCTGTAAAAACCGGCACTCGCTGAGAGAGGGAAATATTATAGCTTTGTCCTTTTCTGTTACATGGAATAACTCCATAGTATATCCTATTTCATGTTAATATAAGCTTATATCATAAGCTACCCGCGGTCTATTCTTTTCTCTGTCTACGAGTAGCGCACTAGCGGCCAGCGAGATTCACACATTAGTATGAAATCTGTACTGAGTACTGTAAATTGTTATTTTGTATATTGTAATATACAATATAATTATTAATTATAATAATATAACAATTAATTAAAATAATAAAATAATTATATATAATTATTCTGAAGATGGTAACAACGTTTTTATATAATGTCAACTATTGAGCTAATGAAATGTATAATTTTCCATAATTTTTGTGAAATTAATAAATATATTTGATTTGATTTTGATTTGATTGATTTGATGAAATCGCCAGTTGCGCGTACTTCGTAGCGATTTCATACTAATGTGTGTATCTACCTGGCCGTTACGACCTGCAGGGCTAGCATAGCAAGGGGACTATTTTGTCTTTCCATCTATCCGTGTTTTGTTTGGTGGAGAAGGCAAACTATAAGTAAAGTTTTTCAACAATTATAAACGCCCGCTGATTTTTAATCAATATAATCAATTCTTTTTTTAAACTTTTTAATACGAAACAAAATCAAAACTCGGGGTTAAACTTCACCAAGCGTTTAAATTGTTGTGTTGATCTCCTGTCAGTCGCGAAAAACAGGGATATAAATTTGTCTTTCCCCCGGGGATAAGGCCATGCTAGCCATGCTAGCCCTGCTGGGGTGGAAGTCTCTACATTGATAGCAATGCGTCATGTCATCGCAAACGTCCTAGTAGAAGGAGTTGCAGATAGACAGTTGTTATCTGCATCTCTTTTCTTATCGGTCGAAATTCATCGCTATTCATGTAGGTAGAGACTACCGTCCCTGGCCGCTAGTGTGCTATTGGTCTAACAGTGTTACTTATAAAAACATCTCATTGATAAATGCTTAACTGCCTCTCAGCTTAGAAACTATCAAGGCCTTATCATTACTCAACTTTTTTTTACTAGATAGGTAAGCGTTCGACCACTATCTCACCTGATGTTAAGTTATGATACTATCGACGATGTAGCACGCTTACATAGATAATAAATAGCTGATCACTCATAAACGTCAAGCAGCCGTTGCTATAACTTGATCACTCATAAATGTCAATCAGCCGTTGCTATAACTGATCAGATCACTCATAAATATCAATCAGCCGGTGCTATAGCCGATCACTCATAAATGTCAATCAGCCGTTGCTATAACTGATCAGATCACTCATAAATATCAATCAGCCGTTGCTATAACCGATCACTCATAAATATCAATCAGCCGTTGCTATAACTGATCAGATCACTCATAAATATCAATCAGCCGGTGCTATAGCCGATCACTCATAAATGTCAATCAGCCGTTGCTATAACTGATCAGATCACTCATAAATATCAATCAGCCGTTGCTATAACCGATCACTCATAAATGTCAATCAGCCGTTTCTATAACTGTTCACTGATAAACGTCAATCGGCTGTTGCTATAACTGATCAGATCACTCATAAATATCAATCAGCCGGTGCTATAGCCGATCACTCATAAATGTCAATCAGCCGTTGCTATAACTGATCAGATCACTCATAAATATCAATCAGCCGTTGCTATAACCGATCACTCATAAATGTCAATCAGCCGTTTCTATAACTGTGCACTGATAAACGTCAATCAGCTGTTGCTATAACTGATTAGATCACTCATAAATATCAATCAGCTGTTGCTATAACCGATCACACATAAATGTCAATCAGCCGTTGGTTGGTTAAGGCCAAGAAGATTATACACAAAACAATGTTCTACCGTGCAAAGTCTAGTGAATACTGATTAAGTCTTATCTGACAGACAGCTTATGAACCAGGAAAGATTTACTCCCCTGCAGGGCTAGCATGGCCTTATCCCCGGGGGAAAGACAAAAATATTAACCTGTTTTTCGCCACTGACTCCTGTCAGTGATGATCACTGTTTGACACACAGTATTGTTGTGTTGATCTCCTGATCAACACAACAATACTGTGTGTATATAAACGCTTGGTGAAGTTTAACCCCGAGTTTTGATTTTGTTTCGTATTAAAAAGTTTGAAAAAAGAATTGATTAAAACTTACAAGTCAGCGGGCGTTTATAATTGTCGAAAAACTTATAATTTGCCTTCTCCACCAAACAAAACACGGATAGGTGGAAATACAAAATAGTCCCCTTGCCATGCTAGCCCTGCTGATTCCAATTTCTTCCTTCATCTTTAAAAGCAAAGCAATTTTTAAAAAGGGTTCTACTAATTCTTTTATATTCGGCAACGCATCAAAAGCGCCCATAGTGTTACAGATGTGTCAATAGCGGACGCTAGCCGCGTCGCATCAGGCTATCAGGTTAGCTTGATTGCCTACTATATATATTAGTGGAACATAGAACCTCCTCATTTTTGGAGTCGGTTAAAAATAAGTAAAAATCTCTTAATCTACTGGGCGCTCCCATCTTTTTAGTAAGTAAAAATCTCTTGGTCTACTTGGCGCTCCCATCTTTTTAGTAAGTAAAAATCTCTTAGTCTACTTGGCGCTCCCATCTTTTTAGTAAGTAAAAATCTCTTAGTCTACTTGGCGCTCCCATCTTTTTAGTAAGTAAAAATCTCTTGGTCTACTTGGCGCTCCCATCTTTTTAGTAAGTAAAAATCTCTTAGTCTACTTGGCGCTCCCATCTTTTTAGTAAGTAAAAATCTCTTAGTCTACTTGGCGCTCCCATCTTTTTAGTAAGTAAAAATCTCTTAGTCTACTTGGCGCTCCCATCTTTTTAGTAAGTAAAAATCTCTTAGTCTACTTGGCGCTCCCATCTTTTTAGTAAGTAAAAATCTCTTAGTCTACTTGGCGCTCCCATCTTATTAGTAAGTAAAAATCTCTTAGTCTAATTGGCGCTCCCATCTTTTTTGAGGGAGTACTGCTGGACTGCATGTGAGAGAAAACATACAAAGCGGAAATGCAGCGTGAAGAGCTATTTTTTTAGTGTTACATTTATATATATAATTTTTTTTTGAGATTAGCAATTTTTATTTCATTATTGTGATGTTTCGTTTTTATTTTATTTTAATTAGAGTTGCCGCGAATACTCGCTATTATTCGGTATTCGGCATTACTCGTCAGTTTTTTGATATTCGTCGAATACCGAATATTAGCTAGTATTATTCGGCATTCGGCGAATAGTCGTCGAAAATAAACTTTTAACGAACAAAAGAACGAATGAGTTAAAAATAATCATCTAATTCTTATCTTAATCATATTATCTTATCTTAATATCATTTAATTCTTTTCCTTAATAAAACAATACACAATGTCAATTATTATCTAGAATATGTGCCTGTGCCTATCATATTCATGAAATTAAATTAGTAAGGCTTTTTAATTAATATTTAAAATCCAACAGAGGCAGATTGTGGTGCAAAAAAACATTTTTTTCTGCACGTTCTGGAAGAGATTTTTTTCCTGGGTTTGGCATGATTGTTCTTCTTTTTAAGTAACACTTTAACTAATTAAGTATTCATCAAGTCTTTAATTCAATAGCAATTTTCAAATAAGTATAGAAATAAAAAATAAAAAAACGTCAACCGATGTGGAAAATCAACTAACAAATGCGTGCCGCCTATCCTAAACACAAGCGTATTGATTGAGCGGGAAATCCCCTACAATAATAATCTAATCGCTGGGTTATACAAAACGGGGTATTCCCCGTAAACTAAAGAGAAAGACTTGTACAAGAAAAGGGTTGCCAGCATTTAAAAATGGAAAATTAAATTTACTACATATATGTAGGTATGTATAGCATGAAACAGATTTCTTTAACTTTATTGTTTTCTTTTCTGACAACCTTAGAAGAAATTAGAAATATTTTTAATGTGTTTAATGTTATTTTTTGTCGAATAGTAATGTCGAGTTATTCGACTATTCGCCAAAGTGAATGGCGATTAATCGGCATTCGACTATTCGCTATAAACACTATTCGCGGCAACTCTAATTTTAATTAATTATTCTGACCCATTAAATTTTTTTATTGTATAGAGTATGACACGCGATTTAATGATGAAAAAGTGACTGAAATAAAAAGTAAAAATATATTGACCTCAGTGTGACAATCCCTGCGGTATGTAGGCACGACCTGACTCAGAGGCGGGCGGCTGGCAGTCTTCGATCGACGCTCGCTTCCCATTTCGGGGTCATTGGTGCTACCATTGATTGAGAACTGGTTTCTTTCTGTAAATAATTTAAGATCGTTTAAAAAACTAAAAGAACCGACTTCAAACGTCGCGCTAGTCAAAGTAGCCAGTAGACGCAGTAACTATTACATAATCTGTGCCAGTAGTTAGTAGTAAGTCGTCAAGATAAGTAAATGGGTCGTAATACAAATGTTGATATATTAAAAACGGCTCGGCTGATTTCGTTAAAATTTAAATGGGACCACCTGGAAAGTGTACCCTTTGTGACAAAAAAAGAATTTACCAAATCTGTTCAGTCAGGCATCTTCGAGTAATCGGTGAACATATATAAAAAATATTTAAAAAAATTAAAAAAAAGGTTCCGCCGAATTGAGAACCTCCTCCTTTTTTGTGAAGTCGGAATTTCCTCATCACAAAGGTATACAACTATTATAATATACAAAATGTTATTGTTTTCAATTTATACAATGACTGGCAGCGCCTCGCGGTTTCACCCGCGTAGTTCCAGTTCCCGTGAGATCGTGGTAATAAAATAAATAGCCTATGTTACTCGCTGATAATTTAGCTTTACATTAGTAAAAGAATTTTTGAAATTGGTCCAGTGGTTTTTGAGTTAAATTGGAACAAACAAACAAACAAATAATTAAGATAGTACAAAAACTAAAACAACCGACCCGACATCCTTGCCCCGCGAGTAGCAAGTTTGAAACGTTTATCGTCATATCTCTGGAGATACTTATCAGATCTCGATGAAATTACAATGGGACTACATAGGAAACGTACCCTACCGATTATAAAAAGAATCATTCGTATCGGTTTACAATTGACGGAACAATCGCCTAACATACACAAAAAAAAAGCAGACGTATTGAGAACCTCCTTCTTTTTGGAAGTCGGTTGAGAATAAAATCTTTCCTCTTTGTAATAAGTTATGTTTAGAGTTTCTTATTAGTTTAGATCATATATGTTCATATGCATAAAGACACAGTGCGTACCATTTTCTTCATCATCAGCGTCATCAGCGTCATCATCTTCATCACTGTCAGAGACGTGGATGGTCACCTCTGTGGTGGAGGACTTGCTCCACTCGAAGTATAAACCAAACCCTGGAAAAAATACACTTAGGCTGAGTTGCACCATCTTACTTTAACTATAACAAACGTCAAAAATCTGTCAAACTCCATATAAAATCACCGGTTAATTAGGCTCAGTTGCATCATCTTACGTTAACTATAACAAACGTCAAAAATCTGTCAAACTCCATATAAAATCACCGGTTAATTAGGCTCAGTTGCATCATCTTACGTTAACTATAACAAACGTCAAAAATCTGTCAAACTCCATATAAAATCACCGGTTAATTAGGCTCAGTTGCATCATCTTACGTTAACTATAACAAACGTCAAAAATCTGTCAAACTCCATATAAAATCACCGGTTAATTAGGCTCAGTTGCATCATCTTACGTTAACTATAACAAACGTCAAAAATCTGTCAAACTCCATATAAAATCACCGGTTAATTAGGCTCAGTTGCATCATCTTACGTTAACTATAACAAACGTCAAAAATCTGTCAAACTCCATATAAAATCACCGGCAAGCAAGACACTTGCCTGGACAAAGAGGTGGTACCACCTTAGGTAGATTACCAGAAGTCTTACCACTATTAAAACGTTCAGTCTGCCTAAGTTTCTTCGAACATCTTTAATGTATCTTCTATATCTTTCTGAGCGAGAGGTCGCCACTTCTAATCCTAGCACGGGTGTTCGTCTACAGGTGGCAGGAGCATATTATATCGATGTTTCGCCTGACTCGCTACCAAAAAGTCGCTTTCCACCTTCAAGGCGAAAATCTGCCGTCATAATATTACAGTTTACTGGCAGCACACAGCCCTTGAGAGTCAGATTTATTCTAGACCTAGACGTAGCATGTTCACAATCTCCGAGCACATCATCCACCACCAGGCGAGACACTGGTCATTCGCTAGCCTATCTTTATATATAAAATTTAATCCCAATTTCCCTTGGTCACGGCATCACGCGTGAATGGCTGGACCGATTTCGCTAATTCTTTTTTTGTTGTATTTGTTATCGTCAGGAGATGGTTATTATAAAATAAACTGGCCAAGTGCAAGTCGGACTTGCACTAGTAGGGTTCCGTACCAGACTACAGTATTTTATAAGATCGAGCATAAAAATACCACTATCATTTTTCGCCAGCAAAAAATAATAATTAATAAACATTTTATTTTTATAACGCCATCTTACGTCTAACAAAGGTATTAGGGATCGGCATTTCAATATAACGCCATCTATTGACGTTTACCAAAGCGTTCATAGATGGTTAAAACACGTTTCTTGTATGGGGACCCCCTATTATTTTTAACTTTGTTCTGTTTTTAATATTTGTTGTTATAGCGGCAACAGAAATACATCATTTGTGAAAATTTCAACTGCCTAACTATCACGGTTTATGAGATACAGCCTGGTGACAGACGGACAGACAGACAGACAGACAGACAGACAGACAGACAGACGGACAGCGGAGTCTTAGTAATAGGGTCCCGTTTTACCCTTTGGGTACGGAACCCTAAAAAATGAGAGTTGTATTTAACGCAGGCGAAGCCGCGGGGCACAGCTAGTTAGTTACATATAAAAAATGCATCAATAACATAGGTAAGATAATTTACGACGAAATAACCTACTTCACATGCCGCGATGGTATATACCTACCTAGTATCACCCGATAATGATAAGAGTAGGTACCTACCAAGGTATCAAACATTTTTAGTCGTATTGGCAATGACAGAACAATGTTTTTGATGCAACAAAAACAGTCAAAATAGCCAGTGGCTGTTTATCTCCATATCTCTGGAGATGATTATCAGATATCGGTAAAATTTAAATGGGACCAAACGGGAGGCATCAAACAAAAAAATAATTTTTCAAATCGGTTAAGATTTGACGGAGTTCTGACGGAACCTCCTCTTTTTTTGTGAAGACGGTTAAAAAGTAAATGTTACCTATATCAAAGTGATCCGTAGCAAACTCCCAGCAGATGCAGCGAGCCCGGCTATGTGTTGGCACTCTCACAGTGAGAGTCTCACCATGACCCACAGTCAGTTTACCTCCGGATGCTCGGGCGGAGTCTTTGAACGCTTGCACTTCCGGACGGGTCCACATACGGGGGTCTTCTACTTGGGGGAATATATCTAGAAAGGTGGAAAATAATGTATTGGGCGGCATTAGACAAAATACAAGTAGTCTTAAATTTATTGTGTTACTAGCTGTACTGTACCTCGCAGCATCACACGTATGAAAAATTACCTCCCTAGTGTGACGTCACATATTTTAACACTAGCAGGCCTGTCGCACTCCCGCGCGGTAGATATGAAAATGCTAGTACCTCCGCAACAGCCCGCGGGCTACAAGTTCAGTCAGTAGTGTCACGCGCGCTCTCGATCGGACGCGCGCCTTCACTTTACTATTCAATATGTTTTCTCACAACACTACGGCCCGCGAGCTGACGTAGTGATTCAGACTCTCGCAGCGCGGACTTACGGTGCATTTTACGGTGCGCAACACGCGGTTCCCAGTTACAATTAGTTTATTCTGTGACGCAACCTACCTACTTTGCATTGTATCTTCCCTCGAAAGTGAAAAAGAAGCGGCAATTGCCCAATGGCTCAAGGTCGTCGCCCACATTTACAACCACGCTCCCACCCGGCAAAATAATGTTCATTCAAATGTAATGCTTAGGACGTCCTCTGTAGACAGACATTACATTGACAACACAAATAAGCAGACAGCTGTAGCTGAGCTTACAGCCATCATACTACTCGTACTACTCCTGTGTTAATCAAAGATAGTTTCCGGGTGCCAAATCAATGTGCCATCGAATTCATTTAACTATTTCAGCCTGACGAAGTAACAAAAAAAAGATAATCATTCGCATTTTTAATATTAGGATAGAGATATAGAAAAAATATAAGAATTACCGTCTCCATCAGATTCTTCTTCCTCTTTTGGTTCTTCGGCAAATTCTATGTCTGTCTTCTCAGTGGTCTGCATTGATCTGAAACAAAGTTATTGACTAAAACAGTAATAATATTACCTGTTGTAATACAGAATATATTGTGATGCTACTACTACTACCAATGAAATGAATTCATATTAAATCTACCTTTTTATTAATTTTAGAACTTGCAACCAAACAGATTATTTTTATTTCTTTATTTATTGAGCTTTATCAACATGTACAAAATCAACCCTTATATATTAACTTATCATAATGATACTAATAATATAGATCTCCTCTGCATGCATATTTATATAATCTGTACACTAATTTTGCTTGTTATAAGAAAACTTGGGGATCATCCATAAAGTCACACCTAATTTCGTTGTTTTTTTACCCCTGCCCCGTCCTTGTCACAGTAGATCACATGAATTGTGAGACCTTCTCCCTCCCTAGTGTGACGTCACATATTTTGACACAAGTAGTTAACTACACTAGTGTTAACTCTCCAACAAAACAACTAAAACGTTATGCACATACACATACGAGTTGGAGATATTTTTCTTCGAAACAGAATTCCGGATGTATGTAGCCAGTAAAGAAATCCCAATTCAATACTTCGAACTAACGACAATATAACGACTACTAACTACTAACGAAATTCCAAATGTATGAGGCCGGCCTTAGATGTATTAGATTTTGAAATGTGACATCACAATACGTAGGACCCCCTCCCACTCCTTTCATATATTGTCACACTTCGCCGAACCCCCTCCCTTCCACATAACGTGTTACTTACTTTATGTATAGACCCTTGCCAGAGAAGAGGGTTTGCCAAAATATAATTAATCTACCATAACTCCACACACTCCACACACTCCACTCTCCAGTTCCAGACACTCCACAGTACAGTACAGTTTGGAGAGGACACTTTACGCATCAGATATGCAAATTTATTAGATGGGATATGTCCAGAATGAAGCCTAAAAGCTGTAACCATATCCGTACGGCTTAATTTTGTATTATTTATCCAATGAACAAAATTTTGGTTTGAGAGTATAAGCAGTAGGGTAATCTGAATCTCATAGATAGAATATAATATCTTTTAATAATATATATAACACAGTGTAACTTAAGCCCGCACTTTACGCAAGTTTTTCCATGACTTAAATAGTCGATTATTGCACGACGTTCAGTACCCTCGCTGTGCTTGGGTGCCAACTTCACGCCGTACAATAATCTTCTATTTGACGGAAAAGCGTAGCAAGCGTAAAGTGCCGGTTTATGTCACACTGACAGCTATAAAATAATATACGATACTCGTGACTTAAGTTGTCTATTATTGGATGCCTTAAATCACACGTATCGTAATATACTATTACTTACTTGGTATCTGTAACAGCCTCAGTTTCATTCAAATTACAATCAGTAATAGTTAATTCTTCAATATTGACATGTTTAACTTCTTGGTCTTCCTTCAATGTCCTTTCTTTATCTTCCGGTGTCTTAATGATGGCGTTAGCAAGTCTCTGGTCGACAGCAAGTTGCTGTATATATTGCTGATAATGTTGGTCCTGTAATTGTCGGATGAGGACGGCTTGTTGGTCACAGTTGCTTGGGTATTGCTGTTGGGCGTAGATGAGGAATTGGTCGTAGGTTTGGGCGTTGAGTGCGTCTTTTATTTTTTGGCTGTAATTAGAGATGAGAATGTTAAATGTGGCAACAAAAAGTAAACCTTTAATATCTCAAAATTAATTTGTCTCAAAAGTCCAGTCAAAGCATTTATTCAGTATATGGGCAAATTAAAAATTAGCAATTACACACATCAAATAACATTAAATAGATCATATTCAATAAAAATTATTATAGATATAACAGAAACATAACTTATTGCTTTGAATTTACAAAAAAAAACAAAGATATTAAGCCATTGAGCTTTCATCTAGACGTCGAACGTCACACTTAAAACACATGTTTAATTCCCCTGATTAATGTAGGGTTGCCAACCGTACTATTACGTCTTCATATTGAAAGTGCTTCACGTTGACTACTCACATTATTATGTGAGCCTTATTTAACATTACTCTTATTAATTATATATAACTTATGATTGTTTTTCAAATTTTTAATTTCCAAAGTAGTAATCAGTGTATGCTGCATAGAAAGATTGTCCGGAAAAGATCACTCTCAGCAATTACATGATGTACCCTTTGCATTGTATTTCCCCTCCAAAATAAAAACGATGCTGCAATAGAACAATATCTAGGCGTCAGCCTGACGATCAAGAGGAAGTGAGCTCGATTCCCACCCATTGCACTATTGATGTGAACCCACTTCAGCCACAAGCACATTTATCTTAGTAAATAATAATGTGCAACCCACATTGCTAATAAGTTTTGTTTTTTTAAACAAAGTGCTCTCATATTGTTAAGTATTGTATGTCAAGCTTAAATGAAGATAGTTAACTGAAACATGCACTGGGTTGCGGGTGCACGTAATGGTACGGTTGGCAACCCTACATTAATAAGGGGAATTAAACATGTGTTTTAAGTGTGACGTTCGACGTCTAGATGAAAGCTGAATGGCTCAATACCTTTGTTTTTTTTTTGTAAATTCAAAGCGTTATGTTTCTGTTATATCTATATTTTTTGTTGAATATGATCTATTTAATGTTATTTGACGTGTGTAAGTGCTAATTTTTAATTTGCCCATATACTGAATAAATGCTTTGACTTTGACTTTGACTTTGTTATTACAAATAATATTTGCTTACACTTGTTGTTCATCAGTAATCTTGTTGCTCTGTTGTTTCTGTTTCTCTTCAATTATTCTCTTCTGTAGTTCCAAATGTGACTTCTCTTCCTCTTCTCTCTTTAATCTAGGAAGACGAAGACACATTAGTAACCCATTATATATTAATCATATATTAATTTATAATAACATTGTGCCTGTGTGGACATGGCCAGAATAGATATCACCAGGACTGTTAAAATTATCTCAAATTGGACTCCACAACAAAAAAGACCCCAAGGGAGACCCCGACTGGCTAAAAGGTAAAAAGGTAGAGGAAGTTCTGAAAAGAATTGTAAAGCACTTGAGGAAAGGACGTGGAAATAATTTAAGTTGCACTAGGCAAAGTAGCCAGTAGATGTAGTAACTTTTATATAATCCGTACCAGTAGTTAGTATGTCATCAAGGTATGTAAATGTATCGTAATACAAATGTTGATATATTAAAAACGGCTCGACTGATTTCGTTAAAATTTAAATGGGACCACCTAGGAAGGGTACCCCTAGAAACAAAAAAAATAATTTTCCAGATCGGTTCAGGCATCTTCGAGTAATTAGTGACATAAACTTAAAAAAAAAAAAAAGTTCCAACGAATTGAGCACCTCCTGCTTTTTGTGAAGTCGGTTAAAAAGGCAGCCAGGGATAAGATTAATTGGAGGAAATAAGTAGAGGAGGCCAAGACCCACGTTGGGTTGTAGTATAGCAGGAAGTAAGAAGTGAATAAGTAACTTTGCACCAGTGGTTATGCTAACTAAACAATAACAGTGTTTTAGGTGGTGAAAGAGACTGATATAATTCTCAAGGTTTTGTGTGATTATAATAATAAACTCACTCTTGTAGTTTCTTTTCCTCCAAATCTTTCAGAATGGCTTCCAAGTAAGGTTTGAATAGTGGGCACAGTCTGTAATGTAAGACAATTAAAATCAAAGCCTCTGCATTTCAATTGTTGAATATATTTTTGTTTTGTAAATAATATTGTTTGAGATTGAAAAGTCTGACTTCACATTCTGGGCGAGTTTTTATTATTGTTATTAAATACATATATAAGGTGTTTGTTTTTATATCTCCGATACTCAATAAATGATCTATACACTTTCGGATAAAAAGTATTGCAATGGAATATCAACATCCATTTTTACTATTAGAAGTTAGAAATCACTAGTATAAAACATAAATAATTGTGTGGAATTTTAGCTTCAAATTCTGATGAAGCATTTAAGTAATAAAAAAGAAATTACTATCTATATAACATTACATCGGTACATAACCATAATGTGAATTTTATATTACATACTTTATATTATTCTATTTATATTTTATTATATATGAAAAAAAATGTATTCAGCTACTCTGCAGTAGTCCAAAATAATACATTTAAAGATAACAATAAAAACTTAATCAATTATTGAAAATATAAGTATTATATTTAATTTGCAAATATCCCATTGAGAAAAACAGTTTATAGGGCTAAAAACTGTAAGCATCGTACTATGTAGTATATGATAACATAAAGAAAAATCATTTTACCTGTCTAAAGTGTGGACAAACCCAGCCATGGCCTGAATTTGTGACATCGCTCCCAAAGCCTGCCATGCCGCCCTTCTGTCTCTGCCAATTACATCCAGTACTCCTAGTGGGGAAGCGGAGTCAGGGTCTAAGGGCCCGTGAGCAGTCTGCTGAGTGTAAGCGACTAGTTTCAAACGATCTTCGTAGCTAAGGTGTAAGGCTTTGCCTTCCTTATCTAGGGAACAGAACCATAGGAATTCAGTTTGGTTTATAGTGTCAGTACCTATTGAAGCAACTTCATCTGTAATTCAATGGATTTTTATAGGAATAGTACTGATTTTTCGCTAAAAATAACAATACTTTGTAACATTTTTTTCGAGTTTATCGACAAAACGTACCTTTATAAAATGCGACTCCGTGTTTATATACATCCTTCAGTGGTAATCCCCATTTTCTTTCCTCACTCTCTATAATACCTTGGTCGGTTTCTAAGCGAAGCTTTTCGGGATTCACTTTGATAATATTTTCTATTTTGTTAGCCATTTTCCTAGAAAATTCGCAAATTCGAATATCGGTTTTCTTAGTTTTTCTAGAGCTGTCAAATTTGACACAAATGACACAATACGCTGATGATGGAGCTGTCAGTTCAGTTCTGATTAGAAATGTAGCAAACCTATATACTTGTGTATTGTCGATTCGATTTAGTCATCTGCTACTGACTACGTTATTTTAGCGAGTAGGGAACATATTCAAAGATCACTAGCGACATCTAGTATTGAGTAGCAAGTATTCATTATCTAGCTTGCCTTCACTTTATTTGGCAGCTGTCAAGCAAGTTGTCAAGTCAACTGTCAACATACTGTCATTCATTTTATTTTCTTGTCAATGCATTGCAATTTTTCCGGTGGACTTATGTTCAACTCCTTTTTTTTTAAAATGACGTTTAGGTATTATCTGTGGTATTATTAGTTGTAATGGAAATTTAAAGTCCTTTCCACACTCGCGCGCGATTCACGACGTGAAATTGCGGCGTGGATCACATTGATTCGCGCGCGATTTGTTTTGTTATTAAAATAATACGTCTTTTTTAGCGAGAAAACCAACCCCTTTTATAGGTTTGAATAATAAAGTATGCCTATGCCTACGGCACATAATTTATTGCCTGATACATTTACTAGCCAGCTTCTATACACTCAGCCGTGCAAATCGATGCAGGCAGTCAGCAGATCCATGTAAGAGAATAAATAAGTAAATCAATTATTGCACTAAACCACTTCTCTCTACGACTAAACTTATTTTTAATGTTTGTTTGGCATAACACTGGCTAAATATACCTTTTGTGTGTAGCCATACACTTAAAAAATGTATTGCGCCATGAATAGACAGCTTTACGTGTTTTATTGAATTACTGAGAAATTTTGAATAAACATAATTTAAAATATTCTATAGAAATAAAAAATATTTTCATCTTCCGCCTGATTACATTTTAGCACTTAAAAATGTTTAATCCATAAAATGAAAATGTTTAATCATCATAAATCCCATTACCAAAGTATATTTTACTGGCAATGTCGGAAATCACAGAATAATTAGTAACACCCAAGGTCCATGAACGCAAGGAAATATTCACAAAACTTGTTGGTGTGAGTGATTTTTTTTGTTTGTGGTTAGATTTTTGTCTCTGTGTGCACTGAGTGCGGCTTTGTTTACCTTATAGCCAGATCGTACAATTTAGGATGAGCTCTGTTACAGTATATCTTTTTAAGCATAAGAGGTCTTCCGGTTGGTCTTACTCATAATTTCTTAGTGTGCTATAGGTACAAGGCCTTGTTATCTTACACAGTGACACAGAATAATGAATAGTACAAGTAACAGTGGTCGATAGACCAGTCAAAATGAGCTTTGCTAGCCTGATTTGCATGTTCGATAAGGGATCTAGGCAAATTGGTGATTATTTTAACAGCTGTTCAACATATGAATTACTCTAAATTATTATTAAGTCACAGAATAAATAATAGTATGTGGTACATATTTCTAGCACACTGTTTTGGTTTTTTCCAATCAATCAGTTCTAGTTTCAGCGACGACGACCAAAGGTAGGTTAAAGTTTGGCAGGAAGTCGCTGTCTAGTTTACAAGCTTTTATCACGGTAATATTACCGTGCTTTTATTTAACGTGCAAGTTGCAATGTATGTATGTTGTGTATGTAACTATGTATGTTCGGGTGGAATCTTGGAAGCTAAATTAGACCCACTTCCCGATGTCCGATTTGACTCGTATTTGGTGAACTTACGTATCTTCGGTGACAATACAATGATATGGTACCATGGAGCTGGTCTTATGATGGAGACGGAAGATAGCCATAGGAACTTCTGAACTAAGCAAGATAAACCCATCGAATGTGGGCTCGATTGATTCGTCTAGAAGAGAACTTTACTCCTAGATGATATCTAGGGTCTGATGATGGAGCTGGAAGGTGGGCACGAAATCTCTGTGATAAAACAATATAACCCCACCGAGCTGGGGCTCGATTGATTAGACTAGCGTAACACTTTACACCTAGATGATATCCAGGGTCTGATGATGAAGCTGGAAGGTGGCCACGGCATCTCTGTGATAAAACAATATATAACCCTACCGAGTTTGGCCTCGATTCTTTAGACTTGCGGAGCAGTTTGCACCTAGGTAATATGGATATCACCTAGGTGCAAACCTTCCATTCCAGCTTCATCATCAGACCCTGGAGGTGGCCACGGCATCTCCGTAATGAAACAATATAACCGTTTATTATTATATTATAACGAGTTTGGGCTCGATTGATTCGTCTTGAGGAGCACTTTACACCTAGATGATATTCAGGGTCCGATGATGAAGCTGGAAGGTGGCTATGGCATTTCTGTGATAAACCCCACCGAGTTTGGGCTCGATTGATTTGCCTTGAAGAGCACTTTACCCATAATTACATCATAATATCTGTAGGATATTTTAAAACATTACGCCTACTCTAAAATAGGTAGGTACTTAAGTACCTAGTTCCTTAAACCTAGAAACTAAAAAGTTAAAAATAAATTAAGAGTAAAAAATATTTTTAAGAACTGTGATCCTCACCTATTGCACTATTGACGTAAACACACTCCAGACACAAGCATATTTAGCATAGTTGGAAGAGATGATAGAAAACAATAATAATAATGTGCAACCCACATTTACCAGTAACACAGAATAATGAATAGTACAAGTAGGTATCAGAAAATTTAAAAAAAAAAATTAAATAAAAATCGTATTGACCTTTACTGCCAAGGCATAGAAAAGATAATAATACAACGTAGCCAAGGGCTTGCTAAGTACATAAGTAGTAACGTGACCAGACGTCACATTTTGAACGGGAAGTTCCAGCCTGGCCTGGTAGGTACGCAGACAGGCGATACGATTGGATTATTTGATACTCATTTGTTTATTAATATAGCCACGCCTATTTCTCGCTATTCTTTTATTTGCTAGCAGCAGATAGGCGACATGATGATATTTGTAATAATTTGTTCTTTAGCCACACGAGTTTCTCGATTTTTAGGGTTCCGTACCCAAAGGGTAAAACGGGACTCTATTACTAAGACTCCGCTGTCCGTCTGTCTGTCTGTCTGTCCGTCTGTCACCAGGCTGTATCTCATAAACCGTGATAGTTGACAGTTGAAATTTTCACAGATGATGTATTTCTATTGCCGCTATAATAACAAATACTAAAAACAGAATAAAGTTAAAAATAATAGAGGGTCCCCATACAAGAAACGTGATTTTTGCTATCTATGAACGCCTTTTTAGGTAAACGTCGTATAGATGGCGTTATATTGAAATGTCGATCCCTAATACCTTTGTTTGACGTTAGATGGCGTTTTAAGAAATAAAATATTTATTAATTATTATTTTTAAAATTAAAATGGGATTTTAACGCGCTAAGAGTGTTCTATGTTATACTTTCAAATAAATATGTATACATGTTTCAGAAAAAAACACTTTGGATATTTTAGTGGCACATACAAATTAGAACACACCGCTAAATAAAAAGAAAACCTAGTTATAATCACAGTCATACAAGGTTTGACCACTGAAAGGTCAACGCACTTTAGTCAGCTATTCATTAATCTGTGCTTTAGTGGCAATCTAAATGGCACATATATATATAGAGCAAAATTTGTTTCTACAAAAAATCAAGGTCTGATGTAACTAGCTACATTATCATAATATATTATATCATTTTCTTTTAAATGAACCATTTGTGAAAAGGAATATAAGCCTTTTAATCTCGTCTTTGACATTTTTGAAGGGTAATAATTCTATTTACAATTGATTGGTCAAAACTTCCATCCCGTATTCCCTATTGTTATTTTACACCCTTGACTTCGTCCGCAGGGAAAAGTGTCTTTGGGTAGCATTAACTAATAAAACACATACGTATCCCAGCTACACCGCACCCTTCCACAACCCTACCCCCTCCCCTCCCCTTCCCCAAACTTATCCTACCCTCCCTCTCCCCCTTACCATCACTTCCACATCCCCTCCCCCTCCCCTCCCACACCACTCCCCTACCCTACCACTCCCCCTTCCCTCCCGTTCACTCCCCCTATCCTCACCTCCAGTCCCCTACCCTCTCCCTCCACTCCCCTACCCTCCCCGCCACTCCCCCTACCCCTCCACTCCCCTTTCCCCCTCACAAACTTTGAATGTCATATTTATTTATATCGAATCAACAACCTAAAAAATAAGTTTCAAGCTTCTTGCTTTAAAAATGACGATACTTCTATACGACTTTTCATCCCCCTTTTAACCCTTTACAAACCCTCTTTTCGCATTAAAAGAAGACTGTGTCCTTTCTCAGGCTCTAGACTATCTGTGTAGCAAATTTCATTTAAATCCGTTGAGTAGAACATTCACATAAACCTCACATATTCCCATATAAACTTTCATCCCCTATACTTTATTGTTATTTAACACCCTTGAGGGTCAAACTTTTACAAACTTTGAATGTCATATTTATTTATATCGAATCAACAGTAAAAAAAATAAATTTCAAGCTTCTAGCTCCTAAAATGACGATACATCCATAAAACATTTCATCTCCCTTTCAACTCTTTATTTGCATTAAAAAGTAACCTATGTCCTTTCTCAGGCTCTAGACTATCTGTGTACCAAATTTTATTTAAATCGGTTCAGTGGTTTTGGCGTGAAAGTGAGACAGACAGACAGACAGAGTTACTTTCGCATTTATAATATTAGTTAGGATTTTATTATATTACTAGCTTCTGTCCGCAGCTTCGCTTGCGTGGCCTACAGAAAACAGATTACATAGTTTTCTTCAGAAACAATTATTATATGCATTCTCATCATCATCATCAGCCGGTGTTAGTTCAATGCTGGACGTAGGCCTCTCCCAAGATGTGTTCTCATTCCCTCTCAATTATAACACCTACAAACACATATTACAAACATTTATTTTAAAACTTTGTTTTTTCTGTTTTACTGAGGCTTGGTGACCTCTCATGACCCTTTTATAGAGGCTTCACGACCCCCCAGGGGACGCGACCCACAAGTTGCCAAACACTGTGATTGATGGACGAAAAAATTTGAGGCGATGTAAACTATTATGTTTCTTGAAATGTTAACTTTAAAAATAAATTATCACCTTATATTTTTGTTACACACAATCCAAAACTTTATCGTACTGACGGGACTCAAACCTGCACCCCTTGGGAAACATGCTCAATACCTGGGCATGTTTCCCGGAGGAGTGCGGAATTCACTGTAACAAGAATACACCAGACAGAATAATCATATATTAGTTTGTGATTCATAACTATAAATGCATGATGTCACTTGCAAAATATCTATCTATGTTGTATGAAGATAAATTAATGGGATGTATCTACCTCTTAACCATTTTTGTCCAGCTTTGACCGAAAAAATTTCAAAAATAACCAATTGTGTTTAAGTAGAAGCTAGGTACTCAAAATTGACTTACCCTTATCCAAAGAAGGAACGCGATCACCCTGTTTTATATTAAAATTATAATGAAAATTAATAGATCACTACTATTGAAATAGTAGTAATATATTAGCTTAGCTATTAATACATTGAACTGGCTCAGCTGCCAGGATACAGATATAGATGTTGAGCAAGCTTGTATCACCCAATCTAGTAAATCTAAAACTGTCTAGTGTCTATCTGGGTAAACTTCAAAAAATGTTAGCCAAAAAAGATGTAATCGAATCGAGCCAAGGACAGCTGTTGTCTGTCCTTGGCATATAGCCATACATAATCACATAGGTACCAACAGGTCAGATATGCGTTCTGGCAATTACACAACTTATTACAGATTATTTTAATACTATATATATATATATAATAATATAAAATAAAATAAATACAGGCAGGTGACGGGCAGCAGCGTCACCGGTGAGAGAAGCTACATCCTGCGATCACCAACCCGCCTGCCCAGCGTGGCGATTAGGGCATGGCATGGCGTTGGCAAAAAAGTGATCCATAGACATACCTATAGAAGAAGCAAAAACTTTAAATATAATTACTTTAAAATAACTAACTTTAAAATTTACATCAATTTGTTTAATATTTAAAAATTTGAATATGTATATATTCAAATTTTACCATTACCATACCCCTCCCAATGAGCCGCAGATCGGGCTCAGTGAATATCTTGGTAGGACAAGAAATAGTCTCAAGATTTGAATCACAGTTCATTGTTATCATAATCAGCCGGTATCTGTCTACTGCTGGACAAGGCCTTACCCAAGTCACACCACTGAGCCCGATGTTCGGTTCTTTGTTTTCCAGTCACTGCCCACCCCACAGTTTTGCGAATGCTGTTGCTCCACCTGGTCACAGGGCGTCCTACGCTACGTTTACCGATTCGCGGTCTCCACTATAGAACCAGTCTACCCTCCCCAACGGTGATCGGTCCTACGGCAGATATGACCAGCCCACTGCCACTTCAGTTTGCTAATCCGCTGAGTTATGTCGATCACTTTAGTTCTCTGGCGAATTACTTCGTTCTGGATTCGATCCCGTAGGGAGACAATACACCGAACAAAGCTCTTTCCATAGGTAGCTGAGCGAGCTGTTAAGCCTGTTATATAATATTATTTAATAAAAAGGTGAAAATTCAAAAATGAAATAACGGAGTGGACATGGACAAATCACAGATTACCTATAAATCACAGGACACAGACACAGAATACAGAGGGCATATAATATAAAGCTAGACTATTCATGAATTCTGTAATCTCGGCGGTAGAAAATCATAGATATTTAACACTGGTCACACTAACTAAATAAACTAGTAGTGTGGAGCCATTGTATACTATATAGTAATCTGTGGCTGGGTTTACTTGAGTACTACTGTGGGTAAATAAGTGCGGCCCAATTTTTCATTGAAGTTAGAACAAAAATATTGAAATTTGCTGAATTAGCTTTAAAAACAGAAAACCTTATTTTATTGAAGTGTACTGCAATAACTTGTAGAATAAAGTATACCGAGCGACTTCTATTATAAAATGTGCAAAAAACACCAGTGTCCTTCTGTTTTCTTCCTAGAACTGGCACAAGTCACATTGTTTACAACACATTTTGTACATTGATATCAGCTTACTTCGTAGCGCAATTATCATGGAAGTGAATCCTTTAAACATATTTTTCGTAAAATCGGACAGCAAGGGCGACCGGCTGTTGTTCAGGTACCCTTACACGACTGAAAACAAAGATGAAGGTAAACAAAAGAAGTGTGGTAGACACAATCCCTACGCCGTTAGTTTTTCTGAAGATCTGCTCCAGAATCCTCAGTCGCAGACTTCCAATATCTGTAAAGGTTTGTATATTTGAGAAAAGAATTAGCATATAATTTGTAGGTTTGAGTATGCAAACCATATCTAATGTCATATTTTGTTTTCAGGACAACTCAGCGGTTTTACAGATGAAATGCTATCAACACTATTTGCAGTAAAAGCTGAGCTTTGCAACAGGAAGTTTGAACTCAAAGTGAATGATGTTAGGTTTGTGGGTCATCCGACATTGTTACCATACCGGACAAATAAAGATGACACTGGGGCAGCTGCTAGTATTGTTACTAATATTGTGTTTGCACTGCAAGCATCAGCCAGTCATTCTATTGGTAAGTTAGGGTTACTGTGTAGTTGAAGTACCTTCCGGCACAGAACACATACAGAAGGCTGTAACCTATACAAACATGCCTTTGCTATTAAATAATAATAATGAATCATAATCAGCTCAAGCGATACTCTGGATGGCTCAATGATCTGTTACTTACTGTTTTTTACACTTAGGAATCAAAAGTCAAAGCATTTATTCAGTATATGGGCAAATTAAAAATTTGCTCATTGCTATGAATTTACAAAAAAAACAAAGATATTGAGCCATTCAGCTTTCATCTAGGCATCGAATGTCACACTTAAAATACATGTTTAATTCCCCTGATTAATGTAGGGTTGCCAACCGTACTATTACGTGCACCCGCAACCCAGTGCATGTTTCAGTACTTCACACAATTTTTATCCAAAAAATTGTGAAATAATAAACATAATAAATAAATCAACATTTACAGCTAGGAAAGTTTAATATCTTTTCAATGCTCCTAGAAATGTCCACCTAAAAGCAATTTTTCCGATTCTGGAGTATTTACACTAGAGCTATTCCACTCCAGCTTACTGGAAGGAAAAATGCCTTGTTAAAGCAAGACATTATTGTCTGGCAGATTATGCTGCAATATAGGCTATTGTTGGACCATTATCTCACCTGTTGGTAAGTGATGATCTGGTCGAGGATGGTAGCATGCTAGGCCTAGTATGAGCACAGGATCTCAAGGACAGCTGCCGGAACACATTAGAGGTATAGGGGCAGATTTTCTAACTTGAAAGTGGTAGCTGGCCAGGGGGACACTAGACAGTGTCATACTGTATGTTGTCTTATAGTGGTAGGACTTCTGCTAGTTTGCCTGGGGTGGTACCACCGCTTTGCAAATTAATTTTCAGTCGTGAAATAGGAATGTTTTTCGGTTGAAATGGTAAGGTGTTTAGTGAAATTACAGGGCATGTGAGACTCAACATCTTCATGTCTCAAGGTAACAGGTCGCTTACAATCAGGCGAGCGTCGGGCTTGTCCTGTTACCTTTTACCATAAAAAAAAAAAACTAACATGCCAGGAGTTTCTTAACAATGTTTTTCCTTTACCAGAGGGCCATTGTGACATACATATTTTGATAAAAAAAATCTATTGGTGCATGTTAGGGCTTCTAATATTTTTTCATGTGAGTTTTCACAGTCCTTTCAATTCATTCAGGCAAACTGTAACTAACAAATAAATCTGTTTTTGTTCACAGTAAAGTGTTACTATGATTTAAGTAGACGACTGGGCATAGCACTGAGACATGAAGAAAAACGGTGCTCATACTTAAATGAAGAAATGAAAATTATGGTAAGTTAAATAAGATTGGCTACTATGAATTTATGCTAATGAGAGGGAAATACTGTGTATATATAATGTGACCCTTAGTAGAAGTTTTCATACCAAACTCGATTTCATATATCAAACTAATTTTGTATGAAAAACAGTACAGCACCTCTAGTGGTTACTACACTTCACTAAATTTAGACCAATAAGGGAGCCAGAATAAATTGAAAACTATGTGATATATGTCAAAAGTATTTATGATAAAAACTCATACTAAGTGTACAGTTGATATCGGAGCCTTAAGTGGTAAATATATTGTCAATTTAATCAACAAATCACTGAAAAAAGTTAGAAACACTCATATATACCCAGAATTTTAAAAGTTTTTTTTATTATATATTGACATTAAAAGCCAAGAAATCGAATTTAAACACTGTGTTAATTCGATTTCTTGGAACTTAATTTAAAATGTAAAACCACCCAGACTGATATATGTATAATCTGTTCATTGAGACCATTCCCATGAGCCAAAACACATCATCTGTGCTGTTAATTGGTGAGGATTTGAGTATTCTGCAGGTTCCAGGAAATGTGCCATCATCAGGTCAAGATTAACATGTTCTTGCAATGCATTATCATTGAAGTAACAGAAAGAATACCAAATTACGAATCGATCAGACCTATGAAAATCGCCACATCAACTAGAAAACATCTCTATATCTTCCAAGTGCTTAACACATTTTCTTTAAACAAAACTAGGAATACTCTGTATTATCTATTAAGGTTTGTAACATCGAGCATAAAAAGCCTCAAAAATATGTTTCTTGTATGTTCTTGTTGTCTCCTTTATTATTTAAACTTATTTTGTTTTTATTGGTTTTTATACACAAATAGCGAATACCCATGTATGGAAGCGCCATAATGACAACCATCAAAATATGTCAATACAATGACAAAAAAGTCTGAACGAACCAACAATGACAACCTGTGACAGCTACCAAAATTCAAAATATTAAAATTTAAATACCTACGCGATAATCTGAGTAATGTGGACATATTATGTTGTAGATTCAATACATGCTTCAAATAATACTCGTAGAAACTAGAAAAGGTTAGATCTTCTTGGTTGCGGCATTGTTGATAATAATATTGGCACAAAGATTTATTATAAATACTCGTAGAAATTCATTGATGTACATGAAAAAACATTTTTTACCATTGCCACTTGAAAAAGAGCACTTAATTCATCAAAAGCAGATAGCAATAAAAACATTTTGAATTTGTAACATTCACGAAATACGAATTATGTACAAAAAATATATAAATCTTGCTGAAAGTGCCTACGTGCTGGCTAAATGGTGGATACCATAGAAGCTATATAATTAAATAAAACTAAAAATCCCGCCAATTTTGGTTACATAATTTTTTTTGTTTTCATGATTTTCAAGGTGAGCTATCAGTTTAAATCAAACAGATGAAAAGAAGTTTATATACAGTCACCATTGCCAAAATCGACCGGGGAAGATCAAATGAATGTGGCTAGACTGATGTTTTTTTATTGATATTTTTTTTATTGATGAATATCATATTTTAATACTTATTATCCTATTCCTGACAAAAACAATTCCAAAAACATAAAAATCATAAAAATTGGTCCAGCCGTTCTTGAGTTATTCACTTATAACAAAGTAACTAACACGGCTTTATTTTATATATATAGATTTAGTAAAGTAAATATGTGTGTGTTTTTGTGTGTGAATGTTTGTTACCACATATCTCCATATCCATTTAACCAATTTTAATGAAATTTTAAACGTAGATAGTGTAGACTCTATTGTAAGACATATGCTAAAGCTTATTTTCAAAAATTATCCCTTGAACGTTTTTAAGTTGTTTGTAACCCTACATTTTTGAACGCACTCATATTTGACAGTCAATAAATATGTCAAACAATTGTCATTACTGACAGTATTAGACATTTTTAAAATATACATGACTTGAATTCACAAAAACTTGAAGAATTTTTATTCTTTACACTGGCTAAATACACTAAACGTATGCAGTCATAATTATACAAAAAAAAATAACCCACATCCACACATGGGAAGAATTTTTACACTTGACACTGCCTAAATACACTAATCGTGTGGAGCGATGAACCTTATTAATTTGCGGTTTACCGTATCGACGGGATAAACAATTGAACATCAAATGATTGGCAGTTTTTTAACCCAGGAACATTTTGGCAAAATAATTTGTCTTATATATTTTTTTTAGGTCAATTATTCATTGTTTGTAAAACTTATTATCCTATTCCTGACAAAGACTATTCCAAAAATACAAAAATCATAAAAATTGGTCCAGCTGTTCTTGAGTTATAAGTGTAGTAACTAACACGACTTTCTTTTATATATATAGATTCTTAATTTGTAATAGCTTGTCCATAAACAACAATGTAAACATTCAATATAAATAGATTGAGGCCAACTTACCACAACACTATTGATTGATGCATATCAATACAATTAATTGTCTTGTCCCACATAATAGAATAGACCTATTTTAACCTAACATTGTAATAAACAAAGCTATAACTTTAAAAAAAAACTTTTCACAACATCATATTTTAACGAGAGCATACTCATATTTTTAGCTATAGGTTGGCAAAATAGAGTAGAAATAAATAGAGGCGCCACTATTGCTATATACTAGTAACCCCGATAGCAGAGAGAGTGGCGGTAAACTTTAAAATTACTTCTTTAGTGGAACTACGGATAGTCTTATTCATATTAAAACATCTTTAAGTCGCGTAGGTTACGGAAAATATTAAAATACTATTATTAAGTTGCAAAAAAAAACTTTGTTCATAAATTTTTTGTGACTGACCAAAGTTAAAATAGAACATTTTATCACAGATTAGATTATTGCCAGGCTAGAAAAAAAAAAGTTCCGTTTCAAGACGTTTTTGCCAACCTATATTAGGATGGATTTTTGAGATGGGACTACAAAGGCTAGTACATCTTTCATTAGAATAGTTTAACAGTTCGGCACCGCCTGTCGTGCTAAGCAGACGCGTTGAGTCATCTCGCCAATTGCATAACACTTGTTTACGTCGGCCGGCCCGTGCCAGCGGGTCGAGCCTATTGTTAAGTTCTACCTTATCTTTGCGCCTTATGCGTAATGGCAGAAGAGCCAATTCAGAATGAAGCAATAAATATTGAATTAGAAGAGCAAATGGATGAAAATTTGGATCAAAATCAGATGACAGCAATACTAAAAGACCTTTCACAATTACATGAAGACATAACAGAAGAGCAAATCTCGAGACCTAAAAAACGAACCATGGAGGAGGAACCCGATAACTCATGGAATGTAGTCAAGGAAAGAAAACAAAAAAGGCGCGAGCTAAGAGAGGGCATGGAACTCATTATCACTTCAAAAGAACCATTTCCGAAGCAATTAATTGTTTCGGAATAATAACATACCTAACATATCGAAGGTTAAATACGTTAACCCCCATAAGATAAGCGTCGAGCTCGAGACGTTGGTACCTCGGATATACTAATAAAATGCGAATATTTCATCGGTAAGGGATGGCGATTCCAGCGGCCGTATGAGGTTGGGTTATCTTATGGAGTAATTAAAAACATAGAATTAGATCTCACTGAAGACGAATTAATGCAATCTATTTCATGCGACATGGAGGTGTGTAATGTATGATGGTTAAACTAGAACCTTACGTTTTCCCCGTCACCCAGTGCTCAAAGTGTTGGAGATTTGGGCACACCAATAAGATGTGATCGTCCAAAAAGTCGTACTGTCCCAAATGCGCCGGTAAACATGAAACGTGTGATTCCACCGCCTACAAATGTATAAACTGCACTGGCGACCACGAAGCAATGCATAAAAACTGTCCGGTATACATCAAGGAGAGGACAATAAGAGACACTATGGCCGAGCGTAACTGTTCTTACAGGAAGGCAATAACAAATTACGTTCCCCGTGACATACCGATACGCACGGACACTACACCTTCGTCGTCCCTGACACCTGCCGCAGCAGCACCTCAGGCAAAACCACTGGTACCTTCGAAACCTACCTACGCTGAGAAGGCCGCTATGCTCCCAAGTGAAGAAGCTCCAGCAAAGTCACAGGTAGAAGACGGACCCGAGGCCACTCCGAAAGTAAACAAAAGGAATAACAGACGTAAGAAGAGAAGAAGTATATCAAACGATGCACTAGATAATGATGGTATAAGTGACATGGAATACGATGAATCTGATACAAAAGACCAGTCTGGTATTGAACAAAATTATATAAATAGACAGAAGCTACTCAGTTCCTTTAAAAGCTTATGGTTACAAATTAAAAATATTATTTTAGAGAAGAATCAACCAACTACAGATAAAATACAAAATATTATTCAAATATGTGTAGAATTCGTAATATCTTTGATCTTTGACAATATACCAGACTGGTCTTTTTTATTAAAGATCGTCAACAACTATGGATAAAGTCCTTAAAGTAAATATTGCGCATTGGAACGCACAAAGTGTAAGACCTAAATTAGCAGCCTTAGAACATTTGTTATGTCGAGACCAAATTCATATTTTAGGGTTAAGTGAGACTTGGTTGGAGCCTGGTAGTTCATTTTCAATTAAAGATTATAATATATTTAGGCGAGATAGGATGGACTCATATGGTGGTGTTGCAATAGTGACTCATAGATCAGTGAAAGCGCAATTATGTCCCGTTCAATTAGTGAATAATGGCAAAGAAATCATAAGGGTAAAGCTGTTGAATTGTGAATTTATAGAAAATGTTATGTCAATATATGTTCCACCAAATATCCGCACAATGCCGGCTGATTGGGATACTATTTTTTCGTTAGTTAGTGATAAGACTGTGATTATAGGAGACTACAATGGGCACCATTCTAACTGGTCCAGTAAAACAGACATCAGAGGCAGACAAATTTTTGATTCTATTGTAGATAATAATTTTATTACATTAAATGACGGAATTGCCACTAGAATGAAATTGGTAAACGGTAACTTGCAACAGTCAGCCCCAGATATATCTATAGTGTCATCAGATATAGCTTATAAATTTAACTGGCAGGTCACTATGAATCGCTAGGCAGCGATCATCTCATAATTAAACTATCTACATCAATTTTTTTCACACCAAGTCACGTTAAAAAATAAATTATAAAAAAGCCAACTGCAGTCTATATCAGGATTATTTAAATGAACACCTTATGAATTTTAAAATCTGTGAGAATAATTTACAGCACAGTTATAATTTATTTGTTAACATTTTAAATATGGCTGCAGACGTTAGCATTCCGTTCATTAAAATTTATTCAAACCCTAAAAAGTAAATTTACGCCTAAGCCATACTGGACTCCAACTCTTTCACAATCTGTAGCACAGAAGACTCGCTTTAGCGCAATTTAGAGAAAACCCAACTCCCATCTTATTTGGATACATTAAATAAAAAAATTGCAGATTCACAAAAGTTAATTCAGAATGCGCGAAGTGAATCATGGCATAATCGTTGTACTTCTATTGATCAAACCACGTCAATGAGTGATATGTGGCGCCACATGAAGTGGCTCAAAGGCTATAGATCACCTTAAAATAATATAGATCATTCACTAGCAGAAACTCTCTTATGTAATCTCTGTCCAGATTTTACAATTTCACCGCACCCTCACTTCTCATCTAGAAATTCAAAACTAGAAAGTCATGTTACTAAGCAGGAATTTGAGAAGTGTATAAAAGATAAAGACACAGCACCTGGATCTGATCATATATCATATTCAATGATTAAAAACCTCCCTAATATCGGTAAAAACATACTCCTTTCCTTTTATAATATTTTTCGATCAGCAAGTTTTATACCATGTCAGTGGCGCCAAATCCGAATAGTCCCTATTCCAAAGCCAGGCAGAGATCTATCCTCAGTCTCCTCACTTAGACCTATTGCTCTCATCTCTTGTCTATGTAAGATCCTCCACTCTATTATTAATAACAGACTGGAATGGTATCTCGAACACAATGGACTTTTTGCTGATCAAATGACTGGATTCAGGAAGGGTCGTTCCTGTTTAGATAATTTAAGCGATTTAGTATCTAATATTCAAATTGGATTTTCAACAGATCAGTTAACTATTGGCTGTTTCGTTGATCTAGAAAATGCGTATAATAATGTAGATGTAACTAGCATTTTATTGACTTTAGACCAAATTGGAGTTGGGTCTATGTTTTGTAATTATCTATGGACATATCTAAAGGAGAGATTATTAAACATTGAAGGTTCAGATTATAACATCATTAGATGCACAGGACGTGGACTGAGTCAAGGCGACCCAGTGTCACCTTTATTGTTTAATTTCGCAACTATCCATATATGCAAGTCAATCCGCAATATATCTATATCGCAATATGCTGATGACTTCGTCCTATATGTTACCTCAAATAGCATATTGGAAGCCAGTACACAAATTCAAACAGCCTTAGACACATTAACTGAATTATTTAGGCACCTTAATTTAGATATATCCACATCGAAGAGTAAGGTTTGTTTATTTAGAAAAGGACAGCAAAGACGTTTGGTGAATCCAAACATAATGATTAATAATAATGCTCTTGAAATTGTGGACTGTGTAAAATACTTAGGGGTGTGGCTGGATCGTTCACTCAGATGGCGGAAACATATATGCGAAACGCATGATAAAGTAGTCAAGTTCCTTAATATATTTAAAGTTCTGGCTGGCTCAGGTTGGGGAATGCACCCCAAACATCTACGAACATTATATATTTCTATCTTACGAAGTCGCATTGACTATGCCAGTTTCTTGTATGACAATAGCGCTAAAACAACTTTAATTGTAATTGATAGAGCTCAAAACCAGGCCATGAGAGTCATCGGCGGCTTCATAAGATCTACACCAATTCACGTTATGGAGAGCGAGCTCAACCTCCATCCATTATATTTGCGTCGAAGATATCTAGCTGGAAAATACTGGTTGCGTTGTAAATCAGCTTCAAATAACAGTATAATTCAAACAATCTCAGAACTGAGTAGTTTACGCAGTAGTCAATATTGGATTAACAAGAAAAAACCGCTATTAACTTACTTACATGATACGAGGGTCATTCAACAAGTACGTAGCCTCATCGCCCAATGGCACTGCGATTACAAAAAAAAATTACCATAGTACAGTGCAATGTTTTTGAAGCCTATTGTCAAAATTTTAAACAATGACCTCTATTAGTTTTGTTTTAATAGCCTTTGAAAGCGAACGTGTCGGTCAGTTTAACAAAAATGGAAAAAGAGCAGTATCGTTCGGTGATTCGATTTTTATTTTTGGAAGGGAAAACGCGCAGTGAAATTAAAAATCGCTTGGATGCTGTGTACAGTGACTCTTCTCCTTCGATGGCAACCGTCAAGAATTGGTTTAACGAGTTTGCTCGTGGCCGCAAGTCGGTTTTTGATGAGCCACGCCCAGGTGCCCCGAAAACGGCTACTACGGAGGAAAACATAAAAAAAATCCACAATCTCGTGTTGGCAGACCGCCGATTGAAGGTTCGCGAGATAGCTGACACTGTGGGCATTGCAGAAAAAACGGTGCATCATATTGTCCACGAAGAACTGGGCATGAGAAAGCTGTCAGCGCGATGGGTGCCGCGTTTGCTCACACTGGACAACAACCACGACAACGCGCCAGCTCACACCACTGCCGTCGCCATGGCCAAATTATCCGAATTGCGCTACGAATTGCTGCCCCATCCACCTTACTCTCCAGACTTGGCCCCCTGTGACTTCTTTTTGTTTCGAAACCTAAAAAAGTCACTCGCCGGAAAAAGATTTGGGTCGAATGAGGAGGTCATCGCCGCCACGGAGGCCTATTTTGCAGACTTCAGGAAAACGTATTTTTTAGACGGGTTTAAAAAGTTGGAGCATCGCTGGGCCAAGTGTATTGAGTTAAAAGGAGATTATGTAGAAAAATAAATCGGCACTTTTCGAAAATTTTCGTTTTTCTTTTGTAGGCTAAGTATTTATTGAACGAGCCTCGTAGCCTCAATCATTTGTCAATTAGTTCCAGTAGTAAAGCTGGTATGTTCTCTCTAGATACTTGGGTAACTAATATAGATATATCTAAGATAATTAACCATACAATAGAATCAATATCAAAACCTAAACGTAACTTATCTGGCATAACTCTGGCATATGTAGAATCAACTTATCTCATTTATGTTGTAGTTCTCACGGACTCTAAGAGAGTTCACTTCAGCACTTGGCTCGGTGTACCTCGAATTTTCGAGGTACACCGATAGCCTACAGTATTCTGGACTCAATAATAAAATTACAAAAAAAAAATGTTCAGATTATTCTACAATGGATACCATCCCATATTGGTCTAGAAGGGAATGATAAAGTTGACAGTTTAGCCAAACATGCTTCCAGCGACGGGATCTCTCTTGATTATACTCCTTTTTATACAAACTTTATTTCTTTAGTTAAGATACAATGTTCAGATTTATTTAAAGAATATTTTGATTTAAGATCTTTAGATAAAGGTATCTGGTACCGCACGATACAGCCACAACCTTTGAATGCCACATGGATTGACAATCATATTTTGAATAGAAAAGAAACTGTTACAGCATTATGAATTCGTTCTGGACACATTCCATGCAATAAGTTTTCATTTTTAATGAGAAAATCTTCTACACCCAATTGTCCGGACTGTAATGTTTTAGATGATCTGTATCATGTGCTTATTGAATGTGTCCGAAACGAAGACAGTAGAAATAGATTAAGTTATAATATAAGACAATTTGGCGCTTGTAACAGTATTCTGGCTGAGCCACTTTCGGACTCAGCCAGAATGTTGTACAAACTAATATATAGATAATATAATGTAATTAGATAAGTAACCAGGCTAACATACTCACAATTGTGAGAGAGGCCTTTTTTATGACTTAAAAAAATAGATTAACATTCCGATATTTAAGATAATTTAAAAACTAAAACAACCAACTTCCATGTTTAGTTTCATTTTCAGTTTTTATTTTGGACGGTTTTAGCTACAACTTTTTCTGTTTAGTGACTTTTGAGGTTTTATTTATTAATATTATATAATATTATTATATAATACTAATGACTATATAATATATATATATATATATATTATATAATACTAATGACCATAATTATAACTAACTAGAAGCTCAGATTGTTCACAAAATTAAAATTTCTGATGGTGAGAAATATTTACTTGATTTTAACTTGAAAAAACAATTACTTAACCCTGACTGAATAATTTTCTAATAACAAAAAGTTATTCAGTCTGTTTTAAGTAAATGTTTTTTCAAGTTGAAATCAAGTAAATATTTCTCACAATCAATTTTGAAACAAAACAATTCATATCTCGAATACTACAAAAAATCGCGTAACATTCATGGGGTTCAATCGATAGGTATTGGTGTCCCCAGAACAAAGACGTTCGCTGGTACAGGTTACATGGGACACTTTGAATATGGTCAAATTGAGAAACTTCCTTTTTTTGAAGTCTGTTAAAAATGTCAATAATTTTTGACAATATTTAGAGCTGCAATCACAGAATTTGAAAAATTATACGAGCAAGAAAATAGGAAAATCTTAACACAAACTTTCTAATGCCAATCAATATATTTTCTAATAAGCTGTAAAACATTCCTTTAGAACAGATTTTTTATACCAAAAAATATAACTTTATTCCAGTTAGCAGCTCACGACGAAGTGTCAGCCTTAGACAGTGAGATGGATGGAGACAACGATGAAGAAGAGGACAACCTCCGTCACTCGGTCAGCTCCACCACACACGGGTACAACGAGGATGCCACACCCAAGTCTGCCTTCCATCTCATACTGCAGCGCAGCTCACTGGCCACCTCTATGAAGGCGGTCTTTGAGGATCTTACCACTACAGGTACGCTTGTTTTATTATATTATTTTATGCAAGGTGGCATTTTGTGGATGTGGTTCGCATTAGGGATCGTCCATTAATCACGTAAGGCTCGAAAGGGGGGTGGGGGATGTTGTTCGGAAAAAATCACGAAATATCACAAGGAGGAGGGGGGGGGATATAATGAGATATGTCTATTTATTTTTCCTTGAACGCATGATTTATATACCAAGATAATATTCTGAAAATGTCAATATACTCTATACCAATAAATACACGTGATTATGGGTAGGAGAGGGGAGGGGGGGGGGGTTCTAAAACCTCACCTCATATCACCAAGGGGGGTAAAAAAGTTGCTAAAAACGTCACGTGATTAATGGACGACCCCTTACCAGACATAGACATCTCGCCAGTCGGTTCACTCACCGTCTCGCTGCCATCTTCAGATAAACACGATTCAATCTTAGACAACATCTTCACTTAACATCAGGTGAGATAGTGGACATGTGCTAGTGTATTAGGGGTCATCCAGTGTAATCACGTGATGTTTTTACCAGCTTCATTAACCCTGAGGTTCCAAGGTCCTTCTAACCATTACATATATGAATTTTATTGACCAATATATTTATTTCAGGCATAGTACAAGTCCGCATAAACAACTGGGTGCTGCTATCGTTCTGCTTGCCACACAAGGCACACCAGATTCACAACCGAGGTCTCATCATAGAGCCCGAGACCATAGACAAGTGCTTGCAGAAACTGAGGCCTTACCACGGGATATTACTGCTTGTAAGTACTTCAAAAAGCACAGAAGACTAGTTTGTTGTGTGGTTATTTTACCCGCAAGAAGTTCTAGCTTTTTATCCTTCGTTTCATGCCCATAATTTATCCCTTCGTAATATACTTTCTTAATTGTGAATGCAGTGATATGATAGTTGACAGTTGACACTTCTAAGTTTACATAGCCTTATGACGTAATAACATGGCGACTACTTTTTAATGGTGTTATGAAACAGATTAATTTATTATTTATTATTAATTAAGCTGAAACCTTTGAATTGAATTTTAAAATTTAGTTTGCTAGTTTATGAACTAAAACTACGTTTAAAACTTACGTTTTCAGACTGCTTTTTGCCTAACCTATCTCAATAATAAATTTTAGATTTTTTCTCATATAGAATAAAATACCCTATTGTATTCCTTACTTTTTGTATAAAAGTCAATGTACGATTGTGTTCCCAGGTAAACCCAAACGATCTGCTAGCCTCCATACCATTAGATGGCAGCTCAGCGTTGGTGAGGCTCATCAAACTTTACAGCCCGTTGAAAAGTCTGCAGACACTCGCTATCGAGGCTGATCTTACCTTGAAACAGGTATGCTTGTTATACTTGTTATATTTTTGATACAGGAGACGTTTTAAAGAAAGGCCAAGTCAAAAGTACCTATATACGTAGGTCACACTATACGTTTTGCGTAACTTAAAAAAACAACATGTTATAACCAAAATATTATGTTTATTGCTTTTCAAAATACTCTGAGTACTTAATTTTACTACTAAATTTTAAACATTTTTTCATGCGATCGAACCATTTTTAGGGTTCCGTAGTCCTGACAAGGAACCCTTATAGTTTCGTCATGTCCATCTGTCTGTCAGTCCGAGGTTTTGCTAAGAGACCGTTAATACTAGAAAGCTGTAATTTTGTGGGGGTATGTAAATAAATGACGCCGACAAAGTGCTGAAATAAAATTTTGAAAAATATTTTTTTTTAGGGTAGCTCCCCTGTATGAGAAGTGGGGATGAATTTTTTTTCATCATCTACCCCATCTTGTGGGGTATCGTTGAATAGATCTTTTAAAATGACTTAAAGGTTGCTAATACCATTTTTCGATTGAATGCTCTATTTACGAAATATTAAACTGTAAAGTGCAAATTTTTGTTCCAGTATGGCGTCTCCCCCCCCCCCCCCCCCCCCATCTAAAAGCTAAACTGCGGGCTTGAAAAATCTCAATTCGTGATAATAGCGAATTTCATGAACTTTAAAGGAAAATTATAGCGGTTAAGATAACTTTATTAGTTTAGCAGTAATAGTCGTTGAACTTGGGTGTTGGATAATTTTGTACCAAATACAAAACCCGTAGAAAAAATCCTTTAAAGTGACAAAGACGGAGTACCTTGTTGCTTGTTTATAACGGGTAAAGACTTGCATTGAATAACAGGCTACTACGGAACCCTACACTGCGCGTGGCCTGACACGCACTTGGCCGGTTATTTAAAACAGGAGGACCACAGATCTGAAGGCATGTTTTCTACGTGCTGATTGAACGCTATCACTGCCTCTTCGGAGTTGGTAAAAGTTAAACCTCTCATCAAATCTTATATTTTGGGGAAAATACAGAAATCACAGGGTGCTAGGTCGGGGCTATGCGCAGGATGGGTGACGAGTTGTACTTTTTCTGATGCTAAAAATGACTTTGTTTTGTTGGCCGTGTGTGAGGAAGCGTTGTCATGATGTAGGAGTACGCGGCTTTTTGGTCGTCTTTCACGAACTTTTGCCAACACCCTGGGTAAACAAATGGTAGAATACCACTCGGCATTAACACTCTTTTGATCTTCAAGTGGAATTGTACAGATGGGACCCGTAGCTGAGAAAAAAAAACGCGATCATTTTTTTACCAACGTGTCTCGCCTGCCTCACTTTTGTTGGCCTGTTCTCATTTTCAAATACCCATTCACAAGATTGCTGTTTTTTTCGGGTTCAAAACAATAAATCCACGTTTCGTCTCTTGTAATAATGTCATAAACAGCATTAGAATGTCCGTGGTCGTACTTCAGTAGCATCTGTGAGCACCAATCCACGCGAGCCCGCTTCTGCTCCGCTGTCAGTTAATGAGGGATCTAACGACAACCAAGTTTCCGAACTTTCAATTCTTTGTGTAAAATTTTCTGAATTTGGCTCATACCAATCCCCGATAGTCCTCGAATTGTCTCATAGGTAATCCGCGAGGTTTCTTCAATTAAACGCCTAGCAGTAGCCACATTATTTTCGTTGACGGCAGTTGAAGGCCGCCCTATACGAAATTCGTCATGTAAAGAAACTCGACCTCTCTCAAATTCAGCAAACCATCGCCTCACGGTGCTCAAACAAGGTGCTTCTCTCCCAAAAGCATTTTGAAGACGAGCGGCACAGTCTTGCGGTGAGAGAGAACTTAAAATATCATAAAAAATCATCGCTCTAAAATCTTTTCGATTTAATTCCATTTTCGTTGCGTACGTAGAACTTTGATCTCTCTCTCTCCTCTCTCTTTCTCCTCCTAGCTAGTCATCCCATATGGTGGTGGGGTCAGCTTTCCGACTCTTTTCTCTCCACTTCGCTCTATCCTAGACGTCAGATTCTGAGAGCTCACATTCACTCATATCGTACGTAGAACTTTGATGTGTGATAAAAAACAATTGACAAGTGATTTCCCGCCAATTGTTTTTTTATATAACTAAGAAGGGCAACCTTCTTAGTTATATAAATAAATATAACGTTTAAAAAAATATAACATTTTAAATTCAAATAGTTCCGATTAGCTAGAAGTGCAAAACTTTTAGTGTGCCCCATGTATAACCGGCGAGCATGTATGAAGGCACTCATGAAAGTGGAAGAAGCGAAAAACGTGTGTCAGGATCGTAGCATGTGGAAAGAAGTAGTTTCTGCCTACCCCAACGGGAAAACCTAGTGGTTTTCAATAGACTTCGAAGAAGGTAGTTCACAATTCGTTTTTTTTTTTTATGTATGTTACGAGATTACTGCGTCAATTGTGAACCGATTCGAATGATTTTTTTAAATCGGTAGGATACGTTTCCGAGGTGGTCCCATTGCAATTTCATCGAGATCTGATTAGTATCTCCAGAAATATGACATTAAACGTCTCAAACTTGCTACTGAAATTTACTCGCGGGGCATGGAAGTGGATTAGTTTAGTTCTTAAACTATTGTTACGTGCGGGGTGGTATTAAAATGCCAATTCGATGAGATGAACGTTTATTTCCACTGAACACTAGGTTACACAATGTTCCACAGTAGTTGTCCAAATCGTCTTGCACAATTATCAAAAGTCCGTTAACACACACTGAGGTCGTTGGCAATTCACAATCACTGATTTCACTGTTCACAACACTAGTTCACTGATAACACTAAACGATCACTTGGCCGCTATCCGCGCTTAGATAGTTACACTGTCGCTTACAAAGAATAACTGACTCAACGCCGCGGTGCGACGCTTTATATAGGGCACAATAATTATTCTAGAAAATCCTCAATCAATAAAGAATAAAAAATAATAGACAAACAAAGCAATAAATCAAAAACAATAGGCGGCTTTCCTTTGAACATCTGATGTAAACAACTTTACCATACATGCTAATTTGATCTCTAACGACTTAAGAATAAGGTTCAATCTTAACTACAATACTAGTTACATTGACTAGGGTTGGAATTCCAGGAAGGTTACTTTTATGACGGTCGTGTTTATGGCAGGCAATTAGTTTTTTTTTTTTTCCGCGGCTGTTATTGTTTACTACGAGAAGCGTTGCGAAACTTTGAGACATCTCGACACGATGTAACATTATCCCCTTCTTAGTTATGATCGTCCCGATCATCATTTGTTCCATGGTATCGCGTAAGTCGATCGATATTCACAACTCTCGGCTTTCCTCTCTGGCCTCGTTTAATGCGGTAGGTAACGTCGTTTATCTTTGTGATAATCTGCTATGGTCCTTCCCAATGAGCCTGCAGCTTCGGACTATTTCCTTTCCTTCGTAGTGGGTTGTGCAACCAGACGAGTGTTCCTTCTTCGAAACCCGTCGTATTCGCTCTACGATCGTACCGGGTCTTCATTTTCTCGCCAGTTTTCAAACTATTCTCTCGAACTATTCTGTGCACTTCATCCAACTGACTGCGAAGATCACTGACATAGTCCGTTACAGGCTTCGGAGCATCCGAAGGAGAGCCAGTTATGGCGTCGATAGGCAGTCTTAGTTCGTGTCCAAAATTCACATTTGCAGGAGTCATACCAGTGCTGTCATGGGTAGCGGAACGGTACAACAACAAGAACAGAGGTATGTACTGTACCCCAAGCACGAAAAATCATCGAATTCGTATCGTAAAGGTATCGAGTCAACGATACAATAACGTGGTGTTACGATAGGCGGCAGCACGAAGCACACTCTGACAGTTATCGAGAGGTCGATACGATTATGTTAGTAGCGTCATCCTAATGTAAGTAGGGACGAGCCGTTGTGAATGAAATGAACGCCTTATTGAATGAATTATTCGTTCAAAAATTAAATTGAACAGTTAACTTTTTATTACTTCTGGCTTAGCTTTCTATTTATCGGAAATTATATTTAAAAAAGTACTTTAACAGAATAAACATCTTCAAATACGGTATGAGTGATATTAAAATGCTTTTTATTTGAAAAAGAGAATAATATTTAATACCTTTAAAAATATATATATCAGTTTATGAACGAAAGATATAGTGTCACCAAAGACTTGATTCTTTGGAGTTTGGGTTCCGTATTTCGAAAGGAAAACGACGGCTCGAGGCTTCCCCACATCACAGAATACTTAATAATACTACGTACCCACACCTCGTTCATTCTATCAAGCGTTTCTTTGTCTTGTAACATTGTTCATAAGGTTTATAATGACTTGTCATTTCTGATCGTCTTGGCGCGTCGCTCGATAGCCAGCCTTCGAAATGAACATTACCGTACGTCAAAATTAAGTTCATGCTCGCATTTTGTTAATAAAATCTCAAGTATCGTTTACGTAACGATACGTTTGCGATACAAATCAAATCAAAATCGTTCGTGCTGCCGAATTTAGTTACTTTTACGCACGATAGGGGCGCTGTACAAATTTCATACATTTGCAAGTCGATGACGATACGAATACTTTTTCGCAAGTTTTTCGTGCTCGGGGTACTGGTCCCAGTCTCGTTGATGTGCATCCACGACTTTAGCCAGGTGATTCTCCAACGTCTGATTAAACCTCTCAACCATTCCGTCTGACTGTGGATGAGCTGCCGTTGTCCGCGTCTTTTGGATCCCGAGGAGAGTACACATCTCTTGAAATAGGGCAGACTCGAAGTTCCTTCCTTGATCGGAATGCAGTTCCATCGGTACACCAAATCGACAGATCACTTCTTGCACCAACTTCTTTGCAACTGTTTTTGCTTCCTGGTTTGGTGTCGCGAAAACCTCGGGCCATTTGCTGAAGTAATCTTGCACTACGATGATGTACTTGTTGCCTTCTTCAGTCTCGGGAAATGGCCCGGCAACATCCACGGCAATGTGCTCCCATGGTGCTCCAAAATTGTACAGTTGTAGTTGTCCTTTACTTCTAGTCTTCGGTCCTTTTACTGATGCGCATGCGGTGCACTTCCTGCACCAATCTTCCACATTCTCGCGGCTGTGTACCCAGTAGAATCGTTGACGAACCTTCACAAGAGTTTTCTTGACTCCTAGATGTCCACCAGAAAGTCCATCATGAATGTGTCGTAGTAAAGATGCCACTTTACTTTGGGGAACAACGACCTGCATCGTAGTTTCTTTTTCATTGCTGCTTTCCCATTTTCTGTACAAGATTCCCTGTTGCAGAGTCAGGCTGTCCCACTGAGCCCAGTAACTTTTTGTGATACGTCGCTCCACTGGGGTTTGTTTCAAGACTTTATCCAATCCAGTACAGGTCGTAAATCACTGTCCTCCGATTGTGCTTGTCTCATATTTTCGTTGTTCCATTCGTCATCTGTTCTGTCCATCCTGATGATTCTGACTTCTTTTCGAGACTCGTGCTTCTCGCAGTGTTTACAGTCATCTGCACAAGGTCTTCTTGACAGGGCGTCGGCGTTGCTATGGCCCTTTCCACTGCGATGTTCTGTCACGAAGTTGAACTCTTGAAGTTGCTCGATCCATCGCGCCACTTGACCTTCCGGGCTCTGAAACTGTAGAAGCCATTTTAAAGCAGCGTGGTCAGTTCTGAGCGTAAACTCCCTTCCGATGAGGTACTTGTTGAAGTGCTGAAGAGTCTTTACCACAGCTAGCAACTCGCGGCGGGTGACACAGTAGTTTCGTTCTGGTTTGGATAATGATTTACTGAAGTATGCTATGACCACTTCTTTGTCTCCTTGGATTTGTAAGAGAACTCCTCCAATTCCCGTGTTGCTGGCATCAGTGTCCACAATAAATCTTCCATCTCTGGTAGGGTACCCCAAGATCGGCGTTTCACACAGTCGCTGCTTAAGTTCGTTGAAGGCGGTTTCACACTCGTCCCATACAAATGTGCGCTTTTCTTCTGTCAGCCGATGTAAGGGTTTGGCAATTCCAGAAAAGTTCTTGACAAACCGCCGATAGTAAGCGCATAGTCCCAAAAACGAGCTTACATCAGTTTTATTCTTCGGGGTAGGCCAAGTTTGAACAGCCTTGATTTTGTCAGGATCAGTTTGTACCCCGTTTTCCGAAATGATGTGTCCAAGGTAGCTGACTTTGGATTTAAAGAAGTCACACTTTTTGGCACTCAGCTTCAGGTTTGCTTCACGTAGACGGTTCAAAACCTTCTCCAGATTCTGCAGATGTTCAGTAAAATCACGGCCCAAAATGATGACGTCATCCAGGTACACCAAGCATACTTCTCCCAGTGATCCAACCATTACTATGTCCATGAGACGTTTGAACGTTGCTGGAGCATTACACAGTCCAAATGGTATGACGTTAAATTGCCAGAGTCCATTTCCAATGCCCGTACTGAATGCTGTCTTCTCTTTGTCTTCTTGACTGATTTCTACCTGCCAGTAGCTACTTTTCAGGTCAACCGTAGAAAACATTCTACTAAGCATGTCCAGTGTATCGTCTATTCGAGGCAGGGGGTAGCTGTCCTTCTTTGTGACTTCATTAAGCATTCTGTAATCGACGCAGAATCTGGTGGAGCCATCTTTCTTTTTCACCAGAACCACTGGCGATGACCAAGGACTTGTAGATGGTTCTATGACTCTTTCTTTGGCCATGTCTCGATACATTTCTGCAACTACAGCTTCTTTCGCCCATGGAATCCTTCGTGGCCTCTGTCGTATAGGTCTTGCGTTACCAGTGTCAATTCTGTGTTTAACAAGTCCGGTACGTTCTCAGTTGTTTCCAGCGGCGAAGACGTCTTTAAACCGCATCAACAGGCGTTTTGCTTGTGACAGCTGAGCGAATGTTAAGTTGTCTTTGGATGATTCCAGCAGCTGTGATATTTGATCTTCCGAGCTTGGTTCTGTAGAAGTAATATCCGTTCGTCGCAGGTACTTCACTTCTTGACATTTTCCAATCATGCTGTTTTTCTTCAGATTAACTTCTTCATTGCCAAGGTTAAGAATTCGAACACTGGCCATTCTGTTTGTCATGAGCAATGTTCTTGCAGTAATCCAGGTCGGATGTGTGCCCTCATCTTCGGCAATCACACATAGCCCACTCTTGACTGAAGTTGGAAATTTCACTCGAACAATATTTTGCGATTTTGGAGCCAGCACGACGTCCTTGAGGCAGTAAAGCTTAAACGGTGCCGTTCCTTCGAAGAACACTTCTTGCTCGGAAAACCGGAGTACACCACGGGCCACATCCAATATGCACTGCTACTTCTCCAAAAATTCCAATCCCAGAATGCAATCGTCAGTTATGTTGGCAATAAGCACAGGATGAATGTATGAGTGCTCACCGATGATTATCTCCACGTCGGTATCGCCAAGGACAGGTACTGACTGGCCGGTTGATGTCCGTAGTAAGCATGCTGCGGATCGATGTTTCCGTGATATAAATCATTGCAGGAATTCAGGCTTCACAATTGTGCGCAATGCTCCTGTATCCACTGTGAACTTGTAGGTATTATTGTTCAAGGTGCCCTCGACGATGAAGCTGTTCCCGTTGCACACTTGTGTCACAGTGATGGTGGGGGCTCTCCCTTGACCAGCCAGCGCCCGCCCCGCGGCCCTGGCGACGTTTAGTTTAACGCCTCCTCTTCCACTTGGGTCTCGCAATTTCTGACCCGTTTCTTCGTTTTCGGGCAATCGATCCGAATATGCTCTCTTTCTCCACACCCGTAACATGTCGGTCCATAACGGGGCTTCCTGGGTTCAGTCACCAGCTCCCGAACTCTGTATGGTTTGGTGTCCCGTCGTACTGCTTCCACTTCCAAGGCATGAGTCAGGGCGTTCTTGAGTTTCTGATGATGACCCAACCGTACCGCAGCGCGTACCTCATCATCCCTGATTCCATCCATAAAGCTCTGTAGAGATCATCTCAATGGTTGATGGCGTCGACACGTAGGCTCGTCGGACCAATCTCTCGATTTCATCTGCCCACTGTTGCAATGTCTCTGTGGGCTTCTGGGTGCGCTCACGTAGTTGTGCCCTGTACGCATGCTCCATGTGCTTGTCTCGATAGCACGTTTCGAGGGCTTCCAGCAAGGTTTTCAGCGTTCTTTCCTCTTCAGGTATGCGTTCCAGGATAAGCTGAGCGTCTCCTTTCAGTGCTAATGTGAGCGCTGTATTTGCGTGCTCGTATGTCCAGCCACAGCTTTTGGACAGCGTCGTAAACTGAAATTTATATGCTGCCCATGAAGATGTTCCGTCGAAGTGTGGCAGATCCAGTTTGAAGGGCGAGGTCGTAGCGGGAACCTGGCTTATCTGTCCAACTCCTCGTAACTCCAGTTTCTGGACCTTATTAGACAGGTCATGCATGGTTTTCTCGTGTACTTCAAGCCGCCCTTCCAAACAGTCGGTTTTCATAGCGACTTCCTTGACACCGGCTTCCACCTTTTTGATCTTTTCTCCCATGCTGGGAAGCCACTTCACTTAGTCGCTATTCGAGCTTAGATAGTTACACTGTCGCTTACAAAGAATAACTCACTCAACGCCGCGGTGCGACGCTTTATATAGGGCACAATAATTATTCTAGAATATCCTCGATCAATAAAGAATAAAAAATAATAGACAAACAAAGCAATAAATCAAAAACAATAGGCGGCTTTCCTTTGAACATCTGATGTAAACAACTTTACCATACATGCTAATTTGATCTCTAACGACTTAAGAATAAGGTTCAATCTTAACTACAATACTAGGTACATTGACTAGGGTTGGAATTCCAGGAAGGTTACTTTTATGACGGTCGTGTTTATGGCAGGCAATTAGTTTTTTTTTCCGCTGCTGTTATTGTTTACTGCGAGAAGCGTTGCGAAACTTCGAGACCTATCGACACGATGTAACACTATCTTTTCACCATCATGTTTAAGATCTGATCTGACAGTGACAGGCATAATAAGCTGCGTTCATAACCTGTGCGCCAATTTTTAAGAAAAAGTATATATTTTATATCGAATTGTATCTATTTTTATTATTTATATATTTATTTAAATGTGTTTTGATTGAATGTATGTTTCTGTAATATTATTTATTTGTAATTTACTTCGTGTCCAATCCGCTTAGGTCCATCTGAAAATCAGCGTTCCGGTTACAGCCTGAACATATGTGCTGAGATGGTCCTGTTCAGCACACACAAATAGCTTAAGTTTTATTATTTATGATTTTTTTGTTTTATATAGTATTAGGTTTAAGTTTTTGTTTTTATTTAAATACCTACGTTTTTTAGTTTGTAGCTGAATAAATGCATTTCATTTCATTTTATTTCAATTATATGTATGTATGTACAATATGTATATCATGTTGCAGGTATCTCAACTAACGGGACACCTGGTGTACTGGGCAAAGGCAACAGTGATATTTCCTCTGTGCGAGGGCAACGTGTACGTGGTCTCCCCCGGCGCTAACGTTCACACGCACTCCCCGCTTGTGCAAGAATTCGCTGACCAGTTCCCCGGGATGTGTCTCTTACAGGTATGTCACTTATACTTACTTGATGATGATGATCTGAAATAAGAGGACCAATGTTTCATGTTGCGCTAAAATATTTTTCTGATAAAAGTGTTCCAAGTAACAGTTAGGCTGGGCATACACGGACAGCTTGAAGCAGTTAGGATCGACTCCTTCAAGCTGCGACTGCATAGTGAACTACAGACTTCTACGTACGTACAAACACGAACCACTCGAGCAGTTTCAACTGCTTTGGGCGGTTGGCTGCACGGTGAAATTTCATCGTGCGGTCAAGCAGTCGCCAGGCATACATTGACTGCTCGAACTGTCGACTGCTCTCGCGCAGTTACCTCCGCCCCGCCCGCGCTCTTCATTCCACGTCACATATGCTTCCCGCTCGCCCGCTTCTTGTGTTTATTGAGAACAATGGACGATAATGTAGATTGTGACACGTTAATAAGTGCAATAAAAACACAAGAACTTCTATGGAATGGAGACGGGATATATATATGGAGTTATAAACTCGATTTGATAAGACTGATTTGAATTAAAATTAAAATTGCCAACTGCTCGAGCAGTTAAGGCAAATGCTCGAGCAGTTATCAATAGCAGCTTCAAGCTGTTGACTCTGACTGCAAGAGCGGTCCGTGTATGTATGTTGATCACTGGCTAACTGCTCAAGCTGTCCGAGTATGCCCAGCCTTATCCACACTAATATTATAAAGAGAAAACGTTTGTAACTGCGCAGAGCAGTCGACAGCTCGAGCAGTCAGTGTATGCCTGGCGACTGCTTGACCGCACCATGACATTTCAACGTGCAGCCAACCGCTGAAACAGTTGCAACTGCTGAAGCGGTTCGTGTATTTTTTTATTTTTTTTTAATATCTTATAGGCTGGCGTTTGACCACTATCTCACCTGTTGGTAAGTGATGATGCGGTCGAAGATGGTAAGCACGCTAGGCCTAGAATAGGAACTGGCTCTCAAGGATAGCTGCCGGAACACATTAGATGTTTTGGCGACAGATTTTCTAACTTGAGGGTGGTAGCTGGCCAGGCGGACACTAGTGTCTTACCACCATGCGGGGGTTGTTGGTTTCTTAACGATGTTTTCCTTCACCGGAGGGCCACTGTGTGAAGCGCACATACATTTTTCTATAGAAAAATCCATTGGTGCTCGGCGGGGTTTGAACTCGGTACGACGGCATCAAAGCCGACCGTTCTCCCGATTACGCCACCGGGCCCTCAAAAGTGTATGTACTTAGGAAGAAGTCTGTAGTTCACTATGCAGTCCCAGCTTGTAGCCGTCGATCCTAACTGCTTCAAGCTGTCCGTGTATGTTTACCCCCAGGCTTACGTTTGCATGTTCCCTGTAATCAGATGCTGAGCGAGTTCTCGCTGCCGGCCCCGCTGTGGTACGTGACGCGGTCGGCGCGCTGCGGCGGCGTGCGGCTGGCGCGCTGCGTGGCCTGGCTGCTGCAGCGCCGCCTGCTGCTGCAGCTGCACACCTACGTTCAGTTCAACTCCTCGCACTGGGGACCTCACAAAGGTATATCATCACACATAGCCCAGCCCTGGCTGTAGTGGAACAATGGTCGGCTTTGATGCTCTGACTCAAAGCCGACCATTCTTCCACTACGGACGGAGTTCAATGCCCGCCGTGTACCAATGAATTTTTTTATCGAATAATTTATTCTTCACAGTATTCGCAGTGGCCCTCCGGTGAAGTAAAACATCGATAAGAAAGCCCCAACTCCCGAATGGTGGTAGGACACTATATATTGTCCGCCTGGCCGGCTACCACCCTCAAGTTAGAAAATCTGTCGCCAAACATCTAATGTGTCCAGCAGCTATCCTTGAGAGACAGTTCCCATTCTATGCCTAGCGTGCTACCATCCTCAGCCTATAAAGGTTACAACCAACAGGTTCGATAGTGGTCAAACGCTAGCCTACATGATATAACAAAATATATATAATATATTACCAAATAGAGTCCCCCCGCTGCGTTCTGCGATCTGTCTGTCTGTTTGCGATAAACTGAAAAACTACTAAACTAATATTCATGCGGTTTTCACCAATAGGTAGAGTGACTCATGAGGAAGGTTTAATTATATAATTTGTCAAGGTTTTGTCCAAATTAGTTAAAATATGTCGATGATTGTGGATGACGTTAATTTATACTCGACGCAACATACTTATACAAAAACGCAGGCATATACGCTCTACCCGGGCAAAGCCGGGGCGCACTAATCATCACTAATCACTTTCTGTTTTGTATAACTCTATCTGTGGAACTTTAATGCGTCTTCGTAGTTACGTCGTTCTACAATAGAGGGCGTTTATAAATATAACATGTCGCTTACGTAACTTCCGCTTTTGCCGCGTAATTTTGGAAAAGTGGCAATTTATTTTTCAACATAGTCTCCTTTTTAACCGACTTCAAAAAAAGGAGGAGGTTTCTCAATTCGACCGTATATATTTTTTTTTTTTTTTTTTATGTTTGTTCGCGGATAACTTCGTCGTTTATGAACCGATTTCGATTATTCTTTTTTTGTTCGAAAGGAGATATCCCAAGTGTGGTACCATGGTAATTTTATCGAGGTATGATAAGTATCTCCAGAGATATTGAGATAAACATCTCAAAATTGGTACTGAAAATGAATAGCGCGGCATTGAAGTCGGTTGTTTTTTAGTTTTTAAACGATATTATAGTTCGATACACTTAGCCCAGCGATGCTCCAACTTTTTTAACCCGTCCGAAAAATAGTTTTTGTCAAACTCTGCAAAATAGGCCTCCGTGGCGGCGATGACCTCCTCATTTGATCCATATCTATTCCCGGCGAGAGATTTTTTAAAATTAGGAAACAGAAAGAAGTCACAAGGGGCCAAATCTGGAGAATACGGTGGATGGGGCAGCAATTCGTAGCGTAATTCGACCAATTTGGCCATGGCAACGGCAGACGTGTGAACCGGTGCGTTGTCGTGGTGAAACAGCACTTTTTTCTTAGCCAGGTGGGGTCGTTTTTTCTTTAATTCGGCGTCGAATCGGCCCAATAAATCGGCATAGTAAAGCCCTGTAATTGTTTTACCCTTCTCGAGGTAATCGATGTAGATCACACCTTGTGAATCCCAGAAAACGGTGGCCATAACTTTTCCGGCCGATTTTACAGTTTTCGCCTTCTTTGGAGCACGTTCCCCGGTCTGGATCCATTGTTTTGATTGCTCCTTGGTCTCTGGTGTGTACCAGTGGATCCAGGTTTCATCGACGGTCACAAAACGACGCAAAAACTCCGCTGGATTCCGCTTAAACAGCGCCAAACACGTCTCCGATGTGGTCTCACGGTTGCACTTGTTTTCCGATGTGAGTAAACGCGGCACCCATCGCGCCGACAGCTTTCTCATGCCGAGTTCCTCGTGAAGAATATGATGCACTGTTCCTTCTGAAATGCCTACTGTTCCTTCTGAAATGCCTACAGTCTCAGCTAGCTCCCGAACCTTCAATCGGCGATCTGCCAATACGAGATCATGGATTTTTTTAATTTTTTCCTCCGTAGCAGCTGTTTTCGGTGCACCTGGACGTGGTTCATCAAAAACCGATGTACGGCCACGTGCAAACTCGTTGAACCAATTCTTGACGGTGGCCATCGATGGAGAAGAGTCACCGTACACAGCATCCAAGCGCTCTTTGATTTCGATGCGCGTTTTCCCTTCCAAAAATAGGAATCGAATCACCGAACGATATTGCTCTTTTTCCATTTTTGTAAAACCGATCGATACGTTCGCTTCCATAAGTTGTCAAAATAAATCAAACGAAAGGGATTGGAATGAAAATTTGAAAAAAGAATGTGCTACACTGTGGTAAAACTCTTTTGAAACTACAGCGCCCTCTGGCGATGAGGCTAGGTACTTATTGAATGCACCTCGTACACCATCTGTGAAAATTTCAACTGTCTAACTATCACGGTTAATGAGCTGGTGACAGACGGACCGACAGATAGACAGACAGACAGACGGACAGCGGAGTCTTAGTAATAGGGTCCCGTTTTACCCTTTGGGTACGGAATCCTAAAAAGAACTGACTTCAATGCCGCGCTATTCATTTTCAGTAACAATTTTGAGTTTTTTATCTCAATATCTCTGGAGATACTTATCAGACCTCGATAAAATTACCATGGTACCCACATATGGGATATCTCCTTTCCAACAAAAAAATAATATTCAAAATCGGTTCATAAACGACGAATTTATCCGCGAACAAACATAAAATATATATATATATATATATATAAATATATTTATATATATATATATATATATATATTTAAAAATATATACGGTCGAATTGAGAAACCTCCTCCTTTTTTTGAAGTCGGTTAAAAATACAATAATTCCTCATCTTCCAGAAGGCAAAGAGTACTACTGCGAGAAACACAAGGACATCTACAACCAGTCGTGCAACGTGTCGATGTCGTCTCTAAATCACACGAACACACAACTCAACGTACCGGAGCCGCTCGAGGCGCGCGACCCCACCAACATCTTCCACGACTCGGACGACGACTATCCCACTGAGAACAACTTGAATCAGACAGGTATCAACATTTTACATACATTTTGAGGTCTATGGGGTTATTGATAAATACCTAATAACCTTCTAGCCATCGAGCTAGAAATAACATGGAGACGCCGCGATATATTTGCCTCTATGGATTTACTTACAAAATAAGGTGCATTCCTAAACCTCAGAATGTCACATAAAATGGCTGCCATAGATCTGTATCTTTTTTGTAGGTATTTCCAGTCCATATATATAGGTCGATGGTTCTAGCCGTATGTATTCGTTGACGTTGACGTATGGTTGGGAACTAAATGACTCATTATTATTATTATCATATATTTTTTTTATTCAAAGCGTTGATTTAGAGAGATATATTTTCTTATCTAAGTTTAGTTCTGTTACTAATCTGCGATACGCTATTTATAATATCTGTTCAAATCAAATAGATTATTTCATTGTATTTGTCGAAACGGTATATAAATATCAATCGTATATCTTAGATTATATTTTGATCACCTTTGGCTTGGTGCAAATGGATGAACTGAGCGTTGACTGACTACCTGACTTCTTTTTTGGTTCGTTAGTGTGTTTTGATAATAATGCGCAAACTGTGCAAGCGATGTAGCGGCAACCGTCGATGCGCCAGAAAAAAAAAACCTAATTTAATGAAAAAAATAAATAGAATGACAGTCCTATTATTTCGAAACCCAATACAATTATATTAATCGGTGATTTAATATGAGTGACAGATCTACTATTTTAGGAACGAATATTATTTAAATTTATTAGATTATTGAAAATACATTTGTTAGGTAATTAATAAAATAATACCCGATGATTTATGCTTATGAATATATTAAATTACACTTGATATATTTGAGTACATAATGTTGCACTGCTTATATGCATCATTAATGTTTTTGAATTTAATTTGATCATGTTTACATCATAGTCAAGTCATATCAAATAACATTTACTTACTTACCTAATAACAATTAATAAAAATAAATAATGTTCGTATAGTAAGTACTGACTTTACAATAGGCGTGACGAAATATTTTGAAATTTGGATTCTTCCGTAATGTGGGAACACATTTACTTTTTGCGGAAAAAAACCTTTATTTCGGTAATAAACTTATGTTAAACGAAGTTTAAAGAAATTTTTCTAATATTTTTTCAATAGTGCGTGAAAACAGCTCGTAGGTGTCATGGCGTCGGCTGTGACGTCACGCTTAGGTAAATTACATTATATAACAATGGATACACATGGGTTTTCCAAAATTTTATAATATTTTCAAGAAAACCTGACATATATTGCTCATCAAAAGTTACATAAAATTTACATAAGCAAAATTTGGGTCTGCAGCACAAAAGTAACACTTATTTAGACCACTTAGATACATTTTCATCAACCATCAATGTAAAAGCATATAGTTTGACATGGACTTTATGCTCTGGGCAAATCTTGCACTTTACTGCACAAATGCTTCCTTCCCGTTTTAGTTGTACTTAACTTATTGCATCATCCCCATATGCTGGCCTAGAATACCTAGAATAAATGAAATTACTTGGAACAAATTACATACACATTGACTTGGTGAAATATCAGATTTTAAGTCTTTACTATGAGGAAAAATACTACTAGTACTAGTAGGTGTTTACTTACAAGTTGTGAGGGAGCTAACCTCAAAAATAAACAATGACAAGTTTATCGTAAAAATAAGCTATGAAAGTAAATTAAATAAACTCACATCAGTTCAAAAGGAGTTATATTATATCTAAGTTGTGGCTGTATTAAGTAGTAAAGATAAATGAAAAAATATTTACAAGGAAGTTTTCGCGTTCCCAAAATCAGACGAGCAAAATTATTTATATGTTACGAGGAAATCGCCCAATATCAATATATAAATCCTGGGCAAATTTGAGCTGTTTGCCTGAACAAAGCTTAGTTTTATTGTAATAGTCGGGTGGAATCTATAAATCACACGTAAACGAATAAATAATCAATTCAAATGCATAATCACTACTATTCTCAACAACAAAACAGAGGAGTTTACTTAAGCGCGACGTCATGCGCTGTTATTAGTGTTTCAATCAAAATGGCCGATTGCAGTATTTTAATGTTTTTAGGGTTCCGTAGGGGTCCCTCTAACTTTTAAATTAAGGGAGTGAAAAATCTAGAAAAATGATATTCTGTAAATCTCAATAAAAACTTGTTACGAAAATTGGTTTGAACGAGATACAATCAACAGTTTTTGAGATATAACGACCGCAAATATAACTTTGTTTTTCATACAAACTATGAAAAACAAAGTTAATTTTTTGGTTGCGAGAAATCATAGTTATAGAATACTATACAGTGTTAGGGAACCCTACGAGAGCGAGTCCGACTTGCACTTGTCCAGTTTATATTTTATTGAAATCTTAATAATCTCATTTTTTTAAATAAAACTAAAAACTAGCGTTTTAATTTTTTTATATGTATGTTCCCCCAAAATCATTTAATCTTCAATTTTTGATACCGTCGTCATGCCTATTCTAAGCACTGTCTCGTTGCCGAGGCCGTTTTCGTCGCCTCGTAGAGTTAAACTCAAACTCAATCTCAAAATATTTATTTTACATTTATTTGACGTGTACAAATGTGTAGGTATTTCATACCATCTATATACAGAATAAATGTGTTGAATTTTTACTTTAGATTGCGTAATTTAATATTTTGCATGGCTAGAAAAAAAATAGTTTATAAAAGAAGTAGAAAAAAGTTGGACGTATTTTCGGAAGATCCCCAATACATCTAGTTGTAAGTGTGATCGTTTTTCTGAAAATACGCCCAGTTAGTTGTTGTAATAGAGGTTGTTCGGTATTTATAAATAACCCTGTATATCGGCATTGACATAAAACTGAATGTACTAGACCCAGCCGAGTCGTGGAATGCATCCAAAGACAAAGATGTGGACTATTCTATGGAAACTAACTTGAACAAAACAGGTAAGAAGACTTGATTTCTGACTCTGGCAAAAAATAATTAAAAAATAAGATTATAAGTATGGTAATGTGAGTATGCTCTCACAACTAGATATTTTAACTGTATATACCTACCATGTGTATTTGTAGGCATTATTTTTGTTGCAGATTTTTTATATTTAACTAATTGCGCCCCTCGTTTAATCCTAGTTATAAATCTTCCTCTTGAATCAATCTATCTATTGCTAAAAACTGCGTTAAAATCCATTGCGTAGTTAAAAAGATCTAAGCGTTCGGGCAGCGGCAACAACTTTGTTTCATACTATGTAAAGATAGGCTAGCGTTTAAACACTATTCCACCCATTGGTCAGTGACTGCATAGGTCAAGGATGGTAGCACGCTAGGCCTAGAATGTAAACTGGCTCTCAAAGAGTGCTGCCGGAACATATTAGATGTTTTAGGTGATACATTTTCCAAGTTGAGGGTGATAGCTGGCCAGGTGGAAACTAGACAGTACCTTACCACCATGCAGGGGTTTCTTAACGATGCGTTTTTCTTGACCGTTAACTTTTTCGATTGAAAATTCATTGCTGTACGGTGGGGATTTGTACCCTACCTTTGGCGTCAACACTAACTATTCTCCGACTACGCCACTGGGCTCAATATATATAGCCAAATATTTGACCAGTACCTTACCTGATGAAAAGTGATGATGTGATCGAGGGTGTATGCATGCTTGCCTAGAATATACTCGTTTACCCTCGACTAGAAGCATCAAATTACAGCTACTAGGAAACAAATCAGCCGCCATTGTGTTCCATTCTTTGAACGTTGAAATATGTCGCATATCTGTATACCTATAGTTATGATTTAACAAATAAGACTGAACTGAACTGTCGAGCGGTGTATGTAAAACTGACAAAATATCATGATGCTTTTACATCAAATTACCATCACGGTGAGATAAACGGTTCTATCACGAAACACGGATTGGGACAGTTGCGTTAAAGAGTGTACTAAAGTCAGTTGTCCAGCACCTCATTTCACTGACTTTTTTCACTATCAGACAAACACGATTGCACCTTACGATAAATGGAAACAATTCGCATACAATTCTAAGCAGTGGCGTAGCGTGCCTTGGCGGGGCCCCGTATAAAAAATTGTTTGGGGTCCTTTTGTTTGGAGTTCCTTATGAAGGGTAAAGACTTCTCACAAAAGAAAAAAATGTCTGCATAAAATTAAAAGAAATATTTATTCATCATAATTATATATATTTTTTTTACTTTTGTATTTTTCTGAAATAAAATAAAAACTAGCAAGTTTTTATTAATTTTTGCTTACGCACGTCGGGTATAATTGATGCGGCAGATACGGCGGTAGCTACGCCACTGCTTCTATGGTGGTCATGCTGAAAAACTGTCCGGATATAGTAAATAATAATTAAAGAAACAACCACACTAGTGTCGGCAGAGGGTTTGGCATGAACTTAGTAATTCTACAATTAGTTATTTTATGACTTTGTTATAATAATATATTAAAATATACTATACTTATATAGATATTGTCCTCTTTGCCTTTACCCTCCATAATTACGCAGTTAAATTTATAGTTCATTGATCTGATTCGATACTGAAACAATATAAACAAAAATATTTCAATTGCAGATTTCTCCCACACGAAACCTATAGTAATCGAATCCGACTACACGAAATTCGATAAATTCCACGAAGTGGATTCCGCAAACCATTCCTTCGACGATGGAGTAGACGTGGTAGACGGAATTAAACCGAACGGAATTATCGCAGACTACGAAAAAGAACCGAACAAAACACAAAAGAAACCTCACGCAAATTCAGTAGATAGCGGCATATCGAATAACATAAATGGCACTACTGAAAATGGAGACCAAATCAATGGAAATCTAGAAAAACCTGTCAAATCTCTGCCGTCTAGATTATCTGACATATCTCTGAAAGAGAGTACTTTGCAGTCAAGATTGTCGGATATATCTCTAAAAGAGAATACCCTTCCGTCTAGATTGTCGGATATATCTCTAAAAGAGAACACCCTCCCGTCTAGATTGTCAGATATATCTCTAAAAGAGAGTGAACATTCCAACGGCCATTCGGAGAATTCTCATAGAGAGACAAGCAGCGATGAAGACAAGTTCGAAAGTGACCAAGATGTGTCGCCGCGGACTAGAGTCAATGGAAAAGTGAATGGTACTGAGAAAAAGAATGGTGTGTCCTTGAATTTGAAACTGCAGAGCGAAATGAGGTGAGTATTTCTGAAGATAGTTAATTTACCTCGTTATGTGTATTGTGCTCTATCCCACTAAGACATAAAGTAAGAAGAAGAACAGTCTGTGACTCTGTAATCATCTGTTAAATATTCAATGTTTAAAATAGACATAAAAATAAGCTTGATGTAATTTTTATGTCATACAAGTTTTTTAAAAAGAAAAATCTTACTGGCAATGAGGATTGCACATTACTAGTATTTTTGTTAACCCCTCCGACTAAGCTAAATATGCTTGTGTCTGCAGGGCTAACATGGCAAGGGGACTATTTTGTCTTTCCACCTATCCGTGTTTTGTTTGGTGGAGAAGGCAAATTATAAGTAAAGTTTTTCGACAATTATAAACGCCCGCTGACTTTTAATCAATTCTTTTTTTAAACTTTTTAATACGTAATCAAAACTCGGGGTTAAACTTCACTAAGCGTTTAAATTGTTGTGTTGATCTCCTGTCAGTGGCGAAAAACAGGGAAATAATTGTGTCTTTCCCCCGGGGATAAGGCCATGCTAGCCCTGCTGGAGTGGGTTCACGTCAATAGGAAATTAGTGCAATGTGTGGGGATCGAAATCACGACCTCTCGATCGCTAGGCTGACACCTTATCCATTTTGCTATTGCTGCTTTTTTTGTTGGGTTATTGCAGCTTATATTTCTACATCTTTATTATCTTCATTTAGACACGGAATCTTCATAGAGTCATAGAATATTCATAAACCCTTCTTGGCTACGAACTTATTAAAATGTGTTGTTGTTTTACCCGTGTGTCCTAGACACTAACTACACTACAGGGTTACATGTCAACTTGTCACAAAATACATTTATGTTAGCATTCAAGCCACACGGAACTTGAAAATGTATGGTAATGACATCAGTTGTGGAAAAAGAAATGTCTCTCTCATACTAATTTTAGTTACCGTTTAGCGTGAACGCTATCAGCCTAGGATGGCTGATATACACCTGTCAAATTAAAATTTGTGACTCTCAGAGTAGTTAAGTTATAGACTGGCGCGAGCGCGGTCAAGAATGCGGCCTGTGTGTAGTTTTTATGTATATTAAAAAAAACTGAAATCAAAAAAATATTACTTGGCCGTAGGCCGCGTACTTGACCCTCCCCGCGTCAGTCTGTAGGCAGCCTTAATAACGAGCGTAAATAAAAAGTATAGCCCAAACTAACAATAATACTTCATAGACTACGTTGTCCTCTAGCGCCCTATAAAAAAAGATAAAGAGCTGATGAGCTCAGTGACTTGTCATGGGTGAGGCTTATGTCCAGCCGTCCAGAGATAGATATATAGATGATGTGATGTAACCAGTATTGCGTGTGCAGTTTCCAGCCGCCCACCGTGTGGACGGTACCATCTAGCTGCGAGGCGGGCGCGGGCGGCGCCCCGTCCCCGCCGGCCGACGCGCTCCTCGACACCTTCACGGCGGAGGAGCGCGCCGCGCTCGCGCCCGCGCACCACCACCACCACGCCGACCTCTTGTTACTGGCCACACTACATAACAAAGGTACTGTGTACTGTCACTTCATCATACACACTACATAACAAAGGTACTGCCTACACTGTCACTACATCATACACACTACATAACAAAGTTACTGCCTACACTATCCATATCATACACACTACATCACAAAGGTATTGCCGACACTGTCACTTCATCATACACACTACATAACAAAGTTACTGCCTACACTATCATTATATCATACCCACTACATAACAAAGGTACTGCCGACACTGTCACTTCATCATACACACTACATAACAAAGGTACTGTTTACTGTCACTACATCATACACACTACATCACAAAGGTACTGCCGACACTGTCACTTCATCATACACACTACATCACAAAGGTACTGCCGACACTGTCACTTCATCATACACACTACATTTCAAAGGTACTGCCGACACTGTCACTTCATCATACACACTATATCACAAAGGTACTGCCGACACTGTCACTTCATCATACACACTACATAACAAAGTTACTGCCTACACTATCATTATATCATACCCACTACATAAAAAAGGTACTGCCGACACTGTCACCTCATCATTCACACTACATGACAAAGGTACTATGTACTGTCACTACATCATACACACTACATCACAAAGGTACTGCCGATACTGTCACTTCATCATACACACTACATAACAAAGTTACTACCTACACTATTATTAATTCATACCCACTACATAACAAAGGTACTGCCGACACTGTCACTTCATCATACACACTACATAACAAAGTTACTACCTACACTATTATTAATTCATACCCACTACATAACAAAGGTACTGCCGACACTGTCACTTCATCATACACACTACATAACAAAGGTACTGTGTACTGTCACTACATCATACACACTACATAACAAAGGTACTGCCGACACTGTCACTTCATCATACACACTACATAACAAAGGTACTGTGTACTGTCACTACATCATACACACTACATAACAAAGGTACTGCCGACATTGTCACTTCATCATACACACTACATAACAAAGGTACTGTGTACTATCACTTCATCATACACACTACATCACAAAGGTACTGTGTACTATCACTTCATCATACACACTACTACTACATAACAAAGTTACTGCCGACACTATCATTATATTATACACACTTATTATATATATTTGTATAAAGTTAGGTAGTTTTAAAAATATAATAATGTATATAATGTAATTGATAGATTGAATACTATTGAATGTAAAATTTTCTAACATAATAAATTTACATACACACTACATAACAAAGGTACTGCCGATACTGTCACTTCATCATACACACATAACAAAGTTACTTGCTACACTATCATTATATCATACCCACTACATAACAAGGGTACCATCTACACTGTCACTTCATCATACACACTACATAACAAATCTACTATCTACATCTTAGTACTGTGTACTGTCACTACATCATACACACTACATAACAAAGTTACTGTCTACACTATATTATACAATATATTATATTATACACACTTATTATATTTATTTGTTTATAGTTAGGTAGTTTTAAAAATATAATAATGTATATAATGTAATTGATAGATTGAATACTATAGAATGTAAAATTTTCTAACATAATAAATTTACATACACACTACATAACAAAGGTACTACCGATACTGTCACTTCATCATACACACTACATAACAAATCTACTATCTACATCTTAGTACTGTGTACTGTCACTACATCATACACACTACATAACAAATGTACTATCTACATCTTAGTACTGTGTACTGTCACTTCATCATACACATATAACAAAGTTACTGCCTACACTATCATTATATCATACCCACTACATAACAAGGGTACTATCTACACTGTCACTTCATTATTCACACTTCACAACAAAGGTACTAGATAGTACACACTACACTCGCTGTCACTTCATCATACACACTACATAACAAATCTACTATCTACATCTTAGTACTGTGTACTGTCACTTCATCACACACACATAACAAAGTTACTGCCTACACTATCATTATATCATACCCACTACATAACAAGGGTACTATCTACACTGTCACTTCATCATTCACACTTCACAACAAAGGTACTAGATAGTACACACTACACTCGCTGTCACTTCATCATACACACTACATAACAAATCTACTATCTACATATTAGTACTGTGTACTGTCACTTCATCATACACACATAACAAAGTTACTGCCTACACTATCATTATATCATACCCACTACATAACAAGGGTACTATCTACACTGTCACTTCATCATACACACTATATAACAAATCTACTATCTACATCTTAGTACTGTGTACTGTCACTACATCATACACACTACATAACAAAGTTACTGTCTACACTATATTATACAATATATTATATTATACACACTTATTATATTTATTCGTTTATAGTTAGGTAGTTTTAAAAATATAATAATGTATATAATGTAATTGATAGATTGAATACTATAGAATGTAAAATTTTCTAACATAACAAATTTACATACACACTACATAACAAAGGTACTGCCGATACTGTCACTTCATCATACACACATAACAAAGTTACTGCCTACACTATCACTATATCATACCCACTACATAACAAGGGTACTATCTACACTGTCACTTCATCATTCACACTTCACAACAAAGGTACTAGATAGTACACACTACACAAGCTGTCACTTCATCACACACACTACATAACAAATCTACTATCTACATCTTACATACCTACATAAAAATACTAAAATTACACATATAAACAACTTGTTATTACACATATATACAACTTGTAATTCGTTCTCTTACAATTTATTAGTAAGTTAAGCTTTATTTTGTAAAATGGCTGTATAAATAATACTGAAGTGGCGCGATCCTGAATGTGAGTGCCAGCACAAACAAATGGTTTATTGGCACAATATAAAAATATGTATGTATGTAATTCTAAGTACTTAAATAAATAAATACACTGTCCCTATCACATTATCTTACGCACTACTGTCACATTGTATTGTATTTGCAATTTAAGTTTTAAAAGTCTCACAGGCCCTATAAGTTATCTGGATCCTTTGCTCCAAAATACTCCTATTACTATTTAACGCTTGTATAATCGACAATACTTTGCATTATATTTCTACCGATCAAAACTTAAACAGCAATAACCCAATAATAATATATTATTGCGAGTCTGAATTGTCGTACTGCAGAGCAGCCTTTTATTTATTACTAATGGAAGAGCATTTGCACCAACATTTACCGGATACGTTACAATGTGGTTTAAGATGGAATTGTGAAAACGTGAGACAAGGCACGGCTGCAAGACATCTGAGTTAGTCCAATCCAAATTCCATAGATATCTCCAACCCCTCTCTCAATCTTTCTAATAATAACCATTACAATTCCCCAGGCTACCTCCGAGGCGAGCAGCACCTAGAAGAGATAATGTTCATGGAGAATGTAAGCAGGTCCCAGCTGATGCAACTCCTGGACAAGTTCAAGGATGTTCTGATCACATTCGAGACTGAAGACCCGGCTGTCGCCATGCTATATCCGTACCAATGAGCGTAAGAAATATACATGATTTCAACCGACTTCTATAAAGGAGGAAGGTTCTCAATTCGTCTGTATGTTTTTGTTTCATCTCCAAGGTAGTCCCATTTTAATTTTATCAAGATCTGATAAATATCTCCAGAGATATGACGGTAAACGTCTCAAACTTGCTGCTGAAACTGACTCGCGGGGCATGCAAGTCGGTTGTTTTTAGTTCTAAACTATTTTGACTATAAGTTAGATAAGTCATTATTTATCGTTCCAAATTGTAAGTTATTTTTGTGTGAAATACATATTCAATGTTATTTATTGAGAATAAACATTGAATTCAATACTGTCATAATGATTATGAGCATATCTTCAAAGTGTATGTTGTAGACGTATGTTTTTATTTTAAGTATTTAAATTAAATAATAAAGTTACCAAATTTATAAGCGTGTTTTAAAGAGGTCTCAGAAGGTTTATAACAATTCTTATTATGCCAGTTAAAGAAAGAGTGAAAGGGATGCCGCTATACAGCTATATATCCCTTTCTCAACTGTAGGTAAATTGTGTAAATAAGAGAGGAATATATTTGATGTTATTTTCTTTCATCAATGGCTTTAATATGGTTAAAATAAGACTGTTTCTGTTGGGTTATGAGGTCCGGTGAATAATAACCAATAAAATATGAGAATAAAGATGATAAAACAATTTAATAGAAAAATATACAGCTTAGTAGTTTTTCTATATGAAGTTAAGTGACACACGACAGACATCACAATTCACACAGAATATGTTTTAAAATCGGAATACAATGAAACAAACAGAAAAGAGTTTACTACTGACTTGATAGGTCTTATTTAATCTTCTCCAACACGCCTCCTTAAATGAGAGCCAATTCAACTCATCAAACATGCATTCCTTTCATACATCTGTCATGTCTCTCTCTGCTAAGCCCTTTCGTTAATACATCTGCAGGCATCTCATTCGTAGGCAAATAGCTTAGCCTAACTTTGCCCATTCGCACCATTTCCCTAATATAGTGATGCCTTACATCAATATGTTTTGTTCTCCGATGATGCATAGGATTCTCAGCAATTTGAATCGCAGATTGACTATCACTAAATAAATCTACAACCTCATGAATCCCAGTCAACTCTGCTAGAAGAGCAGTTAAAAATGCTGACTCTCTGCATCCTTCTGAAAGAGCTACATACTCCGCTTCAGCACTTGAGAGTGCTATTGTCGTTTGCTTACAACTTTCCCACGCTATCGGACATCCTCCAAGTGTAAATACAAACCCCGTATATGATTTTCTATCACACACATCGCCTGCGTGATCTGCATCCACACCACCAACCAGCTTATTACCTGTCTTTCTGAATACTAGCTCGAGCTCTTTAGTTCCTTTTAGGTATCTCAGTAATCGTTTTGCAGCTGCCCAATGTGTTTGATCGTAACAACAGTTAAACTGACTTAAATAGCTGACTGCATATGACAAATCAGGTCTCGAACAGACAGCTAAATACATAACTGAACCAATTAGCTCTCGGTATGGCAGTTCACTTGGTGGTATGTATTTTTCATCTAGTGGTTTCACAAGTTTTATCCCACTTTCAACAGGAGTCTTTACACTCTTGCAGTCGCTTATTCCAAACTTCTTCAAAACCTTTTCAATATACTCAGCTTGGTTGAGTCTTATACAGTTTTCCTGTTGTTTAATTTTCATGCCTAGAAAAACATCTGCTTCACCTAGGTCTTTCATCTCAAACTTGGTTTTAAGTTCTCTTTTAACTGATATTATCTCCTTCTCATTATTCCAAAAAATCAGAATATCGTCTACATAAACTGCTATAAACATTATAGAGTTATGTCTCTTTCTTGTGTAAACACATGGTTCAGTTTCACAACGTTTGAAATCAATGTCCACCAAAACTTTGTTAAGTTTCTCATACCAAGCTCTGGGGGCTTGTTTTAGACCGTAGAGAGCCTTCTTCAGAAGACAGACATGTCCTTCTTTTCCTTTTTCCTCAAACCCTTTAGGTTGTTTCATATAAACCTTTTCTTTTAGGTCTCCGTTCAAGAATGCAGTAACGACATCCATCTGATCTACTTTAAGATGATTCTCCACTGCTAGAGCTAAGAGTAGTCTCAATGTACTATGTCGAACTACAGGTGCAAAAGTTTCATCGTAATTTAACCCTTTTATTTGCGTAAAACCTCTGGCTACAAGTCTTGCTTTATGCCTTATTTTCCCCGGTTCCTTTTTGATTCTAAATATCCATTTAGAATCCACGAAGTAGCCATGGGATTTTTCCACTAACTCCCATGTTTGGTTTTTCTTCATTGCATTGAGCTCTTCCTGAATAGCTTTCTGCCATTTATCTTTATCTTCTCCTGATAAAGCTTCTTCAACAGTTAAAGGTTCTTCCATTATATCTTCTTCAGCATAATACAGAACGTAGTCGTCAAATTTTTTAGGCTTCCTTTCTCTAAGAAGATATCTTCTTTCTGGAATATCATCAGGAGTGTTTTCCAATGTGGTTACAGAACCATTATTGTTTGCGCTTCACATTCAGGAACCTCTACTCCTTGCGGTGCACTAGGTACAGTGTCTAGACTATCTAAAATTCCAGACTCAGCAACTTCCACTGTGTTTTCACAAACATCTTCGCAGTCGAAAAAATCATCATTTTCTCTTCTTACATCATTTGGTTCAACTAGATGAGCCTCGTCAGTAACTTCTTGTATCATTATAGGTCTTTCCAAGTTATCATCTGATGGTATCACTTCCATAATGTCATCAGTGTTGTATTAATGAACCCTGATTTGATTCTCAAAGAAAACTACATCCCTTGCTTTGTGCAAACTATGCGTCACAGGATCAATAAGTCTAAAACCTTTTGTTGTTTCGCAGTAGCCGACAAACAATAGTTCTTTTGTCTTTGAATCAAACTTCTTCCGTTTCTGTTTGGGAACATGCATAAATGCCCGGCAACCAAAAACCTTTAAATGACTCAGGTCAACTTTTCTGTTAGACCATGCTTCTTCAGGCGTCATCCCCTTTACAGCACGTGTAGGACATCTGTTTTTAAGATAAACCGATGTATTGACTGCTTCAGCCCAATACTTCTTGCTAAGTTTCGCTTCTTCAAGCATACTTCTGGCCCGTTCCACAATTGACCGATTCGCTCTCTCACTCACTCCATTCTGTTGTGGTGTGTATTCAACGGTTAACTGGTGAACAATTCCATTATCGCACAAAAAATCTTTGACACGTTTATTGACGTAGTCGGTTGCGTTGTCCGTCCGAATCGCCTTTAATTTCTTCCCGGTCTGGTTTTCAACAAGTGTTTTAAACTCTACCAACTTTGAGAAAACTTCACTTTTGTTCCGCAAAAAATATACAAAAGTTTTTCTTGATTTGTCGTCAATAAATGTCAAAAAATATTTGTACCCCGTAAATGAAGTAGTCTCCATTGGGCCACAAACGTCGCTATGTACTAGTTCAAGGAGGTCTGTAGCACGCGTACTCTGTTGTTTCGGAAAAGGTAATGTAGTTTGCTTACCTTTTAAGCACGCCTCACACTGCACTGAATTAGGATCCTTGAAACATATACCTCTAGCCAGTTTATCACGTAGTACTCTCATGTTGACAAGTCCTAAATGTCCAAGTCTGCGGTGCCATAGTTGGACTTCATCATCAGCGTTGGTTTTTAAAGCTGAAAACATGTAAGGATTAGATGCGGGCTTCACTGTATAGATACCTTTCTCTTCCTTACATACCAACTCTACCTTACCATTCACTTGACATTCTTCTGCTTTGTACAACTCACAACCTCTTTTCGAAAATACTACCATAAAGTTACGATTCACTAATGTACTTACACTCAATAGATTCGTAGCTAAGTTAGGCACAAAAACAGCTCCATTCACACTTACGTTCAACTCATCTGAACTGACATCACCTCGGCCTTCACCTTCCACCCTATTCCCATTCGCGCAGGATATTTGAATTGGTTCTTTCAAATCAACATAGTTTTTAAGCCAATCTTTTCTGTTTGTCATATGAAATGACGCTCCAGAATCCAAAATCCACTCTTGCGAAGCGTTTCTAAGTATGGAGTGCCGTATGTGACGTGTGTGCTTGACTGTTGTGATTCTTTGGGCAAAATCTCGCTTTATGCCCTTCCCCACACACATAGCATTTAATTTTCTTTGCTGGCATCTTTGTGTCTTTGTCCTTAGCTTTTATAATATAGCTCTTCTTATTAGCAGCACTCAAAGCATTCTGTGAAGATCCTTCTGACGTTGGATTGACATCTATTTGAAGCAATTTTATTTTGACGTAATCAGTTGTTAACGTTACATTGCTGTTTTCGAGAGCCATCCTCATTGGCTCGTATTGATCTCCAAGTCCTTGTAGCATAAGTGCAGCTAGTAATTCATCATCGACTTCTTTGCCCATATCAGCAAGCTGACTTGCTAGCGACAACATCTCGGTGACGTAGACTCGGGGGCTACTGTACATGCTCAACTTTTGACTGACAAGTCGTCCTAGCAGTCGACATCGGTTATTAATACCTGCATCTTCGAAAGCTGTTCTCAATGCATGCCAGGATTCTTTAGCAGTAACTGTCTTTCTTACATGTATCAGACAATGGGGCTTTACCATAAGGAGCATCTTTGCTCTTACCTTTCTGTCTGTCTTTAACCCTGTAGCAGTTGTAGGTGTATCTTCTATGAAGTCCCATAGATCTTCCATTACTAGGTAAAGCTCTACTTGTACCTTCCAAGTAGCATAGTTAGATGCGCCATCTAACTTCTCGATGCTTTGTAGTAATCCCGAACCAGATCCATGCGAGTGCGATGCACGATCTCCACTTCCAACTGCTTCACATACGTCCTCCATATTGTAAAAGTCTTCTCATAAAATTTTTATTTTTGGTTAAAAACCTACCGTAGCTCGTGCTACCATGTTGGGTTATGAGGTCCGGTGAATAATAACCAATAAAATATGAGAATAAAGATGATAAAACAATTTAATAGAAAAATATACAGCTTAGTAGTTTTTCTATATGAAGTTAAGTGACACACGACAGACATCACAATTCACACAGAATATGTTTTAAAATCGGAATACAATGAAACAAACAGAAAAGAGTTTACTACTGACTTGATAGGTCTTATTTAATCTTCTCCAACAGTTTCAGACCAGACCAGCCCTTTTGTGCACTGTTCTCAGTGATAGTTTATAGATTCTGAGTTAAGTTGTATATTACAATTGATTTTTATGTGCATTACCCTACGAATAAATCATAAGTCAGGAACTCTAATTCAGAACAAATTCCACAAATAAAGTGGCCCTCCTTCAAACCAAAACGACGTAGATTCAAAATAAGAATCACTTTCGAAGTTACAAATGATTGGCTTGGAGACTGATTTAAATTCGGAACGAAAGCAGGGATTGGTTCGCGCATGTGCTGCAATGTCTGTTATGACAGTTGGTCAAACAAGAGAAATGTCCGACTAATGACGCGCTGGACACGACTTTTAACCCCGCCTGCTTGGACACGATTTTTGTTGGGTCATTTTTATAACGCAGTTACTTTTCCTGACTTATGATTTATTCGTAGGCAGTACCTACTAATATAAAACCTAAATTGACACATCAAAAACTCGTGTCGTTCTCTTTTCTACTTGAGAAGAGTGAAAAGGATAGCATTATGCCAAAAGTTTGTTTTAGTAGGAAATATAAAGTCAATTGCTTAGCTAAGAAATTATTGTACATTATTTAAAAAAATATATTATATCCGCCTTAATTTTTCCGTAGAAATGGTTGTCACGGTATTAATATAATGCGTATATTCTTACTTCTTTATTGCTCTCTAACCACATCCATACATAATGTTGCTTATGGTTGCTATATTTGTCATAAAAGGTATTATTTTTTTAACTGACTTCAAAAAATGGAGGCGGTTTCTCAATTCGACCGTATATATATATATATATATATATATATATATATATATATATATATTTGTTCGCGGATAACTTCGTCGTTTATGTACCGATTTTAATTATGCTTTTTTTGATGGAAAGGAGATATCCCAAGTGTAGTAAGTACCATTGTAATTTCATCGAGTTCTGATAAGTATCTCCAGAGATATGGAGATAAACACCTCAAACTTCGTACTGAAGATAAATAGCGCGGCATTTGAAGTCGGTTCTTTTAGTTTTTTAACCGATCTTATTTTATTTTCTATTTTGGTTTTGTTTAGGCTGGTCACACATTGGCTACTATCGATAGTACCCAATGTGTAGTTACTCTTATGATAACAAATACATAGGCTCTTGATTTAACTTTCATTGTATTAGAATATCTGTAAATAATCTTGTTCTTAAATGTTTTCAGACTTAAAAGGAGCAGAACATAAAATCTATGTTAATGGTAAATTTATAGTTATAATTGCTGTTCTGTTCTCGTTTTGTGTCCAATCATCACCTTTTTTTATTTATTAGACCCAAAATTGTTATTAAAATATCTATCGTAGTCAAAATTCGAAATGTAGGTATTAGGACTACATTCAGATGGTGGCTAACCTAAAATAAGTAGGGCAATATTCTCGATAACGATTTTACTGAAAATGGCTGAACCTAATGTTAAACTAAATTAAATAAGTTGTAATTAAGTTACTAAAACTAGATGTACCTATATTTATTGTCTTAAAGGCTATTTACGAATAAAATTGCAAACCTTACTACGCGTATTTTTATTTATAAATACTGAAATTCCATTATTTGACCCTTGTCCGTAAATCATTTGGGATAGACTACATGTTTTCACTCAAATAAGTAAGTGACACGCGGTTGAAATAAAAGCTGGTAGATTACCAATAGACGTTTTCATGTGGGTACCATATTATAATTGAGGTGGCTTCGATATTGGATCATATTAGTGCGTGGCTTGGAGTGCTAATTATTTGTAGCAAATTCTAGCCCCGGTATCCACCAAAGCAGAGAGAAGAGATGTGTTTTGAATAACCAATCAGATTTCGTTATATCCATATCTCTCCGCTTAGCTTCGGTGGAAATGGGTCAATCGGAGAGGATAGATGTCTCATTTTTCTAATGTAGTGCCGCGAGAGCAAGCGGCAAGGCAGAGCGAAGATGTGTGTAGTGGGGTCGGGCGGCCGGGTTTCGCCTCGTTGCCCACTGCCTTCTCCCCGCGCCTCTCTCACATATTTTTGCCTTGGTGGACCTACTAGCTTCGTAGCACATCTCCTCTCGTCTCCTTTCCTCTCCTCTTTGGTAGAAAGGTCCTAAGAAGGTCCTATTTACATAAGGGCCCCTCAACTGAATAATTCCAGTTAAATCCCTACATATTTGTTAATATGTGTATGTTTATTGTTCTTGGCAACCTAACCTAACCTCTATTAATAAAAAGTATCTTTTAGTCACGGAATAGTACTCTATATATATTGTATTACTATACAGTTTTATTATCATGGGAGAGTAATATTATATAATAAGAGTGGCCCGACCGATGATCCCTGGCTCACGCCAGACCGCCTGTAGAAAGCAATGGACTCGTTACTTTCCTCACGAATTCAATTGATTCCTAGCGTATCTGGATCCTACCCTAATCTCTACCGCAATTTTGTAACTGATAAAAATACCTTAGGGTTGATGATGTTAACAAGCCTTTGAACTATGTACGTAAACTACAGAACAGTCCAGCATATATTTATATATGCTGGTTTGGCTGATGTCACTCCCTATACCTTGAACATTCCTACTCTTACCTAATCTTGATGAAGTCAGTGTTTATTTATTGTACTTAGATAGTGTGGCAAAGATTGAATAATAAAATAATGAATAGTACTGAACCGTATATTACACATACCTACTTTCATATAACAATACGACTATAGGAGTACTACGTGACGTAGTACCAAGTAGTTAAGATAACTATATATAACTGTGTCCGCCATGTATTTCTTATCTCGACTCCAGTTTATTGCTACATGTTTAGTACTTATCTGTAGGATTCCTAGCGTCGTCGTATGAATATTAAAATAATCGCCACATAGGTATTACGTGGCGGTAAATGTTGCTAAAATGTATACTAGAGCTAAATAGGGTTTACGGTTTATGGGAATTACCTGACCATGTTGACTGTGCAGCACAATTTGTGCTGCCATCTATTGGTGAGTAGGAAAGGAATAAAAATGTTACCATTTGTAAATATTTTAGTCGATTGTCGTGTCGTTTAAATTTACAATGATCATTATATTCTAGAGTTCATCTCTAGTGTAGCTACGACTATACTTTAATATACAGACGTCAAATTTGACAATTTGTTTGACTATTTCAAGTTCATTGTTGTGGTTTGTCAGCTGGGTGTGAAATTGTTATTGTTTTTCTTTTGTGTAAATCGTAAAATTTAATAAAAAATGAAAAATTTCCCAGTTTTCGTATTTCCCGTGTCGCTAGAATTCTTCCTTAATGCTCGGCACACACACAAACAGTTGTTGACTGTGTATAATCCTTACGATTTCGCTGTAAATTTTAAAGGTATGGTTTGTTCATCGTGTATGTCGAAATAGTTAGCAATTTATTCAAATTAACTTTCTATTTCAGTGCTGTGTACGTCGCCCAACAAGTTTACTGTGATAGATCCAGAGGGAACGATCGCTCCGCAGAGTTGTATCGATATTGTGGTGAGATATTCTCAGCCATCTGTCTCACACTGCGATACGGTTGAAAAGTTTCGGATAACAATGTACGATAGCAACACCCAGCAGGTAGGAGCGTGGATCTATTATTTATCAGAATCTTGATATACATTTTACGAAACCATGTTATTAAACTCCTCTGTGAAGAGATTTACAAAAACATAGTCTGTTTTTGTAAACAATATCAGTGTTACATATAAAAATATGTTTATGCTTTCAGGCTCTAGGTAAAAGAGACATTCCAACTAAACTTATAGAAGGCGAACCTTCTAGTACAAACCCCGAGAGTTTTGGAGATAGTTTCCATCCGCTGGCATCAAGGGCAGCTCCTCCAGTTCGAAGTACAGAGGATCCATCTGTCAACCCCAGGGCCATGTGCAATCATCCACACATCTCACATTTCAGGTAGAATGTTTTCATTGAGAACCTTATATTTAATTTAATTATTTACATTTTTTGACAGACAATGGGACCACTATCCCACCTGAGGTTAAGTGACGATGGATCTAGGATGGAATCGAGCTTGACTGGAAATGGAAGATGGTAAATAACAAATATTAGGTCTTGAAACTAATTGACTTAATTATCTAATAGTCACATGAGGCTTAAAAGGGGGTAGGGAGGGTCTAATGACATATCAATTTATTTTTTGATTGCAATTAGATTGTACTCTATCTGTATTTAGAGCATTTAAGACTGTACTAAAAAATACAGGCGATTTTGAGTATAGGTGTAGTATTATTATCTTTTCTATGGTATAGGGAGAGGGAAGTTTCGAATCTCACCAGGTATCAGGGAGGTGTGGTGGGAGGGGTTTAAAAAGTTGCTAAAAACATTGTGTTAGTGGACAACTCCTAATGTTCTAGACCTCAAAGTGTAAAATGTATTATAAGTAAAATTATTTTTAATTTGCATTTCCAAGATATTGTTATATTTTAGCTACTCATTGGTTTTTTTTTTTGTTAAAAGACTCATTGTTATTATGTCATAGCATAGCAGGTGGATAAAAATGATATCACCTACTTTTCTCCACTGAAGAAACAAAATTTGTATCCACTGCCATGCTAGGAGGGCTGGAATAGTGGAATGGAGATATTCAAATGAGCTCATCTAAGGTAAATAAAGTTTTATTCCAACAGTCCAATTTTTCTACAGGGAACCTCAGCCCGTGAATGTAGTAGCAGTTGCAGTGAGCATATGCTGCATAACTGCCCTTCTCCTACCCACGCAGCCTGATCAAGTCATCAAGTCCCAAATGCCAGAATGGCTTCACATCGGATCAAATCTCAAACTGGTTTTTGCATTCGTTCTCGGTTTAGTGAGCATGCTGGTTCTAAGACCTTAAGTGTAGTGTTGCAGCTATGTATCGTCAATAATGAGGCCTTTCCATCTCCTATAGGCCCCGGCACAGATTTGAAGGTGCAAACCATAGTTTTGGGGGCTGTTATGCGGGAAGCAAACTACCACAGATGCCTCCATAGCATAATAATAAACCAATGGCAGCCTTGTGCAGGCACCATGCTCGCTATTGGACTGTTTAGTCTGTTCCCTTCAATCTGTATATTCCAACTAACAGATTAATGTTATATATTGGCTGTAATTGACATACCTTTAGTGTAATTTTCTTGACCTAGGTTTCGAGCGAATATATTGCTCTTCCTCTGGAGTGAGGTCACACAGTGAAATTGTGATGTTCACTCTACACAGCTGGTATATGACATTAATAATTTTACGAATTCACGATAATTTTAAAACAAGAACAACTAACAGATTTTAAATTAAATTCTGCACATCTTAAGATCAGGATTTTCAATCCGTGCCAGGACTTATTCATGAGATGAGTTATGCAGTATGTAGGGAGTGCCTCTAGTGGTATTCTAACTCATCTATCTAGTTACGTGGGCATGGTTAGATGGAACAAACTTATCCATCAACTATAACATCCTGTCAGCTAATTCAGCCTTAACACAGGAAAGTGGAACAGACTTGCCAGAATGTTTTCCTGTGGAATTTTTTTCATATGGAAAAAAACCTTATTATGTGTTCAATAATGAAGCCTTTTCCATACATAGTTAATGATTTGTTATCAAAATAATGTATGTAACTGTGTATCTAAAGTTTGAATATATGTACATACTTTGTTTATGTAAGGGCCTGCCATAAAATGCCATGCCATAGAAGAGTACAATGCATGTACGTATGTACATACACATTAAAAGTATTCTGCGAACTGCAGACCGAAAACGAAGCTAACTTAGTTTCAACTCGCACTCTTCATAATAATGTACATAAATTGTTGGTATTACTATATGACTTGCTATTGAGTATTAATTAGAATTTCTATCACTTTTAAAAATGTTTTATTGAAACTTTTCACATAAGTCTGAAGGTCAAACCAGACAGAAACAACAACCATCATGAACTTTCATACAAAATTAAAGGCACAGGCCCAGTTTCATCGGTCCCTGATAAACTTTCAGATAGTTATCTGACAGATGACGCCCTACAAAAGTCGTCAAAAATCTGTGACAGGGCTATCAGTCACCGGTGAAACTGGCCCATAGTCTCACAATGTCAAACATATATAATGGGACCCAGACAACTGTTTGACCAATGTCTCTCATCTCTTCTTTCTGGCTTGCGCCCTAGATTATCTCATCATTTTGCTTTGTTTGTGAGCTAAACTGAGTTGAGACAATGAAAACCTACATACCAAACTGTAATGCAGTGAGTCTCACCTCTACCTTTAACTTAAAATAATATAAAAATCTCAAGTGTTTAAAATTTTATTCACTTTAAAAATATTGTCATGTTCTTGTACAGTAATACAAGTCTTAGAAATGTAAAAGCATGCTTTTGAATTAATAAGGTTAAGGCCCAATCCACATTACGAGGACAACGGCTGGTCAACAACTGCTTGTGACGACTCTCTAGCAGTTGCTACAATCGCAGTGAAAATTGGGCTATCTATATATAAATTAATATATCTATTGTATTGTATATATATATAATAGATATACAATACAATAGATATAATATATATATATATATATAATAGATCAACTGAATAGCTGATCTAAAATTGACCATTTAGTACAATAAAGGCTAGAGATTCATAAAATATCAAGATTGTATGAGTGAGTATTACAATGATGTCTGCATAAGTATTGAGTTATTTTTTTTTTTAAATGGACATTTGAATAGATTTACCCACTGTTCCAACTTCTATTTAAGATTTTAGACTACAAATTAAATTACAATTAGTGATATGACAACATCTAGTAATAATTTTTATTCCTTATTATGAATGTTAACAATGCAATATTCTTTGGAAATTAATTTAATGCCGTTTTTAAAAATTAATTTTGGCAACAAATTAGTCTACTAAACTATCAAACTATAAAAACATCAAAACAAATATATCTAAAATCATTTACAAATAATATAATACTTTTTAATATTCAACAAATTTTAAATGAAAACTGATTTTAGCAGGTATACATAATAATCAAAAATAAGAAAATTAATAAAAATGTAAAATAAAAGTCTATGAAATAAAATAATTTATTTGAATAAAAATGTGTAAAAATGTGTAAAAGGCAAAATCATGTTAAATATCATTAAAAATTATTATTCACTACTTATCACGGACTACTTGATCAAATTCATAAAAAAAAACATAAATAATTAAATGTATCAACTTTAACAAAACATACAATTTTACATAACAATAATCGACTTTGTAAGAAACTGCAATTTCTATAGAAAAAAAAGCATATAAATTTTAAACTGTATTTAGGCTTAGGAACTATCGTTTGGTACTAAATTGTTTTTTGATTGGTGTAAGGTGCAAATAACATGTTTTTATTCTAAAACTTTGAAGGTGCTAGATTTTTTGTTATATTTTTATTGGATTGTGTGATACTACAACTAAATTATCTTCTTAAGTTATAAATTTAAGTACTATTTTTATAATTTCACAGCCTCTGAAGCTTTAAAGCTATTGTAAATAGAATTACGTATAATGTTCGTTTTGTACATAATGTATTGTCCTTACTTAAGTAGAAAACCAGTGGTGTGATTCTGATATTGCGTTATCTTAAATTTGACATCTTGACGTCTCTGTTTATTCTTGAGATGAGACAGGGATAGCACATTTTTAGTGCTGCTGTTAAATTATATTAGATCGTAAAATCAGAATTAGCACCAATATTGTGTGAAGTAGTCACATTGTAAAAAGTATTTTATAATGTTATTTATTTCCAGCAGATTCCTGATGAATTATGTGCTTTATTTTACCTAAATAAAATCCTGAAGGTTTGGGACCATTTGCTGTGAAAATATGCCAAATACATGTTTGACGAAAATCACCTTGTTTTACTCAAATCCTTAACTGTCTAACAACTTTAAAAAAAATCATTTTCAGCTATTTACTTTACCAGCTTATTGCCTGCTTCTATTGATAAATTCATTAACATTCTATTTAATTATTAAAATTACACAATTGTGCTAAGGAATGACAAGACAAAAATTATTCCATGTTTTTAAAATACACACAATTTTTACAACAATGTAAATTCACTTTCTCTTATAATATTAACTTTGATATGTACACAATACAATTCCATTGATACCATGTTTATTGCAACACTCCACTTATATTATCAATAAAGAAATGTTAAGTACATAATGTATTAATTATTGAATATTAGATCGAACTCATGTTGGACATTTTAAAGAGATGTTAAGTACATAATGTATTCATTATTGAGTATTAGATCAAACTCATTTTGGACATTTAAAGAAACGTTAAGTACATAATGTATGCATTATTGAGTATTAAATCGAATTCATTTTGGACATTTAAAGAAATGTTAAGTACATAATGTATTCATTATTGAGTATTAGATCAAACTCATTTTGGACATTTAAAGAAACGTTAAGTACATAATGTATGCATTATTGAGTATTAAATCGAATTCATTTTGGACATTTAAAGAAATGTTAATTACAGAATATATTATATATAACTCAATAATGATTGATTATTAGATCGAATTCATTTTGAACAAGAAATGTTAAGTACATAATGTGTTAATTATTGAGTATTAATTAGATCGAATTCATTTTGGACATTTAAAGAAACGTACTTTGTATGCATTATTGAGTATTAGATCGAATTCATTTTGGACGATTAAAAAAATGTTAAGTTCATAATGTATTCAATATTGAGTATTAGATCGAATTCATTTTGGACATTTTGTTAAGAATCATTATAATCACAATATAATTATTTATAAACATATTCCTTAGTACACATTATTAGTGTATTTTTTAAGTCATGTGTGGCCAAAGTGGTGTTAGGCAAAGGCCGCCCCCATGACTTCCACGCATCTCTATCCTTAACTATTGTGGAACAGTATTCGCTGAAAGCGTCAAGTTCATCTCTTACTTAATGTTATCTAGTACTTATAAACTACCTATATTTTTGTATCTACCCTAAGGAATCTATCCAAAATACGAGCCTCTGTAGAACTCTATTTTAAAATCCTATCTACTATGACGGTAGAAAGTGTCCTAATTAGGTGAAACTATTCTAAACTAGTTCAACTATGTTGCTCTTAAATCTACAAGTGTATCTAACTAAGCGAGACCAAATAAGTGATATGAATGTATCAAACGATATGGTACCACTACAGGTCGACCGAAGTGGATGGCTTGGGTATACACCGGCAAGGGAAATGCGACAAAACAGCCGCAGATCCTATCGCCCCATCACCAATTAGAATTAGACTACAGGTCGACCATGATATGGGTAAATAGTGGATGAAGAACAGTTGCCACTTCTGCATACTTTAGGGTGCTGAGGCCGTCGTTGTTGATCTTCTCTTTTGTGTCACTCAACATTGTGCTTCTTTTTTCTCTGAAAATAATTAACTATTGTTATGGAAAACCGTAAAACTTAAATATAAATTCAATTATACGATATAGATTGAGTCACACGAAAAACTGGGCAATAACTGGCAAGTAACCCTTACAACAAGAATTACCTTCACACCATATTTTTTTTCTAGACAGTTATGTTTATCATTGTACCTACTCTTGACTTATAACTCTGTGGCGTACCTTGTCACGACGCTCTGCACAAATGGCGATGCAATATTAATTAGTAACATAAATAATTATATCTTGTTATTAAATTAATCCGCTCCGCTCATCGCTAGCACTTATCACTAATATATTTCCTACAAAGCCGGTTATGCACAGTGGCGCGTACAAACTGTGTTCGAAACTGTAACACACCGATCTGCCTACAGCAAGGCAGACGGCCTGATGCATTACCCGCGAACGCCCGCTTTTTTTACTATATATCTAATTAATTACGTGTTGTTTACCTACTAAGTTTTTATTTTTTGGTTTCTAATTGTTAATCATTTTTATTCAAAATTATACCTCGTACATTGTTATCGTCTCGTTTGATTCTCACCGACCGCCGTCGTGCCATCCGCACAATTCCTACGCCACAATCTCAATAGGGTGAGTACTTTTAGTTTTAGGTCCGGATACAACAGCGTTCAATGGCACTTGAAACTGAGCTGCGTTAGGGATGAAGCGACGATAGAAATTGATCATCCCTAAAAATCGGCGAAGTTCTTTAACGTTCTTAGGAAAAGCGTAGTTCTGGATAGCTTCAGCTTTTGTATCCAATGGTCGGGTACCAACAATAGAGACGCGATATCCTAAGAAGTCCACTTCAGACTTGCCTAAGACGCACTTTGAAGTATTTATTAGTACTCCATACTGCTTTAGCCGATCAAACAGTTGACGTAGATGATCTTTATGTTCTTCTACCGAAGAAGAGAATATTAAGATATCGTCAATATATCCGTAGCAAAAATCGAGCCCGAGAAGAACTTCGTCTATAAATCTTTGGAACGTTTGAGCTGCGTTTCTTAATCCAAATGTCATAAACTCAAACTCAAACAATCCGAAAGGCGTTGCTAGCGCAGTTTTGGGTACGTCATCTGGATTAACTCTGATCTGATGGTATGCTTTGATCAGATCGACCGTCGAGAAGATACTGCATCCAGAAAGTTGATGGGAGAAGTCCTGGATGTGACGAATGGAGTACCTGTTGGGGATAGCCCGGACGTTGAGAGCGCGATAGTCGCCACAGGGTCTCCATCCGTCGTCCTTCTTCCTTACCAGATGAAGAGCAGACGACCAGGGACTTTCAGATCTCCTAGCTATGCCATTTGCCAGCATAGACTCGAACTCCTTCTTTGCCGCTTGCAAACGGACTGGGTCAAGACGTCGAGGTTTTGCAGAAGCTGGAGGGCCTGGAGTTGTCCTGATATGATGAAGCGTAGAATGCTTTGGAGTTGACGGCACTCCAGCAGGTCTCGTGATCTCAGAAAACTCTCGCAGTAAGTCATGGAAGTCCGACTCACCTGTGACAACCTTAATAGATCCAATATCGTCAGGTGAACTGGTGGATACTGCTTCAACGGAAAGGGAAGTGATACCGTCAATGAGGCGATGATTTCTGCAGTCAACCAGCAAGCCATAATATTTCAGAAAGTCTATTCCTATTATGGGTCGTGAAACATCAGCAATCGTGAAACTCCACTGCAAGGCACGGCGTAGTCCTAGGTTCAGTTGCAGTTGAGTGAACCCGTAGGTATGAATCACGGAGTTGTTTGCGGCTGTAAGGACAAACTTCGACTTGGTACAGGGCGTCCGCATAGCTGACCGAGCGAACACACACAAGTCGGAACCAGTGTCTACCAAGAACTGCAGTTTGGAGCTGTGATCGGTCACAAATAGACGGCCTGATGATAAGGGGCAATCGTTGGCCGCTACTTGCGACTACCCGGAAAGTTTCCCGAAGCGTAATTGCAGGGCTGCTTGCACTTCCGTGCTTCGTCACCATAAGTGAATTGGTAAAAGCAATGTGGGTGATTTGGTGGTGGTTGACGGGGTCGCGAGCGTGAGCGAGAACGGCTTCGAAATTTGTTCGTAAATCGCGATCGACTTCCGCCAGCCTCTTGTTCGGCTAGTTTAGCCACTTGTCGAGTCAGCTCACATACCTGTCTGGCAAGGTCGTCGTAGGGTTGAACGTTCGCGTGCACCAATGTCGAGGCGCTTGCTACTTGAGGATGGAAGTATGTGGGAGAAATGTCATGCACCCTATCAGCTATATCAGCCAATTTTTCAAGAGGTAGATCCATTTGGGACGCTATTACCGTCTGAATCCCAGGAGGTAGACGGCTTGACCAGACAGTGGCCAGAAACTCATCTGGCACTGCAGGTCCTGCTAAACCCTGCAGGTGTCGCAGAAACTGCGATGGCTTTCGGTCGCCAAGCTCCTCGTGCATTAAAAGTTTTGAACGTTCTTTTGCTGGGACACTGATAAGCGCCTAATAAGTTCCGATTTTAGTTTTTGATACTTATCAGTAGCCAGTGGGTTGGTGATAATATCCTTCACCTCCGCAGCAAATTGATGATCCAGCTGAGCTACTAGGTAACAAAACTTTGTCTCGTCGGTAGTAATTTTCGAAAGGGTAAATTTGCTTTCTACCAGGGCAAACCAGAGCGCAGGCTCCTCTGGCCAAAATGGTGGCACTCGCACTGCAACTCGCAGAACCTCAGGTATCTCCTGCCGCAGCATACTATCGTCTCTAGCTTCGTCGTTCGGCATCTCGTAATAAAACGCTCATAAAAAAAATTCTATCGCTTACGCTTATGAAACGTCGGACCACACCCCAAGTTCGGAAGCTTCGAGAACTCGATCACGCTTCTTCTGGTTGTTACAACTCGGTGATAGGAGTTTCAGTCTTGATGGTGTATCCAACAGGTCTTGTTTTCGGTCTTCTTTTCTGATCTCAGATCAGAAGGCTGATTGTGGCGTAGGAATTGTGCGGATGGCACGACGGCGGTCGGTGAGAATCAAACGAGACGATAACAATGTACGAGGTATAATTTTGAATAAAAATGATTAACAATTAGAAACCAAAAAATAAAAACTTAGTAGGTAAACAACACGTAATTAATTAGATATATAGTAAAAAGAGCGGGCGTTCGCGGGTAATGCACCGGGCCGTCTGCCTTGCTGTAGGCAGATCGGTGTGTTACAGTTTCGAACACAGTTTGTACGCGCCACTGTGCATAACCGGCTTTGTAGGAAATATATTAGTGATAAGTGCTAGCGATGAGCGGAGCGGATTAATTTAATAACAAGATATAATTATTTATGTTACTAATTAATATTGCATCGCCGGTTGTGCAGAGCGTCGTGAAAATATGTAATGATATGGGAAAAATGTAGGCTTCGGATCATAAAAATACGCCAAAATACGCATTGCCTCATACCTCCTAATCTTCTCTGGGACTTGCTGGACGTTCTTTTCCCCGAACGCAATTATCAGTAACTAGTTACGCCCCGTTAATATCAGGTAAGATAGTGATGTAATGCTTGTCTATTTATAAGATGAAAAAAAAGCCGGTGTCAGTCCACTGCTGGACTTGTTGCATAATATTTTTCATACTTAGGCTTCACATATATAGTGCACTGGTATGTGTTAAACGTAGGTATATCAATTATTTATTTCACGTTCTCAGTGATATTGAAGTGCTTAATATATTTATATGTAACCAGCTGTGCCTGCGACTTCGTCCACGTAGAATAGTGCTTTTGGTAGCATTTTTAATTATTTAGGCTAATTTTTTTACAAATAAGACACATACGTATAAATACGTCGTCTGCCCTCACGTGTCTGCCCGTTCGGGTAAGCATACTTAGGCATATTTTCCCCTTTGCGCCAATCCTCCCTCCCCCCTCGCGCGGCTGCCCAACGCTCGCTCTTTGTATACGGCGCGGTGTTTGGCAAGTTTCTTACTCGCGTTAGTTTCACATTTTGTAATGACTCCGTAAATGTTAAATCAGGATAGCTATAATATTTTCTCTCTTGTTGCAAACTTATAAAACATTCACATATACCGTACATATTTCAATAAAACTTTCATTCCCTATTCCCTATTGTTATTTTACACCCTTGAGGGTAAAACTTATACAAACTTTGAAAGTCATAACATTTATTTATATCGAATCAACAGCCTAAAAAATAAGTTTCAAGCTTCTAGCTCTAAAAATGACGATACTTCCATACAATTTTTCTTCCCCCTTTTCAACTTCTTACAACCTTTTTTCGCATTAAAAAGTAGCCTACGGCTCTGGACTATCTGTGTACCAAATTTCATTTAAATCGGTTCAGTAGTTTTGGCGTGAAAGCACGACAGACAGAGTCACTTTCGCATTTATAATATTAGTAAGGATTTAGTAATATAACAAAAATCTTTATTTCAGGTAACTAATGTCTCATATGGCGGCAATAGCCCAATGGATAGGGTGACGGACTGGCGATCGAGTGGTCATGAGTTCGATCCCCACCCCACCCATTGCACTATTGACGTGAACCCACTCCAGACACAAAGATATTTAGCTTAGTTGGAGGGGTTAACAAGAATACTAGTAATGGGCAACCCACAGTGCGGGAAATCTTAAAAAAAATATATAAAATATATTGGATAATAGGATTAAGCATGTACACATAATACACAATCAATTTAGAGATCAATAGTGTTTGAAAACCATATTTTTTATAGGGTAGGACTTGTGAGACTGGACTTGTCTAATGGGGAAGATGAGTGTAATTTTGTATTATCTCAAAAACTCAAGCTAAAAATTAGAAGAACATCAGTGAAAACATTTTTGCGATATCTCAATAACTGTATTTTTAGCAATTTTTAAAGTTAAGGGTTCTTAAATCCAGAGCTGACTTGACCGCTCAACGTGTGACGTCACATCGCTCTATTGCTCGGCCGCGCGTACTATCGTATGCAGTGTTTTTGCTTTATTCGTGGTATTTTCATAGTTATTCTGTGAATATAACCGTACAGATATTGTATAGTACCTCTATGTACAAACACAACAATTACCACTACAGAAAAAACTTTTTTCATGAAAAAAAAGTGAGAAATAAATGGTGTAAATTAATGAAAAGGGAGGAGCTGTCACGTACAAAAACAAGATAGATAGATCGATGGATAATACTTTATTTGCACACCAACTATAAAATAAACATTGGACCTAAAAATAAAATACTTAAGCTATGTAATGCAAAGGGTGGTCTTACCGATTTAAACGATTTATTCCAGACAACCATTCAGAGAAAGATATTGCGAGACTGTACCGGACGGTGGTGTATTGATTTTACATCTTAAATGTCATGCGGTGCGGGACGCAAAATATTGTCATTATTTTTTACGATTCCGTACCCTAACCGGGTAAAACGGGACCCTATTACTAAGACTCCGCTGTCCGTTCGCCTCTCTGTCTGTCTGTCTGTCCGTCTGTCTGCAGGCTGTATCTCATGAACCATGATAGACGGTTGAAATTTTCACAGATGATATATTTCTGTTGCCGCTATAACAACAAATACTAAAAACAGAATAAAGTTAAAAATTATAGGGGGTCTCCATGGAAGAAATGTGTTTTTTTTCGGCATTTCAATATAACGCCATCTATGAACGCTTAGGGGAACTTCCATAGATGGCGTTATATTGAAATTCCAATCCCTGACACCTTTGTGTGTTAATTTTCATTTTGATAGCGTTAGACGTTAGATGGCGTTATAAGAAATAAACACGCGGTTCACAAATTTGTTTTGATTAAAATTATTAGTATTTGCTGGCGAAAAATGACAGTGGCCCTCCGGTGAAGGAAAAACATCGTTAAATAACCGGCCAAGTGTCAGGCCACGCGCAGTGTAGGGTTCCGTAGTAGCCTGTTATTCAATGCAAGTCTTTACCCGTTATAAACATGCAACAAGGTACTCCGTCTTTGTCACTTCAAAGGATTTTTCTAAGCATTTTGTATTTGGTACAAAATTATCCAACACCCAAGTTCTATGTCTATTACTGCTAAACTAATAAAGTTATCTTAACCGCTATAATTTTCCTTTAAAGTTCATGAAATGCGCTATTATCACGATTTTTTCCAGATTTTTCAAGCCAGCAGTTTAGCTTTTAGAGGGGACGCCCTACTGGAACAAAAATGTGCACTTTAAAGTTTAGTATTTCGTAAATGGAGCATTCAATCGAAAAATGGTATTAGCAACCCTTAGCCCCTCATTTTAAAAGACCTATTCAACGTTACCCCACACGATGGGGTATATGATGAAAAAAAAATTCATCCCCACTTCTAATATAGGGGAGCTACCCTAAAAAAAAATATTTTTCAAAATTTTATTTCAGCACTTTGTCGGCGTCATTTATTTACATACCGCCACAAAATTACAGCTTTCTAGTATTAACGGTCTCTTAGCAAAACCTCGGACAGACAGACAGACAGACAGACGGACATGACGAAACTATAAGGGTTCCTTGTCAGGACTACGGAACCCTAAAAACTAACAGCCCTCGCATGGTTGCAGGACACTATCTAGTTTCCGCCTGGCCAGCTACCACCCTCAAGTTAGAAATCTGTCGACAAACATCTGGCAGATATTATCCTTGAGAGACAGTTCCCATTCTAGGCCTAGCGTTTTTACCATCCTCAACCGCATCATCACTTACCAACAGGTGAAATAGTTGTCAAACGCTAGCCTACAAGACATAAAAAAAAACACTCACTTTACAAGTTTTTGTCCTTGGATTTCTGCACTAATGTAGGTGATTGACTTTGCGTAATTGATGAAATAATCGTCAACTATAATAAGAAGGTCGACTTTTGGCAGATTATTTGCTTACCTAAGTGAAAATCCTGGTTCCATTTTGGTAGCACGATTAGATCTATATTATCAAAGGCGTAGGCAGTACTCAAATTGACAAAACAAAATGATAATTCCAAGCTCCCGCCCGTACCGCGTCAGCGCAGTAGATAATATATACGAAGTGCGGTCTAGTCCGGCAATGTGACGTCACAGCCATTTCTGGCGGCGCAAGAAGATTTCACAGTTGTTATTAAATTTTGCTATAGTTTTTTTAAGGCTAAGAAATTGCGATTTTTTGTTATTTACGTCTTCCCCATTGATGCAGGGATATTGTTCCATAGGCGAAGAACAGCTTGTAGCAAGTACAACATAAACTCACCCTTTCTTTTCAGCTCTGTGACTGAACATGTGGTATATGCTGAAAGCTGGCCCAAAACGACAAATTTCAATGTCACACGTTCTTAGCCGTACATAAAAGTCATCATCTTCACCACCCCAGCCGAAGAACTTGTTGCTCATACCGTTGACAGCCTGGTATTGCTTCGACACCAGCGCTATAGCTCCACCGAAGAGACTCAGGTATGGTAAAACAAATCTGAAATGTTTTGTTGTTACAAATGGTTTTAAAAGAATTCTTGTGATTGTATGAGCTCAAATGAGCTGCAATTTTCTTGGGCAAGGTTGTGTTGTTTAATAAGAGATCACTATTAGCGATACGGTTTTCACCAAGCTCAGATGAGCAGAGATGTCAAATTTGCCTTTGATGGATACTGACTCTTAAGGCAATAGAGGCTATTGTACATAATTAAAAGATAATTATATTTTGCATTGTATCTTTCTTAGTGTCAGTAGTTAGAGCGTTTACATATTATACATATCTACTATTTTTGCAAATACTACATTGAAGTGAAAACTTCTTAGAGTATGCTGAACACTTTAATTTGTATGTATGGAACGAGACTGAGCCATAACGGTCGGTTAAGTAATACAGTAGCCAAACAGTTTGTCAAGTTCTGGCATGATGTTGAGTGCCAACCAGGTCTGGAAGATGGGTTGTTACATTTGTTTTTTATTATTATCTTATAGGCTAGCGTTTGACCACTATCTCACCTGTTGGTAAGTGACGATGCGGTCGTAGATGGTAAGCACGCTAGGCCTAGAATGGTAACATAGACATACAATAAAGCCCAAGTGTCTTGTTAGTGCATGCAGACCTTATTGCATCCATCAATATTAAAATTAGGAAGATGCTACATAATTTCACCTACAGTACCTAAATGCAGCTAAATGAAGTTTGTACATTACATTAATTTAAATTTATCCAGAATTGTAAGTTGTTGTAAGTTGATTATGGTTGGTGTTGTAATGATTGTTAGGATGTATGTTGCAGAAATGTGAGGAAAAAAAGCAGTTTACATAACAGAAAACAATTGAAAATATTCCTTATTTATCTAGAAGATATCTATAGTTGAATTTTTAATGAAACGGAGTAAAATGACATTACGAGTATTGCCACTTTTTCATGAAATAAAAATAGGCATGTGGTATAAAATATTTTGTTTATCTATATATAAATAACTCATATAAAAGTTTTTCTAAAAGTATTATATTTTATCATCCTTATTCAACTAGTACGCTGGACTTTATATGCTTATGTCTAAGATTGATCAAATACATGAAAATGAAAATGAAAATGAAAAATATATATATATATATATATATATAAAAATAAAAAAGATCATCACTACGTTTGAATGTTGGCAACAATATTTTGATAAGTGACATTTTGATGTGTCAGTTTACTCCATCTAATTAAAAATTCGATTATAGGTATTGAGTCTCCCATGCCCTGTTATATCACTTCAGACTATGTTTCATATAGACATCCTATTAACAGTATTTATACCAAGCAATCTACAAGCCAATCATGCAACTCCCAGCTATAAAACTGCACCACCCTATACTCTGGAGCAAAGTGTCCAAATCAATGCTGAATCATGTGACATTGATTATAGTATTCTAAATTGGCACAAAGAATAACAAAAAAAAATAGCATTTACACACAGACACCAAAAACAGAGTACAAGCTTACTGTGATGTTCAGCTATGTGAATATATTTCTGTTTTATTATACACCTAAACTTGTCGACACTGGCAGATAAGTGTCGGGGACGCTCCGTGCAAGCATAGATGTTCGCCGGCTTCAGGGGCAGTAGGTCAACATCGTGGAATACTAAGCATGGGAATCCTGCTTTCATTGCTGCCACCGCACCAATGTTCATCAGCTTTGCTCGGTTGAAAGGCCTTGTATCCACTTGCTCTACTACATAGATTTTATAGTGTATCTTTTGACGTCGGAAGAATGAATGCATGTACACAAGGAAACCTCGCAGTTGTTCCGGCCTATCTCTGAAAAACAAAATAAGTACACATGTTATTTCAGTTCATTCTCTTCACACATCCCCCTGTGATATCACTTTTAATGTTAACTTACCGATATGGCACAATGACCGCAGTGCTATACTTAGGTTTGCAGTCTTGAGGGGCATATTCACCCCCTTCTCGTATCCTATGGCCCTCGTTCAGGTCACCATTCACCAAACTGATGGACAGCATGGTCTCGTCGTCCAGAACATCACGATAGTTGCACTCGATAACTACACTGCTTGTAAAATTGCTCGAGATCTCCTCGTGAAGATTATCTAAAATATCCTCCTTCGCTATAAAATCGTAACTTCGCCGCCCGTGAGTCCCCGGTCGCAAAAGTATCATCAATGTTACGAAGCCAACGATACAATATATTATCTTTTTACTGGAGGAAAAGCGCATTCTGGTATTTCGTATCAAATGTCGTATTTATTTCTTAGTTTTTTGCTATGTCGTATTTACAATATTTACATCATACGTAGTATCTCCTAACTGGTCTGTGATTTACATTGACCATGACCAGTGACCACAGATTAACAGGCCTGCGACATTGCAATTCAAAGAGAATATAATACTAGGTTGCAATTCATTGCATACATAATAAAGCGCAGACTACAGATAATAAAACAATTCATAATTATGAACGTACTTTGTACTGACATTGCAAAAAAAAATAAACTACACCAAATTTAAATGACATATATTACAAATACAAATTACAAATAAAATTATTAGACGGGAAGAAGTTTAAAATATCTCTCAGAAACTGGGTTGTAAATAACGTATTTTATAATATAACAGAATATTACGATCTAACATACATATCTGAAAACAGATTAGGTAGATATCATTTATATAGTGTAAATACTAAGTAGCAGTTCTTGTTCATATAAGATGTATGTAAACATATATGTTTAAAATAATTAGTTACTAGAGCAAGTAATATTAATTAAGTTCATAAGTAATTCGTTATTTAGAATATTATTTTTAGAAACTATTTAGTATTATTATAATTTTACATTGCACGCCCGAAATGGGATAACTGTTGATTCACGTTACAACACATAAGACCTTGTACCCATGTACTTTTTTCACAGTTAATGCAATAAAGAACATTCTTATATTCGTAAAGATTACCCAGTCACTATGTCTATTAAATGTATACGCCTAATACTTTCTGTTAGGTTGGCTACCATGTCTGGAGATACAGTAGTCTGTGAATAAAAGAGTAACATATTTATACATTGTGAATTTTTGTGGCAATTTTTGAAAACTTTGTGAGCGTGCTGCTAATTATTTTTTTACATCAAAAATCTCATGTTTTATTATAATGGGTGGTACAATCATTGCGAAAAAGTGAAGTTTGTGGTGTGAGGAGAGTGAGAAAAAGACATTCAGGCATATTTTTGGCTAGATATCCACTTGATCCGGACCGGTGTGTTGATATGCTTTGAAGTCTTAATTTTAATATTTATCGCATTGCATTATAGCATTGCTTATTTCATTGATTCTACTACAAGTCTACTAAGATTTAGTCATAAATGAAGTGAAAAATCCTTTTATTATAAACTTGGATTTAATTTTGGCGGGAACGTAAAAAAGTGTGTAAAGTAGTGATGAGCAACACTTATCGATAACCCATTTAATGTGCTATTGCAGATGTCGAATATCAGTCAAACTCACGATATGGTGGAAACGAAGATTTGGTGTACCTACCCATACAAAAACTAAAAGTGTAACGTCTCACATCTGGATAACATATTTCCAAATGCTATTTAATCGTTTGTGAATAGAATAAAATTATAGTGTATGCAAAGTTGTTAATTCTAAGTTGCATTATGTTCTTCTGTAACCATCATCATTAAGAGCCAATTTTCGTCTACTGCTGGATATAGGTTCCTAAATTCTACTAATATGTAATGTAATACAAAATGCAGAGACCGTAGCTTCGTTTTATTTACCATACCAAATTAACCCAGGATTAAATGATACCACTACTCTTCATATATTCTTTTTCTTTTATCGATATCGATAAACAAAAGCAATTAGTTATGTTCAATCCCTAGACCAATATTCCTGTTTTCATAATGTTGGCTCTAGTTTTGTATTGTTAGGTTGGTAACAAAGTGCTTTCATAATTCGGTTATCAACTATGTAGGGAATTGCCACGGATTAGACAAAGGAGGTTGGATTGGCAATAATCACACTTTTGTTTGAAAACCAGCGTCGCCGCGTTACTCCCACCAAACGATTCCACAACATAAACAATACAAATAGATACACGAATTACGCAAACTAATAAACAAATTACACATAGAACACGGGGCTGCAATTGCTTCGCACACTACTGCAATTGTTACGCACATTACTTCGAGACTCTATAAGTTACACACAATCACACGCGGCCGACCGGCCGGCGACCGACGCGAACGTGAATATAACGAGTCGGAGAGGCGTGGTGATTTCGCTCGCTTTGCAATCCATTGCGCGTAAACTGCGTCTCGAGGTAGAAATATTCGTACTTTACCAGCAATGTATAGTTATCTGTTCTCTGGGTATGTTGTCGTTTGAACAAAGAATTTCATAATTAAAAATAGTTTTTGGACAAAAATATCTATAATACGAAGATTTTATGCTTACCGATGAAAAGAAATTCCTCCTTGTTTAATACTTGATGTCTGACTCTTTAATTTACACGTAATAATCGCACAACACGGCATTTTGAGACGATTTTAGCGCACCTCCGCGCTGCGACGCAAACCACGAGCCACTAAAAAGTATGATCGCGTGGTTCTATGAATCTATGATTGTCTAATCATACTAGTGGCGCGCCTGCCCCGCCCACATTGCCAATCCAACCTCCTTTGTCTAATCCGTGGGAATTGCCGACTCTTATAACGTAGTAGCGTGATTCAGTACTCTGTGGATTAATATACATGACATGACAAAGACTACAGAGACCACAGACTAAGTAGAGATATGATCACAGAACACTTTTACTCACGAGGATATATGACATGCATGATGGTCAGCCACAGATCCGCTACATATTAAATTTGATCGCGTACACCGGCCCCCATCAGACCGACCTTGAACGGAGTTTTTCCCTTTCTTTTGTATGGACAACTTATATGTATATATACCATACATATAGTAGAACATATATAGGACTAGCAGGTTGTTAGACAAGGACACACCCACCCTGGTGTCTCTCAATTAGGCCGTTTTGTTCTACAAAGCAATTACCTTATTTTCAAAGCTCACGGATTAAATTGAATTTGTCAAAACATCTGCAGTGCACCATCCCTTTATATTACGTCTATGTGCACAGCAGTCCCCCTATCACGAAGTTTGATAGGGATTGAAATGAACGAACATGACCGAGATGGAGCTATACAGCCTACATAGCTGCGTCCCCGTCATTTAGTTCATTCAGCCTAGCTTAGCTTCGTGATAGACCTGCACCCGTATCACGAAAACCATTGAATGAACGAAATGAACTAAATGACTGGGACGGAGCTATACATCCTACATAGCTGCGTCCCCGTCATTTCGTTCATTTCGTTTATTCAATGGTTTTCGTGATCAGCCCCCTGCACCCGTATCACGAAAACCATTGAATGAACTAAATGACGGGGACGGAGCTATACAGCCTACATAGCTGCGTCCCCGTCATTTCGTTCATTTCGTTCATTCAATGGTTTTCGTGATCAGCCCCCTGCTGTGCTACTAAGGAGATAATAGCCAGGTACGTAGTATTTTTAGTTTTTCTATGATAGTACAACGTATACGAGCGAGCTGCGAGCACTCGAGTAAAAGTTGAACAAGACTTTATCTTCAACTGACCTGAAATGTGACTTTGATAGATCTATGGACTTTGACCATCTTTATGACTTAAAATTGTTAAAATTAAAAAATATATAATACTTGACGACACTGTTAATACACTTATCGTGTGGATCCACGAATCGAATTGAGAAACCTCCTTTTTTTGAAGTCGGTTAAAAAACAAAAGGAATAAGGAACCAGTAGGTGTTTGATTTTAAACCTAGGACTTTAAAAGCCATTTGTATGATTTTTTAAGAAATCATTCTGAATACAGAATAAGGTTTGTTTGCTATTGCAAATTCAAAATGTTATACGAATCTAAATAACAAATACGCATTATAAAAGGCAGTTTTCAAATGCGTATGCTTTCGGAGTTCCGAACTATTAGGAATTTTCAGGAAGTTATGCGCTATGCAAAATAAGACAATCATTAAATATTGCAATAAAGGCACCTAGTTTAATATTGATATCGACACAGAATAAATTCAGTACATTATCGCATTATAAATTCTAGCAACAAAACTTTTTATAACGTATATAGGTACTTTATGCTAACTATATAGCTATATTATAATTAAAGAGAAGTCAAGTATATATAATACATAGTTCATAACGGAGTCCATCTATACTATGAAATAAGAATATATAAAAAACAAATAAAAAAAAACATAAATAATTTAAATAGCGAAAGCAACCCGAGTTTCCTTTTACAAAATATCGGTCAAATTAGTGTCAGCTTAGATATCATCGGGTCCGGTTGTATAACGCAATACATACTTGAACTAAATCACGGAATAATGAATAGACTAAATTAAAATTAAGTAAGTACCTCTGTAATATAAAAAAATAGTCTAGTTATTGCATACAATATATTTATCATACTCCGTTTATTTAAAATACCTACATAAAGTCCAGGAAATAAAAGTGTCAAAAAATTAAATAGCGATGCATGAATGTAGCACCTTTTCAAAAGTATGTACAGTACAATGCGTGTAGGTAATTAATAATCCTACATTCGCACAGTCACAACAAATAATTACATTATATATTATCACTAAAAGTGTACATTAATTTAATAGTTTAAATTAAACATGTTCCACAGGAACTTAGACCTTTATGAAAATCAAATTTAAACCAAAGAATTGGCAAAAAGCTATAAATCACAAAGCGATCGGCAAATAAATCGGCTCTTTATAGAAGATGGATTTAGATGAAGCTGTGAACTAACTAAGGGTGATTATTTGGGCATGACGTTTTTTTTTAATCTCAGTGGCGACAGCGTGATACGAGGCAGGGAATTAGCGCGGGGTGATTTAGGGGAGCGGGGGGAACGAGGACAGCGCGAGGCTGGGTGAGGGTAGGGCCGCGCTCGGAGCTCCTCGGCGCTGCGACAATTTGTGCGTACCACGCGCCGGCGGAACATTGACGTCGCTGTACACTCTTGCAGTAAACATCTGGAAAACAAATAGGTTCATCTATCAAGAAGATTTTAGAAGATAGATGGCTTGAATTCTAAGCAAGAGGTCACCGGTTCAAATGTGTGCCGGTGCAAGGGTGTTTGTCTACAGGTAGTAGGAGCACATTAAATCGATGTTCATCCTGATTTGCTACCAAAAAGTAGCTTACCATCATCGAGAAGAAAATCTGCCGCCATAACCTTACAGTGTTGGCAGCGAACATGCTAGCTAGGCCTCTGAGGCCAAAAAGATAAGGAAGCTTGCCTGAAGGTAACCAATGACGTTTCCATACTATATTAATAGACGATGGGCGATGGTCAAACTGACTTGCTGGCTTTCTACAATTTTACCCATCACTATACTGCGCCCGTTACCCCCCGTTTTCTCCAAACGGACTGGTAATTTGCAACTTGGAAAAGCAATTGCAAAGTGCCGCTCTCCAAACTGTCTGGTAATTTGCAACTTGGAAAAGCAATTGGCGCATGTATTTATTCGATGGGATGGGTGATATCAGTTACAGCCAAGCCCACCCCTATCTAGTGGACACCTATAATTTAGCACCACCCATGAAATAAACGTACAGACGTGGATGGGTAATAATTACTTATTCGTTGGTGACAATGACCACGGTAAAACGGTGGAGTGTCTACTGAGCTAAATAAAACTAGTCCACAAGGCCCTTGTAGGCTAGCGAACCGCTATGTCACAAGGTGACTATGTTTCTCTTTTGCTCGATTTTTGACCACTATGTTGACTCGAACCTAACGTAAGAAAATCACAACAGCGCTTAAAATAGGCATCGCGCTGACACAGTTTTTGCTCGACCTTACAGAATTGAGGATCAAACACATTTCTTACTTTTCCAACTCCGTAAGTTGTTGTTTTGGAGTAGAGGCGGCGACAGGACGGGCCCTCCCGAGCTTGGCACGCGTCGATTGCAACATTTGCTGAGTTACCAGTGGTTGTTGCCCGTTTTGCGACAACCTTGTACGCGCCGGATTATCCTGCAAATTCAGTCACAAAGCAATTAAATATAAGACTGCTCTTGTAGAACTGTAGGACGTAGCTACAAATATTTTAATAATAAGGCATATTTTGCGGGTACCGTACCTCATCCCACAGTCCAGATCACGGACCATTAACACCCATATGCAGAGTTATTTTCTTGAGAGCTCCTCCACTCGACCTTAGTCGAGGTCACCTCAAGGAATTCTTGAAAACACCCTTGAAATTAGTATGTTCAGTTACGGCTTCACCCTCCCCTCCAGTGCGGAACCTCCATTCGAGATATTTATTATTGTCTCTTCTAAATCTAAATCTTCTAAGGAATTCCTCATCATCAGCTTTAATTTATTATGTATTAAAACTTGAAATAACCTCAGAAATAACGTACAAAGTGCTGATAACAAGCTTTGAGGAGACCTTACGGTAGATCGCGACGTACCTTGAGTTTGACAATTTTTCACTCGATTCGACTGAGGAATTTGCTCAAGTCGAGGATTTTTTTAAAATTCTGCATACCGATTTTATCCTTGAGGTTGAGTCAAGTCACATTCGAGTGGAGGAAATCTTGAGGAACCGTCTATGCATATGGGTGTAAGTCTAAGGCCTATGAATGAGGCATGAAGGCTATTTATAATAATAGCCCAAATTTTGTACCATCTTTCAATAGGCCATAATATTAAATTAAGTAATAAATAAATATAAATAAATTGTAAAGGGCCTCTTGACGTTGGAATCGGCTCCGTCAATGCCTTCGAAAGGACCGGGCGTATTGTGATCCGACACATTTGACTGACTGAATGAATAATACAATTATAATGCTTCCCAACGAGACCCAAACAAGGTGAAAGCCTGTGTCTTGGGGCTCTGAGGTAAGATTTATTTGGTGAAAAGTTCAGAAATATCTTATTAAGATATACTACAATTTCGTTGATTATACTCGTAAACGGATATTATAAACGTATAACTGTTTGTTCTGATAGTAATGAGTGTACCTTATAAAATATAGGTGGGTTTGACAAAATCTACACTTCGAGGCTTGACATTATTTATTAACTGTAAGTATCTACAACGTACCTTTGCCTTCCTCAGTTTGACGTTAGCAATATCTTGCGGTGTGATAGTGAGCCTGGGACCTGCTATCCTGGGCGGGGCTGACCCACATCTCGGCATTGTGTTGGAGCGACCCAGCGGCTTGGATGCGGTGGGTAGAGGTGGTGGTGGAGGGGGAGGAGGAGGAGGAGGAGGAGGAGGAGGTGGCGGTGGCGGTGGACCTTGAGGCGATGGCTGTGCAGCTTGATTTCTGAAACATATCAATTAGAATAAAAAACAATGAATCTAAATCACCTAGTAAAATCAAGTGTGGCGTGACGTATTAAATTAAACCATCAAATGTTAACAGCACGGAAAGATAATCATTATATTAACATCGCCCACCTAGGCTTCCGTACCAACGTTAGTATGTACCAATTAAGCTAGACCTCTAAATTGTATGAGCGCTCATATAACTCAGAGGCCTATCTTAATTGGCAAACTATGTATGTATGGGGACACCCTTGAATTTTCTACTTTTTTTATTATTTGGAAGTTTACCTTTATTAGTGCTGTAAGACCTTGCTTAATGCTTCTTGCCAAATTTCACGATTCTAGGTCAACGGGAAGTACTCTATAGGTTTTTGGCCCAAAACCTATTGGGTACTTTCGGTTGACCTAGAATTGTCAATTTTTGATCAAAAGGAAGGTCTTACAGCACAAGTAAAAGAAAAATTCCGAAAAATAAAAAAATTTGGAAATTAAGGTAAAATTTGGTACTTACATGTTTTCGCGAAATTCTAAATTTGCCCATATAATATAGTTCGATGTGCTTGCATCAAATATTTACATGTAGGAAGAAGATTGATTTGATAATGATCTATCTGCTATTGTTAATCGTTACCTAGTACTTATTCTAAACAGTAAATCACGTTAAACGTTACCTTATAAAACTTAACATGATATCAGAGTCATACCTGAGTTTACCCTCCAATTCTTCTATCTTAGCCGTCATTACTGCCATTCCCTCCCTCATTCTTTCATTTTCCTCCGCAAGTCTCGTCTGTTTCTGGTGTAACTCTTGTATAAGTGTTTTTATATCCTTTAAGTCTTGAGTGGGGCCATCGGGAACTCCATTCAATGCGATTGGCTTGCAGTGATCGTCTGAATAAAGTTTTGTGAAGGACTGGACTCCCTGAATAAACAATAATATCGATACAGACGTGGAGTTTAGAGGACTACAATTTTTTTTTGACCACGTTGCTATGATTATAGTCATATCATACGTCCTGACCAGGACAAATATGATAAAATAGTCGTAGGGGGATTAATTCTTCACAAAGTTATTTTGATTTTAATACGGGACCCTAACCTTTTTTTTGTTGCGACAACTATGATGCAATCTAATGATGGCTTAGTGCTAGTCTGAAAATGAAAAGTGAAACAAATCGCTATGCACTGGACTACTGCCTTCAGTCTAATTTAACTATTTTATAACTATATTTCCAAATTGGCTAGCACCCAAGGATCACGTGTAAGCACAGAATAATGAATAGTACATGTAGTGTAAAGTAGGATAAGCTTAAGCAGGTAGGCAACAATGACCAACATGACAATCATTTCATTAATTATGCACGTGAAAAATCTTTTATATCATATATTTTACCCTTCGCATTTCGATCGTTAGCCTATGATAAGCTACCTATAAGGATTCCTTTTTTATTTTGAGGAGAAACGAAGCACTGAAAATACCTATTTAAATCAGAATGATGCTTCACATAGCAATAAGATTTATCTGGAACTATTTAGTTACAAATCAACCTAAATCAAATATGTACCTATATTGCTAAATTAATTTAATTTTGAGGGTCCAGTGGTGTAGTGGTCGGCTGTGACGCCAGAGATACCGAGTTTAATCCCCACCGTGTACCAATGGATTTTTCTATCAAAAAATATATATGCGCTTTTCATAGTGGCTTAAAATCATAATTAAGAAGCCCCCGACCCCCGCATGGTGGTAGGACTACTATCTAGTGTCCGCCTGGCCTGACTGGCCAGGCCACCCTCAAGTTAGAAAATCTGTCACCAACATCTATGTGTTCCGGCAGCTATCCTTGAGGGCCAGTTACCATTCTAGGTAGCTACCATCCTCGACCGCATCATCACTTACCAACAGGTGAGATTGTGGTCAAATGCTAGCCTATAGAATAAAAAAAGAAGAAAAAAAAATTAAATATCAGTTCTATACTGCAAAAATATTGTACGCGCAACTGGAGCACAATGTTAAAATCGAACAGGTTGCGATTGGCGATAGTCGATTTTCTTTGCTTACTTTTCATCGTGGATAGACCATGATATGCGATAAAAGTCGTCCTGTGGAAATAGTTCTTATCCTATGACATTTCGTTATATGTTGTAAAAGGCTTTTTCTTACCTTTCTCCCAATCCAAGCCCAAAGATCCATGAGTCTCCAAGACTTGCCCTTGACATTGCGCCTATGATACTTCTCTCTTCTAGGAGTCCCGCCTGACAACATGAACCATTGAACTTCCGTCAGAAATGATGTATCTACAGCACATTCTATTTCTACTTCGAGTTTCACACAACCGTCTTTTGTTGCTCCCATTTCAAGAAATACATGTATTTTTAATTAACGGCCTAATTCAAAGAAATCAATGGGTAGATACTGAAATTTATTATTTAACAGCAAATTAAGAGAACTGAATCAAAACAGAAAAGAATAATATTAGTCAGGTAATTCACGAGATATTTTAATTCAAGAATCAAACAACCGCGGCCGTTACAGAGAACTTGAATATCGAATCGAACCTGCAACGGCGCGTGCGATGATGTCACTAAGTTATTTAGCGCGCTGACTGGATTGTGTTTTGAAACTTTTAAAAAATAATGTTATCAATAATGATAAACCAGTTCAAATTTTATCGATAACTTATATATGACAACATTAATGGAGATGTGGATAGGTAGGTATCTACCACAATATTAATAGTACATATACATATACCTACCTATTTAAGGATCTTTTATGCTACCAATATTGTATATTTTTTATGCTATTATATACCTACTATATGTTATTGTGTGATGTAATACAATCTAAAGAAATGTATACCTATACCTGATGAGAAGTTTGACTTTACCCCAATCCATATAGCAAATGTATTCGTGAATTGGACGTAATGGACAGACTGGGCCAAACGGGTAATTAGATTAGACGTAACGGGCCTACCTAATGCATTGCAAATCAAACATCATACCAAGTTCGGCGAGTCATTAGGAGACATGAGTTTGTTTAGTGCGCCTGAAACAGGCACGATGAATAATTAGGTCTAGCTAGCTAGATAGTAAATACCTAGCCTGGACTAAGCACGTATTATTTTGATCCAAACCGACATGTTTGGATGATGTAAGTATGCGCATCCATTTCTCTAAATGATAAAACAAGATAGGTTAGTTGTTTCTTGAAGTGTTACAAACTTTATATTTTTGTAAATTGTTACACACAATCCAAAATTTCTTCGTACCGACGGGACTCGAGCCCGCACTCCCCGGATAACATGTCCAAATGCTCTGCCAATTAAGCCACGGTCAAATAATTAACTTTCAAAATAAGTTATCATAGATGACGCCACCAATGCATAACAAGATAGGTTAGAGTTTAGTACTGTAAAAAATGTTACCTGGTGAACTATTCTCAGAATAACTGTGCCTGCTGGTAACATTAGGATGTTTTATTCTTGATCTATGAACTGCATCTCGCCACAAATTTGAATCAGACTTCATTCTTCTCTTCTTTATACAAATATGAGATCGGTGGCTACTGATAGATTTGAAAGATACTTCCGAATTACTCGATAAATGACTTGAAGATATCGAATCTACTTTCGCTTTATTCTCTGTCAAATCTGAGGTACTAGATGTTGATGATTCAGTATACTTAATTTTCTTCCAGGATCTTAGATCCGAAAGGTCTGGGTCATTAGAGTCGCGTCTCGCACGTTTATTAGTCAATGATTGTTCAGAGGTTTCATTGGATGTAGAATCAAATACGTTGAAGTCCTTGCTAAACGACAGACTCAGGTCGATAATTTTGGGGTTTAGAGGTAAGTTTACATACGTATCCGTTTTAGAGGAACTGTCAGTTACATTTTCTTCAGGACTCCGGTCATCACTCATCATAGTACTCAAAAATGGTGGAGTAGTGTCACAGTTAGATTTAAGGTCACTCGTTGACGCAGTTATGTAATCTTGTTCCCATGATGTATTAATCGTGTCGTTTGGAGTAGATCTTCTAATATATTCAACGGAATTATTACAATTTTCGAGATCTTCGAAGGCGTCTATGACAGTTGTATTTATGTTTTCGTCTTCAAAATGCATTTTTGATATATTTTTCTTCTAGTAATCCAAAAAGTTTTTATTATCTAGGAAATCCAAATCTCTAAAGAACAAGTGCCTATCACAGGTTTAATTAACAGACTAGGTACACCTTTTGCTGTAAATAACGCTAAAACTCAATATTGTGGTGTTTCTTGCTTTAGTAAGAGGGTATTCATTAACGATTGTATATTTATAAAAACGTAAGTTTTTAAACTACCCACGTTTATTTTATTACATTTTAGTGGTGTTTCTTGCTTTAGTAAGAGGGTATTCATTAACGATTGTATATTTATAAAAATGTAAGTTTTTAAACTAACCACGTTTATTTTATTACATTTTAGCAATTACTTGATTGCTTGATAGACTTTTTAGGGTTCCGTACCGTGTTCGTGATCGTTAGACAGTTGACATTTTCACAGATGATGTATTTGTGTTGCCGCTATAACAGCATCATCATCATTATCATCATTATCAGCCGGTATCAGTCCACTGCTGGACGTAGGCCTCCCCCAAGACACGCCACTGAGCCCGGTCTTCGGCTCTTTGTTTCCAGCTCTTTGTTGCCAGCATAACCGGCCAAGTGCGTGTCGGGTCACGCGCAGTGTAGGGTTTCGTAGTAGCTCGTAATTCAATGCAAGTCTTTACTTTACCCGTTACAAAGAAGCAACCAGGTACTTCGTCTTTGTCACTTTAAAGGATTTATTCTAAGGTTTTTGTGTTTGGTACAAAATTACAAAAAATATCCAACACCGAAGTTCAACGACTGTTACTGCTAAACTAATAAAATTATCTTAACCGCTATGGTTTTCCTTTAAAGTCAATGAAATGCACTATTATCACGATTTTTCCCAGATTTTTCAAGCCAGCAGTTTAGCTTTTAGAGGGGGTGGGGGGACGCTCTACTGGAACAAAAATTTGCACTTTAAAGTTTAATATTTCGTAAATGGAGCATTCAATCGAAAAATTAGCAACTCTTAAGTCATTTTAAAATACCTATTCAACGATACCACACACGATGGGGTAGACGACGAAAAAAAATTCATCCCCATGTCAGTAAAACACCTTCTTCCAATTGAAACATCGTGTAATGGGCGCAAACTTCGTATAATATACATCCGACCAATGTCGGTACATCACAAACTATACAATAAATGTCGAGAATTTAGAGGTACTTTTATAACCACGACCTACTAGTTTAAACGCCAAGACCGAACTGAAGCCCGACTGCCAACACTCTACCGCGTTAACTTTCTTGTTTTCTTTTTAAGGTTGGCATCCATGCTTAGAGGCCACAGACAATTCTCATTCGCGGTAGTTTTGAAGTTGGCAGGTTGGCACCATCGATTGACACTGACAGTGTGAGTCAAAACGTTTCCAATGGCAGTTTCACAAAACATAAGTCAAATGAGCACAATTCATTATTAAAATACATCAATATAAGTATATTTAACTTATAAAAATAAGAAATCATGACACTCGGCCATCCGACAACGTGATGCCTCCCGGCATACACATAAAAATAACTCAATCATATTTTAATAATAATAGAAATATCAAGAATATAAAACTATGATTCTAATATTTCATCGCTATAATATCATATTACATTATTTCTGATAACATAAATTCCTACAATATTTATCAAATAAACTTTTCCACGAATATTAATTCCAAATTAATGTTTATTTAACTTAATATAAATTTACTATGTTTACTAATATTTCACACGAATTGAAAAATAATTACTTATATGTATGAACAAAACTAATTAATTAGACAAATTCGCTTTACACAAATTATTTAACTATGCTTTAATTAAATCATGACACAAAATATAATGTGTGAATAAATATATAACATAAAACCCTGGTTTTGTAACCTCAGTAGCTGAAATCATGACATCAGACCTTATTTCATACCACCAGTAAAGATGCCATCATCATAGCTTTGTACATCAACGGATTTAATATATATCCAAGGTCGGATTCTATTGAATGCAGTTACCGCAGTTACTAATAAGTTTAAAAGTATTATTTAATCAAGTTATTTTAATCTAACAAAATTATCAAAAACTTAGTAATGTATGAAAAGTCGTTCGAAAGATTATTTATGAAAATAAAACATGACTACAGCTTTTAATAAATGCTGAAAAAGGCACGGAACAACGTAATATATTCAGAACAATAAGGAATACGTCTAAGCCCATAGATTTGACAAGATCAATAAATAACAAGAGCATAACTGCTGATAAACAAAAACATAAGCAGTGAGTTCATAATTAATCACCAAAAGTATATAAATCACTAAAATATCAATTATAAATTGTAACGTTACAAAGGTATCAAGCACCTAAACAATAAAATATTTTTAATCCACTTTTGTTTGAAATACCTTCGACTCCAGCCAAAATAAAATAAATACACTTTAATACGAAACGTTAATTTCGTCAGTCGCCTGTAAGAATCGCTGGCAGAAAGGTTAGCGTTTTTGATTTGCAATCTGCGTGACCCTGATTCGAACACCGTCATTTATCGTTTTCTTTTTTGTCGCCAGCGCAGTAACTTTGAATAGCAACATCAATGTTAGTAAAATGTCAGCAGATAACCAAGATAGCACCACTTGTAGTTTACCTGATTATTTTGAAAATTAATTTGGAACTCCCGAAATAATTCCAGGACTTTATATTTAGACATTAGAATGAAATTATAGTATTACTTCTTGAAGACGAAACTTTAAAAGGCAAGAATGAAGAATAACCTCTTTGAAACGAACTATATAAAAAGATATTTAAAGTTTCATTAAATCGAAGTCATTAACTACATCTCAAAAGTAGTAAATCTTCAGTAAAACATTGATGTGTATTTTCGGGCTGTTGCCCGAACTAAAACAATTATTGATAATATAGACTCCAAAAAAACATTCAACGTATAATAAGACAGCGTTGACATAGATGGAAAATTATTATGAAATTAACCCAAAACAAATATTTCATAATTATTTCAAGTCATTAGAAATAACCCAAGTATCCACTACATGTCTAAAGAAGGAAATATCACTTGACATTACCAACAAAGAAATTTGTGTTTAGAGCTCGAAATATCAAATAAAGATAGTAACGGTGGCAGAAAATAATGTACCGTATCATAAAAAGACAGATAATATGTTACTAACTTGTCGTATTCATCCAGTAGTATCTTATGTATGTGTGTATAATAATGTATATGGCTATATATATGTGTGTATGTATAAAATGTGTGTGTAATGTACATTTAGTGTATGTATTTTATGTATTATAATTATTGTTATATAATTTTATAGCTGTACACCCCTTTCCCTTGCAACATGAATATGTGAAATCCTGTCCACCCAAAGCTTGTCTAATAAAGATCACTCCAAGTGATAAGACCGCCCATAGTATGAACATTATCTTGTTATGAATTATTGTCTGTATATTTTATTTGATGTGCAATAAATAATCATTCTATTCTATTCCACCTTTAGATTAATGTCAGTAGCAACAAGCAGCTTGTTACAGATATGGATAAGAAGTTAGCGAAATTACGGAGAATGATTACTGCATTAATCCGCGAAAAGAACTTCAGAATATCAAGTGATCACTTTGGTATATCCATGTAATACATAGTACACTTATAAATATTATACATACTAATAGTTTACCTATTATGTCTACCAACTGTTGAATACTCAAGACTTACAATTGAAGAGTAGAATATCACAATTCCTGAGCTTGAGCTAAAATCAATCACAAGGAAATAATCCAAATAGGAATATAAAGAGAACAAAAAAAAACCACAATGGAGTAGTAATCCTCATGAAAAATATTTGTAGCTTAATTGATCTTTTCTTAATTAGAACAAATGTTTCTGTTTTCCTGTGTAATTAAATTATAATTATAGTAATAATGATTTCCATATAGACGTACAAAATTAACATCGCTTTATACTTTAATGATTTGTTTTTTAATGGATTATAGACATTTTATTAGCATTTTTCAATTTACAAAGCATTAGCTTTTAAACAACAGACTATATAAAATAGGAACCAAAGTTGGTTTTATAACTCCGTGCATTGTTTTTTTTTAAAAAATTACTGTAAAACTGAACTGTTGAAACTAGCACTCTATGAACACACTGCACAGCTGATACGGTGTGGAGATTGAAAATCAGTAGTAAAAAGCAGATACTTTTTACAGCACATCTACACTCAAATCTACAATGACAAATAGAAAATAAAAATAATACTCTAAACTCCTATTAAACATTTTATACGCATGTCACAAAAATAAAAATATCGAATAATACATCGAAAACGTCGTGGTGAATACGTAAATATATCAAACAAAATGTTATCTTAATTCGCAATTATTTTAAGTAAAATAACTTTAAAGTTACGTATGAGTAATTCATACTGAAGAAATATCCTACATCTTAAATGATTATATTGTAAATAAAGTCATACCAATATCTACCACAATTAGGAAACAAAATAACAACATAAGGAGCAATACAAATTGTATGTTCATGTGCCCTTATATACCTCACCTCATATATCATACAATATATTTTAAAACTGAAGGTCACTGAAAAATACCAATTGTGTCGGCTATATTTGACATTGTATTTCATTAATGTTAATTTTATGTTCTTTCACATGTCATGACATGGCGAAATAGATGGTCTTATATGATTTCTTCGAAAACCTTTTAAACTCTATTTCATGTGAAATAAATTCATTTCCATTTATTTCATTACAATGCGATTTCTTATAAAATAATAAAACGTGTCATCATTGCCGATCACAGCAAATGTGTTCATACACATGATGCTATCCTATGCTATGATTTGAGTCACATTGATGCTTTAAACGAATGCGACAAAAAGGTAACCTTTTCGATAAATCAGGTATATATCCAGACAATAAAATAGAAAAAAATTAAAATATTTTTATACAGATATCCAAAGAAAGCTGATTTTTAGTTCATAACTACCGATCCATAGTAATAATGCCAATAATATCCAAACTATTTGAAAAGTATGTAATATAGATATGCATATATATATTTCTTCTACAATTAAACGACTACTTCGAGTAATATGATATTTTCTGTGACGAAAAAGGGATATAGATTTACACATTATCACAATAATTAACTTTAAAGCAGCAAGAATATAAGTTTCTATGTTGACAACCATAATGCAGTTTATGCGATCTACTGTAACCATGACCATACTACTTAGTTAAAAAGTTACTTAGTTACAAGCTGGACGTCCATGGCGTCAAATGCACTTGGCATAATTATTCATATTTCATATTCTTTTATTCCTAAATCGTCAAATTTACACGTCATTTTTACAGTGTTGTACCCGTGTACAATACACGCAGCCAGCTTACAATAAGTTGTAAGTTATCATCTAAATATAATTAATTAAATATACACATCAATTCAACGCAAGGTGAAGTATGGAGTAGCTAGCGTACTTAGCCCACTTCTATTTATCATCTACATTAATGATTTTTCTAGAGCAATCCGATCAATATCCAATGACTCTGTTTGCCGAAGATAGCATGTTAACGATTCCTTGACACCCTACAGGTCTTACGAGATGTAGCAACTTCTTCGCTGGTATTAGTAGTAGAAGGTGACCTTCTCTTCTGGTTATTACATGGTCGCCGTCGAGTGGCGAGTCAGGCAGGGTTCCATCATCATCAGTAGACATCATTGGCAACACACTGAAATACACACATTGCCAACGGCATAATCCATTCACAAACAAAACACCGACAATATTCAATTTAGATTCATTAAACATTTAAATTTTCCAAAATTATCTAGCATATTGAATCCAGTATTTAAAATAAAATAAATAAAACTCTCCTATTTCTATTTAACCCATTTTTCTATTCATATTTACATTAGTAAGCTGTTATATTTTTATAAACATCACCATCATCTCCACCATCATCATCACTTCCATCAACACCATCACCGTTATCATTATTGCCACCATCATCACCATCATCATCACCACCATCATCACCATCATCGCCGTCATCATCGCCGTCATCATCACCGTCATCATCACCGTCATAATCATCATCATCACCATCATCATCACCATCATCATCACCATCATCATCACCATCAGCATCACCATCATCATCACCATCATCACCATCACCATCATCATCACCGCCATCATCACCATTATCACCATCAGTACCATCATCATCATCACAATCATCGCCGTCATCATCGCCGTCATCATCACCGTCATCATCACCGTCATAATCACCATCATCACCATCATCATCACCATCATCACCACCATCATCATCACCATCATCACCATTATTATCTCGCTCAATTTACCAATAAGTACAGCTAGTCCTTTAATTGATAATCCGACGTGTCTAATCGACTCAACCAACGTACAATGTGACACTCACGTGCCAGCTCAATTAACCGATGAGTACAATTAGAACGCCCCCTAATTAACAATTCGACGTGTCTAATTAACTTAACCAACATCCAACGTGACACTCACGTGCCCGCTCAATTAACATCCAACGTGACACTCCCGTGCCCGCTCAATTAACATCCAACGTGACACTCCCGTGCCCGCTCAATTAACCATCCGACGTGTCTAATCGACTCAACCAACATCCAACGGGACACTCACGTGCCCGCTCAATTAACCGATGAGTACAATTAGAACGCCCCCTAATTAACCATCCGACGTGTCTAATCGACTCAACCAACATCTAACGGGACACTCCCGTGCCCGCTCAATTAACCGATGAGTACAATTAGAACGCCCCCTAATTAACCATCCGACGTGTCTAATCGACTCAACCAACATCCAATGGGACACTCCCGTGCCCGCTCAATTAACTGTTGAGTATAATTAGAACGCCCCCTAATTAACAATCCGACGTGTCCAACCAACGTCTAGCGAAACACTCAGGTGCTCGCCCAATTAACCGTTGAGTCAACTGGCATGCCCTCTAATGTATCCAATAATCTGACAACCAGTCGACCCATCCATTAGAAAAACAATATATTATTTTAACACACTTGTAACTTTATATTCTGAATGCTTGTTAGACTTTCTGTTTGAAACGTTTGTAAATATTAAAATCAAAACTTATAAAGTTCAATTACTTTCAATGGTTTAATACTTTCTTATAGCACGCGCAACCACAACATAAAAATAAAAATAAAATGTCAAACGTGTTATATGCTATCGGAGGGTGGCCCCGACCAAACACAAACACGCCCAACTCAAAAGCGTACGAAAGCATGCGCTAGGTTCTACCAGAGGGTAGCCTTGGCCAAGAACCCACGCACACCACCGCACACGAATGATCTTGATTTAAGCAGCACATCACCAGAGGGTTGCCCTGACCAGACACGCTGCACAAATCCAACACAATCATGTAAATTGCACGTGATCCAGTTCAATTTTCAAATAAATGTCAGTTACTTCTGATAAATTACTTTAGTGGACGCATATCAAGCATACCAAATATAGGAGAAAAAAAAACAATCTATTAAAAGCTATCAACATACCCTTTGGGTTATCCCGCTTCTGAATTGTCAGTAAAACACCTTCTTCCAATTGAAACATCGTGTAATGGGCGCAAACTTCGTATAATATACATCCGACCAATGTCGGTACATCACAAACTATACAATAAATGTCGAGAATTTAGAGGTACTTTTATAACCACGACCTACTAGTTTAAACGCCAAGACCGAACTGAAGCCCGACTGCCAACACTCTACCGCGTTAACTTTCTTGTTTTCTTTTTAAGGTTGGCATCCATGCTTAGAGGCCACAGACAATTCTCATTCGCGGTAGTTTTGAAGTTGGCAGGTTGGCACCATCGATTGACACTGACAGTGTGAGTCAAAACGTTTCCAATGGCAGTTTCACAAAACATAAGTCAAATGAGCACAATTCATTATTAAAATACATCAATATAAGTATATTTAACTTATAAAAATAAGAAATCATGACACCCACTTCTCATGTAGGGGAGCTACACTAAAAAAAATTTTTTTTTAAATTTTATTTCACCACTTTGTCACCTACAAAATTACATCTTTCTTGTATTAACGGTCTCTTAGCAAAACCTCGAACAGACAGACAGACGGACATGACGAAACTATAAGGGTTCCTTGTCAGGACTACGGAACCCTAAAAACAGAACAAACTTAAAAATTATAAGGGGTCCCCCATACAAGAAACGTGATTTTTTTCGGCATTTCAATATAACGCCATCTATGAACGCTTAGGTAAACGTCCATAGATGGCGTTATATTGAAATTCCGATACCTAATCCTTTTGTGTTAACTTTCACTTAGATAGCGTTAGGCGTGAGATGGCGATATAAGAAATAAGCACGCGTCTCACAACTGTTTTGATAATATGTTTATTAATTATTAATTTTTGCTGGCGAAAAATGATAGTGGTATTTTTTGCTTGATCTTATAAAATACTGTAGTGTGGTACGGGACCCTACAAGTGCGAGTCCAACTTGCACTTGGCCAGTTTATTTGTTTTTTTTAATTGTCATTATGGCTCCACACGATCAGTATATTTAGACACTGCAAAGTATAAAACTCTTCAAGTTTTTGTGAATTCAAGTCATAAACAAATAAACTGGGCAAATGCAAGTCAGACTCATACTTGTAGGGTTTCGTAACACAGTAGAGTATTTTATAACTATAATTTTTCCCCAACAAAAAAAAATATTAACCATTAAGCGACAGTGAATGCACAGAGTACTTTTCCATATATACTTACTGCTTAGATTATTGATAGTCAATAATCTAAGACTTACTGAAAGGTGAATGTGTGCGAGTATATGTTGGGAAACACAATGCTGATTGAAAGACATGCTAATTGCGTTCTCACCAAAATTCCACTGAAAATTTTCAATAAAGTCCACATCTGTACTGATTGTATGACTTGCATTAGACTTTGACTTCAACTTGACCTGAAATGTGACTACAACCTATTTTTATGACTTGAATTAACAATAACTTGAAGCTTTTTAAAACTTTACACTGGCTTAATACACTAATCGTGTGGAGACATAATGAAACTAAAAAAAAAACTTAACAATTTAACATAACATAACCATAGATAAGAATATGAACATAACCTAGAAATTCGAAACTCCAAATGACTCCAAATGTATTAATTTGAAAACAAAACATTTATTTCAATTCAATGCCCTGTATACCCATATAGTTATTTGTGATGCCCTATGTTTCCATGCCACCATGGATTTTAGCGCTCATAATCCAAGATCATCAAATGCCTTGAACCTAGCCGCTAGGAATAATGATGTACTAAACTTAAAAAGGCTAATACGGAAAATAAATCCCAACGTCGTCGACAACAGAGGTTGGACCTGTCTTCACGAAGCAGCGTATCACGATAGTTTCGAATGCTTAAAAATAATTCTAAAGCGTCGCGACTGCCGACCTATCGTAGAAAGCCACGAAGGGCACACAGCTCTCTATGTAGCCTGTCTAAACACATTTTCTACAAGATGCATACAATATCTTCTTGAAAATGTCGATGATATAGCGAACTATGGCAGCAGAGAGGGGTTTACACCTTTGCATCTGGTCAGCCGTCAGGGACGCACCGATGTTCTCGAACTGTTGATACAAAACGGAGCGATCCTCGATGTGGTAGACTTGGACGGGGACACCCCCTTGCACGAAGCTTGTATGGGACGGCAGCCCGAGATAGTTAACATCTTGGTTCATGCAGGAGCTCAAGCTGAAGTCAAAAATTGTAAAAACGCTACCCCATTGCATATAGCATGTTCTAGAGGTTCCTTTGAATGCATTAAAGAATTGTACCATTTCATTACTAATATAAATGCCTTAGATTGTCATGGTTATACTCCTTTGATGGCTGCATGCTTCGGTGAAAATGAAGATGTAATAGAGTTTCTATTAGAGCATGGAGCAGATCCTAATGTAGTGAGTGTCCATGGGAAAATGGCTGTAGATTTTGCAGTGGAGAAAGGCTTAGTACGGGGATTTAACATGATTTTCCATGCGACTGACAGAGATGAAATCAGTATAGATTTATTTTGCTTAGCAATATCTCCAAGCTATTTTATCATAGAAATTATTGACATTCTCCTGGCTAGTGATTTAGATCCAGAGTACTTTATGTTTACAAGATATTATGAGATAGAAGCACTGGAGTGCACCAGTGCAAAGCATTGCTCATTTGTACCCTGCTATAATTATTTTGCTCCATTGTGTACATTTTTGGATATTGCCGAATATATATTTTGCAAAATGTCAGCAGATAAGTTAGAAGAATACTTGTATTTGTTTCTGATGAAAGGAATGTCAGTCAATGCTGTATATTTTGATGAAATGCCACCTTTGGTTTGCCTCCATTGTTGTCGCCATTTTACCTGTTTCGAATATGTAAGTAAATTATGTATACTGTAACTGGGACTAATGATGATAAAAAAATATATTTATCACAAATAACTTCATGTTGAGAATAAAACACTCCACTCTTGTAAGTTGTGCACAAACTAAGCTATTGGTACGCTTGGGTGTACTTGAAATTAGGTTTATTTCTCACAAATAACTATGTTGAGAATTAAACACTCCACTCTTGTAAGTTGTGCACAAACTAAGCTATTGGTACGCTTGGGTGTACATGAAATTAGGTAAAAGTAGTAGGTGAAATTAGGTTTGTGTCACAAATAACTTCATGTTGAGAATTAAACACCACTCTTATAAGTTGTGCACAAACTAAGCTATTGGTGCGTTTGGGTGTACATGAAATTAGGTAAAAGTAGTAGGTGAAATTAGGTTTGTGTCACAAATAACTTCATGTTGAGAATTAAACACCACTCTTATAAGTTGTGCACAAACTAAGCTGTTGGTGCGTTTGGGTGTACATGAAATTAGGTAAAAGTAGTAGGTGAAATTAGGTTTGTGTCACAAATAACTATGTTGAGAATTAAACACTCCACTCTTGTAAGTTGTGCACAAACTAAGCTATTGGTACGCTTGGGTGTACATGAAATTAGGTAAAAGTAGTAGGTGAAATTAGGTTTGTGTCACAAATAACTTCATGTTGAGAATTAAACACCACTCTTATAAGTTGTGCACAAACTAAGCTGTTGGTGCGTTTGGGTGTACATGAAATTAGGTAAAAGTAGTAGGTGAAATTAGGTTTGTGTCACAAATAACTATGTTGAGAATTAAACACTCCACTCTTGTAAGTTGTGCACAAACTAAGCTATTGGTACGCTTGGGTGTACATGAAATTAGGTAAAAGTAGTAGGTGAAATTAGGTTTGTGTCACAAATAACTTCATGTTGAGAATTAAACACCACTCTTATAAGTTGTGCACAAACTAAGCTGTTGGTGCGTTTGGGTGTACATGAAATTAGGTAAAAGTAGTAGGTGAAATTAGGTTTGTGTCACAAATAACTTCATGTTGAGAATAAAACACTCCACTCTTGTAAGTTGTGCACAAACTAAGCAATTGGTGCGCTTGGGTGTACATGATATTAGTTAAAAGTAGTAGGTGCAATTAGGTTTGTCAATACATTTAATTTTCTGTACTAATTTGAGGATCTTCACTAAAGTTTTCCTGTCATGTTCGATTTAAAGATAAATTAACTTTCCTTCATTGGTCATTATAAAAATCTGACATGATTATAAAAGTGCTATAAATAATAGCTAATAATGTTGACTTCTATTCATTTAACGATTTCCATGAAATATAACATTTTTAATTGTTTTATATTTACTGCTATCTGGCCTGCTGGTAAGTGATGATGTGGTCTAACACACTAGGCCTAGAATACTCTGACTATCAAGGAGCTGTGTGCTGCGGTAACACGGTAAGGTTATGGTGGCAGACTTTCTCTTTGATGGTGGTAAGCTACTTTTTGTTAGCAAGTCTGGTGTAACATTAATTTAATATGCTGCTATCACCTCTGGGCTAACATCTGTTCAGGATTTGAACTGGCGACAACTGCTTTCATGTCAAGCCATTTATCTTGTATACCACTAGGTCTCTACTATCATCATATATATTATGTATACCCTAACATCTTATTGAAACTATGTATACCCTAACATCTTATTGAAACTTGTTCTCAGGTGTTTAAATTACTTGTGGCACTAGGGGTTGATGTGGACTACTGCAGTGCCATATGTAGATATAATCATAGATCAGTACAAGACTCCTCCGTTAATAAAGTACAATTTCCCAAAGAACATGAATTAGCCACGATCGTGTTCCCTGATGCCTTCTATGCATCTCTATTGTTAGACCCTACCACATTGCCTTTGTTGGTATCATACAGCTTGCACTGTGATCCAGGATACATATTGAAATATGCATATGATTTTGGAGTCATAGCCAGATTGTCAAATACGGTAAGCATTAATATATATATTTTATAATTAATTTATTATTTAAATTAATATATTTATTTTATATAAATATTGTATGTATTTCTATTTTTATGTATTGTATATTTATTATACGTATATAAATATTATATGACTATATTCAATAATAGTTTATTCTAATTAAACCCATCTATGACTTTCATCAATCTATGACCTTCTTTAAACTCATTTTTTTATCTGTATTCCGCCACCTCCCAGGTCGTGGCTGAAAACCAGCGCTGAGTGTGAAAGCACTCCGCACCATGCTGAGTTACGACCTTTTCAACACTGTAAAATATGTTTAATGTAAACCTTTTTTCTTTACTTGTCTCTATATATATATATTTCTGTTTATGTAGTGTTGAATAAATGTATTTTCTTTCTTTCTTCTTTCATTATCCTTATATATTGTAAGGGAAATAAAGTTGACTGAATTACTATTATTGCTCACCACATTTGATCAGGGAGATTTTATATTAGTTTCAAGGTGTTAAGTATTTATTTTGCTGAGTAGAATGTTCATAAAAAACATTTATTAATTAGTCACAAACAGGAAGATCATTTATAATCATCTGTTTTTGCAAATATTGATCTCTCTTACATTATAATAGGGCAGGGGTCGGCAACCTGCGGCTCTTTAGTTCCATACGCAAACACGATTTTTTTTTACAAAAAACATTTAAAAAAAAAAATTGCCGTGTAGCGCGGCAGATTGACCGACTAGCCGAGGGTCACCTTCGAGCACACTTCCACAAACTATCTTCCAAAACTTCCAGACAAACGGTGACCTTCTTTATCCTGGTTGTCAATATACATACATACATACACTAATGAAGGTAGATAGACATTTTTAAAGTACCCTCAAACTATATGAATATTATTCGATAGATATATATGACACTAAGCAGTTTGGTTTGGAATAAGGCTGCTATGGAGATTGGCGTAGTGTTGGTTGTCCAATACCTTCCCGCTTAAAGATTAGGATGATCCTATCACGTCATTAACATCATCAGTGACCTAAATAGAGGATGTAGAGGTCAAGTCCTTGTCTGTTCATTAGTATATACATATTAAAAGTATATTAAATTGTTTACTTGTTCATGTTATCTGAGACATCAATGACCAGATCCTCTGGTCTCTGATAGTCCCTAATTTATATTTTATTCTTGTTATACTTCTATACTAATATTAAAAATAGAAGTTTTTTTTTTAAAGTTTATTTGTACTAGATAATATATAAAATTCTTAAAACCTACATTATCAGTGAATAACATGGGATTGATGAGGAAACCCTCCTCGCTGCTTCGCCCGCGGAAAATGTTGTAGCTTGTAGCCTAATAAGAACTTGATTGCTAGATAAACTACCACTTTTATAAGGCGATATATGACAAATAACTATCTAAAACTTAATGGAGAATCGGTGGAACTGGCCCTCAAAAATTATAATTGTTACAGACCATATCACAACTCACAAGAATGATAGACAGTGAATGTGAAGTATCAGACTACGAAGGCCTCCTACGCTACGTGCCATCTCTGAAGCATTTGAGCAGATTACAGGTGAGATACACAATTTCCCAAAGAGATGGAACTTATAAGTCAACACAAGATTTCTTTGTTATTCTTGGAAAATTACCTCTTCCAAATTTGCTTAAACAATATCTGAGGTTTCTATAGAACTGAGATACTTAAATTAAACAACTATTTAATGTGGCATTAATAATTTAATATAAAAAAAAAACATAAAAAAATATTGCTTAATGTTATATATATTAAACATCTTACTGAGTAAATATCACCATTAGGTTTATAGCTGATAAAAAATAAAAAAAAATTAACATTTGAAGTTAGCACCGTTTGCCATGAACTCTTCAATTTCTGCCACACTGTAAATAAAACGAGTCACAAGTTAAGATAATATTGCAACAAGCATTTATGTATATATATTTTATTATTAAAAACTTAAATTAGAGGTTTATATATTTTCTAAGATTTAATTTTACAAACAACAAACATCGATTTGATGGTTTGTCAGTATTTATATGATGCTTTTTTTCTTTAACGGAACTTGATAATTATGAAATTAATACCTTATGCAGAATTATATAAAGAAATATAATATAATTAGAATTATGCAAGAATTATACCCACTACAGCATTTTTGATTTTTAGGTATATAAAGCAGTCTTATTGTGTAACTCTTAAGGGCTAAATATTATGTTTCTTTGAAGTGTCTCACACTTTATATTTTTGTAAATTGTTAAACACAATCCAAAATTTCATCGTACCGACGGGACTCGAACCCGCACCCCCCGGATTACACGTCCAGGTGCTCTGCCAATTAAGCCACGGTTCGATACATTGATATGACGAAATTAGTGGATTGCATTTGTTAACCCAATTATGCATTGGTGGCGCCATCTATGACTACTTATTACGTAAGTTAATCATTCGGAAGAAATCATTACAGTTTTCAAATCCGACGAGAGATTTTGCACTGCGTAAATCAAATATTATGTTTCTTTGAAGTGTCTCACACTTTATATTTTTGTAAATTGTTAAACACAATCCAAAATTTCATCGTACCGACGGGACCCGAACCCGCACCCCCCGGATTACACGTCCAGGTGCTCTGCCAATTAAGCCACGGTTCGATACATCGATATGACGAAATTAGTGGATTGCATTTGTATAAGGGCTAGATTCACCAGTACCTGATAAGCCTATTAGGAACTTATCTGAAAGATTTTTGACAACTTTTGTGTGGTGTCATATGTCTGATAACTATCTGAAACTTTATAGGGATCGGTGAAACCGACCCCTAATCGTTATAATGAATGTAATAAGGAGCGATGCATCCTTTCAATGAGTCACAGAACAAGGCGCTAGCCAGAAAGGAGTAAGACGTAAGACGCTGACACGGATTCTTAGTAGTATTTAACATAATTAAGATTGTTTAAAAACTAAAACAACCGACTTCCATGCCCCGCGAGTCAATTTCAGTAGCAAGTTTGAGATGTTTATCGTCATATCTCTGGAGATACTAATCAGATCTCGATGAAATTACAATGGGACCACCTCGGAAACGAACCCTACCGATTAAAAAAAGAATCATGAACCTTCTTTTTTTTGGGAAGTCGGTTGAAAATATAAAGTATTTAGTTATATGTATGTTGAGTACTTTTTAATTTTAACTATACACTCATTCTCAAATACACTTCCCACACATACATATAAGAACATACAGAATTAAATAAAGTTTAGATTCTTATTTTAAATTAAAATTTTGTTAATTTACTCTTACATTGAACATAATTTAGTTAGAATAAAGAATGGAAGTCACTGGCTCCTGAAACACAGCGACTAGTTCGGGAGCCTATGGATTCTAAACACTTGTAACAAACATTATGTCAAAACATATATTTTATAGCACAGTGTGACCTAAACCCGCACTTTACGCACGCTTTTCCGTGACATAAATAGTCTATTATTGCACGACGTTTTACTTCACGCCGAGCAATAATCTTCTATTTGACGGAAAAGCGTAGCAAGCGTAAAGTGCGGGTTTATGTCACACTGACAGCTATAAAATAATTTACGATACTCGTGACTTAAGTAGTCTATTATTACACGGCGTGAAGTTAGCACCCGAGCGCGGCGAGGGTGCTACGCCGTACTTAAGTCACACGTATCGTAATATACTATTGTATTTGTATCTAAGGAAGTCTCGCGATTGTCCTGTGTCTGGCTTGCGCGTAGTTCTTTAGTTTATAAATTTGTACCTATGCTGTAAACAGCATGTAAATCTATTTATAGCGAATAATAATAATAATATAAGAGCATAAGTCTCACTTGAACTCACATAGTACCTATACAATTAGCTTGCATAGACCGCCTATACAATTAGCTTGTACGCATTTTTTGTGATTAAGAAGCTGTGAAAATTAATTTATTTAATATACGATTTCTACAAAGTAATATCCTATTTTTATTATTTTTCATACGTTATTAAACATATGTATGCTTAAATGGCGCTAAAAGCTACTTATGACCTGGGCCTCAATTCTGTAAAAAGTTTTTGGACGGTGTGTTGGTGTAAAGGATACATACATGGCTTGACTTCTAACCGGGAGGTTGCCGGTTCATATCCTATCCGAGCACCAATGGATTTTTAGAGTTCCGTATCCAAAGGGTAAAACGGGACCCTATTACTAAGACTCCGCTGTCCATCTGTCTGTCTGTCCGTCTGTCACCAGGCTGTATCTCATGAACTGTGATAGTTAGACAGTTCAAATTTTCACAGATTATGTATTTCTGTTGCCGCTATAACAACAAATACTAAAAACAGAATAATAGAGGGTCCCCATACAAGAAACCCGTTTTTTTCGGCATTTCAATGTAACGCCATCTATGAAAGCTTAGTTAGGTAAACGTCCCATAGATGGCGTTATATTGAAATGTCCATGATATAAGAAATAAAATGTTTATAAATTATTATTTTTTGCTGGCGAAAAATGATAGTGGTATTTTTGCTCGATCTTCTAAAATACTGTAGTGTGGTACGGAACCCTACGAGTGCGAGTACGACTTGCACTTGGCCAGATTATTCTATGTGCATTTATGAGTGTTCGTCCACAGGTGGTATTAAATATCGATGTTCCTGCTGACTTGCGACCAAATAGTAGTTGGTCAGCTACAATTTGGTAGCTTGTAAGCTACTATTTAGTAGCAAGTCAGGCAGAATCTTCAAGGAGAAAATCTGCCGCCATCACCTAACGGTTCCGGCAGCCCTCAGCCCTTGAGAGTCAGACTATTCTATGCCTAGTGTGTTTACCATCAACCACATCATCGCTTCCCAGGCGAGATAGTGGTGAAACGCTTGAAAAAAAACCTGTATACAATACCACTTCCATTCATTTCCTTAGGTTTCCATCATTTGTAATTTTCTGCTACCTTAACTACATACTAGCGACCCGCCCCGGCTTCGCACGGAGATCTATCATACATATAAACCTTCATCTTGAATCACTCTATCTATTGCTGAAAACTACATTAACCGTTGCATAGTTTAATTAAAAGATCTAAGCGTACAGACGCGGTAAGCGACTTAGTTGTATACTATTGTTACGTGCGGGGTGGTATAAAAATGCCAATCCGATGAGATGAACGTTTATTTCCACTGATCACTAGGTTAGCACAATGTTCCACAGTAGTTGTCCAAATAGTCTTGCACAATTATCAAAAGTCCGTTAACACACATTCACAGTTCGCAACACTAGTTCACTGATAACACTTAACGATCACTTAGTCGCTATCCGCGCTTAGATAGTTACACTGTCGCTTCCAGAGAATGACTCTCTCAAGCCGCGGTTTCAACGTCTTATATAGGACGAGAATATTTCTACAGAACTTTCCAGTATTGACTCGAAACAATAGACAAAAGACGTTCAAAACAAAGCAATAAAAATCACAAACAAAAGGGGCGGCTTTCCTTTGAGCATCTGATGTAAACAACTTTACCATACAAGCTAATTTGATCTCTAACTACTTATGAATAAGGTTCAATCTTAACTACAAAACCAGGTACATTGACTAGGGTCGGAATTCCCGGAAGGTTACTTTTATGACGGTCGGGTCGGGTGTTTATAGCCCCTAATTAGTCTATTCTTTCCCACGGTATTTTTGCCAATCCGATGAGATGAACGTTTATTTCCACTGATCACTAGGTTAGCACAATGTTCCACAGTAGTTGTCCAAATCGTCTTGCACAATTATCAAAAGTCCGTTAACACACATTCACAGTTCACAACACTAGTTCACTGATAACACTTAACGATCACTTAGTCGCTATCCGCGCTTAGATAGTTACACTGTCGCTTCCAGAGAATGACTCTCTCAAGCCGCGGTTTCAACGTCTTATATAGGACGAGAATATTTCTACAGATCTTTCCAGTATTGACTCGAAACAATAGACAAAAGACGTTCAAAACAAAGCAATAAAAATCACAAACAAAAGGGGCGGCTTTCCTTTGAGCATCTGATGTAAACAACTTTACCATACAAGCTAATTTGATCTCTAACTACTTATGAATAAGGTTCAATCTTAACTACAAAACTAGGTACATTGACTAGGGTCGGAATTCCCGGAAGGTTACTTTTATGACGGTCGGGTCGGGTGTTTATAGCCCCTAATTAGTCTATTCTTTCCCACGGTATTTTTGTTCGAGAAGCTTGGCGAAACATCGCGACTCGACGACGCGATGTAACACTATGTAAAGATTTTTGTTAAAAATAATAAATATTCGCTTTGACGCTTTTGACAGTGACATCTCAGTAGGTTCGTATTAAAAGCTACCTAGCGAATGTTGTGGAACTATTTTCAACCGTCTTCCAAAAACGGAGGCGGGTCTAAATTCGTCTGAATGTTTTGTTTTTTATGTATGTTATACTTCGTGAATTGTGAACCGATTCGAATGATTCTCTTTTTAATAAGTAGGATACATTTCCGATGTGGTCCCATTGTTATTTCATCGAGTTCTGATAAGTATCTCCAGATATATAACGATAAACATCTTAAACATGCCACTAAAACTGACTCGCGGGGCATGGAAGTCGGTTGTTTTAGTTTTTAAACTATCTTAATTATTGTAGAATGGTTTTTTTTTAATGGTCAAAGGTAACAGGACAAGCACGACGTTCGCCTGGTGGTAAGCGATGACGTCTACCTATTACAGCTACAGCGGCATGCAAAATTTTGGCAAAAGAATTTTGCATGTCACTGCACTGCGCCTGTTACCTCAAGACATATAGATGTTGAGTCTTACATGCCCTGTAATTTCACTTGACACCTGGCCATTTCAATCGAAAAACATTCCTTTTTCACGGCTAAAAATTCATTGGCAAAGTGGTGGTACCGCCCCAGGCGGACTAGCAGAAGTCCTACCACTACAACTACACTACACTGGGCTCATTGTAACTCACGTCCTAGGCACGAAGGTCATGTTTTCAACGCCGACGTCGGTGATGAGGACATCGTCTTCGATCCTGACACCTCCGAAGCCACGGAACTTGTCCACCATCGGCCAGTTGAAGAACTGCGACTGATCCGGGTTGTTCTTAGCACTATCCAACAACTGCAATCAACACCAATAATATGAAGCTTCATCATCATTAACAGCCAGTATTCGTCCACTGTTGAACATAAGCATTTCCTATAGTATAAAGCTTAAAAATGATTTTTTTTTAATCTGCTGCAGTGAGTTTGCGTGGAGTTGGGTATCCTGGCAAATTTTTAGATAGATATATTACGCTCTATGGCACTTATGAAAACAGAGTACATAGTTAGTAATATTAAAGTAAACACAATTTATCGAAGGATATAAAATTTACCGAAGATGAAATTTAACACAGGTATAGTAAAGTAAGCACAATTTATCGAAGGATATAAAATTTACCGAAGTTTAACACAGGTATAGGCAATGTGGTGGAATAGGACATAGGATAATTTTTATGGTTATGTACCCGAGCTTCGAGCATTTACCAATGGAGATGTCAACGTTGTAATCCGCAAACATTTTTTCTGCCGATACTTACGGGGGAAGAGGTAAACACGCATAGCACACACACAAATCACTCACTTTAACAATCCCGCACACTAGCTTGAAACACGCAGACAGTATTAAAAATACAGCGTAGTTACGCACGCTCATATGGCCAATAATGGCTATATGGCCAGCAGAGGGGTACGCCTTGCGTTAACATCTCCATTGGTAAATGCTCGACCCAGAGAGTACCAACGCAACCCTATTACTAATACTTCGCTGTCCGTCCGTGCGTTTGTCAGAGGGCTCTATCTTCTAAACCGTTATAGTTAGATACATGACATTTTCACAAATTATGTTATATTACTATGGCCTGCCGTTATAGTCGTTCGACTAAAGTTAAGATTTAACGGGGGTCCCTATACTAGAAATGTTTTCATTCTGATTTTTTGCTGAATCTTATGAACTTGAGACTTGAAACTTTCACAATAAAAGTATAATATTTTTTTTTAGCGTTTTAATATTGAATTTTCAATATTGTAGCCTCCCATGCGATGTAACCTCCAAGTGGCGCCATCTAGTTTTCTATCATATTATATTTCATCTATCATTCTATTGTATAGTACCCACTCACCCTCGGTATGAAGTAGCATCCAGGTTCGATGGTAAGCGCCATGTTAGCCAGCAGTGCCCTGGCAGTCCGGAGGCGGGAGAGCGGGGGCGCGGGGCGCGGGGGGCAGGCGGGCAGGTAGCCCCCTACGTCGTGCACGTCTAGACCTAGCAGGTGGCCGAGACCGTGCGGCTGCAGGATGCCGTTTACACCGTGCTGGAAGTTAAACCGCCTTTTCACTATGGGATATAATGTATATTACATCTTGAGCTATATATTACATCCCGCGATTGCTGTTCACACTGTGAGATATGTGTCTTGCAAGAGTTCAGCTTCGGTCACCACTGTGTCATTTCGTTCTTTATCGAAACGGTTCAATTCTGAAATGGATAATATGGAGGTTGTTTTGCTTGATTCCTACGATAGTTCATCAGAAGTATTCAACTTTACCTGACATGTGACTTTGACCGAATTCACTAAAACTTGAAGAATTTTAATAAATAACACTGGCTAAATACTTGAATTGTGTGGAGCCATACTAAAAATAACAAAACTGAGGGCGAGGCAGGGTGAGGCGTGGTGTCCGGGGACGTGAGGTAAAATATACCCCTACAAAAATATCGTTCAGTCGGTCAAAAAAATATTTGTTGTTTGGGATGTAATATAAATTATAGCACAGTGTAAACGGTCTCGTAAAAAATGTAAAACGAGCGATGACATTTTATATCTCAAAATGTAATATATATATTATATCCCATAGTGAAAAGCCGGCTTTATAAGCACAGTCAAGCCAGCTTTTGACTATGGGATATAATATATATTACATTTTAAGATATAAAATGTCATCGCTCGTTTCACATTTTTTACGAGACCGTTTACACTGTGCTATAATGTATATTAAATCTTGAGCTACTCGTATATATTACATCCCGCGATTGCTGTTCACACTGTAAGATATATAGTTCAGCTTCGGTTTTTCAACGTTTTGTCTATGGTAGCATTCGAACTAAGGTCGAGGCAGGGGGAGGCGCGGTGTCCGGGGACGTGAGGTAAAGTATAATATTATATATTATTTATATTTATATATAAATAATATTTATAGTTTGGGATGTAATATACAGGGAGAATTTTTCAAGTGGGCCTGGATGGCCAAATCAGAAACTAAGAGGAATCGTGAAAAATGCTCAAAGGAGTCTCGGGCCCGATTTTGATGAAAATTAAAACTGCTGATGCAGTTTTAATCTGGATTTTTGAAAAAGCAATATTCCTAGCCAGGAATCGAAACCGTAGATTTTAAAAAAAAACAGCCTGTATTATTACATTCCATTCAATAGTGTCGCTAATAATTGGTTTGTTCCCATAATTTGTTCCTTATAGCGACACTATCGAATGGTGTAATAAAATCGGCCATGTTTGATTTTTCAAAATCAATGAATTCGATTCCTGGCTAGAAATATTCTAGAAGTTATCGTCAAAATCGGACAGACAGACAGACGGACAGCAAAGTGATCCTTTAAGGGTTCCTTTTTTCCTTTTAAGGTACGGAACCCTAAAAAGATACAAAAATGTCGCGACAGTACCTATATATAGGTATAGGTAGGTAAGTGTCCCGCGGCTTCGCCCGCGTTAAAACCTTCTTTCATTTACTTAAAACTTTTCTTTTCTAAAAACGATTCTATCATTAAACACATCAAATAAGAATTAGCCAAATCGGTTCACCCGTTTTCGTGTTATCGCGTGACTAAGGCAATTCAGGATTCATATTTATAAAACCCTAAAAACCTAAATTTACAGACTTTGTTACCTACCCCATTTCGAAAAATCCTACAACACGTACTTTATCCCATCTTGTTTCGCCATACAAATTTTGAATCCCCGTTCCGTATCCGGGAGGAATTTTCAGAAAATGATTTCTGAGCGGATACCTACGTCATAATAACTATCTGCATTCTGAATTTCAGCGCAATCAGAAACAATATTGATTTTTAGACTTTGTTACCCCAGTTTATCCTCTTAGGGTGGCATTTTGAAAAATTCTGAAACTCGTATTTACTTATTTATTTACAGAAGTACTTGTGTGAAATGTCGAATAAAACGACTATTTAAACTTTGAACCGCCGCTTCATCCCCTTAAAGAGTGTGATATGAAAAATTCTTTCTTAGCGGATACCTAAGTCAAAATAACTATCTGCATGCCAAATTACAGCGCAATCCGAAACATTATTGATTTCAGACTTTGTTACCCCACTTCACCCTTTTAGGGGTAGAATTTCGAAAAAGCCTGAAACACGTATTTACGTACTTAAGTACTTGTGTTAAATTTCGAATATAAAAGACTATCTAATATTGTTTTTCCATCCAAACTTTGAACCCCCGTTTCATCCCCTTCAGGGGTGAATTTTGGAAAATCCTTTCTCAGAGGAAACTAACGTCGTAATAACTACCTGTATGCCAAATTTCAGCGCAATCCGAAACAATATTGATTTTCAGACTTTGTTACCCTATTTCACCCTCTTAGGGGTGGAATTTCGAAAAAACCTAAAACACGTGTTTACTTATTTATGTCCTGAAGCACTTGTGTGAAGTTTCGGATAGAAAAGACTATCTAATATTGTTTCTCCATACAAACTTTGAACCCCCATTTCATCCCCTTAAGGGGTGAATTTTGAAAAATCCTTTCTTAGTACACCCCTACGTACTAAGACAAATATACCCTCCAAATTTCAAGTCTCTACGACCAGCGGTTTAGGCTGTGCGTTGTCTGTCAGTGAGTCAGTCAGTATGTCAGGACAAAGATTCTTATAGTATTAGATTGTTTCTTTGAAGTGTTTCACACTTTATATTTTTGTAAATTTTCACCAATGCATAATTGGGTTAACAAATGCAATCCACAAATTTCGTCGTAACGATACTTCGCACCGTGGCTTAATTGGCAAAGCACCGGAACATGTTATTCCGGAGGTTGCGGGTTCAAGTCCCGTCGGTACGATGAAATTTTGGATTGTGTTTAACAATTTATATATAGGTAGTTGGTTCTGCTTGCAAATGCAAGCAACTCGATAATTGAGAAGTTTTTATAGTTTGAATATTATAAAAAACAATTATAACTCTGTGTGTTTGTTACCTCATCGTGCCTAAACAGACGATCCGATCTTACTGAAATGTAACAAGGAGATACTTTATAGTATGAGGATGAACATATTAAACGCCTTACAAATATAAAATTAAGTTAGCAACAAACAGTGTAGTCTGTGCAAAATAAGAACCGTCGTAGAAATTGAGGAAGCGCGTGTTGATGGTTCTAATTTACTGCTTTTTGTTGCGTTGACAACATTGCTCTGTCATTGCCAATACAACTAAAAATATTAAAGTTTGTATCGGCTATTATCACGTAAAATATTTTTATTTACCAGAAAATTAACTCCGACCAGTTTCGAACATTCAGTTACGTACCGAGGCCCGAGCATCGCGAACGGGCTTGTAGGCTTAACTCCCAGATGATGAACTTCAAGAATGTTCGAAACTGGTCGGAGTAATTTTCCGGTAAATAATAAGATCGTTTAAAAAACTAAAAAGAACCGACTTCAATGCCGCGCTATTAATTTTCAGTACCAATTTTGAGGTGTTTATCTCCATAACTCTGGAGATACTTATCGGACCTCGATAAAATTACCATGGTACCACATTTGGGACATCTACTTTCCAACAAAAAAATAATAATCAAAATCGGTTCATAAGCGACGAAGTTATCCGCGAACAAACATAAAAAAAACACATATACGGTCGAATTGAAAAACCTCCTCCTTTTTTTAAAGTCGGTTAAAAATATTTTACGTGATAATAGCCGTTACAAACTTTAGTATGTGTAACTTTCACGACGACTAAAAATGTTTGATACCTTGGTACTCGTATCAGTATCGGGTGGTACTAGGTAGGTCTACCTTTCTTCCTTACCTTTGAATATTAGTTCATCGTAAAGCCTCGACGGTTCTCTTTTTGCACCAATGACTAAGTTTATTAAAATAGATTTGTCCTAAAATAATAACAATATGCGAAGGATAAAACTATACAATCACTAGTATGAGAGAGCAAGACGAACAACAATTTTTTATCCTTCTCTGCGTATGCGATTTTACAAACTGGCTCCAGCACTGGCTCCCAGTTCTATTGCGCCCATTGGCTCTCACCTGCTGTCATGTATGACCCGACTAAATTACGTTGTTCATTTTATCTTATAGCTGGCATATGTATCACGTGTGCATCATTTTAGTCGGGTTATATCTCTATAGCTATTTCATTCGCATACGCTAATGTTCTCTCTATATATATAAACTTTCTCTATGTTTTGCACAGATTCTAACAACAGGGGCGACCTCTTTCAGACAATCTTGACAAACAATAATTATGACAATGTAATAGTGACCTGGATCATTTGTTCCACATCTCCCTTGAGCAGACTTCCGTTCTTCAAATGTTCTAGCATTGCTCTATTAGCGGTCAAGTGCATGTCGGTCCACAGCACTCCGGGTTTTGCGGCACTGAACATTAACATACAACAATTATTATAAAACAGCTATCCTTGAGAGCCAGTTCCCATTCTAGGCCTAGCGTGCTACCATCCTCGACCGCATCATCATTTACCAACAGGTGAGATAGTGGTCAAACGCTAACCTAAGGGGTCATGCTGTTTATCTTTAAATATTTGATTTTTTAATATCATTACTGTATATTATAAAACAAAGTCCCTACCCGCCGCGTCTGTCTGTCTGTCTGTCCGATAAACTTGTAAACTACTGAACAGGCGTCGGACTTGCGATCGAGAGGTCGTGAGTTCGATCTCCACCCCACCAATTGCACTAGTGACGTGAACCCACTCCAGAACAAGCATATTTAGCTTAGTTGGAGGGGTTTACAAGACTACTAGTAATGCAACCCACATTGCTAGTAAGCTTTAAAAAATAAATAGACAGTGATTCACGACGAAGGTTTAGACTTTAGACGTATAATTTGTAAAGTTTTTGTGTAAATTGGTTAAAGTATGACGATGATTGTTGTGAACCGATTCGAATGATTATTTTTGATATGGGTAGGTGGTAGGGCACATCTGTACGGTGGTCCCATTAAACAATTCATAGAGATATGAATGAATATCTCTAGAGATATAAAAATAAACATCATCATTCCACCAGATCTTGCCTGTGGTGGACAATCATACCAAACACCTGTAATATCCCAAATACACAACAGAGTTTGCAATGTCAATTATGTCTCTTGATCTAATGAGAGGTCACCGTACATTCATGAACGTTAGCTTTTTTTATTAACCGACTTCACAAAAAAGGAGGAGGTTCTCAATTCGCCTCAATCTTCCGATTACTCGAAGATACCTGAACCGATTTGGAAAACTATTTTGTTTCAAAGGGTAGGGTACCTTTTGAAACAAAATAGTTCCCAGGTGGTCCCATTAAAATTTTAACGAAATCGGTCGAGCGGTTTTTTAATATATCAACATTTGTATTACGATGCATTTATATATCTCGATGACATGATACTTACTGCTGGGTACTAGCGCGACGTTTGAAGTCGGTTCTTTTAGTTAGATCTTAAATTATTGAATTTTACTTACGCTATAACAGCATCTCTACCAGCTAATACGGCTTCGTATATAAGTTTCTGATCGTCTGTGAACTTTCCATTGGCCGGGAATGAGCAGGTTATATCAGCCGCGTACCCCGCATAGTTGCCTCCCATGTCGAAAAGACTGAAATAATTTGTAGACAATTAATTACTAGTGCCTCTTTGAGCTGTATGGACCTAACGAGTCTATCTTTGCATAACTTTTGGTAACTGGTTAGTGCGCGGTGTACATTTATTTATAAATAAACTAAATAATAACATGCGTAAACTATATCCTTAAAGAGAAGAGATAGATACGTATCTTTTTTAATAAAAGATATGTATAACTGTAGTGGTAGGACTTCTGCTAGTCTGCCTGGAGCGGTACCACCACTTTGCCAATTAATTTTCAGCCGTGAATAGGAATGTTTTTCGGTTGAAATGGCAAGGTGTCCAGTGAAATTACAGGGCATGTGAGACTCAACATCTTTATGTCTCAAGGTAACAGGCGCAGTCCAGTGACATGTAAAATTCTGGCAGTCCAGAATTGTGCATGCCGCTGTATCTGTCATAGGTAGACGTCATCGCTTACATCAGGCGAGCGTCATGCTTGTTCTGTTACATACCATTTTATATCTCTATATCCCTATTAACTCCATGACGCTACGCTCCCTTTCTAACTTATGGAATGTTATCTGTTTACATCTGGCTTACTCTAACTCCGTGACGCTCTCTTTTTAACGCTTGGTATGTTATACGGTTACATCCAGCTAACTCTAACTCCGCCAAATGAGTCGTAGCGTTGAAGATATCAAAGAGTTAATGGCACAGTTGAAAAATGCAAGATATAGTATGTTTCTTGAAATGTTACACACTTTATATTATTGTACATTGTTGGGTTAGTCCCGTCCGAGTCCCGTCGGTACGATGAAATTTTGAATTGTGTGTAACAATATAGTGATATAGTCTTTAGTTTGACAAGATATAACTCTTTTCAGTTAATCACCCACATAATTTGAGGTGCAAAAATATATCCCCGACCGCGACCCCTTGAAGTTTATCGGATCAAAAAGTTCAGACAAAAAAGTTGCAAAAGTTCTGTGACATTTTTGAAAATTTTTCGAAATAGCTGAAATATGATTTTTTTAACGCCCATATCTCCGCCATTTTGAAATATTTCCAAGATCGAATCGACAAGTTACCTATTTGAATACTAACTGTGCCCCGCGGTTTTACCCGCGTAGACTTCGTTCTCGTGGGAATATCGGGATAAAAAAACGCGTGACGAAGTAAAAACATACAAACAAACTTTCGCCTTTATAATATTAGTAGGATCACCATATTACATTAACTTGCAAGTGGTCATAGGTGACGGTGACCGCTACCAATAAGGTGGACCGTTTGATTGTTGCTACCTTTCCCATAAAAAAAGAGTGTGTGTACTTATGTACACGCGTTAGAAGTTATACTTCTGTGGCGTATGGAAAAAAAATAACTAAAATGCAATAGTGATTAACGATAAATTTTAAAATTAATCAAAAAGATTTTATTTGAATAAAAAAGGTTTTATTAACGTAAAAATATGACGTTAAATATGACATATACAACTTGAACATAGTCATGCCACCTAGAACTAACTTCACGGTGTAGAATTTAGGTGTTGGTGTGCGCGCGCATCGTACCACCTAGAACTAACTTCACGATGTTAAATTTAGGTGTCGGTGTGCGCGCGAATCGTAAAAATTCACTCTCATCATTTTTCTCTATCGCGCCAAAAGAAGTATAACTTCAAAAACTTAAATGTACTGTGATATTTCCAGTGAAATTACAAAACATGTGAGACTGCACAGCTGTATCTCTAAAGGTAACAGGCGCAGTGCAGTGACATGCAAAATTCTCGCAATCTAGAACTTTGCATACCACTGTATCTGTAAAAGGTACACGTCATCGTTTACCATCAGGCGAGCGTCGTAATTATCCTGTTACCTTATATCATAAAAAAAAGATATAACTAACCACATATCTCCTTTATGAACAAGTTTGGCATTAGGCGCGGCGGCGTGACCATAATGCAAGGTGGCACCGTTATGTCCAGAGCCGCAGATACAAGTGTAGGAGACGTGACGACACCCGCCCACTCGGTAGCAATGGTCCAGGAATACTGACTCGCATTGATACTCGAAACGGCCGGGCTTTGTGTACAGCATCACCTGGGGAATAGGTTTTTTTTAAGTTGTCATATAGCCTAGTGTCACAGAACTGATAATAATACTACGTATAGAACGGACACTTTGTTCCCCCACCAATCCGGGCTACCTCACCTCGCCACCGATTCTGGAGCTGTCGAGGAGCTAACGTGAGCAAGGACGCCACACGCGGAAGACTATAGAACAATACTACTGATAGGGAGAAGAACATGAATTTTATAATTTTTATTATATCATATAGGCTAGCGTTTGACCACTATCTTACCTGTCGGTAAGTGAAGATTCAGTCGAGGATGGTAGCACGCTAGGCCTAGAATGTGATCTGGCTTTCAAGTATAGCTGCCGGAACACATTAGATGTTTTGGCGACAGATTTTCGCGATTTTTTAGGTACATGTTAATGTTACTAGAATTATGTTTATGTACTTCAATTGTCAAAAAAATTCAACGCATACCTATAGGTAGTAGGTATGTTTAGGCAGTATAACATATATCCACTCATTATATATATAGCCTGTAGCCTGGACGAAATTGTAATGGCTCTTAGACGGCTTAAAAATGGAAAGGCCCCAGGCGAGGACGGAATTACGACGGAGCTCCTAAAAGCTGGAGGAACGCCAGCGCTTACACAACTTCAGCGCATCTTTAATTCCGTCCTTTTCTCTGGGAGAACTCCAAAGGCGTGGACCAAGAGTGTGGTGGTAATGTTCTTCAAAAAAGGAGATAAAACCCTTTTGAAGAACTACCGACCAATCTCACTCTTGAGCCACGTCTATAAGCTGTTCTCAAAGGTCATTACAAATCGTCTCGCGCGCATACTTGACGAATTCCAACCCCCCGAACAGGCCGGATTTCGTGGAGGATATGGAACCATAGACCACATCCACACAGTGCGGCAGATTATACAGAAAACTGAAGAGTATAATCAGCCCCTGTGTCTAGCATTCGTGGACTATGAGAAAGCCTTTGACTCTATAGAAATTTGGTCTGTTCTAGAGTCTTTACAGCGGTGCCAGGTTGATTGGCGATACATCCAGGTGTTGAGAACTCTTTATGAGGCCGCGACTATGACCGTCCATGTACAGAACCGGAAGACTGAACCCATCCCACTGCATCGAGGAGTGAGACAAGGGGACGTCACATCCCTGAAGCTGTTCACAAATGCATTAGAGGATGTGTTCAAGACTCTGGACTGGAAAGGACGAGGCATAAATATAAATGGCGAGTACATCTCACACCTGAGATTTGCGGACGATATCGTAATCATGGCTGAAACCACTCAAGACTTACAACAGATGCTGCAAAGCCTAGCTGATTCCTCCGAACGAATTGGACTCCGAATGAACATGAGCAAAACGAAGGTCATGTTCAATGAACATACTAAACCGGAGCCAATTTCTCTAAATGGAGACCTTCTCGAAGCTGTTCGCGAGTATGTCTACCTTGGGCAAACTATCCAATTGACAGAAATAACTTCGAGAAAGAAGCTCGGCGGAGAATACAGCTGGGCTGGGCAGCATTTGGGAAACTACGTCGGGTCTTTTCGTCACCTATACCGCAAAGCTTGAAGACGAAGGTCTTCAACGAGTGCGTTCTCCCTGTTATGACATACGGAGCCGAGACGTGGACACTCACGGTTAGACTGGCCCACCAATTGAAAGTGGCGCAGCGAGCTATGCTCGGAGTTTTTCTAAAGGATGGAATTCGAAATGAAGTCATCCGACAGAGAACTAGGGTAACCGACATAGCTCAGAGGATTAGCAAGCTGAAGTGGCAGTGGGTGGGACACATATGCCGCAGAACCGATAACCGTTGGAGTAAGCGTGTTCTAGAGTGGAGACCACGACTCGGCAAACGCAGTGTAGGACGCCCTCCAGCTAGGTGGAGTGACGATATTCGCAGGGTAGCTGGTAGCGGTTGGAAAAGGACAGCTGAAGATCGAGCTCAGTAGCGTGCCATAGGAGAGGCCTATGTCCAGCAGTGGACTAATATGGGCTGATGATGATGATGATGACTCATTATATGAAAAAAGTCCCTTTATTATATTAACTACATATTACAAAACAAAGTCGAAAACTCGGAAACTACTGAACGGATTTTCATGCGGTTTCTACCAATAGACAGAGTGATTCACGAGGAATGTTTATGTGTATAATTTGTAATGTTTGTGTAAATTGGTTGAAATATTCTCTACGGTGGTCCGAATAAATAATTCATAGAGATATGATGAGTATCTCCAGAGACATAAAGATAAACATCTCATACTTGGCACTCAAAATGAACTGATTTAATTATTGTTGAGAAAGGACCACAGTACTTTAGTAAATTTTATCAAGATCAGCCCCCTGATTCTCAATCATTCGAAAGCAAAATCGGATTCGGAAACTGCCTCTCCTTCGACTCAGATCTTTGCAATTCACAATACTCTTATTCGCAACTTTTGATATTTCAACTCGAAAAATTAGTGATTCTTATTGGAGAGGTTTCCGCGACCAAATAGATCACAGAATAATACATATTCGAAATTCAAAATGACGCTTCCGAATCCGAATAGGTTTTCGAATGATTGAGAATCAGAGGGCTGGTGAGTAAGTATCTCCACAGTTAGACCATCCAGATATATGGAGATAAATATCTCAAACTTGCCACTGAAACTGACCTTCATCGTCATGTCAGTCATTTAGCCGTGATAGGATTTAGGACTTAATTTTGTTTATAAATATATTGAGTAATAATATTCTCTAAATTGGATCGCTTAGCAGGGCCTTTATTTAGTCTTTAGTCTGTCTACTAAACATTATTTAGTTTAGCTACTCGCCGCTAAATGGCGTTGGCCACCACAATGTTTACAAACAAAACCAGGCTAATTAAAATCTAAATATACTACAAATAATTACCTGTTTGTGAGCATCAGAAGACACTTTGCAGACGTATCGCATAACTTCTATCTCCTCCGGCGTCTTGATCACTCGTCTGCAAGTAAAAACAACTGTTTAACACTTGACCTTAAAACCTAGTTTCGCGTGTAGCATTACACATCAATTTGTCATTCTGTTATTTCCTACTATTGTTTGAGATAATTAAGTGTAGGTACCTTTTGTATCACGGGGAAAATATACAACGGACATAACATATTTATTACAATGTTATTAATATGCTTGAGCTGGAAGGGTAATGTAGGTACCTACCGACAACGCGATATTATAAGAAGTTAAATAATAATAACTTTGAATTTAGAATTATTAAGTTTTACTGTATTAATCAGAGAATTTATACAGTGGTAGGACTTCTGCTAGTCCGCCTGGGGCGGTACCCACCACTCTGCCAATTAATTTTCAGCCGTGAAATAGGATTTTATTTCGGTTCAAATGGCAAGGTGTCCAGTGAAATTACAGGGCATGAGGGACTCAACATCTTTATGTCTCAAGGTAACAGGCGCAGTGCAGTGAAATGCAAAATTCTGGCAGTTCAGAATTTTGCATGCCCGTGTATCTGTTATAGGTAGACGTCATCGCTTACCATCAGGCGAGCGTCCAGCTTGTCCTGTTTACTTTTACCATAAAAAAATACTTTAGAGTTTTGTAACGTGATGCTCATGATTTTCTACAATAGCTGTTATTACAAAATTAATGATTTATAGTTTGTTCTTTAAATATCCCACAAAGATTAAGTAATGGTCTTGGATTAACTTAATCGATTAATTAATAAGCGTTAAACAGGACAGCAGCAACATAATAAAAGTTTAAATATGATTTTACAATGTAACTACTATTTAATGGAAGTCATTGTTTATGTTAAAAAATATTGTATCCCTTTATTGGAAATCGGTTGAAAAAAGCATCATTCACATCGTCGACTGCCTGTTTTTGTGAAGTCGGTCATAACTGAATTATGTTTCTCAGCTTTAAATTACTACTAGAAAATTACTATAAGATCCTATAACCACAGTTATACAATCCAAATGGATTGTAAAACTGCAGTGCTATAACCTACCAATATAATTTTTACGTCGTCAAATTTACAAGAAAAATGTTTGGTAAACATTACTCATGTTATGACTACACAGTACTTGGAAGCGTGCATAAATTATCATATTACATATATGTACTTGACTATTACGCATTTTCTTTACGTAAACTCGAAGATAATGTAAAAAGAAGATAACAATATTATTACCACGTGACCACGTGGTATTATATTTATACAAAAATTGTATAATTAGTGTTTAAATATTTATATCACGCGTTTTAAAAGATTTGGTTATCGTGTTTGGAATGGCCGAAACGATTTGATAAACTGCTGCAAGCTATAAAAAAATATATATCAGATGAGTTTTTATAAATAAAACGTGATTTACCGTCTCTGAAACGAGTGGTTCTCAAATTGACGCCTAAGTATGTTTTTAAAAACATTTCCAAGAATGTAAAAGGGAAACAAATAAAGATGTAAGTAAGGTAAGAGTCTTAAGAGTATAAAAAGGTGAAGAATGTGTAAAATTAATGCTGCAGACATTAGAAGTATGATTGCAGTGACTCTGATGGATAAGGTGGAGAACAGCGTGATAAGGGAACGTTGTGGTGTGTGTGGTAGAAGATGTAGTGACAAAGAACCCTTTTTCTATCTTTGAGACATATGATTTTTTTGTAAACACGTAGAGAATATCTCTACATAAAAAACAAGCATGATAAGGGAATGTTGTGGTGTGGTAGAAGATTTGGTGACAAAGATTGAGAAAGGGATGCTTAGATGGTTTTAACATCTAGAGAGGATGGATGAAGGAAGATTGACGAAAAAGATTTATGTGACGAGTGTGAATGGGCCAGCCGGTAGTAGACGGCAGTGTACAGACCCAGGCTTTCTACAATTTAATTAGGTTTTAGTAACCAGTAGTAATCCTATACAATAAATTCCCAAGAGAATCAGTTTTTAAGTGTAATCAGTTTTTCATTAAATTCATAAGATGATTTAAGCAAAAAACTTTCTAACATTATAAAGTTGTTTGGTAAGTTATATTTATAATAGTTTTTGTCTGTGTTGTATAAAACAATAACTTTGCTGGCATAAATAAGGAAAATTAATTACCTACAACGGTTTATTTATATGATCATGGCCACATGTTAATAATTTAATATTTAATGTTATTAAACGTATCGTGAGTATAATCCATTATTACTATTTAACCTTATCACGTGAGTAGTTTACCGGTTAAATAGTAATAATTTAATATTTGTCACGTTTGTCATTAAAACATCCGGTCTTACCTAAAGTATGCTACATTTATACAATATGGTAATCAATTATAGTTTTTAAGAGATTAAAAATACACGCTTGTACTGAAAAGTAGACTCCTGGCTCCATCATAAGACCTTCGCTACCAAGCCCAATCTATGAGACTAGTCAAAACCCAAAACGATCCAAATTAGCCTAAACTCGACTGGTTTACTTGTAGTCACTGAAAGGTTCCAATATTCACATTCTAGCTCCATCAATAGATCACCTTCCAAGATTCCCGAACTGTATATACATATTACGTATCATTTCAAAACAAAACTAGAAGGTACTTAAGTACAAATTAACATCAAAAATTTTATTAATTGTTTGTTAGTTACAAAAAGTGAAGCTAATAATAAGCTAATAAAAGCGTGATAAAATATTAATGAATATACTATTGTAGTCTACTTGTAGTCTTCAGTGTTCGTAAATCGACCGTATTTTAAAATTTTTCAGTTTCCGTATCTACCTCAAAAGGAGAAAATAACCCTTAAAGGATTTCTTTGTTGTCCGTCAGTCTATCAAGCCCCTTTTTGTCAAAAACTCGTAAAGGTATAAAGTTGACATTTAATTTATATCAAACTAGCTGAGCCACGCGGCTTTGTCATACTCTGACTCTCAAGGGCTGTGTGCTGCCAGAACACCGTAAGGTTACGACGGCAGATTTTCTCCTTGATGGTGGTAGGCTACTTTTTGGTAGTTAGTCAAGCGAAACTTCGAATATCCTACTACCATGTGGAGATTGTGGAGGTATTTTTGCCACTGAATTCACGTGAAAGTAAAATACTTTTTGCTCCAACGTTATTAACAGCTATGCTATGCTAGACCCATATTAGTGTACAAAATTAAGAAGATTTGATCATAATACCTATCAGTGCGAAGCTGAACGTGTCGGCGAGCGCCCCGCACTCGAGATCCTGAAGAAGGCCTCCGGATGAGGCCGAAACATATGTCGATCGCTATATCGACATCGCGTAAGTCACGTTAAATTCCTGATTATAAATCTATAAATACCTATCACGTTTTAAAGAACGCAAGTTTCTATAAAATAATGCATTCCATTAAACAACATTGATGGCAAAGAAAAAATCTCTTAAACCTGTTTCAAGAACTAGTTATTATAGTTATATAGTTCAATTAGCATTCCTGTCGATAAAGTCACGTGTCACACTTGTTTTGTTATGTAAATAAACGTTATATTAGAAATAAAATAAAATATCCCCACCTTTATTTCTATCTCGCTCACAGTTACCGTAAGAATATCTTATATGCAATAGCAACCTCCATTGTGTGTAATCTTCTTGGGACTCTTCTACTAAAACTAGTACATTCTCCTATGTTTGAGGTATTTATCTCCATATCTCTGGTGATACTAATCAGATCTCGATAAAATTAAAATGGGACCACCTCGGAAACGTATCCTACCTATAAAAAAAAGAATCATTTGAATCCGTTCACAATTGATGGAGAAATCGCGTAACATACACAAAAAAAAAAAAAAAACATACAGACGAATTGAGAACCTCCTCCTTTTTTGTGAAGTCGGTTAAAAAATCTAGTAAGAGGCCGGGCCTTGCCTATACAACAAGGTGCATACCAAAATACATTTAATGTTTAAAATATGTTGACCCTATCATCATCATCATCATCATAAGCCTATCTCCGTCCACTGCTGGACATAGGCCTCACCTATGGCACGCCACTGAGCTCGATCTTCAGCTCTCTGTTTTCAACCGCTGCCAGCCAACTTGCGTATATCATCGTATATGTTAACCCTATACTATGCTGTAATCCGGATTTTATATCTATATGCTTTACAAGTGGTAGGAGTATAATATATCGATGTTCCGCCTGACTTGCCACCATAAAGTAGCTTACCACCATCAAAACCATCATCATAAACTTATGATGTTCCGGTCCGGCAGCACACAGCCCTTGAGTTGAGTTTAAGTATTCTAGGCCAAGCGTGTTCACCATTGATCTTTGACCACATCATCGCTTACCACCAGGCGAGATAGTGGTCAAACGCTAGCCTATAAGATATAAAAAAAATATAAATCAAAGTTTGTGCACATGCCTCTCAATACTGACATGAATATGCACTTAACATGAATATGGTAATAGCCAATTTCATTTCACGCATATTCGGTGAAAACACATTTGCTTTTTAATATTTCTGTAAATTCTGTATTCACGAATAAATAATCAATTCAAATGGAATTTAAAATCGCAATAGTTTTTGTTCAAGGACACATCTTTTACCGTCTAGTAATAAAGTATTAACAAAATATTACGCAATTACAAAGTTTTCATTCATAATTTTTAGTATAATGGTTCCGTACGTTCGCTTTAAATTTTAGTTTTTTTAGTTACTTGCAAACGTCCCCACTACAGTCAAATCAATAAAATCGAATCAAAGCATTTGTTTAGTATGTAGGCAGTATTAATATACGCACATATACACGTCAAAATCATAACATTCAGGCTGTTATCCAATCGTTAGCGTCAGTAGACTATTAAAAAAAATTAAAGTAGGGTTACCAACCATACACGTACCTGTGTGTTTCAGTACAAGTACAAGTTTAAAATTGTCTGAAATTTTAATAATAAAAAAAGTGAAAAGTGAAAAGTCAAAGCATTTGTTCAGTATATGGGCAAATTAAAAATCTGCACTTACACACGTCAAATAACATTAAATAGATTATAATATGATTAATAATTATTCTAAATATGTATATATAAAACACTAGCTGTGCCCCGCGGCTTTGCCTGCGTTAAAAACAACTTTTATTTATTTTAATTTTTTTCATAAGAACCATCTCCCGACGATAAAAAACACAACACAAAAAGAATTAGCGAAATCGGTCCAGCCTTTCACGCGTGATGCCGTGACCAAGGGCAATTGGGATTCATTTTTATATATATTTTTTCCTTAAGAACCATCTCCCGACGATAAAAAACACAACAAAAAAAGAATTAGCGAAATCGGTCCAGCCGTTCACGCGTGATGCCGTGACCAAGGGCAATTGGGATTCATTTTTATATATAAGACTAGAAGTGCCCCGCGGGTTCGCCTGCGTTAGACTTCTTTTATTTACTTAGAACTTTTATTTTGTAAAAACATTTCTATCATAAAAGACATCAAAGAAGTAAAAACCAAATCGGTTCACCCGTTTTCAAGTTATTGCGTGACTAAGGGAAATAGGAATTCATATTTTTTCACATTTTCAGACTTTTTTCCAACCCCTGCAAAAATCCTGCAACACGTCTTTACTTATTTATTTACAGAAGTACTTAAGTAAATCTATAAGATTATATAATAATTCAAAATAATAAGTAATATCTGAGGAGAATTTTTAGAAAATCCTTTCTAAGCGATACCTACGTCATAACAACTATCTACATTCTTAATTTCAGCGCAATCCGAAACAATATAGATTTCCGACTTTGTTACCCCACTTCACCCTTTTAGGGGTGGGATTTCGAAAAAGCCTGAAACACGTTTTTATAATTACTTATTTATTTACAGAAGTACTTGTGCGAAGTTTCGAATAGAAAAGATATCTTATATCTTGTTTCTCCATACAAACTTTGAACCCCCGTTTTATCCTCTTCAGGGGTGAATTTTGGAAAATCATTTCTTAACAGATACTAACGTCATAATAACTATCTGCATGCCAAATTTCAGCGCAATCCAAAACAATATTGATTTTCACACTTTATTTTCACTCCCTCTCAGGGGTTGAATTTCGAAAAAGCCTGAAACACGTTATTACTTATTTATTTACTAAAGCACTTGTGTGAAGTTTCTCATAGAAAAAAACTATCAAATCTTGTTTCCATACAAACTATGAACCCCCGATTCATCCCCTAAAGGGGGGAATTTTGAAAAATCCTTTCATAGTACACCTATACGTACTATGACGAATATACCCTCCAAATTTCAAGTCTCTGCGACCACCGGTTTAGGCTGTGCGTTGTCTGTCAGTCAGTCAGTCAGTCAGTATGTCAGGACAAAGATTCTTATAGTATTAGATTATTGCTGAATTAAAAAAAAAACAAAAGTAATGAGCCATTCAGCTTTCATCTCAACGTAGAACGTCACACTTAAAACAAATGAATTCTCCTGCCAACTGTACTGTTACGTGCATACCCAATGCATGTTTCAGTACTTCAGACAATTTATATCCGAAATAGTGAAACACAAATTAAAGAAACGCATACCGATCATAGTACCTACATATAAGTCACGTTTGTATTAGAATTGGCAATGAAATGAACGGTTACAATCTCGCGATAAGTTTGATATAGTAGTAGGTATCACAGTTGTGATAACACTATTTTAAATAGGTATGTATACCTACCTACCTTACCTTTAAGATAACAGATATGGAGTGAACTTTATACTATACTAACTGCGCCTCGCGGCTTTGTCCGTGTTTAATCCTAATATATACCTATTTGGTTTGGACTTTGGACATCTAGAGAGGATGGATGAAGGAAGATTGACGAAGCAGATTTATTAGACCAGTGTGAATGGGCCAGCCGGTAGAGGCCGACCTAGGCGAACGTATCATGACCAGATCGGAGACGTTTTAAAGAAAGGCCAAGTCAACAGTACCTATAACCGGCGAGCATGTATAACCCTTAATAGCCTGATTTACGAAAGTGATTTATTTTTAATATTACTGTGTTTGCTTGAGGGTCTAGATGAAGGAAAAATAATAATAAAAAAAAAAAAAAAAAATATTTAATTTCATTTTATTTTTAATTTCACATTTTTTTTCTTTTTTTTAATTTCGTTGGAAAGAATATTATACAGTAAAATACGTACAGCCTACCTATAAAAAATACTAATAGTAATGTGAACATTCGGTTTAAAAGATTGGTATCAAAATTGAAACTCTAGGTTATTAAGGGATAAAGGCGCTTATGAAAGTGGAAGAGGCAAAAGAGGTATGTCAGGATCGTAGCATGTGAAAAGAAGTAGTCTCTGTCTACCCCAACGGGAAAAAGGCGTGATTGTATGTATGTACTCGTATGTAAGTATATTATATTTTTTGCAAACTTGGCTCATTTGTAACAGAGTTTATAAACAGCGTATGGTAAAACATCGCATCATATGAGCTCTGAGTCTCACATTAGGGAATCCCTGTGTTGTGTTGTGTCTCTTCCAGTTTTGGATTAGATATGACTTTGTTTTTTATAATATGTAAAGATATATGCTACCTATAAATTGAGTAACGAATATTCTGTTACTAATATTATGACAACGCACGTGAGAAATGCTTTAAATGTGTAACACTTTCCTGTTATTTCTTTGTAACATATTGCACTTACAGTGTTCGGGATTATCCACAGTTCGGATTTACCCTACCTACCGGGTCGAGTTCGGGTAATGTTGAGTTATACCGAGTTCATGTGAACGGTCGATCGGAACACATTCGGGTAAAGACAGCTCGAAATTTAACCCGTTAAAAAACGCAAAGGTTTAATTTTTTATCCGACTTAAAAAAAAAAGAAGGAGGTGTCTCAATTCGAGCGTATACATATATAATTTGATATACGTTATATACGTTTTGATTTGATTTTGATTTATAATTTTTTACTATTTTTCGTAGATATAATTTATGTAAATAGATATAAGTATAATTGTTTTTTATTGTAAGTATTAGATATAACGCTTTAGGTTTAAGTATCTGTTATGTTATATTGAAAGTATAGTAAATAAATAAATAAATATTTTTTTAATGTTTGTTCGAGGATAACTTCCGTCGTTTATGAACCGATTTTGATGTTTTCTTTTTGTTGGAAAGGAGATATCCCAAGGGTGGTACCATAGCAATTTCATCGAGATCGGATAAGTATCCTCCACAGATATGGAGTAAAACACCTCAAACTTGGTACTGAAAATTAATAGCGCAGCGCGGCATTTGAACTCAGTTCTTTTAGTTTTTTAAACGATCTTATAAGTTTTCATTTTCGACGTGCAATCCTATGACTAACAGATACAGTTATTTTATAACTATAAAAAATGCATGTGACATATAAACTATAAAATTTATAGAGAAATAATGGAATACAAGGTAACGGAAATAGGGAAAAACAAGCATTTTAATACAATACTCACAGTTCTGCAATAATCGGGAATAGCGTCTCGTTGTCCACTTTGAACCTGAAATAAGGATAAGCTATAATTAAAGGCAGTATTAATATAGCAAGCAGGTCATGTGTATTATGTAATGCAATACTTATATTGTTATTGTACCTTATTTTTAATAAATAATGTTCATTTTTATTAATAAAATTGTTTTGAAACAAAATCTTTGTATTTTTATTAGTTAAATATGTCATTTTTCAGTATTTTTTCTTTAATAATGTTTAATCATTAAATATTACCTTTATTGTGTAACTAGGCACATAATAATAATTGAAGAGCGTAGTTCTGAGTAGGATTCCGTGACATCACTCAGGGTCCCAACGGAAGACCTGATATATGATATATGATAATGTTGAGTTGGGTCCTGTTTTGCGAAAATGCTGTGTAATTTTTCACTGTTACATTTTTAACCGACTTAAATAAAGGAGGAGGTTTCTCAATTCGACCGTATATATATATCTAGTTTTACACTAACTCTCCCCCCCCCCCTCACATACACACACAAACGCGCACACACACACACACACACACACACACACACACACACACACACACACACACACACACACACACACACACACACACACATACACACCCACACACACACAACAACAATGATGGTCAGGTAATTAATAATGGTAAACCTATTAATTTATATAAATGTATATTGTAACATTAAAACTTCATTTAATTTAATTTAAATTTGTTTAGTTTTCAATCTTGCATGATTAATTTAATTTGGAATATGTTATTTTAATTTATTTTACCAGCATCATTATCATTATTATAATGATCGCAAAAAAAATTTTTAGTACTTTAAGCGTGGAGTCCTGGTATCCTGTATTACAGGTTTTCTTGTAAAACCTACCACAGGCATCAGTCTCAATTTAGTTAAGACCCATTTTGGCACCATTGTTATATGTTGGAGAAATAAATACATTTTATTATTATATTATTATTATTATATATATATTAATTTTTTTTATGTTTGATCGCGGATAACTTCGTCGTTTATGAACCGATTATGATTATTATTTTTTTGTTGGAAAGGAGATATCCCAAGTGTGGTACCATGGTAATTTTATCGAGGTCTGATAAGTATCTCCAGAGATATTGAGATAAACATCTCAAAATTGGTACTGAAAATGAATAGCGCGGCATTGAAGTCGGTTCTTTTTTAGGTTTTAAACGATATTATAATTTTATGTTTCATATTTAAATAAGTGAAATATTAAGTACTGTTGAACTGTTTTGTTGCAAAATAAATGATTTTTCTTTCTTTCTTATTTATTGTATTCTACAAGCTTAAATGCGAAAGTTGGTTAATATATTTGTTTGTGATTGTTGCTGTTGAATTCTTTGTGGTCAAATGGCTAAACCGATTGAGCTAAAATGTTGCAGAGAGATAGGCAGTATGGTGTTATAGGACAAAGAGTACTTTTTAGTGGCCAGATGATAAATAAATAAATAAATACATAAATAAATAAATAAATTAATAAATAAATAAATAAATAAATATATAAATAAATAAATAAATATATAAATAAATAAATAAATAAATAATCAAATAAATAAATAAATAAATAAATATGTAATTAGATACATACTCGTCAATTCCTTCAAATACAGCTTCTTTAGCAGTTAGGCCACTGTCTGTGTTAGGGCCACTCTGTAAATACAAGAAATTATCTTAGTTTATTTATTTATTTTTAATAAATTGAATTTAAATTTTAGTTCAATCTGGACCTCTAAAGATAACTTCTGAGGATGTTTCCACCAGGAATGTGTATAAGCTAAGCGGTGGTAGGGTGTGTAAAACCTTACCTTGTCTTTGCCATCTTCGACTGCATCATCACTTACCAATAGGTAAGATAGTGGTCAAACGCTAGCCTAAGATATTAAAAAATAATAACCGGCCAAGTGCGTGTCGGGCACGCGCAGTGTAGGGTTCCGTAGTAGCCCGTTATTCAATGCAAGTCTTTACCCTTTATAAACAAGCAACTAGGTACTTCGTCTTGGTCACTTTAAAGGATTTATTCTAAGGATTTTGTATTAAATTATTTTTAAAATTTATTAATTCACAAAATAATTAATTAATTATTAAAATTATCCAACACCCAAGTTAAACGACTATTACTGCTAAAATAATAAAGTTATCTTAACCGCTATAGTTTTCCTTTAAAGTTCATGAAATGCACTATTATCACGAATTTTTCCATTTTTTTTGCCAGCAGTTTAGCTTTTAGAGGGGAGGGGGGGGGGGGGGGGGGGGTTTAATATTTCGTAAATGGAGCATTCAATCGAAAAATGGTATTAGCAACCCTGAAGTCATTTTACAAGACTTATCCAACGATACTCCACACAATGGGGTACACGACGAAAACAAATTCATCCCCACTTCTCATGTAGGGAGCTACCGTAAAAAAATATTTTTCAAAATTTTATTTCACCACTTTGTTGGCATAATTTATATACATACCTCTACAAAATTATAGCTTTCTAGTATTAACGGTCTCTTAGCAAAACCTCGGACAGACAGACAGACAGACGGACATGACGAAACTATAAGGGTGCCCCCTTGTCAGGACTACGGAACCCTAAAAAAGTAATATTGGTTTAAAATTATAGTGAATTTGTTGATGTACCTGATATATACCAGCTACATTCTTTCGAACCTAGGTCGAGAAAATTCGTCTAAAGGTGAAAAATGTGTATTACCTACAGCCGGTATTAACATCAATATGGTAATATTGTGCAATGTTACTGTTGTACAAGTTGATATTTCTTACCAGTGTAAGCAGAGTTTCAGGATTCAAGTTTTTTAGCACATCTCTTATCTGAAAAGTAAATAGTTCTGTCTTATTACATGTACTGATATTTTTCTATGAGTTTAGCTACTTAAGGTGTAGACAGAAAATGTTATATCAAAGTCATTTTGATTACCTATATTAGCAAATGCTTATATACTAGCAAATACTAAGATTAAGTAACTACAGCAAATATTAAATTCAAAGAGAAATGTAGTTATTATAACTAGCAAATGCTAAGATTTAGTAACTACAGCAAATATTAAATTCAAAGAGAAATGTAGTTATTATAGCTAGCAAATGCTAAGATTTAGTAACTACAGCAAATATTAAATTCAAAGTGAAATGTAGTTATTATAGCTAGCAAATGCGAAGATTTAGTAACTACAGCAAATATTAAATTCAAAGAGAAATGTAGTTATTATAGCTAGCAAATGCTAAGATTTAGTAACTACAGCAAATATTAAATTCAAAGTGAAATGTAGTTATTATAGCTAGCAAATGCTAAGATTTAGTAACTACAGCAAATATTAAATTCAAAGAGAAATGTAGTTATTATAGCTAGCAAATGCTAAGATTTAGTAACTACAGCAAATATTAAATTCAAAGTGAAATGTAGTTATTATAGCTAGCAAATGCGAAGATTTAGTAACTACAGCAAATATTAAATTCAAAGAGAAATGTAGTTATTATAGCTAGCAAATGCTAAGATTTAGTAACTACAGCAAATATTAAATTCAAAGTGAAATGTAGTTATTATAGCTAGCAAATGCGAAGATTTAGTAACTACAGCAAATATTAAATTCAAAGAGAAATGTAGTTATTTTAGCTAGCAAATGCTTAGATATAGTAACTAGAGCAAATACTAAGATTTAGTAACTACAGCAAATATTAAATTCAAAGTTAAATGTACTTTTTTAGCTAGCAAATGCTAAGATATAGTAACTAGGTAATTTTTGATGAGTTCACAGGGTCTTTGTATATCACCAATATGTCAAAATTGATAGACTTCATGTTACCAGCTTATATCACTCCGTCTGCGTGAATATATGCCCAAGTACTATTGCTAAGATTTGTATAAATATATCATTGTAATTAATAATCAGAAATGTTTGAAAACATTGTTATTTTTTTTTGTCAGAGTGCAATTCCAAATTATGTTCGGGTAAATCTGAATTACACTCAAAAGTGGGTTTTAAGTAGTTATGCCTTAAATTACGTGATTCTTTTTCGTTCAGGTTTACCTTCACGAAATGTATGTAGCGGTTTGGCCACTGAAAGGGCCAAACATTACATAAGTGCTACTTTCATTTCGGAATTACCCGACAAGTAGCCTACGGTACTCAAACTCTTAGAAGGCATTGACAAATTCGGAATTGCCCTATTCGATCCATCGATACGACGAAATTAGTGGATTGCATTTGTTAACCCAATTATGCATTGGATCGAACCGTGGCTTAATTGGCAGAGCACCTGGACGTGTAATCCGGGGGGTGCGGGTTCGAGTCCCGTCGGTACGATGAAGTTTTGGATTGTGTTTAACAATTTACAAAAATATAAAGTGTAAGACACTTCAAAGAAATATAATATTTGATTTACGCAGTGCAACATCTCTCGTCGGATTTGAAAACTGTAATGATTTCTTCCGAATGATTAACTTACGTAATAAGTAGTCATAGATGGCGCCACCAATGCATAATTGGGTTAACAAATGCAATCCACTAATTTCGTCGTATCGATGGATCGAACCGTGGCTTAATTGGCAGAGCACCTGGACGTGTAATCCGGGGGGTGCGGGTTGGAGTCCCGTCGGTACGATGAAGTTTTGGATTGTGTTTAACAATTTACAAAATTATAAAGTGTGAGATACTTCAAAGAAATATAATATTTGCCCTATTCGGCTAAATCTGAAAAGTGCAAAAAATCTTGAGCTAGATAGTTCTAAGCCTACACAGAATTGCAAAAAAACGTTAATCTAGAGAATAAAGAAAATAAAAGTTTATATGTTTTTTAACCGACTTCAAAAAAAGGAGGAGGTTTCTCAATTCGACCGTATATATATTTTTTTTTTTTTTTTTTTTTTTTTTTTTATGTTTGTTCGCGGATAACTTCGTCGTTTATGAACCGATTTCGATTATTCTTTTTTTGTTCGAAGGAGATATCCCAAGTGTGGTACCATGGTAATTTTATCGAGGTATGATAAGTATCTCCAGAGATATTGAGATAAACATCTCAAAATTGGTACTGAAAATGAATATTTTTTTTATGTTTGTTCGCGGATAACTTCGTCGTTTATGAACCGATTTCGATTATTCTTTTTTTGTTTGAAAGGAGATATCCCAAGTGTGGTACCATGGTAATTTTATCGAGGTATGATAAGTATCTCCAGAGATATTGAGATAAACATCTCAAAATTGGTACTGAAAATGAATAGCGCGGCATTGAAGTCGGTTGTTTTTTAGTTTTTAAACGATATTATTATGTTTATATGTTTTGTTAATATCTTAACAGGTTTTGTAATTATGGATGTTCGAGCTAATCAAATAACACCAAAAAACCGGCGAAATCGCTGTTGCTTGGAAAAATTACAGTTGATGACGCGCGGTATCTTGTAGCAGCCTGATGTGACTTGCGGGCGGATGCGTATTAAAATGGCCGCTAGGTGAATGTTACTAAAGCATGAAATATTGCCGTGTCGATTTGAAAACTTTAATTATTAGAATTCTCCGATTTTCGGAGTTACTCGAATGCACCCTACAGCAAATATTAAATTCAAATTACCTCATCTACATAATACACTTGATCCACACCATAAAGGTTTTTAAATTCATTGCAGGAGAGGAGCTTTCCCATCCAAACCTCATATTCTTCAGGCAGTCGTGGCACAAAGAGTATAGCTTTGTTTGTGGTCACATCCAGAGCAAAATAGCAGCCTGGCTCTCGGACTCCACAGACCCATGTGAAGTATGACTCCTAAAAAGGTTAATTAGACTTTTTATCTAATTTAAGGTCACATCACATCGCCTATCGTCCTGATAGGCGATGTGATGTCACGCTCAGGGTGTATTGTGCATATACCTGTAACAGAGACTAAAGGGCCAGGGCTGAGAGACCAGGCATTGGCTTTGTTGCTTAAATACCAGAGAAAGCCTGTTCAGATCCCTGCCGTGCACCAATAGATTTTTATATAAAAAAAATTATATAAACGTTTCAGTCGCCCACCAGTGACCGAAAGACATTGTTAAGAATTCCCTTTGGTAGTAGGACACTGTCTAGTGTCTATCTGGCTAGTTAGAAAATCTGTCACCAAATATCAAATGTGTTCCAGCAGCTATCCTAGACAGCCAGTTCCCACTCTAGGTCTAGCGTGCTACTATTCTAGACTGTATCATCACTAACCAACAGGTGAGGTAGTGATCTAATGCTAGCCTATACAATAAATAAAAAAAAGACTAACCAACATAATGTTTATGAAGCAAAGGTAGGCCTGGGGTTGCTGGTATGATGCTTTCAATAACAAAGGTTATAAATCTAAAACATAATCATGTACAGTACAAAAAAGACCCAAATGCATCACAAGTTCATTGAAATTTATAATTTATAGCTCATATGGTATCTCTGAAAATATCTTGATAAACTTAACATGGACTGCACATATAATTGAAATAACAAAAATAAAACTATAATCTCAAGTTAACATATTATGTGTGCATTTATATATCATATAATCATTTTTATACAGTAATTAGCATCAAAAAAATTACACATACACCTAATAATGATCAAGAAAATTAGAGAAATGGTAGAAATTCGGTTAGTTTCAATGTGTCGTCACAAAGTGCATTATTTACCACCAGATACTGTTTTTTTTACACCGAACTGAGTAGCACTTGACCAATATCTCACCTAATGCTAAGTGATGATGCAATCGATGATGGAGCGTGCTTACCCAAAAGATACCTATTCACTCCCGATTTGAAGACCCCCATATTGTACTTACCGGAAACACAGATTAAGGCAGGGTATTCCATTCGTTAGTGGTTCATATAATGAACGAAGAAGCAAATCTCTTCATTCGGGTAAATGGTATATCCACCATATATCAGTGGTGCCTTATGTAATATATTTATATGTATTTCATCAGATTACAATTACTGTTATAGTTAATATTACTATCACTGTATAGTTACAACAAGCATACAACTCACAAGTATTATAAAAGTAAGTACCAACCAATCAAAGGTCAGAAAAGGTACACTTACACTTTTCAAAATGTTTAATACCATTTCATTGCTCCATAATGAAATTATTATTTATTTAATGGTTGTTATCTATTAAAATGTATAGTTTACTACGCTTGAGAAGATATATCTTTGTCCTATGCTGCCCCTACTATAGTAATTTGTTATACTTTCATACCTGTCTAAATACATATTGCACATCAGTGTCGTAGAAGCTGATGTCCTCGCCTCCCTGCAGAACCACCACTTGTCCAGTTTTCAACTTTTTTGCCAACCTTGACCTGTTTTTGGTGAATAGAGAAAGCGGAACTTCCAAAGTCCCGGGGCCCATAGACCACGTAGTTGCCATATTTGAAGGTATACTGATTAAACCGTGTGTTGGCAACAGGTCTCTGTTACAATCAATCTGCAGTGGTAGCGATAAGCGCAACAGATTACGATTACAGCAACCCCCCGATTTGATAACAGTAATACCTCTGGTGTACTGCCTCAAACTTATATATGATCGGAAATACTTTATGCCTGTCTTATACAGTGCTTTGTTTAAATTCATTTATTGCCAAATGCTTCGTTTATAAAGGCATTGAATGCAATAAAATTCAGTGCTGAAATTTTACACGCAAAATTGCAAAATAAAAATAAACAATTCTTTTTTTTGATCTTTCAGCTGATTTGATTCCGCAGTATGTAGTGTCAGTGTCAAAAACACAGACTACGTAGTAGTAAGTAGATAGGTAATCTACCATGATTCTATGCATGTCAAGAATAATTTGATTGTCAACTTCAATTCCAAAGAGAATATAATACTACGTTATTCAATTCATCCATTATGCTGTAACTTCCCATACTTCTTAGTGTTAAGTGTAATCCACTCCCCGCTAGATGGCTACAATAAAATGAAATAGTTTTAAAACACTATTAATTTATTGATTCCATGTGATTCCAAATGGTGTGGAATTTGAGGGAGTATTGGCTCAGTAGGAGAATGGTTGGCACGGCTTTTACGCCAAAGGTAGCGGGTTTAAATAAATGCTCCCCATGCACCGATGAATTTTCCGATCGAAAACATTATGCGCTCATTTCACAGATGCCCTTCGATATAGAGAAAGTATAATAATACTACTCCATCCACATCCTTCGACAAGCTACCAAGCTTCAAGTTGGAAAATCTGTCGCCAAACATCAAAATCAAGTAAATATGTAATGTAAGGTCATATAGTAGCCGAATCTGCAGACAAAGGCAAAACAAAGCAATGTACAAACTTATTAGTATTTTATTATATTATAATATGTGTATACCTACCGAGTATATTCCACTAATTATTAATAATGTTATTTTTTATTTGAATCTATTATTAATAACTATATTTTTAAGACATGATTATTTTTAGTTTGAATTACGTGTAATTTTATTTAAATTAATTATTTTGTTTATAATCATGTACCTATTATTAACGTATAAACAACGTATTTAATTTTACATTAAAATCCGTAAGTTGTTATTATTTTGATGTACCTATATATACATTTACTGTAATTTTCTATTACATTTTTTTTAAACTTTTATTATACAATACGTATTACATTATAATACTTTTTGGTGGTTTGATAGTACATGTGCATACCTAACACATGCCTACAGTTAGTCAAAATATCATTAAAATGTAGATTTTGGCTTGTTCTTAATGATTTATTTGACCAACTTCATAGATTGTTCAACACCACAACAAATATTATATATTAATATGTATATATAATGTATGGTATACTTATATTATATATAACGTAACATTTGTAATTATTACTATGATGCATATAAAATAGGTAGGAATATAAAAATAATAAAATTATGTAGTGTAGTTACCTCTACTACTCAAAAAACCATTAAATAAAATACATAATTGAAATTTATTAAGTTTATTTCATATTTCTTATCTAAATCACAAGATCGACGATAAAATTAAACTATCTAAAAATCACAAAATGCACTAAAACATGCACACATGTAATATTACATTGATTTTTATACCAAATTTGGTACAATTGTTTTATTATTACTAATCTTGATTTTAATAATCAAATAATTATAATAGGAATTAAGGTATAAATAATATATTGCCTACAAATTGTCTGATTGTCAACAATAATCAAGTAGGACGATACATTTTGAAACCGCGTTGTGCGCTCGTTTATTGGATTTTTTATCTAAACTACTACATGCGAGGAAGTAACTGTACTACACTCTGTACAGTCCGTGTACTGTTATCTCTACAATCACTTTTGAGAAAGAGATCGTAAAACTATATTATAAAGACATTCAAATTGGTTGGAAGGTAAATTATATTTAACCTAATTTAGCAAAAAATAGTAGTGTATTAATTTGAACTAAACATAATTGTGTCAGCATATGCCTTGCGTACTTTCATTATGGTTAGGTAATCGCAATACTGCCTTATCTACACTAAATAGTTGACACAGCAGGTAGATAAAACTTATCATAAAAGATATTGGAGATTTCCTATTAACCTTGTTACATAAATAAAGTAAGTATAATTAACGATAGTTAAAGCTTGGATATTTTAAGATTATCTAATACAATAAGATGGAAATGTTTCAAAACGACATTTTGTCGTAAAATTTTATATAAATAGGTATTAAAAAGTTAAGTTTGTAATCGATAACGAATACTACACTAAAGGCTAGTTACGTCATTCAGTACTTTGATCAGTTAAGGTCACTATAAAACGAATAAATATTATGATTGTAGAGTAGGAGCGGCCATTTTGTTTCGCTCTCGTGACTCGCGCTGTCTGGGACACGTCATATCAAGCCATCTCTTTCTTGCACGCTCTCCGCATATAGCACCATTGTAATCCGACACGTTTCTTACACACAAGCGATTTCACAACACGTTCCACACTTTCACAACTAAAATGTTTTGTTTATAAATTACGAATCTACTGATATTTCATGACAAGTTGGTTTTTTCTCCTGTAATCTTCGCACAGCTTCAGCGACGAGGGCACGTTGCTCCAGCAACCTTTCTACAAGATCAACGGGTTCTTGCTTTCTAATGTAGTATGGCGCAGCTCGGGCTCGAGCTTGCAGGTGAAGCTTTTGTTTTAGGCCAAGGGTGAGTTCATCAATAGCAGGCAGTCTGCTCTTTGCTAGTGGGCGTCCGTCTTCCTCTGTAGAGTGGCGGGTATCGTATCTCGATCTTTCTTTCAACATATTGATGAATCACACGAGTAGAGGCTTGAATTCACAGAAGGACTAGATTTTTTACCGGCACAGTTCACCGCGCGCGACAAGGTTTGCGAATGTCGAATGAATGAGCGAGTGAAGCGGCTCGATCCAGCGTAGGAAATACGGGTCTCCGCGGGGGTACGAGGGAGGGGCGATGACGTACTCCGATGCGCAGTCGTGCCGGCCTGTATACAAACAATACGGTGGACGTAAATAAACATAAGAACTCAACATGCCAACGGGGTTATCTTTGTATGTGTTGGTTGAGCGAGTCTATCAGCTCAGGTATTCAAATAATTATGAATAGTTACGTCTAAGATTTTTACCTGGAATAAGTCAGTAAATAATAGCAACATTTTATAGAACAGGTGCTTAAAAAACGTTACGAGACGAATATATTCATTATCTTTAACAACAGTAGGTAACTAAAAATAATAGTGTTATGTTAGGTACCTATCACAACGAATTTCAATCAATACTGTAACACAGTAATGGTCTCGTGTTATGCTATTTTTATATATGTAATAAGTAAAAAATGATTACTAAATAAGTATATCATCATCATCAGTCTACAAAAGTCCGCTGCTGTACATATGCATATGCAAGGTATAGATAGATAGATAAATAGATAAAATTCTTTATTGTACCACCTCTTAATATATCATAACAAACAGTAGTATACAAGTTAATAACAGTGTTACAATGGGCGGCCTTATCGCTAATAGCGATTTCTTCCAGGCAACCTTTGGATGGAGAGGACTGTAAAAACATTTGTCGGAGGTGTTTGATAAAAAACATACCAAAATAACAAGCTTAATATACTTACTTACTATCCAAATATAGTAACCTAGTCTACATAAACAATTTTAAATGCCTACCCACTTAAACACACATATTATATACACCTGTTGTCATCACGTGTATCATTACCAATTTGTATAAATTACATTTGATTTTGTAACTGCTGACGCAGAAAATGATCTTTTACCTGCGCTTTAAATGAATTTGGAGAATGTGCCTTCCTAATTGATAAAGGCAGAGCATTCCACAGGCGCACAGCACGCACTGCAAATGATCGATCATAAAATCCAGTAGAGTGACCGGGGATCTCAAGTAAAAGATTCTCTGATGACCTCAAATTTAATGTATTTGAATCCGAGAGAAAATTAAATCGTTGGCGAAGATAATGGGGAGCAGAAGGAAGAAACAGAACATTATACAGAAGTGAAAGGCTATGTGCATCCCGGTGAAAACGAATAGGAAGCCACTTGAGTTTAGCCCGAAACTGAGACACGTGGTCATATTTTCGTAACCCAAATATAAACCTTATGCAGAAATTTTAGAGGCGCTCAAGTTTATTTAGCTGGTCCTCAGTGAGATCGAGATAACAGACGTCAGCGTAATCTAATATTGGGAGAAGTAGAGATTGTGCAAGAGTAACTTTAGTGGCAGTTGGGAGAAAATGTCGTAATCTTTTTAGTATGCCACCTGATGCAAACATCTTGCGACTCAATGAACTGATTTGTGAACCCCATGATAGGTTACGATCGAATATGATGCCCAAGTTTTTGACTTCTTCGCTATACGGAATAATGACGCCATCAAATAAAACCGGTGGAAGACTTAGCCAATCAATATTTGTCATTAGACGTGAGGTGCCGATTATAATAACCTGCGTTTTTAAAGAATTAATTGTAAGACCATAAGCTCTAGCCCAGTCTGCAATGCGAACAAGGTTTAAATTAACAGACGATACAGCATCTGCTATTTCATTTAGTGGTGATTGTGTGTATATTTGTAAATCATCTGCATACAGGTGGTAAGGAGAAGATATTTTATTAGATATAGAATTGATAAAAGTTGCAAATAGAAGCGGGGAAAGAACACCACCCTGTGGGACTCCAGCCACCGTATTACACCAAGAAGAAAAGAGTTCCTCAAGGTGAACACGTTGCCGACGCCCCAAGAGATAACTTTGGAACCACTCAACCACTGCAGCTGAAACATTAATAGAGCGGAGAAGGGCAAGGAGGATATCATGGTCCACAGCATTAAGGTACATATATGATATAATGAAACAATGAATTAGATATTAAAATACCTACTTCTCTAGGTACATAGCCACTAGAATAGAAATAGGTACTTATTCTCTGTTTCGTGTAGGTATAATAATATATAATAACTTATAACAAATATAAACTTAAAAAAAAATATTATAACATATATATATAACGCGTTTTCTAAGAACCAAAAACCTACTTTTATAAGTCAAAACCTTTATAATCAAAATATTATTATTGCTCAATATGTTTAACTACCTGCATACACTAGGTATTAGAGTAGTATTCTGTAATCTGTGATGTAGGTATGTCTCATAATATTCCGTTTCGTTCAACCAACCAAACAAAAACCGGACATTGCCCTCTGTTTTTTTCCAGTCTATGAACAAGTTCATTACTACCTACCATACCTTATTATTCGGAGTAGATCTGCAGATGTTTATTTACTTATAATAAGCGTTATTATTCTAAGTGCATTTAGAATCTAAAGGCATCAGTGTTTTTAAAATGGATAATAATAATAATTTCCACAAAAACGTTTAAAAACATCTAATTAGATGTTTTTAAAAGTTTTTGTGGAAATTATTATAATTATCATTTCAAAAACACCGATGCCCTTGAATTGTTTATCAATGTTAGGTGTTATTTTTACTCCTTTATCTAACGATTACATTTTAAGATTACTTACTTGAATAGATTTAACGTTTAAAAACGTATATATTTGTCCACCATATTCAGTGACCTGCCGTAGACCCCAATTGAAGCGCGAGCACTTTTAGCTAAGTTATCAGGTTAATAAGTCCTATATAAATGCACACCCACCAACGCCATGTTAGTTTCGACCAATACGGTGACCTGAAAACATCTCCGCGCTCGGATATTTTTTTTTTAAATAGTTGTTGTAATGGCTCCTTGCAGTGTAAGATGGTGTGGAAAAACCAGTTTAAACTCAAATTTCAAGGCCAACGGTATTACATTTCACCGGTAAGAGAATAAATGTATAATATCTTCAAAAGAAAATTTTAGGCAAAGCTCAGCTTATATTTGCCGTTAGGCAGTTGTGTTTCATCTATACATGTATATGATAGTGCATCTATCTCTTTTTGACACGGCCGATGTTATAGTTCTATCCCGTTTTTTCGCGATAGCCAACATATTATTAACATTCTTTGGATCTCCTGATCCCACAGACCATAGAGTACTGCCACAGACCATTTATCATAGACTACAGAGGGGGATTTGCCATTTATTGAAATACTCTTTGTAAGCACGTCGCTTTGCATGGAAACCGAGCGTGTAACATTTTGCGTAGGTACTTTGACGTCACGAGTGTAATTTAGTAATGGGAAACACCAGCCGTTAAAGGTACGGCCACACTACTGCGATCTGCGGGCACGGGCGTGGGCGCGATCTACTTCTCAATTAATAATAATAATTAATTTATGCATGACAATAGGCATTAGTTACCACATGAGTTGTGCACATGAGTATTGGAAAATCCCGGTACCTAAACTAGGTTCTAAGACCCGTAATATAGGAAACCAGTTCTCTTCCATCATATGAACTATAAATCTGAGCATATGCCTATGTATATACTATGTACAATAATGAATTACCTTAATTTAAGTGACATTAAAATTAATATATTTCAGGTAGAAAGTTATATTTATAATAATTACTAGAAGTGCCCCGCGGCTTCGCCCGCGCTAAAGACTTCTTTTATTTGTAAATTGTTAAACACAATCCAAAATTTCATCGTACCAACGGGACCCGTTGGTATGACATTTTGGATTGTGTTTAACAATTTACAAAAATATTAAGTGTGTAACACTCCAAAGAAACATAATACTTCTTTTATTTACTTAAAACTTTTTTTTTGTAAAAACCTTTCTATCATAAAAGATATCAAAGAAGTTAAAGCCAAATCGGTTCAAACTTTGAATCCTCGTTTTATCCCCTTTAAGATTGTATTTAGAAAAATATTTTCTTAACGAATACTTACGTCAAAACAACTATCAGCATGCCAAATTTCAGCGCAATCCGAAAAAATATTGATTTCAGACTTGGTTACCCCACTTCGCCCATTTAGGGGTGGCATTTCGAAAAGCCTGAAACACCTATTTTCTTATTTACTTACTGAAGCACTTGTGCGAAGTTTCGAATAGAAAAGACTATTTATTTTGTTTCTCCATACAAACTTTGAACCCCCGTTTCATCCCCTTAAAGAGTTAATTTTGAAAAATTATTTTCTTAGCGGATACCTGCGTCAAAATAACTATCTGCATGCTAAATTTCAGCGCAATCCGAAACAATATTTATTTCAGACTTTGTTGCCCCACTTCACCCTTTCAGGGGTGGCATTTCGAAAAAGCCTGAATTACGTATTTTCTTATTTATTTACTGAAGCACTTGTGTAAAGTTTCAAATAGAAAAACTATCTAATCTTGTTTTTCTATACAAACTTTGAACCCCTGTTTCATCCCCTTGAGAGGTGAATTAAAAAAAATCATTTGTCAGAGAGAACTAACGTCGTAATAACTATCTGCATGCCAAATTTCAGCACAATCCGAAAGAATATTGATTGTCACACTTTGTCACCCCATTTCACCCTCTTAGGGGTGGAATTAAAAAAAAGCCTGAAACACGTATTTACTTATTTTTTTACCGAAGTACTTGTGTGAGGTTTCGGATAGAAAAACTATCTAATCTTGTTTCTCCATACAAACTTTGAACCCCAATTTCATCCCTTTATTTTATACAATTTAACGTTTGGTTGGAACCAATCGGTACAAATACTACTGCACTATTAGCACATGAGTAAAGAAAATATATTAGATCTTGCCCGCGCCTGCAGATCCCAGTGGTGTGGCCGTACCTTAAAAACATAATTTAATCAGTTATCGATTTGTTATTTAAACTTTCAGGTATCCAAATGACCCGGACATAAAAGAAAAATGGATCAATGCTACCAGACGAGAAAATTGGTTTCCATCATCTCATAGTGTCATTTGCTCGCAGCATTTCACTCAAGACTGTTTTATTAACATGAAAAATCGTCGAAGATTGTTGGGCTCTGCAGTGCCATCCCTCCAATTACCACTATTGGTAACATTGTTTACTGTTTTTTTTTTCAAGATACGCATTCACTTTATTACATGTCACATGATAGTAAGTGATGATGCTGTCGAAAATGGAGTATGCTTGCTTAGAAGATACCTATTTACTAGTGACTTATAGATTACCGGATTGTACTTATCAAGTAACACAGACTCCGGTAAAGAGTCCCTAAGCGGTACGCATAATGAATGTAGAAGCAAGACGCTTCGTCCGCATTATTTTGTGGAATGTCTACCATTAAAGCTTTTTTTTATTATTATTTAAGGTAACAGGACAAGCACAACGCGCGCCTGATGGTAAGCGATGACGTCGTCTACCTATTACAGATACAGCCGCATCCAAAGTTCTGGACTGACAGAATTTTGCATGTCACTGCGCTGCGCCTGTTACCTTGAGACATAAAGATGTTAAGTCTCACATGCCCTGTAATTTCACTGGACACCTTGCCATTTCAACCGAAATACATTCCTATTTCACGGCTGAAAATTAATTGGCAAAGTGGTGATACCACCCCAGGCGGACTAGCCTGCAGAAGTACTACCACTACAGATATCCCGCTTGCGTTTATCTCCTTGTCCAATGATAGAATGGAGAAGGAGGAATCAGATGAAGTAATTCCGTCAATGTCAAAGTATATAAAAGTATAGCTGATACTTTCACAGCTCCTGTGTTTGTTATTCAGCTTAGTATTTCCAAGATTTGACAATTAGACAATCATCGTACTATCATGGTCTGGTTTTCACCCTTTGAGTACGGAAGAAATAACAAGTAAACATGCTGAAAAATAAAATAAATAAATAATAAAGCTAGTAAAGTGCGAGTCAGATCCACGTTAAATGGTGCTACGGAAACTGATATACGATTTAGACTCGCATTTGTTCAGTTTTTTAATGTCCAATTGGTATAAGTAACATTTCTAGGCATTTTTTTTCAGACCGATTCCGCTCTACCTTCTGTGGAAACAAGTACATCAAACAATAACCCAGAAGTTACAAGATCAGATTCATTGTTGACTTCAGAACAGAAACCATCAGAATTTCCAGAAAGAAAAACAAATAGTTCTGAATCATCTCCATGCCCATCTCAATCAACCTCGGCAACACCAAAGATAATAAATTTAAGTAAATCTGATTGTGAAATACCTTCAAAATACAATATTATGACTATAACTAATAAACGCCTTAGCAGAAGAGTTATTGAGTTGTCTAACAAAGTAGTACAGAAAAACAGACAGATTAAAAATCTTAAGGATAAATCTCGATACATGAGAAAGAAAATATCTTCGTTAACATCAATTATAACGGATTTAGAAAAACAAATCTTGGACTCAGAGAATGAACAACTACGTCAAGCAATAACCCAGAAGTTAAAAAATAGGATTACATAATTGTTGACTTCAGAACAGAAACAATTAGAATTTCCAGAAAGAAAAACAAATATTTTGAACCTTCAAAAATGCATTTACGAAACCTGTATATACTGTATAGTGCTTATACATAGTTCAAGTAGTATCTACCTATTTACCTAAGTACCTATTTATACCGCACGCTCCGTTGTATGGCGCCGTGCGTATCTTTACGTTTTTTTTAAATGTCCGTATAACCTACATAAGAATTCCACCAAAGAGTTTCACATTGCGATAATAAAATAACCTGAATGTTAGTACCTCCTTGAAAGCGCTTTTGCTTAATATGTTTGTTTTTCCGCACTATTATCATAAATAACTAATATTGTGAAACCACACGTGCTTTAGTGGTTAGGTTAATAAAATTACACTATATATCTTTGTATATCTATCTATCTTATTTTATCTTAATTTTTTCTTTAAAAAAAAATCTTTATCATCTATATGGTAAAATAAGTTGTAGATTTTTTAGGTAAGTTAGACGTTCTATTTTTAAATTTCAAAACCTTTACTTTCTATTAAATTTATAACTAAGAAACTGAAGTTCAATTATATTATTATTCGTGACTATGTGTGTATGTGACATGTTTGTTTCTATTCTATTCTAGTGTTATTAAATTTAAACTATAATTCATAAACACAGATAAGCATATAAAATCATATAATTTTGTTAAAGTTCTGGTAATATTTAGTTATAATAATGAGTATGTGCTTCTCACTTACGCCATCTACTGGGGAGTAGAAAAGACGACGTGACGACGAAGTTACTAAAGCCGCAATAACCCACAACTAGAGAACAAAGTAAAATCACTATCAAACCAGACAATTTCATCGTCAATTTGAAGGAACCACAACCAAGTAGTAATATTATCTGTTCTGTGCCACAACACAACATAAAATCACTCACCTGATCACCCTGATCCTCCTCTTCACGGAGAATAGACTACTCTAGCTCCTCTTTCTGTGACTGCAGACAGCGACGGAGATGCCGCTATCTAAGTTAAGCCGACCAAGGGCCCCTAGACAAAATCCAATTTTCTGGTTCCATTCACGCTAACGCAAGTTCAAAATGTATGGAATGACAATTATGTTTCCGCAACAAAGATAATATTCCCATACATTTTGAAATTGCGTTAGCGTGAATGGGAACAGGATATTGGATTTTGTCTAAGGGCCCAGTTGTAGATCGTGGTCAGTAACTAATTATGTACACCTGTAGTACACCAATCCTACCCGTTTTTAGGGTTCCGCACCTTAAAAGGCAAAAAAGGAACCCTTATAAGATCACTTTCTTGTCCGTCTGTCCGTCTGTGTGTCTGTCTGTCCATTTGTCACCACCGATTTTCTCAGGAACGGGTGGACCTAGCAAGTTGAAATTTATAGCAGATACTGAAGTCTATAGTCCCTATTAGGTGTATAAAAATCAAGGCCCTGAGTCAACACGATAAAAAGGTATGGTATATTTTGATTTTCGCAAAAACTTGTAAGTACCAAAATGTACAATTTTACAATTTTTTTATTTTTTGGAATTTTTCCTTTACTTGTAGGGAAGGAAGAAGGAATAAAGGAAGTACCCTATAGGTTTTGAGTCGTAAACCTATAGGGTACTTCCCGTTGACCTAGAATCATGAAATTTGGCAAGAAGCAAGGTCAGCACAAATAAAGGAAAAATTAATGAAAATAAATAAGTTAAAAATTAAAGAGTCTCCCTATACATACATAGTATACGCCAGTTAAGATAGGCCTCTGAGTTATATAAGCGCTAATAAAATTTAGAGGTCAAGCTTAATTGATACATAGCAACGTTGGTACGGAAGCCTCGGTGGGCGAGTCCAAGTCGACTAGGCCGGTTTTTTTTATCGCAGAAGTTAACCAACAACCTAAATTCTTGCCTGATGGTAAGCGATGACGTCTGACTGTAAAAGATTAGATTAGACTAGAGTAGACTGTTGACTCTACAGTGAACGTTCTTAATCCGTGGTCATAAGGTTTATTTTTAATGAACATTTTTTGCCCGGTGGGGGGAGTAGTGTTTGACTAGTCGGCGACAACCTTTTTAGGGTTCCGTAGTCGAATGGAAAAAACGGAACACTTATAGATTTGTCATGTCTGTCTGTCTGTCCGTCCGTATGGCACAGCCATTATAGGGTAGGTGTATTCTGTGAACCGTGTTTCCCGCCTCCCTCTAACTTTTAAAGTAAGGGAGTAAAAAATCTACAAACATATATGCTGTAAATTTTTTGCTGGCTAAAAATGCTGTGATACGGAACCCTACGATGCGAGTCCGACTTGCACTTGGTCATTTTATTTACTCTGGTCACAGAATAATGAATAGTACATGTACAGAAATTGCACTCCCAGAGAGCAAAAATGCGAGATTAAACCTAGTTACAACGCTGGTAACGTTCAAAATGCGCTTCACGTCTCGAGTGCGACCTTGAATTTGCGTCACATTATCAACTAATAGTAACTATGAACCGCGTGTTGCGCTCAGTAAAATGCACCGTAAGTCCGCACAGTGAGAGTCTGAATAACTCGGTCAACTCGCGGCCTCTCCTATAGGGTTGAATGTTATTAGATAACTTATTGAAGCCTATAATTGGTAGAAGAATACTTTAATGTAGAACAATGTAATGAGTATATTTTAAAGTGCTACATTCATGTTTAATGTCGAGGTAGGATAAAACTACTACAGTTATACTATAATTAAGATAGTTAAAACTAAAACAACTGACTTCCATGCCACGCGTGTCAGTTTCAGTTGCAAGTTTGAGACGTTTGTCGTCATATCTCTGGAGATACTCATGAGATCTCGATTAAATTACAATAGGACCACCTCGGTACCTACCTATAGGATCTACGTAACCTACCTACAGTAAATAATAAAATAACCTACCAATTTCAAGTAGGTTACAATTAATATTTTGCAAGATGTAATGTCGATAGAAATTCCCTAAAATTCTTAACGTGAATTCCCTTGAAACATGAAACTCAGCTGACTTATACCTACCTACCATTTTATGTGTGACATTCTTTGCTTTTTACATAAGTACCTACATGTGCAGCGCGACGACAAAATTAACAAATAAAATGAAAAAAAGGCAAAAAAAAATTGACACTTTCTATCCCCTTCTTTTATTGTTCAATTGATATAAGTATTAAACTAAAACTGACCCTGCATTAGAAGGCGGCCACTAGTACCCGGGAGGTCTACTTACAGTGAACGATCTTTAAGGTCATTGACTTTTACGCGAAAAAAACTACTACTAAACGACCGGATCGTTAAATAAAAAGTACTTAGATAGATTTACGTTACTTATAAATAATATTAAGTTTATTAATGTCTTACCTCTCGAGATTCTTAGGAAGTGTATGAAATCTAATGTCGTCATTCCCGTTGTTGTTTAAGCATCCGTATGCTACGCAATGCTTTGTAGCCCTTCGTTTAGACATACTGAATAATATTTTTGTATGTTAATATCGTAAGCAAGGAATATAATAATGAGGTAGGTACAAGTAAGGCGCGCGGCCGATCGAGAGCGCGCGTGACACTTAACTGACTGAACATGCACCCGAGGGTTGCGCGGAGGTACTTGTAGTTTCTAGCTACAGCGCGGAGTGCGACAGGCCTGCTCTGGTACGTTTGTATACCTTTGGTGGCTGGTACGGACGAGGACATAAAGAGGCAGGTTCCCGGCGCAGACAACCGGTACCGATCCGTACCTACTGGTAAAATATTACATTCCATTGTTTCATAATTTTCAGCAACCTGTTTCTTTAAGGGCTTCACACACAGCAGCTATAATGTAAAGATGTACATTATAGCACGATACATCTCATTACATCTTTCCATAGAAATCGTCAGGAGACCACACACGACAGCTATAATGTATATTTTTACATCTTCGAATCTTAAAATACAGAGCGATACAAAAATATACATTTATATTTCGATACATCTTAATACATCTCAATACATTTCCGTATACTGTGTATGCCAATGAAATGAAGGGAAAGATACATTACATTACCTGTTGTGTGTATGATACATTAAGATAATTTAAAGCTATACATCCCGGGATGTAATGTACATTAATATACATTATAGCTGCTGTATGTGAAGCCCTTTAAGTGCGAGCGCATACTTATTATATGATTATATTGGAATATGTTACCAGTACGGATCGGTACCGGTTCGTCGGCGCCGGGAACCTGCCCCTTTATGTCCTCACCTTACCTCTTGAGGGCCCAGTGGTGTAGTGGGAGAATGATTGGCTTAGGTACCACTGAGTTCAATCTCCGCTGTGTACCAATGGATTTTTCTATCGAAAATGTATGTGCGCTCTTCACAGTGGCCTACCGGAGTAAAGGAAATACATCGATAAGAAACTCGCAAGCCCCGCATAGTGGTAGGACATTATCTAGTGTCCGCCTGGACAGCTACCACCCTCAGGTTAGAAAAACTGTCGCCATTAATCTAATGTGTTCCGGCAGCTAACCTTGATAGATTTATTTTTTATTTTCAAATTTTAATTTAGCTCCCATTCTAGCCTAGCGTGCTACCATCCTTGACCGCATCATCAGTTACAAACAGGTGAGATAGAGATCAAACGCTAGCCCATATGATATTTAAAATAACCATCAAGTGCGTGTCGGGCCACGCGCAGTGTAGGGTTCCGTAGTAGCCCGTTATTCAATGCAAGTCTTTACCCGTTATAAACAAGCAACTAGGTACTTCGTCTTTGTCACTTTAAAGGATTTATTCTAAGGATTTTGTATTTGGTAAGAAATTATCCAACACCTAAGTTCCGACGACTATTACGTAGTTCAGGAAAGGTTTAAACGGTGAGAAAATTAGGAAAAATTGCAATAACAAAAATTTCATTTTCCCATAGGTATAAACAGTTCTACCCACTTTCCTGTCAAACATTTGACGTTCGTCCCTTCGGTACGGTAGGGTAGACTCTTCCACTCTCGAATCGAAATTTGAAGCACACCTATTATATATATATCCACATTCCTCGGATTATCGCGTAGGTATTTAAATTTTAATATTTTGAATTTTGATGGTTGGTTCGTTTATAAATATTTGTCATCGTTCCGTTCCGTATTCGCTATTTGTGTATAAAAACCGATAAAAACAAAATAAAATAAAATAATAAAGGGGAACAAGAAACGTGTTTTTGAGACTTTTTATGCTCGATCTTAAAAAACTTAATAGATAGAGACTTGAAATTTACTCATGGTGTGGCTTGTTACAATGGCTGCTATAAGACTAAATAATAAAAACTTAATTAAATTAAAAATAAAGGGGGTCCCCATACAAGACACGTGTTTTTAGGCAAATTTTGTTCAATCGGAACTCTGCGTGTGCGGGTCCGACTCGCACTTGGACAGTTTATTTATATTCGCGGTACGAAGTTCGCCGGGTCAGCTAGTTATATAATAAAATTAGGTAGGTACTTATGTATTGCGGTCTTGTGATTATAATTTAGTGTAGTACGGTCTCAGACGGATTATTCCGTCCGAGAGTACGATGTACTTGTAATTTAACAGACCACGAAGGAAGCGAGTAAAACGCTGCAAAGTTCCACTAACTAACACAAATCTGGTGGCACGGCGGTGCTACTGCCAAGCACGGCAGTCGAGCACGGCCGTACCTGTGAACGTACCATCCTTTTCTAGAAGCCATTCAGGCCATTTTCAACATCCTATAATTCTATGCTGGCTAAATCTAGAACCCTGAATTTTCAGTAAGATATAGGGCATAATAAAGGCTTAGACATATTCTCAATATCAATTTATATTGAATGTTCAATATAAACGTTTAATTAAAGAATTTTTCCTTAGTGTTGTCACTGACACACTGACTGGTTGACTGACTGGCTGACTGACTGCCTGATGGACAACATATTTTTTGAGGTACTTCTAGTAGCCCAAGCTCCAAATGTTCAATATAATTAGTTTTTAGCCTATCAATTCGTAAAAAATCTAAAAATATTGCAATTTCAGTCATTTTTCAGAGATATACAAACTGCATAAGTATGTTTGTAATCCTCAACAAATATGCAATTACAAAGTTAACTTTGTAGTTCCAGCAAATTGTTACAAGGACGGAACTCTTTAATTTTTTACTTTATTCTGTTTTTAGTGTTTGTTGTTATAACAGTCATAGTAATACATCCTTTGTTAAAAGTTCAAGTCTATAACTATTACGGTTCATAAGATCGATCAAAAAACAGGTTTATGTGTCTGGATTTCGGATTTCATGAGGGACCGGTCGATAAGAGTAGTCGTTGATGGCTGCTCTTCTGACCAAATGACTATTAATACCGGGGTCCCTCAGGGATCAGTGCTCTCTGCAAATCTTTTCCTGCTGCATATAAACAATCTGCTAAAGCCCGGTATCTTTGGGTATGCAGACGACAGCACCGTTGTAGAGAGCTATACATCCAGTGCACGTACTAGCGTAGCACAAATTCAGTGTTATAGGGAGGCGATGGTCGAGCGCTTGAACCTGTCCTTACAGCTGTCTCCGAATGGGGCGATTGGCCTCAAAAAAGCTTGATGTTTTGACCAAGGTGAGATAGTACCTACTTCACACCAGGACAGCTGTTTAATTTGTATCAAGCTCAAGTCCGATCATGTATGGAGTACTGTTCTCACTTCTGGGATTGGTCAGCCAAATACCAGCTGGAGTCGTTGGAAGTTATTGAGAGAAGAGCCAAGAAACTCATAAACGACAAAAAATTTGTAAGCAAAAGACTTCAGAGCCTAGAGCATCGTCGCAAAGTCGCCAGTTTATCGGTCTTTTATCGGATTCATTTCGGGTAGTGTGCCTTCCAACTGCACGAATTAATTCCACCGTCCCCCTTTTACCACCGTACTACCAGACGCACAGATATATGCCATCGATACGTGGTTGATATTCCATTCTGTCGCACAAAGCGCTTTGCATCAACATTCATCATACGCACAGCAAAGGAATGGAATTCCCTGCCAGAGTCTGTGTTTCCTGTGAAGTACAATCCGGGGGTCTACAAATCGTGAGTGAACAGGTATCCTCTAGGCAAGCGTGCTTAATCGTCGATCACATCTTCACTTAACATCAGGTGAGATAGTGGTCAAACGCTTGCTTATTTTATATATAAAAATCAATTGCTGTACTCGCTAAAACTCGAGAACGGCTGGGCCAATTTAGCTGATTTTGTTTTTGAAATGTTTGTCGTTGTCCAGGGAAGGTTTAAACGGTGAACAAATTTGGAATAATTGCAAAAACAAAAATTTCATTCTCCCATATAAACTGTTCTACCTATTGTTCTACCTGTTGTAAAACATTGATTGATATTTATTCGCGGATAACTTCGTCGTCTTTATAGCCGATTTTGATGATTCTTTTTTTGTTGGAAAGGAGATATTCCAGGGGTAGTACCATAGTAATTTCATCAAGATCTGATTTTTATCTCTATAGATATGGAGATAAACACCTTAAACTTGGTACTGAAAATTTATAGCTCGGCATTTGAAGTCGGTTATTTTAGTTTTTTAAACGATCTTATGAATTTTGATGGTTGTCAGTATGGCGCTTCCATGCATGGGTATTCGCTATTTTCGTATATAAAACCCGATTATAGCAAAATAAAATAGAATAATATAGGGGGTTCCCATACACAAGAAACGTGTTTTGAGGCTTTTATGCTCGATCTTACAAACCTTAAAAGACAAAGACTTGAAATTTACTCATTGTGTGTACTACAATAGCTGCTATAAGATCAAATAATAATAAAACTGGCCAAGTGCGAGTCAGCATCGCGTCTCTTATCGCACACTTAGGAAGGGCAATACAATTCCGTACAATACGAAACATAACAGAGTTTCAACCTCATATATTTGATTAATTGATACCAAGAATATTTGGTTTGGTCGCGATCTAGAAAGACGGGGCGTTCGTTTACTAGCGCCATCTATGTCATTTTGCCGAAACTAATTAAATAGATGGCGTTTAAATACACGTTTTTTGTATGGGGACCCCCTTTAATTTTTAACTTTATTTTGTTTTTAGTATTTGTTGTTCTAGCGGCAACAGAAATACACCATCTGTGAAAATTTCAACTGTCTAACTATCACAGTTAATGAGGTATAGCCTGGTGACAGACGGACAGACAGACAGACAGACAGACAGACAGACAGACGGACAGCGGAGTCTGGACGAACATGTTTGACAGGAAACTACTTTCCTGTGATCATCCCCTCGTACAAAGTCGACGTTTAGAAATCAATTAAATTTAAAAGTCGTTCAGAAATCAAATTAAATTTAAAAGTGAAGTTTTTTTTAACCGACTTCACAAAATAGGAGGAGGTTCTTAATTCATCGGAATCTTTTTTAACCGACTTCAAAAAAAGGAGGAGGTTTCTCAATTCGACCGTATATATGTTTTTTTTTAATGTTTGTTCGCGGATAACTTCGTCGTTTATGAACCGATTTTGATTATTCTTTTTTTGTTGGAAAGGAGATATCCCAAGTGTGGTACCATGGTAATTATATCCAGGTTTGGTAAGTATCTCCAGAGATATGGAGATAAACACCTCAAAATTGGTACTGAAAATTAATAGCGCGGCATTGAAGTCGGTTCTTTTTAGTTTTTTAAACGATCTTATTTTATTTATGTATGTTCACCGATTACTCAAAGATGCCGGAACCAATTTCATCTTATGTTTCAAAGGGTACCATACACTTCACGGGTGGTCCCTTTTAAATTTTAACGAAATCGGCCGAGCCGTTTTTAATATATCAACATTTGTATTACGAAACCTTTACTTGGTACTACTGGCACAGATTATATAATAGTTACAAAGTCTACTGGCTACTTTGACTAGCGCGACGTTCGAAGTCGGTTCTTTTAGTTTTTTAAACGATCTTAAATTATTTTTATTTTTTTGGTTTTGTATGTCAAACGTTTGATGTTAATCCCGTTGTTTAGAAATTCAATTTAAATGAATACTTTTGTTTTTCTTTTTAACCGATTTCCAAGAAAGAGGAGGTCTGTCAATTCGACCGTGTAATATATATATATATATATATATATATATATATATATATATATATATATATATATATATTGTACGCGGATAACTTCGTCGTTTATGAGACGATTCTGATTATAATTTTTTTGTTGGCAAGGGGATATCCATGAGTGGTACCATAGTAAATTCATCGAGATCTGACAATTATATCCAAAAATATGGAGATAAACACCTCAGACTTGGTAATGTAATTTAATAGCGCGGTATTTGAAGTCGGTTCCTTTAGTTTTTTAAACGATCTTATTCCATTTGATTTTGACATCTGACATTAACCAACAATTTCTGATCGCAACTACGAGTATAATATTTTACGAGATTTTTGGCGGGAATGTGAAAAAGGCTGTGTGCTCCCATTGTATTTTGTTGTGTTGTTGTGTTCTTCCGCGAGTTAATAGTTAATGTGTAAGAAGTGTGGATTATTAACCTTTAAGTGCCGGTAAATGTGTGCGAGGGAAACAGCACGCTATTGAAAAACCTCCTATTTGCGTTCTCACCAAAATTCCACTGAAAATGTTAAGTAATGTCCACATCTTTACTAAGAGGTATGACCTGGACTAGACTTTGATTTGAAACTTGACCTGAAATGTAACTTTGACCCTTCTTTACGACTTGAAGTCTCAAAAACTTGAAACATTTTCATACTTAACACTGGCTAAGTACACTTATCATGTGGAGCCATAATGAAACTAAAAAAAATATGTTACGGACTTTGGCGGGAATTTGGGCGTAAACGCGTTGTCTCGGTTGAATTTTATCTATATGTGCATAATGATGTAATACGACACTGGCTAAGTACACTAATCGTGTGGAGCCACAATGAAAAGCCTGCAATTATCATTCAGTTTTTAGGGTTCCGTAGTCCTGACAAGAAACCCTTATAGTTTCGTCATGTCCGTCTGTCTGTCTGTCTGTCTGTCCGAGGTTTTGCTAAGAGACAGTTAATACAAGAAAGCCGTAATTTTGTAGGGGTATGTATATAAATTACGCCGACAAAGGGCAGAAATAAAATTTTGAAAAAAAATTTTTTTTAGTGTAGCTCCCCTACATGATAAGTGGGGATGAATTTTTTTTTCGGCGTCTACCCTATCGTGTGGGGTATCGTTGAATAGGTCTTTTAAAACGACTTAAGGGTTGCTAATACCATTTTTCGATTGAATGCTCCATTTACGAAATATTACACTTTAGTCTCCCCCCCCTCTAAAAGCTAAACTGTTGGCTTGAAAAATCTGGAAAAAATCGTGATAATAGCGCATTTCATGAACTTTAAAGGAAAAGTATAGTGGTTAAGATAACTTTATTTGTTTAGCAGTAATAGTCGTTGAACTTGGGTATTGGATAATTTTGTACAAAATACAAAATCCTTAGAATAAATCCTTTAAAGTGACAAAGACGAAGTACCTAGGTGCTAGTTTATAAAGGGTAAAGACTTGCATTGAATAACGGGCTACTACGGAACCCTACACTGCGCGTGGCCCGACACGCACTTGGCCGGTTATTTATTAGTTGATTCTGAGGCAGTACAAAGTTTGCCGGGTCAGCTAGTCTTATATATAAAAATCAATTGCTGTTCGTTAGTCTCGCTAAAACTCGAGAACGGCTGGACCGATTTAGCTGATTTTGGGTTTGAAATGTTTATCGTAGTCCAGGGAAGTTAATTAAACGTTGAAAATTTCGAGGAAGATAATAAAAACAACAATTTCATTTTCCCAAATTAACTGTCCTGTCAAACATTTGACGTTCGTCCCTTCTGTACGGCAGGGTAGACTTTGTTCGACTCTCAAATTGAAATTTGAAGCACCTATTAAACTAACGAGTTAAGGTTTGTAAGGTCGAGCATAAAAAGCCTCAAAAAGTCGTTTCTTGTATGGGGGGTCCCCATTTTTATTATTTAATATAATTTCGTTTATATCGGTTTTTATACACAAATAGCGAACCCATGTATGGAAGCGCCATAATGACAACCATCAAAATATGTCAATAAAACCCTTAATAGATAGACTTGAAATTTACTCATGGTGTATTGCAATAGCTGCTATAAGATCAAATAATAACAACTAAAAATTTTAAAATTAAACTTTAAAATTATAGGGGGTCCCCATACAAGAAACGTATTTCCCCGGCAAATATTGTTCAATCGGAACCCTGCGTGTGGGAGGGGGGGGGGGGGGGTCTGACTCGCACTTGGACAGTTTATTTAATTTATATTATTCAATTTATATTCGCAGTACAAAGTTCGCCGGGTCAGCTAGTCTACAATAAAAAAATAAAATGGCCAAGTGCAAGTCAGACTCGCATTCGTAGGGTTCCGTACCACACTACAGTATTTTATAAGATCGAGCAAAAAATACCACTACCATTTTTCGCCAGCAAAAAATAATAATTAATAAATATTTTATTTCTTATAACGCCATCTAACGTCTAACAAAGGAGTTAGGGATCGACATTTCAATATAACGCCATCTATGGGACGTTTACCTAACTAAGCGTTCATAGATGGCGTGAAATGCCGAAGAAAACACGTTTCTTGTATGGGGACCCTCTATTATTTTTAACTTTATTCTGTTTTTAGTATTTATTGTTATAGCAGCAACAGAAATACATCATCTGTGAAAATTTCAACTGTCTAACTATCACGGTTCATGAGATACAACCCGGTGACAGACGGACAGACAGACCGTAAGGTTATGCCCACAGAAATAGGAATAATAAGGTATTTATTCCTATTTCTATGGTTATGCCGGCAGATTTTTTATTTGATGGTGTTAATGTACTCTTTGGTAGCAAGTGAGGCAGAACATCGATTTAATGATCCCACTACCTGTGTTCAAACACCCATGATTCATAAATGCACATATATAGAAACTTGAGAAAATCAATTGGTATATAGCTTGGATAATAATCAGTGACCGTTGGGTTAGAAGTCAAGGTCAAGGTAACTATCATTTACGCCAACGGGCCGACCAAGAACATCTTTCAATTTCACCCGTGCGAAGCCGGGGCGGGCTGCTAGTTACATATGTATATATTCGTAATCACATTTGTTTTGCTAATCCCAAAGTTTGCGATACAAAAGACTTCAACGCGTGACTTGTTTTTCCTTCCGAATAGTCGAACCGCAATGTGCATCGCGTTATTGTGAGTTTACATTTTGGCGCCACAAATCCTTAATGCAGCTTTTTTTTTTATTTTGATGTACCCAGTGTCACTCTTACGACTAAGACGATACATACACTCGAAAAATATAACCCGGAAAATTTCGCAGCCGGGTAAAAATAAGGCATAGCTTCGCGTTGCGCCAGTAGAATTGAAGCAGATTAGCATTCACATTAGTATTGTAAAATATATTAATTGGTACTTCCTATCGTTCTTATTAAATTTACTGTTTGTTACCTACTACAATAAATAAGTAGGCAGGTATCGTTTTGTTGGATTCTTGTATACTTACTCGTAGAACTTCAGAACAAACATGCTATAGATATTAGATCACTGATAATACCGATAGGACGTATCGAATACCTACAAATAATACCTATATCTAGGTCAAGGTAGCTACCGTACCGTACCTATCTTACGATTTTTCGAGCTATCATCAGTCGACACATTTACTGTTCGGTGCTTGCATGTAATATGGCGAAGGACCGCATAACTATTAAACAACCCGTTGAGGACGAGGTGTTGCGTAGACAGGGCACAGAAATGACGAAAGAAAGTGAACGCAACAAGCACCGCCGCGCGCATTGCCGCCAAGCGCCACCAAGCAACCAATGTTTGTTGCCTCTATGCCTGTAAGCAGCCAGTGTTCGCAGATGCCTTCGCCCTGCCGCTCGTTCACATATAACCTCCAAGCGCGCGAATTCAAAACGTTCCTGCGTTCGATTATGATATAAAACTCGTTAGTTTTAACATAAACTTAAATTAAAAAGTGAAGTCCTTTTTAAAATGGATAAATTAGACGTGTACGGTGAAGGAGGCAGCGACAACAAGGTCCTCGCAGCTCGACATATTGCTGACAAGCCAGTTCCAATCTCGAACAATGCTGCAGTTAATTCATCGATATTGTGTCACAGTTACACACTGCAGCCAGATTTCGGCACCTATTATGCGGGTACGTTTATTAGGATTAGTTTATGTTAATTTTAAATTAGCAATAAGTACCAACTTATCTAAACTAAGTAGGAAGTTATTTTTAATTAAATAGATATAATCGTTTTATTCCCTACGTCCTCCAATAAAAAGTCCCCCAGTGGACGTTAGGACTAATTATCCTAGGGCTACCACTACATTCTCATACATAAATATTTTTTTCTAAAGGGGCACTGCTTTATTTTTGTTATTTTAGTATTAAGCATTCAGAATATTATATTTGTTAGGATAGTTTTTTATGTTTGTTGTGTAACCCCAATGTTGTTTTATAATTCTTATGTTGTTTATTATCATTAATAGAAAATTATACATCAAATAAATGAATAGTCAAGTTCAAGTCTATTTATGTATTTTAATTAAGTATTACAATTAATACGAAAGTAGATACGTACATAAGTAGGTATACCTACGTAGTAGGTATACTACGTAGTTTATATATAGGTATACCAATGATCCACAACAACCCTTTATAAACAACCTAGTACCTATTAGAAAAAACATGATAGCCACAATCTAAAGTTTTCTATCTAAATGATTAATTAACTGGTCCTAGTTTAATAAAAATGTCACATCGCAAATTTCAGTTCTCTAATCTAAAAATAACAAACTTTAATTACGTAAGTAATTTACTTTACCATTTTAAACGGTGTGTTTATGCACTAATAGTACATACTGAGAAAATAAAAATATCAAAATAGATTTTGGGCGAAACTTTTGCTCCATTCTTGGCTCAATCAATACAAATCAATATATGTATATGTAAATGAAGAAAATCGCAACCGATGTGTGCAAATGTCATGATCGTTAACTTTCACCTACGATTATAATTATTATACACGCCAAAAGATACTACATTGGATAGGTAGATATACTTACATGTTGGTGACACACTCTACAACACAATCTAGGCCAATTCAACCACTACACAATAGAATTAATAAGATCGTTTAAAAACTATAAAAGAACCGACTTCAATGCCGCGCTATTCATTTTTAGTACCAATTTTGAGATGTTTATCTCAATATCTCTGGAGATACTTATCAGACCTCAATAAAATTACCATGGTACCACACTTGGGATATCTTCTTTCGAACAAAAAAAGAATAATGAAAATCGGTTCATAAACAACGAAGTTATCCGCGAACAAACATTAAAAAAATATATATATATACGGTCGAATTGAGAAACCTCCTTTTTTTGAAGTCGGTTAAAAAAAATAATATTCAAAATCGGTTCATAAACGACGAAGTTATCCGCGAACAAACATAACAAAAAAATATATTTTATATGGTCAATTTGAGAAACATCCTCTTTTTTTTGAAGTTGGTTAAAACTAATAATAGGTATCAAAAGCATTTAAAAAAGTTGTAATCTCGTCTACATGTATAACGCAAAGTACCTACCTATTCATCATGACATGAAGACACACTAGTTCTGAAATGCACCTATTCGCTTGCAAATGGTAGTACCATTTGCACCTGAGAGTTCCAGAGTGCCTACATCTAGGCTCCATCATCAGATCAACTATATATTACCATCAAATTACATTGTCATCGAACGTAGTCTGCCAAATTACAGCAAGGGCAGCAGACGGTTAAAAATGGTTTCCAATGTTTATGGATAAGTTACTCACAAGATTTTAGTTAAGAAAAGCTTGCAACAAGTGAATTATTGAAAGTACAAAAACCCGACTGCGTTAAAAAAAGGTTTAATAGCATTTCCTATTCCAAACTCTAATAAAACAATAAGTTATATTTATATATATTCGTAATCAGTGTTAAAAATTCTTTATTATGATACCACACTCGTTGTATTTTGAAAATATAAATTTTTTGAGATTACTTTTTGGCGCCGAAAATCCTAAATTTTTAAAAAAAATTTTGATTTACCCACTACTAAGACGAATCTATTGACTGACACCACTCACATAAAATTATGACAAGCCGTTTGCTCTAGGGCGTGCTAAAGAAATATACATACATCGGGTAAAAACAGAGTTATTGCCTTGTCCTTGCCTTCAGTGAAGTCTAATAAACTGTTCGATCAACCAAACCTCTGATGCATGAACGAACGGTGACTATTTATAAATAAGTAACCGCATCAGTTTAGCTAGTCTAACCCATGCATCATATCCACTGGCTACTCCACTGGTATGATATGTGAGTTATGTCACAGCTTGTGTTGCAGCTATGTGTAATTTTCTGCCCCATCTGCAGCTAATAATAGTAATTTTTCAGCAAGTTCATTTTTCACATCTACTACATCAATAGCGCGGTGACCCCCAAGGTTTGTCTTGTAAGCCTTCAAGACACCTTATACAGACGATGCTGTACTGCACAGTCCTAGAGTTGTTTGAGGTCTTTTTGATATACGAATTAATATTGCAAGATATTATTTTAGATTACGTTACTTTAAATAGATTTTTTAATACAACTCCACAGTCCACACCACACACATTTTTAAGTACCTAACGTAAACAAAACGCAACCGCCTTACAATAATCAGATATTAATGGCAAGGGCCTGATGTAATGATTCTAATTCATAAATCTGCTATTATGTAAAATATAAAGTAAGTAGATCACTAGCACAGAACAGATAATAATAACAACTAGTTTGGCTTTATTAATTCCGTAAGAGATAAAAGAACAATTACGTACAATTTTAGTTATAATTATATCACATTGTAATATTAGATCCTTACTTATGAAATTTGTAGCCACTTTGAGGTCAAATGTAATCTGGCATGTATAAGAAATTAAAAATTCAAATTTATTTCAGATTTTGGCTTGTGTTTCGAGTATAGTAATTCATTTGCTTTCGCGCCATTTGATTTTTCTTTCGGCGTTCTTATCTTCTCTTTTTGATTTTTGTAGGGTTATATTTCTATTTGCAATTGGTTGGTCAAAAAAAGCAAATGATAATAATAATGATATGTAACTACAGCAGATCTTATTTTTTTGTAGAAACAATTTTTTCTCTAGAAGAATTTGCCAGGGAGGAAACTGGGGAATAGATTTGTATGGAAAAGTGCACCCCCCGTTCCCTTTTAATTATTTACGAATACGAGTTCCATCATGGCACCAGCGCTGCAGAAACAACTTGAAGGATTAATGATGAAAATGGGGAAGCTACTGTAAAAGAAAACACGTTACCTTTTGGTTGCAACGATTTCGTTCTGGAAATTTTGACCTACAGAACACACTCCGTGGACCGCGCCATTTGAATTTTCTTCGACATCGTTCATTCTGTGAACAAATCTGTGGAAATCTTAAAATATCGCGTTTTTTACGAATACGAGTTCGACCATGGCACCAGCGCTGCAGAAACAGCTTGAAGGATTAATGATGTGAATTGGGAAACTACTGTAAAAGAAAACACGGTATGTTTTGGTTGCAACGTATTTGTTTTGGAAATTGTGACCTAGAGAACAAACCCCCGTGGACTACTGGAGATTCTAGTTGACAGTGAAGAATTAAAAGTAATCGTGGAAGCGGATCCATTGCAAACGACGTCAGAGTTAGCGGCAGGCTTCGGTGTGAGTCATGAAATAATCTTGAAACAAACTGGAAAAGTAAATAAGCACCGCATGAATCGCGTGATACACATCAAAAAACACGCGTCGAGCTGCGTTACATTACTCAACCGTCACTATAATGCAGGGATTTTGGATCGTATCGTTACTTGTGATGAATAAAACCGGCCAAGTCGAGTTGGAATCAGGCACCGAGGAGTACCAACTACTCAAATCGCGTTGACTTAAGTACATGTTTAATTTTTTTTATGTCTTAAAGACCGTAGACCCGAGTATTTAATTTCAAAAGGTAAAAAGTTTGTTATCCGTCTGTCTGTCTGTCTGTCTGTCTGTCTGTTCATATGTCAAGACGCTTTTCTCAGGAACGCGTATAGAATATAGATATCAAGTTGAAACTTATACCAAATTTTTTTTTTTTTTTTATACTTTATAGGCTAGCGTTTGACCACTATCTCACCTGTTGGTAAGTGATGATGCGGTCGAAGATGGTAAGCACGCTAGGCCTAGAATGGGAATTGGCTCTCAAGGATGGCTGCCGGAACACATTAGATGTTTGGTGACAGATTTTCTAACTTGAGGGTGGTAGCTGGCCAGGCGGACACTAGATAGTGTCCTACCACCATGCGGGGGTTGTTGGTTTCTTAACGATGTTTTCCTTCACCGGAGGGCCACTGTGAAAAGCGCACATACATTTTTCGATAGAAAAATTCATTGGTGCACGGCTGTTTGAACTCGGTACCACGGCATCAAAGGCGACCGTTCTCCCGATTACGCCACCGGGCCCTCAAATGAATTTCCTATGAAATCGCGTATGTGCATAGATATAACAATGGTACATAAGTATTGATTGAATAGAAGAAGTAATTTGATTGATGGAATACATAATTTATAGTTTTACGTTTTCAATACAAAACGCCAATTTCATATGTAAGGTTTTTTTTTTCCGTGGGAGGGGGAAATCCTTCATGAGATACCGCAGGGCTCGGGCTCTGCAATTATGTCAGACTCCTACTGACTAAAACCCCGTCCCGTTCATTACCATAGACACGAGGTCCATGCTTTTTTTTATATTTTACCTATATTAATTACTCCACACTAACACTTAAACACTTAAGTCTATAATTTGTTAAAGTGCTAGTCGATCCCGTACTTTTTTTTTTTTAAATATATATATCATCATCATCAGCCTGTATCAGTCCACTGCTGGACATAGGCCTCTCCCAAGATGCGCCACTGAGCCCGATCTTCGGCTCTTCTCTTCCAGTCACTGCCCACCGCTTTGCGTATGTCGTCGCTCCACCTGGTCACAGGACGTCCTACGCTACGTTTGCCAATTCGCGGTCTCCACTCTAGGACAAGTCTGCCCCAACGGTTATCAGTCCTGCGGCAGATATGACCAGCCCACTGCCACTTCAGCTTGCTAATCCGTTGAGCTATGTCGATAACTTTAGTTCTCTGGCGAATTACTTCGTTCCGGATTCGATCCCGCAGAGAAATACCGAGCATAGCTCTCTCCATAGCTCGCTGAGCGACTTTAAACTGGTGGACCAGTCGGACTGTGAGTGTCCACGTCTCGGCTCCGTATGTCATCACAGGTAGGACGCACTGGTTAAAGACTTTTGTCTTTAGACACTGTGGTATAGGCGACGAGAAGACTTGACGAAGTTTTCCGAATGCTGCCCAGCCCAGCTTAATTCTTCTCTGGATTTCCTTCTCGAAGTTATGTTTGCCTAGTTGGAGCGTTTGCCCTAGGTAAACATACTTAGTGACAACTTCGAGTGGGATTCCATCTACGGCAATCGGTTCCGGAACAACGTGCTCGTTGTACATGACTTTGGTTTTGTCCAAATTTATCCGGAGACCGATGCTACGAGAAGAATCAGCTAGGCCATTCAACATCCTTTGTAGGTCCTGCAGCGTCTCTGCCATAATGACGATGTCATCTGCGAATCGTAAGTGAGAGATGTACCTGCCGTTGATGTTAATGCCACGATCTTTCCAGTCCAGCGTCTTAAACATATCCTCCAAGGCGTTAGTGAACAGTTTCGGGGATATGACGTCCCCCTGTCTCACTCCTCGACGCAGGTGGACATGTTTAGTTCGCTGGTTTTGTACTTGTACAGTCATCGTTGCAGCATTATATAGACATCTCATCACTTCGATATATCGCCAGTCGACTTGGCAACGCTGCAAGGACTCGAGAACAGACCAGGTTTCGATTGAGTCAAAGGCCTTCTTATAGTCCACAAATGCTAAGCACAGGGGCCGATTATACTCTTCGGTCTTCTGTACAATCTGCCGCACCGTGTGGATGTGGTCTATGGTGCCGTAACCGCTTCGAAACCCGGCCTGTTCCGGAAGTTAAACTCGTCGAGTCTTCGCGCAAGACGGTTCGAGATGACCCTTGAAAACAGCTTGTAGACATGGCTCAGAAGCGAAATCGGGCGATAGTTTTTCAATAGGGTTTTGTCTCCTTTTTTGAAAAACAAAACCACCATGCTTCTGTTCCATGCCTGTGGAGTTCTCCCAGTAAAAAGAACGGAATTAAATAGCTGCCGAAGCTGTTGAACTGCTGGAGCTCCTCCGGCTTTTAAAAGCTCCGTTGTGATTCCGTCTTCTCCTGGGGCTTTTCCATTTTTGAGTTGTTTAAGGGCCATCACGATTTCGTCTCGGCTAATTTCGGGCAGATCTTCTGTGAAGTGGCGGGTTAAGGTGGCTCTAGAATCCTCAGTATCGGGTTCGGGCCTTGAAGCATGCGATGCGTAGAGCTTGCCGTAGAAGTCTTCAACTTCCGACAGAATCTCCGGCTTGGATGCGACGACGTTCCCCGTTGACGTTGTCAGCTTTGTGAGGTGGCTTCTACCCAGAGGCTGGACGAACACTTTCGACCCCTGATTCTGCTCAATTGATTCTTTAATCAAGAGCGTGTTAGAGGATCGGAGGTCGCGTCGTACCAGCTTCTTTATGGAATTTAATATATATGTAAGGATTTAATATATGCTTCCCAATAATACCCCCTAGGGGTTATCCATTAACGACTTAAGTGAGCACAAACCACCAAAGGATATGGTATAAGAAAAACATGTAAATAATAGACATCCTGGGCTTTCTTATAAACTTGTACTACTCACCACCTTTATTTACCCTTGGAACACGTTGGAGACATGGTAGGTATAAGATTTATTGTTTCCAAATTATACAGGTCAAAAGACCTTTAAAAAGTTTATCCGATGGCCATCAATCTTCGTAAAGTTGGCTGAATTCGGAAGTCTTATGGAAGGAATGCCTTATATCGAAGCTTCCTACATCCGGAAATGGGAGGGTTATTCAACACATCTGATAAAGTCAAGGGCGGACACCGACACTTTCTTTTTTGTGGGTCGGTATTCAGATGAACCTGTCTGATCTACAGAGGCTATTGAACATTGCTATTCAATGGCGAATAGTTTTGTGGACTATTATACGTTTTTATTTTATAGGTTAACTAGATACGAACCGCGGCTTGGCCCGCGTTAAAAAAATGATGTATGTCAAATTTCATAAAAATCTGTTCGACCATTTTACCGTGAATAAGATCGTTTAAAGAACTAAAATAATCAACTTTAAACACCGCGCTAATTATTTTCAGTACCAAGATTAAGGTGTTTATCTCCATATCTCTGAAGTTAGGTACTTATCAGACCTCGATGAATTACTATGGTACTTACCCTTGGGATATCTTCTTTCTAACAAAAATAGAATAATTCAAATCGGTTCATATACGACAAAGTTATCCGCGTACAAACATAAATAACCGGCCAAGTGCGTGTCGGGCCACGCGCAGTGTAGGGTTCCCTAGTAGCCCGTTATTCAATGCAAGTCTTTACCCGTTATAAACAAGCTACTAGGCACTTCGTCTTTGACACTTTAAAGGATTTATTCTAAGGATTTTGTATTTGGTACAAAATTAATCCAACACCGAAGTTCGACGACTATTACAGTTAAACTAATAAAGTTATCAACCGCTATAGTTTTCCTTTAAAGTTCATGAAATGCACAATTATCAGGAATTTCCCAGATTTTTCAGGCCAGCAGTTTAGCTTTTCGAGGAGGGGGGGGGGGGGGGGGGCGCTCTACTGCAAACAAAAATGCACTTTAAAGTTTAGTATTTCGTAAATGGAGCATTCAATCGAAAAATGGTATTAGCAACCCTTAAATTATTTTAAAAGACCTATTCAACGATACCCCCACGACGATGGGGTAGAAGACGAAAAAAAAATTAATCCCCACTTTTCATGTAGGGGAGCTACCGTAAAAACATATATTTTTCAACATTTTATTTCACCAATTTGTCGGCGTAATTTCTAGTATTAACGTTTTCTTAGCAAAACCTCGGACAGACAGACAGAAGGACGTGGCGAAACCATAAGGGTTCCTTGTCAGGACTACAGAACCCTAAAAAATATATATACGGTCGAATTGAGATACCTCCTCCTTTTTTTTGAAGTCGGTTAAAAAGAACCAAACAACTACACTAACCAACTTAACTTAATTTAGAAGCATCTTTCTTGATGGCGCTGAAGCATTTTGCACAGTTATCTTGTAAATAATGTCTGAATGTACTCGTACATATGAGATCCCGCATCGCGCAAACGATATTTTCCGCGACGTTAGTGTTACGTACCAGATTTACTTCTTTGTGAATTAAAATAATATGGTTTTTTATAGGGCTACCTACATTGGGATGTCGCATATTATATTTCAGATTGTAAAAAGATATTTAGGGCCATTTTCTCCGGTTCATGATAAAGTGACATATTAGTTATCTGACAGATGACATCATATAAAAAATGTCAAACATCTGTCAGATAAGTTCTTAATAGGGCTATCAGGAACCGATGAAACTGGCCCTTAAAGTTTGAGTGATGTGGCACTTGGCTACTGTTTTGACTGTTACTGTTTGTTGTATGATTGTAGGTAGACCTACTTATTTTTTGTGGAATTATCTATTAACGAAAAATAAAAAACGAAGACTTCTCGGCCCAACAAAGCAAATCGATTTGATATTCGCGCGTAGGTTATATTCTATTATAAATATTATATTATATAAATATATATATATATATATATATATTTATATAAAGTTATATTCTAAAATATTATAATTCAATAATGTAAGTAGGGGAAGAGGGGGGAATAGAAGTTCAGTAGAAATTATAGTAGTTGTATGCAAACCGAAATAAAATATTTTCTTTCTTAATAATTTATTTTCTGTTTACGGCAGATCCTAAGAAATAATTTATGATCGTACAAAACGAAAAAACCGACTTCACATGCCGCGATAGTCAAATTAGTCATAAGCATGTCATCAAGGTATACAAAGAAAGAAAGAAAGAAAGAAAATACATTTATTCAGCATTACACAAGAGTAAAAAAATAAAATTAAATAAAAAAAAACATCGGGTTAACATGAGAACTAATAAATGAAATGTCTAATTACAAAAATAATGTGTTGCTGAAGGCCCATCTCGGCACAAATGTTAGGATAGATGTCTACCCGAACCACAGAATAATGAATAGTACAAGTACCCGAACGCTGATCTTCCGATAGGCCTAAAGCGGGTGTTGAACAAACGCGAAAATGAGATAGCCAGGATAAATTCAAAATCAATCAATTAAATTTAAAAGGTATTAAATCTACATAAGAATAAAATAATAATAATAGAATATTATGTTTCTTTGAAGTGTCTCACACTTTATATATTTTTTTAACAATTTACTAATAATAATAGTCATAAAATAAATAAAAATACTTAAATACAATAATGAGATATTAAATACTTCAATAATATTAGAGATACGCTATGAAACAATAATATACAAATAATACACTACAACAGATACTTACTAATTTTGTCGGCTCGAACGAAACTAACTTTGAAATACGTAAAATAGGTGTATGAATTTCTTTTGCCATTCATGATTATTCTTAAATGATAGACACATCTATGTTGATATTACCGTGGTTCCTTTGCTGCACTAGTGTTTCTATAAGTAGTGCTCGGAGGTCTTCACTCAAAAATGGTCTGATTTTGTAAAGCATCTTTAATCTGTAGAAACAATTTCTGACTGACTCAGCTATATGCTCTTCAAATCGTAAATGTGCATCAACTTTTAATCCAAGATTGCGTACTACGTACACACGCTCGACTTTTTCACCCATGAGAAACAGTTCAACATCATTAGGGAGCAGAGAGATCTGATGTTTACTATCTAGTAACATAAATTTTGTTTTTGTAGGATTTAGTAATAGGCAGTTATTTTTTGACCAATTTACTATTTCATTTAAGTCTTCTGTAAGTTTGTGTAATGCGATGTTGAGATCTCTTGGTTCAAAGTCAATATATATTTGTATGTCATCTGCGTAGATGTGAAAGTTAGAATGATGTATGCATTTGATTATGTCAGCACTGTATAGTATAAATAAGATTGGTCCTAAAATTGAGCCTTGTGGCACGCCCCTTTTTATTTCTGTTGATAAAGATTTCAAAGTTTGCCCAGACAATTGTTTCAGCTCAACATATTGGTGCCGGTTACTTAAATAGCTATACAAATTTGTTTATATTGTTTAACTCCATATCTCCGGAGATGATTATCAGATGTCGATTAAATTTGAATGGGACTAAATGGGAGGCATAGGTAATCTCTCAAACAAAAAAGATTTTTTCAAATCGGTTAAGATTTGACGGAGTTATGAGGTAACAAAAAAAAACAGGCGAAGTGAGAACCTCCTCTTTTTTGTGAAGTCGGTTAAAAACTTCTTCTTTTAAATTAATATACGCACAGAGAGACTAATTTGACTTACCAACTTATCTAATAAAATAATAAATCTGTAGGTAAGTAGGGATATTCATTATACACACTATAGGGAGCTAGCATGAAATGAAATAAGTTACCTATTTTATCCTTATAGTTCTTGGTAAATCGTGACGCTAAATAAATCAGTAGACATTCCTATCAATTATTGGCCTTATTAAGTATATATTTATAAGGAAGGAAATAAAGTAAGTTTAATACTTTAATGCGCATGTGGGGCATCATGGGGCATACCTCTAATTACGTCAGTATCTGAGAAAATGTACGTCTAACATAATACAATCACCATGCTCTGCTCTGATCATTTTTTTTTTTTTATACATTTATAGGCTAGCGTTTGACCACTATCTCACCTGTTGGTAAGTGATTATGCGGTCGAAGATGGTAAGCACGCTAGGCCTAGAATGGGAACTGGCTCGCATACTGATCATACTTCATAGACGTATTATTATATATTCATAGACATATACGAGTATGTATAAACAACAGCTAATAACCAATGTTGGTTTTGCCCATAGAATCAAAGAGAATGGCAACAAGCCGTCGGTGACCAATCCACACTAATGTTATAAATGCAAAAGAAGAAAAATAGTTTATTTGTTTGTTTAAGACTTCTTCTCGGTCAAACGGCTGTATCGATTTAGCTGAAATTTTGTACAGGGATAGCCAGTGGATTAGGCTATAGGATACTTTTCAACGCAGGCGAAGCCGCGGGGCACAGCTAGTGTGACTTTTTTTTTATACTAAAAGGTAACAGGACAAGCACGACGCTCGCCTGATGGTGAGCGATGACGTCTACCTACTCGTATTACAGATACAGCGGCATGCCAAATTCTGAACTGCCAGAATTTTGAATGTCACTGCACTATGCCTGTTACCTTGAGACATAAAGATGTTGATTCTCACATGCCCTGTAATTTCACTGGACACCTTGCCATTTCAACCGAAAAACATTCGTATTTCACAAGTGAAAATTAATTGGCAAAGTGGTGGTACCGACTAGCATAAGTCCTACCACTAATAAAGTGACTATTTAAAATCGATCAAAAATTTACATATACTTCAGCTACTTAATGCATTAGCACAGGCATTAGTCTCGGACACATTTGACCCTCTATACCTAAACATCCCACTTATCCTTTACAAAAATTTGAGAAGCCTACTGTCCCATTTAAAAATCTCATTCAAAAAATTACTTTAGTACATTACATATATCGACAACTTCAACACTATAATATTGCAGATAACGTTAGAGAAATGAAGTAGAAATAAAAAAAATTAGATACAGGCTTAAGTATTCCTTTGAATAATTGATTAACTCACAAATCTGATTCAACTGTTTCCAGTAAAATTACGGGGCATGGTCATCAACTTCATAGCAATAGCCGATGGGCATGGTAGGCTTAACATCTTTATGTCGCAGTGCAGTAACGTGCAAAATTCTGTCCAGATCCAGAATTTTAGGTAGACGTCATCGCTTACCATTAGGCAAGCGTCGTGCTTGTCGTATTACCTATTATCATTAAAAAAAACTAATCGACGCGTCATATAAACAACAGTAAGGGAAATTTAATTAATTAATTTAATCAGTAGTGTCGTAAACATATAGTACCTTGTATGGTAAGACAATGCAGTATAATGTTTGCACCTTTGTTTGTTTGTAAATTCTTTATTGCACAAAATAAGTACAAAGGGTACTTAATGCTAAAAGCATTTTCTACCAGTCATCCAGCAGCGGTGGGGAAAATTTTAGAGCGTGCTAGTCGGAATCACTCTTGAGTGATTCAGACATAATGTTGAGCTAGGTTCTGAAATAATAGTAAATATTATGTTAGCAATAGTTACATACTAATTGTAATACATAATATATCCATACATACAATACATATATACATATAATATAGGTATATACATACATACACATATATAGACCTTTAAATAAATCGGTATGAGAATTAAATTTATCAGAGCTTTATTAGACAATTGTGATTATACAGGTACATAAGAAAGTAAATATTATAATATGACATTAAGTACAGAAATGTAAATAAAAATATAATATGTATAGAATCTACTGAACTTGTGTGCCTTCATCATCATCATCATGATAAGACCTACGTCACAGAACAAATAATAATAATCCTACGTCCAGCAGTGGACTGATACCGGCTGATTATGATGATGATAATACAAGGTAAGCTCAGAAAGATTCTATCTTTATTTAATAAAAATCTGATTCAATGGCGAATTAAATAGGTCTGAGAAACAATTGAATCCTTGACCAAGTTGCCTGTTAGAAGATCATGAAAGAATCTTTTAAATGTGCAAATGCTTGTTACAAATTGATCAAAAGACATTGCTATTATAACGACTACTGTGACTCTGCTTCGTGCCTACCAGTCTCGAATTCTTATCCTGTTAAAGTGTAAAGCAAACGTTTGATGTATCGACATAGGTGTTTGACTGTTTGCTTTCGTATCGGTTTTCGGTCCGTCATAGGTAATGTGCTGTAAATTTGGTATGGCATTTGGTGGGTGGTGGTGGGTTTGGCATTATGTGGATGAGGACAGTTGAGGCTAAGGGACCCTTTATGCATATCCCTCTCTCGGATTAAATTATGAATCTTGTGGTCCGTACATCACGTTGCCTGTTAGAAGATCACGAAATAATCTTTTAAATATGCAAATGCTTGATACAAATTGATCAAAAGCTATTGATATTATAGACTACTGTGACTCTGCTTCGTGCCTACCAGTCCCGAATTCTAATCCTGTTAAAGTGTAAAGCAAACGTTGACTTATCGACATAAGTGGTTGACTATTTTCTCTCGTATCGGGTTTTCGGGCGATCATAGGTAATGTGCTGTAAATTTGGTATGGCATTTGGTGGGTGGTGGGTTTGGCATTATGTGGATGAGAACAGTTGAGGCTTAGGGACCCTTTATGTGTATGTATATCCCTCTCTCGGATTGAATTATAAATTTTGTGGTCCGTACATGACTATCTCCCCAAGATACAGGCTGATTTATACGATGCTAGTGCTGACAGGGTAAACGGCTTTTCCTGCTAGTCCAGCGCTGGCTGCCATATATATAAAAATGTATATGTAGCATGCCAGCACTGGCATACTCGTACGTACTGTAGGTTGTAAAGATTACAATATGAATTTGTTAAGCCTGGTAGGCTACTCAGATCAGGAATTGCGGTAAAACAGAAAAGAGCATAAATAGTCTACTTTTATTGGTATTGTACTACTTAGGAACCTATTGCATCTGCAGCATAAAATTAAACTGTAACTAGAATAAAAAATGTATTGTAGTAATTATTTCTTTCACGCAAACCTTGAAGTGCGAAACATTTCAAGCGAGGCACATCGGCTATTGCTATTGCTCATTCATACATAATGGCAGAACATTCTGATTGCATCTTCTTTCAAGCTCTGATTGTAAATTTTTAAATATGTAATCGCAATTAGTAATTTATACGGCTATAATGCGTGCCAACATGGTAGAATACCTACTCGTGCAAACATTTGTTTAATGATATTAAGTAACATCGCAGGCTTAAGGTACGGACACACCGCAGCGTCCTGCGTGCACGATCTAGGCGGCGATCAGATAGCGCAGAGTAGTATTTGTACCGACTGGTTCACACCAAACGCGATCAGAAAACTATTGAAAAGTACTGAGATCGCGCCCGCAGATCGCAGGACGCTGCGGTGTGGCCGTACCTTTAGACAAAATATATTTCTTTAGAATAGGGAATATGCATGAAGCTCAGATTTATTGGAAATAATTTTTTTTCGATTCTTTGTTGTCCTGGAGTTATATGTAAATGTGTTAATTGTGTAATGTGTTTTTTTTAATTTAATTCCATTTTATTTGCTTAAAATAATAAATTAAAAATGCAATTTAAGCGAGGGAAATTTAAGTTTGTCTAACAGATCACCTTTGGTCGAATCTAAAGTTGACGTCATTATGCACTACTCCGCGTGATAGAAACATTGAGCGCGGGAACATAAAAATAAATGTATGGTGTGGTCTTATTGTATTTATTTCCAAATATTGTGTTTGCCGCGTATTATTGTCAAATAGAATCACTAAAATCGTCTAACCCGCTTGATCTCTAGAACGCCACATTGAAAAAACACACATAGGTACTCGTACATTACATAGACTGATAAAAACATTTGCCTCCCGCACAGTGGGGTAGAAAGTGACCTTTGCCACACCTTAATTAGAGTAGGTACAACCTCCTACAATTAAAACGTGACGTAACCCTAGCTTTGCGTATAGTCGTTTCTAGAAATAGTGTGGAAGTTTGGATACGTATTGCCCTTATACATTCAAAAGGTCTAGCCCGAATTATTTTGGGTTTTTAATGATAGGGGTCGAAATTTATAATGTAAAAAAAAAACTTCATTTAGATCTTTTAAACTACGCAACGGATTTTAACGCGGTTTTTAACCGACTTCACAAAAAGAAGGATGTTCTCAATTCGTCGGAATCTTTTTTTTAATGTACTTATGTTCACCAAATTACTCGAAGATGCGTAAACCGATTTGGAAAATTATTTTTTTGTTCCAAAGGGTATCCTTCCCAGGTGGTCCCATTTAAATTGTAACAAAAACGGCTTAGCCGTTATTAATATATCAACATTTGATGTTGAACATTTGACGATGCATTTATATACCTTGACGAGATACTAACTACTACCACAGTCTGTGCTACTACTGGCAACTACTGGCACAGATTATATAATAGTTACAACGTCTACTGGCTACTTTGACTAGCGCGACGTTTGAAGTCGGTTATTTTAGTTTTTTAAACGATCTTAAATTATTATCAATAGATAGAGTAATTCTAGAGGAGGGTTTGTAGCCAGGACTAAACATGGGCAAGGCCGCGGGGTGCAGATAGTTATCAAGTTATGTATAAATTATAAACTTTATGCGCTTCTTTTCCATATAACCTTTATCTAAGTATGCCAAATTTCACACTCCTATGTGCCGCACAAAGGGATTCGCTGCCCTTTTTATCTATTACCTTATTTAAATAGAGTACCCTAACTAACACATGTATATAACAACAGTATCTGACTGATAAGAAAGCAACGTTCGCCTGATAATAAGCGCCAGCGTCTGCCTTACATTTTGCATGTTGCACTGTGACAGTTACTCTTCAATTCTTTGGTTTCTGTAAGACGGGTAAAAAAGATTTTTTAATACCGCCCCTAAAATCTGCCGCCTCAAAACAAAGCCTGCTAATAAAATGGGTTCAATGTTTGTAGTAGGTTAACGTCCCAAATGTTAAATCTATGGACCCGGATGCATGTTATAAATAAAGCCTTATGGCCTCATTTCAACAAATAAGTAGGTGAAAACACGCTCAGTAGTAAATTTTATTTTCACACATTTGCTAGATTAATTAGACTGTGCACGACATGTAATATAGTTTAGGGTATCCCGTAAAATGTCAACATTAATTATGAGTTCATAACTATATAGATACTCATAACAATACAATTAATAGTAGGCACTAATAAAGCCCAACGGCCCGTTTAATTATCAAATAACTGACGACGACTATGAAAATTATGCAGGGTTCATTAAACCAATAAAAAATGTTTTCGAAATTCATTCAGCTGTGACACTTAGGAATGACGCATCCAATTCTGGTCAGTTCAGGAAGCTAATATTTGTATGAAGATATTTTTTTATAATTGTTATGTAACAGGACCAGCACAACGCTCTAATGAAGACGCTCCTGATAGTAAATGACGTCTACCTATTACACATACGTGGCTTGCAAAATTCTGAATAGCCAGAATTTTGCACACCACTGTACTGCGCCCATTACCTCGATACATAAAGATGTTAAGTCTCATATGCCCTGTAGTTTCACTGAACACATTGCCATTTTACGGCTGAATTGGCAGTGGTAGTACCTTCGTAGGCATACTAGCAGAAGTCCTACCACTCCAAAAATACTGGAATTAGTAACTGGAATTACAATTATGTTTTTTTATTACGAATGATAAGTTCCACGTACTAATAAACTACATAGAATCTGCGGACTATACTCAATGTCATGTAAATATACTTCTAAGAACTAATTAACTCTATGATGACCTGTCGGGGTCAGTGTCTGAATTACTGAATTTCCCGATGGTGTGATCATCGCCATCATCTCAATCATTTTACCCTTTGACACGTCTGATTCTTCGTTTGATTTGATCTAACAATATCTAAGTGTAGTGCTGACATAACTCGGAACACACGCATAGCTAATTAACAGCGCGGTGTCCAAGAATTTTCCTGTTTTGTCCATTCAATTTAGCGAATCTCTATACTATAGGATAGAAATTCGTTCTGTGCACTAAATATGGGATATTTTAGTTAGTGCTTTGAGTTACCATTACCAACTCGTGTCAGAAATTTTGAGCTTTATATAGTCCTGAATAAAATAGATATTAAAAAGACTGCACTGCAATCTTGCATTGCCAGAATTTAACAAATTTTGTCCGTCAGTGAATTGCGTCCATTATATCGAGACGTCAATGATGCTGAGTTACATGTTCTGTAATTTATTTGCTCCCGAGACTTTGCTTTTCAAACAACTGCCGAAGCTTGCACTGTTTGATGAAACTATTGTAAACTATGAAGGCTAAATTACTATTAAGTATTCTGTGGTGTAGCTTAGCATATACAAATATGGGTTACGTTTGCCGTTTCCGCGGCCTTAAATAATTTTTTAAGCTGAGAATGCTGAGGACCTACAAAATTACGGAATGGGTACTTACACTCAACGAGTTTTCTACCATCTCGCAAGATATGTTCGACCAACACGCAAAGAACATGTTGCGAGCTGGTAATACACCTCGTTTCACCATCGTCATGTCGCCATCGCAAATTGCTTACCTATTCGATTTAGAAACTGACAAATCACCAGGAGCACAATCTCAGATTTTCCGCTTACTAAGTATGGACTTCTATTAGCTTAGAATAGTTACTTACCCACTATCAAATATTTTGATTCCTTTGATGATAAATACGAGATGCCATAAAAGGAATGGCATTCCTTGCTGATGTCTGTTTTTTCGGAAAACTACAATCCAGACTTCAAGTCACTACCGGAAAAATTAACTATAATAATTGTTTGGCAGAAAAAAATGCACTGCGATGTGTTTTGCCAAATGTAATAACAACTTACAACTAGGCCCTTCTTACTCAAATTAGAAAAAATATTACAGTTTCTAGAGATCACTTGTTCAACATATGTTTATTTGTTTTGTTTACAGCTCTCGATCCCTACGCTTGGGTGCTATGGTCTTGCGGAGTGGCAGTGCTGATCTCAATATGTGCGCTGTATGTAATCACGATGCGATCAGCGGTGCGACATTGGAAACAGTCCGTGATCAGTATCGGCATCGTTCTGGGAGTATATCCCGTAAGTGTTTTGTTAACTATAAATCATAATATTATATGCATCATCTTGTATTAAAGTTCCATCAAACGTGCCAATAAGATTCGAATCATCATCTTCGCGAGCGTTATTTCCCATAATAACTGAGCGTAGACCTAATTTTGTTTTACAACTCTCCATGATCTCTTGCTATCCTCATCAAACTTTCCTGCTATATTCTTAACGTCATCAACCGATCATACCATATTGACGTCATCAGTGCTTCAAAAGGCTTCAAATCATTACACGCCACCTAAATAGCAGCCGAATATTGCACATGCACAATAATATCTCAATTTCTACCTAAGGAAGGCTCTACTAAATCATAAAGGTCTGTAGAGCTACCTCGACTTACTGCACTTTTTGCATTATGATGATGCAAAAGGCGCGGTAGACGACACTTCCCTCAAAAAAATATAAAAACAAAACACTATCCATACTCAGTACTTTTAAGCATACTACCACATGCCTTCTTTACTCATGTGATACTACCACAGAAAAGATAATAGTCCTATACTACTACCGAATGGAACTAAGCCTATTGTGAAATTGTGTCTATCGCATGCATCATTGTCACATGTAGATAATCACAGATAAGCTGTGATGATCTATTGGAGCACATTTATGAGGTTTTGCCTATACAGTCTCAAGGTTCCACTTTGGTTATTTAAGCAGGATGGTGAGCGGTTTGCTTACGGCACAGTGGGTCATTATTGCGCAAACGCACCGCGAATCGTGATGCAATAAAGACGACGAATGCAAGCTTGGCGGCGCGGCCTTAAATGTTTAATTCACGTAATACCTAGAACTTCAAGGAATTTCTGCTTTCAAATGTAAACACTATCTTATCTTTACAAATAGGCGTGGTATACTAACATAATAAATTATGTGCAATGCGTGTAGTCATACCGTCAAAGTGATTAAGTTTTATCTTAACTTCCTTAAACCATTATAGGCTTGCTGTTGATTGATAATAAGTATTGTTACGTATTGTAAAAACCCAAAAGAAACAAAAGAATCAGGGTTAACCAAAGTTTAAATTGTTATCTTGGAAAGCAAAAGCAAACGTTAACTTACTAGTATATCCAACTTAATATAGTCAACAGTTTTAAAACGTTGAGAAATTATAATCCATAGCGGGCCAAGGTTGAAATGAAACCTTTAAAAGTTCAATAACTTGTCACTGAACACAATTCGAACAAGTTCTCACTACTTTACAAAGCAATTAGGATCGGATAGCAATAAGGCACCTAGACAGCCCTAGGTGTGATGTAAAATAAGAAATCAAATAGGTATTAGACTAGAAGCTTTCTTACTGATGCGCTTCATTAGGGTCTGGTGATTGATGCCTAAATTTAGAGTGATATATTTGGAGTATAATTGCTATGAAATATTTTATCTACTCTTATATTGTAAAGTTCTGATTATGAATTAACAAAAAGTACCATTATGACAGAATTTTATTCTTAACAATTTCAAGAATTCTTAGCAAAATAACTTTTTTTTCCATTATAGTATACACTTTGGATCGACCAAGGAATTTTTAGTTCGATTTTTATCATTGTTTATAAGGGATCCGCGCTAGGGCACGTGCGCGGTAGACCTATGGCGTAGTATTATTATCTTTTCTATGCCTATGGTTACGGACATAGAAAAGATAATAATTTACGGAGCCATTGTTGTGTTTGTTTAGCTAACATTTGAAACTGTACATAACTTGTAGTATTATTAATACTGTGACATAACTAAGTATCAAAACACTCGTGTGATACTATTAAAAACCTCGCCTACGGCTCCGTTTTTATACACATACCTACTGGTATTTTAATACCCCCCCTCGTTATGCGACAGTTTCATAAACTACTATTATATAAAATTTAACCTGAAAATTACTGGAGCGTGTCATTTCTTAATGACAATACAATACCTACTACTAATAACTAAGCTACCTAGTTAAATAGTATGATACTTACCTACCTTATGAATGAACACATTGCAGTGCATACAAATTGAGTAATTCCTTCATGAATAATTTTAAATAGTTTCGTAAAGAATGTGATTATTATGTTCTTGACCAAATTACCTGTCCACCGCACACCGTGAGATTCAAATTCGTTTGTGGTTCCGTTCAATAAAGTTTCCACTAAATCTGTATAGTTTCGACAATGTCATATTGGGTACAAAGAGTCGTAAAATGTTCAATTTTCAACTGACTTCCAGATAGGAGGTTCTGAATTCGTCTGTATATGTTTATTTTTGTATGTATGTTACGCGAACACTCCGTCTATTGTGAACCGAATCGAATGATTCTTCTTTTAATCGGTAGAATATATTTCCAATGTGGTCCCATTGTAATTTCATCGAGAGCAGAGGATAATTATCAAATTATCTCCAGAGATATGACGATAAACACCTTAAACTTAGTACTGAAACTGACTCGCGCGGCGTGAAAGTTAAGTTTTAGTTTTTTAACTATCTTAATTATTAATTGGTAAGGTACTTTTCCAAGGTGGTCTCATCGTTATTTCATTCAATCTGATAAGTATCTCCAGAGACATGGGAGATAAACGCGGCGTGGAAGTCGGTTGTTTTGGTTTTTAAACTAAATATCTTAATTATTTAAGATATTTTTGTATTGTTACCTACATACGAGTACATAGCTACCTACTTCATGATTAGAAAAGCCAAAAATTAAAATGTTCCACGCTCGACGGTCTTTCCCCTATTTAAAACCATGTTGTTGTGTTCAAGTCAAAAGTGCATAGGTGTACTGAGCAAGCGTGCTAGTATAACATAGCGATATTATACCAAATAATGTCGCTGGAGCTACACCTACGATTGGATTGCGATTTACCATCATGTGAGATTGAATCCAAACGATTGTTCAGTCAACTCTAAAAAATCCTAAGTATTTATTATCTTGCTATAAGTGAAGTGCCTATATTTTATGTTCTCTTTGCTTTCGAATACCTACAGATTCGTTGAGATTTTCATGGTCACTGACACTATTATTATAACTGTTAACGGGATAATAAATAATATAATATCAATAATATATGATAAATTATATACGATAAATAATAAAAAACATGGTAAACTACATATCCCGTTAACAGTTGTAATAATACCTACAGATTATTACATTTACCGTGAAAGTTACACATATTAAAGTTTGTAACGGCTATTATCACGTAAAAAACGTTACGTTACGTCCCGAGGCCCGAGTATCGCGAACGGGCTTGTAGGCGAAACTCCCAGCAGGGCTATTCTGTAAGCTAGTTAACGTATCTCGCAAGCGGAATCCGCGGTGAGTCGTACTACGAAATTCAAATCGGAACACGATTGTAATACGGTTGAATTTCGTCATACGGAATTCAAATCTCACCGCTTGCGAGATGCGTAAACTAGTTTACAGAATAGCCCTACAGAACTTCAAGAATGTTCGATACATGTCGGAGTTAATTTTCCGGTAAATACATATTTTTACGTGATAATATCCGTTACAAACTTTAATACCTACAGATTCCTCGAGATGATTTACGTATTTATATAAAAATACTAATAAAGAGAAAGGATGAAGGTAATTTAAGGGGAAGGTAAGTTAAGAGCCACGCAGGTTTTTTCACACGAAATAATATGTAAAAGCGTCCGATGGTAGACCTTGTGATAATAATGATGCCAATAAACCATTTCATAAGTTCAGAAAAGTCCATCGATCTGAATGTACATGTCGAGGTACATGCCTCGATGGAAAAGTCTGATATTTTATATTAAACTAGAAGTGCCCCGCGGCTTCGCCCGCGATAAAAACTTCTGTTATTTACTTAAAACTTTTCTTTTGTAAAAACGATTCTATCATTAAAGGTATCAAATAAGAATTAGCCTAATCAGTTCACCCGTTTTCATGTTATCGCGTGGCTAAGGCAATTCGGGATTCATTATAAATGGGGTATTTTTTTTAATTTTACCCGAAAAACCCAAATTTTCAGACTTTGTTACCGACCCCATTTTGAAAAATCCTACAACACGTACTTTATCTCATCTGGTTTCGCCATACGAACTTTGAATCCCCGTTCCGTATCCGGGAGGAATTTTGAGAAAATCCTTTCTGAGCGGATACCTACGCCATAATAACTATCTGCATTCTAAAGCTTCTTCAGCGCAATCCGAAACAATATTGATTTTTAGACTTTGTTACCCCAGTTTATCCACTTAGAAGGGCATTTTGAAAAAGTCTGAAACTCGTATTTACTTATTTATTTACAAAAGTACTTGTGTGAAATAACGAATAAAATGACTATCCAAGCTTTGAACCCTCGCTTCACCCCCTTGAAGAATAAATTTTGAAAAATTCTTTCTTAGTGGATACCTAAGTCAAAATACCTATCTGCATGCTAAATTTCAGCGCAATCCGAAACAATATTGATTTCAGACTTTGTTACCCCAATCCACTGTTTTAGGGGTGGAATTTCGAAAGAGCCTGAAACACGTATTTACTTACTTAAGCACTTGTATTAAGTTTCAAATAGAAAATACTATCTAATCTTGTTTCTCCATACAAACTTTGAACCCCCGTTTCAACCCCTTCAGGGGTGAATTTTGGGAAATCCTTTCTCAGAGGTAGCTAACGTCGTAATAACTATCTGCATGCCAAATTTTCACACTTTTTTACCCCATTTCAGCCTCTTAGGGGTGGAATTTCGAAAAAACCTAAAACACGTGTTTACTTATTTATGTCCTGAAGCACTTGTGTGAAGTTTCGAATAGAAAAGACTATCTAATGTTGTTTCTCCATAGAAACTTTGAACCCCCGTTTCATCCCTTTAAGGGGTGAATTTTAGAAAATCCTTTCTTAGCTGATACTAACGTCATAATAACCACCTGTATGCCAAATTTCAGCGCAATCCAAAACAATATTGATTTTCAGACTTTGTTACCCATTTCACCTTCTTAGGGTTGGAATTGCGGAAAAACCTGAAACACGTGTTTACTTATTTATGTCCTGAAGCACTTGTGTGAAGTTTCGAATGGAAATAACTATCTAATAATGTTTCTCCATAGAAACTTTGAACCCCCGTTTCATCCCTTTAAGGGGTGAATTTTAGAAAATCCTATCTTAGCTAATACTTTCGTCATAATAACCACCTGTATGCCAAATTTCAGCGCAATCCGAAACAATATTGATTTTCAGACTTTGTTACCCATTTCACCTTCTTAGGGTTGGAATTGCGGAAAAACCTGAAACACGTGTTTACTTATTTATGTACTCAAGCACTTTTGTGAAGTTTCGAATAGAAAAGACTATCTAATGTTGTTTCTCCATAGAAACTTTGAACCCCCGTTTCATCCCTTTAAGGGGTGAATTTTAGAAAATCCTTTCTTAGCTGATACTAACGTCATAATAAATGCCAAATTTCAGCGCAATCCAAAACATTATTGATTTTCAGACTTTGTTACCCCATTTCACCATCTTAGGGGTGGAATTTCGAAAAAACCTAAAACACGTGTTTACTTATTTATGTCCTGAAGCACTTGTGTGAAGTTTCGAATAGAAAAGACTATCTAAGAGTGTTTCTCCATAGAAACTTTGAACCCCCGTTTCATCCCCTTCAAGGGTGAAATTTGAAAAATCCTTTTTCAAAGGTAACTAACGTTGTAATAATTATCTGCATGCTAAGTTTAAGCGCAATCCGAAAAAATATTGATTTTCACACTTTGTTACCCCATTTCACCCTCTTAGGGGTGGAATTTCAAAAAAACCTGAAACACGTATTTACTTGTTTTTGTACTGAAGTACTTGTGTGAAGTTTTGGATAGAAAAGACTATCTAATCTTGTTTCTCCATACAAACTTTGAACCCCCATTTCATCCCCTTAAGGAGTGAATTTGAAAAATCCTTTCTTAGTACACCCCTACGTACTATGACAAATATACCCTCCAAATTTCAAGTCTCTACGACCAGCTGTTTAAGCTGTGCGTTGTCTGTCAGTGAGTCAGTCAGTCAGTATGTCAGGACAAAGATTCTTATAGTATTAAATAAAGTAAAAGCAATTTATATAAGTAACTTTTGTGAAGTTTCCAATTATATTACAGGAAGACTTTAAAACATCTGCAGTGTTACTTAGTTTATGTCTAAAGGTGACAGTAAAGGTGCAGTGCAGTGACATGCAAAATTCTGGCCATCCAGAATTTGGCATGCCACTGAATCTGTAAAAATATTTCTACTAGTTCAACGGTTGAACTGTTTGGTTGAACTTATGGCAATAAGCCAATAGGTAGACGTCATCGCTTACCATCAGGCGAGCTTCGTGCTTGTCCAGTTACCTTATATCATAAAAAAATATTATTGTTCAATCACCCATTGGCAAAGGACCAATTCACTTTATTATACAGTGTGTCCGGTAATCAGCGTCGTAGACTTGGTAGAAGGGGGATAACATACAGTTATTTTTGCCCCCTGGCCGGTTCTGAGTTTTTCATCATTTTCATTTATCTACTCGATGATAGCGTTATTGCGTAGATAAACTCTATAATTGTACTCAGAAACAGCCATGGGTAATTTTGCTCCCACTATAACAAAATGGTAGACATTTTGTTATTTTTAAAACGAAGAACGGGTGATTGTATTAATTTCGCCATAGGTACTCATGTAGGTAGAGGTCCTATAAACAATAAAACCTAAAAATTAAGTCTAATTCGATGGCTAAATGTGTAGACAATAAATTTAAGGCAAACATTTTCCAAATTAATTCATAAAATTATTCAAACATAAAAAGTTAAAAAAAAATATTCAAAAGTAAGTTATAACATATCTTTAGCGTTTTCTTTTAGATATGTTGTCTTTTTGAAAAAATCTAAGCTAATAAACTATTTTAACTTTTTTTTAACGATAACAGGATGTTTGCTATAACACTTTTTACATCTTAGCCTTAAAATAAATTTAAAGCTATGACGATTTGAATATGACATTACTGAGTTCATTTTGTAAACGATCTTCTGTTAAGTCTCCAGAAACCAGGAACTAAATAAAAAAAAGTTATTCTGTAAGCTTTTGATTGCTAGCAAAAGGCTAAGCCACCGTGATGCCAATTCGCTGATATGCTTTATTTGCCTACAGACTACGAACGCTGCCAAAATTAGCGTACGAAATGCGAGTAGGTACTGTGCAATAAAAAACTGGCCAAGTGCAAGTCGGACTCGCACTCGTGGGGTTCCGTAACACAGTAGAGTATTATTATAACTTTGATTTTTCGCAACTACAAAATTAACTTTGTTTTTCATAGTGTTTGTATGAAAAACAAAGTTAACTTTGCGGTCGCTATATCTCTAAAACTGCTGACTGTATCTCGTTCAAACCAATTTTCGTTGTTAGTTTTTATTGAGATCTACAGCATATATTTTTTTTAGATTTTCACTCCCATGCTTTAAAAGTTAGAGGGGGGGGGGGACACACATTTTAGCACTTTAGGCGCGCCTATCTTTCAAATGATTGACTTTGAGAAAAAATGATTTTAGGAACCTCAATGTCATTTTTAAAGACCTATCCATAAACTCCCCACACGTATAGGTTTGAAGAATTTTTTTTTTTGTTTCAGTTCTATGTATGGGATGCCCCCCTTAAACTTTTATATTTTTTATTTTTGTATAAAAATCGGAAAGCGGTTCACAGAATACATCTACCAACCAAGTTTTAATTCTGTAGTCCTAACAGTTTCGGAATAAAATGGCTGTGACATACGGACGGACAGACAGACAGACAGACAGACAGACAGACAGACATGACGAATCTATAAGGGTTCCGTTTTTTGCCATTCGGCTACGGAACCCTAACAGACAGACAGACAGACAGACAGACAGACATGACGAATCTATAAGGGTTCCGTTTTTTGCCATTCGGCTACGGAACCCTAAAAAAGTGTGCAGTAAAATGGATTAAATTTTGATACATTTTGAACTTGCGTTTGGCTAATAGAATTGTTTTTTTAGACTAGCATTTGAAAACTATCTCGCCTCATATAAGTGGTCGAGCATGGCGAACTCGCAGGGCCTAGAATAGTCTAGCTGTCACGAGTTGTGCTGAGGGAACACTGTAATATTTTGGCGGCAGATTCTCTTCTTGATGGTGGTAGGCTTCCATTTGGTAGCAATTGAAAGAACATTGAACCAATGCTCTACTGCTACCAGTTGTGGAAAAAAATATTTTGTGCAGGCCTGCTGATCGCTTTGTTGTTCTTTGTTTGTTGTATGCTAAGCTAAAACATAAAATTTTTGTTTATATTTCAGCTGGTAGCAGCAGCTGGCTTCCTAGCCATATTAGTGCCTAGAGCCCGGCTGCTGGCCGAGGCTGGTGCGCAAGAAGCTGTCATGATCGCCATGTACCACCTGTTCTGTGTCATCATCACGGAGTGCGGGGGACCTGACCAGCTCGTCAGGTAAGTTATACAGACAGCTAGAACTAACTGGCTTTCTACCTATCACGGTGCCTAGAGCACGGCTACTGGCCGAGGCATAGCGCGCATGAAGAAACTACATGTAAAAACTGTTGACAAAAACACAGAAAAAAAAAATCTGCTAGTTTGAATTATTGTAACCTTTTTTAATTAAAGGCAGCTAGAGCAGATAATTAGAGGCAGCTAGAGGCAGCTAGAACTAACTGGCTTTCTACCATCGCGGTGCCTAGAGCACGGCTACTGGCCGAGGCATAGCGCGCATGAAGAAACTACATGTAAAAACTGTTGACAAAAACACAGAAAAAAAAAATCTGCTAGTTTGAATTATTGTAACCTTTTTTAATTAAAAATAACAAAGAAGACACCATTTTGCTAAATTAGTTATTCGGTTTTTTCCATAAAGCAATCTTTGCAGATATTCTAATGATCTCAATAAGCGATAGATAGAGTTCCTATCTATCAGCTTTCTATGATTGATGTGTAATGTGCAATTGTGATTTGTGCCAAGAATTATACACGTAGACATTCACGAATGTTTGAATATAATATATATTGCTGACACCATAATTGACGTTCCTAAACTAGAAACACTCGGAAGTTAACCACGTCACAGTAAAATACGTCATCGCAAAATCTGTATATTTTTTGACCGACTTCTAAAAATGGAGGTTACTCAATTCAACCGCATATATATTGTTTTATTTTTGTTCTCGGATAACTTTGTCATTTATGAACCGATTTTAATGATTATTTTTTGTTGGAAAGGAGATATCCCAAGAGTGGTACCATAGTAGTTACACCGAGATCTGATTGACTGATTGATCTCCAGAGATATGGAGATAAACACCTCAAACTTCGTTCTGAAAATGAATAACGTTGCATTTGAAGTCGGTTATTTTAGTTTTTTAAACGATCTTATGTAACATCTTCTTCAACAACAACAATATTGTTGACTGTTGCGTCATCAGCCTTTTCTCCTTCTCTCTATCTATCTCTCTTTGTCTCTCTCGCACGCATTAACCATTTAGCACTATGTCAGCAGTGCCAGCTATTCTTTGCAAATCGCACTCTATCTAAAATTCTCTGGATAATGGCAATAAATTACGTTTGCAAAGGCATGTATTATGGTCTTTCTTTCTATTTTAGATTAAACACACTATCTAGCTTTGAATAGTCTGTTAACTTGATCGACATAGGATGTCGATGGTTAACTTAGATAAAAAAAAAACCCTGTTAATCATTTAGAGTGTTTATAAAACGCCAACCCAATAAAAGGCTCTAGATTAAAGTAAATAATAGGTGCATTGTTACAACTTTGTAGGTAGGAACTTACATTGTAGCTTTTAATTTTGCGAAATGTATTCAAACAAAAAAAAAACAAAACTTAAAGTATAATCTAAGATCGTAATAAAAAACGAAAAAAAAACAGACTCCAAATGCCGCACTAGTTCATTGTCAGTACCAAGTTTGAGATGTTTATTTCCATATCTCTGGATATAGTCATCAGATATTGTTAAAATTTAAATGGGACCACCTTATGAAATCGGTACACAATTTCCGCAGTAATCGAGTAACAAACATACACACGAAATGAGAACTTTCTCCCTTTTGTAAGTCGGTTAAAAAGCGTTGCGATCAGATATTTGTTATAGACCCTGAATTTGAGCCTGATTTGAGCTTTGATACACCTTTTGATCTCGTACACTTTGTTGCAATAGGTGTCTTGTTCAGAAACTCCTCTTCCTGATATTGTTTATATAATCTATCTAGATAGAACTTTCTAAAATGCGATATAATTCTATGGATAAGCATTTTAGAAAATCGACGAAGAAAGCATTAAGTCGATAGGAAGTGCATTATAACTACACATTTCTACAGTTTCGTTGATTGCAGTCATATCTATACTTTGAAATAAAATCTTTTACTTTCTAATAACTAGTGATCAATGAAATTTTGCCATCATTAGTACTTGCAAGTGCTTTTTCATTATAACAGTATGACCATAGTTCATCAGTTTCGAGTGATTACATTTTTATTTATAAATTAATATTCATTGTCTCAGTAACTACATTTTTACACACAATAGGAAGTAGGTACCTATATATTTTTTTTTTTGGAGAACGTGGGCCGTTGTGCGTTAGTAAAAGTACAGAATAAAAAAAAAAATAGTACAAGTAAAAGGATGGTTTGACTTCTAAGCAAGAGGTCAATATTCAAATATATATATATATATATATATATATATATATATATATATATATATATATATATATATATTTTTTTTTGAATACTAAATAAGTGTCGTAACGTTAATCTTAAGAATAGTTTTATTTAGGGACTAAGAAAGTGGATTGCCTCCCACGCGCATTTTGCGTCAACAATTTCCGCATTGGCAAAAATAAAAATAAACATTCACGTTGAACTGAGCTATTCCTAAAAATTTTTAAAATGAAAATTCCGTGTTATCGTTTTAATTAAATGTTTTATCATGAGACTTCTAGAATTACTTTTGTGTGATTTAGGGTTTCACATAAAGTCATGGATGATTTATAGCTGTTCTGGTTTTTGGGCCAAAAGTAGAGGGGTTATATCTGGTTGGAGCTCAAAAAAAAGGCCTATTTTCATAATTTTTTTTGAGCTCGTTTTTAAATTAGCATAAATAAATAATATATGAATCGATTAAGCAATTCTTTGGGAGTATAAAAAAAATGTTTATTGGTGAAAATTTACAAAATGGCAGCTCTTTGTCAATAAATGTGAAGCAGTATTTCAAAAGTATCTCTGCGGCACGCAGTAGAAGTCATCTGGATCACCATCTGGCACAATATTTTTTTTTTTTCATTAGCTACATTAGTTTTGCGGTTGAAGTACACACGATTATATTTTTAGGAATTTTTTTCGCAAAATGGCGGTTATTCAAACAAAAAGTTGCGTTTTCGACGAAAAAAATTGACTTAAATTGTTTATAACTTATTTAATTGTTTATCGATCGTTAAAATCGTGTGTACTTCAACAGATAATCTAATGAAGAAGCTACAGTTAAAATTTCAAGTCAATCGGATGAAAACTCATCGAGTTCTACTGCGTGCCGATTTTGATAACTCGGTTTTGAGATAAACGCACTTGAAGTTTGAAAACTGTATACCTTCACCTCAGAGTTGCTTTGAAATTTTTTTTTTTTTTAAATTTTTCTGAGTTTCTTTCATGGACATTATTGATCATACATCTAGGGATGTTTTAGCATACTTTAAGCCAATAAAAAAAAATCCAACCAGATATAACCTAAATATTATGTTTCTTTGAAGTGTTTCACACTTTATATTTTTGTAAATTGTTAATTTTTGTAATTGTGATTGTTAATTGTTTTGTAAGCACCGGAACATGTTATTCCGGAGGTTGCGGGTTCAAGTCCCGTCGGTACGATGAAATTTTGGGTTGTGTTTAACAATTTACAGATATAACCCCTTTTATTATTATTTACTACTTCGTTTGAGACGTCGTGTCGATTAAATAATGGATCCAACAATGGATTTTTGCCTTTCTTTGCTGACTCAGAAGTGATGATATCTTCAATGTGTCTTTAAACTCCTCTTTATATTTGTGTCGGACATCCAACACTTAAAAAGGTTGGAAAAGGACAGCTGAAGATCGAGCTCAGTGGCATGCTATAAGAAGGGCCTATGTCCAGCAGTGGACTAATACAGGCTGATAATGATCATGATGGTCCAACACTTGATTTGAAGTCTGATCTGATGTTAGTGACGGTGTGATCTACCATGGAATCGTGCTTGCTTGGAAAGGGGAGATGGCACTGAGTCGAGGCGATGGATAACTGATTTAAGTCCAATATACAGAGCGCAGTTACGCTTGTTGGGATAGTCATCCCAACCTGTCGTCTATACTGGCTGGCACCGAATATCATGCTGTAACTCGTCGAAATGATTGCCTATTTGTCTTTCTTCGGTGAGTGATTCCCGCCCCTAAATACTTTCAACTAGGTAGCTGTAACCTCGAGTTTATTTTTTTATAATTTCTTAAGCGTTTGACCACTACCTGGCTTATTAAGGTTGTCTGGAAGAGATCGCTTTAAGCGATAAGACCGCCTGTTGCCACATTGTTTTATTTACCATTTTTTACTTATAATTTGTATGGTGTAATAAAGTGTTTATCTATCTATCTATCTATCTATTATAGTAACAACAGGAAGAAGATTTTAGTCTGAAAGTAGCTGCAAAGCGGAGTCTGACATAACATAACCGTGGAGCCCAAGCTCTAATACGGTATCCTTAGGGATATTCAATCTAATTCTTTTTGATTTTTCCATAGATATAATATTATGCACGCAGACACGTTAAAAGAGTTTCTCAAACATTTTTATATCATTAAAAAATATCCTCCACCGGAAAAAACTAGTCATTTGACCACATAATAAGATAAAACCTACTTTTTCTGTGAAAAGTAATAATCAATGTATTTATGTACAACTGAGATTATTGATTACTAGCAGCCCGCCCCGGCTTCGCACGGGTAGAACATATATGCCTACAAAATTTGCATCAGTTTGTTGCATCGAATATAAAATATGAACATATTTAACAACCATCGTCATATTTCATCCAATTTACACAAAACCTTAACGAATTATGCACCTAAACCTTCCTCATAAACACTCTGGCTATTGGTGAAAACCGCATGATAATCCGTTCAGTAGCTATTGAGATTATTGCGAACAGACAGACAGACGCAGTGATGAACTTTGTTTTATAATACTTACGTATTGATATTGGACGGCCCTTTGGCGTAAAGGATAGTTACCCTGATTCTGACCCGACGGTCGTTGGTTCTAATCCTAGCTATATACCTACCAATGAAAGTTTTATGTGCATTCATGAATCATGAGTTTTCGTACAGTGGTAGTGGAATCATTAAATCTACCAAAAAGTAGCTTACCACCAAGGAGTACATCTGCCGCCGTAACCTTACGGCGTTCCCCGACGCAAAATGTAGGGGTAATATACGTTTAACGTGTGTATCTGTGTGTCTGTCTGTAGCATCTTAGCACCTAACCGGATGAACCGATTTTGTTTTTATTATTGATAGTTTTTTTTTGTTTGATAGATGTCTTCATCGAGAGTTTTCTTAGCTTTGATTCATGAAAATTCGTTCAATCGTTATAAAATTATGAGCTTTTTTCTAGTTAATTGCGCTATGATATCAACTTTTATAGGTCTGATCAATTCGAAAATCTTCTTCTTCAACGATATTGTAAGAACATGGAAGCCTCCTGGACTCTACAGAATACTCAAATCCTCACCAACTTACAGCTCAGATTTTAATTGTCGTGTTTAGAGTCATTGGAAAAAGCTATTATACATAGATCAGTCGGAGTGGTTTAAAATATTATATTATATTATTATATATATAGATGAATATTATTTTATACAATAGATCATATTATTATACTATATTGACTTCAAATTGATTGTGATCGGTGGGGATCTACAGCACAGCTAAGCCTATAATAATATTTTCACAGTAACTATGACCTAATCTGTGGTTTCACTGCAAATATTTTATTAATTTTGCGATGCGTGTTTGTGAAATTCGTGATATCTTCTAGAGTTTTCATTTGAATTATATACTGTAAATGACAATTTTAATCTATAATATGTGGCCAAGCTAATTAACGTAATTATTTGGATAAGGATTAATACTATATACTTGAAAATAGCCTTGGAAGTTATGTAATATTTTTTAACAAAAATTTTAAGATTAAAATGGTTACTGTGAGTCAACCTTAAGAGATAGACATATGCTGTCGCGGACTTTTTTGTAGGTCTTATTAAGTTGTACAACTCTTGCATAGAAAATATTCTTCTATCTATTTTCAATTAAGCAGCGTTCGTAAGAAACGTGTTTTTTCGACCGTTTATTTGCCGACTTAGGTTGCAAATTAGGTCTCCACGAATGTACCTTTGATTTAAACGGGATAATATATAGCCTATTTTCATTCCGAAAGTCCATTCTATGTATTAGTGAAAGAATTTTTTAAATCGGTTCAGTAGTTTTTGAGCTTACTCATTACAAAAATACAAAAATACAAATGTTCTCTCTTTATAATATTAGTATAGATATGTTCCTAATAAATGGATGTAACGTTACCTTATCTTCTAAATTTATTTTTCAGGCAAGCAGCTGGAGCTCGTCTGGAGACAAGAGTTCTGCCGTGTTGCTGCTGGCCATGCTGTGTCATACCCAGACCTAAGCTGCAGAAGTAAGACCTAATATATTTACTCGTAGTCTCTACTTTTTGTGTTTTGGAAATCTAGAGAGGATGGATGAAGGCAGATTGACGAAACAGATTTATGAGACGAGTGTGAATGGGCCAGCCGGTAGAGGCCGACCTAGGCGAACGTATCACGACCACATCGAAGACGTTTTAAAGAAAGGCCAAGTCAAAAGCACCTATAACCGGCGAGCATGTATGAAACTTATGAAAGCACTTATGCAAGTGGAAGAAGCGGAAGAGGTTTGTGAGGATCGTAGCATGTGGAAAGAAGGTCTGTGCAAAACCCAACGGGAAAAAGGCGTAAACCTAGGTATTTATATTAACATTTACATGAACATAACATTACACGTTTCAAAGCTGGTTTCGGCACAAATGCATTATTTTGTTTAACTACAACGTTAATGAGATCGAACGGACAATGCCATTACGCAAACAAAAAGTGTGTGCAGGAAGTCAGTACCTACCTATTTCAATTAGTTTACCCAGTCCTCTCCGCCATAGCCATAGCACAGTTTTCAACCGACTTCCAAAAAGAAGGAGGTTCTCAATTCGTCTGTATGTTTTTTTCTTGTCTTTTGTATGTAAGTTACGCGATTACTCCGTCAATTGTTAACCGATTCGAAAGATTATTTTTCTAATGGGTAGGGTACATTTCTGAGGTGATCCCATAGTAATTTCATCGAGATCTGATATGTATCTCTAGAGATATGACAATAAACGTCTCAAACTTGCTATTTGACTCGCGGGGCATGGAAGTTGGTTGTTTTAGTTTTTAAACTATCTTTATTATTGTAAAACTGTGGTCATTAGACACCAGATTCGACATTCTAGGACCTTGAGCCATATTTTGCTAATATGTCTACATAGATTTATTGCATGGTTCTAAAGACTCGCGAGGTCTACTACTATTCTCACACTATTTATTGTATGTATACATAGACATAAATATCTACTGCGTAATTTAAAGCCCAATCTTTAAATGAGTTCATTGAAGGATAGGAAAGATAAGACACATTCTGTTCAAGTCCTCCCATCCTCTTTTTTGGAGATCGGCTAAAATTAGGCAATCAACTACGACGTCCGGCCTTGTGTATATTTTCGTTATAAAACCTGCCAATAGATAAATTTTATGACTCAAATTATAGACGTAAACCTCATATTTTTGGGCTATTATGTAGAAACTACACACTTTAATTACGCTCATTAAAATAAATGGGATGTTTCTTAAGTTTACCTCAGTATTTATAATTTGTTTCAGACAAAATCTATGGATGTTACGATATCTAGTCTTGCAAATGCCTGTGATACAAGCCTTCCTCTACATGATTATTCTAGTGCTCTGGGCTGAAGATATGGTAAGTTATACGTAGGTACCAATAATTAATTTTATTGATCCATACTCGACCACATCGCTACATAGGGGTAGTAGGCTAGTAGGTCGCAGGCTACATATCAAGGTGAGATGTTCAAACGCTAGGCTAATAATAAATAAAACTGGCCAAGTGCGAGGCAGCATCGCGTCTCTTATCGCACACTTAGGGAGGGTTCCGTACAATACGAAACATAACAGAGTTTCAACCTCATATATTTGATTAATTGATATTACCAAGAATATTTGGTTTGGTCGCGATCTAGAAAGACGGGGCTCGTTTACTAGCGCCATTTATGTCATTTAGCCGAAACTAATTAGATAGATGGCGTTTAAAAACTCGTTTTTTGTATGGGGACCCCCTTTAATTTTTAACTTTATTTTGTTTTTAGTATTTGTTGTTATAGCGGCAACAGAAATACACCATCTGTGAAAATTTCAACTGTCTAACTATCACGGTTAATGAGCTATAGCCTGGTGACAGACAGACAGACAGACAGACAGACAGACGGACAGCGAAGTCTTAGTAATAGGGTCCCGTTTTACCCTTTGGGTACGGAACCCTAAAAAACAGACAGACAGACGGACAACAAAGTGATCCTATAGGGGTTCCTTTTTTCCTTTTGAGGTACGGAACCCTAATAAGTCACTAACATGCAGTTCCCATTCTAGGCTTAGTATGCTACCATCCTCGACCGTATCATCACTAACCAACAGGTGTGATAGTGGTCAAACGCTAGCCTATAAGATATTAAATATTTAAGATAGTTGTTTTATAGATAAGTCGGTTGTTTTAGTTAAAAACTAAAACAACCGACTTCCATGCTACGCGAGTCAGTTACAGTAGCAAGCTTGAGACGTTTATCGTCATATCTCTGGAGATACTTATTAGATCTCGATGAAACTGTAATGATCCCATATCGATTTAAAAAAGAATCATTCGAATCGGACACCATTGACAGAGTAATCGCGTAACATACATACATACAAAAATAAACTGGCCAAGTGCAAGTCGTACTCGCACTCTTAGGGTTCCGTACCACACTACAGTATTTTATAAGATCGAGCAAAAAATACCACTATCATTTTTCGCCAGCAAAAAATAATAATTAATAAACATTTTATTTCGTATAACGCCATCTAACGTCTAACAAAGGTGTTAGGGATCGACATGTCAATATAACGCCATCTATGGGACGTTTACCTAACTAAGCGTTCATAGATGGTCTCTTGTATGGGGACCCTCTATTATTTTTAATTATATTCTGTTTTTAGTATTTGTTGTTATAGCGGCAACAGAAATACATCATGTGTGAAAATTTCAACTGTCTATCACGGTTCATAAGATACAGCCTGGTGACAGACGGACAGACAGACAGACAGACAGACAGACAGACAGACAGACAGACAGACAGACAGACAGATAGACAGACAGACAGACAGACAGACGGACAGCGGAGTCTTAGTAATAGGGTCCCGTTTTACCCTTTGGGTACGGAACCCTAAAAAGAAAAAAAATACATACGAATTGAGAACCTCCTCCTCTTTGAAAGTCGGTTGACAATATATGTATATAAAGTACTACGTCTCTAAAATAAACCTTTTCCTTTTCCTTTCAGCGCGTTTATCTCCAATGCTTCATCTATCTCCAGCCATTTATAGCGGCATCAATTCTATCAGGCATTTGGGGCATGATAATGTCAGTGAGAGCAGCTGGGAGTGCAGGCCACAACCTTCGACCGAGGTTCCTGGCTTTACAGCTGGTGCTTATCATTGTGAAGCTGCAATGCGGCTTCGCGAAGGTTCTGCCGGAGTTGGTGGCCTTCCCGTGCATCGTGCCGTTGAATCCTTCCGTCTTTGCTAACAGTAAGTGGTTTTATTCAGGCGTTATAAAAAAGTATAGTTATAAACAACGAATAAAAATAAATTGCTCAAACGTTTTTTTATTTTTGTAGAATCAAGCTTTAATGTCTATTCCAATAGTCACGTTCCCCCTGGTGCTCAATCATTCGAAAAAGTATTCGAATTCAGAAGCTACATTTTTAATTTTAAATATTGATAAATCCGTGAGCTGTTATGTCGCGGAAATATTTCCAATTAGAATCACTGATATTTTCGAATTTAAATATGTATCAAAATTAACCGACCGCAGCATTGTGAATTGCAAAGATCCAAGTGGAAGTATTTTTTTTTATTCGTAGGTTATAAACAAATGGAGGAAGAACATTGTTGTATTGTTGATAAGGTAATGACGGTATTATAACTTAGATTTATCCTAGTCAAGATCAAGATTTTAAAACAATGCTGAGGTACTTGTGTACTATTATTTATTCTATGGCTGAGACAGGTGTAGGTGTGAGATTAAAAAGATTGTTTAAGGTATTATAGTATAATATCCTCCAGTGTGGGAAAATTACAGCTCGAAAGAGTCTCATTAGATTTCTTTACCGACTGGATCACGCAATTAACGCCGGTTTATATGGAAATTGAAAAACGCCATCTAGTGTGGATAAAATGTAACATACTTAAATCCATACAAATCCGCGTTTACTTTACCGTGAGTAGCTAAGTAAATGTAAAAAACTCGCACTAGGCACTCGCCGCAGGGTTATTCTCAATTATTGGAAAGCAAATTCGGATTCGGCAACTGCCTTTACTTTGACTTGGATCTTTGCAATTCACATTGATCCGATCGGTTACTTTTAATATTTCAATTCGAAAAAAATCGGTGATTCTAATTGGAAAAAATTCTGCGACAAAATAGCTCACGGATTTATCAACATTCAAATTTAACAAATAAGCTTCAGAATTCGAATAGTTTTACGAATGATTAAGAACCAGTAGGGGGAACGTGTCTATTAGAATATACATTAAAGCTTAATTCTACAAAAAAAAAAGTTTGTGCTAAGCTTAATTCATATAACACTATATAGCAATGAAAGTGACAAGTAGTTATTTATAGCTTAGATATAAAGATTAATTTATTTGCATAGAACATGAGTATGCATACAGTTTGAGAATGCATGCAATTTGTTAAGAAGTTTCATAAAGAATATACATGTTTTACCAGCAAAGGCGTAGGTACAAATATTTATAAGTAACAACATTATCGTTTTTAACTAATATTCATTGTGATACATTCAAATACCGAATTATTACAAGCTATTTCTGGTTTACAACTTGACCCAAATACCTATATCAACTACTTGTTCGACGGCTTTCTTTTAAACACTCTACCTACTGAACAATAATCTTTCCTTTCCAGTGATCCAAAACAGCCTGATGATGTTAGAAATGCTGCTCCTCTCGATATGGGCGTACCACCTCTACCGGAAACCTCCTGGGAAGAATCTGGATAAGGTCCATGTAGCCGTCGCAGTTTTAGACGATAGTATTAAAACGTTAGACGTTAAGGCTCCTAAAGATGGGGTGGAAAACAGATCTTATAATTCATAAATTATTTCTGAAGGCTAAGGTCGGATATATAAATGGCGTTGAAGGAAATGTTGGCTTCGTGTATATAGCCGCTAGAGGCGCTAGTGTAGTGTAAGGCCCGCGAAATATCTGGTTTAATTACAAGCTTAGGGCTTAGGTATCGCATGATAGTCAGGCTTAAAATGTCTTTTACAAAGACGCAATGTTTTTAATTAAAGGGAAATAGTTAGCCATGCAGAAACGTTCCCATGGCACTAAGTAGCTTTTCTTCGGGACGTTTTACGCCAGTGGCGCCAACTGGTAAACACAAAAACGGTAGCCTCATGTCTAGTAGTTGTTGACTGGTAGTTATTTTGTTTTTGCGTGGTTTCATTGATTGAACTAGGTATTTTTTTAATTTTGCTAAGCAATAATAATGAAAGTATTGATAATAAGTGTTTTTGAAGTTCTGAGCGATAGAATTTCGTCTGAACATCGGTGGTTTTAAATTGAACCGAAGCACAGATACTAGCCGAAGTAACGAGTTTTGTATCCTACTGACTCTCAATTTGCTAGAAATTATTTTAGAATTGCTAGATACCCTGTTGTTAGTATGAATGCTTTAATTCATTGTAATTTAATGGGTATATGTAGAATAGTACACGTTGATCTTGTACATTTGTATTTTAATATTCTTAACTTACTAATTGTTTATGTAAATGTAGTTTAAGTGTTAAAATACTCAATGACATCCTTCTTTCCAAACATTCAGGCGAATGATTGGAAAGGATTTGGATGTCGGAAGTTCACAAGTAGAGGGCCACTCGAACGTGATTGTCGTACCTGATTATATGGATTGATCTGTAGAAATGTAACAGATTGTGAAAATAAACGTTTTATTTTAAGAAATAGGTGTTCTGTTTTATTTCACCCGTTATACGAGAATCTAGAGATTGGTGTAAACAGTTACATTTTGGTTATAGTATAGTTATACCTAGTTACATAATGTTACAATATAGAAATATTTTGAGATAATTTAATGTATTTAACATGTGGATATCAGAGCAATTCGCGCATAATGGTTGCATTATTTTGCTGTAATAAGAATAGTGGTCACTTAGAAGTCGAAATTCAACCAAAACTATACAAACATTTAAGCTCTCTGCGCTGCTTCTCTATACAAAACTATGCAAAATCTCATACTCCTCCGCACATGCAAATAATTTAAAAAGGGATTCGGAGTTAATGCATCACCTGTTAATAATTATAGATTTAGTTTGATCAGGTAGCTGTATGCATACCTCGATGACATTGCGAAATAAATATGTAGGATCATTCATTGCTGCTAATAGGCTCCTCATCAATGCTCTTAGGCTCCTCGTCAATGCTCTTAGTCTCCTCGTCAATGCTCTTAGGCTCCTCGTCAATGCTCTTAGGCTCCTCATCAATGCTCTTATCTTCAATATCCTCAGATGGTGTGCCAGCACGAGAACTCTCCGAACCATAGATGTTGTGTAGTTCATCCAATTTGTAATTAATCTTCACACCCTTAGAATTGGTTTTATTTACTCTGTTTACGAGAGACTTTGTTTGCTCCTCGAGTCTCTTCAATCTTATGTCGCGAGCCGCAAATCTAGCTTCGTGATTATTGTCGGAGGATGTTGATGGTCCACTTGCATCTTTATCCTCAAAGTGTTGTGCGCGGCTACTTTCAATAGTGAAGTATGTAGCCTGTTTTACTTGGTTATCACTTCCATGCTCATTGTCAAGCGTGTCCAATTTCTTTATTACTTCTTCGCCATTATTTAAGGTGTTTGATATATTTTGAAATACTCCTGTACAACTTATGTCTAGATTTTGCGGTATTTCGTCTTGTTTTGCAAGTTTTGTATCTTGTTCCTCGATGTTTTCCAAAATAGCTTTGAAATCTATTACGGTTGTCTCTGAAGCTGTGATTGTACTTGGTTGGGATATTTCGCCAAGCAAAGAGCGCGCAGAATCTTCAAGTAATGATGAGGAAATCACTTCTGTTTCATTGCTCTCTTTATTTTGTTCAGTGGTATTGACATTTGTAGCTTGCTCTATTTTTGGCTCCGCATCAGTTATTAGTAGGTTGTTTGTTCCGGCTGGCGCTTCGCACGCATCAGGCGTCTGGTTTACCGATTGATTTATTTCGATATGGGTAGTTTGTTTACTATAACTTGTTGCAGGCCTGTTAATTAGATGGTCCAGAGTACTATTTATTTCGTTGCTTAATTTAGATGTTGCCCGTGTTTTGTTAAGTAAACTTGTACTGTTTTTTTCTAGCTTTTCTAACCTTTCGTCTTTTTTGGCCAATCTCTCATTTTGTAATTTTATATTCATCAAAATTGTCGCGGGATCTACCAGTTTTGTACCTTGTTGACTTTCAGATGACGATGATGTAGATTTGGATGGAGATGATGACTCTCTATTTTCAATATCACAATTATTTTCGTTGTCAAGGTCACTGTTTGTCTGTTCGCCTGATATTTCTAAGTCTTCAATAAGCACTTCTTCTTGTACCATTTCACCAATTTCATCTTCAGTTTCACAAGTTCTTTCGCTTTTGAGAATGTTGTCAGTTTTGCTAGACGTTGAAGATATTTGGTGATCATCACCATCTTGTGTATCTAATGGTAAATCAGCAACATCAAGCATATCACTTACGGGATCTTCACGTTCTGCTAAATTACAGTCAGCGCTCGAGTCCAAGACATTCTCAAGTGACTTTTTATTTTTTTTCTTGCATCTGTTAAAAGATTCTGCGACGTATTCGCTCTCGTCATTAGATTCTGACGAATCATCGGATGGTCTATCATCACTGTAACCACTTTCACCGGAGTTGTTGAACGATGGTGATCCAGATTTCGTTTTTCTGCTCGAAAATTCAGCCCTGAGCTTTCGCCAATCCTTTTCTGATTGAGTATTTTTTTCTCGAGCTTGTTCCCATTTTTCTCGACAGTATTCTAATTCCTCTTTAAGTTCATTCAGCAATTTCCTTTTTTGCTGTAGTTCATACTTCAATATTTTTTCATGAGTATGTAGTTGGTAATGGTGTCTACGTAGTTTCCCGACAACGTGCCAAGTCTTACTCAGTTCTGTTGTAACGAGGCAAAGCCTTTTCTCCTGTTCTTGTAAGCGATTTTCCAAGTGCGAGTTTAACTGTTTCATACGATTTACTTCTTTTACTAGCCCTAATTTTTCCACGATAAGATCCTGAAAAATAAGCGTAAATACTCATGAAAACAATAATTACCTATCGTCATCAATGCACTACTTGCTACATAAAAAACAATTGGCTCGACACCAATTTCTCGGAAACTAGTTATTTTTGTGTATGCAGCAATAAACCAGTAGAGATTATATTTAAAATTTGAGTGAATTGGCCGTGACTCATGAAACAAAATGTTAACAATTGAATGCAGTACTTGTATTACCCAAAATAAAGTAGGTATGCTTACTTTTAGTCTGATATAGGTCTGACTAACGCTTGGCACTAGAACAGATCCTGATTTCGTTTCCACGGATTTGTAGCACGTAGTGACCTTCTCTGCTGAATCTTCTTGTACTGTTTGATGACTCAGTAGTTCCATCAGAACTCTCCAAACTTTTGGAAGATTTTCAACAATCTCTTCTGGTGTAGTGGATGGTCCTGCAACTATATTATACAACCATATTATATTAAAAAGTCTATTTTCAAAATATTTAGGTATAACCTTGATTATTAAATAAAAAAAATGTCAAAACCTTACCAGGTTCTCCAGTACAACATTGTTCTTTAGCAACCGATGTAGTTTCTTCTATATAGATATTTTCCGATTCATTATCCTCGGTTTCATCAACTTGGTTTACCAGCTCCAACAATAGCTTAGGCAATTCTGAAGAAGCTTCAGCATCATCTTCCTTTTCAGCCATATGTGTCAGTAAACCGTGATTTTCCTCTAATCTATGTACTAGTTTATCCAAGTCTTTTTTGGTTTTGTAGCCCAATAGTACTTGCGAGAAAAGCTAGAAAGAAGTAAGTAATTTAATACTTATCTGAATTGCATTCATTAAACAAGCGTACCATTCACAGTAGTTTCGGTTATCTGCTACGTACCTTATTTACAACTGTCATTTCAGCTTTTAACCTATTTGTCTCATCTCGGCTCGTTGAAATATCACAATTTTTGTTTTGTATTATCTCTTCTAACATGTCTACTTTTGTTTCAAATGCATCAACTTTCACTGCGAGCTCTTTGCATCTAAAAATACATTGTTCTGTTACTATCAACAGTTGCTGCCAACCATTTTGTGATATTTTTACTTAAAATTCCACGATTGCACAATTTGTTAGTCAATAGTCGATGTTAGTTAGCTTACACAAATAATCGTTTCGAATTATTTAAACAAATAGATCTTCAGAAGTAAATTGAATTATTACCTGTTATTTTCAGCCTGATAAAGCGCTTTTTGCTCTTCTAAATCACGTGCAAGGCCTTGCCTCGTGACTTCGGCAAGCCTGGCTCTCTCTTCGTACAGACCTCGCAAGGTGCGGATATTTTGCAGCTGCCTTTCGTATTCTTGTCTTAAATCCACTGACAACATATTAGCCTCTCTTTCTCCAAGCGATCTCTCTATTTCACCAAGCTTCTCTTTTAGCTGCAAATAATAGGGCATATAAATGGGGTATTTTTGTGAAATATGTATATTAACTATAAGAAGTTTACTTGCACAGTGACGCCACGTAAATGTACTTACGTGTGAATTTACGTATTGGAATCACAACAAAAATACTGACGTTGTTTTCGTCACTGTTCGCGGCTATTACAAATGTGCACACAATATAAAGGACAAATATTACTTATAGGAATAGCCACCAAATACATCATAATTACTTATTCATAACGCTATAACTGGCGTGCATTCAAGATTCCAGTGCCAACAAATTAAGGGATTGCGACGCGTTGTCTCGTAACGGTACTTGACCCTGAGCGAAGGCACATGTGTTCATTCGGTCGTTGCCTTAGCATTGAAACTTTTAAGGGAAAATAGGGAACACTCATAGAGTGAACATTAAGATCTAATGATTGGTATATCGTAAGTAAGTAGATTTGTGCATAGTTGATGTTCTTATTGATGGGTTTTTTTGGCTGTAGGTGTAAAGCGCGATAATCGATAATTTTGGCAGCTTTCACCGTCATGATAAAAAAATATTGAAAACAGTCAGTAGGTCTATATTGATGATTAGGTACTACAATTAACTACTCCAACTCATTATATCGACTAATTTAAACTTGCTATTATTACAGAAGAAAAGTTATGAATAAGAACGCTGATATAAAAGCGGCAATAGCTCAGGCGACGGCCTGGCGATCGAGAGCTCGTGAATTCGATCCTCAAACATTGGACTTTTTATATAAACCCACTTCAGACACAAGTGTATTTTAAATAAATTTAGTTGGAGGGTTTAACAAGAACACTAGTAATGTTACATTGCTAATGTTGTGTATATTATCTGTTGCTAGTAAGCTTTGAAAATATTATAAAATAATAAATATATGTATTTTTTTTCTACTTACTTCGTTAAGCTGGTCTTCTCGAAGACTTATCAGAGTTTTGCTGACAGATACCACTTCTTTCAATGCCTGTATTTGCTTCATTGACTCTATATTTTGACCATTTAGATCTGCGATATCAGAATACGCCCCTTGCAATGAGTTGTTAGCTGCAGCTAGATTTCCTCTTAATTTGTTGTTATCTACCCTAAGTTTTTCAAATTCTTCTCTCATTTGAACGATTGCGTCGGTAAGTTCTGAAGACTCAGACTGAAGGTATTCAGGAATTTCTATATTGTTTTTCAAAAGAAGCGCAAGCAACTGCTCGTTTTTCTGACACATTACCAACTTTGAAGCTCTTTCTTTCTTGAGGGACTTTTCCAAATCCTCTTTCTCTGATCTATGTCGAGCTAAGATCTCTCTTCTTTGCTCCCGTTTGATGCTCAACTGTTTTCTAAATTTCTCCATCTCTTCTTCCTTAGCTTTGGCACGATCCTCATCTTCATTAGCGGCATCGTGAAACTCCTCTTCTGTATTGTCGTTTTCGCTGTTAGCGTCAGCGTTCATTGTTTCACTTTCACTCGTGACGTTTACAGCGTCTCGCCCTCTCGTCGAACCACTACTGAGTATATTTCCCATTTTGGAATACTTTTATAAACAAGTCGCACTTTCATCCGCGCAAATTCACACGAGGATTCCGAGTTTTAAAATAGGTACCTCTCAGGCAAAATGTTTTTAATAAGACAAAGGATTGCCGACTGTTGGATCGGCAGTGCGGCACGGGTGTAGCGGCCGCGGACCAAAATAGCGCCCTCGTCAGCGAGAGACGCGCGCCGGCGTATAAACTCACACGGTGCGTTACGTAGCTACGAGAGTACAGTTTCCATAATATTGTTGCAATCACATAATTAACCTAGGGTTGGATTTAGAATCGTTTGGCACGAAAAAGGGGGGGTAGAGGGGTGGAATGGGAAGGGGAGTGTCGTCCCTTCACTACCCTACCACTCCCATTACATGGTAATGAATAGTTTTTGAGTTATGCCTATTTTTGTTGGGTTTGATTTTGGATTTTTGGTTGAATTTAGAATCGTTTGGCATGAATTTCATATAAAATGTTATGGGGATGTGTAGAGGTTAGGTCCCTGATTGTAACAATACCATTCTTATAACAAGGTAATGCACAGTTTCCAATAAAACGATATAAACAAAATCTAACCTAAAAATATACTAAACCATAAAAACAAAGCGCAAATAATAATTACAAGGGCTAGATAACTTAGTAAAAATTTTAGTAATATTATTTACCACTACTAAATTAATAAGAACACCCCACTAGAAAAAAAACTAGGTTAGGTTAGGTTGAAACTGCGACAACACAACGCGCGAGCCGAGCGAGCGAAGCAAGCGTGCCGCGGCAGCGGCCGGCGAAGCGCAAAAAGTCTGTTAAACATCCAACAAAACAGTTATATTGATCAGCAAAGTGTTACAAAAAAGTGAGGTTATGATTTTACAAAAATAACTATGCATTACCTTGTAATAAAAGGGAAAATTGTGGGAAAAGGAAAGGGGGACCCTCCCTTACCCCCCCCATCACCTCACCCTCCCCTTTTCGTGCCAAACGATTCAAAATTTTTACCAAGTGAGGTTATGATTTTGCAAAAAAAATCATAACTCAAAAACTATGCATTACCTTGTAATGAGAGTGGTGGGGTAGTGAAAGGGGGACCCTCACCTACCCCTTCCACCCCTCCATTCCCCCTTTTTCGTGCCAAACGATTCTAAATTTCAACCTTAACCTATTCCACGGTAATATGTTTGTAAAACTGTAGTTGGTAATATCATCTAAATATTACCGTGCCTATTCCGTGGTTGTAACAGACAAAATCCTAATCATTACAGCTTCAGATAAACTAACCAATTAGCATTTGAAAAAGCGATCCAATAAAAAGGTTTTAATTCTTCTTAAGACGTTCATAAGTGTACAATGTGGGTACATCAACATTTGTATTGATGAATTTATATACCTTGACGACATGCTACTAACTACTGGCACATATTATATAATAGTTACAGTCCGGCAAGTATAACTTGGCGTGCCTGTGCGCCACTGTGCTTTTACTTTGTACTTTGATAACAGTTTCTCTTAAACCACTTTTAATTACTTTTGGCATTATTGAACTATTTTAATGTAGCAGTTTTATCAACAATAATGTCGCGGTAATCTCTCAAATGTTAAACTCACAGTTTCAATTAAAAGAATTAGTTCCAAAAACCACCACCGCCAAGTTATACTTGTGGCACTGTACTACGTCTACTGGCTACTTTGACCACAGAATAAATAATGGTCTTAGACTAGCGCGACGTTTGAAGTCGGTTCTTTTAGTTTTTAAACGAAACTATGTGGAGATGCAATCTAAGATGAAATGATATTGGGTAATTCCTGAGAAATATTCAATTTTGATGTCCGGACAAATAAATGCAAAATCTAAAGCTTTTTTGTGTTTTTCGGAAATTAATCGTATTAACATGGACTTTTATGTTGCCACAATCAACAGGTGGAATTTTAAAATATTGAATATCTGTATTTTATATATTATGTTTCTTTGAAGTGTTTCACACTTTATATTTTTTGAAAACTGTAATGTATTCTTCCGAATGATTAACTTACGTAATAAGTAGTCATAGATGGCGCCACCAATGCATAATTGGGTTAACAAAATGCAATCCACTAATTTCGTCGTAACGATACTTCGCACCGTGGCTTAATTGGCAAAGCACCGGAACATGTTATTCCGGAGGTTGCGGGTTCAAGTCCCGTCGGTACGATGAAATTTTGGATTGTGTTTAACAATTTACAAAAATATAAAGTGTGAAACACTTCAAAGAAACATAATATTTGATTTACGCAGTGCAACATCTCTCGTCGGATTTGAAAACTGTAATGTATTCTTCCGAATGATTAACTTACGTAATAAGTAGTCATAGATGGCGCCACCAATGCATAATTGGGTTAACAAAATGCAATCCACTAATTTCGTCGTAACGATACTTCGCACCGTGGCTTAATTGGCAAAGCACCGGAACATGTTATTCCGGAGGTTGCGGGTTCAAGTCCCGTGGGTACGATGAAATTTTGGATTGTGTTTAACAATCTGTATTTTAATTTGAAAGTGTTATGAATCATTACCGTGGCTGTCCCAAAACCCGAAATGGAACTATTTTTACAGGATTCACAATAATTCGTAACTTCTTTCTAGTTGAAGATATAACCATCATATTACAATACTTGATCTACCTAAATACATCGATCTAATATAATTTAACGGTAAATATAATACAAAAACATAATTTTAAAGTTTGTCCTAAGAAAATATAATCATTACCGTGTATACTTTGTTTAAAAAGTGTTGCATCCCCTGCACCCCGGCAGCTAAGATCAACACGTCAGTGATAGCAAAGGTCACCCTGTTCGCGCCAAAAAATAAATAAATATTTTTTAAATTCCTTCGTTTATAGGAATAAAATGAGGCCTCAAGTATAATCTTCATGTAGATGTTAAAATCTGTCAATATAGTCAGAAAACATACAAAATAACTCATTTTTTTATGTTTTTTATCAAAACTGCATTTCTCAGGAATTACCCTATTGGTCGGTCATATAAATAAAACAAACGAAATGAGAATCGTCTTCTTTGAAATTCTAAATGAATACTGAGATTTTGGATGTCATGTCAATTACTACGCGTGTAGGTAGGCATGCGAAGCTTGTCATTTTAGTAGTAGTTTGAGGTACTTGTTTATCTCAATATCTCGGGAGATACTTTGAGGGCCCGGTGGTGTCGTGGGAGAATGATCGGCTTTGATGCTAGAGGTACCGAGTTTTATCCCCGCCGTGTATCAATGGATTTTTCTATCGAAACATTTATGTGCGCTTTTCATAGTGGCCCTCCGGTGAAGGAAAAACTTCGTTAAGAACACCCCAACCCCCGCATGGTGGTAGGACACTATCTAAGTAGTGTCAGTAGTGTCACAACCTGGCCAGCTACCACTCTCAATTTAGAAAATCTGTCACCAAACATCTAGTGTGTTCCGGCAGCTATCCTTGAAAGCCAGTGCCCATTCTAGGACTAGCGTGCTTACCATCTTCGACCGCATCATCACTTAGCAACAGGTGAGATAGTGTTTTAACGCTAGCCTATATGATATAAATAAAACTCATCAGATTTAGATGAAATTGTACAATGGGACCAAACGGTAAGTATACCTAACCTATCCACTCAAACCAAATAGGAATTTTCCAAATCGGTTAATAGATGACGAATTTCTAAGGTACCAAACAAACAGCAAAAACTGACCACCTCCTTTTTTCTCAAATCTCTTCTTAACCGACTTCACAAAAATGGAGGAGGTTCTCAATTCGTCGGGTTCATTTTTTTTTATGAATGTTCACCGATCTCGAAGATGCCTGAACCGATTTGGATTTTTTTTTGTTTCAAAGGGTATAACCCTTCCCTTGTCCAAATATAGTGGTCATAAGCCTATATGATATAAAAAGTAAAAACAGGTGGTCCCATTTAAGTTGTAACGAAATCGGTCGAGCCGTTTTTAATATATCAATTACGATGCATTTGTATACCTCGATGATATGCTACTTATAACTACTGGATACTTTGACTAGCGCGACGTTTGAAGTCGGTTCTTTTAGTTGTTTAAACGATCTTAAATTATTTGTTTAAGTTTTAACCGCATTTGATTTTAAAACGTTGAGGCAAACCTGGATAACAGTTTTATGGTTAACTGTACACCACTATGTCGGCATTGCGCGTACGCAGGCAACTTTTCGACGAATCTCTGTCAATATTATATTTTCGTCAGGCGTCCGGTTATTTCCGACGTGTCTGGCTGTTGTGAAATATCGTTTCATGCGCGTTTAGGTCTTCATAGAAAGCGACCTTGATGCCAATGTTGATGTGATTTTTTTTACCCGACTACGCAAGAGAGTTTGTTATGTTTTCCCAAGTGTAAGTCCATTTCTTGATGAACTGGACTAATATATGAGTGTCGCGTCTAGGGTTTGGGGATTCCCGACACTTTCAAAGTCGCGGGACACGAGACAGTCTACAGCAAAGTCCCGGGAATTCCCGGGACATCGATACTTTTAATTTTTTTTTATTATGACTGTATCTTTATGTGTAAAAATAATAATAATAATCCAAATAATGGTGGGAATCGCAAGCCCTAAGACCTAAGCTCCAGGGTGGAAGTGTTAAAGGCATAAAGCCGCTAGTAGCGTTTAGTGAAAGTGCAGCACACCTCTCAACACCCTTAGCTATCCACGCCAATGTTGCCTCTCGGCGCCGACATAACGGTCCGCCTTTATGGGGGCCCATAAGAGTCATATTTTAAGGTGATTATCGATAAAGTTGATTATTGAAAACACGAATAAAACAACATTTTCTGAAAATGAATCCTAGCTAGATCGCTTTATCGCCCCCGAAATCCCCAGTATAGGTACTAAATTTTATTTAATCGTTGGAGCCGTTTCCAAGATTCATGTTCCTGATTCCGAGATTAAGGTAAACACGATAGCGCCGCCATCTATGATGCTAGCTAACTAGAAAGCGCTATCTTAAAAAACACGTTTTTTTGTTTTAAACCCTATAATTTTTAACTTTGTTCCGTTCTTAGTATTTGTTGTTATAGCGGCAACAGAAATAAATCATCTGTGAAAATTTCAACCGTCTAACTATCACGGTTCATGAGATACAGCCTGGCGACAGACGGACAGATAGACAGACAGACAGATAGACAGACAGACAGACAGACAGACGGACAGCGGAGTCTCAGTAATAGGGTTCCGTTGGTACCCTTTGGGTTCGGAACCCTAAAAATTGCCTTGAAAATTATTACCAGGCAGAATAAACTGGCCAAGTGCAAGTCGGACTCGCACTAGTAGGGTTCCGTACCACACTACAGTATTTTATAAGATCGAGCAAAAAATACCACTATAATTTTTCGCCAGCAAAAAATAATAATTAATAAACATTTTATTTCTTAAAACTCCATCTAACGTCTAACAAAGGTATTAGGGATAGACATTTCAATATAACGCCATCTATGGGACGTTTACCTAACTAAGCGTTCGTAGATGGCGTGAAATGCCGAAAAAAAACACGTTTCTTGTATGGGGACCTTCTATTATTTTTAACTTTATTCTGTTTTAGTATTTGTTGTTATAGCGGCAACAGAAATACATCATCTGTGAAAATTTCAACTGTCTAACTGTCACAGTTCATGAGATACAGCCTGGTGACAGACGGACAGACAGACAGACAGACAGACAAACGGACAGCGGAGTCTTAGTAATAGGGTCCCGTTTTACCCTTTGGGTACGGAACCCTAAAAACTACGCGAGCCCTTACAAAGCTCAGCTTTTTAGCTAGTTATAATAATCTGGACGTTTCGGCTGAAAGACTTATACTTTCTTGTAATCCATCATCCTAGCTTTCTATCCGTGAAATAGATGACATTTAAATAATAAAATGAAACGAAACGTCAATTTTATTCTAGAGATGGTCGATGTTGCAAAATTATCGATTTTGACATCGAAACTCCAACATCGGTAATCGATATTTATTAGTAAACAAACATCGATATTGCTTAACATTTTTAGTTTTCGTTTTCTCTCAACTAATTTAATACTAAAATAAAATGGCCAAGAGCGAGTCGGACTCGCAAACGTAGGGTTCCGATTAAACATATATGCCCGAAAATTTTTTTTTTTGTGTGGTGACCCTTCGATTTTTTTAAATTATTTGATGATATTAAGCTATTAATATACACACTATGAGCATATTTCAAGTTTCTATCTATTACGGTTTGTAAGATCAAGCATAAAACGCCTGAAAAAAACACGTTTCTTCTATTGGGACACCCTTTATTTTTAACTTTATTCTGTTTATAGTATTTGTGTTGTTATAGCTGCCAAAGTAATACATGCTTTGTAAAGATTTTAAGACTCTATCTATTATAGTTCATAAGTTCAACCGAAAAACACCGAAAAAACACGTTTCTTGTATGGGGACCGCCTTTCATATTTTATTTTATTTTTAGTATTTGTTGTTCAATTCTCCATAGTAATACATAATTCGTGAAAATTTCAATTATCTACTTATTACGGTTAAGGATATATAACCCTGTGAAATGCGGACAGACAGACGGAAGGAGAGCAAAGTCTCAGTAATAGGGTTCCTTTGGTACCCTCTCGGTACGGAACCTTGAAAAGAGTGAAATTGTTTGAGCTCTCTGAGGAGTATAAAGAAAAACAAATCAAGTACCTGTTTATTACAAAGATAAAAACCACTAAATTATAATTACCAATAAATTTCAATTAGGTTATCAGTCATTGTTACTGAACACATCTAAGCAGGTAGAACTAAGAAAAATACATACATAAATTGATCATCCCAACAAAAGGAAAATAATTATATTTTTTATTAAAAGCCTTAAAACATTTTTTAGCATGAGATTGAATTGGTCAAAGAGGGCCGCCCGCCCGTTGACAGAGAGTTAGAGACCGACGGTCAATAATGTTTTTGGCAAGTGTGAGTGAGAAAATACGACTATGAATCGCCCCATATCGTACTGTTGGCTCGGGTGGAGTGCGTACGAGATTGACATTTATGTAATAGTAGCTATGCCCGCAGTTATACCCGCGTAGACGTCATCCCCGTAAGAATATCGCGATAAAAAGTACCGTATGTATCATTCCAGGGTCTAGGCTATCAACATACTACATTTCAACTCAATCAGTTGAGTAGTTTTAGCGTGAAGAAGTAACAAACATACACACTAACAAACTTTCACCTTTAGTAGGATTTCTAGTACTGTGTGAATTCATGCTTTATGATGTTTTGCCGGGTGGGCTCTTAAAATGCGTCACCTGAATTTGAGGATTCTGCTGCTGTGGCAGGGTCAATGGGGTTTGTCTTGATCCTCACAGTTCAATTTTAGCTGTCGGAGTAAAGTAAAATATGTGAAATTAATATTTTTATTTTTGTAAATTCGCGCCAAAACTTGCAAATGCGTGAAAGAAATGGAACGTAAATATTAGGTAAAGTCTTAGTCTGACACTAAGGCAACACACTAGAGAACAGTGACCACCGCGTGACGTGCGCCGACGAGCCCAGCGAGGAGAGGAGTCGTGGCAGCGGGTGCATGTCCTAAGAACCGACGCTATGACGTTAAATGAAGTTACATAAAACGTTATCACTGTAAAATGTCCGTCTAATTTTATTAAATGAAAAGTCAATCGATTTTCATTTTATTTTTCTCATCAACTATGTTTCCGCGTTTCTCCGCGCATAGGGGAGTGGTGCACCTCCAACTTCCCCTCCCCTTCTGCAGCTTGAGTAAATTATAAATTATTTTCAAGAAAATAATTGGTACTTAACCTGAAAATATTAATATCCCTAAAGGAGGATGTTCCGCAACTTTACCTTCAAGGGGGTTCTACCCTTCTCCCTTCCCCTTACCCCAGAGGGGGTACTCTATTGAACTCTGGACTCTATTGAAACACCGTTGATTTAGGGAGGGAGAGCCCTCCCTAAATCAATGGTGTTTCAATAGAGTAGCGTCAATGAACTTTGATATTAATAAAATTAAAAAAAACTATGCATTTCCAGCGGGGGGAAGTGGTACGAGGGGGGGAGGTCCTCACGTCTCCCACTTCCCCTCTCCACCTTCCCCTCTACACTTCACTTCCCTAAATTCAAGAGAGACGCGATTTAAGATTTTACCCGTTTTTCCTTATCGCGATTATAATCAATTGTGATGGTTTTCATAGATCCCGAAGACATTCATGACATCTATGATCTGATATTTTCGATAATGCAACATCGATGTTTTAACTTGAATTCATCGTCTCATCGAGCGAGCGTCCCTAACCCTATTCAATTCTCTCTTCGTGAAACGTCATTCGGCCACATCAGAGTCGCAGTGTACTTAATTTTCTTTTTGGAAAATCCAAGTTTCCCTGCGTTCTATTACGTTTTTAGCTACTGCTAAATTATATATATTAATTTAATGTAATTATCTAAGTTATTTCAGTCATTGGCAGTTGGCAAAACATAAATAAAAGTAAATATTTCACATTGTGTGTCAAGATTGATTTTTTATTTTATTTTGTTTCAACAGTGGCTTATTGGTTAAAATAGCTAACAAACTCACTTTATGTGTACCGTCGTTTAATCGGACGTTCCATTATGTGAAATGTGAAGTAGAATAAGCTTACTGAGCTATGGATGAAAGTAATAAGAGCTCCCCTTGTAAGGTAAAAATTTGGAAATGTTTTGTTGTATTTTCTTCTAAATATTCGTAGACTGGTTTCTCTGCCTTCCTACCTAATGATCATTTCTTATTCTTATTGATTTGGAGTGGTAGTTTGCTTCACAGACGTTTGAAGAATACAATTATTTACATTCTTTAGTGTTTTATTAAAATTTGAATCGAAATTCTTTGTAAAGTATCTTGTGAAAAACGAAAGTTAAAACCTGACCTCGAAGACTCGTGTAATTGTTACCCGATCGGTTATTATCAAGGGGAGATCCTCTGTCATTATTATATGTTAAGCTTAGAAGAGTACTGCTTGTGTTTACTATTAGAATTGGCATGGACATCAATGTAGTAGAGTGGTTTCCTGTCAATTTTGTCGGATCAATATAATTCGGTTACTATGGGGCTGACAGAACGCACTATGCTTCTCCTTTCTCATTTGCATTTTTCTTTTGTACCACACAGTTATTTTGCTATATTGTAATATTAGAATTGTTAGTGTTATTTTGCTAGAATGTTTTTGGTGTACACTGCTTGTTATGTTGATGCGGCACGGTCATGTCTAGGAGTGTGATGATGGAGCCAGCGGTCTGCATCTGCATGCAGAAGTGGAGCACCTGCGACAGCACCTGGCCGAGCGAGACTCGCACATCGTTGCATTAGAGGGGGAGTACATCAAGTGTTCCGCAAGGGCCACTGACTTGGAGGAACAAGTTGGAACGTGGAGGGAAAAATACGAACGGTAAGATCACATATACCAGCTCCTTAGCTTATTGACATTATTAAAATAATTTGCAGTAGGTTACCACTGTTTGAAGCATAATTGGTTATTTTATTGGAGTATGTCAAGTTCTGATCTGTTACTTGCAATTGCAATGCAAGTTAAAACTGTGTTTAAATTATTTATGCAAATCATAAGTTTGTGAAATCATTAATATATTTAAAAAATAATCACTTAAGAGCATACCATATATAATGTGAGCTGTTATTTGGTTAAGTGCCAACTTAATTTAACTTAGCAAATAAAATATTTCCAGTTAAAAATTATAATTTCATGTGCATTTTTAAGTGAGTTTTAATGGAAATTTATGTTCTTTACTGAAAGAATAATAAGTGTTAATGTAGATAAGTATTGATATTAATGATTCATACAATGTTAATTGAATGTTCAAGAAATGTTAAATTGTAGAATATTGATCATAATATTTAAGCCTTTCTGTTTATTATTAATAGAGGAAATTTTGTTTCATAAACACTAATTGGTGTTATCACAAGTTTCTGTATGATGAACGGTACTACAAACCATTCTCATGGTTCCAGCTATCTCTGTAAATTTTATTGAAATTGATTCAACAAAGAATAAGAGGTAGAGATATAACGTTATTTTATATCTCTACCCAATTTCTTTAAATGAATGCTCTGTGGAAGGAATGAGTGGTGACTTTTGCCTTGCAGTTAGACAAACCAAGCTGAAAATAAAAAAATAATTGTAAGCCAGTTTCCAGATCTATTTATGTCTCATATCTCAGGATTCTAGTCACAATAAAAAAATCTATTATATCTCATGTGGATTCACATTACGGCATATAATAAGTTAAATGACTGACCAGTTAGTCTAGTGGTTAGTGACCCTGTCCACGAAACCAAAGATTCTATTCCCACATAGGACAATTCTTTCACAAAAAATTGTTCGTAGTCTTGGTTTAATTGTGTCCGTGATTTGTATGTTTATAACATTCCCGCGACATGAAATTTCCTAGTGCAGGGAGTAGTTTTTAAACAAAAGAAAAATACATTAATTAAACGAATTTATCCAATCAAGAATGATCATATCACATATATTATTAGTAATATACAATGAATGTTTTCAGATTGTATGACTCTCACAAGAGAGTGCAGAAACTGAACCAAGTGTTGGAAGATAAACTGCTGCAGATGGTGGATAAGATGAAGGGGGAGAAGAGTCAACTTACTAAAGATATCGCTACACTGTCTGTCCGACTGGCTGAGTCTAAGCACAACTATAGCATGCTGCAGAAAGAAAATGTATGATGATTTGTGTTATTCTTATTTATATTATATTAACTGACTCCAAAAAGGAGGAGGTTCCTCGGTATATATATATTTTTTTGATGGTAAAAGGTAACAGGACAACACTACATTCACCTAATGGTAAGCGATGAAGACTACCTATTACAAATGCAGCGGTATGCAAAATTCTGGACTGCCAGAATTTAGCATGTCACCGAACTGCGCCTGTTACCTTGAGACATATAGATGATGAGTCTCACATGCCCTGTAATTTCACTGGACACCTTGCCATTTCAACCGAAAAACATTCCTATTTCACGGCTGAAAATTAATTGGCAAAGTGGTGGTACCGCCCCAGGTGGACTAGCAGAAGTCCTACCACTACTGAATTTTTTTATGTCTGTTCACCGATTACTTCAAGACGCCTGGACCTATTTGGAAAATTCTTTTATTTGAAAGGGCATACTTCCCAGGTCCCATTTAAATTTCATCAAGATCTGACAAGTATCTCCAGAGATTTGGAGATAAACACCTCAAACTTGGTACTGAAAATGACTAGCACAGCATTTGCAGTCGGTTCTTTTAGTATTTTAAACGATTATTATTTATTTTATTAAATTATTTATTAATTGCATTTCACATTTAAATAAAAAGTATCTCATGTCCTATTTTACCATACTGGCTAAGCCTGTGCAACTAAATTTCTGCCACATCAGTTAAGTGGTCATCATTAATGAACAAGTACCTTCATGGCAAGCGTGGTACATCATAGAATAGATCACATCATCACTGAACATCAGGTGACTATGGTGGTCAAATGCTTTACTATATAAAATAAAAAAGCTGTTTGCTGTGAACAGGTCACATAAATAAAAACTGACTTTCGGAATTATAATACTGGTTATGATTTTTTTTTATCAAGATGGTCACCTGATGATAGTAACTTCTGCTATTACAGAAACTGTGGCATGCAGTACTGAATGTTGAGTCTCATGCCACTGTCTTTCAAGCCGAAACTCATTTCTATTTCTATTGGAAAAAAGTTCTACTGTAGGGTAAATAGCTAGAATAAAAAACTGTATCTAGATATCAGATTGCCATCCTAATTTATTTGATAATGATAATGAGCCATTAATTCTGAACTGTGACAATGTTTGAGTTTTTTTTTTTTGTAGTTTTATATGATGTCACGCAGTCCAGCGTGCCTCGTGGCATAGGCCTCCTCCAACATTTTCCACTGGGTTCTGTCTCGTGCGACCCTTCTCCATCTCCTTCTCCTCTGTTGCGCTTCCCATCTCTGGGGTACCAATCTGACACTCTTGTACTCCATTTATTTTGGGCCGCCCGTATCATGTGACTGGTCCATCTCCATTTCTGGCTGTCTATTTTTTCTAATATGTCAATGACTTTAGTTTTTGCTCTTACAGTGCTACTTCTCACTTTGTCCATCATTTTCACTCACACCATGCTTCTCTCCATGGCTCTCTGGCAACTTAACTTAACTTTTCTTGGTGATGTTTGGTTAGTGACCATGTTTCGCATCCGTAAGTGATGACGGGATACAGGTGTTAAATACTTTCCTTTTTATTGACATTTTTAGTTCTTTGGATTTTACGACTTCTTTTCAGTGACCAGTACTTCTTCCATCCGTTTGCTATTCTCCTGTTAATTTCTTTAGTGGTTTGTTCATTGTGAGATATTAATTGTTCTAGATAGTTATATTCTTGCACATATTCGAGTGGTTGGTTGTCTATTTCAATGGCTATGGGTTTGGAGTTTGTCAGCAGTTTTGTTTTGTAACGAGGTATTTCGACTCGTTACATATTTTTCGCTTGGAAGCACCTTTCAGCTTCTAAGACTGACAAAATTACCTTTTGGTTTTAAATAATTTAGAACATTTTCGTATTTAGCCATTTTTAGTCGATTTTAAATAATCGAGTTATTACTTGGTCTGTGGATCATTCAATATCCTATGGACAATCTTTAAAAAAAAAAATGACTTTGACATCTGTCACTTCTCGATCGGAGACGTCACTTTTTTTCTTGCCCTTAGGCATACAATGGGCTCATTTTTTGTAAATTTTATAAATCGGATTCAATTTAGTGAATCCGTATTTCAAATCGCTTCGCGATAATACTCGGCGTGCTTATGGCGTAGTGCCATATGATTACGTCGTGATTTTGCGGTGAGTCAATTTTTGATAACCTAAAATGTTTCGCGTCATCCTTCATGGCGACAAATATATTTACAATCGGATTTTTGGTTACAGCCTTTGGCGCTGTTTGTTTGGACGACTGTCGTATACTGTTTGGGCGACGATGGGTGTCGTCAACTGTTGGTTCGACGCTGGAAGACGTCGTTAGTTTGAGGTGTTCGTGCGACGCACACCGTTTCGATGTCGTCGTAGTTTTGAGCTGTTGGTGCGACGATGAATGACGTCTGTTTAGAGTGGTGTGCTCAGACGCCCCCTGACGCTGCAGCTAAGCCAATTTCATTATAACTCTTTTTATTACCCTTAAAACTTTAATTTCATATTTGCAAGATGCAAGAAAGACAATAACCAAATTTCAGTAGTAAAATGTAAAATAATTTAACCTAAAAAGTAACGAAAACCGAATGGTATTTATAGTCAAATGTTTAGACATAGTATTCCGGCTTTAACTAAATAATGTGTATCTCATTCTGGAGGTAAGGGACGTTTTGAAGTATTAAAATTTGTCATACAATCCCAAACCGTGTTATCATTTGCCTGTCCCCCGGTCCGAGATTAAAAGTCTCAATGACACCGCTGATTTATCCTGGTACGTTTTAGATCTTGGTAGAACAAGGGCGCTCGATATTCATAAATACTGTCTACCTAACCTTAGTTTTTAGCTTTTTATACTCTATAACCTTCATGTTACAACCAGTAACGTTTATATTTTTATAAACAAAATTTTTTTATTACAATTAGCGCGAGAACAGGGACCGGAGTTACCTCCACATATATAATCTTTCTTGCATCTTATTTTTGTTTTTCTTGTCACAATTTAGTGCAATTTTTGTGTTATTTTTTTAGCATTTTTACAGTTTTTGTACTTTGAAAACAGAATTGTAACTTTGTGTACAACTTTTTGTATTTTAACAAAACTAATTAACATACAATGTTCTTTATATGTCTTATATACTGGATAGACTAATCTAAGTGTGTACTTACTATATAATAACATTTGAGATATGCGTTGTTTACATTTTGTAAGGAACTGACCTTGACCACATTGAAAGTGCTAAGTTTTTGTTTGAATTGATATAACTTTGTCTTATATAAAGTTATAACGTTTGTTTACTGTTGAGAAGCATTAAGCTACATTCATATTAGAAAATACTAGCTTATTAACATAATTATTAACTAGTTTATTGATTTTACTTTTCACAAATAGATATAACCTTAGCCGTTGTTAATAATATTGAAAATTAAGATAAATTGTGAATCTTTTTTGCATCTTACATACTTCACAATTTGAATGTTTCTTTGTACATTCAAATTTCTTTAAATACTTTTGAACATTATTAAATATTAACATAAACTTTAAAACATAATAACTTAAACCGTTTTTAACAAAAAATCTTTTAAACTTTGATGAGTTTTAACTATTCTTTGAATTTTTAGTTGGTTGTTTGTCTTTGTTTCTTTAATATTTTTGATTATTCATCATGACTGACAAACAGGTTCAATTTCCACCCTTGTTGGAAGAGAATTTACCTGGTACTTCTAGGGATGTTATTTCTAATCCGGCGTTGGATAATTTAGAGGCTGTTGACCCTTTCTTACCTAACCTTGGTCATAGTAGCTTGCATAATTTTACACCTTTACCTTCGTTTAACTCGATGAATGTTCAACTCAATGAACAATTGAAAAAGCACTTGCCTTCAACAAACAAACTTCCTGATTTGAAGCGTAGTAAGATATCTTTTGATGGGAAAACTTGTGTTAGAGATTTTATCACTTCGGTTGAGGAATATTTTTTGTATAAAAACTTTGATGAAAACTTTTTAGTCGGTTCTTTTTCTGATCTGCTCACTGGAACAGCAACGAAATGGTTCCGTAGTATTCGAATTAGGGTTTCTTCGTGGACAACACTTAAAACTGAATTGTTGAACAGATTCGACAAACCTGAATTTGATTATCATTTGGAGTATGAAATGAGAACTCGCAAACAACGGAGTAATGAGTCACTTCCTGATTTCATTACTGAGATTTTAGATATGTCTAGCAGATTAGCTAATCCAATTTTTGAGAATGTTTTGATAACTATAATTAAACACAACATGTTACCTATTTACACACCGTTTTTATTTGGAAAATCAATAGACACTATTGAACAGTTTATCCGAATTAGTAAGGAATTAGAGATTTTAGTTAACCGAAAACCTGTAAAGGAAATTAAACAAAACTTTCATGCGGTTGAAACCAAACTTTCTTGTTTGAAGTGTAAGTCGACTGACCACACTTATAAAGAGTGTACAGAGATTCTTGGACCAGTGTGCTTTAAATGTCATAAACGAGGCGTTTTGACAAAGAACTGTGATACTTGTCATTCTGACAATATTAAAAAAAATAATATTTCAAAAAACTTGTAAGGCATCGGGCCCAAGTTTTTGAGAAAACTTCAGGTGCTCCGATATCCAATTATAAACCTGATGATGATACGTGTAAGAGAGAATTTTCAGAATGGCTTGACTATTTAAAAACATTTTTTTCTGTTCATAAAGCAGCTCCTATACTTTTTACTAAACAAAATGATACTAGACCATTTTTAAAACTTACCATTTATAATGAAACTTTTTCTGGATTGCTAGATAGTGGTTCAAATAGCTGTGTTTTAGGTAATAACCAACACTTGCATTTTTCTAAACTAGGATTTCAAATTAAACCTATTGATGCCTCCGCTTGTACTGCTGACGGTTCATCAAGAAAAGTTATCGGTTCTATGCTATTACCGGTTACCGTTGACAATGTTTGTAAACTTGTAGAATTTTTAATAATACCCTCTTTTGATCCACCTATTATATTGGGATTTGATTTTTGGTTGAAATTTAACTTAGCTAAAGACTTGTGGAAAAATATTGAATATGTTCACAATAATAAAATTCAAGTGAACGCTGTTACTTCTACAGTTCATTTAACTCCTTCTGAGAAACAACAATTAGATGAAACCATTGCTTTGTTTGAAGATATTTCTTATGAGAAAAAAGGTTTAGGCCTTACCACCCTTGTGGAACATAAAATTAACGTTACTGGCGACCCTTTTAAAAGTAGATATTGGCCGTTGAGTCCTGCTAAACAAAAAGAACTTTATGATGAAGTGGAAGTTTTACTAAAGGAAGGAATTATAGAACCTTCAAAATCTCCTTGGTGTTCCCCTGTATTAGCCGTCGATAAAAAAGATGGTGGAACCAGATTATGTTTAGATTCGAGACGATTAAATTCAATAACTGTTAAAGATTCTTATCCTTTGCCGTACCCTTCTAGGATATTAGACAGCCTTCGTGGGGCTAAATTCATATCTACCATAGATCTTTCTAAAGCATTTCTGCAAATTAAACTTGAAGAGTCCTCTCGTGAAAAGACTGCTTTTGTAGTTCCTGGAAAAAACTTGTACCATTTTGTTCGGATGCCTTTTGGAATCACCAACGCACCGGCAGAGTTACAACGCTTGGTTGATAAACTCTTTGGACCTGAATTTGACAATGTCCTGTTTAAATATTTAGATGATTTGATTTTAGTAAATGATAATTTTCAAAATCATATAGAGTACCTTAAAAAAGTCCACGAAATACTTAAAAACTCAGGCTTAACAGTAAATCTTAAAAAATGTGAATTTTGCAAAGAAAGACTCCGTTATCTTGGTTATATTGTAGATAGTCAAGGCCTACATACTGATCCGTCTAAATTAGAAATTATAGAAAACTTTCCACGACCAGAGTCCGTAAAACAACTTAGAAGCTTTTTAGGATTATGTTCATATTATCGACGTTTCATTTGTAAATTCGCTGATATTGCCTCCCCTTTAACTAAATTAACTTCTGGAAGTAAAAAGATAAAACATACTTTTGTTTGGAATGAAGAAGCTGAAGAAGCCTTCATTAATTTAAAAAATGCTTTAATAACTACACCTGTTTTACAGTGTCCTGATTTTGAAAAACCTTTCTTTTTACATTGCGATGCTAGTTCTGTAGGAATTGGTAGTGTTCTGAGTCAAGAAGACGAAAATAATGAACAACATCCAATTGCTTATTATTCAAGATCTTTAAATAAATGTGAAAGAAATTATAGTACCACTGAACGTGAACTTTTGGCAGTTTTAGATTCAATTGAACATTTTAGACCTTATGTCGAAGGAATGAAATTCACAGTTGTGACAGATCATGCTAGTCTTAAGTGGCTTTTAAAACTTAATAACCCTAGTGGACGCTTAGCTCGATGGGCTGCACGTATTTCTCAATTTACTTTTGATATTGTTCATAAAAAAGGATCTTTACATCAAGTTCCTGACGCTTTATCTAGAATCAATATAACTTCAATATTAGTTTCCGCTATAAATATTGTCTCACCAGATGAAGATATAGAAGACCCTTGGTATAGAAAAGTCTTTATAAATTGTCAAAAATACCCTTCTAGAATGAAAAACCTTCGAGTAGAAGATAATACTTTATATCGTTACTGTAAAAATAAATTTGACCCTAATAGTCGTTTGAATTGGAAAATTGTTATACCTAAAGAACATGTTTTAGATACTATTCGTTCTAATCATGATGATATTAATTCTGGACACTTTGGAATACATAAAACTCTTAATAAAATAAAACAACATTATTATTGGAAAGGAATGTTCGGAGACGTTCAAAAATATATTTCTTCTTGCGACATTTGTAAAGCTTATAAACATTCAACATCTGCTCCTGCTGGTAAGATGGTTAACCCTAAGAAAGTTGATCAACCTATGGTAATGTTATCCGTTGATATTATTGGGATTTTACCTAAATCTTATTCTGGACATAGATTCATTCTTTCAATTGTAGATGTTTTTACTAAATATTGTTGGATATTTCCAATGATAAATGCTACTTCTAAAGTAATTTGTAAAATCTTTGAAAAAGAAATATTTCTTAAATTTGGTGTACCTAAAATTTTAGTGGCCGACAACGGACCCCAATTTATATCTAAATATTTTGTAGATTTCTTAATAAATTTCAACATAACTAAAATATTTTATAATGCACTATACACTCCACAGAATAATCCAGTAGAAAGATATAATAAGACAATAGAAACATGTATTTCTTGTTTTGTTAAAAATGATCATCGAACTTGGTCAAGGTTTTTGCCTCATGTCCAATTAGCTTTAAATAGTAGTGTAAATCTTGCTACAGAGTACACTCCTAACTTTTTGATGTTCGGTAGAGAACTTATTTTTGATGCATCTTTGCACCGTTTTAGTAACTCTTTAGATAACTTAGATCAACTTGAGCTTGGTACTAGAGATACTTATGCTCACTCTTTAAATTCACTTAGTGAAGTTTTTGTTAAAGTTCAAGCTTATCTTTTGAAAGCTTATAAGCGTAATGCTCTTTATTATAATAGGGGAAGAAAAGTCATTTCTTTTGATGTTGGTGATGTAGTTTGGCGTAGAAGTTTTGTACAGTCAAATGCACCTGCATATTTTTCGGCTAAATTAGCACCTAAGTTTATTAAATGTGAAATTGTAGAGAGAATTTCTCCTAACGTTTATGTACTAAAGGAATTTAATAAAACAAGTACTGGACGTTATCATGTTAAAGATATAATTAAATATTAAAATTTTCATTTTTGGATTTAACATTTTATTTAGATTTGTTTTGATACTCTGCTTGGGAGGAACCATGTTTGTGGAAGAATGAGATTTGATGCATGAAAGAGATGGTTCATAGTGAAAGATGATTGCCTGCAAGGAAAACCAACACTTTATTGAAATACAACTTTAAATATACTAAACCTAACTTAGGTCTATTTTTGGTAATTTTATTCTATTTTTGATACTTTTATCCTACTCTTAAACTTTTACCCAACTTTAAAAGCTACATCTGACGATTATATTTTCTTTTAGAAATTTTCTTGGCATCAAAAGATCTTATGTATAATATTTTTGTATATTTTATTATTTTGGTTACTTTGAAAAGCTTTTCACTTTTCAAGTACTCAACTTTCTTTTAGATACTTTGAGAAGTTTTCCACTTTTCTAGTATAAATATTGTTTTAGATTGCTATGAAAAGCTTTCCACTTTTCAAATAGCCTGCACATAGTGTAAATACATTTTTAATATAGATGTGTTTCAGTCTTTGTGAAGCATGTTATATATTATTTAGATTGTTTAGTTTGTGTTTGTTGTAGACCTAAGCCTCGGATTTGACACTTAGAGCTCTATATAATTTTTACCCGGATTTGCCTCTCGGATTTGACTCTTTTTGAGCTTTTGTCTCAGTTAACCTTTTTGGGTAATTTTTTACTCTTCATTTTTTCCTCGCTTTGACATTTTTGGTTCAAGCGTTGGAAACTTTAGATATTGTGGACGGAAAGTCGGTGGTGTTGAGCCGGTCACAATACAACTTTGTTGTTTTCCCAACAAACTTTTGTTAACTTGTTTTTGTGCACGGAATGTCGGTGGTGTTGAGCCGGTCACAATATACAATTTTTGGTCTTTTTGACAAACCCTTTTATTAATTTGTTAGTGTTCGGAAAGTCGGTAGAGTTGAGCCGGTCACTACTTATTATTTTTGGTTCTCTATTTTTATGAGAATTATTTGAACTTTTGTTGTTCAACTTTTTCATTGAAAACTTGTTCACTGAATCTTTTGCAGTGAATAATTATCTATAGTCGGCAGCTAATGCTTAACCGTACTACAATATGGATAACCTTTGTTATTACCTTTTAATTTAGTTAGAATCGTTCTGAGATTATAAAAGATAGAGGCGATGGTGCTTATCTACACTTTTGTTAAATATTTCAGAAATATTTATTTGGTTTGTAATACAGATAGGTAGATGGAGGCTATGGTGCTTATCCACTCTTGAGTATAATTAATTTGTGATGGATTTTAGGATTGAGTCATATTGATGGATTAGTTTTGGTAAACCTTAACATTGTTTTTCACTTAGTTAGAAAGTTTTTATAACTTGTTTTTCTAGAGCAACTTAGTCAGTGGCTAGAAGCTTAACTGATTTAACGTTATGCTTTATTAGTGTCTTCTTTTAATTTGAATAAATTTCATATTTTGGTGGCGGAATATTTTCTGTTTATTATTTTTTTTGAATAATTTTTATTAGGAATTTTTGGGGAGTTCTTCTCAAAAATAAAAGAAGTTTCATTCTTTTATTTTTTTTGGGAAGGTATGTACTGTAACGAGGTATTTCGACTCGTTACATATTTTTCGCTTGGAAGCACCTTTCAGCTTCTAAGACTGACAAAATTACCTTTTGGTTTTAAATAATTTAGAACATTTTCGTATTTAGCCATTTTTAGTCGATTTTAAATAATCGAGTTATTACTTGGTCTGTGGATCATTCAATATCCTATGGACAATCTTTAAAAAAAAAAATGACTTTGACATCTGTCACTTCTCGATCGGAGACGTCACTTTTTTTCTTGCCCTTAGGCATACAATGGGCTCATTTTTTGTAAATTTTATAAATCGGATTCAATTTAGTGAATCCGTATTTCAAATCGCTTCGCGATAATACTCGGCGTGCTTATGGCGTAGTGCCATATGATTACGTCGTGATTTTGCGGTGAGTCAATTTTTGATAACCTAAAATGTTTCGCGTCATCCTTCATGGCGACAAATATATTTACAATCGGATTTTTGGTTACAGCCTTTGGCGCTGTTTGTTTGGACGACTGTCGTATACTGTTTGGGCGACGATGGGTGTCGTCAACTGTTGGTTCGACGCTGGAAGACGTCGTTAGTTTGAGGTGTTCGTGCGACGCACACCGTTTCGATGTCGTCGTAGTTTTGAGCTGTTGGTGCGACGATGAATGACGTCTGTTTAGAGTGGTGTGCTCAGACGCCCCCTGACGCTGCAGCTAAGCCAATTTCATTATAACTCTTTTTATTACCCTTAAAACTTTAATTTCATATTTGCAAGATGCAAGAAAGACAATAACCAAATTTCAGTAGTAAAATGTAAAATAATTTAACCTAAAAAGTAACGAAAACCGAATGGTATTTATAGTCAAATGTTTAGACATAGTATTCCGGCTTTAACTAAATAATGTGTATCTCATTCTGGAGGTAAGGGACGTTTTGAAGTATTAAAATTTGTCATACAATCCCAAACCGTGTTATCATTTGCCTGTCCCCCGGTCCGAGATTAAAAGTCTCAATGACACCGCTGATTTATCCTGGTACGTTTTAGATCTTGGTAGAACAAGGGCGCTCGATATTCATAAATACTGTCTACCTAACCTTAGTTTTTAGCTTTTTATACTCTATAACCTTCATGTTACAACCAGTAACGTTTATATTTTTATAAACAAAATTTTTTTATTACAGTTTTATCTTTGTTAATAGATAAGCCTACTTTCATACTTTCTTCACGGAGTGATTTTATCATTTCATTTGAGGTGTGCCGGGTTTTCTTCAAACAGGACTATATCATCCGCAAATCTTAAATGGTGTAGTTTCTCACTGTATATATTGAGGCCAAAGCCATTCCAGTTCAGTTTGCGGAAGATATTTTCCAGTACAGCTGAGAACAATTTTGGTGATAACGGGTCCCCCTGTCTACGTCTCATGATTTTAAACTTTTCGCCTAGGGTTTCAAGTTGTACCCTCGCTTCATTATTTGAGTAGATGTTCTTAATAATTTCAATGTATTGCGAAGGTATCCCTTGTTGTTCCAGGCTATCCCATATGGATTTATGTCTTATGCTGTCAAAGGCTTTGGAGTAGTCGATAAATGCCATATACTGATTTTTGTTGTATTCCTTATATTTTTCTACTATTTGTTTTACTGTGTGCATATGGTCTAAGGGGGAAAATTTTTGTCTAAAGCCTGCTTGTTCTTGCGGTTGGTTTTCATCAAGCTTTTTGCTTATTCTTTCTAGGATAACTTTGGAGAATACCTTGTAGATATTTGACATCAGACTTATGGGTCTGTAGTTACTTATGTCTTCTTTTTGTCCTTTCTTAAATATAAGGATAATATGTGATGTTTTCCATTGTGTGGGGATAGTACCAGTCTCCATTATTTTATTGAATATTGATGTAAGTGTGGGAAGTAGTTCTTCTATTGTGCCTTTGAGAAGCTCATTTGTAATTTTATCTGGGCCTGGAGATTTTTCCATTTTCTGGCTTTAAATTGCTTTTTGTACTTCACTACGCAGCATTTTTGGCTCTGGTTCCTTGATGTACTGTCTTCCATTTGGTTTCATCATTTGTTCATTTTTGTCTGAGTTTGAGTATAGGTCTTTGTAAAATGTTGTACCTATTTTGTTAATATCTTTTCTGTTCGTTGAAGTTTTTCCTTTTTTATTTAGTTTTGGTATCCATTCTTTGTTTATTTCTCTGAGTTCTTTTAGAGCTTTCTTTACGCCCCCTGTTCTCTTTATATGCCTCTCTAATGTTTGAAGCCTCTTATTCTTTCTGTCTTTTCTGATCTTTTCTGAGCTTGTATTTAGTTTCTGTTTTGCCCCCAGTTCTTACTGTTGTTAACTGTTTTTCCAGTTTTTCATACTTTGTAAGGACACTCGTGTGTTTGTCTTCCATTGCTATTTTATTTGCATTTCTTTGGTAGTTTCGCTCAGAGACTTAGTAATTTTCTTCAAGCACTCATTACTGTAGTGTCTTGTTTTGTGTGAAGCTATAAGTGTTCTAGATTTACTTGGTGGTTCTATTTTTAAGAAGCTTCTCACCATACGATGTTTTGTGTTAAAGTTAAAATTTGATAATACTGTTGTGTCGGTAAAGGCTTTTGGATAACTTGTTGTTATGTAATCGATCTCGTTTTTATATTTGCCGTCAGGGGAAATCCATGCCCACTTGTTCTTTTTGTTTTTCTTATATAAACTATTAATAAGTATTAAGTTGTGTTGTAGTAAGAATTCAATAAGCAGTCCTCCGTTTGGGCTTCGTTTACCTTGGCCAAAGTCTCCTAGGACATATGCTTCCTTGCTTTGTTTTTTTCCAACATGAGCATTAAAGTCTCCCATAAGTACAGTGTGGTTGTGTGAATACTTTGCTATCGTCTGTGTTAGTTCTTCATAAAAAAGTTCGGTTTCTCTTTTTGATGCTTGTTCTGTTAGTGCATATATTTGAAGAATTGACCATAACTTTCTGTATCCTGGTATGTCAATGTTGAGTACGGCTATTCGGTCAGAAACACCAATGATTTCTTGGATGTGTTGTTTCACCGACTGTTTAATCATGAAACCTACACCTCCTTGGCCCGCTACTTCGCCTTTATGGAATAATATGTTGTTTGTACGTTCCTCAATTTTTTCTTCTGGTCTACGCATTTCACTTAAACCCAGGATATCCCACCTTGTGTCTTCTAGGGCTTTTTCAATCTCTTGTAGGCTTTCTTCCGTTCTAAGGGTTCGTGTATTTAAAGTTGCAATGCTAATTGTTTTGCTTCTTCTTGTTGGAGGGTGATGGTCTGAACCTCCCGCGGGGACCAGCCGTGGTGGGAGGCTTTTTGTATTTTGTTTAGGTTTGTGACTATTGGTGTTGTTAAAGTTTGTTTCCGGTGATCCGGGGCATTAGTTAGTTTTTTGGAGCGTTTAATTGCGGATCAGATCTTGTTCTTCCCACATAGTTGATAATGTTAGGTCTGATGATGTCTTTTGCGTGGCTTTTAGATAGCAATTGTGTTGGTTTATTCAGGGCTTTGTTTGTATTAACTTTCTTCTGTGTTGGTGACTTAGGTGAACCTGAGGATTCTCTTTTCCTCTTCTCCCTGTTGTTAACTTTCGGCTTTTTCACTATCACTTTATCGTACTTTAAATAGGCAATATTTCCTTTCTTTTTTCTTCTTCCACTTGAGGTTGAAGTTGTTTACGTTTTTCTAAGATTTCTTTGGAGTAATCCTCTTTTATGTTGACGCCTGACGGGAGGTTCGGCCTGTTTTTGAGTATAAGATGTTTTTTCCATTTAGTTATGATGGATGCTACAACTGGGCGGTTTTTGTTTTCGGTGTGTCGCCCAATCCTGTAAACGTTACTAATTTCTTGACTTTCCATGGGTACTCCCGTATCCACTATAGTTTCTTTGATGCTATCAACTAGTTCCGTTTCGGAGTTTCCCTTTTCTCTCGATTCCAAAAAAGACCTTACTTTCGTATTTCGCTATCAGCCGATTTGAGTTTTTGTTCGAGTTCTGATATTTTACTTTTGTGATGTTTGTTTTCCTCTACAATTGTTTTCATTTTTACGTCTAGCACTTCCATAACGTTCTTCGTTACCGAAATCGTTATAATTTCGGCTTGTTTCTCAAGTTTCTCATCGAGTTTTAATAAAAGTAATTCCATATTTTTTCGTCCATATTGAAAATTCACAAAATTGTCGTATGTCGTCGTTGATTTCGTGTGGATTTGAATTTTTTAGGTTATAATGACAAGAGTAATTTTGCAATTCACTTTTGATTTTGAAATGTAGCACTTTCACTGTGTCCTATCGCAAAATTGCGATGTATGTCACTTGTTTACGTGGTTTTGCGATTTTTTTGTACGAAGTTTTCACTGTTTATCACTTTTTTCGATTAATTTCCGCGGGAGTATCTGACGTACGTATTTTCGGTTTGGCTACCGGAACCGGACCCGAACGGATTTATTTGCAATGGTAAAAATAATCCTTGTTTAGTATTCAGCTCTCTCTAACTAATTAGTTCTAGAAAATCTAGTTTTATGTCGAAGTGTTTTACATTCATTAAACTTGATAATCAACTTTCAGGAGAGATACAAAAACGACATGAATCTAGCAATCCAGCTGCTTCAATGCAAGCCGGACAATTTCGTCTCGCAAAAGTTAGACAACGTAAGTAAAACACGTTGACTAAACCGTGTAGTGAGTACAACAATAATATTGATCAATTGGTTTTCTTTACAGCTTTCAGTCGACACACAAGCGAGGGTATCCCATTACGTGATGTCTAAGACTTCCAAAGCATCGGGCTCTGCTCCGTCTAAGAACGGCAACGAGCTAGATACCTTCGATGCTAGTGAGTATGAATTCAATATCTCCGCATCGCTCATGTCCAAAATACTTGAAGATAGCATTCAGGACTCCGTCACCAAACACTGTGATACATGCACCTGTAACAAGTCTCAGAATAAACCATTCTGTTACAACGAGAGCTACTACTCCGTTTCAACTCAGACGCTAGTCAGCGGAGAGACGAAGAATTCACTCTGCCTCAGTTGCAACGCTGAAATCAAGTCGCTCAATTCCAACGTGAGTCTCCGAAGCGTTTCGCCACACGGGCACGCGATTCGACTGATCACCGACCGATCTCCGAGTCGTCTCATACATCCACTGTACATTCTGCCGCAGCCGACGCCCGAACCGCCAAACGATATTCTCGAAACCTCGGACGAAGTCAACGCTAATATCATCATGCCAGGAGACCATAAAGATGAAAATCACGTGAATATCGACCCAGTCGACTTACCCGACGGAATTCCTAAAGACGATCTGAAACATCGCAAGAACGCTATAAGCATGGAGCCGGCGGTTCATCATAAACTCTGCGATCGAACGAAGATGTCGGTTTCAAGCAAGAAGAGTAGCGCTCCCAGCGTCGCCATCGACGATCCGACCAAAGATGCCGGGGCGAATCCTATCGAGGTCAAAGCCAAAAGCGAGACGAGCGCGAGGAAAAACTCGCTGAGTTCGATGGGGGCCGGCAGTCGGACGTCTTCCGTGGCCAAGTCAACAGTGAGCACGCACAAGTCTAACACACAAGTGGGTCCCGGACCGAGGTTCTGCCACCTGCGCATGCAGGCCGGCTCCAAGAACATCCTGCTGGACAACGCGGAGCCCGACGTGCCGCCCGTGCTATACCGTCGGCAGAGCAAGTGCAACGAGAACTCCATCTTCAAGGAGCTCACCGAAGACCTCGACAACTTCATCTCGGGGGAGAAGACCGACGACGATCATAAGGAGGATATCAAGAACGATAACGTGGTCGTGGAGAGCACGCTCATCGACGTCCACGTGGACAGCAACCAAAAGGAGACCACCTGCAGCTCGCGCGCCGCCTCCATCAACCCGGTGCTGCTGAACGTGTCCTCGTCGCCGTTGCAGCCTCTGAAGACGCACAACTTCTCCGGTGGCTCCGAGAATAACAACAACAGATGTCGGAGCGTCGGTGGTCACCCGACCGCGGCGGACCTCGACAACCTGCTCGGGGAGTTCGACGCCGACGTCAACCTCCAGAACAACAACCGGCCGCCCGACGTGCCCGAGAAAAACGTCCCCACGCCCACCGACAACCGCGACGTGAAAATATTCAACTTCGATCGATACGAGCAGAAGCTCGGCGCTCAGTACGCGAAGCCGCTCCGCAAGATCGACATGTCGCAGCTCCACACGCTCGAGAACACCAAGATCTCGAAGGACCTGCCGCCGCAGGGGACCGCGGCGAAGATCGACAAGAACGCGGCGAAGTCGAACCTGCCGCCGATCGTAAACGTGTATCCGAACTTGACGCAGACGCACCTGAAAGTGAACGAGAACAAGAAGGCGTTCACGAACGAGCAGAGCACGAGCTCGCTGTCGAGCGACGACAGCGCCGCGTTGCTGCAGAAACAGCAGCTGCTGCGGGTCGCCGAGTGGGTGGAGAAGAACCTCGAGCAGCAGAACACGTTCAACGAGCCGCTCGACGAGGACGTGCGGTTCGAGCGCGCGGCGCGCCGCGACCACAAGCTGAGCCGGCTGACGGAGACGCTGCACGAGCTGGCGCTCAGCATGCCGCACCCCGTCTCCAAGCTGTCCAAGTCGTACCGCGACGCGCACCACTGGCTCCGTCACGACGAGGTGCACGCCGCCGCGCTCAACGTCACCACCAACATCATCAAGGAGACGATATTCCCCGTGGAGTCGGGCGACGCGACCGTCACCGAGATATCGAAGGACACGGCGAACAATAACGCGCAGGAGTTCGAGGCGAAAGCCGCGAAGGAGCTGCGCGAGCTGGCGACGAGCGACAGGGAGATCTCGGCGGAGGACCTGGCCCGGATGGAGTACAACGTGAAGAAGTTCTTACTGAGCGGCGCGCACTGGGGCCAGACGGGCGCGCGCAGCCGCCGCACCAGCGGCAAGACCGAGACCGACGTATGAGCCCCGATACCTGCCGGTGGCCGGGCTCGCCTCCGACTATGCTTACACATCTACTAAACATTCCCATTTTAAACTATTACCCCCGAACGTACCCGTGTTCCTGAATGATTTTACCCTCTTACGGATTTATTCGTGCTAGTCCTTATTTGTTAATTAAGTTTAGATAGTCGCCGAGTGGATGTTTATATACATCGGAGAGGGCTTCAGAACGCGCAATAATTTTTATGTGAAAGTTTCGGAATTGTGAGCGAGCACGAAGCTATCGAGCTTCGATAGGACGTTTTTGTGTGGATAGGAGAGGTATGTTTGCTATGAAAATTGACAAAACCAAGGCTGCCGTTTGCGAGACTGTAGTGAGAGAAGTGATGCCAAGTTGAAATACTATAATAGTTAGCCGTACTTTAATGTAATACTATAGGTAAGAGAACGTTTGATATTATTATGGTAGTCGCAGATGAATGTCTTGTGTCAGTGATGTCTATATGTTACGTTTCTCCGTTGCTTTATAATGAATGTGATAAAATTAACTAAGTGTTACGTAGATATGTCTTATGTACAAAATTGTAGCACTCGAAATTAGAGAAGATATAAAATTATTTTGAGCAGGTTACCAAAGAATGTCGCGTAATATGTGCGATGCGATCATGTTCACATAATATATATGTATATACCCAACTTATAAAACTTAACATTTAAAATGAAATCAGTTGTAAAATATTTTGTAATACATACTTGTATTCTATAAAACAAGTGATAAGATCTAAAATTTACTTCCAAAGTTCTTTTACATCTAGCGAGTACTCGGTCGAGCTACTAGACTGAGTTTATCTATTCGACCGAGTATTTGAATGCAGTTAACTAAGCTTATTGCTTCTTTGAATATAGATTGCAGAACATGAACGTAAGTCGCGATATTACGCTTCAATATTGAATCGATTCCGTCGTTAGATTAATTATGCCAGGAGCTGAAATATCAAAATGTCTCCATTAAACTAAGATCTCACTAGAATCTAGTGTGAAAATGCACGATAACGTAGATCTTGCACTTTCCCTTCGTAAACAATCACCTCTGTATCATGCCTCCGCTTACACGGTACTTTATGTACAACTATTTATACAAGAATAAATCGTATTGTCTTTTGTGCATATTTTCCTAATCGAATGGAGTATATTTTTGAAAAATAGATAACTCAAGCGATATACTGTAGTTAGGATGAATGAAATGTATGTGGTAGCGGCAAAATTTGATATTCAAAATTAGTGTTAATTTTTATCTGCACTACCTAAAACTAAACTTAAACTGACAGTTCTGAACATTGTGCTGTTTGCTTATGAATTGGGAGTAACGAGGAAACGACTTTATAGTTTTTTGAAGAGGGAGAATGAGCGAGAGAGAAATATAATGTCAAATTAGGTTTAGTTTGAGTCAGTGGACATGAAAATAGAGACACACTGCCTCGTTTACACCCAGTTTAGTTGTACTGACTCGTACGAGTACTCTCTCGGTGTAAAGTAGGCTTCCATGTAATAGCGTGATGCTTAGATTAGTAACGGAGCACAATTTCGATGTCTTTACGTGTTAGTGTTAGTGTATCGAAGTCTTATTCGCATTTTGGACCGGTTGTTATAGTTTAATAAATTATTTTTGTTAATGTCTAAAGTTTGGTGCAATTTATATAAAAAAATATTAGGTACAAATACCAATAAATAATATGCAATATAAATATTGCATAATCATGCACATCGACCTTTAGAAAGAGACAATCGGCTAATTTCGGCTTCGTAGAGCGTTATCTCTGTCGCACGAAATACTAACGGTCCGGTATCTATTTGGAACTGTTAAAACAATTATGATTTGCTTCTATTGATCATTTTTTATTTGTATACACAATTTTTTTCTAGAAGTGCTGTCTTTAGGTTGGGCTAAAATAAATTAAAAAACATATTCACATAAATCCGGATGATTTGGTGGCAATCGCAACACAGTGTGCCCATGTTCGGCAAGTACTTTATCCACGGAAAACTCTGTATACCTCTCTTTGTGTTGACATATAATACCGTAAATCTGGGGTTTTGTCAATTTTGGGTCAACTGGAATTTCGTGCCCGTTTAAACAGTTGATAATTTCATGTTTAATGGTGTTTGAATTGGGGGGTCTTTCAACATATTTGTTGTGATAGGGTGTTTGTTGAAAATATTTATAGACATTTTAGATGATTTCGCGTGACTGACCTCGTAAAGGTTTCCCTCTTTTTCCTAAAGATGTTATAGTACAACTTTAAAATTATTTAAATTAGGGGGTGTTAACAACTCTATATATATATTTTGAACGGGGCGCGACCGCATTCTATCGCACTCTCGGAACAATGACTAAAGCATGGAAGCAGGGTTAAAATAAAAATCAAGTAAGCTATATTTTATTCATTTATGTCAATTAGCATGTCATAAGGTGTGAAAGAAACAAAACATGGCTGTTTGTTTCTATTATTTTTAAACGTGTCACAAAGCTTAAAATGGGAAATGTCAAATGGTCACCTTTGGTCATCTTATAATGCTAACAAATACAAAAGTTCTATCCAAGACGTCAAAATACTATATGTCAGCTATCAACTTAGTTTTGCAGTTTTAAGTTTTGTCGATACGTGTCGCGGGTTTGACGAATTCACTGAGTGAAAAAAGCGATATAATTATTAATTTCTGTCTGAGAACGTGACCAGAAAGTAAAAGTATATACTTACGTGACGTGTACAGTGCTTTGGACAAGACGGCTTGTGTTGTTGAAGGGTGTATTACGGATTTACGCACCATTATCATAATATTTCTACATTACGATGCAACGCTTTTTTATAATTATACTGAGTGAAGAAGAAAATTTTCGCTAAATAACTAGGATTTTTATAATTTAAAAACCTAATCGGAACTAACTTTTTTCATTAAGATTGATTAATTGATATCATAGCCATTGTCTAATTTTTCGTGTGTTCCTAAAATCCTACATTTTTTTGCAAAAAACGTTTTATCAATAATACCTACGACATACACAACTCATATAATGAACAGTCTTGTATTTGGATTTTTTAATAAAATTAAATACATATTTGCTTTGATGACTGACATCGACACGATAATGTCGATGATAAGCCCATCACTAGCCAAAAATTAACTTGTGACAACCTGCATGATAACGAAACAGAACGGTATTATACGTCTCTTTCCTACGCACTATTAACATCGTAAGTAAAAAAAAGTAAACATACGTATTTCATTTATTATTTTAGCCCGGCTTCCATGCTTTAGTCATTGTTCCGAGATCGCACTTGTACAACGACTGACAAAACGTCACATAGGTAGTATGCACAGAGATAACGCTCTACGAAACCGAAATTAGCCGATTGTCTCTTTCTAAAGGTCGATGTGCAATATTTATTGCCGGTATCTGTATTTCTTCTACCTTTCATCTGTCATGACGTCGAGATAGATGTCGGGGGCTGTGATTTTAGAATTTTCTTTCGTAGTTTTTTATTTGTAAATCATTGATTGATTATGCATTTAAGTGGTAAATAAAAACTTATTCCCTTTTATAGACGTATCGTCGAAATGTCATTCCCTAATTTTCTTAATTGTTTTAACGATTAGTACCTAACTACCTATGTATTATTTGTATTGGAATCGACTTGAAATTGTAAAATGTCAATGTATGATATATTTGGGCTCCATAGATGTACTCGTATAATAAAGACAAACTGTAAAATGTGTGTAAAAAGCATATTTCAAACTAACTATATTGTATTAATATATCAACAGAAAAAAATAAAATTGATAAATGTTAGAATAATTTATAAGCAGTGTCTAATAAATCGGTCTTTCGTCATTTTTTGTAACCCCATTGAACTTATATAATATTTTTAGGAGAGAGTGAGGTAGTTTTTAATATTTATCAGCACGACAATTATATATTTCGATTTGACGTCGACACTAATCGAAATGACAGTCGTCGAAGTTCAAAAAATAATATTTTCATTATTTATTATGTTAGCGTAAATAGTCAATAAACAGAGCCCAAATATAGAGTTGTTTCTCGTTGTATACCTACCTTATATCACACGTTAACATCTACGAAAGTGAGCACAATTATCGATACAACCATATATAATAAATAGACGATACCTTATCGCCTTATCAGAAAATGAAATATCATACCTAACACAATTGTAGGTACTGGATAAATATTGTGATGCGCCAACCTTGCCAACGGTACAAAATATCTTAAAAGACTTTAGTGATCCCACCACTGGGGAAAAGCCTACCCTATTTTTCAACTGTTCCTGTCTAATGCCATTTCTGGACAATTTTCATTCATTAGCAACCAGTATTCGGCCACTACTGGACATAGGCCTTTGGCCCGCGGCTGAGCTCGATCTTCAGCTCCTTGTTTCCAACCGCTGTCATATCATCCTTGTGTATATCATCGCTCCACCTTGCTGGAGGGCGCCCTTCACTATGTTTACCGAGCCGTGGTCTCCACTCTAGAACACGTCTACCCCAACGGTTATCGGTTCTACGACAATGTGACAGCCCACTGCCACTTCAGTTTGCTAATCCTTTGAGCTTTGTCGATAACGGTTCTCTGTCAGATGACTTCATTTCGAATTCGATCTTCAGAGATACTACGTGCATAGACCCATAGCTCGCTGAGCGACTCAATGATGGGTCAGTCCGTATGGCATTACAGAAACATGAATACGAAAATATATAGTGTAGTTTACAGCAACATTATATTTAATGAAACATGTACAATAGGTAACTTAATAGATGGATAACTATTTGCAAACACATTTAACAAAAACCTATAGAACTTTACCAAGAAGAACTTAAACGAAAGTATGTGGACAGTATTAATAGTACTTATACACACGACGAAATAAACAATATCAAAATATACCTATAGGTATGCACCCGTGGTTGCACCATCTTAATAACTATAAGCGATGTTTTTGTATGGAATTTGACGTTTGTTTTGAGTTAAAGTAAGATGGTGCAACTAAGCCTAAACCTATTAATTTATAGAAAAAAATTAATTACCAAACGAAGGTAGTTGTATCGATACTTGTCCCTGCTTTGGTACCTAAGTATTTAATTTGACCTCTAGATAGATATACATAGGCTTGGTTATGTACACTACGCTACGCCACACCGATACATGCTTGTGCAGCCTCAATGTATAATGTGTTTATTTATTATAATACTTGTCAAGTATAAAAATACCCAGTTTTATTCAGCACTCTTTAATTTGTAAGTTAGGGTCAGTTCCACTGGTTTCTGATATTGTATCAGATATAGTAAACTGACAGACAACGACATTATAAAAGTAGAGGGTACTTTATGTGGTAAATTGAGAGCCCCGTTGGCGTTAAGGATAGATGGTTAAGCGAGAGGTCGCTGGTTCAAATCCTAGCACGGGTGTTCGTCCACACGTGCCAGGAGCATGTAACATCGATGTTCCGCCTGACTTGCTACCAAAAAGGAGCTTACCACCATCAAGGAATAAAACTGCCACCATATCCTTACGGTGTTCCGGCAGCATATAGCCCTTGAAAGTCCGAGTAGATATTCTAGGCCTAGCGTGTTCACCATCTTCGACTACAGTATCGCTTTCCACCAGGCGTGATAGTCAAATGCTAGCCTATAAGGTTTCTAATAAGATTAAATAGGTTGACAAATTGTTGAACCGGTGAAACTGTCTTAAATTCTTCTTATTTTTGGGTGTCGCATATCGGACGATCTGTTGGCTAAAAGTACAGAGTGGGTGGCACATTAGAAGACGCGGTAGGCCCACACCGAGATGGCGGGATGAACTGGATAATGTTTCTTGCAACTGAACCCAACCAGCATAAACCGTGTTGTTTGGAAGGAGACATGAGATGCCTTTGTCCTGCAGTGGGACAAAATCGGCTGAAAAATTTAACAGAATGTTTTTTTTTCCAGCAGGGAGAAAGCAGTGCCTAGCGTCTTTAAGAATCATTAATACGCTAATATCACAATTCTCATTTAATAGATACTAGTAGGTACCTACAACAGGCACGTAGTGTTAAATTATCTTTGCAATTACTGGCTAGATTACCTAACAGAATTTTTTTATGATGGAAGGTAGCTTATATGACAGAAGCGAAACGCTTGCCTGATGGTATGCGATGACATCTGCCACGTAAAATTATTCCTAGAACTTTGCGCATTAATTACCTCAATGCGCCTTTTGCGTCTCATACGCCCTGTATCTATTTCACTTTTCATCATGTAGGGCAGTTCATACAAGCTTTAGAAAAAAAGAATCAAAACCATAGATATTAAAGTACGTAATAAGCAAAACCGAATGTTATACGTATCTACATATTAGTAGATACAATAATAATAGGTATGTAACGTGTGTGTAAACACGTGTCCATGTAATCTTAATCTACAGCGATATTGTTATGTAGGTAAGTCCTAAATATAAGCTTTAATGTTATAGCATAGACAGTTCAGAATACACTTTAATTATCTATAGGTAATTAAAGTGTATTTGAACTGTTCGTAATGTAATTATATCTAAGATGAACGTTTACCTACAAAATTTTGAATTTCCCCTTTAACCAAAATATTATTTCATCATACACCATAAAATCTAAGGAGTGTGTTCACAGTAGCGTGAAATAGCTTATCGTTCCTAACAAGGAGGAAGGGCTTATCGCCCATCGAAGCGACACTACTGACCTTCGCATTTCCAAAATCACCACATAGCCCATTGTGTTTTAGCCTTGTATTGTAGAAACATCTTCAAAAATATCCATGCGCGCTAGAACTTTGCCGCAGTAAAGATTCTTAAATCACCTTCATTATGCAATATTAGTAAAATTTCTTTTATAATGACAGAGTTCGTCTGCGGTAGAATATTTTTACAGTGGGTTTTACGACCATTGTTCGTCTTTAATTTTCGATATAACACGAAATTTCACCTTGGATGATTTACAATTAACAGCCGGCAATATGCGTAATGTGTTTGTATTACTTGGTATATATTAGGTATTTATGTAGCAGTGGCCTAGTTATTAAATATTACGTGAGGTTATTTTAATGGGTCGTTTGTTATTTATGAATGTGTGGCGTGTGGGGGGGTGACGGCTGAAAATAAGATTCAGCCGATTCCAAATTTCCTACATCAGCAGTCAACAAAATAACTACAATCACATTGTAAAACTGTGCTAATAAAGCTCCTAATCACACAATCCCTTCTGCTCTCTATAAAATATTATGCTTACAGCTTTGTAACTATAGGGTAGACTGGGTACGTTTGAAACAAACGACGGTTGAAACAACACGAATATCTCGCAAACTGTTGGCGGGCCAGTGAGGGGTCCAAGGAGAGAACGAAGCGGGCGACCAACCTGGACGCAAATCTCAGTGTTTCGTTACTCTTCCTTCCTTCAACCAGTTTTAGAACACCCTATTGTGTTTTGTTAACCGAAAGTAAATATTTTGCTCGCAGAGTTTTCCAATTATTGAGGTTTCTATTTGAGTGAGAGTATTAAAGGTATGTATTTGTTTGAAATAAAGCTTTTAGAATATGGCACCGTAACTAGTTTTATGTATCTGTGTTGTCACAACTACTGTAACTGCTTTTTACCTAAAGTAGCAGTTGGGGACGATTGAAACATTTTTTTTGGGTACGGTTGAACATTGTATTTATGATTTTTTCTTGTTTTCTAGATGCCGAGAGTATGTGTAAGAATTATTTTGAGAGGACAAGTAGACATACCAAAGTATAAAGACGCTTTGAAGACGTGAATGCAGAATTTTTGATAATTTAAGTTGATTTTCAAATTATTTTTGTTTTATTTATATTTTTTACATAAAAAAACAAATAGATGATTTTTATTGTATTTTATTTTTACTAATTTACGTAATTTGCATATCAATGTTTAGTAATCTATAGTTAATATGACTGGTTATACGCGTAGATTTTAACTAGAGTGCTTTAAAAACGTTAAAGGCTGATTAAAATGTCGTTGAAGTATTTAATGCAATGAAGACTCGTTACAATTGTTAAAGAGTTCCTTAATTATTCTACGAGTTTAAATAAAAAGTAAATTAATCATGTTACAATATTATATTTTGTGTTATTTGTATGTGTTTCAACTGACCCCAATCATTGAATGAAGAAGCTAAAATCACATTGTCTATGATAGAAAGGTGTTATTTTATATAACAAATCTTCTTCGTCGCTAGGAATATAAAAAGCAAAACTATGGACGATATAAGTGAAATTGTTTCAACCGTACCCAGTCTACCCTACCTACGGTTTATATTTTAGGATTACGCAAGTATGTGATGACCACATCTCAGTATTCCGTAAAAACTGAAATGGTTATCTAGGTATTCGTCTTCGCCGTAATAGTCGCGTCGCGTCGCGTATTTTATTTATACCGTCTACTCCTTATCTAAGGAACGTTTTACATTTCTGCACTTTTCAAATCTGTTTTCCTTATGATCCGCTACAGAAACTCTCCAATAGCTATTGTTTATAAGAATAATAATAAGAATAGAATAAGAATAATCTTTATTCAAGAAAAATATCATACAAAATCTATAAGATGGCTAGAATATATGGTACAAAATATTATAGGCATCTGTCGCCGAACTAAGCTTTCGCTTGTGTTTCAGCTTACAGCGCCCTCCGATACTATTACTATCGATATGACGAAATTAGTGGATTGCAGTTTTAACCCAATTATGCATCGGTGGCACCATCTATGATAACTTATTCGAAGTTAATCATTCGGAAGAGATCATCAAAGAGAATATAAATACTACGTGAAATCATTACAGTTTTCAAATCCGACGAGAGATGTTGCACTGCTTAAATTAAATATAATGTTTCTTGAAATGTTACACAATTAAAGCTTACACACTTTAAGCTTTTAACTTACTGTCAGAAGTCAAAGTTTTGATCCCAACCATTTTCCTAGTTTTACACCCATGTTATCCGACCCCGAGCAATTTTACGTTCAATATCGCATTCATAAAATCACAAGTTGGCGCGTAACAAGGAGATCCCTTGCGTGGGCCCTTTTATTACCCGACTACAGCGAAGCAAAAAGGAGGATTATGTTTTTGACTGGTATGTATGTAAGTATGTATGTATGTATGTAAGTATGTATGTATGTATGTATGTTTGTATGTATGTTCATCTGTTCCCTCATAACTTCTAAACTACTTATCATAATTTGACAAATGAGGTGTCGTATGACGCGTCATATTTGTCTGCTGGTTATAGGCTATGTGACGTCACAACAAATTGAATGTGGCGCCCTCTAGAGGGCACGAAGTCCAGAACTAAAAAAAAAATTTCACCACACCCCATCGTGTGTGGTATCGTTGAATAGGGATTTTAAAATGAAGATAGGGTTTAATACATCATATTTTTGTCGGGCGTAGCGTTGGCGAGATATATCCCGCCGAAGTCAAGAAAACTAATTTTTATAAGAAAACTTATTTTCTTGTTTCATACTTTTTACAGTGTGATCTTTCAGTAGTCGGGTTTTAGTTTTTGAACTTATTTTTTATTTTTAGTCTAGCAATCCATAAAATCATATCATTTACCGAAACTCCCCTCAACATCTGATACCTTGACATTGGCACCATCGGGAGAAGCCCTGATGTAGTGGACGAGAGGGACGTAAAGTATCTTTTCTCAGCTTTGAAGGAACTGGGCTTAGATGTTAACACTGCCAAGTGCAAACTGTTTCCATGTAGTTTAAAAGCTGCAGAATCAAGTTACGTAGTATTAATATCTGTTCTGTGGTCAGGTGTCAGATTCGCTTCACTCATCACTCATGCCAGGCTGGGAATCAGGATAATGGATATTGAATCTTTGCTAGAGAACAAATTAGCAGAAAAGTTAGATAATTATTAAGGTATATTCTTAGCTACTGATAAAACATACCTATATCTTACTTTAATAAACTTTGCGGCCATTTTAGCATATCATCGCAAGCTAATGCGAAGTTTCAGTAAATGACCCGACGTAAACAAATCGAGAGACGACAGGTGGTCGGAGATTCAGTAATCACTTGGTCAACCCTACATCTCTGGTAACTATTGAACCATTGCGCTTAGGAGTTCTTCGGAAGGTAATAGATACCTACCTAATATCACACTAAAACATGTAAAATATGTCCCTAACTTCCTGTCCGAAAATCTCAACTTCTTAAAGTACTAAGATAAATAAATAGAGATAATAAAACCAAGTTCTGGCCACAATTAATTGCTTAATTTATATATTTTTTTAATTAATTAATTAATTTTATTATACTTATCTACTGGAACAATGTTTAAAATAAGTACTTAAGATTTTTTATGAATATTATACTACCTTAGATTATAAACGATAATTTTCATTTCTAATCTTATACCTAGCTTTAAATTTTGTAAGGACTGATATTCAGCAGACGAATTCCTTGTAGGTACGCTAATCGATTGATGGTTTTAGATGTAATCGAAGGTCTACCTATTCAGCTATATTGCTTTACCAGCAGCTGTGATAAGTAACGTTTTCAATTACACGGTGGATTACACAACACTATCAAATCGTCAGAAGTTGTAATCTTAACCCCTCCGCAGAATGTCGGTATCGAATCTCTGAAAGAACGCGGGAAATCGCGCCTTTTGTTGAGAGCAACTGAACATTGACCGACAGCCGCCGCTCTACAAAGAAAATACTTAAAATTAGTATTTACTTAGTAGGTACTGTGCATTTCATGGAGACGATAAAATGTTAATAGAGTAGTAATGGCCCGAGACGGGCACAGATGCAATTAGGTAGGTAAGTACCTAACTATTTAGTCTCAACAAAGAAACGGCTGCGAAGAGAAAAATAGAGCCAAATCTAACGTGCCATAAATCTAAACTTGTCACAATTCGTGACAGCCGAGTGACTCAGGCGCAAGGAATTCGCAGAATATTTGAACATGATTTGAACTCCTAACTGGATCGGATACAAACAACCAAAATGGCAGTAAACCGTTGCAAAAGGTAGATATTACCGAATCGCATGTGGTCAATTCGCTAAGCATGTTATGCACTCGCACAGTTATACGTTATGGCAATTATGTGAATAAAAGCGTAGGTTTGCATGAGAATTTCTTTCGTATCTATTACCTTACAAGACGGTGTTTGCTTATTCCTGACCTTCTCACGGTCGTAGCTGTCTAAAGTCGTAAGTAACGAGTCGATGACAAAGTATATGCGCAACCGTTACTTCAAACTACTTCAAAGATAAACTTTACTGTTCAACAAAATATGAATAAGTTCACAGCTCCGAAACACGTACCTACGTTAACCATTTAATCGCCATTTTTCTTGGCTCGGTTCCATTTGAAAAGTACCAAAGTGACTGCAGACAGACATACAAAACGCCTTATAAAAAGCCTTATTCGTAAGATTAATATGATGAACAGGTGTATAGAATAGCGTTCCTACTTACTAATATAATTTCAATGCTAAATAAACTTGTACAGACATGACTTGGCGGGGGTTAATGCAAAAAGGTTGTAAGCCTGGTTCAAAATCTACTAGAACAAAGAAGAAAATTTAATAAACATTACTACCTATCTACTTTTCTAAATTCATCCCTTTAGGAGATAATGACTGGGATGTTATTTGGCCCTTAGGCACACAGATTGTTATAAACCCTTTAATACGCGTTTCCTTGGCATTTAAGGGGCTAATGGTGCAATGGGAGAATGGTAGGTTTTGACGCCAGAGGTAGCGGGTTCAAATTTCCGCCGTGCACAAATATATTTTCCTATAGAAAAATGTATATGCGCATTTCACAGTATCCTTTCGGTGAAGAAAAAATCGTTTTTTTTTCGGTGAAGAAAGAAACTCCCAACCCCCGGGATGGTGGTAGGACACTGACTAGTGTTCGCCTGGCCGACTACCACCCTCACATCAAACATCTAATTCAAATTCAAATTCAAAATCATTTATTTACGTCAGATACGGTTACAATAAAAAGATGTTCATAAAGATAGATAGATAACTCTTTATTGTTACACCTTCTTAAAACTAACTTACATAGTAAACTTAAGAATAATGTGTTACAATGGGCGGACTTATCGCTAATAGCGATCTCTTCCAGACAACCTTAGGATGGAGAGGATAGAACTTGTGACTAATGACGGGTGTATCTAACAACTCTAAATACTAATCACTTACATATATACAGTATAATACTAAATAATAATCTTGAAAAATAATAAATAAATAAATATAACAGGGGACTCCAGTTACAACGACGGATAAAATTGCTTTAAATTATCCTGAAATATATTAATGGATTGAGATGCTCTAATGTCCTCAGGTAGAGAGTTCCACAGGCGAATAGCCTGTACTGTGAAGGATTTATCAAAAAACACAGAACTGTGAGGTGGAAAACTGAGGGTATAGTTTTCTGATGACCTAATAGAAGGAGTATTTGCGCTATGAAGGAAGTTGAAACGTTCTTTAAGATAACGTGGAGTATATGGATTAAAAAGAATATTGTAAAGAAGGGAAAGGATGTGAGTATTCCGGCGAAGACGAATAGGAAGCCACTTGAGCTGAGAGCGAAACTGAGATACGTGGTCGTATTTACGTAGGCCAAAAATGAATCTAATTGTTCATAATTGTGTGGGTTCAGCATATCTTGCCTATTTGGCATGTGAATAATGTTATCTAATGTACTCGATGGTATTCACAGGTTCGATGAGTATAATGGCAACTTAAATGTTTTATGAAGTAGGCACGCCACATACCTACTACTTACTTCACATTCACATAATCATAACTTACAATTACATAATATACAAGATATACTTAATTATACATGTTATATAATATTTATCTATTCTTAAGTACCTATTTACATTTTATATCATGTTTAAGCTCTAAAAACTCTCTAACAGAATATAAATTTTGTTCTAATAACCACTGAAATAGTTTTCTTTTATATATTTCAAGTGTAAATGATTTGAAAGATTCTGGGATATGATTGTAAACCTTTATTGCCATTACATAGCAATTTCTATGAAACAATTCATTATTACATTGTGGGAACATAATCATCCAATGTGTTCCGGCAGCTGTCCTTCAGGTGAGATAGTGGTCAAACGCTAGCTTATACGATACATATAATGTATAATAAATATGTTTATGAAAAAAATCGTGGTACAATGAAAACGGTCCGCCCATTAGTTTTCTGCCACGCATGATGTCAATAGAACGGTATATTGGAGGCAGGGTATGGCAGTAGGCTCGGCTAGGGGCAGTCACGTTGTCATAATGGCTTTGTTATGCCGATAATCTTCATAGTACCATAGTGCTCTACCTACGTGATTTATTCATAGATAGTGCAAACTCCTTGTTGATTAAGTTTTCTGATAATATAAACACAGATAAGTTGGTAATTTACCTACCTTCTAGGTTAGGGGTAATGATGTTTGTTTCTTTATATAGTCCTTTGATGGGTGGGCTTGTCTTTATTTGCAGTACCTGACAAACCAACAGTGTGACTTACCTGCGAGTACGTAGCAAACTATGGTCAAATGTATAGATGCGTAACAATATTAATGCGACTTGTATTTTGAATATGTATGTTAATAGTTAGAGAGCATCCTAATAATAAAATAATTCTTACTATTCTTGTATAAACTAGTCTCAATCTATTAATCACGATCTTCCTATCCTACCCTCCCACTTGAGTGGGGTCGGTGCAACATGTCATTCTCTTCCATTTGTGTCTATCTGTAATGATTTCTGTATCCACTCCTTTTTACCCACGATGGAACGGAGACTGTATATGCGTTTGGGGTGAGAGGATGTATGTTTGTTTGTTTGTTTGTGTGTGCAAATCCATGTTGCCATTTTTCTCCAAAACTACTTGTCCGATTTTGATGCAGTCTTCAGTTATGGGTTCGGGTGTAATTGGTGCATGTTTTTAGATAGGTGTTACGGTGACAACTCACCAGGGGGCGCTGCAGTAATCATTTGTTGGTGCAATTCGATGTTGCCATTTTTCTTCAAAACGTCTAGACCGAATTTGATGCGGTTTTCGGTTATGGGTTCGTGTTTGATTTGTGGATGTTCTTAAATAGCTGTTACGGTGTCAACTCACCAGGGGGCGCTGCAGTAAACTTTTGTTTGTGCAAATCCATGTTGCCATTTTTCTTCAAAACTAGTTCGATTTTGTGTTTAAACGGTTCGTAATTAACCAGTGGTGGTTCTTAGACAGATGTTATGACGTTAATTTTCTAAAGGACATTGTCGTGGGTGTTTATTCAAAATTGTAATTTTGCTACTTGTACAACCATATCTTTCACTAACTACACAGTCCATCCACACTATCTTCGGTCTTCTTCTTCATCTGTAGCCATCCACTTTGTATTCTTAAATGTACACCTATGCAAAGTTTTTAATTCAGTTAGTAGATAATTTTAAGCTGTGATTGCTCATTACGAAGGTGCTTATAAATTACCTACTTACCTATTTTGTATTGTTAATTTGAGGAATACACATGTATTATCTGTAATTGGTCTAGATTATTCGCTGAAATATAGGTAATATCTTTTAGAAATACTGATAGTTCTAATATGTATATATTTAGTTAGTTAATTTAGTTAATGTTAATAATACACAAATTCAAAATGTAACACCACCCCCGATCGATCTATTATTCATGATCTGTTCATTGAGACCATTCCGATGAGCCCAAACTCGACATTACTGCTGTAAGTTGGTGAAGAGTCGAGTATTATTATGCAGGTTCCAGGAAATGTCCCAAAATCAGGTCAACACTACGAAATTCTTACAGTATGCTGAATTTCGAATTGATCATAACTACAAACATTTATTTCATAGAATCAAAGAATTTATTCAGTATGTAGGCAGTATTAATATACGCCGTAAGGAGTATCTTTTCTCTCTACGATATACGCACATATACACGTCAAAATCATAAATCATAATCAAGTAAACATAGCAAAAGCAGAATTTAACGTTTTGAATTCATCGGCTGTGTCATGTCATAGCGTCATCATCTGGAAAAAAAGCTGACAGGATTTTCATAATCAAAGCTAAGAACACTCTATAAGATACCTATCAAATGATACCTCAACACCTATCAAACGAAAAAACTAGATCATAATCGGTTCATCCGCTTGGGCGCTATGACGCCAAAGATAAACACACAGATACACTGGTCAAACTTATAACTTCCCCTTCTTTTGGCATCGGGGGTTAAAAAGTAAATATGTCTCGAAGAGATACTTATTACATAGGCTCTATACGCCCAAGTTAGTGCATTTTTTTTCTGAGTGCCTGATTAAAAAACCATTTATTCATTGGATCATCTAAGAAAATTAAACTGGAGGAAAAAAAAATGGAGGTTGCATGTAGAACAAACTTTTTGAATCATATTTTTGCTTATTTCTTCACGTTAATTTTAGTGTTTGACACGTAGAGAGAGAAGCCATCTACGGTTTGACAGATGTTCTTACGGTAAGTGTAAGAAAGAAACAAATAATGGTGATGCGATTTAATTTATCTTCACAGCAAAGTTCTACCGTCCAAAGTCTAGTTAGTTTAAAAAGTTTCACTAAATTGCACAAGTTTAGAAAACTTTTTAAAATTTTTCAAGTTCCTACGCCAAAAAATGTCAAATGTCATCTCAGAAAATTATGAACGAAAAGTGTCAATTGTCCCTAATTCTAAATTATTTTGGATTTTTACTCGAAGATAAATTCTTTGTTATGTAAGCTCAATAATGTTGTAGTAAATATGCTCTCGGATTATAAATTTATTGGATGCTCACTTTAGCAAATTAGTCCAAGTAAGTTGCAAATATTTGCATTTTTAATTTGGTAAGTGCAATGGTAGATGCTTTGATGTATATAATCAAAGGGTAGATGTACGTTTTTTTAACCAGCTACGTCTAGCTAGCCCTTTGTTAGTGTTTTGAATGAGGCTTACGCACTAGAAAAAAAAAATAGTTCTACTTAGATATTTACAGTTTAATCACTTAGTTACATACCTCTTGTAAGCTAACATTTAGACCAAAATTGATAAACGCGTAGCCAGCACTTATTAGCTTTATTTTATATGCGGGAATGGGTAGCAGTTGTCTATCTCACCTGATGTTAACTTCAGAGAAACCTCAGAGTAAACATCCGCAAAGATGTGACTAGGTACCTAGGTAGACCTACTTACTGTACATTATTTGTGGGTTTAATCGGTAACAATGCTCTTTACTATCTGATCGAATTTGTAAACACACCCTGAATAAAATAGTAGGGGTTCATGAAAATTAGTTATGTATTTTACGTATCCCTATATTCCTAAATATATTCGGCATCTGTAGACCAATTGTGATTTTATTTAAAAAAAGTTATATAAAGTATGATAATTTCTGTTATCAAAATACGCAAAATAAGGCACAAACGTAGCTTCGTAGCATGCAGAGTACAAATTACTAATAGCGTAGAATATTCTCGTACCACAGATTAAAGTATTAGTAGCTACGCTAGTATTATCGTCATCATCTTAATCAGCCGTATCAGTCCACTACTGGGCATAGGCTTCTCCCAAGACACGCCACTGATGCCGATTCTTGTTCACTGCCCACCGCTTTGCGTACGTCATCGTTCCACAAGGTCACAGAGCCTTTGTGTAGCTCAGCCTTAGAATTAGGATTAATCCTACACGTGATAACACGGCGGTTCTATGATTGGGTTACCACTTGTATTAGACTTTGGCCGTGGCTCGAACCACCCACCGAATTAGATATCGGTTCGCCTAGTTCTGGCATAATGTCAGATGCCAGCTCTGTATATTGATCAAATCTCAGTTCAAACCAGCGTCTCGTTTTGCTGCAGTCATAGGCTGCCTTCTAATCCCAGACATATACAATGCTATGTTCCGACAATTCTAACGATATATTATATATATTAAGTAGATTTTTAAAAAGAAATCCGTTTCCTGTTTTATTTTGGTCCTACTTACTTAATTTTTCCAGTGGTCAATTTTTGTATAAAGCCAGAGCTACCTCCACCAGACGAAAAGTCATGTTGGAGTGGTATGTATGTTTTTTTGTGTTGTTTTTGTTATTATTTTATGCTAATGAATTTTCCTACCGAGAAATGTATGTGCGCTTTTCACAGTGGCCCTACGGTGAAGGGAAATAACATCGTTAAGAAACCCCACACTCCCACGTGGTCACTATCTAGTATCCGCCTGGCCAGCTCAAGCTAGAAAATCTGTCGCCAAACATCTAATGTGTTCCGGCAGCTATCCTTGAGATCCAGTTCTCATTCTAGGCGTAGCGTGCTACCATCCTCGACCGCATTATTACTTACCAACAGGTGAGAAGGTGGTCAAGCGCTAGCCTATATGATATAAAAAAATACTAGCGACTTGCCCCGGCTTCGCACGTGTAGCACGGTTCCATTGATCTGATCGCCACCATATTCCCAACAGGATCACCCGCTTGGTTCAGATCAGCCCAGCGGGTTTACCGGAAAATTTTATCGAAATGGCTGTAGCTATTTTGAATTCCATAGGGAATACACACACACACATCTATGTTTATATACATATATAGATATAGATGACTTTAGACAAGTATACTCATTTTACAACGTCATATACTAAGGCGCCACATCCACGACCAGGGTATTGCGGCGATCTTCTCACTGTTTTTTTTGTTTTTTTTTTTATGGCAATAGGAAACTGGACAAGCACGACGCTCGCCTGATGGTAAGCAATGACGTCTACCTATTACAGATATTACAGATACAGCTATTACATATATTTATTATATTACAGATATTACCTATTACAGATACAGCGGCATGCAAAATTCTGGCAAAAGAATTTTGAATGTCACTGCCCTGCGCCTGTTACCTTGACACATAAAGATGTTAAGTCTCACATGCATCACATGCATGCATGTAATTTCACTGGACACCTGGCCATTTCAACCGAAAAACATTCCTATTTCACGGCTGAAAATTAATTGGCAAAGTGGTGGTACCCAGGCGGACTAGCAGAAGTCCTACCACTACAAGCTGTGCCATCAAATTGAAAATAAACTTTTTGTATACGACACAGCGATATCATCGCGGCGTTGAAGTAGTAGCTTTTGTCAAGCGAATCCCCGCGATACTCGTGCTCGTAGAGATGGTGCCTAGTAGGAAAAAATAGATATGTATAGGTACACATAATTGCCCTTGCAAGACGGATTAAGAATAAAAAAAATAATCATACTTCCTACTAATATTATGAAGGCGAAAGTTTGTGTGTGTGTTTGTTACTTCTTCACGCTAAAACTACTCAACCGATTGAGTTGAAGTTTAGTGTGTAGATAGGCTAGACCCTGGAATAATACATAGGGTACTTTTTATCTCGATATTTCCACGGGGACGATATCTACGCGGGTAAAACCTCGGGGCACAGCTAGTTTAATATAATCTACGTAACGATAAAAACATACTTCAAATGCAGAGGCATTTGAAGTATGTTTTTATCGTTACGGATAAATAGCTAGAGAGCTAGCTATTTATCCGCAATGTTTTAAAGAGAGCTGCAGAGTGTAAGCTGCAGAGTGCTCCCATATACATTTAATCAAGGTTTTTGGCTTTATCCAGAAATATGGAGAGATGACCTCAGTACACTAACTGTCAATATTCCTTGTGCAGGATGTGTAGTTGTTCCTTTTATTACATTTTTATAATAATACAAGTGAAGCCGGCCGACGATGTCCTTCCCAATCGCAGATATTTAAATTCACAATTAGACCCAGTAAGTCGCCACCTACCGATGGTGGATGTAAGCCACCCATCCCACGCAAACACACAAAAATAACCTAAATCGGTCCAGCCGGTAGGGAGGAGTTAAGTAACATTATACGCACAAAATAAATAGTTGCACAGCGAGCCGTTGTGCTGCCAGCAACTTTGCGATGCACCTTGCGACGTCGCGAGTAGTCGCGATGCGTCTCGCGGCGGGAAACCACAGGCATCGCGTCATGTGAACCCTTGCTTCGCATAGAATGATCCTGGATATTTGGCTTTTACATGGCTCGCATACCCAAATGTTGCTGACAATATACGTATGTAACCTATAGATTGATATTATAATACCATGCTTCCGTGTTCAGCTAGCTGCTGTATAGATAAACGGCCGTTTACTAAGCCGGAACTACCGCCAGTGTTTACAAAGCCTGAGTTGCCTCCACCTGTGGTGTGTTTCGGAGAATCACAGCAGTGCGCGAAGGCAGAACTGGTTAAACCATCGTCCAGGAGAGTACTGACGAAACCGTTCTCAAAGGCCGAGCTACCACCGCCCCCCTATAGCTGTAGCTGCGCAGGTACGAATCTGTCAGATTCTCAAAAGTAAACATATAATTGTTAACGATTCTTCAAGTATCTCCGGATACAGACATGTCGCCAATTGGTTCGCAGTGTTCCGGCGTGATCTTGGTGCTAGCCAGCGCGAAAGACTGGTTGGTAGAGTTTCTCTGTGGATTGGACTAAAGTCAGTTTCACTGCCTCGTCTCACTGCCGTCCTACATTCTACTGTTCCTACACAAATTGCTTGTTTTACTTGTTTCACTCCTACTGAGAAAAAATGTTTTTGCTTTCTCAATTTTGATTCTACTCAGTCTACGAATAAGTCAAGTGCTTATCAATAAACAAATCTAGGTACTTATCTGTACTTAAACATACCCCTAGTCCTGCCCGTCTCTTGTATTTTCATACAATTTTATCTGTGTTTTAAATCTTCTTTCATCACATGGGTGGAGTAAGAGAAATTGTGAAGAATAAATTCTTAGAATGAACTTGCTAGATAAAATTATCAAATGTTTCAATTTTACTATTCTCAGAGAGTCACTACGACAAAAAAGTATGCTCAACGTATACCAAGGCCGCGCCACCACCACAAGTAAAAGAGTCAATTCGACGTTGTCACAAACATCCGAACACGCGTGACAAGTGTTGTTATAATGAAGATAAAGAGACGAAGAAATTTTCTGGCTGCACCAAGAAAGAGCAATGTGAATGTATGAAGACCAGTGATAAGTTGAAGGAGCTGATGAGACGGTTCCCGTCGCCGGCACCACCGCCTGCGCATATCAGGCCTGTGCAGGTCACGCCTGCGCAGTTCACGCCTGCGCAGGTCACGTCTGCGCAGGTCACGCATGCACAGGTCACGCCTGCGCAGGTCACGCCCGCGCCACCGTACAAATCATACCCACCACAATGTGGTCCGTCAAAGGTAATTGTTTTTGTCAGCAACTCGTCAACCAATTCACTGGCTTGGACTGTCGAGACAAATTAGTTACTAATCGTAATTTTTAAAAGTAAATTACTGGTAGGGTACCTACTACCTACGAGTAGGTATCATACCAAGGCAAAGAAATGTAGATTTAAAGTAAATATTTTGCAGTTCGTTGAGAAGTTACATTTCATCCCATAGCTTAAGATTACTTGAGATTTGAATTAAGACGTGATCTCCTCTATTTATATTGTCAGTTGAAAACACATTGATCCGTTTTAGTTTTGCTTTATAAACGAATAAACAATATACACATCTTTCGCATTTAGGACTTTGAAGATCTCTTTCAGAAGGCGGGATGACATCTGTTTCGCCTTCTCATCCTTCATCCGCATCATCACTTTACGTCAGGTGAGGTAGAGACATAGTCATGTGCTGGTCTGTTCTGAATAACACAAATGAAGTGATCTGGTGATACACTCCTCCATTGGATATAGGTACAACATAAATAAAACTGTAAAACATATTAAATAAATAGAAAGTTAACATAATGCATGCAAGTTCTATAGTAAATTAATAATAATTAAGTAACCGACTTCCATGCCCAATGAAATCCATGAGTCAATTTCAGTAAGCCAGTTTGAGACGTTTATCGTCATATCTTTGGAGATACTTATCAGATCTACACTCCACCACATTGGATATAGGTAGGTACACCATAAATAAAACTGTGAAACATATTAAATAAATAGAAATTAAACATAATGCATGCAAGTTCTTTAGTAAATTAATAATAATTAAGATAGTTTAAAAACTAAAACAACCGACTTCCATGCCCAATGAAATCCATGAATCAATTTCAGTAAGCAGGTTTGAGATGTTTATCGTCATATCTCTGGACATACTTATCAGATCTTGATGAAATAACAACGGGACGAATAAACTAACTCGAAAATAACTCGAAAACGTACCCTAACGATTAAGAAAAGAAAGAATTATTCAAAACGGTTCCAATAGACGGAGTAATCGCGTAACATACATACAAAAAAAAACATGCAAACAAATTGACAAACTCCTTCTTTTTGGAAGTCTGTTGATAAAAGGAATATCATTTGCACTTCTCCTGTGCCTATGTTTTTAAAAAGATCAAAATCTTGCCTTCCGCAAACACCAAACAAAATGCACACAAATTTCAAAGGAGCATGTTAACCAATTATTTTGTTTTTATTATGCTTGTATGCTAATGAACCATTGTTTTTCAGCAGTTGGAAGCATACAGGTACAACCAGCCACATCATACCTATCCTGCACACGACATTGCCATGACAGTGGAGCTGTTGGAAAAACAAAGCGAGTATTATAATATGAAATTGGGACAGGAAAGGGTAAGTTTGTTTAGGTTTCTATAAAGACATCTCCCCGCACTATGGATCCCTATATCGCGGGGGGGACTTTACAAACATACATTTCAATTTTCATGGACACAATTACAACCAGAATCGGAACAATAGGAAGATGCAATAGTTTTACTTTTACTTCTATTTTAAAGAATTACATGTCGAAAGGAACACAAGTATGTAAAAAAATATACCACATGAATTATGTTCTTATTGTCTGAGGAGCAAACAAAAAGAATACAGAAAAACCAGAAACCGCGTTTAACCGTAATTTCAAGTGATGCTATGTGTCCTAAAACCCCGAAAATCCTGGCGCGTCTCCCATTTTTATTCCATACCACAGGTCTTATATGAAAATCGTTTCCTAAGGAGTAAACTCTGAAAATATTGGTTCTGTGGGTTGGTGCAGCAAAAAGTTCACGTACCTACCTAGGTACGTGTACTTTTTGCTGCTAAAGTTATTTATGCAGGTTTGAAGTATAGTGTGGTGACCAACCAATAATAAAATAATACCAATTCTACGAGAGCCTCTCGGAAGAAAGGTGAGGCAGTTGTGCCATGTGAACTTTAAAAATCAGTCGGCTGTTCAGTACAAGTTCAGACAAAAATAATGGAAATGGAAGACGGCAGTAAGCCAGGGTTTATTGCCGAGTGTCTTTCACTTCCAGACAGAACAACTTGGCTCGTCTTGGCAGGGGCACTAACGTACCGTGCACATAGATAACATTCTCGACCGCATCTTCACTTAATATCAGGTGAGGAAAGCAGTCAAGCGCTTTTCTGTCTGCAATAAAAAAGCTATAAGCCACTAAAAGGTGGCGCAGTATTATCTATGCGTAGAAGCAAAGTTGCTTAGACAGTTTTGCTAAGAGCCATGCATATGCATACCTTCGTCTTATAGCAATTTCTGATTTGTGAGCTTCGGATGTGGTATTTTTTTATTAGCCACAGTACTTGTAAAATGCATTAAGCTGGGCACGCGACTCTTGATAATTATTGATAACCAAGTTATTGAAATAGTTATAACGTGGACACGTTGTTGAAGTAGGGAAGTAGGTATAACTACAATTCCCTGACTGTTTTCCATGCGACGTGCTTATTTCTATCTATCAGTGAATACTCCTGAAATCGAACAAAACTCTGCTAGGCAACAATTCTAGATTTATTGGAATTTTTCCAACTACATCTTTATGTAATTCTTAAGCACTGGGCAGTCGATCCGATCTCCGCCCTCCTAGTCTCAGGCGGTTCGTCGTGACGAGAATGGTCGTGAGGGTAAAGCTTCCTAGTCGAATCCTTGATGCATTGCTTGTCGTTATCCAAGAATGTTTCCCGGTTTAAATCGACGATTGCCTAATGGTGCGAGATGTTTGCTTTGGATTCTTTAATGTTGCTCTGTTGCCATGATGCAAAATTGAAGTTGGTTGGTTTAGACCACGGTTTAGACTGCAATTTTATGATCGGATTCAAAAGTCAGCTGAAGTGTTTTTGAAAGAGGTTGTATGCTAGAGACTGAAAGCGCAAAAATTTGAGGAATAGAAAATTCGAAAGAAAGTTGAAACTAAAGGGTCTAGAAGAGTAATTCAATATGAGCTGAGAGTACATGTTTGGGGCTAATGTTTAATATCTATATTTATAAATCTTTGCTCCAATCTTTATTCATATCGAAAGGCAGACTTTGAATTCATCAATATGATTAAAAATATGTTTAGTCTAGGTTTTTGATGGTTGTAACCGCGTAATTAATATATGAGAAGCTCTCGAAAACATAATTTTTCGCCGAACCGTTTGTTAGTTGTTGTCCCTTCTGCATCTTTAATTTCTGCATACTTATCAGCTGTAATATCTTATCGCGGCCATTAGCTGAAGTTTAAGAACCTGCACCGGAGTTCCTCGGAATCTGTCGGTGTGCTCGGAGATTATCACGCATAGTTTAGCCAGTTTAGAGGCTGGATTTGTGTTGATAACAATGTCATAAAGAATGTTTTCGCCCGTGGCCGGCGTAGGAGGGTTGATGGTAATGGCAGCTCGTGAAACGATAACATCTGTCCATAGATTAATGTTTTAGTTTGTATGGGATCTGTGGTATGGCGTCGTGACGCGCGGTTCGTCCTATGACACGACTTTCTCATAGGGAATACAGGAATTGTTACGCAATACCGCATTTTTGTACTCGAGTAATTTGATTATTTAAATAAACGAAATAATCGAAGTATCGTACCGACGGGATAGAGCTTTTTTTATTGTTTTAACATTTCCCATAAGGTGGAATTTTAAATTGTTTTTACTTGTCAGGCCATTTCTGTATCTACAAGACAGTCACACATTGCTTTTCTTACATACTTTTTGTTCAGCTTATTTTTGTTACGATTAAAGCAAATCACTATACACCGATAAATCAATATGAGTAATAAAAAACCTCATTTCTTCTTCAGCCCCATTTAAAGCACAACAAATTGTGTCTACGAATACCTAGTTGGATTAGAATAAAATTTATTTATTATTTTTTTTATGGTTAAGGACAAGCACGACGCTGGCGTGACGGTAAGCGATGACGTCTACCTATAACAGATACAGTGGCATGCAAAACTCTGGACTGACAGAATTTTGCATGTCACTGCACTGTGCCTGTTACCTTGAGACATAAAGATGTTGAGTCTCACATGCCCTGTAATTTCACTGGACACCTGGCCATTTCAACCGAAAAACATTCCTATTTCACGGCTGAAAATTAATTGACAAAGTGGTGGTACTGCCTCAGGCGGACTAGCAGAAGTTCTACCACTACATTATTTCGATTCTGATCAGACATATCGATGTTTTTAGGGTTCCGTACCCAAAGGGTAAAACAGGACCCTATTACTAAGACTCCGCTGTCCGTCTGTCTGTCTGCCTGTCTGTCTGTCCGTCTGTCACCAGGCTATAGCTCATTAACCGTGATAGTTAGACAGTTGACATTTTCACAGATGGTTTATTTCTTTTGCCGCTAGAACAACAAATACTAAAAACAAACTAAAGTTAAAAATTAAAGGGGGTCCCCATACAAAAAACGTGTTTTTAAACGCCATCTATCTAATTATTATAGTTTCGGAAAAATGACATAGATGGCGCTAGTAAACGAGCCCCGTTTTTCTAGATCGCGACCAAACCAAATATTCTTGGTAATATCAATTAATCAAATATATGAGGTTGAAACTCTGTTATGTTTCGTATTGTACGGAACCCTCCCTAAGTGTGCGATAAGAGACGCGATGCTGACTCGCACTTGGCCAGTTTTATTTTTAAATAAATTTAGCTTTTGGCTAGCGTTAAACCACTATCTCGCCTAATGCCAAGCGATGATGTGGTCAAAGATGGTGAACACGCGATGCCTAGATCACACCACACTGACTCTCAAGGGCCGTATGCTGGCGGAACACCGTAAGGTTATGGCGGCAGATGTTCTCCTTGATGTTGTTAAGTTACGTATTGGTAGCAAGTCAAGCGGAACATAGATCTAATATGCTCTTACGAACGAACACCTATGCTAGGATTTAAACTAGCGACCTCTTGTTTTGACGTCATGCGTATCCTTTACTTATGCCAATTACGGGGCTCTCTAATGGATTAAACTTCATATTAACACTTAACAGATTTTCTCATTGCATTTGCTCGTTGCAGAATAAATGTTATTTTCATACACATACCTACATATTATCAAGCGGAAACATGTAATTACTTACCTACTTATTTTATTGGCTATTTATTTAGTTAAATAAAACCTTGTTTTATGAACGCAAATGAGGTTTCCGACGTGATGTGTGGCTAATGTTGTTAGCAATTAACTTATTTAGATATACATCTCTCTAGGTTAAGACCAAGTACAGTAAGTATAAAGTATTTTGCTGGATTAATTTAGGTTTCTATCGTTTAATTGGGGCGATTATACTTATTGCTTAGTTTACGTTGTTCCGGGTTTTGTGGGTGTTTTGATTGTCCTTTTCAGCAGTAAATTCACGTCAATGATTGTATGGATCTATATATATATATTATATCTTATAGGCTAGCATTAGACCACTAACTCACCTGTTGGTAAGTGATGATGCGGTCGAAGATGGTAAGCACGCTAGGCCTAGAAAGGGAACAGGCTCTCAAGGATAGCTGCCTTAACACATAAAATGTTTAGCGATACATCTTGAGGGTGGTAGCTGGCCAGGCGGACACTAGATAGTGTCCTACCACCATGCAGGTGGGTAGGAGGTTTCTTAACGATGTTTTTCCTTCACCTTTTATATGGTGGGTAAGGCATGGTGTTTTAGGAAAGGCTTAATAATAATTTAATTGTTTTCATGGTGCTCATGAAACCCATATAACCCATGGTTTCATGGGCAATGTGTCCGGCTGGTTAGCTACCACTACGTAGTACTATTAAGTATTCTCTGCTACCACCCTCAAGTTAGAAATCCGTCACTAAAACATTAACCTGTGTATGTTATTTATTTGGTAATGAACTTATTATTATTATTATTTTTAAAGTTTTCCTTGAGAGTAAGTTCCCATTCTAGGCCTGGAGTGTGACCATACTGGAGCACATCGTTACATACCAACTTGTATATGTTATGAAAAAAGTAATTCTTTTTTTCCTTTTAAGAATGCAGAGCGGCTCTTGTAAAAAAGTACGATTCGTACTCTATTTTGTGATCATGATGAATTACCACAATATGCGAAAATATGTAATAAAGTAACCAAATAATTTCAAAAAATCAAAGCTAAGAATACTCGGTTAAGACACCTATCATATAAAACAAACTAAATCAAAATTGGTTCATCCGCTTGGTCGCTACGATGCCATAGACTATAGAAACACAGACATACTCTAATAGCACCCCTCTTTTTTGTCGGGGGTTAAAAATAGAATGTAATGGTCAGTCAGTGGTGGATATTTCCTATTATGAAGAATTATTACTTACCAATAGGCGAGATAGTGGTCAAACGCTAGCCTATAGGATATAAAAAAAAAAATATATTGAACAGTATAGGATGGTCTTGCGTGCGTGCGCTTCGTATATCTAAGCTGAGTAGTTGTCTTGTTGTCTAATTAAAGGAGCCTAAAAGTCTCCCATAGGCCTACAATTGTTTTACTAAAAGAAACGACCGGGACCTACGACTTAACATGTCATTGCGAACCACGCTTAGCCTTATTCAATGTGACCATTTTAAGCTCTTAATATGAAACGTCACGGTATCTCCGCGTTATTAGCATCAAATTTACCTGTTCTCTATTCCAATGTCAACTTACAGCTTTATAAAAAAAACACGGTGGCGTACGAAAAGAGAATAGAATAGAATAAATGTATTGCAAAAACTGTGTACAAAAGATCTTAAATGTAAATATTGAGGTATCAACAGTTTGTTCATTTCGAACATGGCGCGAAAATGAACAGGGCGTGATCAGACCTGTCACATCGCGAGTTACGGTTATCTTACAAGATTATACTGAATAAGGCCTCTCGTCTTATGAATTTTATGACATGATTCCAGACACAAGCTATAGCATACCGTGTGATGTCAGAGATGGTCCAGCTTCTACAGATGTCGATGACAGCGACCGCCGTGGCTTTATACTACATCATCTACATTTACATGCAGATGGTATATCTGTCGCTCAAGAGTGCCGTGTTCTTCCATAATGCTGATGGGTGAGACTTTACAACTTTATTTACGGCGCTCTGCGGCTTAGATCGCGTTAAATATTTCTTGAGACCAGTAATGATGTAGGACCAGAGTAAGTCAAGACAAATCCAACGAGCCTAAACAGCGAAGTGCATGTACCTAGATGCCTAAACATGACGGACTTATGCCTAAACATGACGGGTTTAAAAGTACCTACACATTTTTGTTTATGTTATATAGGCTAGCGTTTGACCACTATCTTAACTGTTGTTAAGTGATAATGCGGTCGAGGATGGTAGCACGCTAGGACTAGAATGGGATTTGGCTCTCAAGGATAGCTGCCGGAACACATGTGTTTTTGGCGACAGATTTTTTAACTTGAGGGTGGTAGCTGGCCAGGCAGACACTATTTAGTGCCCTACCACCATGCGGGGGTGGGAGGTTTCTTAACGATGTTTTTCTTTTACCGGAGGGCCACTAAAAAAGCGCTCATAAATTTTTCGATAGAAAAATACATTGGTACTTGGCGGGAATTGAACTTGGTACCTCTGGCGTCAAAGCCGACCATTCTCCCACGACACTATACTGACCCCTTATGATCACGTCTAAAGTTAAATCTCATAACACGACGGGCTTATCATGTGTAGGTTATGAGTTCCTAAGGCCACATTTGGCTCCGTTATCCGACGAGCTCGATGGTACCATGACATTGCATTGTCATTTGATTGCTGTCTTCGACCACATCATCGCTTACCACCAGGCGAGATAGTGGTAGTAGCGCTAGCTAATAATAATAGAAAAACATATATTTTGAAAAACTTCAGTTCTATCAAGTGTTGCGAAAAACTTTTTAAGTGATACCTATGCCCTTTCGAAAAGCCGTTGTACGACAACGTTGTCGCAATGACGGCATTCGAATCTACATTCAAATGCCTAATTCACATGACTGCATAATTTATATTATGTATTAGTAAAATATTGTTGAATTAATTGAGTAGACTAACATTACTATGAGTTAATTTAAGATTATGTGCACATAAGCTAACAGAATAAGTAAATCGCTGTTTTATTTTTATATGAGGTAACTTTCAAAGCAAGCCGCTCTGACACAGAATAATTAATAGTTCTACCTAGCTCTGATTGTAAGAGATGACTTTGCTTATAAAGCACGAAATACTCTAGCTTGACATAATTTTGCGCATCACTGTGCTGCACCTGCTACACTAAGGCTATAGGATGCCGAGTCTCTCAATTCCTGTAATTTTACTGCACAATCAAAGAGTGTTTTCACTTAATTTTTTAAAATATTCTATAGGCTAGCGTTTGACCACTATCTCACCTGTTGGATAGTGATGATGCGGTCGAAGATGGTAAACACGCTAGGCCTACAATGGGAACTGGCTCTCAAGGATAGCAGCCGGAACACATTAGATGATTATATGTTAAATAGTTCCTAATTCTCTTTTTTTGCAGGACAATGAAAATTACAATCGGAGTTGTTACCCTGACCTCACTCATAGTGGCCTTCAATCTAATCCTTCGTTTAGAGAAAGTAGTTGGGTTCGGCATCTGACAACCATAGATGCTAAGCGTAGCATCTAAATACACGCACATAATTTAATACGTTAATAGAAGCGGGTGGAAACATCGCAAAATACTGGTGTTAAATTCAACTAAACTTGAGATTTCTGAAAAGATAACTCATGAATTTGACGGAAAGCGTCATGATAATTCCACCCGTAAAATCATCGTTCGATTGTATTCAATATCCGAAATTCGAATATCCGGATTTCATCAATCTTGCATTTTGATTTCTATTAAGTTTTATATGTATTCAAATGTTTAGTCAGTTATTATTCGTCTTAGGTAATTCTGATGTTCAAATCGGCAGTTAGTGACTTTGAGACGACCGTGCGAACCGAAAACTTTACCTCAAATCGTCGCTTAAAAAGCAATTTTGTAAAATCGCAGTGTAAGCTTAAACAAATAAAAAAAAACTGTTACTTGACAAAATTGTTTTCCTTAACAAAAGTGGGTACTAATTGCCGGAGTGGTCATTAGTCGAGCGCGACCAATGGTGCGACGGACCGCTCAGCTCGCCACCTGGGCTGGTCTGGTCATCGGCGCCGGCGGTCGGAAGGTGAGGAAGTAATTAAGGCCCCGCGCTTTTGTATGCCCGCGAGCCGGGAAGCGTTTCGCGGATGGCGAAGCACGATGGAGGTTGCTACCATTTTATGATCGGCCGCTGTGAGACGCGCGCGCTCCCGCCACACGCGACCACAAAAAACACGAGCGAAATTTAAAAAATAAAATTTCCTATTATATTTTTTATGTGTGACCAGTGTTATACTTAAATGAACTATTTATAGTGCAACGCCAAGTGTATCGCTTAGTGCAAAATGGTGCTAAGTGTGAGGTAAGTGGAGTATGCGACAATTATTTTATACTAAACGCGTACGACCGTTGGATGAAATTGAAATGGTGGAAAGTTCTCTCTTTATATTTTTTGTCAACCGTTATGCCAAAGCAAAGGTAAAGAAATATATAAAATTATTTATTATTTAAAAAAAATACTGACAAATTAATTTCTAGATACCTACTAAGTAAGTAAGTAACTAGTAAGTAATCTAAGATAGTGTTAATTAATTTTAGCCGTCTCACCACTAAAAGTTTTTAGATATTTAACTATTAAAATATTAGAAAAGCTCAAATACTGTATTACAAAAGTAAGTAGACGTTTAAAATAATAACAAGCTAAAACAAGCACAAATCTTGAACTTTACAATGAGACTATATACTTAGGTATTATTTTACTGTGGGATATCACCAATGCATTATTGTTAATCTAAAGATATCCTTGTGTATTATTTTATAAGTTAAACAGCTGTTTCGATGATGGTAATATTTATGTAGTACAGACTAGGTAGAAAGTTTGTACTTTACGAATATGCCTTAAAAATGATGGAATAGAGTAGAATATAAATACTCTTTATTTAATATCAGAATAGTAACATAGCATAAAGACAACTTGAAGTTTATGGCATCACAATGGGTGGTCTTATCGCTAAGAACTATATCTTCTAGACAACTCTTCCAGACAGTATAGTAACAAAAATTGCCTGCTGTCGTAATGCAGAGCGCATACATTAATCTAAGCATATTTAGTATGAAAAGATTATAATATTTCACTGGCAAAACACGTTTGATAGTTTTAAAAATAACTTTTTCTTAATTATTAGTAAGTCTATAATAGTACTAAGATATCGTTTAAAAAATTAAAAAAATTAACAAAAACGCAGTGACAACACATGCTGAGCAAGTTATCAAGTTACAATTTAAATTGGTTGTCTAGAATTAAAATTAAATTAAATAACAATCAATAAAATAAAAAATAAAACAATAAATTAAATACAATTAAAATTAAATGAAATAAATTGGTTGTTCTATGAAGTTTGAAGGTAAGTTACTCATCATATTTTGATAGAATTCATATGAGACTAGCAGTGCCCCGCGGCTTCGCCTGCGTTAAAAACAAATTTTAATTTTTTTTTTCAAAAGAGCCACATAAGAACACAGAACCACATTCATAAAAACACAACAAAAAAGAATTAGTGAAATCGGTCCAGCCGTTCACGCGTGATGACGTGACCAAGGGCATTTGGGATTCGTTTTTATATATTAAGAAGATTAACCATCACCTTATACCTTATCAAACAGAAAATAGTTAATCAAATCAGCCAGCGTATTTATGTCACAGTATGTCTAAGGAAATATACATAAAATTATTAAGATAATAAAAACGTTATCGTTAAAAATCCTAAAGTACCAAACCTAACTTAACATGCCGCGCATGTCATTTTCGGTCGCAATTTTGAGATGAACATCTCCATATCTCAGAAAATACTCACCCCGCCCCATGATTATCATTTCGACCGGATACTTACATTCAAATCCGGAAGCGTCATTTTGAATTTCGAATATTTATTATTCCGTGAGCTATTTAGTCGCGGAAACCCATCCGATTAGAATCACAGATATTTTGAATTACAAAGATCTGAGTCATTGGAGAGGCAGTTTCCGAATCGGAATTTGCTTGCATTCGTGAGCAAATAAAATATTGATAAAATTTATTAAAATACCATCCCTGAGATAAATGGAGTCACTACTTATGAATATAATAATCTTTCAAATCAAATATTATATTATGTCATCCATGGTTTATATTTGTGTACATTGCTATATACAATACAAAATTGTACGGTGAAATTTTGTTGGACTGGATTTGATTGGCATAATACCGATCCTACTCTACCGATCTTTCAAATCGTTTCACAATTGGCGGAGGAATCGAGTAACATACACATAAAAATATTGAAGAATTGACCTATTATTAATATCATATTAGGTTTTGACCACTATCTCACCTGTTGGTAAGTGATGATGCGGTCGAGGATGGTAGCACGCTAGGCCTAGAATGGGAACTGGCTCACCAGGATAGCTGTCGGAACACATTCGATGATTGGCGACAGATTTTCTAACTTGAGGGTGGTAGCTGGCCTGCCAATGCGGAGGTTGGGGTTTCTAAACGACCTTTTGTCCTTCACCGGACACCGGAGGGCCACTGCGGAAAGCGCACATAAATTTTTAATTGAAAAATCAATTAATGTACGGCGGGGATCGAACTCGGTACCTCTCTGGCGGTAAACTACAATAACACGAATTGACTACCTTACCTTCTTTTATGAAGTTGGTTAAAAACAACGCTAAAGATTCACAACAGCTACAAGACTGGGTTGTTGATTATAGCCGGGGGTTTTAGATAACGGCAGTTAAGTAACTTGACACACTCGCATATCGTGCTCTTTCTTACTTATAAACGTCATTATTGTATCGGCTTAACTAGGAATGTTCCCACTGCTGGGGTACATTTAATATTAACCATGATTACTGATTTCTGAATAGTGTTTTATCGCTTCATATTTTTCAATTATCTCTTGTTATTTTCAACCGATTTCCAAAAAGGAGGTTGTCAATTCGTCTGTTTTTTTTGTATGTGTTACCCGTCAATTATAAACCGACTCGAATGATTATTTTTTTAATCGGTAGGGTACATGCCTAAGGTGGTTCCATTGTAATTTCATCAAGATCTTATAAGTATCTCCAGAGATATGACGAGAAACGTCTCAAACTTGCTACTGAAATTGACTCGCAGGACATGGAAGTCGGTTGTTTTAGTTTTTAAATTATAATCTTTATTTTATAATTTTAATAAATCTTTATTATTATGGTATATGATAGAAGGGTACCTATGCAAGACCCTCGCTCGATGGTAAGTGATCATGTCTGCTTTTACCAGAATAATTAAGATAATTTAAAAACTAAAAAAACCGACTTCCATGCCGCGTGAGTCAGTTTTAGTTAGCAAGTATGAGACATTTATCGTTCTATCTCTGGAGACACTTATCAGATCTCGATGAAATAGTAATGAGACCACCTTAAAAATTTACCCTAATTTACTAATTAAAAAAATAATCATTCGAATCGGTTCTCAATTGACGGAGTAATCGCGTAACATACATACAAAAAAAAAACATGAATTTAGAACACATTCCTTTTTGGAAGTTGGTTGAAAAATGGCAAATAAAATTTTGCACGACACTAAACTATGTGTTACCTTGAGATTGTTTGATCAAAAGATTGTCTTAATATTGTTAATTATTATAGACTAAAATGTATAATTTCACCACCTTCTTCCTCCTTTGGGTTTCTGGCGTTTGTTGACAGATCTGGGTATTATTTCTGTTGTCTGTAGGGTTTTACTGCATTTAGTCTCAATTAATCAGGGCCTGATTGTTATTTTTAGAGACCTGGAACACCTCAAACTAGCTGAAAAGGACTTGACTCTTCTTCGACTTGAATTTCTTTTTAAATTTATCTAAGTACTATCTTTATAGACTGGTATTTGAACACTATCTCACTTGTTTAATATTTATTATATGTGTAGGTTTAGGCAGTTCAAAAATTGTTCTAGTAAATTGTAATGGTGGCACGTATTTAAAAAAAACTTACTAGCAATGTGGGTTGCACGTTGCTAATAGTTTTGTTAACCCCTCCAACTAAACTAAGCACGTTTGTGTCTGGAGTGGGTTGAAGTCAATAGCGTAATGGGTGGGGATCGAACTCACAACCTCAGACCAGGTCGACGCCTAAGCCATTAGCTATAGCCGCTTAAACGTATACAAATTGAATAAGACATATCACACATACCAGCATATATCTGTGCGCATTCATAGCTCAAACGATCTATTCACTCTAATCGGACCTACATTGAGCCTTTCTAAAATAAAATAATAAAACCTAAAACAAAATCGGTACCGCCGAGTAAATTGTATCTGTACTGGTTCTGTGACCCCGCCACGCTTCATCGAATTAAAATCCATGCCTTATTTGTCTACGCGCTGTGATGATGTCTCAGCCAGCCAGCTGCTACACTTCGCCATTACCTACTTAATAATTTACTTAGTTCAACAATTAATTTACAATACAACGAAGAAAATGCATCTGCAAAATTTGACTTCAAAGCGAACGCGGGCTACACTTTTCCATACAATCGTATTCCCCCGTGTCCTCCCTGGAAAATGCTTCTAGAGCAAATTTGTTCTTCAAAAAATCAAGGTCTGCTGTAGCTATCATTTGCTATTTTCAACCAACCTATTGCAAAAAGAAATATAAGCCTTTTTATCTCCTCTTTAAGATTTTTGAAGGGTCATATTTCTATCTGCGATTGGTTGGTCAAAAAAAATAGGAAATAGGCGCGTAGCTACAGCAGACCTTGCTTTTTGTAGAAAGAATTTAGCTCTGGAAGTATTTTCCAGGGAGGAAACGGGGGAATACGTTTGTATGGAAAAGTGCACCCTGCGTTCGTTCCAACGAAAGCAACGCACTTGCATGTAAAATCTGGGTTGATGTGTATAACGCAACGCTTAGCTCAAGTTGCACAGGTTCCTGAACTTTTAAAGTTGCATCATGTAGCTATCTGACATGTAACGCCATATAAAAGTTGTAAGTCTGGTAGATATGTTTCTAACAGACTATCAGGGACTCTATCAGAAATCATTGCAATTGGCCTTATTATATTAGCTTATTTTATAAAAAATTGAGTAAGTACATAGATTTTATTATGTTCGTATATCTTGTCATGATATAAAATGTTTATGTTATGCACAGATAAATTTTTAACAAATATTATAAATCATAATACATCTTGATAAGTCTCCATTTAATTAAGATAACTTAGCAAACCGGTGTTACTAATATTTCAAAGGAAACAAGCAATTATGTTTTGTGTAAACAATATATTTTAATGAATATCCGCAGTGGTAGGAAATCAGAGATGGGCGATCGTACAACGTAGTGTGACATTACACGTACAACAGTACGTAACATGTTAGTGAAAACATTATGTAATTACAACAAAATAAACGAGTGAGTGTTTATATGTTATAGCTAAAGTGATTATTCTGGATATTATCTATTACCATCGACCCAAGCTAAACAAAGTGCTTAAAAAGACAGAATTTATCACTTTATCTAGCTATTCTATATAATATTAGCTGATACCCGCGCCTCGGTTCACGTACACCAAGAATCTAGTAGCCTATGTGCATCCTCATGCTATGAAGTATTAAACCATGCCAAATTTCAGTAAGATCGGATAGATAGTCCGTTTAGGCGCGATTAGGTAACAAACAGACAGAGTGACAGAGTTACAAACGTTTTTATGATATTAGTATGGATTTGGTACGATTTGAATAAAGAAATAAGTAGTATCAATGTACGATTATCATGATCAATACCTAAATATTCAAAAAATAATAAGTTGTATATATATATATATAATAAATGAATAATATCTACAACATGCGTTGCCAAGCTTCTTCGATGGCCAAGATGGTAATATTTTTAACCGATCAAATCTGTTACTGAAAATAATTAAGATAGTTTAAAAACTAAAACAACCGACTTCAATGCCCCGCGAGTTAACTTCAGGAGCAAGTTTGAGACGTTTATCGTCATATGACATTAAATGATTCACCAACTTTTTTATTTAAATTCTGGGCAGGCAAGTACCTGATCACTATTTCACCTCTTGTGTGACAATGCCGTTCAAAAATCAACGTTCGAAAATAGCGGAAAATACCGTTTGCGTGATGCAGGATCATACACTGAGGCAATAATTACTAGGAGAACGATGCATCATGATCCTGCGCTATCTTGATGCTTTTATATTAAGTTTATATACATGGATGGATGAACGTTTACTCCTCTTTAACGTGGAAACGGCTGAACGGATTTGTACGAAATTTAGCGTACAGAAAGTATATAACCTGGATAACACATCAGGCATCAGGCTTCAGTTAGTATTGATTTATTTAAGATCTTTTACAAAACGAAAAAAACCGACTTCAAATGACGCGCCAGTCATTTTCAGTTCTTAGTTTGAGGTGTTTGTCTCCATATCTCTGGAGATACTTATCAGATCGCGATGAAATTACAATGGGTCCATCTCAGAAATTTACCATACCAATAAAAAAAAATCATTATAATCGGTTTACAATTGACGGAGTAATTGCGGATACATACAAAAAAAAAAACATAGACGAATTGAGAACCTCTTCCTTTTTGAAAGTCGGTTGATAAAAGTCAATAATTGTCGACACATGTTTGTGAGGTCACAAAGACAGGTGAGATGAGAGACACATTAGCGCGACGCCGCGATGCCCGCAACCCGTGGAAAGCGGTAACGGTGCGTTCCGCTGGCACACCCTACAATGGCGATTACCTGACGCCCAAACTGCAAGGTTACTGGGCGTTGAGCTCGAGATTTGAATGCCAAGTTATTAGATCGATTATTTTCACGGCTTATATGCTCGCTAGCTTATGTACTGTAACATAAGCTTGTGACCATTTTCTCATCTGCTGGGCTGGTACATAAGTAATTTTTTTTTTAGATTTAGATTCAAATTCAGATATTTTATTTGCGAAAAACACAGGTAATACAAAGATAACATTATCATTTTAGTTCTATCCGTATTTTGCCAGTATTGGCGTGCAAACATTTACAATTGTATGTCAATTCATTATCATTTTTATGTCAAAATAGATTAATTGATTAAGCTATGTGGGTTGCACATTACTAGTATTCTTGTTAACCCCTCCAACTTAGCTATATATGCTTGTGTCTGGAGTGGGTTCACGTCAATAGTGCAGTGGGTGGGGATCGACCTCACGACCTCATGATCGCCAGTCCGACACTTTATCCAATGGGCTATTGCCGCTGTGGTAAATATGTGGTCGAAGTTGGTATCACGCTAAGCCAAGAATGGGAACGTTTTTAGGGTTTCGTACTCTACGGATGCCAAAGGATCCCTATTATTGAGACTTAGCTGTCCGTCCGTCCGTTATTCCGTCTGTCACAGAGCTATAATCTCCAGAACCGTAATAGGTTACCGTAATGAGCCAAAATGCTACCATCCTCGACCGCATAATCACTTACCAACAGTTGAGATAGTGGCATATAGGCATACAATATAGAAAAAGGTAGATACTTGAAATGTTCACAAAGTTAACATTACTATTGCCGCTACAACAAAAAACTAAACGAAATTCAAAATTGTATGGAAATATAAAAGAAACGGTGTTTTTTTGGCGCTTTGCGCTCGATTTTATGTACTTACTAAAAAAGCGTGTAGCAAAGAGTAACATAATAAATACGGACTGCGTGTAGGTAAATACGGTATACACCTTGTACCTTTGATATAGTATGCGCCAAATTAGCGTTTGAAATAATCATTGTCACGGGATCAAATCTGTTGATCACGGGAATCCATAGTTAAGTGCCCCGGAGACGGTCAATCAAAATTGTCAATGGGCTTCAATCAATATTTACATCATTCGCTTTTTACATTGAAATATGAATAATAAGGTAGTTATTATTCATATTTCTATGATTTTTTACCTCGTAGTTATGAATGACAATTGTTTCAATTGCCTCTGTATACGATCATTTGGTCCACGGAGGATAGAATAGCATCCGTGATTTGGTTCGTCAATGACGTAAAAATTGACAAATGCGAATGACTGTCTCCGGGGCACTTTACAGTTTACACTACCAACTAAACCGCAATAACAACTTAATATATCTGTCATGCTTAAAATTGCTTTCGTTCTAAGGAAGCGCGTAGTTCTATCATAGTAAGGAAAGTGTGGAGGCAATTGACAAGGAATTTTCTAAGAGGTTTCCGGCGTTGCAGGCATTGAATGTGGACAGAATTGATTGTCACAGGCCAGTCGCGGCATACCACTGCTAGGTGGTCTCGGATCATAAATCTATGATACCGAATTAGTATGTGTATACCTACAATGAATCAGAAACAGAAAAACTTTATCAACACCTCAACAGCAATATTACACATACGCAAGTCAGTTTGTATAGTCGCTTGTGTGTGAGTTCTTCACAGTCAAACGGATCTACCGATTTGGCTGATATTTCGCACATAGATATCCAATAAGGTGGAAAAGGACATATTTTATACTACTTTATAACGTGGGTGAAGCCGCGGGGCGTAGCTAATTGTATATTAAGTGTTAACAAAATAATTAAAAGTTGATTTGCCTCCAGAAAATTTACAAACAGAATTATCCATGTACTTACTTAAATATTCAGAGTAACAATAAATGTGAGTAAAATAGAAGCATCATTAAATGATAGTAGTCTAACGTTTGCTAATATACTATAAAAAAAATAATGGTAAAGCCATATCGTAATTGAGAATTATGAATATTCCGGCAGCACACATCTCTTGAGAGTCAGTCCATTCTAGGCCTGCTATGGTCACCATTTTCGATCACATTATCGCTTATCACCAGGTGAGATAGTGGTCAAAAGCCCTATGATTAAAAAAAAACATACAGACGAATTCGAGAACCTCCTCTTTTTATGTGAAGTCGGTTAAAAAACTGACGTTCACTTTTAATATAAGAGTGATGCAGTGGTTGATATTAGCCAGGAAAAGTGAAGCTCTGGTCAAACAGAAGCCGTGGCGATGGCGATGGGGGTTACCAATTGCTAAGAAATAAGCTGTGAATACTCATCAACTATTAATAGAAAGCTGTTGATGTACACGAAGTCCTTGATTTGGCTTTTCCTTGAAAATTATGCACCTGAATTAGAAAATGAGATTAAAACTTAAGTGCTTGTATATGTATAACCAGGCACTACTTACTACAAACAACATACCTGGTATTTCTTTCACAATTGTTAGTTAATTAATATATAAATAATAATTATTAGTTAGCCGGTAGAAGCCGACCTAGGCGAACGTATTACGACCAGATCGGAGACGTTTTAAAGAAAGGCCAAGTCAAAAGTAACTACCTATAACCGGCAAGCATATATGAAAGCGCTCATGAAAGTGGAAGAAACGAAGAAGTATGTCAGGATTGTAGCATGTGGAAAGAAGCAGTCTCTGCGTACCCCAACGGGAAAAAGGCGTAATTTTATGTATGTATGTATTATTAGTTATATAATATGGATAACGGAAAAAAAGAGTGGGTAAGATAGTGACCAAATTCTTGTAGGTTTGAAAGCAAAAAGAAAAGCATTCATCTCCGATATCGTAGATTGCCACGTACATTGTTTACAATTGTCAAAAGCGTGTATAAGTGGGGTTAATCAACGACCGTGAGTAATAATGACCCAGTTATAACGCGCGGAAGTGGAAATGAGCGGGCAGATGGAGGAAACCGACCGAGGCCGTCGCTGGTTCCGAATGTATCTACACGCGGGGAAGAAAGATTGTGTAAATTATCTTCTCTTATTAGCATACTTATTAGATCTTCGGCTCTTCTTTTCCAGTCACAGCCCTGCTAGGTCTACGTCCTGCAGTGGACTGACACCGGCTTATTATGATGATAATAATGATGATTAGCATACTCTCATATATACAATCCATTGATAAATCATAGACATATTACGCTACTACTAAACAAAGCTACCATGAACAATTAGAAATCATATGGAAACCATAACCTATTTTGATAGCCATATTTCAGTTTATCACTATGACGCTGCTGTCGTTTCTTTTTTCAAAACAGTGTAGCTGATTTATTACAGCTTCTAGCAACCCAACCCAGCTCGGTCAAATTTTTTCCATACTGGCTGCGCCCCACGGCTTCGCCGGCGTTAAAGAATATACTATAGTGGCTATTCCTATGCCAAATTTCAGCCAAATCGGTCGAGACGTTTGACCACATGAGTAAAGAAAGGGAATAAAGAAAGGGAACAGAGACAAAGCTTCATACAACTGTGCTGTGATGATGACGTAGACGCACGTGTGTGCGTGAGCACTAGCGGCCTGTGCGCCGCCTGTCACGTACGCGGTACGGAGTGAAACCGGTTTATAGTGGCTCGGCTGGTGCTTTAACTTAAGGCTGTCGCTCGCGACGCGTCACGTTGTATTATATTATTTTTCATCCCATCTATTTAAAAAGTGATGGTTGGTTCCTCGATAAGTGCGCGCAAAGTAGGTCTTTTTCGCCCTAGAGCGGGAAAATGATTAAAATTTTTGGCTTATGAATATTCTTTTCTAGTGCCCTGTCTAAAGAGGCTCAATGAAATTCCTTGACATGACATTTTGTGACATTTCATAAAATTTCGTGACATATCATGACATTTTGTTACATTTCATGGCATTTCATGGCATTTCATGGCATTTCATGGCATTTCATGACATTTTATGAAATTTCGTGACATTTTATGACATTTGGTTACTTTTATATTTTTTATTTTTGTATAAAAATCGGAAAGCGGTTTACAGAATACATCTACGTACCAAGTTTTAACTCTGTAGTCTTAACAGTTTCGGAATAAAGTGGCTGTGACATACGGACGGACAGACAGACAGACAGACAGACATGGCGAATCTATAAGGGTTCCGTTTTTTGCCATTGCCATTTACGATGAAGAATTTTCTTCTCTTTTGTACTAACCCTACAAGAATAGCTAAATATTTTATCCGTTCCTTAGAAGCTTTGTCTCTGTTTCCTTTCTTTACTCATGTGGTTTGACCGTGAAGAGGTTCCAAACATACAAAGAAATATACAAACTGATTTTCGCATTTATAATATGATTACATCCTTAACAATATGTAACATTCTAGGCCTAGCGTGCTTATCATCTTCGACCGCAGCATCATTTAACAACAGGTGAGATAGTGGTCAAACGTTAGCTATTTACAAAGGTGTAAATGGAAATAATAAACTCATGTCAAAGATTGAGGTAGGTAATACTTTTTATAGTAATTCTTTTTATATTTGCACTCCAAATGGCTGAATGTAGCGGCAACTTTAATATTTTACTAATAATGTTCGCAAATAAATAATTTTGATTTGATTTTGATTTGAAAAAAAGATCATAGTCACGCTCGATTAAAATAGATTTACCGGACAACTTTTATATAATAGTTTGTTTTGCTTATTAACGGGCAAATTTCTAACTGATTAAGCTGATATGTTGTACAGTTAAAGTCAGTATAGTGGAGTACGACATAGGATACTATTTGAAGTGGGTAAGCCGCGTGGCTTATCTAGGTATCACGTAAGTTAATAAACGTGGTAGGTAGCTTGTAAGGTCGCGGTCTGAATGTCGAGCAAAAGACTTCAACGCGATCCTCTGCCACTTGTTTGTGTCCATAGTTTACCTAATATTATACCTAAGCCTAAATTCAGAATCCGCATATTTCACAAAACTCAAATAGTAGTTGTTGAAACAAAATGCATTTAAGTAGATGATAATTTTTCTTACTTTGCAATTCAGACTAATATTATAAAAATATTTGTAACTCTGTCACTCTATCTGTTTGTTACATAATCACACTTAAATGGACGATACGACCTTACTAAAATTTAACAAGGAGATACTTTATAGCATGAGAATCACCATAGGCCACTAAATTCTTGGATATAAAATACTTTAAACGCCTGCGAAGTCTCAGAGTTCAGTCCATACTGGCACAAGAACTTTTTGGTATAAAAGTAATTTGTTTTGCATCGACAGTGTGGAGTGTATTCCTAGCAGCCAATGCATACATATTTTGGTCCATTCAAAGATAGTGTTGACAGCCGTTTGTACATGTTTTAATGCTGTTTTTTTATTGTCTTCTGTGGCCATAATAGTTCTGTAAAATTGGCGAATGTTGTTCTTTAATTTCGGGATATCACAAGTGTATAATAAGTACAGGAACGGACCTAAAACACTTTTTACACTTGTGGTACCGCAGCTTTAATTTGCTTCACCTGCGAGTAAGGAAGGCACATATTAGGTGTATACAGGTGTTTTTTTAAATATCTAATAGCTAGCGTTTGACCACTATCTCACCTATTGGTAAGTGATGATGCGGTTGAAGATGGTAGCACGCGAGGCCTAGAATGGGTACTGGCTCTCAAAGGTTGCTGCTAGAACACATTAGAGATTTTGGCGACAGATTTTCAAATTTGAAGGACCACCCTCAAGCCAGCCAGCTACCAAGCTAGCTAGGTGGACATTAGATAGTTTCCTACCACTATGCGGGGTTTGGTGGTTCTTAACGATGTTTTTCCTTCACCGAAGGGCCTCTGTGAAAGAAGCACATACATTTTTCGATAGAAAAATCCATTGGTGCATGGTGCAGCTTTCTGCAATTCTTCTTTAAATAAACTTTAACAATGGCAAATATCACAGCCCTCCGTGCACATAACCTTCCTATAGTGAGCATCAGATTTTGTTTTACGTATTAACATGTATATATTTGAAAACTTCTCAGACCTAATCAACGTTCGTGGTCAGATTGACTCAATCTATAAAATATTCCATGCAGTAGTAGTTACCCCGTGATTCATGGCAATAGCTAGCTCGGGGCAGTCGCCGTCGAATTGAAATTACGCCAAAACCCCGCCGGATGTACACGAGTAACGGACTGTCGATGATCACGAATCTAAGACTTTATAACTGGGAAGAACACGGGGTTTTGTTCACAGCGAATTAGTAAAGCTAGAATCGTATAGAAGCTTAGATGGTATTTTTTAATATGGGTATCGGGCGGTATCGGCGGCTGCGGATCTTGCTGCTATTGTAATAACAACTAAGCATCTGCAAATAAAGCTAGATACACAAAAATATTAGTATCTTAAAAACAAGCTTCATGAAAAAGTTTGGGAATCATTGTAACCCGCGGGAAGGTCATTTTTGCCTTCCTGCGTCCGTAGGCTTAGACTTTAATCTACCCTCCGCGTGATCCCTTGGTGATGTTAAAAAGGTTACACTGGTAGTAGGCTTCAGCCAAGATAGATACAGAGCCAGATAAAGACATTTTGCCAAACGGCTTATCAAGTCATCAAGTCCTCGCATGTTTGGTGGCAGTTAATATGGAAGACGGGTTGGAATAATTGTGCTCTACGGATTGGACTACAGTCAGTCCAGTGTCTCGTCCCGGTACAGTCATTTAAGTTGCAGACAAGCACGACAAGAGAAGAAGCAGCTTTGCAATTAGTTTAATATATTGACGACAATGTAGATAGGCATTTCCATCAATCGGTCCAGTGAGGCTCAGTAAGTCTCGCAATAAGGATGCCAGGTCACGCTCCGTCGCTGGCCTTTGGAAGGTCGACGACTGCCGAACTTCATTCACCATCTGATCGACGGAATTGATTATAAAATAATGCAGTGCACTTATATAAAACATCAAATACATGAATTATGTAGAATTTTATTGTCCGTAATCTATAAGGTAAATGACCGTCGCATTTCATTCAACTTAGAACCGAAACGCTTCGATCCCGTTAAAATGGATTAAAATAAACGAAAATATAGATCGAATTGCGTAAGACAATGCGGCTGATACAATTTTAGAAACGCGCCGACCGAAGGTAATGTAATTGATATTGATTCAAGTGAAGATTCAATTCCGTGCCTTGTCATTATCTGACCGTGTCTTTTGACCTGGGATTAGTAACCCTAACAAAAAATATACAAAGAATTTTCAATCTTATGCCTACGAATATACAGACAAAATTACTAGTTTCTTCTTGGGAATTATATGAAAAGAATACACAGTAGTAATACCCCTATCTCACGATCGGTTTAACCAAGTTCACTCGAATTTATGTAATGTTATATAATCAAACAATCATTAGAATATATCACGATTCTTATTCAATTCCATTTGCTTTGGTTTAACATGTTATTGAAGGAAATTTCTTTATCATTGGAAATTACTTAAGTTCATTGTAAACAAATTGAGGAGTCAAGAAAACTAACATCTGAAGCCAGGAGGTAGAAAGAAGATATATAAAGTGAATAAATGAATCTAAGGGAATGAAATTTAAACCTTATTATTATATTGTTTCAGATGTATTTTCGTGTGCAGTTTTCTACTAGTATCAAGGGTAAGTTGAAGCTTTGGTTTTTAATTTTGAAAGCATCTGTAAGGCCATAATCATGGATTTATTGTTCACTGGTTAGCTACGATGCGTAGTGAAAATTATGCGTTTTAATATAGGCCTTGCTGGAGGTGAAGGAAAAACATCGTTGGCCACAGCCCCCGCATGGTGGTAGGACACTATATAGTATCCGTCTGGCCAGCTATCAACCTCAAGCCAGAAAATCTGTCGCCAAACATCTAATGTGTTCCGGCAGCTATCCTTGAGAGACAGTTCCCATTCTAGGCCTAGCTTTTTACCATCCTCGACCGTAAGATCACACATCATCACTTACCAACAGGTAAGATAGTGTTTAAACGCTAGCCTATATGAAATAAAAAAAGTAAAAAATTAAGAGCTCTTACAAATAGGTCTAAGTAATTGTTTATCTTGTATTTAATCTATGCACTAAAATCTAGGCTTGTAAGTACCTACAATCTCAAGAAGCAAATGTTCTTCATCGATATCGATTCTATCATTAATCATCTCCTGTGGTGTTGAGGGCCCCATAGTAGGGTAATCACTCTGTTAGAAATTTGTCAAAACGAATGTCGTATATCAAGTGCATATTTATGTAATATATATTATATTCTTCTCTATTGATACCTGTTCTTGACTAATCCCTGATCTGATTTGCTACATCTATTGAGCACCGTAGGCGTAATTATATCGAAGTTCCGCCTAACTTGCTACCTAAAATTAGCTTACCACCAACAAGGAGAAAATCTGCCGCCATAACCTTACGGTGTTTCGACAGCACAGCCCTTGAGAGGCAGACCAATCTAGGCCTAGCGTGCTCACCATCTTCACATCACATCATCGCCACCAGGCGAGATAGTAGTTAAACGCTTTACTATCAGATATTAAAAAAAATAATTAATATTGATTATTTTTCCATAGCAAGCACATTCCACCAAATCACTGCCCCAACCTGACTCGCTGGAGCTGTCAATATCAGGGTCAGAAGAAACCACAGAGATATCCATCACGTCGGTGTCCAGCTCGTCATCGACATCCGCTGAGCTGCACGAAGGTTCCGGGGATGATCCACCTGACCCTATATCATCTGCTACTATGAAGGTACTATTACTTACGTAATATACTATTACTATTTTTAGCCAAAGGGTACCAAAGGAATCCTATTACTGAGACTTCACTGTCCGTCCGTCCTTCCGTCCGTCCATTCGCATTTCACAGGTATTATCTCCTTAACTTGACATTTAAATTACAAATATAAAAAAATATATATTAAAGGGGATACCTATTACATACGAGAAACGTGATTTTTTGGCGTTTTTTTGCTTGAACTTATGAACATTATTCATCATAATAGATTGCTATATTTTCATTATCATAGATAAAGACTTCAAAACTTCACAAAGTATGTATTCCTATGGCCGTTATAGCAACAAATACTAAAAACAGAAAAGAGTTAAAAACAAAAGGTGGTTCTCATACAAGAAACGTGTTTTCCAGGAATTTTAAGCTCGATCTTAAAAACCATAATAGATATAGACTTAAAATTTGCTCACAGTGTGTATTATAATGGTTGCAATAACATCAAATAGGGGTTCCCATACAAAATTTACTTATTTAAACTTATTTTTATGGCAAATTTTGTTCAATCGGAATCCTACGTGTGCGAGTCTGACTCCCACTTGGCCAGTTTATTTGTATTATTACCAACTGCGACCCGCAATGTTTTTGGGGTAAATCCGTTCAGTTTTTTCAGAGTTAAGATGAAACAAAGCTGCTTACTTTCATTCGCCCAATCTATCGCATATATAATATTGGTGTAATATATTTGCACTTATCCTAACCTGTTCTCGTAATTCTACCTCAGATTTAGTTTAAAGCTTTTCCCATTTACATCACAAAATTTTATGTTTTGTTATTTTTATGTTTATTTCTGTATTAATAATACTCCAATCTTAGGATTTTTAACATTGAATTTAAAGCATTTTTTGTATGTATTTCAGAATGAAACAAGAGAAGCATTGAAAAGCGATGGCAGTGAACAAGATCCTGTAAGTACATTCATGTTTGAAATGAAAACATTAATTATAATAAGACAAAAAAAACTTTACAAAGACGTCACATGGTCGTCGTAGCGATCGTGCTGCGTAAACGAAGTGCATCGGACAGGCACGAAACCTAGGTCGAGACAAATAGTAGTAAGAATAATAGTAGGTACATATCAACCGATTTCCGAAAGAAGAAGGAGGTTCTCAATACGTCTGTATGTTTTTTTTTTGTATGTATTTTACACGATTAATCGTCAATTGTGAACCGATTTGAATGATTCTTTTTAATCGGTAAGGTACGTTTCCGAAGTGGTACCATTTAGATTTCATCGTGATCTGATAAGTATCTCCAGAGATATGACGATAAACGCTTGCTACTGAAATTGACTCGCAGGTCACGGAAGTCGGCTGTTTTAGTTTTTAAACTATCTTAATTACATCATCATTATTCAAACTCACTATAACTATAATAATTCTAAAATATACAAAAACTAGAGACAGGAATATAACTAATCTATTTTAGTTTTAAAAGTATCGTAACTTTGTATAATCATTGCTATACTTGACGTACATTCTGCCGATGTTTCACGACATACTCGTATAATTAAATAAATCATTTATTTCCTCTCACAAAAAGGTTTTAAGATCTAGTAATAATATCGCTAATTTATATTACAATGTAACCATATAACATATAAATAGTTTTGAGCGAGTCCATCGCTCTTCATCTTTCCATTATCAGTCGAAAATATCTCGAGTTTTTTTCTAATTTTTGAATTTTCATCTCCATTCACAGAAGTACCATCTCAGATCACATTGTGGCTTTCGTGACTTTCTAGCAACTGAAATCGTGGGCTAGTGGTCCCCTTATATTTGAATTTTCGGATACTGGCCAGCCTCAAAACTTTTTATAGCCGACTTACAAAAGGAGGAGGTTCTCAATTTGTGTGTATACTTTCGTCGATATTTTTAATAATTTTTTCATGATTAGGAATATTAGGATATCATTACTCAATAGTGAACTTTTAATCAATTATGTACACTAAGATTTGATACAAATCTTGAGAGATATGGACATAAACACATTAAACTTTATCATTGGTAATTTATCATGTTTTCTATTCAAATTGTCAGTATTATAATTAGATTACATAAAATTATATATATATACGCGTCGACTTGAGAACCTCCTCCGTTTTTTTTTCGTCGGTTATAAACAGAAACAACCGACTTCCAATGCTGCGGAATTCAGTTTCAGTAGCAAGTATGAGACGTTTACCGTCATATCTCGGAGAAACTTATTAGATCTCAATGAAATTGCAATGAGACCACCTTGGAAATAAACCCTATCAATAAAAAAAAACATTTGAATCGGTTCACAATTGACGGAGTAATCGCGCAAAATACTTACAAAAAAAAAACATACAGACGAATTGAGAACCTCCTCCTTTATGGAAGTAGATTGAAAACTTAAAAATATCAAACGAATAAAACTAAAAAAAAAAACGAAAAAACTTACTTCAAATGCTGCCTTAGTTATTTTCAGTACTAAGTTTGAAGTGTTTATCTCCATACCTCTGGTGATACTAATCAGATCTCGAGGAAATTGCAATGGGACTAGCTTGGAAATGTTCTCTATTAATTAAACAACTAATCATTCGGATCGGTTCACAATTGACGGAGTAATCGCGTAACATAGGTACATACAAAAATAAATGCGAGGCGATTAGGGCAAAACCCCCCAAAACCAAAGGCGTGTCTTGGGGGAGGCCTACGTCCAGCAGTGGACTGATATCGGCTAATAATGATGATAAATACAAAAAATATATACACAGACAAATTGACAACCTCCTCCTTTTTGAATGTCGCTTGAAAAGACCACGCACGGCATGGGTTTTTTATAATGTTTCAAACTATATTTTTATTTTAGGTATTAATAAAGTCTTATTTATCAAAATCTGTTTATTTAATATCGTACTACAAGAAACATCAAGGAAAAGTACCTAAAATTTCAAAAATATTAAAATATATATAAAATTATTAAAATATATATAAAGTTAGTAATAATTAATAACATTTACATATTTTGACCTTCATTGATGTCTCAATGAAGGTTAAACAAGGAACACTTGTAAAAAGCCAACAATTTCACTAGTGCAATAAGCCGTCGTAAATACTGGTAATAATTATGTAAATTAAGACATAACACGAGTCGGCATGTGGTTTTACTTTCTGGATTACGAGCGGAACATTAACCTTCTCATTGCTTCCGGTAATACACTATTATTGTACTGAAGTCTTCACGTATCGTGACTCATTCGGTGTTGCGGTTCTGATAGCATTATTTATAAATTGTATGTGGTAAAATAAAATATAATATAGAAATAACTTCTGATATAATAACTTCTATATAACATAGAAAGATAAACAGTAACTCTTTATTGAACACCATCATAGAACCAAATACAAAATAAGTGTAAAAATACCGGCTAAGTCGAGTCGGACTCGCCCACTGAGGCTTCTATACCAACTTCTTAGACTAGGACAACCTTAAGGACAAACTTAACTTTGTAGTTCGAAGCATAGAAAAGAAAAAAAAAAGAACTGTAGTACGATATACGATATTTTACCCGTCTACAGAAGGGTTATGATTTTAACCGGTATTTATGTACGTATGTACGAGTATGTTTATTCTGTTCCATCCATTGCACTATTGACGTGAACCTACTCCAAACACAAGCGTATTTAGTTTAGTTGGAACTTGGAGGGGTGGAGGCGACAAGACTATTAGTAATGTGCAACCCACATTGCTAGTAAGCTTTATTAAATTTTAAAAAAATAAGTCTAAATACCTTTATAATTTAAAATATATCCTTTAGTTTTCAAATGAAGTAAAGGTCTCAATTATCAAAGAAAAGCCGAGGGTAAATTACTGCCCTAAGCCAGCTCTCTACTTATTTATGGTCACTCAAGATTGCATTAGTTTACAATACATGTTCAGTTAACCTCGATCTCATTGTTCATTAAAACTATCATCAATTTTATCTATATACATTGATATAATGCTACTTTATAATAATGGTTTTTGATTCTGTAACTAATAAAGAATGTGGAGTTGTGCATAATGTACAATCCAAAATGTTGTCGTCCGGCGTAACTCAAGCCCTATATAATAATGTGCCGAAACTGCCAAAACATAAAGTGTCTATAAATAAAACTTTAAAGAAACATAATAAATGTGGAGTTGGCCATAAAAAATATTCATTTAAAAGAACACATTGACTAGTTTGTGAGACTTTACTTTTATCACCCAACCTCTAAAAAGGAGGAGGTTCTCATTCGTCTGTATGTTTTAATTTCTTTTTTGTATGTATATTACGCGATTACTCCGTCAATTGTGAACCGATTCGAATGACCATTTTTTTCATTGGCAGGGTACATTTTCAAAGTAGTACCATTATAATTTCATCGAGATCTGATATGTATCTCCAGAGATATGACGACAAACGATTGAGTCGTTTGTCGTCATATCTCTGCTACTAAAACTGAGTCGCGCGACATGGAAGTCGTTTGTTTTAGTTTTTAAAATTTATCTTAATTATCATTTATAATTAGTTCCCGATCCAAACTTAGCACAATAGGTCAAAAACTAGGTTAACTTTAAGTCTGAATCCATTCATCAAGTTAAAATTCAAAGAACGATGTACATTTTAGATACACATTCGATGTACATTTTAGATAGGAAGAAAAGAAGGTAACTAGATCAGACGGTACTAAATGGTACAATCACTACATATTTGTAGGGAACCAGGTGAAAGCCGATAAAAGCCACTTACTGCAAAGTCATTACTGTGTCCAATGAGGGTCAAAATTATTGGAACAGTGGCATTCGCCACACTTTGGACATGGAATACTATAACAGTTGCTACATAATCGCGTTTTACTTTCGATCCAATAAAATGCTGTGGTGTGATGTTGGTTTAACGCCTAATTTGGACAACAATGAGAATTTTTGGCACCAGATAGATGTGGTTTCAATCTTCAATCGAAAGTGTGAAAGTTTTTACGAATTTTGTATTGGTTTTGTTTATCTGTTACAAGGCTATTGTAGATCACTGTAAATATCGTTTGAAGTATTGAATCTTAAAACTTTTACAAAATTTTATAATAAGTAAATCAAAAATAGTTATAAATAAAAAAACAGAACCAAGGTCTGCTGGTAACGTTCCCAAAAAGCTGGCGATGTTACCTCGTTGAATTGCTAGGCTAATCCGCTGGCCGAGGTAAACGCCAGCGCTTTGGTCATGAGTGACGTCTATTAAGCGTCTGGACAGCTCCTTTACAAAACCCCGGGCATCTCGACTCCACGGATCCATTGTTTCGACCGGAGGAAATATGGTTTAATTGGTGATAGGATAGCTTTTACATATATATACAATGTGAATACCTGGCAGTTGTGATTTAATTTCTTGTGTTCATAATATGTTGTGATAATTATCAAGTCCCTAATAGAAAAAAAAAAAAAAAAACGGGGCGTATGACACATGAAAGAGAAAGTATATAATTAGGGGGAACATTATAAATATATATATAATATGCGAATGAAATAGCTATAGAGATATAACCCGACTAAAACGATGAACACGTGATACATATGCCAGCTATAAGATAAAATTAACAACGTAATAATATTCTAATAAATTAAATTAAATTTAAATGCCACATCCGCTTAATATTCCATCCACGGCTGTCACGGGGTAAATAGAGCAATACAGTTACGTAAAAAATATTGACAATTTAGATTTGAGGTCCATGTACACCATATGCTATTGGCAGATGCCATAGCTAACTATTAACCTTATTTAAAATCTCTCAAAATATTCTAATTCTTATATCTTGTAGCTAAAGGTATGAATTGTGATCCCTGCATATCAATAATCCGAATGGATACAATAATCGTATGGTTGCGAAAATATGTTTTCACGCGTGGAAACATCTGGGCAAGGTGGCGCGTACGCACGCTCTTACTCAACTCTGTTCTCAATGGGGATCGGTGGCTCAAACTATGTTGTGCAACTGTTTTAGCCATGGTGGATTCGTCCATATACTACGAAGGTTTTATCGAATAATATATCTATATTATTCAATAAAACCTTCGTATTTTGAAGACGCTGCCTTTTCACATTTATAAGTACAATAAAAACTACAATAGCTTATATGTTATGATAGATTTAGGAACTTTATAGGTCTTACAAATTAAATATTGCCGCTATTTTTCACATAAATAGCGATTATTTATGTTGGTACTATCCACAGATTATAGTGTAGTGTAATCCAAGGCTTGTGGTACTACACCACTCACACACCTCGGATTACTAAAACCACTCTTATTTAACCAGTAACAAAAATTAGCACTTTAAAGTTTAATATTTTATATTAGGATTCAATCAAAAAATGGTATTAGCAACCATTATCATTATCATTTTAAAGGACCTATTCAACGATAGCCCACACGATGGGGTAGAAGACGAAAAAAAAAAATTCATCCCCACTTCTCATGTAGGGGAGCTAACTTAAAAAAAAATTTTCAAAATTTTATTTTACCACTTTTTCGGCGTAATTTATAAAAAACTTCTACAAAATTACAGATTTCTAGTATTAACGGTTTCTTAGCAAAACCTCGGACAGACAGACGGACATGACGAAACTATAAGGGTTCCTTGTCAGGACTACGGAACCCTAAAAAGGGTTGTCTATTGTACTATGTCCACAATTTATTATACAATCTCATACATGTACATTTACAAACATCGAAAATATACTCAATATTTTATTGCTTCCGTAATACTTTGTTTATAAGGTTCTTAAAACAAGGTACTTACATGAGATCATTATGGACCCTGTTAGGCGCCTCTTACATCTTAGATAATTAACGCGTCGTTTATTATCCAAGATGAACATATTACAAGTACTAAACAGTTTATGAATCTTGAGAAATAAACGACAACCCACATATTATATAATAGTTCGACTAATAGGAGAGATCTATTAGAATCGTAGTACCTAAGTGGCATCGTTGATGTCCTCTTGTATGGCTACGTGCGCGTGAGTGCTACGCCACGTAGTCTGTTTGTAGAGGTTACGTTATAAGCTTTTAACTTACTTCCAAAATGGAGATGGTTCTCAATTCACCTGCTTATTATTATTTTTTCTGTTGGTCCATTTTTCCGCGACGTGTCTGGTGATATTCTCGAGAAAACAGGCGTAGTGCAGTGACATGCAAATTCTGGCTATCTCGAATTTCCCGTTCCGATGTATCTGTAGTAGGTGGACGTCATCACTTAATCCACCAGGCGAGCGTCATGCTTGTCCTGTTATCTTATGTTATAAAAAATTTAACGATAATTTTTAATAGTGCTTTTTATTATTTTTATTCTATAGCTTATAGTATTAAAGGCAATACAGCAAAAAAATCAATAAAAAATAAAAATCATATGGTTATTAATAATTTTAACTTCCAAGCTGTCTGGTAGCGTTGAAGCTCAGTGGCGTGCCTTAGGAGAGGCCTATGACCAACAGTGAATTAATACAGCCAGCAAGTAGGCTGTTAATGAAGATGATGATGAATTTTAATTTCAGTACAGTGATCCCTATTTTCTTAGTTCTATTACGCTACTTTTTAGTTCATACTAGCGACCTAAACCGGTTTCGCACGGGAAGAGCGTATATGCCAACATTTTTGCATCAGTTTGTTGTACATAGCTCAAACTGATTAGGCAGCGTTTTCGACTATTTTCAACCGCCTTCCAAAAAGAAGGAGGTTATCAATTCGTCTGTATGTTTTTTTTTTCTTTTTTTTGTGTATGTTACGCGATTACTCCGTCAATTGTAAAGCGATTCGAATGATTCTTTTTGTAATCGGTAGGGTACATTTTCGAAGTGGTCTCATTGTAATTTCATCGAGATCTGAAAAGTATCACCAGAGATATGACGATAAACGTCTCAAACTTGCTACTGAAATTAACTCGCAACTCGCAGGGCATTGAAGTCGGTTGTTTTAGTTTTTAAACTATCTTAATTATAGTATAAAGCGTTAACTAAAAGGATAGAGGCAAACTGTTTGGTATTTAAAAATGCTCTATCTAGATAAGATGCGGGACTAAAAATCAAAGACATATTATTTCCCTATCAATAAGGTATACAGTTAAAATTACATGAACTTTATACAATTACTACAAGACTTATCTACAATGTTATTAGTTGAACAATGTATGCACAATTTTCTCTAAGAGTTTTTCTTCGTCTCTTTTCAATTGTTTTCATCTAGTCCCGCTTGAAATATGAACGCATTGTCCGCAGACTTGCTAATATCTAGATTTCCTCATCGTTCTAGTTTTTTTTGAACTTTCAAAGGTCGTGTAACAGGATTGGATTCTGTTATAAGTTAGTCATAGAATAAATTGGCTTTGCACGTAATTTCGAAATTTACATCTCAGTATTTTGGAATAATTTTGATATGATTCTGTTTTATAGATTCCATATATCTTTATAAAATAATATTCAAATATTATATATAGACAAATATTCAGGATTCAATACCTACTATACTATGAATTTCGAAGAAGTAGAGGCGAAAACTTCTGATCCCTTCTCAACCGACTTCCGAAATGGAGGTCCCATTGCAAGGATATTTACACGGAGTAGTATGTGATTTGACCTATTTTAAGTTTTTATAGAGAAGAAGTGCAGATAGTTAAAATATGTGTTACAATTTTACTTAAAAAATATACACACGAACATAAAACCTTCTTCTTTTTGAAGACTGTAAAAAATTAAATTTAATTAAATTTGTGTTAAAATTTGACGCCCAGTTTTGAAAATTGATTGTTCTAAATAATATTCAAATTAAACTAAATATTTTATTGTACACCAAACATCCAAAATTAAGTAAGTAATACTTAAACCTTACGCTGTTTCGGCAACAGCTTGAGAGTTAGACCATCTTAGGCCTAGCGTGTTTACCATCCTCGACCACATCACCGCTTACCACCAGGCAAGATAGTGGTCAAACTCTAGCCTATCAGATATTAAAATAAAAAACAAAATGATTCTATAAATACCTAGCTCGATAGAGATACCTCTAATTTTTACTCCAAACAAGGATGTGAACTCGAATGACCCTAATCGATTTATCCACGCATCTTCTGATAACACAACTATCGTGTCATATCATCGTGAGAGTAACTGAGTGATCTACTGAGTTAGACATAGCCAAGTTCACTGCCAAGACAACACGGTGTGGCAACTCAGATAGCCATCTGACCCGGTCGACGACGTGTGATGAAATAGCTGTTCCCTGCCTCACATATTGTAAACCATGAATCGTATGTGGCCTGTTAACTATTAAACATTCGCAATTGTTTGTTTATGGGTTTCCGGTCTCTGAACTTGTGAAAAATAAGATGTGAGATAATATTGTTGTTGGGGAAAAAATGATTTGTGATAGTAGGTTAGGTAGCGTGTGTTTTTTTTCTCTAATTTTTATGTTATAAATTGTTAAAAGATGAATCACACAACACAGGGCTGGCCCTTAAGTCTTATTTTTTACCCGCCTTAAAAAAAGGAGGAAGTTTCTCAATTCGACCGTATAATATATATATATATATATATATATATATATATATATATATATATATTGTTCACGGATAACTTCCTCGTTTATGAACCGATTTTGATAATTCTTTTTTTGTTGGATAGGAGATATCCCAAGTGTAGTACCATGGTAATTTCACCGAGATTTGATAAGTAACTCCAGTGATATGGAGATCACCTCAAACTTGGTACTGAAAATTAATAGCGTGGCATTTGAAGTCGGTTCTTATAGTTTTTTAAACGATCTTATAACTAAAACTGAATAATGCTTTAGTAATACATTTTGTTTTATTTTTTTATAGTAGTAGTTAATATGATTAATGTATAATTAAAGGAGTGATTTGTATACTGACAGAGTGATGCGGCATGCAAGGAATAAATCATCATACTCAATAAATATAAATTAAAATTCAAGCTGCAAATAGATACTTATCTATAAGTATAAGTAAAGCTTTCATACCAATACCGCTATCTTATCCACACTGTCGTCTCGATCTACATTAATCGATAAGTCGTATTTTCCAGATACAATACTTCAACTGAGATTTACATAACATCTGTAAAATGAATAGAATTAAAAATCAATACATTAAAAACCTTGCAAACACGAAGAATGGACTTTTGAATAAAATCATGAGTAACCATTTGGGTATGCATACACAATCCACCTACCCAAATAGGATTATTTGTCTAAGCGGCCACATAAATTACCCGGTAATGGGTAGTTTTGTAGTTTTTATTTCACCGAAATCAATTTATACAAGTGCGACTGGGGACAAAGAATGCCCGTAGTCCAATAGCCTAAATTTATAATGCTACATTGTAGCTAACGTCGCGTTGCAAGCGCCGCCGTGCGAACTACCGTGACACACTTTTTACCATTTATGACTTTTTCTAAAAAAGTCTGAAGGGGTCGTGACTGTGAAATGGTGCATTACCGACCAGTAGCCATAATTTGATAGTTTGTTTTGAATTTTTTGCCCGCGGTAATGGATTCAATCTAGATTGCTTTTAACGCGGCGGCTAGGTTTTGCTATAACGGTTTTACTTTCGTAGGGTTTTAGGTCAGTGTTTATAATATGGTACATTCTACTAAAGTGATATTGAAGCATCCTTTATACTAATAGTATCCATTTGTGTATAGATGTCACAAGTAATTTGTGCGTAAATCCAAGGCATTTTACGATTTTATTCATGCAATACACACAAGTCTGTTTAAACCACTATTAGAAAAGTAACCAAGCGCCTTCAATTTTTGACGTTATGAAATGAGGCATGCATTTCTTGAAAAATGCATTAATTTAGTTTGTAACGCAAATGTCTGGAATTGTAAATATGATAAACCTCATTTTAACTTTAACGCTATCATTTCATAGCTTTTTGAAAAGTTACTCTTAAAAAGATTGAAGCCGATATTAGAAGAAGCTAAACTTATTCCAGAACACCAATTTGGTTTCCGAGAAAAACATTCCACAATTGACCAAGTACACAGAATCACAGACATTATTGAAAAGACACTGGAAGACAAAAAGGTCTGCTCAACTATATTCTTAGATGTGGCACAAGCTTTCGATAAAGTTTGGCACGAGGGCCTTATATCTCGTATAAGCTACGAAAGAGTCTACCAAGATTATTTGCAGATATTCTTGAATCCTACATCTCTAATAGAGTATTCAGAATAAGGCATGAAGATTCATACTCTGACCTCAAGGAAATAAAAGCTGGAGTACCACAAGGAAGTGTTCTTGGTCCGGTTCTGTACCTTCTCTACACTTGCGATATTCCAGAGCTAGAAAATAACACCATAGCGACGTTTGCTGATGATACTGCGATAATGGCTGTAGGAAGTACCCATGCAGAAGCATCAGAAAAAGTCCAGAAAGCTGTTGATCAAATCTACGATTGGACAAGACACTGGAAAATCAAACTGAACGAATCTAAATCAATACATATAGATTTTAGTAACAAAAAACATAATTATTGCCCAGTCATTATCAACGGGAACCAAATCCCCTACCATAATACGGCCAAATACCTTGGCATGACCCTTGACGTCAAGCTGCGCTGGAAAGCACACTTCAAGAAGAAAAGGGAAGAATTAGAGCTACAGTACAAAATAATGTATTGGCTACTTGGCAAACAGTCTAAGTTGTCAATACAAAACAAATTATTATTATACAAGCAAGTCCTAATGCCAGTATGGACCTATGGTATACAGTTATGGGGCTGTACCAAAAACAGCAATATATCAATTATACAGCGGTTCCAGAATAAAGTATTGAGAGAAATCGCAATGGTCCCTTGGTACATTAGAAATGACGATCTACATCGGGACCTGAAAATTGAGACCGTCGTCAAAATTGTCCAAAAGTATGCAGAAGCTCACGAAAAAAGACTTCACCATCATGTGAATGTCGAGGCAATCCAGCTCCTTGACCATACAAACATAGTAAGAAGACTTAAGCGGACAAAACCGTTTGAACTAGTGTATAAAAATAAAGTTTAGTGATAAAGTGCTAATAGTGCTATACGTATGAACACTTGAACAATGTGTATACATCTTTATTAGAGACAATAAGAAAAGTGTCAATGGACACATTCTTAGTGTAGTTTATGTATACAGTTTAGGCAAAAAAAAAAATTTCATAGTTTTCCAACATTTGTCATTTTCAACGACCTATTTATGCTTAAAATAATAAACAAACACAGACATCAAAGTAAGTTTGCATCAAAAGCCACCTAGCGAGTGTAGTTGAACTATTTTTTTAATTAAAACATCTCATTAATTTTATGTACTTTACTATAGATAGATTGTCTATACGTAGCTATACGTAAAAACATATTTATTTAAATGATTAACATCTGTTAATTTGTGGTAAACTGTTTACATAATTGGCGGAGGTTGTAAAACTCATAACCGTTGAAGGCAGTCAAAAGTCGCGTGTCGGAAGGCAATGGTTAAGCTTGTGTTATCTCAGGGCTATCATATTGTTGGGCAATCTCCGCAACACGCTGTAATAACAAATATGAGCCCAGGATCTTGTAGACAATGGCTTTAATTCGATGTCATAATTTAGTTAATAATTTGAACACGATTTCACGCTAGTTAGGTTAACAATGACATTAGAATGGCGTGCCGAAATAACATTAGGCGCTCGGTGATGGTTTGTTATTATTTCGTAGTTAGCGCCTGATTTAAATTGAATGCACCACTCTTAAGTAGACTGTAGGCGAGTGTTTTATGTTTCATTTAACATACATAGAAAATAAAACCCAAAAATAAATTCTACCTGTTACTGCTTTTTAAGTTCACAATTATTGCGAAATTATGTAGCTGTTTAGTTATTATTAACAAAACATTTCCCGTACCGGGAATCGAACCCGAGCCTCCTGGGTGAAAGCCAGGTATCCTAGCCACTAGACCATACGGGATATGATGACAGATTTGAAAGTTGAGAAGATAATTTGATGCATATATTCTTGAAAAGAGCTCATGACTCAACATCGATGATCGTTCTAATATTTTTTACGTTTATTTATACGGCACAGATTTGAAAATGGGATACATAATTTTGATGCATATATTCTTGATAAGAGCTCATGACTCGACTTCGATGATCGTTCGAATATTTTTGTTACGTTTATATGGCACAGTTAGTCAGATAAAAAAAGATATTAACTTCGTACGTTTGTTTGCAGGTGGTATTCCTCGCAGATAAGAACAGCTACATCCCTGTGAGCATCAAACCGAGATCCCCCCCGGCTGACAGCGGGTGGCGGGAACCTCCGGCTTGGGAGAGAGAGTACAGGCGACATCGGACCAATGGCAGCCGAGTGCAGTGTATGTAAAACTGTTCTTTATATTACTGCTATATTGACTCTATTTGAGTTTGGGGCCAACACTCGAATGGAGCGTTGGACATCTGGATGTTTGAAGACCTATGGACCAACATTATCATCTAGTTGTATTACAATGAAAGAAAGTTGAAGCGAAAGAGGTGTGCAAGGATCGTAGGATTTGTAAAGAAGTAGTCTCTTGTCTACCCCAACGGGAAAAAGGCGAGATTTTATTTATGAACGTATGTATGTATGAGACTGGCAATTCATATTATCTGCCGACCGGGATCAATGGAAAGAGGGTAGGGAGGCTTTTGCCCCGCTGTGGGACAAAAACGGCTATATATAAATAAATAAAATAACGTATGCATATGGTTAACAATATGGTGAGATTGCGTCACAGTCCGCACAGAATATGTGGCAATGAACTTGTCATGTTCAGTGATCACTACAAAACTAATACTTTGTATTATTAGGAAGTATTGACTTTTCGCTAATTTTTGCCTTATAAAAAACTTATAAATACTTATATTGTTTTCCATTAAAAATCCCTAGAGGTTGTGACTAGGTGTGGTAACCTCAAATACTGATGTTATCGGTGGCCAAGCGTGGCGCAACCCTTTGTTTGCCTTTTTATTCGTTTCTTATGGAGCTATTCATAGTTTAGAAGAAGGATAATATTATATTTGAGCAGGATCAGTAGATTAACGGAAATGTCTTTGTAGAAGGCAACATTAATAAGAAAAAGAACCTACTTTCCTTTTGAAGGCTGTTTTAAATTTAGGCGTTTTGTGTCTGACTGTTGCCGCGCTGACGTGGTGCGGGATTTTCTTTATATATCTTATATGCTAGCATTGGACCACTATCTTAACTGCTGTGCTGCCTGAACACCGTAAGGTTATGGCGGCAAATTTTCTTCTTGATATCTGTTTGTATACTAGAAGCATATGTCAATGTTAACTTTTTTTCTATAGACATAGAAGCAGAATGCCAAGACGACTTCATGAAGATCAGAGTGGGATTCAACGGTTCCTTCAGTGGACTTGTTTATTCGGCAGGTAAAGTCAATTTCATTTACAATTTCCATCAACAACAATATTATAAATGCGAAAGTCAGTTTGTTTGTTTGTTTGGGACTTCTTCACGGTCAAACGGCTTGACCGATTTGGCTGAAATTTTGTACAAAGATAGAACATATGGCAGAATAGGATATAGGATAATTTTTTTTTGGCTATCGAGTCAGGGGGTCCAAATATTTTTAATTGAATTTTGTAAATATAAGATCTCTTTTCGAATAAACGGCTTGACGGATTTGCCTGAAATGTTGTATAAAGACAGTTCATAAGGCAGAAAATAATATAGAATACTTTTTTTCTGGCTATCGAGTCAGGGAATCCAAATATTTTTAATAGAATTTTGTAAATATAAGATCTCTTTTAGAATAAACGGCTTGACCGATTTGCCTAAAATGTTGTATAAAGACAGCTCGTAGGGTAGAATAGGATATAGAATAATTTTTTTTTGGCTATCAAGTCAGGGGGTTAAGATATTTTTAATTGAATTTTGTAAATATAAGACTTCTTCTCGAATAAACGGCTTTACCGATTTGCCTGAAATTTAGTGTGAATACATGTCATAGGTCAGAATAGGATATAGGATACTTTTTTTCTGGCTGTCGAGTCAGGGGTCCAGATATTTTTAATTGAATTTTGTAACCTAAGGACCTCTTTTCAAATAAACGGCTTGACCGATTTGCTTGAAATGTTGTATAAAGACAGTTCATAAGGCAGAAAAGAATATAGAATACTTTTTTCTGGCTATCGAGTCACGGGTTCCAAATATGTTTAATTGAATTTTGTATATATAAGATCTCTTCTCAAATAAATGGCTTGACTGATTTGCCTGAGATGTTGTATAAAGACAGTTCATAGGGTAGAATAGGATACGGGATACTTTTTTTTTGGCTATCGAGTCAGGGGGCTCAGATATTTTTAATTGAATTTTGTAAATATAAGACTTCTTTTCGAATAAACGGCTTGACCGATTTGCCTAAAATGTTGTATAAAGACAGCTCGTAGGGTAGAATAGGATATAGAATAATTTTTTTTTGGCTATCAAGTCAGGGGATTAAGATATTTTTAATTGAATTTTGTAAATATAAGACTTCTTCTCGAATAAACGGCTTGACTGATTTGCCTGAGATGTTGTATAAAGACAGTTCATAGGGTAGAATAGGATACGGGATACTTTTTTTTTGGCTATCGAGTCAGGGGGTTCAGATATTTTTAATTGAATTTTGTAAATATTAGACTTCTTCTCGAATAAACGGCTTGACCAATTTGCCTGAAATTTTGTATGAATACATGTCATAGGGCAGAATAGGATATAGGATACTTTTTTTTTGGCTGTCGAGTCAGGGGGTCCAGATATTTTTTATTGAATTTTGTAAATATAAGAACTCTTCTCGTATAAACGGCTTGATCGATTTGCCTGAAATGTTGTATAAAGACAGTTCATAGGGTAGAATAGGATATGGAATACTTTTTTTTTTGGCTATCGAGTCAGGGGGCTCACATATTTTTAATTGAATTTTGTAAATATAAAACTTCTTCTCGAATGAACGGCTTGACCGATTTGCCTGAAATTTTGTATGAATACATGTCATAGGGCAGAATAGGATGTAGGATACTTTTTTTTTTGGCTGTCGAGTCAGGGGGTCCAGATATTTTTTATTGAATTTTGTGAATGTGTGGCCTCTTATCAGCTAAACAGCTTGACCGATTTGCCAGAAATTTTATACATATTACAGTTCATATTGCATAGAATCACATAGGATACTTTTTTTCTGGCAGTCGAGTCCAGGTGTCCAGAATTTTTAAATTGAACTTTGTAATGTGTGGATTACTCTCGGTCAAACGGGTTAACCATTTAAGCTAAAATTTTGTACACAGACAGTCAAAAAGACATAGAAGGGCAACGAATACATTTTTTGGATGGTGGAAATTTTGGTTGTCTATATTTTTATTATGTTATTTTGTAAATGTGTGGCCTCTTTTCGGCCAAACGGCTTGACCGATTCAGATGAAACTTTGTACAAAGACATTTAATAGGGCATAAAAGGGCAAAGAATACTTTTTTTCGGCAGTTAAGTGTGGGTGCCTATATTATTTGTTAACTTTACATAGAGTTTGCATAATCATGAAAGTTTGAGCTTAGGTTCATAGATAATGACTAAACTTTATAAGTGCCTTAATTAGGCCATAAAACTGTCAGGGTCATTAAAAGTCATCAAAATTTACGCGATGGCTTTGCTTGCCCAACGTGTTTTATCTGCTTTGTGGGAAGTATTTCATAAGCATTCGTGTTTTAACAGCCACATTTAACCTTAGGGTCATCGGTGTTGACTTAGTAGGTTATAAAAACTGTCGGCGTCATAAAACGTAACATTTTTTGCGCTCATTTCGCTCGCGCAGTGATAGCACTCGCTGCGCTCGCGCAATAATTTGTTTGGTTTACTTTGTAGGTAATATTTCAGCAACTTTTGTATTTTCATAGCCACATGCATCAGAACGAGTCCATACATTAAAACAGTACAATCTTCAATAATCATAATGATTTTTAACCTTAAATAATTGGATATCAAGTTTAACCTTTGTGTCATCAGTGTTAACTTAGTAGGTTATAAAAACTGTCAGGGTCATAAAAGGTCGTAAATTTTTTCGCGCTGGCTTCGCTCGCGCAAGCATAGCGCTTGCTTCGCTGGCGCAGTGATAGCGCTCGCTCCGGTCTCGCAGCATTTTTTATATCTACTTTGTAGGAAACATTTCAGCAACTTTTGTATTTTAATAGCCACATGCATCAGAACGAGTCCATAAATTAAAACAGTACAACCTTCAATAATCATATTGAATATTAACCTTAAAATAAGTGGATATGAAGTTTAACCTCTGTGTCATCAGTGTTGACTTAGTAGGTCATAAAAACTGTCAGGGTCATAAAAGGACGTAAAAATTTTTCGTGATTTCTGTTTCGTTTTCAGTGATAGCGCTTACTACGCTCGCGCAGTAATAGTGCTCGCACCGGTCGTGCAAGCATTAGTTATATCTACTTTGTAGGAAACATTTCAGCAATTATTGTATTTTAATAGCCACATTCATCAAAACATGACATGAAATGGAACAGTACAGACTCATTCATATCATAATGATTTTTACCTTAAAATAAGTGGATATCAAGTTTCACCTTAGGGTCATCGGTGTTGACTTAGTAGGTCATAAAAACTGTCAGGGTCATAAAATTACGTAAAAAATTTTCACGCTCGCTTCGCTCGCGCAGTGATAGCGCTCGCAAGTATTTGTTATATGTACTTTGTTGGATACATTTCAGCAACTTTTGTATTTTAATAGCCACATTCATCAAAACATGACATATATTGGAACAGTACAGACTTCAATAATCATAATGATTTTAACCTTTAAATAAGTGGATATCAAGTTTAACCTTAGGGTCATCGGTGTTGACTTGGTAGGTCATAAAAACTGTCAGGGTCATAAAATGACGTAAACATTTTCGCGCTCTCTTCGCTCGCGCATTGATAGCTCTCGCTGCGCTCGCGCAAACCTTTGTTTTATCTACTTTGTAGGTAATATTTCAGCATTTTTTGTATTTTAATAGCCACATGCATCAAGACGAGTTAATTAATTGAAACAGTACAACCTTCAATAATCATAATGAATTTTTACCTTAAAATAAGTGGATATCAAGTTAAACCTTAGATTCATCGGTCTAGACTTAGTAGGTCATAAAAACTGTCAGGGTCATAAAATGACGTAAAAATTTTCGCGCTCGCTTGGCTCGCGCATTGATAGCGCTCGCTGCGCTCGCGCAAGCCTTTGTTTTATCTACTTTGTAGGTAATATTTCAGCATTTTTTTGTATTTTAATAGCCACATGCATCAAAACGAGTTTATAATTGGAACAGTTACAACCTTCAATAATCATAATTATTTTTTTACCTTAAAATAAGTGGATATCAAGTTAAACCTTTGTCTCATCAGTGTTAACTTAGAAGGTCATAAACACTGTCAGGGTCATAAAAGGTCGTAAACATTTTTCACGCTCGCTTCGCTCGCGCAGTGATAGCGCTCGCAAGTATTTGTTATATGTACTTTGTTGGATACATTTCAGCAACTTTTGTATTTTAATAGCCACATTCATCAAAACATGACATAAATTGGAACAGTACAGACTTCAATAATCATAATGATTTTAACCTTTAAATAAGTGGATATCAAGTTTAACCTTAGGGTCATCGGTGTTGACTTGGTAGGTCATAAAAACTGTCAGGATCATAAAAGGTCGTAAAAATTTTCGCGCTCGCTTCTCTCGCGCTTTCATAGCTCTCGCTGCGCTCGCACAAACCTTTGTTTTATCTACTTTGTAGGTAATATTTCAGCATTTTTTGTATTTTAATAGCCACATGCATCAAAAGGAGTTTATTAATTGAACAGTACAACCTTCAATAATCATAATGAATTTTTACCTTAAAATAAGTGGATATCAAGTTTAACCCTAGGGTCATCGGTGTTGATTTAGTAGGTTATAAAAACTGCCAGGGTCACATAATGACGTAAAAATTTTCGCGCTCGCTGGTAAACCTTCGTTAGGTTTACCAAGTACCAAGTAATGATTAATGACTTCAACAATAGACGATATCGAGTTCGACCTAAGAGTCATCTATATTGACTTGATGATTAGGTCATTAAACTGTTAGGGTTATAAAACGCCATAAAACATTTTCACTCGCCCAATAATAGCGCTCGCTACGCTCGCGCAGCTATTCACCTTATTTTCTTTGTAAGAAATGTTTTAGGAACTGGTGTATTGAGTCAAACATTTAAACAGCACAATTTCGTATACTAACCTAACCAAAATGATTAATGACTTTAACAATAGAGGATATTGAGTTCGACTTTGAGGGCACCTATGGTGATTTGGCCTAAGAGATCATCGATCTAGACCTCAATGGTCATAAAGACACAAATAACGCGGGCGAAGCCGCGGGTAACAGCTAGTATACCTATAAATTAACAAATAAGTACCTATAGATTAGTATATATTATACCTAAGTTTATGCTGTACACCAATATTAATGAAGAAAATCTTAAGTAAGAAACTAGTAAAAACACATAAATCATAAATTTTTATATTTATGTATTTTATATACTTAGATATATAATATGTAATAAGTATGTTTATGACTTTGAAATACATGTTTATTCATTTTATTATCTCAAAATTGTTAAATGTGCACCTTAGCCCTTTACATATTCGTACTTTCCACTCCATCCAAAGGTTGTGTGGAAGAGAACGTTTTGAGCAATAAGACCGCCCATTGTACTAGTGTAAAATGTATTTTGTGATCTTAATTATTTAATGTATGGTGTACAATAAATAGTTTTCATTCATTCATTCATTCATTCATTATCTTGCTTTCTAAGATTGGCTCGAAGCAATAAGTTATATAATCGGGCTCAGTGGCGTATCTTGGGCGTAGCAATGGATTGACGCCTGCTGATTACGATTTTGATAATAAAGTGATTTATCGATACATGTACCTACCTACCGAAGTTCCATAATTTACAAAAACATTTGCACCAAAAAGTAGGAAAAATAATATATACTTACTTAGATACCCCATACCTGTTTAAAGTAATTGAAGTAAATTATTAAGATTATAATATCGTTTAAAAAAAATATATATATATATATATACGGTCGAATTGAGAAACCTCCTCCTTTTTTTGAAGTCGGTAAAAAACGAAAAAAACGACTTCAAATCCCGCGTGAATAATTTTCAGTACCAAGTGTGAGGTGTTTATCTCCATATCTCTGGAGATACTTATCAGACCTCGATGAAATTACCATGGTACCACACTTAAGATATCTCCTTACCAACAAAGAAAGAATATTAAGTAATTAATGATAAATATATACTGTATATATAATTAAATATATATATATTTATCATTAATTACTTACTTAGGTATACATACTTACATTAGTTTAAGAACTTAGTTATTATGTTTAGTTAAAAACTCAAAACAATTACAAAAATATATACTTAGTTATACTAACAGTATTGTAAGAACTTCGTTATTAAGGTTAAATAAAAAAAAGAGTTATTATTTTTTGCTTTTCAGTTTTATCGGCGGTTTAACTTTTTTGCTAAAAAGTTTTATTTTAATATTTTTTGTGACTAATAATAATAATCTACTATGTTATAAGCAGGCGACATTGCTTACCCCTGGCCTAAACAAACGTTTTATAGAACATTTATGCTCTATAATAATAATAAACATAATTTAAGATCACTTAAAAAAACTAAAAGACTACCAACGTCACGCTAGTCAATTTCAATATATCTCTGGAGATACTGAACATATCTCGAAGAAATTTAAATGGTACCAACTGTTAAATATCTTCATCATCATATTCAGCCGAGATCAGTCCACTGCTGGACGTAGGCATCTCTCAAGATACGCAACTGAGCCCGATTTTCGCAATTTTTTTTCCAGTAAGTTTGTTGACATTAATGATACTTTTTTATTAATTTATTCATAACCGCTCCACCGATTTCGTTAAAATTTAAATGGAACCCCCTTGGGGGTATACCCATTCCAACAAAAAAAGAATTATCGAAATCAGACTACTCTGTAAAAAGTTATGCGTGGTCATACATTAAAAAAAATATATATATGCGTCGACTTGATAACCTCCTCCGTTTTTTTTTCGTCGGTTAAAAATTAATATTACATAGAACTAGACTGAAACTGAATACACAATGAGCCTAGTAACTGAATCCGTGATTATACAGGTGTTCCATAATATTGCCACCTTGGATCGCCACTACATTGAACAGATGTACATTATAATTACATCGTCATCCACTTACATGCAAATGTTACTTAAATAAAGTCTGCAGCAAAAATTTTTGGGAAAATAATCAGCAGCTTTATATCGTCTATATATAGATCTCATGACCTTAACCATATAGTAATATAAACGGATGGTGCACTGCAGATGTTTTGACAAATTCAATTTAATCCGTATACTTTAACAATAAGGTTGTAATTGCTTTGTAGAACAAAACGGCTGATTTGAGAGACAAGGGTGGGAGTGTGTCCTTGTATAACAACCTGCTAGTCCCATATATGTTCTATACTATATGTATGGTATATATATATATAAGTTGTCCATACAAAAGAAAGGGACAAACTCCGCTCAAGGTCGGTCTCATGGGGGCTGGTGTACGCGATCAGGTTTAATATGTAGCAGGTCTGTGACCTTAACACATTATTTAATTTAGGAATAGTAAGTTTTAAACTTTCGCGATTTACACATATAATTATATTGTAATACGGGACTTATCGCGCTAAACATAATTTTATTTACCTCGACGTTTCGATCAAGTTGCATTGACCGTGGTCACGAGAAGACAGTCTTCTCGTGACCACGGTCAATGCAACTTGATCGAAACGTCGAGGTAAATAAAATTATGTTTAGCGCGATAAGTCCCGTATTACAATATAATTTAGGAATAACTTAAAATGGCGGTTACTTTTTACAATGAAATGCTATCGAGCTCATTTCAGACTACGCTATAATATAAAAGCTTATATCATATAGTTTAAAGTGCAACAATATCGCTCACCATACATTTACCTAGAACACGTTTACACTTAGCTATAGGTAGTGTAAACGTGTTCTAGTTAAATGTATTATGTCTCATTATACTATGTATATAGCAGCCAGTCAGCTTGTAATTTACTTGTCATGCTGTGCTAAATAGCGGAATAGTATAGCGTAGTCTGAAATGCGCATTATAATTGAATATTATTATATAATAATATTGTACTATATATTTATAACACTGATATTATCCAACTGCATTAAACAGGTGGTGATACCATCTAGTAGAAAATCTTCCACAATAACCTAACGATATTCCGACAGCACAGCCCTGAGTCAGACCGTTTTAGGCCTAGTGTGTTCGTCATCCTCAACCACACCATTGCTTACCACCATGCGAGATAGTGTTCAAACCACAGAACACTATTACTCACGGGGTTCAAACGCTAGCCTATCCTACCTTTATTATGCATTTATAAAGCCTACTCATGCAACGGCGCGATTAGTTTGACGAAATTTGGCATCAAAGGATACGGCGTCAATATACCGGATCCGGTAGTAGGTACTAAAAGGTTTACCGGATTACCTAATCCTACCTACTGCCTACTGCCGGATTGCAATCTCTACCTGCCTAAGGATTGAACTTGATAGAATCTCTAATATAATCTGATAAAACCTGGTAAACAGGCCCTAGTAAAATATCTGTGAAGTTCTGTTCTCCTCTTTATCACGAGCTATGTAGTTAAGCAAGCAGGTGTCATTAATGTCATTGTTAGACCCACCTGTGATGGTAGATTAAACCGTGGTACAATGCGTATACAGTAGTGAAACCGTTTTGCGAATGATGATATCTTTGTAATATGTGGGAATTAAATGGTGTGAGAAGTAAGAAATGTTTTTATTTGGACAGATAAGAGCAATCTTTGGATTATCTTCAAGGTCACGAAGACAGCTGATATCGCGTCGCAAATAGTGTCATATTATAAGTAAAATATCAATACTAGTTTTCACAGTGGCTTTCCCCGCTTTAATGGTTGTATAAACTTCTTTTGAAGTCGGTCATAGAGTATCCTATGAATTAATCCATGTTGTAAAGGTAAAGGTACTATCTATGTGCCAAATTTCATCCGTGCCCGTTCAGCCGTTTTGCGTGATTGAATAATAAATAAATGTAACGTTCTTTGCATGGTGGCTTGCAAAAACTATATGAGAGTAAATAGGATATGTTCAGTGGCGTGACCTATGTGCAGATGTGGACCAGTATAGTTTGATATAATAGGTAAGTATTTGTACGAGTAGAAGTAATTTAATTTGTAAACGATTTTTGGAAGGTACTCCGTTTGATACCTTTTGGATACTTAATTTTACTGAGATCTGTAATCTTTTACTTTTAAGCATAGTATTTTCAGTGTTATACTATACCTACTTAAATATAATCATTACTTTTATTTTTCTTAACCATATGATAAAAAACACACCATTACAAAGTCTTTTGTCCATAATAATTTGGTGTTTTTGAACCCCTCTATAAATCGACGTTATGTTATATATGTTACACTAGAGTTGGATATGCATAACAGAGCTAGCAGAAAATGCAGGTTGCTACAAGCACACTTACAGTACAACAGTTTTTATAATACGGAAATCACACCAAGAGTTTATTTCTCAGAATTTACTTCTACTCATTAGAAAACAATTACGGAGGAACTGTAACACCGTCCTATTAGCATAGGTGGTATTACGTGTGTACAGTTTAATATTCAAATGCAAAAACGCGACATTGCATTCCGATCAACACCCTATGGTACCTACCGTGAGACGATTACGTTACCATTCTTTATAAATCCTAATGCGAACCTGTGGGTTTTGGCATTAGGCCCTGTTCGCACAGCGATATTTCACAGCGAGATTTTTTTTCGAAATTCTGTGAAGTATTGAATCTATTGGACGTACCCGCACTGGCGGTAAAAAAATGGCGCGAGAAAATAATCTGTGATTTGAAGCAAATTGAACGCGAAGCGGTAATTCCGATCGCGGAATTTAAATCGCTAGAATAAAAATCGCGAACGGAATTACCGCTTCGCGTACAATTTCAATCACAACCGGGCCTAGCTGTGCGGACATGCCCTTACTCAATACATGGCCGTTTATGAAGATTTTGACTAATCATTGCAATTTTCTGTGTGTTAAAGTTGTTCTTATATTATTATAATATAATCTTTTGCAAGTCATTCTATGCCTACCAAATGTAAGTTACTTGTTGGCTGCGTAGAATTTGCAATGCGATGAGTCATATTGAAGTATTGTCGTAGAACAAAGAGGATGCGTTCATAAAGCTATCGTAACGTACTTATCTTAATAAGTATTCTACGTGAGATAAACTGATTTTCTCTACATTCCTGTAGAGTTCAGTTAAGGTACCGACCAAAGTAAAGTACTTACAAACTTTTATATTTAAAAGTTTTATACGTCGTCGTGACTTAGGTCTTTCGTCTTCCAGAAACCGTAAAAGTATTTGTGTTTGGCAAAAGTAATTATGATTTTCAAATCTCCCTAAGCATTTCTATTAAACAGTTACCTCTTGTTAAGTATCGATTGGGTAGCAAGAAGGCTTATAGAGTCTCGCTGGCGTAAACGATAGATAGATAGATTCAAATCCTGGCATGGGTGTTCGTCCACAGGTGGTACACTGAAGGTAGTTAGAAACTTCGTGCACATTTTACGATATTCAACTTTTTAAGCAATTCAATAAATTACATATTAGTATGTATTCACAATAATTACCGTTATTGAAAATAAAAGTGTATTTTTTTTTAATCCCCGAGGCAAAATGGGATATTGTTATAAGTTTGACGTGTGTGTATGTATATCTGTGTGCAAATGTATGTCTGTCTGTGGCATCGTAGTGCACAAACGGATGACCCAATTTTGATTGATTTTTTTTAGTTTTATAAGCGTCTTAATCGAGTGTTCTAAGCTTTGATTTATAACATTCCGTACAACCATTTTTAGACTATGAGCTTTTATTAGTTGATGACGTATGAGAACAACTTTTATAGGTCAAATCAATTCTAAAATTTGGTATCCTCTTACTTTAATGATTTTCTAAGAACATGGAATCATTGAACTCATGCTGGGACATCTCCTGGAATCTGCAGAACGCGCACTACATAGAATGGTCTGATTCTCAAGAGCTATGCTGCTGGGACACCGTAACATTATGGTGGCAGAATTTATCTTTGATGGTGGTAAGCTCATTTTTGTTAGCAAGTCAGTTTTAACATCGATATAATGCTCCGACCACCTGTGAAGTTTATCTACCGACGGTACCATACACAGCGTTAGACGAGAATTTTATAAATCAAAGCTTAGAACTTTGATTTATAAAATTACGTACAGCCATTTTAAGACTATGAGCTTTTATTAGTTGATGACGCTATGATAACAACTTTCATAGGTCAAATCAATTTTAAATTCGGTATCCTCTTACTTTAATGATTTTGGAAGAACATGGTATAATTGAACTGATGCTGGGACATCTCCTGGAATCTGCAGACTGCTCTACTCCTCACCAACTTACAGCAAAGATGTTGAGTTTGGGCTCATTGGGATTGGTCTCAATGAACAGATTTAGGTATACATTGACCAGTCGGGGGTGGTTGTCAAATTTTGAATGTAAGGGTTGATTTCACCATTTATGCTACTAATCGAGATTTATTGAACTAAGTTCTACTAAAACGTGTTCAAACGTCGTCGTTGATCCTGATTTACGCGTACTTGATTTCACCACCTCCCATGAGGCTTCATTTGATCGCGTTTACCAAAACCAAGTGTTTATGTATTGTCCGTCATAAGGTAGGTTCTATTCTAACAAATTTTAAATGTGTCGTATTGAGATAATATTATTAAAGGCCCACACAACGTTCAGTCATACGGGTATAATTGAATAAAAAAAATGTTGAACTCTAACGGAATCTTGTGAATAAATCTTTTATCTCACGAATCACTGAACAATGTAGGCTTAATCTCACAATTTAATCATAATTGCGAGGGGAGTGTGTACTTAGTTTACAGTACATTTAATATCTGGTAATCTGTTAATTGAGTCAAGTGACGACTTACTTTGGATAAAGGAATTTCCGCGTCTGACGCTTTGTACAGAACCGTCGGTAGATAAACTTCACAGGTGGTCGGAGCATTATATCAGTGTTAAGCCTGACTTGCTACCAACAATGAGCTTACCACAACAAGGAGAAATTCTGCCGCCATAATTTTACGGTGTCCCGGCAGCACAGCTCTTGAAATTCATTCCATTCTATGTTGTGCGCATTCACCATCCTTGACCACATTATCGCTTATCACCAAGCAAAATAATGTTCAAAAGCTGGCCTATCAGATATAAATAAACTGGCCAAGCGCGAATCGGACTCGCAAACGCAGGTTTCCGTACCACAATAAATAAATAAGATAATAAACATAATCTAGTGTGAGTACTTCTTTTTTCTTTGCACAAACTTTCCTTTGAAAATCAATGTCTTATATCTCCGAATAGGGGATGCAGTTATACTTATTGCCGGTGATGCAGTTATACATTTGAAAATGCCACATGTAAATACCAACTTTCCTTTCGAATAAAAAATAATAAGATCGTTTAAAAAACTAAAATAGCCGACTTCAAATGCCGCGCTATTAATTTTCAATACCTAGTTTGAAGTATTTATCGCTATATCACTGGAGATACCCTTATACATCTTGTTGAAATTACTATAGTATCACCCCTGGGATATCTCCTTTCAAACAAAAAAAAATATCATTAAAATCGGTTCATAAACGACGAAGTTATCCGCGAACAAACAGAAAAAAATATATTTATATACGGTCGAATTGAGTAACCTCCTTTTTTGGAAGTCGGTTATAAACAATAATGTATTTTCTCTATATTGTTTTTGTTTTAGGATATTCGTACGACCCAGACTGTATGTACATAAACGGGACTGGACGAGACTACTACGAGTTTTATATCCAGCTGAACAGATGCGGTACCCTCGGCAGGAATGGTCAACACGACGACTCGAGGAAACATCCTACTGTGAGTACCACATCATCTAACATTATCTTTATGGATAACTAGATGTGCCCCGCGGATTTGCTCGCATTAAAATGATAATATATATTTATATATATATATATACATATATATATAAAGAACATATATAGGTAAATATAGGTAAAATATATATATAGGTAATAATAGAAAGTTCTTTATTCAAAATATCATAATGTTCACAACATGCATCTTAATGACAATACAAAATTTGGATAAAGAACTTTTTATTATTTATAAAAAAGTATTCTGTGTCTGTATTCCTTCTTCTTTCTTGCTACAGGTAGACGCTCGAAATATTTACAGCATATTGGGTTATATTATTTACATTAAAAATAAATGTTTAAAATAAATAAAATTAATATTCAAGGGGGCTCCCATACAACAGACAAGATTTTTTGCCGTTTTTATACAGAACGGTTTCCCCTTCGTGCGCGAGTCCGACTCGCACTTGGCCGGTTTTTTCGTGTTGTAATCTATCTTGAATCCGACAGAAAAACCTCATGTGGAACACAATAACGGTGCAGTACAACTCTCTCATCGAGGAGGAGCTCGACGAGCATTTCAAGGTCACGTGCGAGTATGGATACGACTTCTGGAAGACCGTCACATTCCCCTTCTTGGATGTCGAGTGAGTTGGTACATTTATTTGTGCATATACAAATTTCTAACCAACACTAGAGACTGCGCATCGGTAAATCGGTCAAATTGTCCTATGGCGTGCAATTGAAAAGGCCAGCAGTGGAATATATAGAAATGGTGTTCACACACTAGCAATATTTTAGGAGCCACCTTTGTTCAAGATTTTTTTAAACTAATTTCTCGTCATTATCAATAGATATATCTATGCCAAATTACAGCTTTCGTATTTCGTACCTACTTTCTAGTACTCAGACATGATTGATTCCGTGCTAAACCACGGAAAAACAGACGGGTGGACATGGTGTTTTTTTAAATATCTTACAGGCTAGCGTTTGACCACTATCTCACCTGTTGGTAAGTGATGATGTGGTCGAAGATGGTAAGCACGCTAGGCCTAGAATGGGAACTGGCTCACAAGGATAGCTGCCGGAATACATTAGTTGTTTGGCGACAGATTTTCTAACTTGAGGGTGGTAGCTGGCCAGGCGGATACTAGATAGTATCCTACCACCATGCGGGGGTTGTTGGTTTCTTAACGATGGTTTTCCGTCACCGGAGGGCCACTGTGAAAAGTACATACATTTTTCGATTGAAAAATCCATTGGTGCACGGCAGTTTGAACTCGGTACCTCTGGCATCAAATGCCAACCGTTCTCCCGATTACGCCACCGGGCCCTCAAAATACTCAAGATACTTTAAGAGTTTCTCGTAGACTACAGAACCCTGTAGTCTACGGCAAGTAGAGCGATGTATAAATAAAGCTCCAGAACTGTCCGTTATAAATAGTGATGCAGTTCCCACGGTCGACGTTACACCTTCACTTTCAGATATAATTAAATTATACCTTTGAGATGGATTAGACCTGATTCCACAGATATTAGGTCACTATGGTTTATTCTATAAAAAGTTGAGAACCTCTGTTGTTCTCTAGTTTTTCTAATTTTACATCAATTAGGTTCTGTAAGTGATTGTAGCATGATAAAAAGGTATAAGTAACTACATACTTAATTATAAAAGAACAGAGTTCTAAGTTTCGTTATTACCTACATAATTTAATTTTACAGTACTGAGCTGTTATTTCTTAATTATCCTACCGGCACCGAAATTTTTCCGGGCTGGTTTGAAAATGATGTGCTGGCGATCGTTTGTCCACCGCCACCGATTCCGGTGGCTCTGCTTCTTCTAGCTGTCATTCGTGGCAGATGCGTTTCCATAGAAATAAAACAAAAAAGCTCAGATAAAAAAACAATAACCTATCGAACGGCACCGGGCACCGGCAGTGTGTGGATAAGATCAAACGTGTTTTGTAATGGGAGCCAATGCCGGCACATCGGCCCGTCAAAATCTCTGGCCGGTTTCTAGCGGTCGCGCCGATCTACTCGAAATATCGGTGGCCGGGATGACGTCGCCCGGTGCCGGTCATGCTGTGGACAAGCTGCCATACATACATATGTACCGCTACTTCGGCGCCGGCATTTTGTTGCCGGTGACGTCCCGGTGCCGTTGCTGTGGACAAACGCTGTAAGGCTAACTAGTGTTTTTCGAGACTGACGCACGGCAATTGATTTTTATGTGTGTAAATTAGGTAAAAAAAAAGGTAGAAGTAGATACCTGCTACAGGCACACATTATCGGTTACCATCAGGAGAGCGTGTTACTTGTCCTATTTTATTAATTTATACTATAATAATTAAGATAGTTTAAAAACAACTGACTTTCCATACCCGGGGGCATTTTCAGTAGCAAGTTTGAGACGTTTATCGCCATATCTCTAAAGATACTTATCAGATCTCGATGAAATTACAATGGGACCACCTCGGAAATGTACTCTACAGATTAAAAATAATTATTCAAATCGGTTCACAATTGACGGAGTAATCGCGTAACATTACATAAAAAAACATACAGAATTGAGAACCTCCTTCTTTTTGAAATTCGGTTGTAAAGTTCTCTATCGTCTTTAGGTCAGTTCCCGGTTCCGGACAGATACCCTGTAGTCAATTCTGAACTTATCTACCTGGTAAACTACAGCTTTTATTTGGCATTTTAAACTAACTGAAACATTATCAGTAACGGGTCAGAAAAGCTATTCTTGAACGCATTGAATTAAATTTTCGTCGGCTTCGCTATGATTCATTGTTTATTTTTTTATATAACAGAGTGGCGACAGGCAACCCAGTGGTGTTCACGCTGCAGCCACCAGAATGCTACATGGAGATCAGATCAGGGTACGGAGCCACGGGAGCGAGGGTCGCGGGACCTGTGAGGGTTGGGGACCCACTCACTTTGCTAATTTATATGAGATCCTCTTATGGTAAGTTGGAAATTTCTGCTGTTTGATGCTTTTTTGTAGGTGACTGGGATTTGGTTTTGATTACACCAGATATAAAGTGATGTTGTGGTGTAGGATGGAACGTGCGTGCTCGAAGTGAAATACGGTGGTGTATTAGACATGCAACTGTTCTGAACCGTCTCGTAAAAGATATGTTTGTATCGAGTTGAGATAAGATGTAATAATTTGCAGTTATTCGCGTTTAAATTTTGGTCTTCCTTCAGACAATAAATATAGAAATAATTTATTATGCTATTGTATTAAAATACGTATTAAAATACGTAAATATTACGCTTTGTGTAAATCTCATAAATAAAACAAATCTCGTATAATAGGTTGATTATATAAATTTAACAAGTAGCCTACTTTTTAGCTTCCTCGATAGAACTGAACTACGAGTACATAAAGAATCGACCTTCAAAATGGTACATAACAAAATAATGCAATAGTCACTTTAGATATTCTAACACCGTACTAAAAGGACGTTTCAAATCGCTTCAGAACGAAAGTTAACAGTAACTTTCGTTGCGTTTAAACGCAAATTAATAAACGATTTAACCCAAGGTACCGTCAACGCACAATCTTGCTAGTACATGTTTTTAAAATAACAATTAAAACCGTAGCTAAGGGCAGTGTAACGGTCTCCGGCGAGAGAATCGCGTGATTTGACGCAATACCGATACTCTACTGACCATTGATTTTGATACACAAGGTCGTTGATCTTCTTGGTTATTGCAATATGCTATAATATTGTTAATCTATAACAGCTAAGTAATTTTAATAATATTAGGTATGCCTAGGTATACGTATACACACCTAAATACTCTATCAATATCAAGTAATAAGATAAGTACCTAAATGTATGTCTAGGACGTTATTGTCTAAATAATAATTTGACTGTATTAAAAGGGTGCATTTGAATTTCAGATGGTTTCGACATTGTAGTGAACGATTGCTACGCACACAATGGAGCCACGAAGAGGATACAACTTATAGACGAATATGGGTATGTAATGTTTATTACTTTTATAACCATTATAGAACCCCCGAAAATTGCATTACTTACCTATGATCAATGATCAATTTCCAATTGTCATTGAGTTGTACACACCATTTTTCTAGTACTTAGGTATTTAAATTGCGGAGAGACAATAAGATCCCTCCAAAAACATTTTCATGTATAATGTTGCCAAGACGAAACCATGTGGCTCGCACTGTCAAAAAGTTTTCAGATCTCATGTAGAGCCAACTCTACACGCCCTAACTGTAAAAGCTCTAACTTCACAAGTTCTAGACTTTAGTCAAAATACGTGGCTTTGAGATTTAGGTAACTACAACTATCTAGTTGTAGTTACCTAAATCTCAAAGCCACGTATTAGATAGATATCTAACTTAAGTTATAAACTATGATGATGCAGTCTAATCGTGTTTGACAAAAATGATTCTATCGTAAACTGCATTAGCAGTTAATGTCAATGGTCAACTGCTTGTATGTCAGAAATTTAAAAAAAAGCTGAGACACGGCGAACGATTAGCTACATGATGACAATACATTTTAACATGTATATAGCTACATAATATTATGAGTTTAGGTTTACCCACACACCTAGGATTTCACTACGATTATAATTTAGGTGCGTTTAAAAAACTAAAAGAACCAACTTCAGCCTAGCAATTTCAATAATAAGTTTGAGGTGTTGAACGTAACGTACGTTGTGAAACCTAAGGTCTGTGAGTTTACCAGTATTCAAAATAGATTTTGACAATCACATAGTTGTGGATTTCACTAAAGTATTGTCATTATGTGTTTTTATTTTTTGAGCGACGACATACGCAAAGCGGTGGGCAGTGACTGGAAGAAAAGTGCCGAAGATCGGGCTCAATGGCGCATCTTGGGAGAGGCCTACGTCCAGCAGTAGACTGACACAGGCTGATGATGATGATAATGTATTTTTTTAGATTGAATGACCCGATACGTTGACGAGCACTGTAATAGGCCGGTATTTCAGAACGTTACTCAAAGACACTTTTAAGTTATAGCTTCAGATGAAGCTATATGATTGGTTACTTAAATAGTGCTTCAATTGTATGCTCTAAGAGCAAATCAACGCCTTAGTTTCATAGGTGCATACTAATAATACCGGCCATAGTATTTTTTTTTTAATACGGGTGTTTACAACTCCGCGCCATATAGTTTTATAATAGGTACGTATTTTAATTTATTTCTACATAAAAAATCGTACATTACAAATTGATCGTAAAACATCAAGAATATCTTAGGTAGGTACATTATTATTTGACTGGTCCATAATAGCTACGCTACGGGCCCCAATAACTCGGTTAGGCCTGAATAAAGGCTAAATAGACTATGGTAGATGGTGTCGAGGCATCATTATGCTAAATAAGAAAACTGTCTGTTCCCAGATGTCCAGTAGACGACAAGCTGATCTCCCGGTTCCGTGGCTCGTGGTCGGAGACAGGCGTGTTCGAGACACAGGTGTACGCCTATATGAAGACATTCAGGTTCACCGGCTCCCCGGCGCTATATATAGAGTGTGATGTTAGGATGTGTCATGGGAGATGTCCAGTTAGTATTCATACATATACTTTTTTATTTATATCTTTTAAGTTAGCGTTGAACAGTATCTCGCTTGGAGGTAAGTAATGATGTGGTCGAATATGTTGAATACGCTAGGAGGCCTAAAACACTCTTGACTCTCAAGGGTAGCAGCATACGCTGGAACATCGTAAGGTTATGGCGGCAAATTTTCTCCTTGATGGTGGTAAGTTACTTTTTGGTAGCATGTCAGGCGGAACACCAATATACTATGCTCCTACCACCTGTGGGTACCATCTACTAGCTGCATTGTTAATAGTATCGTATGTCCTCCACCATGTTGAGCATCCTTGACATTCTAAATTAAACGATCTTATACAGCTGAAAGACTGACGATCTGTTCCATTCGGAATATGATTTGTACTGCGATCGATGCGATGCGATGATGCGGTATGTGCTTTATTACCCGATTGCACCAGAAAGGTAGGGTTATGTTTTTCGAGTAAACGTTTGTAGGTATGTATATTTCTTTGCCAAGCTCTGTAGTCTTAAAGGCAACAATGACCTACCCATGAGTGACCCCGAGAATTTACTTAATAATTACGTTCTAGTCGCAACCATGCCACTGGCGGAACATGAAGAGCGTCCGTCGCCGTTCTGTGGACAACGTGCCGCAGGTCGCCACTCCGCGGCTCTCGGAGAACATCTCACTGTTCCAGTCCCTCAGAGTGCTGCAGGAAGGAGAGGAGGATTCTGAGACCGCGGCTAGCACTGGTAAGATGTCACTTTTCTTGTAATCATTCAACGTTCACTGGAATGCAGATTTGATTGCGCTTCATTTTGTTGCCTGTATCACAGAAAAGATAATTGTCCTACCTACGAGTCCTACGGACAGAACATGCACTCTCTGACAGTAAATATGCGTATCGTGCGTATCGTCCACGATACGAGGTAGGAAAAAACAGCGAGTAAATGAAGCCTGCGTGTAAATACAACAGTCAGAATTCTAGCACAATGTGTTTGGTTTTTATTACCTACTTACTACTTAAACATTTTTTCGGTTTTTGATTGGCTCCATTTTAGTAAACCTACCTCCTACATTGTTAAAATCTCAAGTCCTGGATAGTCAAGTCTGGAATCCAGGATAAACATACATGTTTTGAACATTCTAGTACCACAGCTTATTAGGCGCTGTTTTTAACGCCTGGAATAAACTCGTAGGCAATTAGGCATCACCGGATAATAATTTTAGTCTGTCTCAGAACCTTTCAGGTTCAGAGGCACGTAGTAATTGTATTCTCTTTATCAGATACTGTATAGCCAGATCTGGATGTTTTCTTACTATTAGGCGTTATTTGTATTTGTCTAAATACATGCAGTCTTGTATCGTGTCGACGAATCGTCACAATTTGAGCAAAAACAAAAGACTACAATCTACGAACTACGATCCCAGACTGCTTATGCATTTATTTGCAGCTTTGTTATACAACATAATTTTAGTAATATCAACCCAAGCTTCGAGAAGACGAGAGATCTTACATTCAAAAAAATAATAATTGTTTTTTTTTCCCCAAGGATCTTAGTCGTTAAAAAATCCTTTCGGTTTTTTACCAAAAAGTTTTTACAACAATTTTTCTTTATTGTTCCAGCATCTATGGAAGGGCACACATGCATGCGCACAACCGCCCTTTCCGCCATAATGGCGTCTTGCGGCGTCCTCATCGCAGCCTTGTTCGGGGCAGTTTTAGTAGCCGCCAGGGGTTGCAGAAGAGAAGCCGCTGCTTCTCATAACGCATACGTACCACATAAGGGACGGATCAAATAATAACAGTTAATTTACTATAGATATAATACTTGTAGGTGCGTCGATTGATGAGGGAGTTTTGTAAGCATTATTTTGTAGGCACCAAAAAGTTTACTACTACCTACATATATATTTAAACTTTTTGGTAGGCGTATTTAGGTATATTCGAAATTTGATTGATTTCAAATGTCAAACTTTTGCATTACTGAAAAGCACTGCTGAAATTTTATATACACATTTATATGTAACGCATAGGTACATAACAATTTCAAGAAATGTCAATCGATTTACATACTTCCAACCTGAATAAATAATATATTATGATGTGGCGAATACAGTCACATTCATTTTTGTACTTTTATAAACTTTTTTTACGACTTACGACGACGACTTTAAAAAGAAGGAGGTTCAATGTTCGACTGTATGTATTTCTTTTTTCTGTATGTTCAACGATTACTCGAAAACGCCTGAACTGAAATTTGAAAAATTCTTTTTTATTGAGATATGTCTCCAGAGATATATAGATACACACCTCAAAGTTAGTACTGAAAATGACTAGCGCGGCGTTTGAAGTCGGTTCTGTTAGTTTTTAAACAATCTTAAATTATCAGATATTGAAAAATTCCACCAGTATTTTGAATTCTGGCTTAACCGGCTTTGAACTAATCGAATTATTTTATTCGCGTAGTTCAGCAGTAGTTCAGTAGTTCAGTAGTACTAACTGATAGATTATATCCGGAAAAAACCGTAGTATATTTATTTTACTTGTGAGATAGATAAGTAATATTATATAAAGACAAATTGCGAGGACTTTTATTTTTATTACTATAAAATATTTCTCCTCCGTTTGTCTGTCATTTTAAATACTTCATGTCTACTAGGATTTTGTGATAAAATATATTTAGGCAATATTAGATAATAGTAAATAAGCTTAGTATACAATGCGACTTATATACCCCCCTTTTTAATAAGCGTTAACTAATTTAAACATGCCTAAGTATATTAAACAGTAGACAGTTTTCGAACAGGAAATAGTCTAGTGTAAAAATGAGATAAAGCAGTTTTATGCAAAGCAAATGTTTCCCAAGTTCAATTTAATATGGGGTTATGATTATTCAAATCTGAGATAGAGCACCCATTTATACTATGCCGAATGGTGCGAAAAGGACAGCATCAGCAAATCTACACATGATAGAGAAGGATAACAAGCTTTTAAGTTTGATATTACTTCGAGTATTATGTTGCCGTTGTTCAAGAAATATTCAGGAGTAGCCTTAAATGGTACTACAGTGAACACATATAAAACAATGCGTTCACTGTCCCATTATAATTTTATAAGCTATCTATAAGTTATTATTAAGATTTAATTTATATGCAATATTTAATTAAAACTAGGCACTTTAAATTTTAAAGATTGTATATAGTAGAATAGTTTATCTTAATTTATGTATGGATAAGAGTATACGTGTGAGTAATATATATTTTCATCAATAAAATGTATTTGGAATTACGAAAATTGTATTGAAAATGAAATATATTAATGAATAATATTTGGGGTTTTATTTTTTTAGCTTATATTATAAATTGGAATCCATAAGCTTAACTGAATCTGATCCCTGGGATGCTAAATGGGTGAACACTGGTGGTAAAACCTTAGCAGTAACTCGAACCACCCACCTAACAAAATCTTATCACCAAATAGATAGAATTTGCCAAAATCCGGTATGATGTTCGATCCGGTGTCAGCCAGTTTGGGAGATATAAATGTCAATATTTGTATGTTTCGGAACTAAAGCTCATTTCAGACTACGCTATAATATATAGCTTCATAGCATATAGTAATTAATACCGCAACAATATCGCTCACCATACATTTACTATGAACACGTACACACTATAAGCTATAGTAATTATTATAAGGTTGCTATGATCTATAAAATTGAGCGATATGCTGTGCTGTATCGCGCACCTGCCAGATTGGGGGATTCTAATTTTTTTGTCTTATTCTCTTATTTTTTTTTCTTATAATGTCTATGTAATTATCTTGATACATGACGTAGATATCTCACTACCATGGTGATGGTGGGACTAATTTGTGCAATTAGATGGCACGCGCTATGAAATGTCAACTGAGCTTGTCATATGTATACATGCTTGCGATTATATCGCGTAGTGTGAACGCCATGCTATATGGTATAGCTTGATGACGTATCATGCTATACTATATAGCGGCATATTATAGCGTAGTCTGAAGTGCGCTTTAGTGTTTGTTCTTCAATGATGTAAAAACAGCGAAAAGGTTCGGATAACATTTTGCATACAGATTGGTTATACCTGGATTAACACATAGGTACTTCTTTTTTATAACTGGCGAAGCTGCGGGGCACAGCTAGTATAATAATAAAACAAAAGTCTTATAAAACAAATTGCATATATTAAAAATTGCACACAGTAACATAAGTACATACTACTACAAATAAAATAAAACAACAAAATACACTAAATAAATCACTGTAACATATCAAAATGTGTGAACATAAAATTCGTTGCTTTAAATAAATTAAATAATTAAAAACTATGTAAGTAAATTATTTTTTCAAAATACTGTCATGATTTGTTGATTGTAAAGGCAGGTTTTGCTCACATCACATCGTTCACGATGTGAGCAAAAAAAATCAATAATAAAAACAGCACTGAGGTCGTTATTATAAAACTAAATTTTTCAGATATTTATTATATATATATATCAAAATGATTCCATATTTCCCTTGGTCACGGCAGCACGCGTGAACGGATGGACCGATTTTGCTAATTCTTTTTGTGTTGTGTTTGATATAGTAAGAAAAAGAAAAAACAAAGTTTTAAATAAATGATAGTATTTTAACGCGGGTGAAGCCGCGGGACACAACTGGTATGTATAATCTCACCTAAATGTGTTCAAGAAACTTTTTCTTACATACTAGCCTTAAATAAATTCGTATTATTGTTTGTTCTCGGTGGGTAGATTTTGTAAAGCTTCGTTCAGATACTTAATGGCACCTTCTAGCGTTTGTACTTCAGATTCCTTCAGTAGTTTTATATTTTTCCTGTAAAAATATCCTCATTACATAAACTAATTAACAGATAATATTTGTCTTACTGTAAATCATTTTTCCAAAGAGTTTTAGAGCGTTTACGTAGCGTCACGGCACATGAGTAAAGAAGGAACAGAGACAAACCTTCTATGGAACGGACAAAATGTTTACCTTTTCTTGTAGGGTTTTTACAAAAAAAAACAGTAAAAACCTTCATCGTAATAAAATCCTCCTTCAAGTAAACATGACCGGCTTTTTTATTTTCCAAGCTTCATCATTGTCGACAACGATGTACGCGATCATGATCATGAGATGTCATGATATGTCATATGTCATGAAATGTCACGAAATGTCACTATAAGTCATGAAATTTCATGAGATTTCATGAAAAGTCATGATATGTTAAGAAATGTCATGAAATGTCACAAATGTCATAAGTGTCATGGCAAGTCACTAATTGTCATGAAATATAATGAAATGTCATTTATGTGATGAAATGTCACGAAATATCATGAAATATTATTCAATGTCATGAAATGTCTCGAAATTTCATAAAGGTCATGATATGTCACAAAATGTCATGAAATGACATTTTATGTGATGAAATGTCACGAAATGTCATAAAGGTCATGATATGTCACAAAATGTCATGAAATTTCATGAAATGTCATTTTATGTGATGAAATGTCATGAAAAGTAACTAAATGTCATTAAATGTTATGAAATATCACGAAATTTCATAAAATATTATTTTATGTCATGAAATGTCACGAAATGCCACCAAATGTCATGAAATGTAACAAAATGTCATGATATGTCACGAAATGTCATGGTATGTCACGAAATTTCATGAAATGTCACGAAATGTTATGAAATGTCAAGGAATTTCATTGAACCTACTTAGATAGGGCATTATAAATGAAAATTCATAAGCCAAAAATTAAAAAAACCACTTTCCCACCCTAAGGCGGAAAAGACCTACTTTGCGCGCACTTATCGAGGAACCAACCATCACTTTTCTAATAGATGGGATGAAAAATAATATAATATAACGAGACGCGTCGAGAGCGACAGCTCAGAGTTAAAGCACCAGCCGAGCCACTATAAACCGGTTTCACTCCGTACGTGACAGGCGGCACACAGGCCGCTAGTGGTCAGGCACACACGTGCGTCTACGTCATCATCACAGCGCAGTTGTATGAAGCTTTGTCTCTGTTCCTTTTCTTTACTCGTGTGGTCACGGTCCAAAGGCAGCGGGAGTGACTTAAGCGCCATGTTATATTTTTAAACGCCATCTATTGTAGAACGGAGTAACAACGAAGAAGTATTCTCTGAATTTCAACAGATGAGAAATAAATTGAAACTTAGAAGTCTCATTTCTAACGCGTAGCTTTCTACGTACTCTTTACTACGTCCTCTGCTCTTTTTTATCTATCTTATAGTCTAGCGGACTCTAGCGTTTGACCATTATCACCTGCAGGCTTATCACGAAGTTTATAGGGATTGAAATAAATGAAATGACAGAGATTTTGTTATACAACCAGCATAGCTACGTCTCCGTCATTCAGTTCATTTTTCAATAATCAACTGTCAAAGTTCGTTATAAGGGGGCTGGTGTTAAGAGCGAACGCGGAGTGCACTTTTCCATTCAAACGTATTCCCGTTTGCAGGTCTGCTGTAGCTACGCCCCTATCATTTTCTATTTTTGACCAACCAATTGTAAATAGAAATATGACCCTTCAAAAATCTCAAAGAGGAGATTAAAAGGCTTATATTTCTTTTTGAAATTGGTTGGTCAAAAAAAAAGCAAATGATAGGGGCATAGCTACAGCAGACCTTGATTTTTCGTGGAACCAAATTTTGATCTAGAAGCATTTTCCAGGGAGAAAACGGGGGGATACATTTGTATGGAAAAGTGCACTCCGCGTTCGCTCTTAAGCGATGATGTGATCGAAGATGGTGAATACGCTAGGCCTAGAATGAACTAACTGAAATTCACCTGTGAACGTTATCGACCAGTAGATTCCCCTTGCTGTAAGCAGCCAGCAGCAGTCTGCATCGAGTCAGTAGGTAGGTGTACGCTCGTTGATCTACGTCTGTGCCCACTTCTTGGGAACTGGCCGGCTCTGATGATACAAGGTCTCCGGGTGTGCCTTCGCTTGACCACCGGGATAGCTCTTCTGAAAAAGGAATAAGGTTCAATTTTAAATAACTTAAATGAGATATTATGTTTCTTTGAAGTGTTACACACTTTATATTTTTGTAAATTGTTAAACACAATCCAAAATTTCATCGTACCGACGGGACTTCAACCCGCAACCTCCTGAATAACTTAAATGAGTCGTATAGAATCAAAACGTCAATCTGTCATATCTTACAAAAATTAGTTAATGATATGTCCGTTTGGGGAATTTAAAATAACGTTACATATTGTTCTCATTTATTAACCGACTTCACAAAAAAGGAGGAGGTTCTCGATTCGTCGGAATCTTTTATGTTCACCGATTACTCGAAGATCCCTGAGCTGTTTTTAATAAATTAACATTTGTATTACGACGCATTTCCTTATCTCGACGACTTATTACTTACTACTAACTACTGACACAGATTATGTAATATTTACTACGTCTACTGCTACTTTGACTAGCGCGACGTTTGAAGTCGGTTCTTTTAGTTTTACGACGTTTTTAGTTTTTAAACGATCTTAAATTAAATATTATTTTTCTTTGAAGTGTTTCACACTTTATATTTTTGTAAATTGTTAAACACAATCCAAAATTTCATCGTACCGACGGGACTTGAACCCGCAACCTCCGGAATAACATGTTCCGGTGCTTTGCCAATTAAGCCACGGTGCGAAATATCGTTACGACGAAATTAGTGGATTGCATTTGTAAACCCAATTATGCATTGGTGGCCCCATCTATGACTACTTATTACGTAAGTTAATCATTCGGAAGAAATCATTACAGTCCCGTCGGTACGATGAAATCTTGGATTGTGTTTAACGATCTTAAATTATATAAAATGCGGCAATTTTGCGTTCAAAATCAACCTCGAAAATCAGCATTCGTTTTAGGTACAACTGAATAAAAGAAAACGTACCTTGTTTCATGCTAAATATGTATATATTTATACTTAATATCCTTATAAACACACACACACGCCACAGCTCAGCACTGATAGGGTTGTCTATAATTATACAGCTTGTAAATCGTAATTTCGTTATTTTTTTCTCTCCAGAAATTAAGTCTTTTTGGTTTACAATAATTTCTATTCTATTCTTGTAGTGAGTGACACCAGCGAGTCCAAGTTTATTGCAATCCTACTAATATTATAATTGTGATAGTTTAATTTGTATGTTACTCAATCATACAAACACGGCTGCATTGATTTGGATGATATTTGGCACACAGATAGTCTATAGCCAGGAATAGCACAAACATTATTTTTCCGAGTACTTATGTACGTATAACGCGGACGAAGCCGCGGTGTACAACTAGTATTACTATAACTTACTACTAAACATTGATTAATATTTAACTACAAATCGCGTTGTAATTTCAATTACAACTTCACGTTCTTTTTATTTCTTAAGCTTTTGAGCGCCTCGCTACAAACGCACTCCCGTGCCCCGTACACCAAGCGGTACGGTTTTTGTCATCTATAGACGACGCGTGGCGTACAGGGCCCGCAAGTGCTTATCACGTATATGTGACTTTGGCGCTCAAAGGGTTAAAGAGATGATTTCGCTGGAGAAATACCTTGATTCATGCTAAATATCCTTATAAAAGCCAACAGCTCGGCACTGATAGGGTTGTCTCTATATAGCTTGTAGTGTGTGACACCAGCGAGACCAAGTTTGCTGAGTAGGTTCATCCTTGTCTCACAGAGCGGGTCGCCGGCGCTCACTCCGAGCGTGAGTGACAAGCTGTCGTGTTGATTGTTTGGGTACACGAATCTGGGAAATGGTAAAGAGTAGAAATGAAATGAAATAGGAATGAAATGAAATGAATGAAAAGATTAAACTTTTCTGTTAGAATTTATTAACCGACTTCAAAAAAAGGAGGAGGTTTCTCAATTCGACCGTATATATATATATATATATATATATATATATATTTTTATATTTTTTTTTAATGTTTGTTCGCGGATAACTTCGTCGTTTATGAACCGATTTCGATTATTCTTTTTTTGTTCGAAAGGAGATATCCCAAGTGTGTTACCATGGTAATTTTATCGAGGTATGATAAGTATCTCCAGAGATATTGAGATAAACATCTCAAAATTGGTACTGAAAATGAATAGCGCGGCATTGAAGTCGGTTGTTTTTTAGTTTTTAAACGATATTATACTTTACTAGCTGATACCCGCGACTTCGTTCACGTACACCAAGAATTTAGTAGCCTATGTTCATCCTCATGCTATAAAGTATCTCCTTGATACATTTCAGTACGATCGGATCGTCCGTTTAGGCGTGAATAGGTAACAAGCAGACAGAGTAACAAAGGTTTTTATAATATTAGTAAGGATATTATTAAAGCAGTCTGCCCATTACACGTATCGTATCAAGACATTGAGCATGTTGGGAAAGTTTCAGGCAAAATACCTTCTATGTAATTATAACTTAAAATATGAGGCAATACCTACTAGAGTGGCCATTGCCTCATACTTTTACGCGACTGAATTTTACGGAGTGGTAGACCCGTCTTTTGATATTTCAATTCGAAAAATCAGTGATTCCAATCTGAAAGGTAGCGGCGACAAAATTGGATTTAACTCACGGATTTATCAGTATTCAAAATGAGGCTTCCGAATTCATTCGGATGTATCCGAGTGAAATGAGAATAGTTATACAGATGTTCATCGAGCTAAAACATCGATGAACATTAAAGCTGAAATACGACAGCAAAGTTGTCACAACATGTTTGATAAACAATAAATTAAGATCGTTTACAAAAAGAAAAAAACCGAATTCACATGTCACGATAGTCATTTTTAGAACTAAGTTTAAGATGTTTATCTCTATATCTCCGGAGATGATTATCAGTTCTCAATAAAATTTGAATGACACCAAACAGGAAGCATACTCTTTCACACAAAAAAAGAATTTTCCAAATCGGTTAAGATTTGGCAAATTTCAGAAGTCACAAAAATTTTAAAAAATACAATCGAATTGAGAACCTCCTTCTTTTTTGAGAAGTCGGTTGAAAAGGGGGCGTGGTTTGAGAAACACAACAGGTTCATCCAATAAAACTGGCGTACATTGTTTGCCGCGGCGGCGAACGGAAAACATCCCCGTTTGCCTATGAGGGGGGCAAGGTAGCTTAGTTGATTACTTTGACGCTCCCACAGATATCGGAAATTGTAGGAGACAGACAGAATGTTCATCAAACACGTGTTGGGTCAACAATGCTGCGAAATTTAGTCAGCAGGAGACCCGGCTTTAGCCGGACATCTTCTGTTTGACCGGCTTCTAAGATGGTTTTCATTGCCTCTACCCTCCATACTGGCAAGTACAACACCATACTGCTTCACAAAATCGTCATACTGGCTGTAGAGACATATCCATGATATAACCAATCACAACCCACTTGAGTAACAGTTATGTCACAAGTTCCGTACTAGGAACAATACAGCCTATTCTAATTAGTTGGTGATGAGGTAACCAGCTAAATCTGACACCTGCTTCACGCTGCTCGAGCAAATCTGTTAGTAAAGTATGCCGTACTAGAATGTCTGTACATCATATATTACAAATATTATTAATGCAGAACTCATCACTTTAGGCGTCAGTTTTTTTAAAACAACCGAATTAAGTGTTTTAAGTATTATGTTTCTTTAAAGGGACATCATCATCATCATCAGCCTATATCTGGACATAGGCCTCACCTATCGCACGCCACTGAGCTCGATTTTCAGCTCTTTGTTTCTAGCCGCTGCCAGCTAGCTTGCGTATATCATCGCTCTTTCTAACTGGAGGGCGCCCTACACTACGCTTACCAATCCATGGTCTCCACTCTAAAACACCTCTACCACAATAGGACAGTTTAGCGCGAAAATTATAAAAGTCTGAAAAGAACCTAAAACAAAGTCAGGTGGTTGCTTCTTGTATAGTAAAGTTCTGGGTCGGCACAAAGTCACGGTGTAAGAACACATCTGAATAATTTCAATTTAAGATGTGTGAACGTTTAGCTAATTATATCTTTCGCTCTAATTAAGACTTCATAAAATTGTTTATCAAATTTTTAAAGTAAATGATTTCTAAAAAGATAAGAAATAACACTTTTATTTTTATTCTTGAATATCAACAGATTTTTGTGAAAATTAAAATATCGCACGCTTCTGCAAATTGGCCTTGACACTGAACCCTTTGCACATGATCCAATGTATTGAAGGGTATTTTGACCATTGATGTTTGCTGAGGCCATAATAGAATACCTATGTATAATTGCCGAGGCCATTCCTGTGCCGATATCAACTATGTCCATATGTAATCCAACTAGACTGATACTAACTAGAGTCGATTTTCGATGACATAGTACATATTCTTCACCTTAAACATGCATTGGGGGTGCACGTAACGTAGGCAACCCTATATTAATCGGTGAAATTAAACATTTGTTTTAAGTGTGATGTTCGACGTTTAGATGAAAGCTGAATGGCTCATTACTTTTGTTGTTTTTCTAATTTAAAGCAATTAGTTATGTTTTTGTTATATACTGAATAAATGCTTTGACTTTTGACTTAACGTATTTTTCACTCATATCGTAAGATTCTAATTATGAATTCAAAAGTAGTACCATATTGACAAACTTTATGCTTTTTTTATTTTAATAAAATTAAAAAGTTTTATCATGATACAGATTTTTTACCAAATAAATGCTATAAAATAACTTATTTTCTATTATGTACAACTCTGGATCGACCAAGGATTATTCAGGAGTATTCAGTTCGATTTTTGTTCTTGTTTATATGGACGCATGCGCGTTTGACCGATGTTTACTCATCGTTGCTATGGTTACGGTGACATAGTTGTGTTTGTTTTGTTTTTGCTAATTTTGGTTATTTATTTAAATAGGGTAACTAACTACCTCTTGCATGAGTGTAGATAAAGTAGTGTATGAAACTGCACATAACTAGCTATTAAAACACTTGTGTTATTACAAACCTCGCCTACGGCACGAACACATCCTCGTATTTTAATGCCTCTCATTATACAACAGTTTCACTATATTTTCAGGCAATATTTTTTATACAATCGCCTTAACGTATTGTCATTTTAGGAAAGAATTTGTATGAGCCCCCATCGTCCCTGCGATCAAGTGAGATCGTTGTGTCAACAAGTGCCTGCCTGTATCCCAATATAAACAAAACTGGATTAATTCTGACAAATGAATGATTAAAATATATGAAGATGACGTAGGTTTTGAGTAATTTACCCATTATGCAGGAAGAGATCAGCATTTGGACGAGGTCCGTAGAAGATGAACACTTGTTCTCCAGACTTGAAGTCTCGCAAGGCGTAGCACTCGCCTCGATCTTGTTCTTTGTTGAAGTCTGTTGTGATCTGAAATGTATGATAAAGTTTTAATACAATTATTACTTACCGTCAAACAAGAGAATAAGATCTAATGAAAAAGCGGAACGACTGAACTGCAAAATTGACTGAAATAAAAATTTTTGTATACCACTTATTTTCCACAGTGGTAGAGTGGAGAATATTTTATTCTATATGTGGTAAGAGCATACTATATGGATGTTCCGCCTGGCTTGATTTTAAAAAGTAGCTTACTACAACTACTGCACGTGATCCCTGAGTGGTGGCAAAAGGTCTATTCTAGAGTTATCAATTAGCTCGCTGACAGCTGTACCTAGTAAATTGTTAAACACAATCCAAAATGTCATCGTACCGACGGGACTTGAACCCAACCTTCTGGATAACATGTCCAGGTGCTTTTGGATTGTGTAAACAATTTACAAAAATATTAAGTGTGTAACACTTCAAAGAAACATAAGAGTTGTATCTAGGTTTTTTTATATCATATAGGCTAGCGTTTGACCACTATGTCACCTGTTGGTAAATGAAGAACACTGTAGAATGGGAACTAGCTCTCAAGGATAGCTGCCGTAACACATTAGATGTTTGGCACAATATTTCATAAAGATTGGATGAGGAGTTGAAATAATAGGGACTACCGTTTTTTTTCGCTTAAGAGGTGGCGTCACTGAATAAAATGGCCCTGGTGACAGCTGTTCAGCCCCTTCGGATTCAGAAGATTCATTATTTATTTTGAATATTGATAAATCCGTGAGGTATTTTGTCACGAAAACCTTTCGAATTAGATTTTTTTTAATTGAAATATGAAAAATAACCGATCGGAGCATTGGGAATTGCAAGGCTCCAAGTCGAGGTAAAGGCAGTTTCCGAATCCGAATTTGCTTTCGAATGATTGTGAATCAGGGGGCGGCATACAATTTTATAATTAAATGTCAAAATTAATGTTATGTCAATGTCAGTTTAGGATAAATCTTTAACTTAAAATCATTTGCGCTATAATGTGAATGTGTTAAGTGAAAATGTTTGTACATCTTATTACCATCATACGACGAGTAAATATTTCTATTGTCTATCGCATTGATAAATTTCGCTATCTGAGACTGTGGTCAAGTTTTTGTCTGTTTACTATTAAAATAGTCCTTTAAGTTACCTTTCCATGTTCGTGGTTACACATATCCCAGAGCGGTATGAAGGCTGTGACGTCATCGTTGCCTTGCCGAATGTTGTTTTGTCGCGTCATCACAGTAGATACTGCCCATCTGAAAAATAACATAACATTTGTCATAGTGGTGTCAATTTATTTTTAATTCCGTAACGTCTTCCTTTATTGTAAATATTCAGTTATTATAAGTTAATAATATGATAAGATAATATATGACATAGATTATTCTAACAAATTAATTTAAAATCCAACTTTGGTGACCTGTATTACAGATTTTTCTTAAACCTATCACAGGCACCAGTCTCGATTGTTATTGATAATTTGTTTGAGATAAATAGATTGATTATTATTATTTTACTTTTAATATTAAGCAAAATAAACCACTTGCCGTAGGTATTATTCTCTAAGTTACAAATTGCATTTTATTTTATTGTTTATGTTTAGTAGTTAAGTAATCAATTTCATGAACTGTGCTCAAGGAAGAGCAAGTGGCTTCCAGAATACAGGTATTCCTAGTGTGAAATCCAGGGATCTAACAGCTGAAGTTACTTAATTGTGCATGTAATTAGAAACAAGCATATGTAAAATTTACACTTTAAGGTTGTACGAATAAATCATTCAAAAAAATAACGTGGTGTCAAGACAGACGGGACCAAGTTGAAATGGACATTCATTTCATCACTTTCATCACACGGCTAAAGATTTCAAGCATTTCTGGCAGGAAACCAGCTAAATTAATACAAAACCTGGTCTTCCAGTGAGTGTCGATAATGTTAGGGAAAATACTCTCATTGCCCATATGTTTAAAAAGCACTTCAGAGTTAAGCCGGAATACCATGAGGGATCAGTCGCATGTGGTGTGGTTGATGCTTAGAACGTTGTTCAGGAACATACGGTTAGTTTTATTATAAAAGATGTTCGCAAAATTATTTACACTATACAAAGGGCAAAGCAATGGGGAAATTCTGGGTACGACGGTCTCAGCATTAGGCACCTTAAGTATGCGGGCTTTCACTTTCCACGCGTACTCTCCATGTTCTTTAACTAAGGTTTTATCATCAATTTAGGACCTCCTTCAAATGCACAGAGTCTTTTCTGTTATTCATTGAAATGTTTTACTTGCACCATGTCTGACGATCCAGACTGGTACTTAACAAATACCGATTTGTGCTTATTTGACTGTATTTATTTTTAAATTCAAAGATTCATTAAATAATTTAACACAGCGTGAATCATTGCAATCATACAGAAGCCTCATCTCTCAACATACGCGTCGCACTTCATTTCTTTCTCACGAACGACACGCGTTTCACCTATTTGTAAAAAGAGAGCTCATCTAGTCGTAATCAGAATGCACTGGTAATAATGATGACAGTGATTATATTGGCTACAAAAACCTGCATTAATCGAGGACCCGGTGGCGCAATCGGGAGAACGCTTGCCTTTGATGCCAGAGGTACTGAGTTCAAACCGCCGTGCACCAATGGATTTTTGTATCGAAAAATGTATGTGCGCTCTTCACAGTGGACCTCCGGTGAAGGAAAAACATCGTTAAGAAACCAACAACCCCCGCATGGTGGTAGGACACTATCTGGTGTCCGCCTGGCCAGCTACCACCCTCATGTTAGAAAATCTGTCACCACACATCTAATGTGTTCCGGCAGTTATCCTTGAGAGCCAGTTCCCATTCTAGGCCTAGCGTGCTTACCATCTTCGACCGCATCATCACTTACCAACAGGTGAGATAGTGGTCAAACGCTAGCCTATAAAGTATTAAAAAAAAAAAAAAAATGTCGCAAGTAGTAGTTTAGGTACTTAACTTCATCCCCGCAAAAAAAAACTGCAAGGGTATGGAAAAGGTTTGATCAAGTTTCAATTAGGTCATGATCTCCAGCCTTCCAAGACTAATATTATAAAAACGTTTGTAACTCTGTCTGTTTGTTAACTAATCACGCCTAAACGGACGATCCCATCTTACTGAAATTTGACAAGGAAATACTTTATAGTTTGAGGATGAACATAGGCTACTTTTTAGGGTTCCGTAGTCCTGACAAGGAACCCTTATAGTTTCGACATGTCCGTATGTCTGTCTGCCTGTCTGTCCGAGGTTTTGCTAAGAGACCGTTAATACTAGAAAGCTGTAATTTTGTGTGGGTGTGTATATAAATTACGCCGACAAAGTGCTGAAATAAAATTGTGAAAAATATTTTTTTTTAGGGCAGCTCCCCTATGGTGGGGATGAATTTTTTTTTCATCGTCTACCCCATCGTGTGTGGTATCCTTGAATAGGTCTTTGTCTTTTAAAATGACTTAGGGTTGCTAAAAACCATTTTTGATTGAATGCTCCATTTACGAAATATTAAACTTTAAAGTGCAAAATTTTGTTCCAGTAGGGCGTCCCCCTCCCCCCTCTAAAAAAATCTGAAAAAAATCGTGATAATAGCGCATTTCATGAACTTTAAAGGAAAACTATAGCGGTTTAGACAACTTTATTAGTTTAGCAGGAATAGTCGTTGAACTTGGGTGTTGGATAATTTTGTAGCAAATACATAATCCTTAGAATAAATCCTTTAAAGTGACAAAGACGGAGTACCTAGTTGCTTGTTTATAACGAATAAAGACTTGCTTTGAATAACATGCTACTACGGAACCCTACACTGCGCGTGGCCCGACACGCACTTAGCCGGTTATTATTAAAATACAATCATGATTTTGACACATAACTTAATTCACACAAATGTCGATTGACAGAGCTATACAGTGATAAAATTCTTGCTGTACGTGAACGAAGTCGCAGGTATCAGCTAGTTCATATTATAAGTGGTTTTGTTCTTTTCTGCCTCTAAATATGCCTCTCTAATGTATGAATCCAATGTACCTACAAAACATTACTCAATAGTGCGTAGTGAAATTTCTTCTATGTGGTTAATACAGTTCATAGAACAACTTTATTATATACTAGCTGTGCCCGCGACTTCGTCCGCGTGGAATAGTGTCTTTGGGTAGCATTTTTAAATATTTAGGCTAATTATTTTACAAATAAGACACATGCGTATCGCACCTACACCGCACCGTACCACGCCGCGCAAATCCCCCTCCCCTCTCCTTCGCCCTTCCCCTCCCTCCACCCCTTTCTCCTCGCTTCCCTCTCCCCCTCCCCTTTCCCCCCACTTCCCCTCCCCTCCCTCTTCCCCCCACTCCCCTTCCCTCACTTCCCTCGGGGCCTCCCCGCCCCTTTCCCTCACCTCCCATCTCTCTTCCCCTTCCCCTCACTTCCACCCTCCCTCCCCTCCCCTCATTCCCCCTTCTCCCTCACAAACTTTGAATGACATTGATTTATATCGAATCAACAGCCTAAACAATAAGTTGCTTCTAGCTCTAAAAATGACGATACTTCCATACAACTTTTCATCCCCCCTTTTAACCCCAAACAACCCTCGTTTCGCATTAAAAAGTAGACTATGTCTATTCTCTGACTCTAGACTATCTGTGTACCAAATTTCATTTAAATCCGTTCAGTAGAACATTAACATAAACCTTACATATTTTCATACAAACTTTCATCCCCTATTGTTATTTTACAACCTTGAGGGTAAAACTTTCAGAAACTTTGAATGTCATATTTATTTATATCAAATTAACAGCCTAAAAACTAAGTTTCAAGCTTCTAGCTTCTAAAATGACGATAGTTCCATACAACTTTTCATCCCCCCTTTCAACCCCTCACAACCCTCTTTTCGCATTAAAAAGTAGCCTATGTCCGTTCTCAGGCTCTAGACTATCTGTGTACCAAATTTCATTTAAATCGGTTCAGTGGTTTTGGCGTGAAAGTGACACAGCCAGACAGACAGACAGACAGAATTACTTTCGCATTTATAATATGAGTTAGGATAGTTTTCATAAATGCTCTACGATAACTTGTTACTAGTATATCAACTAGTATATCAACTGGTATAGTCATTCTAGCAATAGTTTTTTGCTAATTGACTGATTGATTACAATTTCATCGCTACCGCCTTTAGAGTTATGAATTGTAGATAAGGAACCGGTTAAACTTGTACTTTTACGTTATACTATGCTACTATTATGATATATAGTGTGACCAGGAGGGTTACCAAAAAGTCATTCATAAAACATTATTGTTTTAGTATTACTATTTGTGGTATATTTTGAATCGCCTTCATTCATTGTTCACTATTCATTTTCTTTTTATGTATATTTGTATGTTATCTTTTTATTGTCCGACTGACGAGAGAACGTTTTCAAAATTTGAAAAGAATTTCAGAATAACCGGCCAAGTGCGCGTCGGGCCACGCGCAATGTAGGGTTCCGTAGTAGCCTATTATTCAATGCAAGTCTTTACCCGTTATAAACAAGCAACTAGGTACTCCGTCTTTGTCACTTAAGGATTTATTCTTAGGATTTTGTATTTGGTACAAAATTATCCAACACCCAAGTTCAACGACTATTACTGCTAAACTAATAAAGTTATCTTAACCGCTATAATTTTCCTTTTAAGTTCATGAAATGCGCTATTATCACGAATTTTTCCAGATTTTTCAAGCCAGCAGGTTAGCTTTTAGAGGGGGGGGGGGGCGTTTGTTCCTGACTTCCCGATATTTTTTAGCGTTCCGTAGTCCTGACAAGGAACCCTTATGGTTTCGTCATGTCCGTCTGTCTGTCTGTCCGAGGTTTTGCTAAGAGACCGTTAATACTAGAAAGCTGTAATTTTGTGAGGGTATGTATATAAATTCGTCAACAAAGTGCTGAAATATAATTGTGAAAAATATTTTTTTAGACTAGCTCCCCTATATGAGAAGTGGGGATAAATTTTTTGTCATCGACTACCCCATCGTGTGGGGTATCGTTAAATAGGTCTTTTAAAATGACTCAGGGTTGCTAATGTCATTTTTCAATTGAATGCTCCATTTACGAAATATTAAACTTTAAAGTGCAAATTTTTGTTCCAGTAGGGCGTCCCCCCCCCCTCTAAAACCTAAACTGCCGGCTTGAAAAATCTGGAAAAATTCGTGATAATAGCGCATTTCATGAACTTTAAAGGAAAATTATAGCGGTTGAGATAACTTTATTAATTTAGCAGTTATAGTCGTTGAACTTGGGTGTTGGATAATTTTGTACCAAATACAAAATACTTAGAATAAATTAATCCTTTAAAGTGACAAAGACGAAGTACCTAGTTGCTTGTTTATATCGGGTAAAGACTCGCACTTGGCCGGTTATTGTAGAATAATGAGAAGATTCTTAAAACACGAAAGTTGCTACAAGTATTAATAACGGAGACTATCCGCGAGGCTCTACAGTGAAGAAGTTGGAAATCAGAGTACATAAATTATAAAAAAACATGATGGATTTAATATTTAGAGTAAATATCAAGTAAGTGCTGATGTTCTCGGATTGAGCAGCGCTTGTATCCGCCAGGTGGTACAGCCTGTGGTTCCTAGCGTCGGCGTCGAGGCGAATAAGTCTGCATGTAATGTACCAGAATATTTCTATTACGACAACACTATAATATTATGTTTCTTTGAAGTGTTTCACACTTTATATATTTTTTTTTTTTTTTTTTTTTTTTTGTATTGTTTAAAATTTGGATTGTGTTTAACAATTTACAAAAAAAAAAAATATAAAGTGTGAAACACTTCAAAGAAACATAATATTTGATTTACGCAGTGCAACATCTCTCGTCGGATTTGAAAACTGTAATGATTTCTTCCGAATGATTAACTTACGTAATAAGTATTCATAGATGGCGCCACCAATGCATAATTGGGTTAACAAATGCAATCCACTAATTTCGTCGTAACGATACTTCGCACCGTGGCTTAATTGGCAAAGCACCGGAACATGTCATTCCGGAGGTTGCGGGTTCAAGTCCCGTCGGTACGATGAAATTTTGGATTGTGTTTAACAATTTACAAAAAAAAAATATAAAGTGTGAAACACTTCAAAGAAACATAATATTTGATTTACGCAGTGCAACATCTCTCGTCGGATTTGAAAACTGTAATGATTTCTTCCGAATGATTAACTTACGTAATAAGTATTCATAGATGGCGCCACCAATGCATAATTGGGTTAACAAATGCAATCCACTAATTTCGTCGTAACGATACTTCGCACCGTGGCTTAATTGGCAAAGCACCGGAACATGTCATTCCGGAGGTTGCGGGTTCAAGTCCCGTCAGTACGATGAAATTTTGGATTGTGTTTAACAATTTACAAGTAAGAGCTAGCAGGAGGTGGTCAATCCATTATGTTAGTACATACTAGACTAAAGAGAGCGAGATGTTGCTTTACGATCATATCGTGGAATCACTCTTTCTCCAGCGTAGTAAAGCTAATTTATATACTTATATCTACATAAGATTTGGCAGCTTAGACGGAACGTGATATTTTAAAAGATTGATGAGGGCAGATGTTAAACCACATACTTTTGTGGTTTTCATAAATGAATCATATTATATCTAATAGATATTTATAGGTAATTTTAAGAGGTGATAAATGAAAAAAAAAACCCAATTATTATTTTTTTATCAGGGACAACTACACACCTTTGTCTCTATGTATAGGATCACTTATGAGGCTTACAATTCCACATCTATGTTCAAAACACTATGGGAAATTATTAGGAAAGAGTTCACGAATTTAAAGTAAAGAACAACTTTATATATATGTAGTTTAACATTTGATCTCTAAAATATCCCGTTTCTACAAACTTTACGAGTAAAAAAAAATGTTACGGAAATCAGACAATAATTGTTCTAAAATGCCTGGTAGTTTATTTTCTTTTAGTGATTACAGTGAGCTTTGAGAGAGTGGTATATTTTCTCATGTCTCCGCAAACTTTTACTTTCGTTTAATTAAATTTAGCGCCAGTAACTACCCAACTAGCACTTAGGCGATAAGACAAGAGTTATAGTTAATCTATTAGAGCGCTAACCAGATCTTAAAGTTATACATTAGTGGCACGCATTGAGAGTTAGAGCTTACTATAACTCTACTATAGCCCCGAAATGGGCACACTTTTTTTTCACCTTAAGTTGTTGAATGACGGTAAAGCAGAGTTATAGAATGGGTTCAGAGGTATAATTAAGCAATAAGAGAGCTATAATAGCGACACCTAAAACTAGAAGGGATAAAAACGTGGTAAATAGGCGAAAATTAACTACTTTAGTGATACAATAGAGTATAATATCGTTTATTAACTCTTTGGGTGCTAAGAGGGCTGTAAATAGGTGAATACTAACTCCTTAAGTGGTACAGTAGAACTACACTGCCGCTCACTGTAACTTTAAGTGATATGAGGGTGGCAAATAGGTGTTTATTAACGCTTTGAGCTCTAGTATAGATCCACAAAGGCTATAACAAAGGCCTCATTTTTTTTATTTCATTAATATAATTATTAAACTTCTCGTTTTATTATGTGCGTGAGTGCGTAATGTATGTATATAATTATATTATTATTGCCGGATCCAAAACGCCGCCATTCGTTTATGAAAGTGAAATTAAATGATTGTTTTTAGTTTCAACTTAGTGGACAAAGAAGTTGACTTTTTACTGCGAAGGTAAGTACACTGTGAATAAGTATATGTATTATAAACAAATTATTCAAGCGCCCGATGTCTGGTGACTATTTACTGAAAATAATTATATTTTATTAGATATGGAGTGACATTAATCTGTTGTAATAATTTAATAAAATGTTTTCTATTCCAGTATTAGGTATCCCGTGCTAGTAGTATTAGAACACATTGAAGCAAAAGCAAAATACTTCAATTGAACCGTGTTTTATTCTGTTTTTTAACCTTAGTACAATAAATTCGTAACCTAAACATGGTGGGCAAATAAATGTAGGGATCCGTTGTAACTGCCCAAAACCATAATATCGATAATGTACCTACAATAATGGACATAATTTGTACCTTACAATTTCAGTAAAAAATCTTATTTATATTCGATTTTACATAAACTTACATGACACTAGTATAGTATATATAGTATATAATTATATATAGTATAGTATAGTATAGGATATTTACTTTGTGCTAAATACCGATAGTTAGTAACAATCATAACTTGGGCCTTATATCTGTTATCTAGTAGATAAATAACTGAGTAGGGAGATATTTTTCAAATACCTAATAAGTACGTGGCCGTGTGATAAATTACTATATTCATATAATACCTAAAATATTAACAAAACAGTACGAAAAAAGATTTTTGATCATAATGACATTAAATAATAATAGGTATCTACAAAATACAAATACACATCTAATTTATAAACATGTGTAACAGTACGCATGTACATAAGTATACGCGAGTGCAGATATAGGTATAGACGCGTGCATCGCCGCCCGGGCCCCGCGTCCGCCCCCGCGCTCTTCCTCCCCGCTCCTCTCTCGTTGGAGAAAGCAGTCGCACGCAGGCCTCAATACTGCGCTCACGCGATAACACCGGCGCGCGCGTGTCCTCTGATGTGTGTTCTGCCATCGTCCAGTTAAACATGGTATATTTGTTTTGTTAGCAGAGTAGATCAAAGTGCCATATTCATAAGTTGCATGTTGTTACATGTTGTGGTGCGAACTACTACATTCAGTCGACTGACCCATAGATAAGAATATGTACTAAAGTAGACTGACCGAGTATATCATTCGTCTTCGTCTCGCATACCTACGCACCGAATGAACGTTCAACGTAAGCACTTAATTCAATCAGTATTATTTAGTAGTGTATTTCTATATTTTCTATGAGTTACTGAGCTTAATTCCTACATATACTTAGTTCTATTGCTCTCCTTTACTATCAGTAAAGGTGGACATATACGCTACGAGAAATCGTTACGATCAGACTGTACAGTTCGAACGGTACCGATAAATCGCTACATGTATGTTATAAAACTGTACAGTTTCGTCCGATTTTTTAAAACTGTGCAGTCGAACGGAACAGTATGAAAATTTCAATTGATTTCGGAATCGGACGAACTGTGCCGACTGGTCGTAACGTGTATGCGCTCGTCAGTTTTTGTGTTCAGTTTTGTTGTCACTCTCAGTTCGGATGGATGTGCGCACGCGTCATGGAGATGGCGTCTCAAACTAATCGCGAATGGCTAGAACAATTTATTGAGCTATATCGCAGTGAATCACCGTCGGCACCGTTTATTGTACCGTCTGATCGTAACGACTTCTCGTAGCGTATATGGCTTGTATGCCATGTACGATAAACTGTACCGTTCGAACTGTACAGTCTGATCGTAACGATTTCTCGTAGCGTATATGTCCACTATTACACAAGAAAGAGACAGCGTCAAACTATAATAACAATTTGAGCCGCAAAGAAAACCGTACATTAGCGACACTCAAGATCCGGCTTTTTAGTTGTCACGGGCGTTGAATGCGTAAATCCTGTCTAAACTTGTGTGGAAAACTAAGATTCGACTTATTTTAGTGCGCGACTTATTGTCTCTTTCTTGTGTTACTGATAGCAGTAAAGGAGGGTAATAGAACTAAGAATAGTTTATTGTAGTTAGCGGTCATTAAGCTCACTACCACATATTACAATCATTTTTTTTATCAATGATTACAATCATTGAACTAAATATAATGAATGTAGTTTAAAAAACTAAAAACCACGCTTATAGCTTATCAAACTAAAAAGTGACAAATTATTTTTTATGTAATCTGAAAATAATAACGAACGAAAAATACTAGTAATATTGTGAAAAAAGTTATATTTATTTTTCACGTTTTAGTTTGTATTATTGTATTGTCACCGATTCTTGATAAGTCAATAGAGTTTTTTATATCTTTTAGCTAGCGTTTGACCACTATCTCACCTGTTGGTAAGTGATGATGCGGTCGAAGATGGTAAGCACGCTAGGTCTAGAATGGGAACTGGCTCTCAAGTATAGCTGCCAGAACACATTAGATGTTTTGGCGACAGATTTTCTAACTTGCGGGTGGTAGCTGGCCAGGCGGACACTAGATAAGAGATAAATAATAAGTTTAAAATAAAGCGCGGTAAAAAATATTTACTGTAAGACTCACCACCCTTATCTATTTTCATTAGTAACTGTGAATTAATATATATTATAATTTGATTTCAGAATGCCGTACATAATAGTACGAACTTTAGAGAAAGGAAAATACGTACACTGGATTGCTCCTTCGTCATGGGAACGTAATAATGTAGTAAAATGGCCTAAATGCAATGCGTTAAGACTTGTGAAAGCCGCAATCACTTTACCACAGCCTGATTGGCGGGACATAAAGTGTCAAGTAAAAAGAAGAAATATTCCAACTTATGAGGAAGCTGAACGCGAACTAGATATTTTGCTGTCTAATACAGATACCGATGAAGAGACAAGAGTCTCTAATAGTAAACAAGTCAGTCAAAAAGAAGTTGATATGAATGTGATCGTGCAAAAATTGGTAAGTACGGCTTTTACTGCAATCAAAAAAATGCTCGCAACAAAACAAATTATTCTCATATTATTTTTTTCAATTATACCTAAACCTAAGATTAAATACCTACAGATAGAGCGCACAGAACACGAAAGTGATGACAAAAAAAGAGAATACAAAATTCAAAACATTAATTAGTTTTTTTTTTTCAGTATGCAGACCAAGAAAACTCCCCCGTAGGCGATGAACCTCAGAACGAACCCGTCTTCACCTTACCTGATAACTCACCGTCATCAGTAATTACTGTAACTAATGAAGTCAATGAGTCGTCACAATTTTTTTTGACGTCTTCAGGTGATGAAATCCTCGGTACCTTCTGTTTGATGAATGAAGCCCAAATGAACACCAAGCCCAATGAAACACAAGAAAGTAATGATAACAATAAAAATTTTGACAATTTTCGTCAGGTATTGGAAAATCAAGAAAAAATGATAGCGACAATTATCGACAATCAAAAAAGAATGATGCTCAAGATTTCTAGCATTTCTGTCCAAATTGATAATGTGCAATTGCAACTCAACAAACTCAATGCAACTGAAGTTGTTTCTCTGGGTATGTCGAAAACTCGTGCTGAAAATAAACCATTCAGCATTGCACCAATCAACAGTATTGAAGATTTAAATAAAATGGAAAAGTTACTCTCTGAAAAAACAGCTAGAGAGCAATTAAAAGAAACTTATGCGATAGTGTGTTCCGGTGGGAAAGGAATTAACTGTGCATACGCGCTAGTAGATATTATGTTCACGCGCGATTTTATGTGTAAATGTTCCTGGAGTGGTAGCAGTCGGTCTGATGGCGTAAAAATAAGTTTGAAGTGCTACAAAAACACAGTTTCCTTTTTTTGGGAGTTGATTTTCACTTGGGATCGCACTTTCACAGTACAAGAAAATGAGGAATTTTTCAAAAGCGTTCTGAAGAATGCAAACAAAAGAAAAAATGCTAAGCTAGAGAGGTCATCAACGACACGTAAACGTGTAAAACTTGACAAAAAAAAGAAAGATAATGATGGTAAACTTCATAAGCCGGAAGAACAAAAATCCGATGAAAACAAAGAAAATGTACAGGATTCAGAAAGTGTCAATAATGAAGAAAATGTAAAAGAAAATGAAGAAGAAGAAACCGGTCACTTCTCAATTGAAAATGAAGAAGAATCTTTATGTTGATGTTTTTTTAGTTAAGTTATACGTAGAATTGTGTTTCAACGGACATATTATATTATTCATATTTTGTATTTTTTTATGACAATAAGTGACAAGACCAGCAAATCAGGTGCCTGATGGTAAGCATCATGATTGCCCATATCAGACACAGTGCCACCATATCAGACACAGTGACACGGTGTTTTGAAATTCAAAATTATGCGTGGCACTGCACTGCGTCTGTCAACCTGAGATATTGTTGTTGAATCTCGTCATGCCCAGTAATTTTGCCGAAAACATTGCCCTTCAGACCGGAACACAATGCTTGCTTGCACATTACTGCTTGGCGGATGAATAATTGTGTGGTACTTCCCCAGGCGGCCTGGAACAGACTGGCCAGACTGGATAAAAAGTAGATCTCGATTTACATAATTTATCTTTGTGTTTTAAGATGACCTTTAGCCACACTTATTCAGTTGATTATTTTTTAAAATTTTAAATGAACGTTTAAAATATGCCACACCTATTTTCCTACACCAAATCTGAATTTTGGAGCCTATCTACTCTATTTCTTTGTAATATTTTTATCATATTACTATTGTCGATTTCAAATTAATTACTGCCGAAATCAGTAAATATGTTATACTCAGACTTAGACTACGAGTAGTCTGAGGTTATAAGTATGTTCGTAGACTAGCAGATAAGGAATCGTGAATAAGGGTACAACATTTATATTACCAACATACGATAAATATTATTGTTAAGCCTAATTTTAAGAATCTTTATCAGACAATTATGTTGCTTTATAGATCATCATGAGTGTCTACTTTTAAGTATAAGACAAGATATGAGAATTATGTATGATATATAATTCTTCTTAGATTCATTTAAAGAAAACTAAGTTAATTTGTTTTATGATGAGAATAAAAGAAATGTGATTGACATATTGCGTTTAATTTGATATTTAAACCGTATGAAGTAAAGGAAAATAGTATAGTGATTTTCCATGCTGAATACACACTAGTTTACATTGTACATCTCTTGCTAATAACACAACTTCTTCACGATTTTCAGCCTTATCCTCAGCTGAATACATATTTAGATATGATGACTTAATTGGAAGCAGAAATATATCGAGTTTGTTCTTCATTTTATAACCATGAATATGAATAATATTGAATTCAGGTAATGACTGAATTTCTTTAACTTCTACAATATCATTGTCATTTGTCAGGCAGTATCTGTCTTGTAGTTTAGGTGATAACACAAAATTATCAAAATAAAGCCTTAGACAATTTTGTCTTTGTATCACAAACGGGCCACTATACTTAGATTTCTTATTTAAATTATTCTTCAAATCAAGCATCGCTTCTTCAGTTATTCGTTTTGCTAATTGTGAAAGAGGCTTATTACCCTGCCTTAGCATATTTTTGATTGTGTACAGTTTGTTTTCAAAAGGATATGCATTAAATGTTTGTAGTGGACCAAATTTTTCCACTTCGTCAGCAACATGCATTAAATTATGCACATTACTCGTTATATAGTCGATACCATAGAAATCTTTAAATTGTTCTACAAAGTATTGAAGCAGTTCTCTGGCTACTGGTAAGAGCAAGCTATATTTCTTAACTGTACATATAGTTATTGCACAGTAAAACTTCAGAAAATGTTGATACACATCGTCACGAAGGACATCAATCAGTGCGACTATGCTCACGTAATGTAAAAATGTCCTGAATTCTGAACCTTTCCAATGGGCAAGACAGTCAAGTGTACGTATTGATCTGTGTATCTCTGAAGGCATTTTACATTCCATCAAGAATTCGTTAACTTTAATAATATCTCTTGCGCACCATTTTGTAGTGTACATGCCAAAATTTCCATTACGCCATCCAACTAATAGCCTTTTCATTATTCCAAGATCAATAAGGTGTAGTGAATCTCCCACAGGAAAGTCTTCAACCATGTTGATTGGAAGTTCTAATAGTGGAGAATCAGCTTTATGATGAGCACCATATTTCTTGGCTCTGAAGTCTTCGTCGTTTCTATTAGGAAATTTTCGTGAAGAAAATGTCACTGTATGAGATCGGTGAGAGTATTCGCCCACAGTTGTACATTTTAAACAACCATGCATACCATTGAAGTTGCATACACCTGAAATACGAGAAAATTGTAAAAACTGAGTTTTAATAGGTGGTATTCTGAATTAGAATTAATGGTAAAAAATACAAACTATACAAAAATATTATATTCAATACAAATGAACCGATTTGATGAAACGTGCACTGTTTTTTAAGTTGAAGTAAATGTAAGCTTATAATTAAAATAGATTGGTCAAAATCTTAGCAATAGTTTCGTTAGTGCTTAGCAATATGTACACAACTAAAAATATATTTATTTGGACGCTCTATTAAATTATCATTTATAAATTTAATGCGGTTTCAAAAATATGACATACGTACGTGTCGAATTAATAACCTCTTCCTTTTGAAGTCGGTGATAAAAATAAATGTATTATTACAAAGAATAATTGGAGTACCTACAATCTTAGACCGACATGCTTTTAGGTAGGTATTAATATAATTCAATAGGTACGCACGCGGACATAAATGAATAGATGCAATAATTTCTATATACGTACTCTTATACAAACTGTACTATACAAACCTTTAATGAAAGCTCGTGCAGGAGAATCGCATATGAAACATCTGATTTTGACAGAAATATTTTTGTTTTTTATTTCAAGGCCCTTTTGTAGTATATATTTTGTCTCAGTGACAAATTCTTCTAAATACTCTTTTAAGTTCTTTGGTTTTCCGATTCCGAAATAGACACCAATAACAAATGGATCCGCGTCAACTTGATGAATATTAGCTAAAATTGGCCAAAATTCTTTTTTTGAACTGTTGTGTATGGGTAGACCGTCAAAGTTAAAATTCAAATGAATAATATCTGGTAAATTGTCAATGTTTTCTAAAATATTTTTTAGAGGTACAGAAATGCCATTGTGCCAATATTCGCCATTATTTTCCAATGTTTTTATCAAAATATTTCTAGGTGTTTTTAAAAGAGTGCGAGGATCATTTGGAAGAATATTGCTAAACCTCTCATTTAAGATTGACAGCAAATCTTTCATAGCCATTTGACTTATATTTTGTTTTATAGCCCATACTTTCAATTTCTCTCGAAATTTAAAATTTTTTGAATAGTCATTGGATTCGTGCTCACTGTCACTACTTTCTTCTACATCAATGAAATTTGCGGAGATTGCGCAACCTCGATCTAAAATTTCGCAAAGTACTTCCTTATGATCGCTTTTGTTTGTAGCACCACTTTCAAACACATTTTCAGAAATATTGTGTACGGAACCCAGATCCACATTTTCGCATAAAACTCCCGCTTGACTACTGATAGAACTACTGTTACTCACAATCACATTTTCTTGTGTTAGTTGTGGATCCTCAACAGAAACAGTGTAGCTCAAAAGATTATGATACTCTCTCAACAATTTTCGTCTGTTTCCACCAGTCCTTTTTTGAAGTTTCCAAGTATTTTTGGCTGTATTAGATTTTTTTAGCTGCGTCGCCATAGCGTTGATATCATACGAGTGAAGAAATAAGAGGTACAGAAGTGGTATTAAGCTCTATTACTCTGCCTAAACTTATACAGAAGTCATATTAAGCACTAAAAGTAGTATGATAGCGAAAAATGTTCCTACAGTTCGACTTTAAGTAACATAAGAGAGTTTAGTACCTCTTTATGCATTTGATGCTATAAAAGAGTTTATGAGCACCATTGTAGAACTGGTAGCGGTAAATGTTGCTTTTATACAACTTTTGGTTTTTGGCAAGAGTTTATCATCGCTTGCATAGCACTTTGGGGTGTTGTAGTCAATGCTTACTTCTTATTTAGATCTTATAGTTGTAAGATTCACTTAAAGCTATAACACAAAATGCTTTGCCTGTTTTGTAGTGTTCAAAATTGCTGCTGTAGACCTTTAACCTTTAAACTCACCTTGTTATCGCCCTTAAAACTCTGTAGTATAGCTTTAAGTGAAATATTTTGCTTGACCACGCTCTTTTGTCGCCTAAAGTTGTAAGTGCTGCTGTTGTAGCACCTTTATATCTCGTTAAGTTCCAAAACAAGTTCTAATTGACGCCTAATTGTTTGTTGGGTACTCAGGTCTATTGTGTTCTTTGACATTCACACGAGGTTAAGTTCTTTGCACTATTATCTAACTGCTTTCAGGGCTGTCACACAAAATATTATTTCAGTATTTAAGTATGGTTACGATTCGCAAATAAATGCAGCTTCTTTAAAAAAAATCGTCTAAAAAGGCATATGAATACATTTTTTAAAATATGTTGTTTATTAATTTTAATAAGCCTAAGGCCTAGTATCAACGGTTCTTGACAGTCTGAAAGCCTATAGGCTTAGAAAAGTAAGATAAGATAAGATAAGATTTATTGCATAAACTGTGTATAAAGATGGTCTTAAACTTAATTTGTAGTCACAACAGTTTTCCCTTTTCGGGTGTGCAACATAAAAGTTAAAGTATACTTAAACTAACAACTTAACAATATGTAATATTAAATCATAGTAGATAAGTTCTACTATACTCGTATTTAACTAATTAGTACTTAATAACTTAGTACGAACATGTTTCTATAATATTCTAATTAATCACTTACTCAAATATTCTTTTACATTGTAAAATACTTTTGTTACAAGCCAGTCTTTTTTTTTTTTTTCTTTTATTGTTTCCCTTCCAGTATCTTAAACTCCAAAGGGAGATGATTATAAATATTAATGGCACTTATATAAGGACTATTGTGGTACATGGTGTTATTGCTTTGAGGGATGCAGATGTTGAGTCTATATTTGCTCCGTTGACTAGAAGCACGAGACGATTCAATATTAAAAAAATACTGCTTGTTATTTTTAACAAATATACATATTTCCAAAATGTAAATCCCTGTAATGGTAAGCAGATTGTTATATATAGTACGCAATGAATCGGTACTAAGCAAGTTGAAAATTGACCTAATACAACGTTTTTGTAATATGAACGTTTGCTGAATATCTACAGAATTACCCCAGAATATAACCCCATAACTCAAATGTGGATAAACCAAACCATAATACGCATTAATTGCTGTTTGTCTGTTTGATATATTTGTAATTACGGACAGCGCGTAGCAACATTTTGATATTTTATTATTTATATAACTGATATGACCTTTCCAGTTTAGATTCGAATCAATAGTTAAGCCTAAAAAGTTTGTGACGTTTACTTCGCTCACAGCATTGCCTTTATTAATAATGTTTAAACTTAACGGCGTCATTTTATAATTTCTTAATTGTAGAGTTTTCGTTTTTGTGATTTTAACCTTTAGATTAATATCATCTAACCAATTAACAACGGTTTCTAGGGTATCTTCCAGACAAAGTAAACTTTTATATGGCGTTAATGCCAGATTACTATTTGTAACTTTATCTGATTAGCTTATATGAACCGGTTAAACGAGCCCCTAAATATACAGATGATATAGATAGATAAATATAATATTATTATATTATCTTCTCTACTCTCTACTTCAACATCAGACATGAAACTTGCCTAAACAAATGACTAATATTGGTATGTTATGTTATTTATGTTATCTTTTACATAATAAGTTACAATAAGATGATAATTAATACACATTTTTAATAATTATGTAAACGACGTGCCTAATAGAATGTACATGTTATAATAATGGTCAATAAATATTCTGAATATTAATATCAATAACGTTGCATGGCATGAGACGTCGACTGCATTACAATTATTCAAAAACCTTAACTGTCGTCTCGAAAGTCGGAACTGAATCTCTCTTTAATCTAGAGATTCAGTGCCGAAGAAAAAGGAAAAATCGAGAAAAAAAATATCTTGTATACACGATGATTTTTTGTCTAGCCAGTATGTACTTATTCTATTTCTGTTGTAAACTCTGTGCCCTATAGATAAGCGCTGCTGGAAACCGAGCTGTTTTTAAATGATTTCAAATATTTTTTATAGATATGTGATTCGATTCTTCCGCCAATTCTCGACCAATTTCGATCATTATTTGTTCATTTATAAGGATGCATCTCATTCAAAGGTAAAGTAATTTAACTATTCTTTAATTCCATAACAAGGCTATATATTTCAGGGATAGTCCTTTATTAATTTTATCAAGATCTGATGGGTACATTCAGATACCTCCATCACGATAATGTTATTTATGAACATTAACGTGCCTTATTAGACATCTGAAACTAACGACTGTAAAGAAAATGACTCGCGCTTCATGTGAAGTCGGTTTAGATATTTTTCAAATGTATTTTAAATGCTATTTATTAATAGATGGATTAGCATTTAAGTATTGTGTTCTGTGTGTGTGTGTGTGTGTGAGAGAGAGAGAGAGAGAGAGAGAGAGAGAGAGAGAGAGAGAGAGAGAGAGAGAGAGGAATTTACTCATAACATTACAATTATGAGAGCAGGCTTCGAATGCTACTTATCATATAAGTACCCGAAGCGAATGCTCATTATTATTGCTTTCACAATTGGACACCGTTGTTTCCATATTTATAAACAACATTACACTAAACAAGGGGAAGTCGTAAGTAAAACATTCTTGTTACGACATAAATATAAATACTCGTAATATGATAGAAGTAAATTCTTCATACCAAAAAAATATATTTTCTGTCTTGCACGCCTAGACTTTCTTCATTGAATAATAGCTGCTGCTCGCAGCCTCGCCCGCGATACTAAGGCTCAATGCATATTGAATTGGCAGCGACGTGACGGTCAGTTTCACTCACAAGGCATTATAAACCTTATGAATAATGTTACAAGATATAGAAACGCTTGATAGAATTAACATTTTACATAAGGTTTATAATGCCTTGTTATTAAAACTGATGGTCGCGTCGCTGCCAATTCAGAGTGCATTGAGCCAAGTATTATATTTAAAAGTAACATTATAAAAAGCGAATACTATGATGTATACAAATGTCAAGTCAATCTTAACACTTTTCAAGTTTAGCGGCCTCTAATGAATAATTATATGAAAGTTGTAATTATTTTTACGATTATAATATCTTACTTCATATATGTTTATCCAGTCTACAATAAGATTATGATTAAGAAATGATAATGAACAAATAGAGATCGGTTCTAGATCGATGTTATGCATAATTTTATTGTCACAGTACGAGGATCAATCCCCAAATAAACTATAGAGGTAATTTATTCATGAACACACGATTGCAGCTGTCAAGTTAATTAGGCGATATACATATTCGTATTACGATTGATTTATTGAGCATGATACTTTTAAGTTTTGCTTATTTATCGACTGTTTAGTGCAGTTCAGTAGCAGATTAAGAACTTAAAAAAATATTTACACTTTAATTTATGTCATTCTTTATTTTGTTGAAATAAACATTAAGTACATTTATTTCAGCAAAATATACCAACCTATTAAATTATAGATTAACTGAACTCTATGCATTGTTTCTAGTAATACGTCCAAAGCAGCTACAAATTCTGTCTTATTCTGTAATTCTGTTTCATAACTAATTCAATTAATGTTCGCCGTACAGAAGCTACGAGTACTATAGAGATTTATTTTATATACATCTATAAATATAACGTTAAAACTACCTATAAACAGTTATAGGTAACTAAGCCTAATGGAAATAAAATAAACATAAACAATAAAAACCAATATGTTCACTTTTATGTTCACTACCAAACCAGTACTATTAGGTATAGTTCCCAAAATGCTGGCTGTATACCCCTGTTGAATAACGATGCTCAGTCTGGGCTAAGTACATACTACATACCAGCATTTTGGTCCCGTGTCATTTCGAACAGACGTGCGGAGAGATCTTTGAAAATGCTGTGTGCACTGGGTCCCAACGGTCCTAAAGTCTCAGCCTCAAAAGGCACAAATAGGTAGCAGCTGCGACTACTTAAATATTTACAATTGAAAGTTCATTTAAGACTGTACCAGATCACTACCATAGAAGCAGAATAATTGGATTGACATTAACAAATAGAAATCATTGAACTCACAATTACGAGTAAAAGTATGACAGGCAGTTGAGTAACAGCAGTGAAACAGCACATTATCTGAACGACTCGCGGTTTACTAATCATAGGAAGAAGATCGACGTGGTTGCAGAATATCTGGTTACGAATCAACTTTTAATTGAGTAAAGCTAGTTTTACATTGACGTTAGTATATGACGTAGTAAAAAGGTCTCATACGATAGAAAATAGAAGCAGAGCACCATTGTAATCAGTCTGTATCAGTCCACTGCTAGATATAGGCATTTCGCAAGACACGCCACTGAGCTCGATCTTCAGCTCCTCTTTTCTAATCACTGCCCTGCGACGTCGTCGCTCTACCTGGTCGTCCCACGCTATGTTTGCCAATTTGCGATCTCCACTCCAATACCAATCTACCCCCAACGGTTATCGGTCCTACGGTAATTATGGCCAGCCAACTGTACAGTAAAAGCAGAGCGATGTGCTAGAAATACATTGTATTTAATAATTCATCCTTAATTATATTTTTTTATTAAAAAATAATAATAATGTAAGTATTAATTTCGTTGTCTTCTTTCTGTGCAGCCAGCTTTCTGTAATGAATGAATGAATGAATGAATGAATGAATGAATGAATGAATGAATGAATTTATTAGGTAAGCAAATCTTATGCTATTTACATTGATAACTTAAATATGTGAACATCCTATATGAATTTTTGGAGTGAAGCCCTGAAATTCCACACTAGGATACCCTGTGTCGTGGAATTTAGTCTCGTCCTGTTATTTATATATAAATAAATATGTGCTTATTGTACAAGTGTAACAGGTAACGGCAAGTATGCTCGATATAGATAGGTAATATTAAAAAGAAATTGGAGCCAGAGTAATAATAACAATGTATACATACACTTACACGTTAGTATTACTATTAGTATTACTATGGACTATTCATTATTCTGTGCTATGGTAGTGTTAATGAAAATATAATTAGCTGATATTACAATAAATCAACCAAGCTAAAGAAGCACAAGTTAAAAAATAAAATATAGTCAGGCTAATAATAATATACCTACACAACTAGTTGCAACTGAGAGTAATGATAACTTAAAATTTAAGATATATTATATAATATTCCCAAGCTTTTAATTGATGATTTGATTGTATATGAGTATGTGGGTGGCATGTATTTTATGTGGCTGAGAAAAATGCATGCGAGTGTGTGTATGTGTGTGTGTGTGTGTGTTTGCGTGCCTGGATGCGTGTGTACATTGCACACATAACAGGGTGAGGGGTATGTGTGGTATATTATATAGGTACTTGCTTGTATCTGAATATGAATTATTTAATTTATGGGTTTGTGTGTGTGGTTATGGGAGTAAGAAGTGTGTGAGTGTGCACGAAAGTGAGCTGTATTATTGTTTAAATGTAAGTTTTAAAATGTCATATTTGTGTCGTTGTGCGTCGTTTTGCGTAATAAATGTCATTTACATTATTTACATATTAGTGATTAGGGGGCCTGATTCACCACGCATTGGCTTGAATCCAGAGATATTGCTGAAATTGGGTATCAAGAGTGTTTTGGTCTGGAGCTCACATGTATGACGGAGAGCTATCCACTGGTGGAGGAGCAGGCCCCTTAGTGTCATATATTGGCTTTAATTAAGTTTTCAGTCTCCAAGTAATCAGTAGAAGACAGCCAGGCAATAATTTTACGTTTGCATAAAAAGCGTGTTATATTGATTATATTGAGACTTCTGTCTAAGCGCTGGTATAAGTAAGGACCCTTGTAACTGTAAGCTCGTTGGCCTAGTAATGTCTTTCGCCGAGGAGTCTCCCATGAATGTTTTAACGTGCGTCTATTTGTAGTTACTGCATTTTGAGATTTTTTATGAAACCGCATCGTTGCTGAGAGGATATACAGTTGCCTGACCCGTAAAAAATTCGTGTCCTTATAGAGTTGGTCAGTTGAGTACCTGAAAGGTTTGTTGTAAGCAACTTTTAAGAGAGCTCTTTGTGCTCTTTCGATTTTCATCATTAGAGTTTTGTTTGCGGAACCCCAGGATACTATGCAGTAAGTTAATATTGATTGGCAAAGTGCTTGGTACACTAGTCTCAGTGTGTCTGGGTCGGCTATTGACCGGAGGCGCTTAAATATAAAGATCATCTTTCTCAAGCGACCAGAAAGTGCTCCTATTTGATTATGCCAGTTAAGTTTCTCATCGATAGTTACCCCTAAATATTTTATATGATCTACTCGTTGAAGTTTTGGACAGGCGCATGTTTGGTCTACATGGGAGCCACATGTGTGAATTCTTAACTCAACGTTCTTTGGTTCTGTTCGTTTAGAAATGTGAAAAGTTACATATTTTGTTTTAGTTGCATTCAGAGTGAGTAAATTGTGTTGAAGCCACTGTGCAACTTGCGATATTCCTCGCTGTGCAGTATCGATAACGGCATCCCAGCTATCTCCATAAAAGACAAGCGCAGTATCGTCAGCAAATGTAAAGATGTCCAAGTTACTCATCTGGAATTGGCACAGGTCATTAATATAAGTAATGAAAAGCGTGGGACCAAGCACGCTGCCTTGAGGAATGCCATAAGCGATGTTAGCGTAGTCGCTATATTCATTTCCTATGCGGACTCTTTGCTTTCTACAATTTAAGTATGATTGGAACCAACTTAATGCTGTTCCACGTACCCCAAGAAGTTCTAACTTATTTAGAAGAATTTAATGGTTTTATCCAAGTAATTACTTCTAAACAATAATTGCAGATGGCGCCATCAATGATTACCATCTACTTATATACAGTTTCGACAACAAAGATATTTTGATTTTGAATGCATAATTGGTTAAAATGCAATCCAGGAGTTTCATTCAACGGGAGTCAATGGGAGTAATTTGTCGTCCCTAGCTAAGTTGGGTACAACGCTTGGGCGTTTTACTAAACAGGCGCGGGTTCGAGTCCCGTCGGGCAAAAATATATGTATAACAATATAAAGTGTAGATAATACTGATAGAAACATAATAATTCTTACAATGTAAACGGAGCTAATTTCAGATCAAATTATGCATGTGACGTTACTCAAGCGATCCGAGAGATGTTCCAGTTTTCACAATAACTTAATGGGTCGAGTGAACGAGCGGCGTGCTATGTCAGATGATCCATATTGATCGTGCATGTTATTTACAATAACGAGCTTTTTGCGACGATCTCGCTAAATAAAGCATATTACGCTTGTTAGTTCGCAGATGAAAGTAAGAGGCTCCGTGAGAAATCGACGTAACAATGTCCCACCCATACAATATACGAGATGGAATCGGGCGGCGCGTTACCATGGATTCTGTTTTATATGACTTATTAAGCCAATTTATAAATTTACCCATGAATAAAGATGACGCAGTTTACATATAAAAACGCTCACGTAATTCCATATACCATACATCAGTGCCAGACTAGAAAATCGACAATAAGTGAAAAAGCATTTCGAACATATATATGCAAATATAATGTTTTACCTGCGTCTTCATAAACAACCGCAGTTACGCAATGACAGTAATCTGTCAGCCTTTTACTAAATAGTGACGTAACACGTAATTTAGCGTAGTATTGCTAGAAAACGAAGATCGAGAGAAATGCCTACGCGCAAGTAGGCGTGAAAATTTAAATTCTGTTTGTCACGGCGGGGTAATGACAACACGGAAATGTTGTGGTTTCTTGGCTAGTAGAAAACGTTCAGTTGGTTGTAGGAAATATGTGTACACAAAAAATGTAAATATTGAGGAAATTGGAGAATGGCGCATGGCCGTCTAACGAATGACCGGCACTTTATGTTGTACTTCGTAACTATCTATGACTTTGTGGATTCTTTAGAAATGGGTAACTGCTCTCAAAACTCTACTACAATGAGTTATACATCACTCTACATTTATAAGAGAAAACCTTCATACTAGCAAGTAGGACCGTAGGACTACTGTGAGAACTGGTGCTTGATGTAGTATGATAAAAAAATATTATAGAAATTTCTCATCTACCAATATCACCATTACATATCGCGATATCTCAAAGACAAAGCTGTCATTTTGGTGGTAATTTTTTTGTGGGTGTAGACATCCGCATATTAAGGATTTTACTAAAATAATGATTGAAGAGAGTGAAAAAAAGGTGGAAAAGGCGTAGAACTTCACGTGATTGAACGTGAGGCGCTATTAGCTAGGAGATATTTGTTGATATAACTTAAACCTAATAATGTATACTTTTGTTTAGAATACTTTTAATATATTATCATATAAGCTAGCGTTTGGCCACTATCTCGCCTGGTAGAAAGCGATGATGTAGTCGAAGATGGTGAACACGCTAGGTCTAGTAGAGTAGGTACATGACTATGAAGGGATGTGTGCTGCCGGAACACCGTAAGGTTACGCCGGCAGATTTTCTTCTTGATTGTGATAAGCTACTGCTTATCATATAAGCATAATTTATTAGTAAATAAATACTAGCAACTATTTTTATTTTTTAAACATAAGACATAAGATAGGTTGTATGATTATGAAGATAATATTTTAGATATCAAATCGGTCAGACATACAATAATATCTTTACAATATTTTTGGAGCTTTGCACTTCTACATTATTTTAGGTAATAATATGACATTTTTCGCACATATACGATGTCTGTGTGATTAAAGAGTTTGAACTAATGAGCAATAACTTTAATGCCAATTATTATATAATCATTCTGTATATTTTACTTTGGGTTGGGTTATTACCTGTCAAACAGTGAAACCTCATGATGTTATGCATCATAGAAGTGAAACCGATATTTTTTTAACCATGGCATTGCGAGAGAAATGCTCTGGTTGCCCATATTAGCATGTCAATTCCCACATCTTTTCCTAGAACCAACTGTGCAAGACAGTTACTATGATTGACTAGAGTTATAAGAATCAGATATTCTAATTACCTATTAAATGTTTTTAATTCTTCTTTGTTAGTCTGATTTATGTGGGTATCTTATAATCCTTAGATATGTGTCAAAGTAACAATAGGTGTACGAAATAACAATCTGGTTAAAATGCAATTAGAAGCAAATGCTTTCGCAGAATCATGCGCTTCTGGGTTATTATTATTTATCAACCATCATGGTCAACATACCATGGTCGTAATAAATGAAATGAGGAGATGCAGCTATGCAGCCTGTATAATATTGTATGATGTATTTCCATAAATAAATGAATTTTCATTTACATTCCATCTCTCTCATTTCATTATTTCTAATAAATTCGTCAATAAGACCATAATGACAAATCGTAACCACCGTCAACATTCAATAATCTAGGCTTGAATAACCCACTAATTTGATACTTCACAGTACTTTAGACACTGATTTATGCAGGCTAACGATAAAACAGTAATTGATCGGTAAAAGATTGCAAGTCGCGCGTGCGGCGGAACATACCAGGCGACTACCGACGCGTGGTCGGATTCCGTTTCACGAGGAGATTGGAGGAACAGCGCATGATGCTTGTGGACATGCAGATCCACATGACACAGGGTAATCCGGAAAGAGAATAGATAGACTTAACGATGGAGGGTAGAAGTAAGGAGGACCGTCGTTTATAATGGGGCTCAAACTGAAAAAGTTTGAATATGAAAGCTGTCAATTGTGCTAAATTAAAATTAACGTACCTAACTTTTTTGTCCGAACCGTCCGAACATTTTTTTCATCCGATAAACAACATAAAGATTTTATTTTAAGGTGCGCGGTGAACATTTAATCAGTTTTAAGTTATGCAAAGACAGACTCGTGATATCCACAGCTCACAGAGCCACTGTATTTTTCGAAATTTTAAAATCCAAAATAGATGATTTTGTAGTTCAACCTAAAACACTTAAGTAAATATCTGCATTTAAAGAACTTGACGCCAATTCTATAAAATATAATACTTAAATGATGAATTTGAAAAAAAACCGGCCAAGGTTTTGGGTCGAAAACCTATAGGGTACTTCTCGTAACTGTCAATTTTGGTTAAAAACAAGGTCCTTACATCATAAGTAAAGGAAAAATTTCGAAAAATAAAAAGTGTTAACAATTTTGTTATACTTACAAGTTCTCGCGAAAATCTAAATTTGCCCATATCTTTTTATGACCTTGATTTTTATACACCTAATAGGGACTATAGACCTCAGTCATAATTATCAGCCGGTATCAGTCCACTGCTGGACGTAGGCTTTCCCCTAGACACGGACACGGACAGACGGATAGACGGATAGACGGACAGACGGACAGACAGACAGACGACCAAGAAAGTGATCTTATAAGGGTTCCTTTGTTTACCTTTTGAGGTATGGAACCCTAAAAATAGGTACATATTTTATAGAAACTATTGGCGTCACGCAGTCATAGAAAAGATTATTATCTTTTCTTTACTACGTAACGCAGTGCCCGAACAGCCAACAAGAGTGCGATAAGGACCATAGCAACTCAGACCCACTTTACCTACAACATTTTGACTAAAATAAGGTTTCGTATTCCCCTGTTTTCTCCTCGAAAACTAGTCTAGTCATTTTTTGCACAATATTTTTGCAGATGAGTGCATCCGTGCTACTATCATTTTTAGGGTTCCGTACCCAAAGGGTAAAACGGGACCCTATTACTAAGACTCCGCTGTCCGTCTGTCTGTCTGTCTGTCTGTCCGTCTGTCACCAGGCTATAGCTCATTAACCGTGATAGTTAGACAGTTGAAATTTTCACAGATGGTGTATTTCTGTTGCCGCTAGAACAACAAATACTAAAAACAAAATAAAGTTAAAAATTAAAGGGGGTCCCCATACAAAAAACGTGTTTTTAAACGCCATCTATCTAATTAGTTTCGACAAAATGACATAGATGGCGCTAGTAAACGAGCCCCGTCTTTCTAGATCGCGACCAAACCAAATATTCTTGGTAATATCAATTAATCAAATATATGAGGTTGAAACTCTGTTATGATTCGTATTGTACGGAACCCTCCCTAAGTGTGCGATAAGAGACGCGATGCTGACTCGCACTTGGCCAGTTTTATTTTGTCTTATTACCCTTTCAAATTTGTCCGGTAGCCTTTTAGATCAGGGCAGTAAAATAGATCACTGTTCAAGTTTTTGAAGGGTCAAATTTCATTTTACAATTGGTTGGTCAAACAAAGCAAATGACAGGGGCGTAGCGATTTTTTGTATATAAATATTTGCTTTTCAGGGACGAAACAGGGGCATACATTTGTATGGAAAAATGCACTGAGCGTTCCCTCTTAAGCCGTTTTCACCTCACCTCATTTTCATTATAGTAATTTAAACCCTGTTTTATTCACACAGACACAGACACACAGATTACAGATACACACGTCAAGCTTATAACACCCCTCTTTTGCGTCAGGGTTTAAAAAAAATTACATACACGCGATATACAATTACATAACTTCTTCTGCAATACGCATTCATAAATTCAAGATCTTCAGGCTCGATTAAAAATTCGTTCGGTGTGCCTCATCGATTTTATCTTTATGCGTTTATATTACAAGTCAAATGTTTATAGACATTGTTTACAGAATTGGTGGAGAAACAGGGGATTGTATGGATGTCGCTGCCTTCCAATGCAAGCTACCACCACTCCACCAGAACGAGTCGTCGCGAAGAAACGTGTGGGCGAATTACTTTACTTTCACAATTGAACGATACGCGCGGGAAAATACAAGCATAATACAAATAATACGAAAATAAATAAGTACAGAGCGATAATTGTTTAAAGCAAACATGTTGTGATTTAAAAAAAAACTCACGTTACTAAAAGTTTTCATCGAAAGTTAATCGAAAAACCAATCTTTGACGCACGCGCAAGTGACATCTATTCTGTTTCTTTTTCCCTCTTACCTCTACATCTTTCAACTGCCTCTTTTTGCTCTTCAATAGTGGTTTAAAAACGTGTGACATTTTCTATTTTCTGTCGAGTGCATTAGTGTGTGTAGGTTCGTCAGTCAGTTGTTTTATAATATGGGTATTTGGAGACTCAAGATGGTTCTGTTGAGCACGCTGGCAGCTTTGGTGATTATTGTGCATTCTGCTGAGGAGGAATATGCAGCTCAGTACAGGAGGGAGCTGAGGCCGAGGATGTTGGATACAGGGACACCAAGAAGTTATGAACAGGTAAAATTTCATATTTAAATAGCTTTAGCACATTATTGGTGGTAGGACACTGTCTAGTGTCCGCCTGGCCAGCTACCACCCTCAAGTTAAAAAAAAAAAACTGTCAAGAGTCGCCAATCATCTAATGTGTTCCGGCAACTATCCATGAGAGCCAGTTCCCATTCCAGGCTTAGCGTGCTACCATTCTCGAGTGCATCATCACATACCAACAGGTGAGATAGTGACCAAACGCTAGTCTATATTATATATTTTAAAAAATGTATAAAAATTGTCTGAAGTACTAAAACATAGAGGTACGTGTAATAGTATGGCTGGCAACACTAATTTAATATTTTTTTTATAGACTGACGTCAACGATTATATGACAGCTGAATGGCTCATTACTATTGCTTTTTTTTTAATTCAAAGCGTTAAATTATGCTTTTGCTATGTTTACTTGATAATCGATTATGATTTATTTTATGATTTTGACGTGTATATGTGCGTATATTAATACTGCCTACATGTTGAACAAATGCTTTGATTTGATTAGCTACTAAGTAAGGTCAATCAAAATCAAAATTAATTTATTTCGGGTTCTGTATACCCATACACAATTAAGAGCACATTTCAATTAATTTTCAATTTATGTACGTACAGCATATAAATATTCAATTACATTCCATTAAAATTTTACAATGTCAATGTCAATTTTATAATGTCAATATAATAAATTATTTAATAGGCTGGGCTGAAAGGTATTGTATCAATTTCGTAGGACTATAAATATTAAACAAAAAACTGTCTGAAGAACTAAATCATAGGTGCATTTATTAATAAGTACGGTTGGAACTCTACGTTTATTAGGGAGAGCACATCTTTCAATAATCAAAGGTTGGTTGAAAATTGGATGGGTCATACGTTTTTTAAATTAAAGCTCTAGATAAGACTGCCCATTGACACTGTCATCCGAAATAATTTGTTATAGTTCAAAGTATTTTTTTGTAACTAGTGATCAATATAGTGTTTATGTATCCATATATATAAAAGAAAGTCGTGTTAGTTACTACACTTATAACTCAAGAACGGCTAGACCAATTATTATGATTTTTGTATTTTTAGAATTGTCTTTGTCAGGAATAGGATATTAAGTATTAAAAACAATGAATAATTGACCTAAAAAAATTATATGAGATAAAATATTTTGCCAAAATGTTCCTGGGTTTAAAAACTGCCAATCATTTGATGTTCAATTGTTTTTGTTATTCCGCCGTATTTTTTTTGTATAATTATTATGGCTCCACACGATTAGTGTATTTAGCCAGTGTCAAGTATAAAAATTCTTCTCATGTGTGGATAGCATTACAATTCTTTGTTTTTGGCTTTCGCGATAATGCCACCACAATTTCGCCATAGCATTACAATATTCGGGATTACCGCGTTTTTTTTTTTGGTATAATTATGGCTTTACACACAGATGGCCACAGATTAGTGTATTTAGCCAGTGTCAAGTAGTAAGTCAAGTAAAAATTCTTCAAGTTTTTGTGAATTCAAGTCATGTAGATTTTAAAAATGTCAAATATTGTCAGTAATGATAATTGTTTGACATATTTATTGATTGTCAAATATGCGTGCGTTTAGAAATGTATGCTTACAAGCAACTTAAAAAAGTTTATATTTCCAAAACCATTTTTACCAATTTTTATTCTATATCTGTATTGCCATAATACATTAATAAACTTAATATGTCTTAAAGTTTGTATTAATTTACGTGTAGTTCAGCCGTACAGTTCGTTCATAAAAGCCTAAATTAAGTTCATCTAAAAGGTAACACGATATTCATTGTCTGTTAGGTGGTACGAAGTTCGCCGGGCCAGCTAGTTTGGTATAAAACCTAAAATCGTATAGCTTTCAATGAATAATATACATCAAACTATATATAAGCGTGTACTCATCGATGTAGGTGTAGAATCTAAACCAGCGCAAGTCAGACGCTCTCCTGATTGTAAACGATAACTTCTGCCTATATTAGAAACTGTGGCACACAAAAATCAGGATTGCCGCCCGTTGCTCTCAGACATAGAGAATCTAATTTGCCCTGCAATTTCACCTTACACTGCCCTTTAAACCGATGATTATTATAGTTTAAAAAATTAAAAACCCATCTTCACATGCCACACCAGTCAGTTTTAGTAGCAAGTTTGAGATTTTTATCTTCATATCTCTGAAAATACACCTTATATCTCAATGAACTGTGTAATGAGACAACCTTGGAAATGTACCCATCCATGAACAAAATAATCATTCGAATTGGTTCACAATTGGCAGAGTAATCGCGTAACAAACGTACAAAATATACATACAGATGAATTAAGAACCTCCTCCTTTTTGGAAATCGGATAAAAAAACAGTTATATTTCACGATTAAATAACAAAGTCGTGGTAGCGCGTACAAGCAGCAGTTCTATTACTACAAAAACTTAGCTAAAGTAAATAGTCTAACACAAGTCATTAGAGTGAGATTGATTTTTATACGAGTATAAATCTAGTTTAAAACACATACTTATGTGGATAGTTATAAGGTACATTAGTAGTCTCTGACCATAGATCACTAGATCTTTAACTTTCTAAATGTATGAAACAAGGTATAGTCTTAAGGTTTCCCGTATATATTTGAATGGAAACTATGGATTTTATTATTATCATTTTACATGGCTATTGTTGCAATATAATGTAAAATAATGTTCACTGCAGGAAGAGTGAATCTCACAACACAGGGTTTCCTAGTGTGAGATTCAAAGCTCAAACGCTTTGTTTTAGTATAAAAGCAATCACGAAACTCTGTTTTAATTTGCTAAAGTGCAAATTAAAAAAATATATTATTGTCAGCTTTACTCTACCTACTGCTGAGCATAGGCTTGTGACGGTACTTTGTTTGTTACCTTAGAACTCCGTCATGAATTAACCGATTTGGAACTTTTTTATTTTTGTTTGAGAGGGTGTAGGTATACTTCGCGTTTGGAAATTAAATTATCATAATCATCGTAAATTCATCGAGGTCTGATGATTATCTCCAGAGATATAGAATTCAATATCTAAAATTTGTTACTAAAAATGACTGGTGCGGCATTTAAAGTTTATTTTAGTTATTTATACAATTTTAAATTGTCTACGCTAAACAATTTTTTTTGTTACCTTTAAGCTTTTAGTCATATTTTTTGTATGGTTATTTATGAGGTTCATCGCAAGCTATTAGTAAAATAATAGCACCTGACGAACACTGAGCCTGCAATAGGAAATTGTTTACAATCCGCTGCTGTTCCTTTTTTGCGGCGAGTTTCATAACAATGGAAGTTTTCCTTTCATTCGCGGCTTTTATTTGTAGCATTTTGTTCTACTGTGATAAACATGAGTTATATGACAATGGTACCTACCTAGCATCTGGGTTTTAAAGTTCTTAAGCATTAAATAACTTTGGTTAAAGCTTAGTACAGTTAAGTTTTTAGGGTTTCGTACCTCAAAAGGTAAAAAAGGAACCCTTATAAGATCACTTTCTCTTCCGTCTGTCTGTCTGTCAGTCTGTCTGTCTGTTCTCCGCCGATTTTCTCAGGAACGGGTGGACCTAGGAAGTTGAAATTTATACCAGATACTGATGTCTACACAAGACACCAAAAATCATAGTTAAGGGAATATAACTATGATTCTTGTTTTTGGTGTTTTATGGTTTGGTTTAGGGATGATAATATTTTAAAAAGTTGGCAACGAAGATACAGCCTAGTTTTCTTTCAAGTTAAGAAGCGGTGTATTACTGGAAAGAAAAACGGCACAGGAAGACCTAACGTGGTACAGTTTCTACAGCGTAGGCCAGTGTTTTCTAGAAATCATGGGTGGTGCATTGCAAGTAGAGCGTGCCAAGTGCAATACAATCGAGTGTAATTAGTCAAATGCAGTATGTTTATACATTAGTTGCTTACGTTCGTTATTGACCTAGTTTGATATCAAACTTTGCCGACTATGTCCAAGTTACCATGGTTAGTAATAAACATCTCCTTCGTTGTGTACAATTTGTTAAAAGGCCTTTATAAGTCTTTATAAGGAGCGGTTTTATGAGTTTTATGTTATCGAGATTAAATCCAAAGGTTTTGAATAAGGTACAGCTAAAGTAGGTTCTAGGTTTTATACTAAGGCAGACTAAGCACTTTGATAGCATACAAGTAATAAAAGTATTGTATAATGCTTTTGTTAGGTCCAAGTTCGAACATAATGCTATCATTTGGTCTATATCATGTGTCTAAATATATACAAATGATTGAAAAAATACAAAGAAAGTTCCTTAGATGGTTATATCAAAAACAGTATGGATACTACATAGGATATCCTTACATATACCCTAGTAACTACGTTTTAGGAATGACAGGATACAATTCTTTGGAAGTTCGGCGAATGATGTATCTATTTAAATATATATTAGATATATGGTTAGGCCGCAGGTGCTTACCTACGGTTTTAGAAAGAATACCACTTGCAGTGCCAGAAAATTACATTAGGGCAAGACGGCACAATATTTTTGAAGTAAAGTGTAGAACGGAGGACGCACGCCAAGCTCCGCTCTTGCGCGCGATGCGCTTGCTTAACGCCTTTATATCGAGCAATGAATATTTGGACATATTCCACTGTGCGCCAAATGAAATATATAAAGCGGCGATGCCATTTGTTTTGGAGTTTGTATAATCGTAGTTTTAATTTTCTCTTTAATTTGTATAAAGTTGTTTTATTTTATTACAATTTAATGTTACTTAAGTACCTGTACATGTTTCTGTCTGTGTTTCAATTTATTTTTGTGTATAATTAAAGTATTGTTAAATAGATTTAGTTAGGTAAGCGAATTGGGCAACTGTAATGCTTATCTTAAGTTAATAAAATAAAATAAAAATAACTAAATAAAATTGTGAAGACATTGGGGCATGTGGGCTTGTTCGATTTCAGTCAGTTTGTTACGATTTCGATAGCAAATAGTCCGATTTTACAAGATTAGAAAAATGTATGGGGTCATAGTTTTTTATTTTTGTATGAAAATCGTAAAGCGGTTCACAGAATACATCTACCTACCAAGTTTCAACTGTGTAGTCTTAATAGTTTCGGAATAAAGTGGCTGTGACATACGGACGGACAGAGATATGATGAATCTATGGTTTCGGTTTTTGCCATTCGGCTACGGAACCCTAAAAAGCGGCCAATTTCGAGTCGGACTCGCACACCGAGGGTTCCGTATTCCGTACAAACTTATAGAGATTATTGCTCTAACTAAAAGACAAACTTAATTATTTAGATCGATCCATAGACAATAAGATAATTGCACACAATACACAAGATTATTATATTAACTACATATTTATGGTTTTCAGATTGTTTCCTTTGCATGTTCTGCAAGACATAGCTTCTTGCCAAATATTATGATTCTAGGTCAACGGGGGAAGTACCTTATAATGGGGAATAAAAAAAAAGTTCTTTCTAGCATCGGACAGATTTTTTGGAAATATAATAACCGCAAAAACCTGTTAGAATTAGTATAATTTACCGCCTTTTTCCAAAATCAGAATTCAGTTACACTTTTGTATAGATTTATATTTTCGATATCCGATAGTTTCGGTTACGGTTACGGAGTTCCATAACACCTCTAATTATTACATACGACCTTCATCTTCAGATGCGGCCAGTACGCCACAGAACCGGTACGTACGGTACTTTCCACTTTTCCCGCGTTATGCCATCGGTTATTCGGTATTATAACTTTCTTCGATGAGATAACTTGAACTTAATTATGTACAGTATGTGCACGGTTTGTTAAGCCCATGACGGGGTAATTGGTTCTCATATTTTAACTTTTTTAAATATTCGAACAGCCCTGCGTTTTTTTTTCTTTTAATGTTAAAAGGTGTTATATGTCGTATGTTTTTAAAAAGGATGATGATTTTATGCTTCGCAAATTTTTATGTTTGTATTCGAATTCCATTTTTCAATATGTAATGTCATTTCTCATACAATTATCGCCGTTTAGAATTAAATAGAAGAAATGAGAAAAAATTCACCGGATTGGTTGTCCCTGAAAAAGATTTAAATAAAACTGGGCAATCTGTTTGATCATGAAAACGGACAGCCGAACAGATTTTTGTATGCATTAACAGTGATGTGATGGTAGTAATAATAAGATTGGAAACGTATTCTAAAAGCATATTAATTTTAGGAGTTTTATATTATACGAGTATTAGGTAAATATCTTTACGTACGTAGTACAAGGTCTATAAGCTGAACGTTAATGTGAGACAGTATATTACGTCTAATATTATGTTTCTTTGAAGTGTTACACACTTTATATTTTTGTAAATTGTTAAACACAATCCAAAATGTCATCGTACTGACGCGTTTATCAATTTATATTACGTCTAGTCTATTTTTCCATCTATTTTTAACCGACTTCAAAAAAGGAGATTTGTCAATCGACCGCTCGATCGATCGATATATTTATATTTTTGTACGTACCTTCTTAGTGACCGGTATTTGTAATTTCATTGTAATTTACATTTATGAGTATTTTTTATTTTTTATAACTTGGCTCCTGCCGTTTCTATAATAGTAGGTATATTTTTGAGTACATGGATGAATGAATTTACCATCGAGTTTTTTGTTTACCTTTATACATGTTAGATAACAGCAGTAAAGGTATTATTACCAGTAATTACATTTTTAATATTGGCCGTCTTCCTATTGTTATTGAAAAAAATGCGTTTTAGAGTCTGTCATAGTAAGGCTGAGTTGCACCATCTTACTTTAACTATTACCTACAAACGTCAAAAATCTGTCAAACTCCATATAGAAACAACGGTTAATAGTTATAGTTACGGTTAAAATAAGATGGTGAAACTTAGCCTTAGTAACCAAACATTTCAGCGTTACGATTATATTGAAAATATGCGAATCTGACTGACGTTGTCCCTGCCCAAACTTTAAAAAATCTTAAGAGCTCGATCACATTACCTACTGGGTCCAATTATTAATCTAACTAAATAGACTAGGATCCTATTTACAAACAACAAATTTCACCACAATCAACAGCAAAAGTTGCCTGGTGTAATTGAGTTAATTAGTTGAGTTGAGATTGAGATAATTTGAAACTAGTAGGGTGGATTGCTTTGGGCGTGCAAGGGCTATTTCATCAAATAAAAATAAACATACTCTTTCAAGGTTAATATACGGAGCCTTCGAGACACTAATTTGAGTTACACTTATCCGTTTCATTCTTTCTAACGAACTAGCTGCACCTCGCGGCTTTGCCCGCATTTAATTCTGGTTATAAACCTTCCTCTCGAATCACCCTATCTATTGATGAAAACCACATTAAAATCCGTTACGTAGTTTAAAAGATCTAAGCGCACAGACAGCGAGACCAACTTTGTTTTATACTACGTAAAGATGTACAACAAACACATGTAGAGCAGAAAGCATCATCATGTGAATTCCATTGCGTAAGAGTTTTTCCTTACGAAAGATGAACAAGAAAAATGCGATGATATGCTAGAATTAGCGTCATGGTTCTGAAAGTGCCAAGCATGTAATTATTTAACAGCTACTCGATTAATTTCTAAATTCTTATACTGAAGCTGTTATGCTAGTTTAATTCAGCGGTTTTTATGCTGGAATGTTTGCATGTTTAAATATAATTTAAGTTTTCTTCTGAATTACAATTTGTGTGGTACCGTACCTAATACCGAAAATTTTGAATGAATAAACGTAGTGCCTTGGGTAATATTTTCGCAATATTTTAACCGACTTCAAAAAAAGGAGGATTTTTCTCAATTCAACCCTATGTATTATGTGTTTGTGGATAACTTCGTTGTTTATTAACCGATTTTGGTAATTTTTTATTTTTTGTTGGAATGGAGGATAGATCCTAAAGTTGGTATTAATTTCATCGAGATCTGATGAGCATCGTAATCGAATATCTAGAGATATGTCGATAAACGTCTCAAACTTGCAACTGATATTGACTCGCGCGGCATGGAAGTTGGTTGTTTTAGTTTTTAAACTATCATAATTATGATTAGTCCGGTTGAAACCCAACTAACGTAAATTACACGTTATACACAATGCCTAATGCGCATTTAAAAGTTGTAAGAATAATGCCCGAAAAAGCTATTTATCGGCCGGAGTGTCTTACTTTCGGTAAGTACATGTGGAATAAGTTATATTATATTCTTTAATTAAAAATGTATATGAAAGTATTACCAAAATTACCGATTTTAAACCACCGCTAAGAATGTTTGGCCAAAGCCAAACACGCGTGAATGCGAATGTTTCGCCAATCTATACTAATATTATAATGAGAGAACATTTGTATTTTTGTATGTTTGTAATGATTTGGCTCAAAAACTACTGGACCGATTTAAAAAATTCTTTCACTAATATATAGAATGGACTTTCGGAATGAAAATAGGCTATATATTATCCCGTTTAAATCAAAGGTACATTCGTGGAGACCTAATTTGCAACCTAAGTCGACTAAAAAACGGTCGAAAAAACATGATTCTTACGAACGCTGCTCAATTGAAAATAGATGGAAGAATATTTTCTATGAAAGAGTTGTACAACTTAATAATACCTACAAAAAAGTCCGCGACAGCATATGTCTATCTCTTAGGGTTGACTCAAGGTAACCATTGTAATCTTTAATTTTTTGTTAAAAAATATTACATAACTTCCAAGGCTATTTTTAAGTATATAGTATTAATCCTTATCCAAATAATTAAGTGTATTAGCTTGGCCACATATTATAGATTAAATTGTCCTTTACAGTATATAATTCAAATGAAAACTCTAGAAGATATCACGAATTTCACATACACGCATCGCAAAATTAATAAAATATTTGCAGTGCAACCACAGATTAGGTCATAGTTACTACGAAAATATTATTATAGGCTTAGCTATTCTGTAGATCCCCACCAATCACAATCAATTTGTGGTCAATATAGTATAATAATATGATCTATTGTATAAAATAATAGATGCAGATGTTCTCCTTGGTGGTAAGCTACTTTTTAGTGTTCCGTAGCCGAACGGCAAAAAATGGAACCCTTATAGATTCGTCAATCTGTCTGTCTGTCTGTCCGACCGTATGTCACAGCCATTTTATTCCGAAACTATAAAGACTACAGAATTGAAACTTGGAATTGGGGCATCCCATACATAGAACTGAAAAAAAAAAATCTTCACACAAAATACATGTGGGGTGTCTATGAATAGGTCTTTAAAAATGTCATTGAGGTTCCTAAATTCTTTTTTTCTCAAAGTCAATCATTTAAAAGATAGGCGCGTCTAAAGTGGTAAGTGTGTATCTCCCCCCCTCTAACTTTTTGAATAATTGAGTGAAAAATCTAGAAAAAATATATATTCTGTATATCTTAATAAAAACTTTCAATGAAAATTGGTTTGAACGAGATACAGTCAGCAGTTTTTGAGATATAGCGACCGCAAAGATAACTTTGTTTTTCAAACAAACTCTATGAAAAACAAAGTAATTTTTTTGGTGGCGAAAAATTAAAGTTATAAAATACTCTACTGTTACGGAACCCTACGACTGCGAGTCCGACTTGCACTTGGCCAGTTTTGGTAGATTTAATGATTCACTACCTCTGTAGGAAAACACATAATTCATGAATGCACATAAAACTTTCATTGGTAGGTATATAGCTAGGATTAGAACCAACAACCGTCGGGTCAGAATCAGGGTAACTATCCTTTACGCCAAAGGGCCGTCCAATATCACTACATAAGTATTATAAAACAAAGTCCATCACAGCGTCTGTCTGTCTGTCTGTTCGCAATAATTTCAATAGTTACTGAACGTATTATCATGCGGTTTTCACCAATAGCCAGAGTGTTTATGAGGAAGGTTTAGGTGCATAATTCGTTAAGGTTTTGTGTAAATTGGTTGAAATATGACGATGATTGTTAATATTTTATATTCGTTGCAACAAATTAATGAAATTGTTGTAGGCATATTTGTTCTACCCGTGCGAAGCCGGGGCGGGCTGCTAGTATTTGGTAAAGTTAAACTTTTAGACATTTTTCTCAGTTCATTTAAAGTAAACGAATGCAGCTGTATCTTATCTTAGAATGTATCTTAATTATGTAAATGATAGTTAAACCATTTAATTCTACGATAAAGATTGATCGAAATTTAAATTTAAATAATATATATAAATAATGTTATTGATATTAATCAGAACAATCAAAAAACAAACGTTTTGCCGAAAAAATGTTTAGGGTAATTTTAATTTTGAGGTAATTTTGAGTAAGATTAATAAGTACTGTGTAAATTCGAGTAACAGCATGATATGCGGTGAATTTAATTTAATTAGCGTTCATTAACGTAGTAAATCCTAGGTCTGTGATTTGTACTATTATTTATACTGTTACCACAGTATAAATAATAGTAATATTATACCATACCTGGTAACACAAAAAAGTTTTATATTTTATAGAATTATATATTTTAACCAGCTTTCAAAAAGGAGAGTCTCATAAATCTGTTGATTTTTGTAACTTAATTTTCCACTAATTTTTTAGTCAACCAATTTACATATTCTTTTTTTTTCTGAGTATATCTGAGGGGCGGTCATACAATATATTTTATTAAGATTTAATAAGTATTTTCAGATTATATAGAGATACAAATCTCAATATTTAGTTTAAAATAAACTGGCCAAGTGCAAGTCGGACTAGCACTAGTAGGGTTCCGTACCACACTACAGTATTTTATAAGATCGAGCAAAAAATACCACTATCATTTTTCGCCAGCAAAAATAATAATTAATAAACATTTTATTTCTTATAACGCCATCTAACAAAGGTGTTAGGGATCGACATTTCAATATAACGCCATCTATGGGACGTTTAACTAACTAAGCGTTCAGATGACGTGAAATGCTGAAAAAACACATTTCTTGTATGGGGACTCTCTACTATTTTTAACTTTATTCTGTTTTTAGTATTTGTTGTTATAGCGGCAACAGAAATACATCATCTGTGAAAATTTCAACTGTCTAACTATCACGGTTCATGAGATACAGCCTGGTGACAGACGGACAGACAGACAGACAGACAGACGGACGGACAGCGGAGTCTTAGTAATAGGGTCCCTTTGGGTACGGAACCCTAAAAATTAATCAAATTAAAATTAAAATAAAACTGGCCAAGTGCGAGTCAGCATCGCGTCTCTTATCGCACAGTTAGGGAGGGTTCCGTACAATACGAAACATAACAGAGTTTCAACCTCATATATTTGATTAATTGATTTTACCAAGAATATTTGGTTTGGTTGCGATCTAGAAAGACGCCCCCTCGTTTACTAACGCCATCTATGTCATTTTGCCGAAACTAATTAGATAGATGGCGTTTAAAAACACGTTTTTTGAATGGGGACCCCCTTTAATTTTTAACTTTATTTTGTTTTTAGTATTTGTTGTTCTAGCGGCAACAGAAATACACCATCTTTGAAAATTTCAACTGTCTAACTATCACGGTTAATGAGCTATATCCTGGTGACAGACGGACGGACAGACAGACAGACAGACAGACAGACAGACAGACGGACAGCGGAGTCTTAGTAATAGGGTCCCGTTTTACCCTTTGGGTACGGAACCCTAAAAATACTTTCCCGCTCTAAGGCAGAAATGACCTACTTTGCGCGCACTTATCCAGGAACCAACCATCACTTTTCGAATCGATGGGATGAAAATTAATATAATATAACGCGACGCGTCGCGAGCGACAGCCCATAGTTAAAGCACCAGCCGAGCCACTATAAACCGGTTTCACTCCGTACGTGACAGGCGGCACACAGGCCGCTAGTGCACACACGTGCGTCTACGTCATCATCACAGCGCAGTTGTATGAAGCTTTGTCTCTGTTCCTTTTCTTTACTCATGTGGTACGGTAGGGTAGACTTTGGTGCTTTCTCGAATTAAAATTTGAAGCACGTATCAAATTAAGGGTTTTGAATCGACAACATAGTATATCCACATTACTCGATTTATCGCGTAGGTATTTAAATTTCAATATTTTGAATTTTGATTGATATCGCAGGTTGTCATTGTTGGTTCGTTCAGAATTTTTTGTCATTGTATTGACATAATTTGATGGTAGTCATTATGGCGCTTCCGTACATGGGTATTCGCTATTTGTGTTTGAAAACCGATAAAAACTAGATTAAATTAAAAATTAAAGGGGGTCCCCATACAAGAGACGAGTTGTTTTTGGGGCTTTTTATACTCGATCTTACAAATCTTAATAGACGAAGACTTGAAAAATTTACTCATGGTGTCTATTGCATTGGCTGCAAGATCAAATGATAAAAATTAAATTAAATTAAAAATTAAAGGGACACAAAACGTATTATTCCGGCAAATATTGTTCAATCGGAACCCTGCGTGTGCGGGTCCAACTCGCACTTGGACAGTTTATTTATGTTTGCGGTACGAAGTTCGCCGGGTCAGCTAGTAAAGAAAAAAGATCTATGGCTTTTTCGATCGTATCTTCAAGATAGGAAACAGTTCATTGAAGTTAAATGTACAAATCAATCAAATAGGACAGAGCAAGTTAGTAAATCAAAATTTACTAATGTAAAGCGTAGTGTGCCACAAGGATCTATACTGGGACCAATATTGTTTGTAATTTTTTTTAATGATCTTATTGACTACACAGTAAAGTTACCTAATATAAAACTAATAGTAAATGCAGATTATACTAACGCAATAATTTCAGCAAATACGATGCTAGAACTTGAAACAAAAATCAACACTGCGCTTGCTGCTTTTAATGAGTGGTATAACTTGAATAACCTACACTTAAACACAAGGAAAACAAACTTAATCTTATTTAAATCTACAGTTGCTAATTGCCAAACACTAGATGTAAAAATAAAACTGGCCAAGTGCGAGTCAGCATCGCGTCTCTTATCGCACACTTAGGGAGGGTTCCGTACAATACGAAACATAACAGAGTTTCAACCTCATATATTTGATTAATTGATATTACCAAGAATATTTGGTTTGGTCGCGATCTAGAAAGACGGGGCTCGTTTACTAGCGCCATCTATGTCATTTTGCCGAAACTAATTAGATAGATGACGTTTAAAAACACGTTATTTTGTATGGGGACCCCCTTTAATTTTTAACTTTATTTTGTTTTTAGTATTTTTTGTTCTAGCGGCAACAGATATACACCATCTGTGAAAATTTCAACTTTCTAACTATCACGGTTAATGAGCTATAGCCTGGTGACAGACGGACAGACAGACAGACAGACAGACAGACAGACAGACGGACAGCGGAGTCTTAGTAATAGGGTCCCGTTTTACCCTGTGGGTACGGAACCCTAAAAATGAGTGGAGAATCACTGATCTTTGTTGATAGTGTGAAATTTCTCGGTATACATATTGATCATTTTCTAAACTGGAAGAAAGAACTGTCGTCTATAGAAAGTGTGCTCAGCTCGGCGTGTTATGCTCTTAGGAGTATTCGAGACGAGGTAGGGATAAAAGGGATAAAATTATTTAACAGCCTCCCAGTTGAACTGAAATCTCTGGAAAATACCACAGTCTTCATTTGCAATTTGAATTTGAATTTTAGTTGTGATGTTTTTTTTGTAGCCTTATATGCATTTTGTATTTATTTCACACACAATGTTATATTGTTTACTGAATAAAATTGAATTGAATTGAAAACATATAGCGCTCTTTGATTTTGTATGTGACCCCAAATCTAGCTGTATTCCTGATCGGATCGGAAGGATTCGATAGTTCATTATATATTACACTAGATGTTACCCGCGGCTTCGCCCGCGATATTTGAGTCTTTATGACCTTTGAGGTCGAGATCGATGATCTCTTAGATCAAGGTCTATATATCTTCTGTAATCAAGGCTAACTATGTTGATGGTTATACTAAGTTGGTACTAAATAGAAGTATGACCCATTTTGATATAAAGATGTAGTGAACAGTAACGTTTAAACGCAAACAAATCTAAAATATTACCTCCAAAGTAAATATATCGAATAGTTATAGGAGCGAAGCGAGTGAGATTTTTTTATAATTATTTATGACCTGGAAAATGTTCTGACCTTTGAGGTTAAGACCGTTGCCTCTTAGGCGCAGATATATCCTCCGTTGTCAGGGCAAATAATACTGTTCTTAAAGTCAGCCATGTTTTTCTCTTTTTTTTTCTTCTGTTGAAGTTTACGTAAAGTTAACGTGCTTGTGTCATTTTGCCTAGATTGCGAAATTGGAGTTTTGGCGCCAACGTAAAAAAAACATGTCGCCTCATCATATTTATCTTATATATATATATTATTATCAGTATTATTTTCTTTAACTTGTGTATTTTCGAGTGGTAATGTGTAATATAAATGGTGGATTATTATAAATTATTTGATGTTCGTGAACGTGCTTCTTTGACGATTTTTAGTAAAACTTGAAAATATTTAAATACGTGATATGGGAAAACACAAAAGACGTGAAACACTTAAATTCATCTCAAAATGAGCACAGTAAGTCGCCAAGTATAGTGATAGTCAAATATCCACTAGTCATAATCATGTCATCAAGGTATAAAATTTACTTTTATTGTTTTTCTCCATATCTCCGGAGATAATTATCAGATCTCGATAAAATTTGAATGGGACCAAACGGGAGGCATAATCTCTCAAACAATTTGTGAAGTCGGTTAAAAACTCTCTATAGGAAGTAAAATAATTTGTAATACAGTAGTAAACTAATAAAATTTTCATACTGTTTCAGCCATGGCGTACAATGGATTTGCAGCCCGTGATACAAGAATCTACGCCAGACGAAACATGGGCAGACGGTTCATCTGAAGAAGCACCACGTCGTCGAAGACCTGGCCGCAAACGAAAACGTCGACCCGAACCATCGTCTCCAGAAGAAGTACTCCCGATAGAACGATACTCCTTCCCAGAAGAATCAGCAAGATCATACCTCGATCTAGATCCCGGCCTCAATCGTAAAGCATCAGACACCCCAAAGAAAAGGAGAAAGAAAATAGAACAGTTGCCTGAACGATGGGTATCGACGATACCACAAGAAAGACCCGTGAGGAGACGAGGGCAAAGGAGAAAACGACCTTCAGTAGTAGAGTCCTGGCCGGTATTTAGTGAATTCAACGATTATCACCCGAATGCACCTAATAGACAAACAGACGAACACGTAACAACAAGTCTACCTGATACTGAAGCGTTCGACGATTACCGAGGGTCATATGATTCTAGAGTAGGTATCGCTGAACCTAGACAACCTGCTTTGGACAAAGCAGGGATAAAATCAGGCGATATTTACATCAAACAAAATGATGATCATAAACATGCAGAATTTGCAGAAAAAGCCGATGATGGTACAAACACGCGACCTCAACTTACCGATAAGGCTGAATTTACATTTGAAGACATAGCATCCGCACACGGTCTAAACATAGAAAACGAAAAGTATATAACCAATGTTAGAGACAGCAATATAGAAAATAAAAAGCAGACTAGAGATAAAATGAAAGAAAAATTGATAGCACATTTTAGAGAACTCAAAGCCCGGGTATGTATGCATAACATCTTTTGTATTGCGATGTTGATACGATAGCCAAATCAAATTAAAATATTTTTATAGGAAAAAGGAGTTGCAAGTGTAAATAAAACAATAACACAAACAAGAAGAGAGCAGTATTTAATCAAGCTAAGATTACATCTTTGGATGAAGTAATAAAACAAATATATATCAATCTTTATTCAAAATATTTCTATTGTATCTAATTTACTTACCTATTTGAACTAATTTTTTTTATAGTTTCAATGCGTGCTTACAGTTTTATTATATTTTGACCTACTCGTGTACATTATAAATAGGGTTTAGACTACTAACTTGTTCTGTAATCAACAGGCATGATAATTAACTATATGTAATTTAACTCAAATCTATGTATGGTATGCATATCCTACTAATATTATAAACGCGTAAGTTTGTAAGAATTAGTTCATATTAACAAAACGTATTTTTTTCTGTTGTAGGGTGAAGGACCTATTGACCCACTTACATTGAAAGATATACTGAAGAAATCCAATGGAACTAGCTTAAGCGAAATATTGCAGCAGCATAACCTATCACTAACAGATTTACTTCACGGCAGAGAGAAAGTCTTATCAATTTTAAAATCAACAGACTCTGATATCCTAGATGAAGAAATAACTGAAGACAAACCAACTAATGATAGCGACATAGAAGAAAAATCAAGTGAAGAGAGATTTTTATTAGATTCAGAAACAAAATACACAATCGAGTTAACCACCGAAGAACCTATACAAGCGCAGACTGTAGAAGACTTTGAAGCAGATATAACTACTGAAGCAAAAATGGAATTAGTATCCACGGAAAAAACTAAATTACAAGAAGTTCCCAAACGCGCAAATATACGGAGATATCCACCAGCTATCCGAAGAAAACAACGTATTAAACCAATGTTGAATACCACTTATAAAAGTCAATTAAGTCGAGACATGATAGCGTTAAATGCACAAAAGTATTTCAATAATAGAAGACGTAACTCCACTCATGAATGGAAAGAGCTTCTACCAATGATGAAAAAGAAAATGAATAATACTAATTCCATGAAGACAGAAATGGAAACGACTACTATTAGCATTTTAATTGAAGAGACTACAATGGCACAGGAACAGGATGTTGAAAATTGTACAAAGTTTGCAGGAGCAGAAAACGAACATATCGTTACAAATGAAGCTATTGACGAACTAGATAAGATAAACCAAAAAAATGAAGCAAATACTAATAAAGAAGACATTTTTCAGCCAAAAGCAACAGATCTGTTTGAAAATATTGTTAACGTGACTGTAAGACCGGCTTTGATACAAACTTCAACTCAAACAGTTAATGTATCAAGCTTAAGGCGGCAAGCATTTAACAACAGGCTAAAGAAAAAACGTCTAAAACAGAAAAATTTAACAACGGAACCTCCGCAGGACGATATAATGATAAATCTTTATGGAATGCCTAATTTAGTATCGTCTTCTGAATTTATTTCACAAACTCAAAGCCCAAAAACTAGTTTAGATGACGTCACGATTTTAGAGGACTTTATAACTACTGAAATGCCACATAAACAAGTTACGAGAGGCAAAAATGTAAGGTTTGCCCGTCCTATACTAGCAACGACACCTCAGTTTATTTTTATACCGAGTTCTACAGAAGAAACAGCGAAACTGGAAATAGAGGAAATCTTTAACGACACACGAAGTAAGTATCTATTAAACCTTAAATCTTTTTACAACAAATGCAAGTGTTGGAGATGTATTATAGATTCAAGTCGAAAATATTTATATTTCAGCTAGTGCAAGGCTCTCAAGGATATTGAAGGAACGAAACATGACATTTGACGAATTAGTCGAACATCGTGAGCGTGGATCGAGCCATGTTCATTTAGCTGATATATTCCACAATGCATCTAAAGAGCCGAATCCGCCCGAACCTTTCTTATCAAAATCATTGATTGAACCGATCTCAAAGGAAACTTATCCATTGAGAGCTCTGCTGGATGCAAACATTCACGACACAACCGCGAAAGCAACAACTATTGATCAAGCAATGCAGACAACGGAAATAAACATTCCGGTCGTGATGGATTTCGGCAATAATGTAAACGAAAACGCAGAAAACATGGGTATAATGTCATTATTTCATAATATTACGAAAAATAGCACAAACGGTGACAAGAAAACATTGAAGAAAGATTCTCAAGGCACACTTTACGAAACGTCTATAACTATTGTTAATACGACGGATGTTATAAATCTAAACGACACTTTGAGAGAAAGTCGAGTAATTCACATGGTGGACGATAAAAGGGACGGTAAAAGGGACGATATAGTAACCTGGAATGAAATATTCTCACTCATGCGCAGTAATTACGATAATAATCAAACAGAAGTGGATTTAAAGTCTTCAACAATTGGTAAGAAATTAAACGCATATAATCATGTTTGTAACACATCACAATACTTACATATTTTTTTTATTTATTTCAGGCGCTATACCATCTGACAAAATATCCAAACCATCATTAGAAAAAGAATTGGATGGAGACGGCGTGATTGTTCTAGAAGACTTACAGCATCTCAAAGATTTCGACAGCAGCATAGCATCAAATGAGAACATAGATTTTAATGCTTATGAAAGACCAGAAATTCCATCAACAAAACGTCCAAGTATTTTGGACGCAATACCAAATCAGACGAAATCAGTAACAGTTGCAGCTGCCAGTATAGCAGGTCTAGCAATGGTTCTGTTTTTGTTGACATATGCAGGTTACAAGTGGCAACAGCATAGATCAATAGTTCGAAAGAAAAACTATGCAGACGAACGGGTTCCCTCACCGGTGTTTGAGAACAGGAAAGGTCATAAGAATAATAGCAGCAACCGAAGTATTAGTCCAATGCTTTCATCAAACATTTATACTCTGAACACATTAGACTCCAGAAATGGTAAGGATTCACCGGATTACATGTGGGATTCATTACGAAAACCATTCCAATAAGGTTAGGTAATAAGATTCTTAATAAGATGTCTATTGAGTAATAATTTCTTTCGTGAGTTCCATGGATTTACAGAAGTCAAAGAAACCAGAGACTATAAAATAGTGACACTATGTGTTTTAGAGGGATTAAATAATTTAACATAGAGAGTGTTTAGAAGGTGCAACGCATTTTTACTTCATTTGTTCATATTTTATTTATTGGTTTCACCAGTATTAAGTGGCAAGTGCAATTTCCATAATTTATCTCATAGCATTGTATAGTTATAGATCATAGTTTAAGATAGTACATATAAATAAATGTGAAGTACTGAATGTTGTTTCACTTACCTGTAATTATCGTAGGTGAATATTTCTTGTAGTTTTTTTAGGACGGGTAAGTCGAGGGTATGTATTTTATTGTAGAAGTAGGCATATTGACGAGCAATACTTCTAAACAGCTTTAGTGAAGATTCGAAGATAGGTGATGGCTGAAACATTAAAAATAAATACTTTATGTGTGGTTACATGATGTTGTTATAATTACCGGCTTACTAGCCACTGCTGGGTGTTGGCTTTCTTTCGTTTAAGTCACTTACGACAGTCTCATTCGAGGCCTAGTGTGCATTGGCCAACATATAAGATAGTGGTCAAAAGTTCATCATCATCATCAGCCGCTGTCATTTCACTGCTGGACTTAGGCCTCTCCCTAGATGCGCCACTGAGCCCGATCTTCGGCTCTTCTTTTCCAGTCACTGCCCACCGCTTTACAAGTTAGCCCATGTTATTAGGCCACGCGCAGTGTAGGGTTCCGTAGTAGGGCGTTATTCAATGCAAGTCTTTACCCGTTATAAACAAGCAACTAGGTACTTCGTCTTTGTCACTTTAAGGGATTTATTCTAAGGATTTTGTATTTGGTACAAAATTATCCAGCACCCAAGTTCAACGACTATTACTGCTAAGCTAATAAAGTTATCTTAACCGGCTATAGTTTTCCTTTAAAGTTCATGAGCACTATTATCACGAATTTTTCCAGATTTTTCAAGCCAGCAGTTTAGCTTTTAGACGGGGGGGGGGGGAGGGGAGGCGTCCTACTGGAACAAAAATGTTCACTTCAAAGTTTAATATTTCGTAAATTGGAGCATTCCATCGAAAAATGGTATTAGCAACCCTTAAGTCATTTTGAAAGACCTATTCAACGATACCCCACACAATGACGAGACGACGAAAAAATAATTCATCCCCACTTCTCAAGTAGGGGAGCTACCATAACAAAAAAATATTTCACCACTTTGTCGGCGTAATTTATATACATACCCCATCAAAATTACAGCTTTCTCGTATTAGCGGTCTCTTAGCAAAACCTCGGACAGACGGACATGACGAAACTATAAGGGTTCCTTGTCAGGACTACGGAATCCTAAAAACTTTGCCAACCAGGTAATTTTACACTATTTCCCACCAGCAATGTCATTCCCATAGCACGCTAAGCCTAGAATGGGCAATGGCTGTCAAGGATAGCTACCAGAACACACTTGCACTGGTCTGAATATCTTTGGTAATTTTAATTAATCAAGAAACGTTAGTGATTATGTCTTCAGTATATATATTAAAAATTATATATATATAGTATATAATATTAAAAAACTGTAGACTCAGCTAGTGAGTTTTACAAACACTTACCTTTAAGTCAGATAATTCTTCTGTAGTGAAATATAAAATAGTAGAATATTTATCCGGCAGACTTTCAATGTATGGTTTCCAAAAAGATTCTGAAAATTTTTGACCTGTTATATTTGTGTATTTAGTTTTTCTTTGCCGAGTAGATCTTACAATAAGATTATTTATTTATTTATCATCATCAGCCTATTTCTGTCCACAGCTGGACATGGGCCTTACCTATGGCACGCTACTGAGCTTGATCTTCAGCTCTTTGTTTCCAACTGCTGCCAGCCCACTTGTGTATATCGTCGCTCCAACTAGCTGGAGGGAGCCCTACACTACGTTTGCCGAGCCTTGGTGTCCACTCTAGAACACGTCTACCCCAACAGATACCAGTTTCAAGACAGATGTGACTAGCCCACTGCCACTTCAGCTTGCTAATCCTTTGAGCGATGTTGCTAACTTAGGTTCTCTGAGGCACAACTTTATTTCGATCTTGATCCTTCAGAGAGACTTCGAGCATAGCCCTCTCCATAGCTCGCTGAGCGAATTTGAATTGGTGATCCAGTCGCACCGTCAGTGTCAGTGGACACTGACGGTGCGACTGGATCACTATACTGATATAGACTGGATAGTGATATAGTGTACATGTTTATATTACTAGACAATATAAAAACTTCAATATTATTAGCGGGTTGTTGTCATCGACGAGAAAGTCATTGTCACTTTTCTGTACCCATGTGTGAGTAGGCTGACCACTGGTGGCAGGTTTCAGCCGTGGTTCAAACCACCCACCACACAAAGACACGTCACCAATCGGTTCGTCGAGTTCTGGCATGATATTCGTTTTGGAAGAAGGGTTAAGATAGTTTGCGCTTTGTGGATAGGACTAGTCAGTTCTGGATTTAAAAAATTACAGACAATCATTAGGTAGGTATCAAAATCTGCTGATTCTATACTTCTAATAGTAATAATTATGCAATAATTATATCCATTATCATTAACTACAATACTACAAATGCATACAAATTACCAATATTGCATGATCAAAGTCTTTTTTAAATTGACTCACCTATTCTGATATTTTTTTACTTCAGCAATGTTTCCTTCAGTGATTTATTTGTTGGTATTTTTATGAATATATTCTGGTAAGAATAGATATTTTTTTTGTAATATCATATAAGGTATTGTTTGACCAATATCTCACTTGGTGGTAAGTGATGATGTGGTTGAGGAGGGTAGCACACTTGGGCTAGAATGGGAACTGGCTCTCAAGGATAGCTGCAGGAACATTTTATGTTCGGTGGCGACAGATCTCTAACTTGAGGGTGATAGCTGGCCAGGTGGACACTAGATAGTGTTCTACCACCATGTAACACATATATATAGACAGTTTATATCTACAGACATTTCCTCCTGTTTGGTCATATGTAATCTTTCCTATCCTTTACTTTCCATCATGTGGTTGAGTTACTGAGCAATTATATACTTAAGCTTGAGAAAATAGTCTTGTGGTAGTTTTTGTATTATCTCAGCTGCAAAAGCTATAATATGCTGGCTGTAACTTCAGCTAATTCGATGAGCTATTTAGCTATAATGAGGTTAAATAGGAATAAACTGACTTTTTAAATCAAATTCATGGTTAACCTTTTGAGTGCCACGCTACAAATGCACTCCCATGCCCTGTATGTCAAACGGTACAATTTTGTACGGTTTTTGTCTTCTATAGAAGTTGCTGGCGTTCAGGACCCCCAAGTGTTTGTCATTTATATGTGACATTGGCGCTCAAAAGGTTAAATGTAACAAGGCATTGAAATAAATTGGTGAATTTCACCCTAAGCAGTATTGAATGGTTAGCGGCTTCAGTTTGTAAACAGCATTAGCTACTTTTACATTACCTGGATTACTTTTCTCTAGTAGTAGAAAGAGAGCTAAAGTAATATTTGGCATGTTCTGCAATAATGGGTCTACAGATATGAAAGCAGAAAGTTCAGAATCCTTTGCATTTTTCTCTGTCATCATTACTTTAGAAGGCACTGTGAGAATGAGGGAACCTTCAGTGAAGTCTTTGGCAGCTTTTAAACCGAGCTCATATCCTTCAAATTCTGCAATTTCAATACCTGGAATGACAAAAATTATAAATTAAAATATAGCTGAAAGAAATCATATTATAGTTAACTTTAAACTTTTGCTATATATATATATATATATTATTATTATTATTGTTCTTTTTGAAAAGATTACTCGCAATGTAGGTTGCACATTACTAGTATTCTCGTTAACCCCTCCAACTAAGCTAAATATGCTTGTATCTGGAGTGGGTTCACGTCAATAGTGCAATGGGGTGGGGATAGAAACTCACGCCCCCTCGATCGCCAGTCCGACACCCTATCCATTGGGCTATTGCCGCCTTTAATATGCCGCTATATGTTCACATAGTTATATATGGTATCAATCATAAGAGACCCTTCAAGGTATGCATTTTATTATATTAAGGTGAATAAGCTCATTTACCTTTAATTTCTCAATCACAGCTAATTATGCACATGTTGTAAAATAAAAAATAAAAAGTAGCTGCATAAACTAAACATCAACAATACAATTATTATTAGAGTGAGAAATAAATTACTATTAACTATTACCATTACCTATCATACAACTATTACCTACTTTGACCGAATCTTGACTATTTTAGTATTATGGTAGGAGCAATTATATATAAAAATGAATCCCAATTTCCCTTGGTCATGGCATCACGCGTGAACGGCTGGACCAATTTCGCTAATTCTTTTTTGTTGTTTTTTATTGACAGGAGATAGTTCTTATGAAAAAAAAATTAAATAAATGAAAGTTGTTTTTAATGCAGGTGAAGCCGTGGGGCACAGCTAGTCTTATATATAAAAATTAATTCCAATTTGCCTTGGTCACGGCATCACACATGAATGGCTGGACCGATTTCGCTAATTCTATTTTTGTTGTTTTTTATCATCAGGAGATGGTTCTTAAGAAAAAAATTACAATAAATAAGTTGTTTTTAACGCAGGCGAAGCCGCGGGGCACAGCTAGTATATCAATATTCCACCTGACTTACTACCAATAAGTAGCTTACCACCATCAAGGAGAAAATCTACCGCTATAACCTTATGGTGTTCCGTCAGCACACAGCCCTTGAGAGTCAGAGCATTCAAGGCCTAGCATGCTCACTATTATCAACCACATTACTGCTTAAATAGTGATCAAATGCTAGCCTACCAGGTATATAAACAAACCTTATTTTATCTGACTCAGGAAAGTGGTTGAATGCTGAGACAACACAAGTTAACTATCAATTAAAACTATTGCTACACATAACTTATGAGCTTCACTGATCTGTACATTCACTAGTAACCTAATTATTGAGATACGTACCGTCAAATTGGACCTTGTTTTCTTTCAACCATTTTAAATAATTCTCGATTGCATTCTGGCGACGTTTTGGGCCGCTCTTTACCTGTGCGTGTTCTAAGTTGATAATTTCCCTGAGAATAGCATCGATTTCTAAATGATGTTCCCAACTCTTGGTTACATGAGTCGTGGCTTGAAAAACGCTGGTCAATCTCAACACTTTATCCACAAGAATAGCGAGTTCTTTCCGTTTTTGCTGAACAAACTTGTTGTTCTCTTTTCCGGGGGTTTTCTTGGAAGCATGCTTAGATTGTGATTTGCGGCCCATTTTACACTTTATATAAACTTTCTCACTACAAAATAATGAATGTAATTTAATCTAAAAAGTAAAACGTGGGAAAAGTTAAAAATAGGTTTCCAAAATTTTGAAATGTTTTCCTTTTCAAACCATGTCATCTGGTCTGACAGAATACTGGAATACACACATACTACTGACTGACAAATGACATTATGACAATGACATGACAGTGAGTGACAGAAAATTGCTATTCTTGCTTTGACATTGACAGCTATGGTTTTTTTTATCACGTGCTTAAGCTTCACATGATAAGTATATTTAGCCAGTTTGAGTTACAAGATTTTTAGGGTTCCGCAGCCAAATGACAAAAAACGAAACGTCATGTCTGTCTGTCTGTCCGTATGTTACAACCACTTAATTCGAAAACTGTAAGGACTACACAGTTGAAACTTGGTAGGTAGATGTATTCTATGAATCGCTTTACAATGTTTATACAAAAAAATTTAATAAAAGACAAGGGAGGGGAGGGAGGGGGGGTTTTGGGGCATACATGGAAAAATGTATTTTTGCTCGATCTTATAAAACATTATAGTGTGTTACGAAACCCTACAAGTGCGAGTCCGACTTTCACTTGGCCAGTTATTAGATATTTTTTAAAGTCAAGTCGAAGTCCTGCTCATTTAGTTTTTTCCTCTAGTAAAGATGTGGATCCTTTATTGTAAGTAGGAAAAATATGTGAAAAGTAGCTTTAAGTTGAGTTTTGGCTATAACATAAAAGTGGCCTGTAAATATTGTACGATAACTTTCACTGACACTAAACATCAACTCGCGGATGAACACAACTTTTAGGCAAAAATTAAAGAAACCATACATTTTTCACGTTACTGTCAAAACAGATGATTCCCTTCTGCTATGTAGAAGTATATTTTATCTAAAACTATTATTTTTCCATGTGGCTGCGTGTCAGTGATATGTACGTGTTAAAAGGAAACTAAACGCACAATTTATTTAAGTAGAACTACCTCATTTTTTTTTATTTAAAAATAAAATAACTTTACGGCTCGACCTACTACTTACCTACTTGTAGTTAGTTTTTAAATTGTGAAGTCTAACAATAATTTAATTTTCTATTTTACGTAGTAACTTCTTAGGTACCATGGTATTTAGCTTATAATTATAATAATAAGTACTCAAAAATTTTAATAAAAAGTCAAACAACTGAACTCTGAAGAAAAGAAATAAAACTGGCCAAGTGCGAGTCAGCATCGCGTCTCTTATCGCACACTTAGGGAGGGTTCCGTACAATACGAAACATAACACAGTTTCAACCTCATATATTTGATTAATTGATATTACCAAAAGAATATTTGGTTTGGTCGCGATCTAGAAAGACGGGGCTCGTTTACTAGCGCCATCTATGTCATTTTGCCGAAACTAATTAGATAGATGGCGTTTAAAAACACGTTTTTTGTATGGGGACCCCCTTTCATTTTTAACTTTATTTTGTTTTTAGTATTTGTTGTTATAGCAGCAACAGAAATACACCATCTGTGAAAATATCAACTGTCCAACTATCACGGTTAATGAGCTATAGCCTGGTGACAGACGGACAGACAGACAGACAGACAGACAGACAGACAGACGGACAGCGGAGTCTTAGTAATAGGGTCCCGTTTTACCCTTTGGGTACGGAACCCTAAAAAAGAAAAAAAGATGAGGACCTGCAAACTGCACCGGCACCAAGAATAGGCACGTCAAAGCACTACCCGCACCACCAATTTAATTTTGTACCTAAATTTTGGAAGCTACTACTAGTCTATTCTCCGTGGAAGCTACAATGTTACTGACAGACTACACAAACACCCATGCAGGGTGCACCCGTCAAACTTAAAGTAGGTGCCCCGTAGCCAAGTATAACATTATTGCGTCGGGCAAGCAAAAAATAAACTAGCCAAGTGCAAGTCGGACTCGCACTAGTAGGGTTCCGTACCACACTACTGTATTTCATAAGATCGAGCAAAAAATATCATTTTTCGCCAGCAAAAAATAATAATTAATAAACATTTTATTTCTTACTAGCAGCCCGCCCCGGCTTCGCACGGGTAGAACATATATGCCTACAAAATTTGCATCAATTTGTTGCATCGAATATAAAATATGAACATATTTAACAATCATCGTCATATTTCATCCAATTTACACAAAACCTTAACGAATTATGTACCTAAACCTTCCTCATAAACACTCTGGCTATTGGTGAAAACCGCATGATAATCCGTTCAGTAGCTATTGAGATTATTGCGAACAGACAGACAGACGCAATGATGGACTTTGTTTTATAATACTTACGTAGTGATATTGGACGGCCCTTTGGCGTAAAGGATAGTTACCTACCCTGATTCTGACCCGACGGTCGTTGGTCCTAATCCTAGATATATACTTACCAATGAAGTTTTATGTGCATTCATGAATCATGAGTTTTCGTACAGTGGTAGTGGGATCATTAAATCGACCAAAAAGTAGCTACCACCAAGGAGACCATCTGCCGCCGTAACCTTACGGCGTTCCCCGACGCAAAATGTAGGGGTAATATAGGTACGTTTAACGTGTGTATCTGTGTGTCTGTCTGTAGCATCTTAGCACCTAACCGGATGAACCGATTTTGTTTTTATTATTGATAGTTTTTTTTGTTTGATAGATATCTTCATCGAGAGTTTTCTTAGCTTTGATTCATGAAAATTCGTTCAATCGTTATAAAACTATGAGCTTTTTTCTAGTTAATTGCGCTATGAAATCAACTTTCATAGGTCTGATCAATTCGAAAATCTTCTTCTTCAATGATATTGTAAGAACATGGAAGCATTGACCTGATGCTGGGACATCTCCTGGACTCTATAGAATACTCAAATCCTCGCCAACATACAGCTCAGATTTTAAATGTCGTGTTTAGAGTCATTGGAATGCTTTTAATGAAAAGATTAGGTATACATAGATCAGTCGGGGTGGTTTAAAATATTATATTATTATACACAATAGACCATATTATTATACTATATTGACTTCAAATTGATTGTGATCGGTGGGGATTTACAGCATAGCTAAGCTTATAATAATATTTTCGTAGTAACTATGACCTAATCTGTGGTTTCACTGCAAATATTTTATTAATTTTGCGATGCGTGTATGTGAAATTCGTGATATCTTCTAGAGTTTTCATTTGAATTATATACTGTAAAGGACAATTTTAATCTATAATATGTGGCCAAGCTAATTAACGTAATTAATTGGATAAGGATTAATACTATATACTTGAAAATAGCCTTGGAAGTTATGTAATATTTTTTAACAAAAATTTTAAGATTAAAATGGTTACTGTGAGTAAACCTTAAGAGATAGACATATGCTGTCGCGGACTTTTTTGTAGGTCTTATGAGGTTGTACAACTCTTGCATTGAAAATATTCTTCTATCTATTTTCAATTAAGCAGCGTTCGTAAGAAACGTGTTTTTTCGACCGTTTTTTTGCCGACTTAGGTTGCAAATTAGGTCTCCACGAATGTACCTTTGATTTAAACGGGATAATATATAGCCTATTTTCATTCCGAAAGTCCATTCTATGTATTAGTGAAAGAATTTTTTAAATCGGTTCAGTAGTTTTTGAGCCAAATCATTACAAACATACAAAAATACAGAAACACAAAAATACAAATGTTCTCTCTTTATAATATTAGTATAGATAACGCCATCTAACGTCTAACAAAGGAGTTAGGGATCGACATTTCAATATAACGCCATCTATGGGACGTTTACCTAACTAAACGTTCATAGATGGCGTGAAATGCCGAAAAAAAAGTATGGGGCCCCTCTATTATTTTTAACTTTATTCTGTTTTTAGTATTTGTTGTTATAGCGGCAACAGAAATACATCATCTGTGAAAATTTCAACTGTCTAACTATCACGGTTCATGAGATACAGCCTGGTGACAGACGGATAGACAGACAGACAGACAGACAGACAGACAGACAGACGGACAGCGGAGTCTTAGTAATAGGGTCCCGTTTTACCCTTTGGGTACGGAACCCTAAAAATCGTTTATCTATTTTTTATGACTAGATTAGTTAAATGAGGCTATCTAGGTCCATACTTACTTACACAGCCATCTAGACATTGAAAGTGAACATTGTCTGGCAATGGCAGTGATAACTGAACACTTGGCAGTCAACCGGGCGCTTCCAAGAAAAGTTATTTGAAACGCCCCACTTCTCGTACGTAGAAAGAACTGCACTCAATACTCATATTGCAATGCCAGTTGCAATGCAGCTTATTATCATAAATTCGGAGGCCAATTAAACTATTTTGTATACAGTATAAATTGTCTAAAACTAGCTGTGCCCCGCGGCTTCACCCGCGATAAGAAGTATTCTATAGCCTAATCCATAGTACTGACTATCCCTGTACAAAATTTCGACTAAAGCAGTCTAGCCGTTTGACCGTGAAGAAGTTCTAAACAAACTGACTTTCTTATTTTTAACCGACTTCACAAAAAAGGAGGAGGTTCTCAATTCGTCTGTATGTTTTTTTTTTTTTTTTTTTTGTGTGTATGTTACGCGATTTCTCCGTCAATTGTGAACGGATTCAAATGATTCTTTTTTTAATAGGTAGGATACGTTTCCGAGGTGGTCCCATTTTAATTTTATCGAGATCTGATAAGTATCTCCAGAGATATGGAGATAACTACCTCAAACATAGGAGAATGTACTGGTTTTAGTAGAAGAGTCCCAAGAAGATTATACACAATGGAGGTTGCTATTGCATATATTTTTGAAGACTAAAAAATGACCTTGAATAATGTTTTACATCTTTCTTCTCGTTGATTTTGGTTTTTGACAGATATTCTTACGGTAACTGTGAGCGAGATAGAAATAAAGGTGGGGATAATTAATATTTTTTATTTTTTTTATATCTAATAGGCTAGCGTTTGACCACTATCTCACCTGTTGCTAAGTGATGATGCGGTCGAAGATAGAGAAGTGGACTAGAATGGGAACTGGCTCTCAAGGATAGCTGCCTGAACACATTAGATGTTTGGCGACAGATTTTCTAACTTGAGGGTGATAGCTGACCAGGCGGACACTAGATATGTCCTACCACCATGCGGGGGTTGTTGGTTTCTTAACGACGTTTTCCTTCACCGGAGGGCAACTGTGAGAAGCGCACATATATTTTTCGATAGAAAAATTCATTGGTGCACGGCGGTTTGAACTCGGTACCACGGCATCAAAGCCGACTGTTCTCCCAATTACGCCACCGGGCCCTCAATAAATAATTATATATTAATAATTATATATAAATATAAATAATTTGTCTTCACAGGAATGTTCTACCGGGCAAAGTCTTGTTAGGGTGCAAACTTTTTTAAACATACCTAAGATATTTTGACATGACATGACGTTTGGCGAAGATGGCGGCCATTTCCGTCCCGCGACACTGCATACTTTATTAAATAACTCAGAATTATGAACGTACTTTATACCAACCAACACTGCAAAAAAATAATTTATAAGCATAATACCACAGATTATATAATAGTTACTACGTAAATAATACTTTCCGTTGTTAGGTTGGCTACACAGTGCTTTCATAATTTGGGTTTCAACAATATAGGGAAGTGCCTCTTATAACATAGTAGAGTTATTCAGTACTCTGTTGGCCATATGGCGGCAATTAATGTTAATAATCGCAAATAATACTTTTTAATATTCATTTTGGAATACAACTAGTCCGTGTTATAAAAGTATTTGGAATTATTGTAATAAAATAGACAATTAATTATCGTATGTGTCAGATGCTTTAATTGCACAGGGCCATTTTGAACATTGTCCTTTGATACCTTGATGACATCATTATTACTAGTGAATATTTTCACTTTAGCGCGGCATTTAAAGTCAATTTTTTAGGGTTCCGAACCCAAAGGGTACCAAATGAACACTCACTCTCTTGACTCTGTTGTCCGTTCATCCGTCCGTCCGTCCGTCTGTCCGTCCGTGTGTCTATATGTGCGCACTTTACAGATCTGTATCTTCTTAACCGTAATAGGTACATACTTGAAATGTTTACAATGTATATATCCGTCAGAGTATAACGGCCCAGACACAAAATTTTATAGATGCATGTAATTTAATTAAAACTTGTTTTGCACTAAAAACGGTAAAATAAGTTATTTTTCAAAAAAAATAAAACCGACTTCATATCCACAAACAGGCACTCAAAAGCGAAAAATAAATTACTTAAAATTATTATAAGCGCTACCCACTTATCTATTTGAAGTCGGTGCCAGCTTAGTCTATTGGATAGTAGATAGATACTATGCATGTAGTAGTAGTAAGTAGGTACATGTAGGTTAGTAAGTAGGTAGATACATGTAGGTATTATCTATCTACTACCTATTAGACTTGGCTGGCACCGACTTCAAATAGATAAGTGGGTAGCGCTTATAATAATTTTAAGTAATTTATTTTTCGCTTTTGAGTGCCTGTTTGTGGATATGAAGTCGGTTTTATTTTTTTTGAAAAATAACTTATTGATATTGGTGTTGTTATACTTATCCTATTCAAATGAGTTACCTAGCTTGCTACCATCCTCGTTAACACGAGAGTGTCACCAACTGAGATAGTGGTCAAACGTTAACAAACAAACTAACTAACAACAAACAAAACAAACTAACAAAAAACTAAACAAGTGCATTATTGAATAATTTAAGGTCGTTTAAAAAACTAAAATAACCGACTTCAAACGACGCGCTAGTCATTTTCAGTTCCAAGTTTAAGGTGTTTATCTCCATATCTCTGGAGATACTAAACACATCTCGATGAAATTTATATGGGACCACCTAAGAAGTATACCATTTAAAACATAAAAATAACTTTCAAAATCGGTTTATACGTCTTGAGTAATCGGTGATCGTACATAAAAAAAAAGATTCCGACGAATTGAGAACCTCCATCCTCATTTTTGTGAAGTCGGGTAAAAAAATAATTGGATAGAGAACCTCCTCATTTTTGAAGTCGGTTTAAAACATGTTCTCTAATAAATGTACCTATGTATTGCACCGCCCGTGACCTGACGAGCCCTGCCCACTTAATTTATGCCGAGGTCAGGAAAACAAACATATTTTTCATTTTACACGGTATTCCGGCTAGCCGTGAACTTTTATCATTTAGCAGTTTATTATGTCTATAATAATAATTAACCAAACAGTTGCTTAATTGACACGCCTAGACCAGAATTAATATTAATTAGGATTTTGAAAAACTAAATAACCGACTTTGAACTCGCGTGTTAGTTTCAGTAGCATGTTTGGGATGTTTATCGCCATATTATATCTCTGGATATGTATATAGATATTATCGGGATACTTATTACATCTTGATAACATCATTTTAATGGGACCACCTCGGAGATGAACTACATCCATGACAAAAATAATCATTCAAATCGGTTCACAATTGGCGGAGTAATGAGTAAAAAAAAAATTAAAAAAGAACATACAGATGAATTGATAACCTTCTTCTTTTTGGAAGTCGCTTGAAAAGGGAAATAATCTCCCCGAGACCACAGAATAATGAATAGTAGTAACGAGACAGGGTATCCTAGTGGGGAGGCTATTGCTCACAGCGATATTTCATATAAAAAAATGGAAATGGAAATAAGCATTATTATTATTATTATGCAATCCACTAATTTCGTCGTAACGATACTTCGCACCATGGCTTAATTGGCAAAGCACCGGAACATGTTATTCCGGAGGTTGCGGGTTCAAGTCCCGTCGGTACGATGAAATTTTGGATTGTGTTTAACAATTTACAAAAATATAAAGTGTGAAACACTTCAAAGAAACATAATATTATGCAATTAGCTAATACCTACATATATTTAAACTAGAAGTGCCCTGCGGCTTCGCCCGCGTCAAAAACTACTTTTATTTATTTAAAACTCGTAGTACTCTTATTCTACAAACGAGGGTGGGTGTATATATCTTCGCATGAAGCTTACTCTTATAATATTGATCGAACTTCACTTTTCAAGTTCGTTTAATCATATATTATATTTTCGTAGCTTCATGCTTCAGATATAATAAACAACATGCTATAAGTTACATCAATCGAATGGGAGGCACTCAATATCCACACCTTAACGACTTGACAAAACACATATGGCAATGGTGCGAGGAGCGAAAAATTTGGTTATACGTTTCTTACATTAACACTAAAGATAATGTAGAAGCCGACCAGGAATCGCGACGAAATAATCCTGACATTGAATGGCAGTTATCGGACTCACAGTTCAAAACGATTGTCGCTACATTTGGTGCACCAGTCATCGATTTGTTCGCTTCTCGCATTAATGCAAAGTGTAAAACTTACGTTTCTTGGAGACCAGACCCAGACGCTATGACAATAGATGCATTTACTATAAATTGGGAACCGCTATTTTTCTACGCATTTCCTCCATTTACATTAATTTTAAAATGTCTACAAAAAATTCTTCATGAAAAAGCTGAAGGTATTTTCATTTTTCCTTATTGGCCATCACAGCCATGGTTCCCATTGCTCAAAAAGCTTATTTATTCAGACATACTATATTTTAGCCCCGATTTTTTATTCTCCAGGATTCGAACACATCAGACGAAGTTTACCCTGGGTGCAGTGCTGCTCTCGGGGCGTCCCGATCAGGCTTTAAACTTAATGATGGCGTCACTATCCCAAAATACACTTTCTCAATACAATGGGACTTGGGCACCAAATAGGAGCCTCACAATAGAAAAAAATTACGCTTAAATTAGTAACATTACTAGCGTTATGCACAGCACATAGAGTACAAACATTATCACTTATTAAGTTAAGTAATATAAAATTAGGATCTTCTACAATAGATATAGGTATATCAGATGTGATTAAAACATCCGCAATAGGTCGCGAACAACCTATTCTAATGTTACCATACTTTCATGAAAATAGGGCTATCTGCCCCGCCACGGCTTAAGAAGACTATATTTTTATGACAAAAGCCTTGAGATCGTCGTCCACTAACAATTTGATACTGACGCACAAGCGACCGCATAAACCAGCTTCTTCCCAAACCATTAGTCGATGGATTAAGACTGTATTGGGTGCCAGTGGCATTGATGTGTCTAAGTTTTCTGGACACAGCAGTAGGCACGCCGCCACATCCGCAGCCTGTGCTGCCGGCCTTTCGTTGGATACTATCCGGAAAACTGCAGGTTGGACTAATAGATCACAAGTATATGCCAAATATTACAATAGGCCAATATTAGAAGACCATAGCTTTGCTAGGTCAGTTTTTGCAATGTGATAAAAATTAGATTTGATTTATATAAGTGATTAAGATAATTGGAGATCTTGTAAATGAATAAGATTATTAAAATAAACGATTTATGTATTACACAAAATTTTATTTTATCTGACACAAAATTTTAACTCTAAACATCTACCATGTTGTTTATTATATCTGAAGCATGAAGCTACGAAAATATAATATATGATTAAACGAACTTGAAAAGTGAAGTTCGATCAATATTATATGAGTAAGCTTCATGCGAAGATATATACACCCACCCTCCCAAAAACCCCGAACTAAAAATTTTGTGAATATCTCTGTCTCTAAAGAATGACAAGCTACCGCTAATGTTGCCACTAGGTAGAAACCAAATAACTTTTTCTTTTTCTCTAAAAAGTGTGCAGTGTTGCCTGTAGAATAAGAGTACTACGAGTTTGGGTGTATATATCTTCTACAAAAATATATAAATTCTACAAAAAAATTTTTTTTATTTATTTAATTTGACAGTTAATAAAAATAGAATCGAATTAGTTGAAAATATTAGATATTTGGGACTATGGATAGACAGATCACTGCTATGGAAAAACATATTGACAAAATAGTAGAGAAAACGTCAAAATATCTGAATGTCTTGAGAGTATTATGTGGGTCTCAGTGGGGAGTTCATCCCAAACACTTAAGAACCCTATATATCTCTGTAATACGAAGCCGAATAGATTTTGGATGTTTTTTGTATGGAAATTGTGCTAAAGTGCATTTGGAAAAATTGGATAGGTTGCAAAACCGAGCTTTAAGAATCATAGGGGGCTTTATAAAATCTACACCCATACACGTTATGGAAAGTGAACTGTGTATAACACCGCTGTATATTAGAAGACTATACCTAACTTTTAAATATATTTTAAAAATTAACTCTTGGACAAATAATGTTACCGTTACTGAAATTGGAAAACTTAATAATTTAACAAACAATCAGTATTGGCAGAGAAAAAGTAAACCGTTGTTGCTAGAACCATCCAACATTTGCAAAAATTTTGAAATGTTTACATCGAACCCAATGGATTTGTTTAAATTGGACTTCTGGATTACATATTTTGAGATAAATAAAATTATTGAAGACAGTTTAGAATGCGTTGCAGGACCAAAAAGTAGTTACAATGTAAATTTTCTGAAATATGACGTCTTAAAAGAATTACATAATAAGTATAGAAACTGGCATAAGATATTTACAGATGGATCTAAAAGTCTGGATAATAAAGGGATGGCATTTTACGATTCAACGGATGACAAACAGTATATGTATAGGACGGATGCTGACGTTTCCATAATGACCTTAGAGCTCATTGCAATTTCGGAGGCTTTGATTTATATTGAGAGTAGTATTTGTAGTTCTAATATTAGTAGTCCTGTAGTAATTTTCACAGACAGCAAAAGCTCTTTGCAGCATATAGCTCGATGCGCCTCTGGTCATAGCAGAGGTATATCGGTAGCATATGTAATTATTAAAACCATCGCTAATATGATTGCTAAAGGAATAAAATTGAAATTGCAATGGGTTCCATCTCATATCGGTATTGATGGAAATGAGGAGGCTGACAGATTAGCTAAATTAGCATTTACGCAGGGTAGTACATATTTTATAAAACCTAATTATTCGGAATTTTTGCCAAAGTGTAAAGAAATTTGTTATAGGAATATTTTGATAAGAGAAGTCGGGAAAAGGGAATTTGGTATAAAACAATTCAATGTCAGCCTCCACGTATACCATGGTTGGGTACGGGCCAGTTGTCCAGAACTGATTGTGTGCTAGCACATCGATTACGGTCGGGGCATTACCCATGTAGGAAATTCACTCATATGATGAAAATAACTGATTCTCCAAACTGTGAAAGTTGTGGGACTGTTGAGGATATCCATCATATAATTATGGAATGTACAAAAGGAGCAAATGAACGCGCATTACTCTTAAGAAAATTTAAAATTAATACAAATGACATGGGTATATATATTAACATTTTAGCATCACCTGCGTGTGATGCGGCTAGGTTTCTGTTCGACATTGGTAAGAACCATAGTTTATAAGTAGGTTGTTATGTTAAGGGTATGATGGGCCTTTGGGTAAAAGTCCCTAATAAATACAGAAAGAAAAAAAAAAAGAAAAAATTTAAAACTTTTATTTTGTAAAAACCTTTCTATCATAAAAGACAATCAAAGAAGTAAAAGCCAAATCGGTTCACCCGTTTTCAAGTTATTGCCATATTGATTTTCAGATATTTTTGACCAACCCTTAACAAAAATCTTGCAACACGTATTTACTTATTTATTTACAGAAATACTTAAGTAAAGCCATAAGTTTATATATATAATTAAAAATAATAAAATCCTTTCTAAGCGGATACCTACCTACTTCATAACAACTATCTGCATTCTAAATTTTAGCGCAATCCGAAACAATATTGATTTTCAGACTTTGTTACCCCACTTCACCCTCTTAGGGTGGCATTTTGAAAAAGCCTGAAAATCGTATTTACTTATTTATTTACAGAAGTGCTTCTGTTAATGTGGAATAAAATGACTATCCAAACTTTGAACCCCCGCTTCATCCCCTTAAAGAGTGAATTTTGAAAAATCCTTTCTTAGCGGATACCTACGTCAAAATAACTATCTGCATGCCAAATTTCAACGCAATCCGAAACAATATTGATTTCAGACTTAGTTACTACCTCTTAGGGGTGGAATTTCGAAAAAGCCTGAAACACGTACTTACTTATTTTTTTACTGAAGCAATTGTGTGAAGTTTCTTCTTAAAAGACTATCTAATCTTGTTTCTCCATAAAAAAGTTTAACCCATGTTTCATCCCCTTAAGGGGTGAATTTTAGAAAATCCTTTCTTAGTACACCTTTACGTACTAAAACAAATATACCCTCCTAATTTCAAGTCTCTACGACCAGTGGTTTAGGCTGTGCGTTGTTTGTCAGTCAGTCAGTACCTCAGGACAAAGATTCTTATAGTATAGATAGTTCCCTAAATCTATTTGTTCGAAAGTGGAAACTAGGAATCAAACTGGTATCTATAGGCATTTGTGTGAAAGACGATTGTGAGATAAAGTGCAGAAAATCATTTCAAAGAATTTTTAAACGATGGAGTTCTGAGGCAACAAACATAAAAAATACAGTCGATTTGAGAACGTCCTACTTTTTTGAATTCTTTAGTGAAGTAGGCAATTCACTTGTTTCTCTCGTCTACCCCGATCAAGATTTCCAGCATGTATTAATTTTATATCTACCCAGATAACAATCGCGATGAGTTTTAGAAGATTAAGGAATTTCATAGAGGTAGCTTAGAGGGCTTCGCTAGTTCGCCTGTATTCCATCTCCAGAACGATAAACGTCTCAAACTTGCTACTGCAATTGACTCGCGTCGCAGGGCATGGAAGTCGGTTATTTTAGTTTTTAAACTATCTTAATTATATTACTTGCATACTATTAGATAATCTAAATAGAATAACCTTCCCACCGTACACTACATATTTAATAAATGCCGAAAACACCGTTTCTTGTATGGGACCCCCTTAAAATCAAAATTTTATTCTATTTTTAGTATTTTTTTGTTGTTATAGCGGCCATAGTACCCAATACCTACATGTGTTTTGCGAAAATTTCAAGTATCTACCTATTACGGCTTAGGAGATAGGTAGGTACAGCCTTATGACAGATGGACAGAAGGAAGGACGGACGTACATATGGACAGCGAAATTTCAGTAATAGGGTTCCGTTGGTACCTTTTGGGTATGGAACCCTAGTAATTTATGATCGTACAAAACTAAAAACCGACTTCACATGCCGCGATAGTCAAAGTACTGGCTAGTTATATAATCATGTCTTCAGAGTATAAAAATTTGCTTATATTGTTTATCTCCATATCTCCGGAGATCGGTTAAGATTTGACGAGTTCTGAGGTAAAAAACATTTTTTTTAAAATACAGTCAAATTGAGAACCTCCTCCTTTTTTTGAACTCTGTTAAAAACTATGTCCTCATTCTGATTTGGCCCGGAAATACCACTCATCATATATTTTATCTACTTATATCAAAAATCCTTAAAACCTAACTGGAGCTTACAAGGCAGAAGAACATTGCTGTGGAGAGAAATTAATTCACCTAGTTTGGTTTATATTCCATTCCCACTTACTATTTGATTAAAAGAGTCTGTAATATTCTGTCTAACACTAAAATAAGCGTGAAGATAAGAGTAAAATATTTTTTTTATCTTATAATCTAGCGTTTTACCACTATCTCACTAATTCTCACCTGTTGGTAAGTGATGATGCGATCGAGGATGGTAGCGCGCTAGGCCTAGAATGGAATATTTGACGTCATTAAATCATATTAAGAGTTTACTCTATATACCACCTCCATTGAGTATAGTCTTCTTGGCATCTACCAATATACAACCGCTCCAAAATCGCATCATTCCTATTTTTAACCAGGAACTTTAAAAGCTAAGAACACCAGCTTTATTATAATGTTGAAACCAGTTCCAGTCTAATTGTCTGACGCAGTCTGGCAGCCAATAATCCGTTCGTTCATTCTGAATTCCTCGACACACCTTTCATTATGAAGTCAGCGCGACTAGGCTCGGCATAAGTTTCTCCGAGCGATCACAGAATAAGTGACACTGTTCCTAGCTAATGTCTGTAGTATAGTCCTAGATCCTTTAGACTAGTTAAGGACTAGGGTTTTGTCCACTTTTATAGAAATTGAAGAAAATATATATTTTTTTAAATTTTTTAATATTTTTTTAGTACATATTTAGACACGAGCTGTTGATAATCGAGCCACATAGTAGACCGTAAGTATGCTACTAGTAGTAATGACTATCGTAAAACGAATATCTGCACTATGTGGATCGGACAAATGTCGGTTATCTGTCTGTAAGCGCTTAACCACTATCTCACCTGGTGTTAAGTGATGATGCGATCGATAATGCAACACGCTTACCTAGAAGATAGCTACCCCCCTAGACAAAATCCAATTTCACGCAAGTTAAAATGTATGGGAATGACAACTTTGTGGCGGACAAATAAATGTTATTCCCATACATTTTGAACTTGCGTTAACGAGATTTGAAAAAATATTATTTTGAAATAGCATAAGTAGCAAAATGTATGTTCAGCTCTATGCCCTTACCACAATATGTTGAGTCTCACATATCCTATAATTTCTCTGGACCTTCAAACTGAATAACATGTTTTACTGCCGAATATGAGACAAAGTGGCGGCACAGTGGTGGTAATGTTAAGTAAAGCTCGTTAAAACTCAAATCTGTGTCTAGAACTAGATAAGGTTTCAAATTGCTGCAAAGACATTACAGCAAAATTGTTGTGTATTAGTAAGACAGATAGAGATACAAAGATAGAAAAATATTTACTGTCTCACCCAAGGATTGTACTCATAACAAGGATTGTAGATGACTTAGGCACAGAATAATGAATAGTACAAGTACTTAGGTAGTTTTTGTTTGTACATTATAGGCTAGCGTTTGGCCACTATCTCGCCCTGTGGTAAGCGATGATGTGGTCGAAGATGGTGAACACGCTAGGCCTAGAATACTTACTTTGACTCTCAAGGGCTGAGTGCTGACGGAACACCAGTATACTTTGCCTAATTATTAAACACAAACTCGTCTTTTAATACCTCTCATTATGCAACAGTTTCATAAACTGCTATTATAACCACAGCTTACAACCATCCTTATGACATAATTTAGGTGCAAACGGCGTAAAAACTGAGGTAATACCAATGATCAATACAGACACCGAGACGTTTTTTTCTGTAGATATACGCATATCTATTAAAGACTATGAGCTCACCAAGCGTGGAATACATTATCTACGCGTGAACTTTATTCAAAGCTCATTAGCTCGAGAGCTGTCTGTCATATTAGATAGGATGGGTTAAGCATATTTTAAATTTCTACAAATGATTATTATAAACAAACATTGACAGTTATCCTGCTAATATCATCATTGTGAAAGGCTGTATGTTTGTTACTCAATCCCGCAAAACAGCTGAACAGATTAGTGTTATATATATTTGGCACAGCGATGGTTTATAACCTGTATAATACTTATGGTACTTTTTACAGGTAGGTACTCTTTAATCATGTGCACAATTTCAGCTGAATTCATGACCGTGGAGGAAAACAAACAAATATACAAACTGACTTTCGCATTTATAATACCAGCTGTGCACTACGGCTTCGCCCGCGTTATAAAGTATCAATATAAATATATATATACAAAGTATCGTTATAATTCATAACACTGGCTATCCCTGTGCAGATCGGTCCAGCCGTTTGATCGTGAAGAAATCCTAAACAAACAAATAAACAAACTGACTTTCGCATTTATAATATTGGTGTTAATTGGTGATAAATTAGTCATCAGATCTCATAAAAAATACCTTATGAGAAAAGACAGCGGTCTCTCCCACAATTTGCATGAACCGCTTAAGGCGACAGTGCTGTGCCTATTCTATATACTATATCCTATTTTCAATTAAGCTTAAGGTACATTTTATCGCACCGTTATTAACCGGGTAAATGCTTCGTAATTTAATTAGAATGTAGCCTTGTGTCAACTTATCTAACTTAATTTTATACTTAGGTACTCGTATTACAGACTTATGTCGAACCTTTAGCATAGTAGTAAGTTAAGTATACTTTTTTACATATATTTCATTTATGATTGATGTTAAAATTATGACATTCAATAATTATAACCTGTGTTGTAAATACCTATTATTTATTGAACGTGACTAATGGTATCTTTAGTAGCCAAATAAAAATCAACCTCATTCTTAAGAGGTAGGTATGCTCAAAATGATGAAATTCAAATTCAACAGCTGTGTATAAGTGACTGTTACTATCATGATATTATAGTTAGCATCAAAGATGGCGCTATCGTCTTTACCTTAATCTGAATCTCGGAAGCGGCTCCAACGATTTAAAATTTAGTATACAGGGGATTTCGGGGGCGATAAATCGATCTAAAATGACTCCTAGCATTTTCAGAAAATGTTGTTTTATTCGTGTTTTCAATAATCAACTTTATTGATAATCAACTTAAAATATGACTCTTCCCGGCATCTATTGGCGAGTAGAAGTACTGTGTCGGTAAAGCAGTTAGTTGCTCTCAATTAAAAAAAATAGTATTATTATACGTCAATAGATGTCGGGAAGAGTCATATTTGTCTGTTTAAGTGGCAAAAAATACCGGGCAAAGCTCGGTCAACCAGATATTTAATAATATGAATTACTACAATTACTATTACTACTATTACTATTACTACTATATAATACTATTCTACTTCTGTGTTAACGTTTACTTAGTTGGTGTTGGAAGTTCGTTAGAAATTCGTTAGATGGCGTTCGGAACCCTCCGTGTGCGGGACAAAAGTCAACAACAAAAGGAAAAACAAAACAGCCGTCCTTTATACTGACTTATTTTGAAGAAGATGTTAATTTTTTTCTACATTCCCCTTCATGCGAATGTCATTCGCTAATTTTCAGGCCATTACATTCGTTATTACCATAACATTAGAATTTACATTAAAGTGGGTAGGTCAACCCGCCAGCGGGTTAGTCGGGGCTCGTACGCACGTTCATATCGATAGGGCTCGAAGGGAGTTTTAGCAGACCATCTGACCTACTTGTGTAATTATCACCAAACATAAATAAAAAAAGCCTTTATCGTATAAAAATATATATAATTAATATACATTTCTATTTCTTACATCATTAGTCCAGCCAGCAATTATTTGAAAACAAATTCGGATTCGGAAATTGCCTCTCCTTCGATTTACTTTCTTTTGCGATTCACAGTGTTCGATCATAATAATATAGTAAGTCCGATCTGTGATCTTTTTATTGAATACTAGCTGAACCGGCGAACTTCGTACCGCGACTATAAATAAACTGTCCAAGTGCGAGTCGGACCAGCACACGAAGGGTTCCGATTGAACGATATTTACCGGAAGATGCGTTTCTCATATCCTTTCATTTTTAATTTAATTTAATTTTTATTATTTGATCTTATAGCAGCCATTGCAATACACAACATGAGTAAATTTCAAGTCTTGGTCTGTTAAGGTTTGTAAGGTCGAGCATAAAAAGCCTCAAAAACTCGTTTGTTGTATGGGGACTTGGGGACCTCTTTATTATTTTTATTTTATTTTGTTATTATCGGTTTTTATACACAAATAGCGAATAACCATGTATGGAAGCGTTATAATAACAACCATCAAAATATGTCAATACAATGACAAACATTTCTGAATGGATCAACAATGACAACCTGGACAAACATCAAAATTCAAAATATATCAGAGTAATGTGGATATATTATGTTGTCGATTCAAAACCCTTAATTTAATACGTGCTTCAAATTTCAATTCGTGAGTGGAAAAGAGTCTACCCTACCGTACAGAAGGGAGGAACGTCAAATATTTGACAGGAAAGTAGGTAGAACAGGGAAAATAAAATTTTTGTTTTTGCAACTTTTCCAATTTTTCTCACCGTTTAAACCTTCCCTGGATTACGACAAACATTTCAAAACCAAAATCAGCTAAATCGGCCCAGCCGTTCTCGAGTTTTAGCGAGACTAACGAACAGCAATTGATTTTTATATATAAGAGAAGTGAATCTAGCTTAATCGGACTAATAATGAAGCTTCCAAATTCGACTGTATCCAATTTATATGAGAATGGCTATGCAGGTCCACATCTTTTTTATATATGTATACGCAGCGTGATTTTGGTCTTCTTCTAAAAATTTGCATGAAAATATTTTTACAATTTCATTTCAGCACTTTGTCGGCGTAATTTATATACATACCCGCACAAAATTACAGCATTCTAGTATTAACGGTCTCTTAGCAAAACCTCGGACAGACAGACAGACAGACAGACAGACGGACATGACGAAACTATAAGGGTTCCTGGTCAGGTCTACGGAACCCTAAAAAGGTATAGTATGGCTCCGTCCCGTTCAAGTCCCGTCCGTGGTAATATTTCAAATGTATGCAGCGACCTTACGTATGTTTATTGTATACACACTTTTCTCACTATGCTTATCTCACAATGGACATTTTTTCACAAAGTAACTACTATGTAAATAATGGCCGACTAGATAATTACAGGAAATAGCACCACATCGATGTATCCGTTTAACCTTCTAAGAAAACTGCACAAAAGGTAGTATTTACACTACTCAAGAAGCTTACTCACGAAGGGTCATCTTAGAATAATAATGGGTCAGAAGATAGTTACTATGAATCATAAACAGGAATCATGTGAATACTGTATACATCTGGTCTATATATATAAGCACAGATAAAACGAATTATGTGATTGTTTATCAAGTTAATAACAACTAGTTGATTCTGGTTTATCCATCAACAAGAAAGTTCTATGGTATTGTTACCTGCATAAAGTTATTGACTGATTGAGAGATTTACCCCTCAATAAGAATGTTCCGTAATAGGGTATTTGATAATAGAACAACAGTAAAGTTGTTGGCCCATTGTGAGATTTAGCCTTCAACAAGAATGTTCCGTAGTAGGGTATTTGATAATAGAACAACAGTAAAGTTGTTGGCCTATTGTGAGATTTATCCTTCAAAAAGAATGTTCTGTGGCAGGGTATCTGCTTAAAGAACTACAGTAAAGTTATTTATCGATTGTGAGTTTTAAGGTACGGACACAGCGCAGCGTCTTGCGTGCGCGATGTAGGCGGCGATCAGATAGCGCAGTAGAATTTGTACCGACTGGTTCATACCCAAACGCGATCAGAAAACAATTGAAAAGTACTGAGATCGCGCCCGCAGATCGCAGGACGCCGCGGTGTGGCCGTACCTTTACCCCTCAGAAATGTTCTATGGTATGGTTAAAGATCAATCGGCGGTGGTTTAACATTAGTATAATCAGTTCATTAAGACCATTCCAATGAGCCTAAACAAGACATCTTTGCTGTTAGTTGGTGAGGAGTTGAGTATTCTGTAGATTCCCACAGATGGCTCAGCATCAGGTCAATGTTACCATATTCCTACAACTTGGGCTAGAATAAAATTATTTTTTTTTTATAAAATGATAATAGGTAACAGGACAAGCACGACGCTCGCCTGATGGTAAGCAATGACGTCTACCTATTACAAATATAGTGGCATACAAAATTCTGGACTGCATGTCACTCCACTGCGCCTGTTACTTGAGACATAAAGCTGTTGAGTCTCACATGCCCTGTAATTTAACTGGACACCTTGCCATTTCAACCGAAAATCTTTCCTATTTCACGGCTGAAAATTAATTGGGAAAGTGGTGGTACCGCCCCAGGCGGACTAGCAGAAGTCCTACCACTGCCAAAAAATATGCAAAATAAGCGAAGAAAATTTTAATTTGTAGAACGTTACACTATATTAAGTACACCCATACTTTTTCCCATATTTTGACCACCTTTGAGCACTGTGAAATATTCTGATAACTTTGACCACTGCCTGAGCAAGAATTCTGCTGCGGACCCAGGCACAAATTCGGACTCAAATTGTTGTGACAAGTATGAACCCAATTTAGGAAGAATAACCGGCCAAGTGCGTGTCGGGCCACGTGCAGTGTAGGGTTCCGTAGTAGCCCGTTATTCAATGCAAGTCTTTACCCGTTATAAACAAGCAACTAGGTACTTCGTCTTTGTCAAATTTATTCTAAGGGTTTTGTATTTGGTACAAAATTATCCAACACCCAAGTTCAACGACTATTTCTGCTAGACTAATAAAGTTATCTTAACCGCTATAGTTTTCCTTTAAAGTTCATAAAATGCACTATTATTACAAATTTTCCCAGATTTTTCAAGCCAGCAGTTTAGCTTTTATAGGGGGGGGGGGGGGGGGGGGGGGGGCGCCATACTGGAAGAAAAATGTGCACTTTAAAGTTTAATATTTCGTAAATGGAGCATTCAATCAATGCTCTTGTGAATTGGTACTATGGTATTAAAAACCCTGAAATAATTTTAAAAGACCTATTCAACGATACACACGATGGGGTAGACGACGAAAAAAAAATCATCCCCACTTCCCATGTAGGGGAGCTACCGTTGTACTCTTCATTATTCTGTGGCTACCGTAAAAAAAAATATTTTTTTAAATTTTATTTCACCACTTTGTCGGTGTAATCTATATACATACCCCTACAAAATTACAGCTTTTAAGTGTTAACGGTCTCTTAGCAAAACATCGGACAGACAGACAGACAGACAGACGGACATGATGAAACTATAAGGGTTCCTTGTCAGGACTACGGAACCCTAATAAAAACTTACTAAATATTTAAATTAGTTAGGGTAACAATATTGTAAACTTCTCATGCAGTGAAATGTAATTTCTTTTGAGCAATAAAATATCTTTAACCACAGACGCAAGGTTTTTTTTCTTTTGTAAACTATCATTTATATATTTAAGGCCAAAATGTCTATGGAAGACTATAAGTATGTCCTTTTTCCTCCTGTAACTAACGTTAGTAAGCAAAACAAATTTCCCTACCTGTAAATACAATCCTGCGCGTGAACACTACGTAATTCTAAAGAATGTACAGATATGAATGAGTGTACTAAAGCCTACTTTCGGTGTCATCGCATTCGGTAACAGTTGTGATGTCATATGTGACGTAGGAATTGAACGAGTGACGAGAGAAGCTGCGGTTAAGCGTAGAGATGCGACTTAGAACTAACTTCGTTAGGTATCGATATCGATGAGTCAGTCGTGGATGTCTACAGACTTAGTTATAAATATTAAAACATTAATTTCTATCTCAATTTTTTGTATTTATAGCTAGACTTGTTTAATAAAGGTGCATCTAACACCTCCTCCACCTCCACCTCACAGTGCTCGTGAGTGTGTAATTGTGACATTTTTGTAATTTTTATGATTTTATCTTAATACTTAATGTACAGTTGTAATCCGTATAATATGGGCATGAGCCTGAAATAAATACATTTTAATTTATTTATTTTTGATTCTTGAGTGAAGTCGATCACTACTCTATGCATTTATCTAGATCTTCTTAAATACGGGTGTTGCTAGACAACTAACACTAAAAGTATTGAAATGCTGCAAGCGTAAACAAATTATAATGTACTCAACAAGTAAAAGCATAGTCATAGTAGACAAAGACTACCTATATTACTACCTACATTAGACTTTAGACGTAAATCGTGAAAACCTTCTTGAATTAAGTTGACCTTGTTTAGCATCAATCGTGAAAATTATTTGCACAACAAGTTAGCCTCAACGGGATTCAATAGAACCTAAATTGCGTAAATTCCAGTAATTTCTTTCATTTCAGTCTCATCTTCTCAATGATAGTGTCTGGTTTCATGTGATTCAATTTATTAATCATTTCCATCTAAACGGTACTCAACCATTTTTATGTAAACTCTACGACCTCCATAAAAATCAACGAGTTAATTGTTTTACACTGTACTTATAAGGACAAATATATTTAGAATTTTCAGTTTTCCTTTCAGTTACCAGGTTTTTTTGACTACCCAGATGGATAGCAATGTATATACCTACTACGTACATACTCTGTGATATAAGTATATTTCTGCGCGACTGCCTGTAGCTAAAATGACTGGGCTGTTTTTGATTTGCATGGTTTAATTTAGTTTTTGTACCTTGATATTACATGACATGACATATGCTACATTTTAAAACAATGCGATATTAATTATTATTAATATTGCTCGATACAAACAAAACCTACTTCTATCAAAAATTAGTTCATCCAGCTTAGCTATATTCGCAGTCATGTTTTGTTTTCTTTATAAGTTACGGTATGTCTTCAAAATAGAAATCAGTCTTATGTTGTCAAATCATAATACGAAGGAAAAGAGTCGATAGCTGCTGTAATTTTATTGATTTATCGATATGCGTGTATGAGCTTGCAAGCACTGATTGAAAGAATCATCATATTAATTGTGAAGGATTACATCATCGATTGAGTCACGGTCACGACCTGTGCTTATGCTTAGTCCTTTAACGTGGGTGGGTATCGTTTTAGTCATACCAGCTACATAATGTAAGTTACTGTGTCGACTCACTACTGGCCGGTATTGTACGAGAAAAGTCTTTATGATGAGATGAAAATGGAGTTCAAATGTAAAATGAAAATGTATCACTTAACACGTTAGCTGCGGCACCAATTTTTGCATACTTTCCGTTCCTGCGGCACGAGGTATAATCGGCCCGTACCGTGACCAGACGTTAGGGCGACACGCGGTCTATTAGACCCCACCTCCTTTTACAGACTAAAATCCATTTTCTGGCGCGAAATCAAAGATAAATGAGAATTTTGGTCCTTATTGATATAGACAGTGAATTGATGAACCCTAATCCACCGTCGCCCCGGGATCTGATGGCTAGTTTAGGAATTATTAGCAAAACAAAATATGGGATCTTATACACCTCGTAACGCACTGAAATAGGGCAAATTTTCGCTGCGATTAGTGATGGGAAAAAGAATATCGACGTTTTTAAACTGTCTTAACTACGCAACGACTTGACCGATTTTGATCAATTATATCTCATTAGATCGTTTTAAGGGCAAAACCTGGCAAAACAACACAAAGCTATCAAAGGATGCATTTTTTTTTAAATAATCTAAAAGGACGTGCTCTCCAATCGACGTGATGCACAACACTGGTCGCGGGAAGCTCGCGTTGAGTGCGGTACGAGGTCAGGGGGGATATGGGACGTTTTAGCCTCGTTCCGCACTGCATTAAAATTATATTAATTCAGTGCGGCACGAGGCCTAAGACATCCGGTACCAAGGTAGGTACACCACCGAGTCCGGGAACCATTAGTGATCTCAAATATATATTTATCTCTTTCCTACACTGGACCAAACCAAAGCTATGCCATTCGCACGACAGAGAAGTTCACTTTTTTGCTTGCCGCACCACAGGGAAGTTGCATCAGGGGTGATTTAGGCCTCGCTTCGCACTTAACGTGTTAAAGTTAAAGTTAAGTTATCACTTAAGTTTTATACAACTTCTATATCATACTTTTTAGTGTTCTCAGCGCAAATTTCTTTCAACTTTTGATATAAAGTGTTTTATCCTGAATTTACGCTGCACTGGTATCGCTACATACATATCTTTGGCTACCTGGCAAAGTTTTACTTTTGTTTGTTAGATAGACAAACACTTCAAATTTTTATTTTTCTATTTCACTTCTAATACTACATTAGTTACATACAGCTTTAGCCATATCCGTCAACTTGGTTACTTTCTTACCTGACGATGTGGTCTATGATGGAATCGTACTTCTCTGGGTATGGTAGACGGCAGGAACAAGAAGCCCTCACTTCAGTCCAATCCATATAGAAGAACTATTCCTTCCCGTCTTCCTAACAGGCTGTATGATCATCATGTCGGAAACCGGCGATGACACTCGATGAGCGTTTCGAGCCACGACCGAAGCTTGCCAGGTGCTATTTCGCTACATTTGCATAAGGTGAAAAATGTATTCACTGTTCATTACTTTTCTGTTATACAAATAGTTCTTGTAGTAACGAAATGACCAAGCCACTTATTTTAACTAAGGTGTAGAGCTTGTGAAGTTAGAGCTTGTACAGTTAGGGCGTGTAGAACGAAATGGCCAAGCCACATATTTTCACTAACGTGTAGAGCTTGTACAGTAGGGGCGTGTAGAATTAAATGCCTGCCTCTAAATAAGATGTGATAACAATTTGGCACATCGTCTCGTCTTGGCAAAATTTTACATGAAAATGTTTTTGGTGGGATAATATATTACGCGCCTCCGATGTCCGCTAATATATTAAGTACTAGACAGTAACATATATATGTGTTCTTGAACCGAAATTATTGCAATTAAATATCGATTTTAATACAGAACAAATAAGAAGCAAATGTGTTATTTTGCCGGCCAATACGTAAAATGAATTTAGCTATTATTTGCGATTTAGATTTTGGGTTAAAACATTATGTGGAACTAGAATACCTAGATTGATTCTGTTTTAGTCAGAAAGACAGTAAAATATGAAGTACCTAGTAAATATGCTCCAATTTTAAATTATTTTGAAATTAACAGTAATTATCTACGTTTTTTTTTACATCGAACTGGGTAGCACTTGACCACTATCTCACCTGATGTTAAGTGATGTATGTTTGTATTGTAAAGATGTAGAACGTCATCCTTTTAATAAAACCAAACATTTAGTAGGTTTAGTACTTCTCGGTCTCTGGGTTAGCGCCGGTCGACATTTACGATGATAAATTCAACAATTGTGACTATGCACACGCACGGGAACCAACGATCTGCTTCAGCCTCCACAGTTCCGGAGGATCATATATCATTCTGATTCAGGGCAAGATATTTCTCATTACTGACTTAATCTAGGCATTGAAGAACCCTAGTGATGGCATCATGGTCTATTATATTATTAAAAATTTAACATTTTACGAGCTAAAATGTAAAGGCTTCATTATTCTTTATTGCATTAAGACAAGCACTTGATTTTGTTTTTAATTCACCACTATCACACACAATGTTAAGTGACGATGCAATCGACGACGTAGCACGCTTGCCTAGAAGATATCTGTTCACTCGCGATTTAAAGGGTAGTAAGTAGTTATCGGAAACACAGACACCTGCGATGAATTCCATCCCTTAGCTTTTATGATAAACGAATCAAAACGTTTCGTGCGTGATGCAACTCACCTGGCCCCCTAGACAAAAATCCAATTTCTGTTTACATTCACGCAAACGCAGCTTCAACATGTATGAGAATGACAACTTTGTAGCGGAAAAATAAATGTCAGTTCCATACATTTTGAACTTGCGTTAGCGTGAATGGAAACAAAAATTGAATTTTGTATAGACGGCTAGGTTATATGGAATGTTCCATCTACACTCACATTCCAAACGACTTCTTAAATATTTGGCGCATCTTTTTAGGGTTCCGTAGCCGAATGGCAAAAAACGGAACCCTTATAGATTCGCCATGTCTATCTGTCTGTCCGTCCGTATGTCACAGCCATTTTATTCCGAAACTATTAAGTCTAAAGAATTGAAACGTGGTAGGTAGATTGTATTCTGTGAACGGCTTTCCGATTTTTAAACAAAAATAAAAATATAAAAGTTTAAGGGGGGGGGGGGGTATCCCATACATGGAACTGGAACAAAAAAAATAATCTTCAAACCTATACGTGTGGGTAGTCTATGGAGAGTAGGTCTTTAAAAATGACATTGAGGTTTCTAAAATCATTTTTTCTCAAAGTCAATAATTTAAAAGATGGGCGCGTGTAAAGTGGTAAATTGTATGTCCCCCCCCCTCTAACTTCTTAAAGTAAGGGAGTGAAAAATATAAAAAAAATATATTCTGTAGATCTCAATAAAAACTTTCAACGAAAATTGGTTTGAACGAGATACAGTCAGCAGTTGTTGAGATATAGCGACCGCAAGTATAACTTTGTTTTTCATACAAACACTATGAAAAACAAAGTTATTTTTGTAGTTGCGAAAAATCATAGTTATAGAATACTCTACTGTGTTACGGAACCCTACGAATGCGAGTCCGACTTGCACTTGGCCAGTTTATTTGTATCTAGTTCGACATAAACCTCCTTCGTAGTAAGTATATTGACGCGCTCTGAGCTTACTGGTCAGTATGCGGTGCAAGTGAGATGCAGATATGCAGATCGATACTATAGCTACATCCATTGCTATATAGAGAGGGCTCTAAAAGCGTGCGAACAGTACGAAAAGATCAACTTTCAGTCATGATATAGGTAGAAAATTATTTCATTTCATTAGTTCCTAAAGCGCCTCACTGCCTCATACAAAATTTCCAAGTTTACCAACAATATTCCGTCAACATTTTCCTTAGTTGTGTAGGTATACAGACTACGACATAATTTATTCGTATTACAATTTTGCAAAATGGTGGGCAATTTATGTTTATTTGATATAAGGATGTATCATTATCAAGTATCATATAAATATCTACCTTTTAAGTACATAATTCCTTCCCCCGCGGACTCTGACCCATACAGACGTGTCTTTAGATTTTACGCTTGCAAAATTTATAATTTATATATATAAATATACCAAAATACCATCAAAAAATCAAATTTTGGCGCAATTAAATCAAGCAAAATATTAGGAGTCCATAAATCCGAAGAAGGTGAATTGGTGAGCGAGCAGAGACAGATGACGTTCCCTACACAAGAGTGAGTGAAATATCAATAGTTTACTTACTACAACAACGCTAGAAGCTTGTCCGGTCACCCCCGTCACAAGCAGCCTACGTCATCGTGCGTCTACGTCGCGTCTCGCGCTCGGTCCGTGTGTACGCGCGGGCTGACCACTCACACCTACATTGAACCGGTTTGACTAGCGCTTGAGCACGAACGTAACCACTACTTCGGAGCTTGCGAATTGCGCGAGATACTGTCTTCCCTTAACGAGACCACTTGTAACTGTCAAATACTTGGATTTTGAAAGCCGTATTTATTCGCTTTAATTAGTATGTCAGTACAACGATCTCCACCCGCCCAACTAAATACTCCGTGTATTACGACACATTCTGTCTCGGACCCGGCTATTAACAGGTCGGGTCAAGTAAGTGACGATAGCCACTTTAATATCACCAAACGCCAGAAGCGCACATTTGAGGAGGTGACCTGTCACCCAAGTTCTCCCATATCTGAAATAAAATATCTCATGTCCGAGATGAAGGATACTAATGAAAATAAATTTGAACTATTATCTAACGCACTTACTACTGTGATAAGTCAAAACCAGGATATCCTGAGCTCAATAAGTACCTTGACCCGTAACAACGAAGAGCTCCAGTCAGAAGTTAAGAGTCTCAAGCAAGAGAACCATGAGTACAAACAAAGAATTTTGAAGCTAGAAAATGTCCTTGAAGTACAGGAAACAATCTTACGCTGCACTTCTGTTGAAATACGCAACATGCCTAACCTGGACAAAGCAAATAAGACAGAACTGACAGGCATTATAAAAAAATTGGGGTCCTCTCTGGGACTAGAATCCCAGATTGAAGACTCCGACATACGAGATGTCCACCGTGGAAAATCCGAAACTCTAGTTGTCGATTTTTCCACGTCACTTCGGAAAGAGGCTTTTCTTACAAAATACAGGTCCTTTAATAAAACTAGACGTGAAAATGGAGAACCACTTCTCAACTCACATCATATTCACATTCCCGGAGTCCTGCGTCCTATCTACATGTCAGAGCTTCTAACATCAAAGATGAAACGTGTCTTCTACGTCGCCCGCGAACATGTAAAAAACCAAAAGCTGGCCGCCGCCTGGACTTTGCATGGCAAAGTGTACGTGAAGCAAAATAAGGAAGCAGCCCCTATACGTATTAGTGAAGAAGCAGCAATGGATAAAATTATCCTGTGACTAATTTTATTTATTTCCTATTTGCCTGAACTTGTAGCTTACTCATTTAAGATGGGGAAGTTTTCTCCGTATACTAATACTAGTACTAACCTATTTTCTTTTTTTTCGTCTTTTTATTGTTTCTATTTTCATACATTGAGCAGCCCCACACACTACAACACAACTCAACATTCATCACATATCTCACCCACACACTTTACTCACAACACCTCTCACTACATAACAACTCAACATTCATTACACATCACACCCCCACGCCTCACTCACAACACCACTCACGAGCAAATCAATTGTCCAGGTGTATGCTTATACAAGTCATCAATAAGAACCGTCTACGTCATAGACAATTCACTACTGCCATGTACGATCGGAGCTTATATTATCATTATACAGACAAGCCAAAGTCACGTGAACGTTGTTATCCGTGACTTCATATTTATACTTATATCCCATCCAGGCCCTTAATTGTAATGCAAGATATAGAAACCCTAAGCTCCAATCTTGATTCAGTACAAGTGGCTACGGCGATAACTTGTGACATCGATGACGTAAAAAATCATGTACTTGACAATTCTCGCTCCTACAACATACTCACACAAAATATACGCAGCATAAACCGTAACACCCCATCACTTATTACACTCCTTCACCGATCTGATATATATTGGGACGTCATAGTACTTTCGGAATGTTGGCTCCCCTCAGCAAGATGTATACCACAGATCAATGACTATAACTATGTGGCTACTAGCACGCACAGTTCACAAAACGAGGGAGTGGTTATATATCATCACAAGAATTTGCGCGTCTCGTATGAAGAACCACAAATAACGGACGCGAACTGTCTTGTTCTCAAAATAAACAACCATACTTGCATTATCGGTATTTATCGACCCCCAAGTCAACACAACACAGCAAGTTTTACAGACTCATTAGATATTTTACTGACTAACCTCTCTAAATTTAGGAATATTATATTATGTGGTGACATAAACATTGACATAAGCCCAAATAGTTCAGACAATCGCAGTCTCGACTACTTAAACATGCTAGCTAGTCATGGCATGCTCCCTGGTCATACTAATCCTACTCACGGCCGTACATGTCTGGATCATATGATACTCAAAACGAAAGCAGATGCGACTTGTTTCGTATTTGAATCTTCCATCACAGACCATGAGTGTGTTGCACTCGCTATCCAAAAATCTGCGCGGCAGGATTATACTAAGGGTCACAGTTCGTTTGTTTGTTTGGACATGTTAGATGCAGAAATGGTAAATTTCAAACCTCAAGAAATTGTCGACTGTGAGGACGTCAATGAGGCCACGGACATACTCGTAACTTTCTTATCCACGGCTATAAAGGCAAGCTCTAAATTTCATAAGACTCCCAACAGGAAACGTACAAGCAAGCCTTGGATTACAAAAAGCTTATTACGTTGCATGAGACACAGGGATAATCTTCACAAAAAATTAAAACGTGACCCAAATAATGAAGTTCTTAAGGTATCTTACAAACGGTATAGGAACTTCTGCACATCCTTATTAAAAAAGGCCAAAAGAAATTATGATCGAGAACAAATAGAAAACGCGAAAGATAACAAAAAAAAGCTATGGGAGGTCATAAACAAAATTAATGGTAGAAATAAGTCAGTTGACTCCTCAAAATCTTTGTTATCATCTCAGAACCCACAGCAGAGCATAGATGAGGTGAATACGTTCTTTGCAAGCGTCGGCAAGAAGCTAGCATCTAAAATTACCCCACTTCCATGTAGCTCAGCTACTTCAAGTATAATAATCCCCAGTTCTCTGGACTCACTAGCTATGCTCCCAGCCGATGAATGTGAAATATTCCACATCATCAAATCCCTTAAAGAAAACTGTGCGGTTGGTGTTGACAACATTTCTTCGTCTATTTTAAAACGATACATGCATCTCCTCATCACTCCGATCACACACATCTGCAATCTTTCTTTTTCAACAGGCGTTTTCCCCTGCGCCTTCAAAATTGCCCTTATAAAGCCCATCCACAAGAGTGGTGACAGAGACTGTGTCAACAACTTCAGGCCAATTGCAATACTACCAACTTTATCAAAAATCCTTGAGCGACTCATCAACCGTCGCCTAGTCAGCTTCCTGGAGAACAACAAACTTCTTTCTAATTCGCAGTATGGTTTTCGAAGAGGTATTTCCACTTCAGATGCAGTGCATGATCTAGTGGATTCTACCATAAGAAGCCTAGATGGAAAAAGAAAATGTTTAACTGTTTTCCTTGACCTAGCAAAAGCCTTCGACACAGTCTCCATCCCACACCTACTACACAAGCTAGAAGTGATCGGAGTGAGAGGCCTGCCCCTGAAGTTACTCAAGAGTTACTTGACGGGTAGAAATCAATTAGTCAAAATTGAAAAATGGCTCAGCAAGGAACTCCCTACAGAATACGGCATTCCACAGGGTAGTATAGTCGGTCCAACCATGTTCTTGGTTTATATAAATGACCTGTGCCAGCTCCAGATCAACGGTGGCAAGATACTCACCTTCGCTGACGACACAGCAATCTTCTTCAGTGGCGACAGCTGGGAGGAAGTCTTTGCCGTCGCTCAGGCGGGTTTCAACACTGTCACTGACTGGCTGCAGCGCAATATACTAACGCTGAATATCTCTAAAACCAAGTATATTGCATTTGCTCTCAGTTCGTCTTCACTACCTCCCTTATCGGCTACAATAAGAGCTCATGTTTGCGACCGCTGTACTACACCTTGTCTCTGTCCCAATCTTCTTCGTACTAATACTATAACATATCTAGGAGTGACCATAGACCAAAATCTTACTTTTAAACCACACATAGATACTTTAGTTACTAGGCTGCGCAAGCTGATCTACATTTTTAAAAACTTGAGACATGTTGCTGATCTCAGAGTAACTAAGATGGTATACTTTGCGCTCAGTCAATCCCTCATTCAATATTGCATCACATCGTGGGGAGGTGCTGCAAAGACCCACCTTATTCATGCTGAGAGGGCGCAACGTGCAATCTTGAAGGTAGGAGCGGGCCTCCCCTATAGGTACCCTACAATGGAGCTTTACGAGAAATGGGAAGTACTAACTGTCAGACAATGTTTCATCCTACGAACCGTCCTTAAATATCACTCACAGTTAAAGTACGACCCAAATCTCACTATAGAGCGGCGCAGAAAGGGTACCAAATGGCAAGCACAATCTCTTCATACGTCAAAATCCCAACATTTCCTTTGCTACCTTGGTCAGCTACTGTATAGTAAACTGAACAACTTACTCTCCATATATCCTCTCAACTCATACATGTGTAAGCAACAGATCACAACATTCTTTAAAACCCTCGACTATGACAACACCGAAAAATTACTGCACATAGCTATCTAACTCACCCTCCTCGATGAAATTGCCTGTTGATACGACGACAGAGCACGTCAACATAAATGATTATACTCCATTTGAATAAATACCCTTTTGTATCCATACCAATAATAATATTATTATATATTTATTCTGTGCTAATTAATATATCTAATGAGCCATACGACACATTCATATCATCACAAGCACATACATCACCATCACACACATATCGACAAACAATAATTTATCTCTCCTACTGTCACACTAAAACACAAATACTCGTACACACACACTGAACAAGCACGCAAACTACTTACAAATAACATCCATCTTTATTCAAATACCACACTAAACCAAATCCCAACACAATAACATTAACATACGATACACCTACCCTCATTTACATTTTAAGGTTACACACAAGCTGCAATTTTTAAATGTAATTAGTATTTACTCTTATATCGAATGTAATTAGTATTTTCTCTAATATCGAATATAATTAGTAGATGCACAGGCGAATAAATCATTCGGTTTCTTGATATGACTGCTTGTCAGATACATAGTATGTCTATATCACTCATTGAAGCTCTCTTACTAGTAAATAGCATGTAACAATCCGCGGGAGGGCACTGGTGACCTGTACTACAGGTTTTTTCTAAACCTATTTCAGGCACCAGTCTTTCACTGAGGATAGGTTAACATTCGTTATTACCCAGCCACTAATATTGTGTAAATAGACCATAAGAACCTATTGTGAAAGAAAATAAATGATTTATTATTATTATTATATTATTATTACATAAGTGAAGTACCTACCTAAATATTTTTAAAAGCTTGCCATACGACCATTGCTGTAATAAATTTGAATGTATATAAGTACTACTACACACAGGCCAGTTTATTGTATTACTCTATAATGTGCGTTCTTACGTATAATTGAGAATAAGAATAAATAGTGTAGTTTTTTTTTAAACCACGATGCAAGAAAACTTTTGTTCATGTGTAGCTATGGAAGCTAGCAACTATGACAGCAGTTGACATGACACAATACCATGTATACAAATATGGCTGCGGAAGCACCTGCGGTCCGCCAATCACAGTTAGGCCTAAATGTCAAACATCATATCCACCAATCAGCACTGGCGACATGCATGGCGCGTCATGCGATAGATAGACGAAAAAATGTGAGGCAATGTAATAAAAGTTTGTTTTATTTGTTTTTAAGATTCCGTACCCAAAGGGTACCAACGGAACCCTATTACCGTGACTTCACTGTCCGTCCGTCTATCTGTCTGTCTGTCTGTCTGCATTTTACAGGGCTGTATCTCCTTATCGTAATAGGTACATACTTGAAAATATCACGAAGTTCCTATGTGTTTTAAAGGGGATTTAACAATAAATACTAAAAGCAAAATAAAAAATGTTAACATAATTAACATGTATATACAAAAAACGTGCTTTTTCTGCGTTTTTGCTTGAACTTATGAACCATAATAGATAGAAACTTGAAATCTTCACAAAGTATATATTACTGTGGCCGCTACTACATACAACACGAATACCAAAAACAGTATAAAATTAAAAATAATAGGTGGGACGGGACCTAAAAATAACCGACTAAACCGAACCGAACCGAACTAAACTAAAAATAAAATGGCGGCCGAACCGAACTAAAAATAAAATGGCGGCCCCCACAAGAAACGTATTTTTTCAAGCCTTGTTATTCTCGATCTTACAAACCTTGAAAACATAATGAAAACGAAATTAAATTAATAATGAAAGGGTGCCCATACAAAAAACTCATTATTCCGGCAAATTTTGTTCAATCGGAACCCTACCTACGTGTACGAGTCCGACTCGCACTTGGCCAATTTATTTTTTAAATCATTCAGTTAAGTTTTCAAGCATGATTTTTATTGTAGAAATAGAGACAGTTTTTACGGAGTTTTTACCTAAATAGCACTAATGATAACGATTCACTTGTGATACACAAAAGACACTGTGGTAAGGCACTGTTTAGCGTCCGCCAGGCAAGTTACCATGCACCCTCAATGTGGAAAATATACTACAGATTTTCCAATTGTAGGTCAAACATCTAACGGTGTGTTTTGAGAACTGTCCTTGACATTCAGTTCCTACTTTCTATTCTAGACTTAGTATCAGGTCCGGATTAAGAGATCAAGGGCCCCTAGGCACTTTACATATGTGGCCCCTTTCCCCTTCATCCCGAAGCTGTTGGAAATTAGTTTTACTGATTACATACAATACGCTTGTATTATGTATTATGTATGTAATAGAATGTTTATTGTATATAAGGAGGAAAGGGAGGCCTATGCCTTGTCCTGCAGTGGATCAAAATAAATTGATTTAAAAAAATCTGTCGCTGTAACTGGGTGGGCAAGGCCCCTTGGATGCTGGGCCCCTAGGCCAGTTCCTTGTGGGTCTAGGCGGAAATACGGCACTGTTGAGCTACCATCAAAAGTCAAAAGTCAAAGCATATATTCAGTATATGGGCAAATAAAAATTTGCACTTACACACGTCAAATAACATTAAATAGATCATATTCAATAAAAAATATTATAGATATAACAGAGACATAACTTATTGCTTTGAATTTACAAAAAAAAACAAAGGTTTTGAGCCATTCAGCTTTCATCTAGACGTCGAACGTCAGTCTTAAAACACATGTTTAATTCCCCTGATTAATGTAGGGTTGCCAACCGTACTATTACATGCAACCCAGTGCATGTTTCAGTACTTCAGACAATTTTTATCAAAAAAATTGTGAAATAATGAAACATAATAAATAAATAATAACCGCCATCCTCGCTCGACCACATCGTCACTTATCAACATGTGAGATATACGGCAAACGCGAGCCTTTACACTATAAATAAACTGGCCAAGTGCAAGTCGGACTCGCACTCGTAGGGTTCCGTAACACAGTAGAGTATTCTATAACCATGATTTTTCGCAACTACAAAAATAACTTTGTTTTTCATAGTGTTTGTATGAAAAACAAAGTTATACTTGCGGTCGCTATATCTCAACAACTGCTGACTGTATCACGTTCAAACCAATTTTCGTTGTTAGTTTTTATTGAGATCTAGAGAATATATTTTTTCTAGATTTTTCACTCCCTTACTTTAGAAGTTAGAGGGGCGGGGGACACACATTTTAAATGATTGACTTTGAGAAAAAATGATTTTAAAAACCTCAATATCATTTTTAAAGACCTATCCATAGACACCGCACACGTATAGGTTTGAAGAAAAATGTTTTTTTTTGTTCCAGTTCCATGTATGGGATGCCCCCCTTAAACTTTCATATTTTTTATTTTTGTATAAAAATCGGAAAGTGGTTTACAGACAGACAGACATGGCGAATCTATAAGGGTTCCGTTTTTTGCCATTCGGCTACGGAACCTTAAAAAACACAAATATAAAGTATGTAATATATAAAACTATGCAAACTCCATTGTATTTATGCCTAGTGCTATCATTAGTATAAACTTTACAAAGTCACAAAATAATGAATAGTACAAACATAGTCTAACACAAATACGCTTCCCGCCGACTACCCCTCCCTCTGTACGCTTAGATCTTTTAAGTTACGCAATAAATTGATGCGGTTTTCATCAATGGATAGAATGATTTAAGAGGAAGGTTTATAACCAGGATAATACGCGGGAAAGCCGCGGGGCGCAGCTAGTCATTTCTAAATCTTTAAATATCTGATTAACCACTAAACTAACGCTGACTCTTTTTGTTTAAAGTTGTTGAAATAGTCATGACGACCGTAGACATTTCAACTCCTTTTTCAACCGAATTCCAAAAAGAAGGAGGTTCTCAATTCGTCTGTATGTTTTTTTTGTGCGTATGTTACGCGATTACTCCGTCAATTGTAAGCCGATTCGAATGAGTCTTTTTTTAATCAGTAGGGTACATTTTCGAGATTGTCCCATTAAAATTTTATCGATATCTGATGAGTATCTCCAGAGATATGACGATAAACGTCTCAAACTTGCTACTGAAACCACAGATTATATAATAGTTACTTCATAACTGAAACTAACTCGCGGGGCATGGAAGTCGGTTGTTTAATTTTTAAACTATCTTGTTTATTTTATATTGCTATTTTGAACCTCTTTACCTATGTACAATGTAAAGTTCAGATTTCCAACATAACATCATCCATCGCGCAACTTGTTTTTAAGCCATTCAAAAGCTCATCAAGTTTTCGATTATGTTGAACATAATCGTGCTTTGTACCCAAAGTGTCGTCTTTTCATTCACTTTAAATGTCAAGGCAGCTAGGTTGATTATCAAGTTATGAGTAGCAGTGCAAGGTAAAACAGCTGAAAGGAAGAGCTTAGAGAGGCCTTACACGTACGATATTTTTAATAGGCAACAAGCTTTTTGCTGACGACTGGCTATATACAAACTAAATTAAGATGTAAGGTAAGAAATACCGGACTTTTTTTACATAGAACTGGGTAGCACTTGACCTCTATCTCACCTGATGTTAAGTGATGATGTGGTCAATGATGGAGCGCGCTTACCCAAAAGATAACCCGCCGTACCGATACCATACCTCGAGATTCATTCGCTATTTGAAGACCCTATTGTATTAGGTAAACTAAGCTAACTCAGACTCAGGCAGGGCATTCCATGCCCTGGCGGTTCGCATGAAGAACGAAGATACAAATCGCTTCGTTCGAGTAATGGTATATCCACCATAAAACGGTGTCACCTTGTAGTGTCTCTGGATGTCCGATAATAACATAGGGAAGGTGGAATAAAATTTTGCAGTTCCATAGCAAAAAAATGTAACCGATAGAAAACCGTTTAACTAGCGACTTTGCGGCGATGCGCGAGACTCTGGAGTCTCTTGCTTACTAGTAGATCGTCACCAATGAGCTTCTTGGCTCTCCTTTCAATGGCTTCCAGTGTCTCCAGCTGGTATTTGGCAGAATCATCCCAAAGGTGAAAACAGTACTCCATGCACGATCGGACTTGTGCTTGGTAAAGATTGAGCAACTGTCCCGGTGTGAAGTATTGTCTCACCTCAGCCAAAATGGCAAGCTTGTCCCTATAAGTCATTATAATGTATACTGTATGTATATACTTGCAAGTGTTTTATATATTAAGTCAACTTTTTACCCGACTGCGCGACGCAAAGGAGAGGTAATGTGTTTATCAGTCTATATATGTATGTATGTATGTATGTTCCTTTGTGGCACACTAGAGACCAAACGCGTGGGCCGATTTTGATAATTGGCACGTCAATAGATTCGCCATGCTAGCGCGAGTGTCAAAGAAAACATAAAAAATTGAAAAATTCAAAATGGATTTCAGACGCCAAAATTAGGGGTTCAAAAAAATTTTTTTTTTCAAAACCTATCGAGTGGGGTATCGAATTAAAGGTCTTAAAATGGAGATTCAAAATATATATATAACAAATAATTTATGATCGTACAAATTGAAAAAGAAACGATTATACATGCCGCGTTAGTCACTTTCAGTAACAAGTTTGCGGTGCTTATCTCTGAAGATACTTAATAGATAATTATCTCTGAAGATACTTATCAGATCTCAATAAAATTACAATGAGACCAAACGAAAATCATATTAACTCAAACTTTCCAAAAAAAAATTTTCCAAATCGGTTAAGAATTGATGGAGTTCTGAGGTAACCTTCGATCAAGAATCTTGATCGAAGGAGGTAACAAACAACCTCTTCCTTTTGGTATAGTGGTTTAATAGTACGGAATTTGCCGTCCTTTACTTAACTAAAAAGTGTAAAATAAAAAATTAAATTAAAAAATCAATAAACTGGCCAAGTGCAAGTCGGACTCGCACTCGCAGGGTTCCGTAACACCGTTAAGTATTCCATAACTATGATTTTTCGCAACTACAAAATTAACTTTGTTTTTCATAGTGTTTGTATGAAAAACAAAGTTATCTTTGCGGTCGCCATATCTCAAAAACTGCTGACTGTATCTCGTTCAAACCAATTTTCGTTGTTAGTTTTTATTGAGATCTACAGCATATATTTTTTTTAGATTTTTCACTCCCATACTTTTAAAAGTTAGAGGGGGGGGGGGGGGGACACACATTTTACCACTTTAGACGCGCCTATCTTTCAAATGATTGACATTGAGAAAAAATGATTGTAGGAACCTGAATGTCATTTTTAAAGACTTATCCATAGACACCCCACACGTATAGGTTTGAAGAAACATTTTTTTTTGTTTCAGTTCCATGTATGGGATGCCCCCCCTTAAACTTTTATATTTTTTATTTTTGTATAAAAATCGGAAAGCGGTTGACAGAATACATCTACCTACCAAGTTTCAATTCTGTAGGCCTAACAGTTTCGGAATAAAATGGCTGTGACATACGGACGGACAGACAGACAAACAGACATGAGGAATCTATAAGGGTTCCGTTTTTTGCCATTCGGCTACGGAACCCTAAAAAACCCAACTGCGCAAAAAGTGAAGTGTTAAATTAATTATCCCTAAACAGAAGTCTAAACTACTAGACTTACTTGTTTTTTTCTTTTCAGTTCGTTTTTTAACACTTCACTTTTTGCGCAGTCGGGTTTTTGGATTTTTTAATTTAATGTTTTATTAAATCTTCCTAGATAGTTTGAAAGTCTGTTCATACAAATCCCGTAATTATGCCAATGACTGACTTACTACCACAGAAGAAACCTTTAATACTGTTTTTATTTAAATATTGAAGAAAATAGTAAACAATGCTTTGTTAACATTAGGTGTATTAAAATAGCTGAGTTCGTCAGTTTCGCCTGCGTTTAAAAGTATCATATAGGTTTATACACTAACTGTTTGCCAAATTTGATCAAAATCCGTTTAATCATTCTTGCGCAGGTAACTGAAGAACAAAGATTCAAACATTGACATTCATATTATTATTATTCTATATATCAAATAATAATATCGATATTCTATAGATCTATATATTAGTAGGATGTACTTAATGTTAAAAAAAGTAACACTCAATGTTGAAATCAATACGTGTAAAGGTTGCTACGACTAAGTAACATTTAACGAATGTAAATAAGATATGGGATGTATGATTTTATGCGTTTATTGGACAGGCTTTTAACAGTGGCAAGGCAAGTCTTGCTCAGCAATATCTTAAAAGGCTGCAGATTAGGGCTAGTGCAAATACCAGATAAGTAAGGCCGTTGATATCAACACTGACTACACAGTCAAACAATAACATCAAATAAGCGGCAATAGCCCAATGGCTAAGACATCGGCCAGGCGATCGAGAGGTCGTGATTTCGATCCCCACCCTTTGCTCGATTGACGTGAACCCACTCCAGACAGAAGCATATTTAGCTTAGTTGAAAAGGATGTCAAGACTACTAGCAATGTGCCACATTACCACTTTGCTAGTAAGTTTTTTTTAAAGTATGAAATATTGCATACGACTGAACTTTGGTGAGCACTAAGAAAAATAAACTGGCCAAGTGCAAGTCGGACTCGCACTCATAGGGTTCCATACCACACTACAGTATTTTATAAGATCGAGCAAAAAATACCACTATCATTTTTTACCAGCAAAAAATAATAATTAATAAACATTTTGTTTCTTATAACGCCATCTAACGTCTAACAAAGGTGTTAGGGATCGACATTTCAATATAACGCCTTCTATGGGACGTTTACCTAACTAAACGATCATAGATGGCGTGAAATGCCGAAAAAAACACGTTTCTTGTATGGGGACCTTCTATTATCTTTAACTTTATTCTGCTTTTAGTATTTGTTGTTATAGCGGCAACAGAAATACATCATTTGTGAAAATTTCAACTGTCTAACTATCACGGTTCTTGAGATACAGTCTGGTGACAGACGGACAGACAGACAGACAGACAGACAGACAGACAGACAGACGGACAGCGGAGTCTTAGTAATAGGGCCCCGTTTTACCCTTTGGGTACGGAACCCTAAAAATGCCATTTCATCAATGTTGTGTTAGGTGTTAGTGGATGGGTACACAAAGCTCTCGTCTCGATCTCGGTCCAATATTTAAGTTAACAAAAATGAGTTCATATCACCTGATGAATAGGCTATGCGTTAATTTTTAATTCAAAAGGTGAAAACCGATTGCGTTGAAAACGCAAATCGAGCAAGCCATTCTAGTTTCATTCTTTCCTATACCTAAAGAGAATATGCATAGCGAACGAAATCTGTAGAAAGAGTAGAGTACTTTTTCAGTATAAAAAGGTCTGTCTGTCGCCAAAACATGTGTTCCGGCAGCTATCCTCGAGAGCCAGTTCTAGGCCTAGCGTGCTTACCACCTTCGACCGCATCATCACTTACCAAAAGGTGAGATAGTGGTCAAAACGCTACCCTATAAGATATAAAAATAAAAAAGGTAAGTAGGTATTTGTTGTATTGTAACGTATTGTATTGTACTTATACATTTTTCTTTAATTATTGTTTAATGTAAGTTCATATTTCCAAGCCATCCATGTAAGTACAGGTACCTTTGTGCTTACAGACCCACCTAGCTTATTTTACATTATTGCTTCCAATTAGAAGAGCAATAAAAGCATTTATATTGTCATTCGAGCTAAGAATCTACATAATTCAAACAAGACTAGAAGCCTGTGATAAACACTATCTATGCAATTCTGAATAATCCTACACATTTTACAGCGGAAGAATTATACAACTTTGTCAAAACAAATGCAATCGGTTTTGTGCTTGAACCTCAAGCAAATTATTGATGACATTGCGCTGACAAAGTTCTAAGTTGTAGCTTCGATAAGTTATGCCAGGAATTTATTTATAGTCATAGATTAGACATGGTCATAGAATAGATGAGCCTATTCTTATTAATGTATGACCTATATGTAAGTTTAATTAATTCCATATAAATATCCTATTTAGTGCTTATAAAGGTAATGTTTATTATTTACCATTCTTGTAGAACTTTACTCGATATTCACATTGATAAATGATTTCAAAACTTAAACAATGTTTAAAAAAGATGCAAAATGAAAACTAAAAAAATATATTAAAAAAACACGGGACCAAAATGCTGGAATGTATTTATCCCGGAGACTGAGCATCACCTAGAATACAGCCAGCATTTTGGGAACTTTAGATACCTACGGGTAGTGGCTTTTTAGGGTTCCGTAGTCTTGACAAGGAACCCTTATAGTTTCGTCATGTCCGTCTGTCTGTCTGTCTGTCTGTCTGTCTGACTGTCTGTCTGTCTGTTCGAGATTTTGCTAAGAGACCGTTAATACTAGAAAGCTGTAATTTTGTGGAGGTATGTAAATAAATGACGCCGACAAAGTGCTGAAATAAAATTTTGAAAAATATTTTTTTTAGGGTAGCTCCCTATATGAGAAGTGGGGATAAATTATCTATATATATATATATATATATAATAATATTTTATTAGGTCCCCCCCCCCTCCCTAAAAGCTAAACTGCTGGCATGAAAAATCTGGGAAAATTCGTAATAATAGCGCATTTCATGAACTTTAAAGGAAAACTATAGCGGTTAAGATAGCTTTATTAGTTTAGCAGTAATAGTCGTTAAACTTGGGTGTTGGATAATTTTGTACCAAATACAAAATCCTTAGAATAAGGGGTCTACCCTCTTTAGACGGGCAAAGATAAGGCTATTTTCACGAATTTTTTTGACCGGTATACGTCATAAATATGGACATAAAAAGTGTTAGGCCTAAAAAATACACTATTTGATTACACAAGAGAAATTTTTTTATATTTATTTTAAGGGGGAGAAGACTGGTCCAAAAAAAAAGATGAGTGTGCGCTGTTGATGAAATATCTGGAATGGATGATCTGAAAAAAAAAAAAACATAGTTTTAGATTCAGTAAGTAAATGGCTAAGTAAGTAATGGCATATCATACGATTTTTTTTTTTTCAAAAATGACAAAATTGCAGCCATTTTTCGAAAAAGTACGAAAAATCACGTTTTTCCGTCGTTCTTTGCCAAAAATAAATAGTTAAACTCAAAATTTCAAAAATCGTATGATATGCGCGATAGCTATAGTCATCAAGAACATGTGGTTTAATTTTGGTAAGGTTCGGTAGAATAGTTTCGGAGATTTTATCAACAAGCCGTCCAAAAACGTCATTCCGAGAAAAACGCGTTTAAATTTTTCCGCTCCGAGCGGTCCGCATATTAGCGCGCTCAGGTAGCTACGTAAACGTCGTCTAAAAGTACAGTTAGACTGCTCGGATCTTTGTAAATTTTCAGTATGATACTTTTAAATATGTATACTTTCGAAAAATACAAAAAAAAAAACGATTTTTTCAAAATTCTAAAGAGGGTAGACCCCATAAATCCTTAGTGACAAAGACGGAGTACCTAGTTGCTTGTTTATAACGGGTAAAGACTTGTATTGAATAACAGGCTACTACGGAACCCTACACTGCGCGTGGCCCGACACGCACTAGGCCGGTTTATTTAGACTACATTTAAGTTTTTTCTTTAAGTTTATTTGTTTGTTTATAGTTCGGTAGTTTTAATATTATATTGATGTATGGGTATGTCGCAGGCATAGAGCTTAATTAGCCGTTCAATTAACAGCCTAGCCTCCTAACTAAACAGCGCCGTCTAACTAGATTCCTGGATGATATCCAGCCATTTGATCAAACAGCTAGGTAAAAGACTTGGATCGATGACGTTTCATTACTTGCCTAGCCTGTTCATTAGTTTGACACTAAGGCAACACAATAGGAACAGTGATCACCAGAAATATTTGTAGATGTATGTTGCCTTATTGTCAGACTAAGACATTATATGACTGGTCTAAGCATGAGCCAGCCAGTTTATAAAATGTTGTAACAAACGCTACGGCTGGATTTCATTTAGGAATCTAGTTGAACGGCGGTGTTTAGTTAAGAGGCTATAAATAGGATGTTAATTGAACGGCTAACTAAGCTTCAACATATTCACAACAACATACACAACCTTCGACATATACGTGTATACAATATTTAAATAAATAAGTTTGATTACAAACGATATTCCACGTTATGGAAAATCTTAGTGTTTACGGGATTTTAACCTATGTCACCCGAACAACTCGATTAACACCTCATTTGTCAAAATGAGTGCGGTGATTGACAGTGGAAACCCGTATCTCATTATTTTTTTTAAAGAGTATGTGTACCAATTTTGGAGACAATTGAACAAAACGTTTCATAAAGAAGAAAAGAAAGTTCAACCCTTCATTTCACCCACTTAGGGGTGGAATTTTGAAAAATCCTTTCTTAGTGGATGCATACACTTTACAAACAACACACCCTCCAAAATTGCAAGTGTCTAGGTTAAGCGGTTTGGGCTGTGCGTTGATATCTCAGTCAGTAAGTCAGTCAGTCAGGACTTTTGATTTTATATATATAGATACCTCTAGCACATCTATTTATATTTGTAGCAGGGCTTGTAGAAAAGAATTATTCCTGTTTCGTAAAGTAGGTATATTTAGCTTATTGGGACCTTCAGCAATTAAACACATACCTATTCATTAAATAAACAAACATTCCTCGAATTAATAAAACTAATTAGTAGGTAACACGTTTTAATGAAATATTTCCATTAAGTTTTGACATTTCATTAATTAACTGCGTAACCGGATACACCTTCTTTTCGTAATAGTGTTGTACGAATTGATGTTTTTTTACATAATTACTATTTGATATGGCCTGTGATGGATTGAATCGCGAAGATAGCTTAGTTTGTAAAATTATTATTCTTTTAGAAAATGTGTCTAATTTAGTTTATTTATTTATTTAATAGATCTACCAACGGTTGTTACAATAATACTTACATCTAATAAAGGTACAATTTAACTTGAGGCTAATTGCACATTCACTTAAAGGTAATAAACACACCGCTTAATCACATTCGAACTAAATACTTGAGCAATCATTACAGAAATTGTCACTAACAATAAACAATCGTGACAATATTAAGCTACGTCAACTGTGGTTATTATTTTGTTTTACTTAATTCTTGAATTTACTTACATTTGCAAATCCAACAATCAGTAGGGCTAGCATGGCCTTATCCTCCGGGGAAAGACAAAATTATTTCCCTGTTTTTCGCCACTGACAGGAGATTAACACAACAATATAAACGCTTGGTGAAGTTTAACCTCGAGTTTTGATTTTATTTCGTATCAAAAAAAAATTACCGACAAACTAACTTTATTTTGGAGGTGTTTTGTCGATAAAATTGACTGTATATTTACCTATCATTTTTAAAAGCTTTTATTTAGTTTTACTTGTTCAGTTGTCTGTTTGTAATCTAATCCTACAAGCTAAATTAGACCTAATTCCCAATGTCCCATTGGATTCCAATTTGATGTACTTATATACCATCGGTGACAATACAATGATATGGTACCATGGTCTAGTACCATACAATTGGTCAGCTCATCTGATGATGGACACAGAAGATGATCATGGGCACTACTGAACTAAATAAGATAAACTCATCGAGTTTAGGCTCGCTTGATTTTTCTTGACCTAGACGATATTCAGGGTCTGATGATGAAGCTGGCTAGTGGCCATGGCTCTATGATTGAACAACATAACCCCACCGGAATTAGCCTCGATTTATGCGGTCGGTACTGTCTTATTCCTTACCTTAAACTTATTTAAGAATTCGGTCCACTGATCCAAGAAATGAATCGAATTAGGAATCAGAAATGGAAATAAAACTAACAATATTTTAATAAATGGAGCTTTTTTTACTTCTTTACGACTGCCCATAATCACACCATAATATCCGTAGAATATTTTAAACATCACGCCTACTCTAAAATACTTACCTACAAAAAAGTTAAAAATAAATTAAAGGTTAAAAAAAATCTGGCATCTGAGAATGAAAAATAAATTTATAAGTATTTGGCGTGTAAGACTGTAGGCACTTACCTATACCTGTGCCTATACTTTTAAAAACTTGAGGCACTACCCGTTACAGGTTAGGTACTTACTATACTTCTGTCCAGCCTGTGAGTCGTTCTGTTCAGTATTAGAAATTTCGATTTGTTTTATGTGTGTATCGATTATAAAACTATCTAAATGGAGTAGTAGGAGCAGGACACTTGACAGTGCCATATCACCATGCAAGGGCTGTTACTAGATTGATTCAAGCATGCCCAACACCTGTATCCTGCCAACTCCAAGGCCAATGTGAAATGCTTGTTGGGGTTTTAACCGACTACTTTTGGTGTTTATCTAAAGTTTGTTGACTGTACTGTAAATAGCCTATTTTGGCATTTAATTTCAATTTCGGTTATATCTTGGAGCCGGAACAAGTTTTTGCTGATAGGGTTATACCATGTCCTTTTTATTCATCGAAGCGTTTAAACATAAACCTACCATTTACACCTCCTCACTATTTATCAAATACACAAAGAACCTTCAAACAAATAAAATTAACGCCTTAAACCGAAGGTTTTCACAAACAAATTATATTTGTCAAAGCACCTCTTACAAATGCTTAATCATTATCTATTTGACGATTGTGTTAGCACAATTTGTATACATTTTGTAATACCTTCACGTGTCAACGAAGCCAAAGATTTATCAATCCAATGTCAATGCTGTATCGATTAATATGCATTATATATTAAAGGGTAATACATTGTTTTGACAATATCGATGAAATGATAAGATAACCCAAACATTTCTTTTTCGTTTTAGATAGGTTTCATCCTCGAGGTAAAACGACAAATAAATTCAATAATCTTTAATTGTCAAATACATATTATATAGGTAACTGGTAGGTACTATATAGAATTAGAATTAGAATTCATTTATTGATGTAAGGAAACAAAGTCAAATATCACATTTAAAATATATGGCATGTGAATCACAGAATCTTGTCAATAATATAATTAATTATTCATTTCATAAAACATTTGTAATAAGTATGTATAGAATATAATCTTAGTTAATAAAATAGCGCTGTATAAGGGCGCAGTAAATTGTCATTAAAAAATATATAATATAATAAGCATTCTAACTATACAGAGGCATTTTCTTAGGTAAGCTTGTTAGGGAAAAATTACTATAGTCATTTTCTAAAAATTCCTTTACACTATATAAAGTTGTGTCCAATAATAGAGATTTTACATGATTTTCAAAAGCTTGTTCACAATCCATAGTTTTAATAAATTCTGGTAGTCTATTGTATAATTTTTGTCCCATAATCAAAGGTATTTTTGAGACATTTTTAATCTATGAGTAATTGGTTGCAAACACATTTTGTTTCTAATACTCCTTTTATTTCGAGTTATATTAATATTATATTGATTTAAATTTTTTCTAACATATTTAAGTATATCAAATATATATTGTGCCATTGAAGTCATTACTTTTAGATTTTTAAAATGTTCCCTACATGATTCTTTGTACTTCCCCACAACTAATACTCTAATAGCTTGTTTCTGCATTTTTAATACCCTTTCCGCGTCAGTCGAAGCTCCCCACATTATTAAGCCATAAGACAGCATGGAATGTATGTAAGCATAATAAACATTTTTTAGGTTTTCAGCAGACATGATCTTTTTTAACTGTTTTAGTGCATATACACCCCTTGCCATTTTTTTACAAGTTGTATCTATATGTTGTTTCCAAGTAAGAGCACAATCAAGTTCAAATCCTAGAAGTTTGACCATTTTAGATGTATTTACTGTTGTGCTGTCATTTAAAAGTATAGCTACAGGTGTTTGATTAGGTGATACAGCGTTAAAAATCATAACATTCGTTTTGTCTGTATTTAGCCTGAGGCCATTCATTTTGAACCATAGACTAAGTTTTTGTAGCGTTTCGGTTTTGATTATTTCCAAATTTGTGTAAGTATCAGCTGAGAGGATGATGGTAGTATCATCAGCGTATTGAATCATTTCTCCTTTTATGTCTAGAGAGTTCAAATCATTGAGAAATATTAAAAACAATATATTTCCCAAAGAGGATCCCTGAGGTATGCGTATGTTAATAGTTTGAGGTGAAGATCTGAAAGCTGTTTGATTCATTTTAATTTCAACCGTTTGTTCTCTATTAGTAAGGAAAGATCTTATTAGCTTTAATGGGTTATCTTTGATTCCATAAGCCGCGAGCTTCTCTAGGTGGAGCTCATGGTCTACGGAATCAAAGGCTTTGGATAAATCTAAAAATACTCCCGCGACCTTCATTCTCCTTTCTAAAGAATCTACTACAGTTTGTACAAACGCAGACGCAAAGTGACGCAGAAGTTGTTGAACGACCTCTCGTGTAGGCAAACTGACAATCAGATAAGATCTTTCGGTTGATTAAGTGTTTCATTATGTTATCTGATATTAAAGATTCTATTATTTTTGATATTGTAGGGACAATTGTTATAGGTCTATAATTATTTACTGAAGCGGTGTCTTATAAAGAGGAGTCAATCGCGATTTTTTTAAACTGTCAGGATACATATCAGACTGCAAAACATTATTGATAAGAAAAGTGATATGATCTCCAAGGGGTGAGATAATGACACTGTAGAGAAAAGTGCCCGTTATTCCATAAATATCCTTCGTGTCCGAATTGAATATTTTCCGTTTTGCTAACTTGATGAGCTCAATTGGTGTCACATGTTCAAAATTAAACTGCGGTTGTTCTGTGATCACAGATTTAAAGAAACCCATTGCATCATTATGACTTGGAGAGTTATTTAGCTTCAGATCATTTCCAATGCCTATAAAAAAATTATTGAGGTGATCAGGAATATCCTCTAATTTCACCTGTAAGTTGGTAGTACTATTAGTTAAGTGCCATGGCCACTTTTTAAGGTTATTATTTGTTTCATCTTTTATGACATTCCATACCTCTTTTTTAGTATTTTTTCAGTAGTAATATATCATTCAGGGCTATCTGATTTTGTGATTCGATTAAGAAATCTACATTCCAATCTCCTGCTATTATTACCCTTATATCGGACACTTGGCATACTATGTTAAACATCTTATTCAATACCTCTTTCAGTATGTTAAAGTCACATTTACCAGTTCGGTATATACCTATAACCAATGTCCTATATGAACATGTTAGTATTTCCGTAGTTGTCAATTCACAGTGATATTCAACAGAGAGTGAATCTATGTTATTCCATTGCTTAGTTTTTAAAATATCATTAACACAAATTGATACACCGCCGGATATACTATACAATTTGGTTTCGCCTAATATAATAATTAACATGTCTGTATCCCATGAGACATATGCTACCAACATCATTTAGAGTTAGCCATGTTTCACTTAAAATCAATCGATCCGCTTTTTTATTCGTGGCTATTGTTTGTAACATTGACAATTTATTTCGTATAGATCTACAATTTTGATGAATAATTTTAAGTACTTTATAATTTAGTTAATTAGCATAATCATCGACTACGTATTGCTCATTGCTACTGTCTCTCTGACAAAAGAATTGTCTGAGACTGACTTGCTGATAAGTGATGGCTTGATAATGTTATTCTTATGTGTATCATATCCACCAGTAAGATAGATCAAGTTACTTATCAGTCTTGTGTTGTTTAATACTGAAGATCTAACTATATCACTGTAAATTTGCCTTATAGCGCTTTTAGATAGACTATGCTTAGACTTAGAATAACCATTCACATCAATAATGTACAGTTTGGAGTTACATGAAGCAAGTCTATATAGCTGATTATTTACATTATATTTCACATTATTCTCTAATAAAGCCTCTGCGTAGTTATATTTGTACAGCTGTGTAGTTATTATTAGGTTAAGTTTTTTATAGTTACACGACTCCATCACACGCCTAATATGACCTATTTTATAATTATTGTTACTGTCATCAGAGCTTATCAAGATCACAGTGTCATCTTCACTCATGTCCTTCGTAAGCGATTTCATATCCTTCAATAGTTCTTCAATTGGTGCGTCTGGTTTACTTACAGATAGTATATTGTCATACTCAGCTGTATTGTTCTTAACGTATTGACCAAGTGATTTGCCGAATCTGTCACACAATATAAGCATTTGTCTCTGCTGCTTATTTTGTGATTATTTCTTTCACTGGTCATTCTTGCAGTTGTTGCATGTGATGTATGCTCATTTATTTTCAAAATGTAATTTTCTTTGTGTGTCTTATTCTGTATATTATGTGTTTCATTTTCGTTTCGACTAACTTTACTCTCCTTTCTCATTTTATTATTTAGATTGTTATTCACATAATTTTCTTCTAATATTTGTGTGATGTTTAAGCTCTTGTTGTCATTCTTGAGGTTTACCAATTCAGTTTGCAATATTAATATCTGTTTCTTTAAAGAATTATTTTCTTTCGTCAATGATTCTATTTCTTGCTGATATTCCATTTCATTTGTTTCCTGAATTTTTTTAAACAACTTTGCATTTGTTTCATGCATGTTAATTACTTTAAGAGCATTTTCATACTCCAATAAATCTTCTAAATTAGTCTCCAGAGGCTTCTTGTTGAATTCATTAAATTGTATTGTAACTTCGTTCAGTTCTGATTCCCGTTCTACTAATTTACTCTTAAGCGATGCGTTGTAGCTTACAAGATTTTGATATTCCTCCGCGCATTCATCTTGTTCACTAATTGTTGCTGTGATTTATCTAATTCATTGGTTAGAATTCGTATGCGTTTTTCGGCCTCTCTAAGCGCTTTTTGTCTTGTTTGCGTCATTTTTATACTTTTTAAACTATAATCTAATATTTTTTAGCAGTCGTTTATCCAGTAACGTAAATATCTTCCAAGTTAGTAGTAATTTTATTAGTTATTTTATTAGTTAGTTATGGCAACACTTTGATTGTCATATTAATAAATACCTATGTCACTTGATTTTGACCGGAGAAAGATACCAAAATGTGGGTATTCTGCTGCAATATTTTTCACTTTTTAGTATTTTCGTTCCGTAGTGGGTAGAAAAAATGTAAACAGTTTATCATTAATTTTTTAGCAAAAACGCGTCAAAGGTCTTGTAAAACACTAACATATAATGCGACAAAGTAATAATTCACTTATACTTTCAATAGTAGGCAGATGGTATTAAAATAATTTATTTAGTATATGCACGAAAGATTCCGCTAAAACGGTGTTGCCATACGTATTAACGTATAGATAAGCGACCAATATCTTAGCTGATGCTATTTATAAATATTTTCTTGACATATTTTTAGTTATTTTAGGCTGTTGCGCATACTGCGGTTTTTATTCGTCAATCTGTGAACAACACCAATGTACTAGAGTTCGCGCACTGTGGAAACAAATCATTGGTATACTTTGGGCATACAGTCCCACAAGTATAACTTGGCGGTGGTGGTTTTTGGAACTAATTCCGCTCTCTTCAAACTGTGAGTTTGACGTTTGAGAGATTACCGCGACATTATTGTTGATAAATCTGCTACATTAAAATAGTTCAATAATGCCAAAAGTAATTAAAAGTGGTTTAAAAGAAACTGTTATCAAAGTACAAAGTAAAAGCACAGTGGCGCACAGCCGCGCCAAGTTATACTTGCCGGACTTGTAATAGTGTGATTAATTTTTGCAACGTATAAAATCGTGTTGCGCGCATAGCCACAGATTATATAGTTACTACGTAAGGGTAGCTTTAGACTTGACGTTATCGTGAGTTTGATTGAGGTTTAAAGTTGTTTCATATAAGTTAAGCAAGTACTGTCTATTATTAAGTACTGTGTTCTTGTGTAAATTATCTTTTTGGGTTCCCTATATTTGCCTTTCGGATGTGGAATTGTTGTAAACATTATAATATAGAATGAACTTATTGTAAAATGATGAAATCTAATACTATAAGAATCTTTGTCCTGACATACTGACTGACTGACTGACAGACAACGCACAGCCTAAACCGCTAGTCGTAGAGACTTGAAATTTGGAGGGTATATTTGTCTTAGTACGTAAGGGGGTACTAAGAAAGGAATTTCCAAAATTCACCCCTTAAGGGGATGAAATGGGGGTTCAAAATTTGTATGGAGAAACAAGATTAGATATTCTTTTCTATCCGAAATTTCACACAAGTGCTCCAGTAAAAAAATAAGCAAATACGTGTTTCAGGATTTTTTGAAAATCCACCCCTAAGAGGGTGAAAATGTGGTAACAAAGTGTGAAAATCAATATTGTTTCGGATTGCGTTAAGATTTGGAATGCAGATAGTTATTACGACGTAAGTGCCCTCTGAGAAAGGATTTTCCAAAATTCACCCCTGAAAGGGATGAAACGGGGGTTCAAAGTTTGTATGGAGAAACAAGATCAGATAGTATTTTCTATTTGAAACTTCATACAAGTGCTCCAGTAAAAAAATAAGTAAATACGTGTTTCAGGTTTTTTGAAATTACACCCCTAAGAGGGTGAAATGGGGTAACAAAGTGTGAAAATCAATATTGTTTCGGATTGTGCTGAAATTTGGCATGCAGATTACGAAGTTAGTTAGTTCCCTCTGACAAAGTATTTTCCAAAATTCACCCCTGAGGGGGATGAAACGGGGGTTCAAAGTTTGTGGGGAGAAACAAGATTAGATAGTCTTTTATATTTGAAACTTAACACAAGTACTTAAGTAAGTAAATACGTGTTTCAGGCTCTTTCGAAATTCCACCCCTAAAAGGGTGAAGTGGGGTAACAAAGTCCAAAAATCAATATTGTTTCGGATCGCGCTGAAATTTAGAATGCAGATAGTTATTATGACGTAGGTATCCGCTCAGAACGGATTTTCTAAAAATTCCTCCCGGATACTGAACGGGGATTCAAAGTTTGTATGGCGAAATAATATGAGATAAAGTACGTGTTGTAGGATTTTTTGAAATGGGGTAGGTTACAAAGTCTGAAAATTTGGGTTTTTCGGTTTTGATAAATATGAATTCCGAATTGCCTTAGTCACGCGATAACATGAAAACGGGTAAACCGATTTGGCTAATTCTTATTTTATGTATTTAATGATAGAATCGTTTTTACAAAAGAAATGTTTTAAGTAAATAAAAGAAGTTTTTAATGAGGGCGAAGCCGCGGGGCACTTCTAGTTATGACATAAAACTGTAAACATAATACGCAGTACATTTTGTAATCCTGGCAAATCCATACATTTTTTTAAACAACATCGTGCAAATTCTTTTGTGCAAAAGAGTTTGCACGATGCCGTTTGGAAAAAAGTTATGGATTTTCAATAATATTAGTTGATATTACGACATAAAATTCTAAACATAATACGCAGTGCATTTTTTAATCCTGGAAAATCCATATATATTTTTCCAAAAGAAATCGTGCAAACTCTTTCGCACACAGCGGTATTTCTAGGAACATTTAACACTTGTATTTGCCTATATCGTCTGTAGTACCTATTATATTTTAACTTCGACTTTGAAACGCCTTTGCTGTCATAAATAATTATTTTATTTAATTTTCCCCCTACAGTAAATTGAATCGTTAATAACAGTCGACGGTTTAGTTTGGTTCTTTGTTTCCATCGTAAAAGATGGCGTCTCATTAATAACTGGAGCCCCAAATCTTAATGTCCCCACGTTATCGATGGAGTCCACGTGTTACAGTTCTTTCAGTTGGGGTAACCAAATAGGAACAAATTGTGGGACAATTTTCTTGTAGCAATTGTTATTATAAATTACAAGGAATGTTAACTTGTTTCAAGTATCACCATTTCTTTAGATTGTATACTTTTTATTATAGCCAATACTGTATTCATACCTACTATTGTTAATGAGCTAAAATATTTGTTATATATACTTACAATTGGGAATATAGTATATATATATATAGTATCGTAAATATAGTAGATATCGTGCTACATTATTGTACTTCATACAGCAGTGGACTGACACTGACTGATGATCATGATTATTGATCACATCGTCACTTAACATGCTTGCTTATCTCGTATAAAAAAAATGTATCAATTCAAACTTAAAAAAAACTACCAAACCGTTCAGGCGATTTTGAAGAGATATTCATTTAATTTTATCAGGCACTTCAGGCATAAATTGCACTGATAAGGCGGACAAACATGTAGGTAAACAAAATTTTTTAACTACACGCACCAATTCCACCAACAAACCTAAATAAGAATATCCTTTTAGTATTGTTAGTCTGGCTACCCTTACCATTGCGGAGAATTCTCGGCATTCTATCATTAACGATAGACGGAATACACCCTCTACAGATTTACAGCTGAGAACAAAGGACATCAATTAATGCAGTGACATGTGAACTATGGGAGTTGTGACGCTTTGTTGCTAGATGCCAGCTGAGGGCGAAAGAATTGTATGCAACTTTAAGTTGTTTTTGTCATATTTTCAACCGACTTCCAAAAAGAAGGAGGTTCTCAATTGGTCTGTATGTTTTTTTTGTGTGTATGTTACGCGTTTACTCCGTCAATTGAGAACCGATTTGAATGATTATTTTTTTAATCGGTAGGGTACGTTTCCGAGGTGGTCCCATTGTAATTTTATCGAGATCTGATGAGTATCTCCAGAGATATGACGATAAACGTCTCAAACTTGCTACTGAAATTGACTCGCGGGGCATGTAAGTCGGTTGTTTTAGTTTTTAAACTATCTAAATTATTTAGTAACAGGACAAGCAAGACGCCAATCTGATATAACGACTGATGCAGGGTAAGCAATGAAGCCTGCTTATAATCGAAACTACTTAGTACTCATAATTTGAATTGCCAGAGTTCTGCGTGCCACATTTTCTATTATGTATATAAGGTTTTGCTTTGCAATTTTACACTTCACTATTACATATTATTCTTTACTACACTATTAATTCTATATTTTATTCATATTTATATTTTATTAATTCTTAATTTTGCTATCAGTCGAATAACATGTGGTACCAGAATGTTTAAAGGAACCTTCAAGATAGCAACACACAAATAATTATTTATAGTTACTACTGATAAAGAAGTGGTAAGTAAAACAAAATAATATTACCTAATAATAATATCATCCTATTCGTAGCAACAGTAGGTATTGGAGGCGCGACATTTCTGATAAGCAGAAGATAATTGGTTTTAATACAAAAGATCTTTTAAAAAAAGGAAATAAACTGGACAAATGCAAGTCGGACTCGCGCTCGTAGGGTTCCGTAACACAGTAGAGTATTTTATAACTATAATCTGTTGCCATAACTTTACTGTGTTCCAGCAGCACCACAAAATAATGGATAGTACAAGTCAGCACACAGCTCTTGAAAGTCAGAGTATTCCAGGCCTAGCGTGTTCACCATCTTCGACCACATCATCCATCATCGCTTACCACTAGGCGATATAGTGGTTAAACGCTAGCCTATAAGATATAAAAATACATTAATCGTGAGATGGTGGTCTATTTGGTGGACTATTTTTTTTATTAAATAAAATCCTTTAGAAAATATTAATAGTGGTAAGTACTGAAACTTTCGATGACTTATGACCAACTCAAGCTGCTTTTTAACCGACTTCAAAAAAAGGAGGAGGTTTCTCAATTCGACCGTATATTTTTTTTTTTTTTTTTTTTTTTTTTTTTTTTTTATGTTTGTTTGCGGATAACTTCGTCGTTTATGAACCGATTTCGATTATTCTTTTTTTGTTCGAAAGGAGATATCCCAAGTGTGGTCCCATGGTAATTTTATCGAGGTATGATAAGTATCTCCAGAGATATTGAGATAAACATCTCAAAATTGGTACTGAAAATGAATAGCGCGGCATTGAAGTCGGTTGTTTTTTAGTTTTTAAACGATATTATCTAGCCATCGATGGCACTTCTGTAGGGTAGAAATAAGATACGTTTCACTAGCTTTCCTTTCTCTTTATTACCTTTGACGTAAATACATTTCAAACAATAAAAGTTTCGTAGGTACCAATAATGATACAAAACAAACTTTCTCAGGTGAATTGCAAATATGCTATGCCAGCAACATTATACCAATAATGTCGATGTGCTATGCCTTACCTACTACTACAGTCGTGACATTGTTTGATCAACTCTGATGCATTTGAGTCACAATCACCGCTCATGCTTATAGATAGATCCTGTTCAATTTTAAAATTATATTGCGAATTCGTGTTTAAACAGTCACCTTTAACATTAGGATGACTAACTTTAGCAGGCAGATCACTTAACTCGACAATCGCATAAATCCTAAATACTTAGCGTCATTTGTTTTAATTAGGTAATTTAGTATTTTGCTTTATCAGGTTTATTATGAAGTTAGTTACTTTAGATACTATTTATTTTAGTCAACTTGCCGTACCTTTGCATTCGTAAAATAATATAGTTAATATACTGAGATACATATTTTCATTCTAGTTGTCTAGTGTTTAGGTAAATATATTAAGATAAAAGGTATACATATCTAAAAAGTACCTATGTTTTTTTTTAAATAATATGGAGCGGCAAATAGGCAAGCGGCCCACCTGTTGGTCAGTGGTAACCGCCGCCTATTGACATCTGCAAAACCAGAGGTATTGCCGGTGTGTTGCCTAGAGAACACTTTCATTACTATGTACTTATTTCTACACGCGTAGTTTTCAAGGTAAACTTTCTTGCTACATTTTTTGTGTTACAAATATTTATTTAAGTTTATAGCCCTATAATCGTGCCTACTTTCTAAATTCTCTATTCTACACATATATAATGTTCCTTTTATATTGTACATTATTTATTTGTCGTTCATAGCTAAGTTGGTTGAAGTGCTTGGGCGCGGTATTAAAGTGCTTGAACCATCCTTGAACTAACCCAGGAGGCGTGGTTTCGAGTCCCACTGGACGGCGAAATTTGGGATTGTATATATATTAATAACTCTACCTACACTAACTATACACTCTCTCTAGATTGCCTAAAACTATTTATTGTTTTGAATTACTACTGTAAATCTAATTGCGTTGTATGTAAAATAGTCGGAAGCTTATCCATACTATACTAACGTCGTCTGACACTATTACATGTATTGTCGACCGAAAGTTTCTTTGTTCCGTCAATATGTCAAGAGAAGCTATCAGTATTAGGCGGTGCTGACATGCTCAGTGTTTTCAGTCACACTTTTAACTAATAGTCCTAGAGCCATAAGCCGAAGGAAATGTATGGGGTAGAGTATTATAGTGTTAGAACTTTCAATGTACGACTAATTTTTTGGTTACAACTGTTACAAGGTCTATTTTTAACCGACTTAAAAAAAGGAGGAGGTTTCTCAATTCAAATATTATGTTTCTTTGAAGTGTTTCACACTTTATATTTTTTTGTAAATTGTTAAACACAATCCAAAATTTCATCGTACCGACGGGACTTGAACCCGCAACCTCCGGAATAACATGTTCCGGTGCTTTGCCAATTAAGCCACGGTGCGAAGTATCGTTACGACGAAATTAGTGGATTGCATTTGTTAACCCAATTATGCATTGGTGGCGCCATCTATGACTACTTATTACGTAGTTAATCTAAGTTTCTCAATTCGACCGTATATATATATTTTTTTATGTTTGTTCGCGGATAACTTCGTCGTTTATAAACCGATTTTGTTTATTATTTTTTTCTTGGAAAGGAGATATCCCAAGTGTGATACCATAGTAATTTTATCGAGGTCTAATAAGTATCTCCGGAGATATGGAGATAAACAGCTCAAAATTGGTACTGAAAATTAGTAGCGTGGCATTGAAGTCGGTTCTTTTTAGTTTTTTAAACGATCTTATTAGGTTTTCCTAAGCTGATTTTATGTCTTATCTTACCTACTAGTCCTTAATACACAGGCAACTTTAGTATGAGGATTAGTTAATTATCGGCTCTTATATTGAGTCTAAAACCCAGCGAGTGGGTAGTATCTTTTGATTATACGCTTAACATCATTACTTATAATATCGTTTAAAAACTAAAAAAGAACCGACTTCAATGTTCATTTTCAGTACCAATTTTGAGATGTTTATCTCAATATCTCTGGAGATAATTATCAGACGTCGATAAAATTACCATGGTACCACACTTGAGATATCTCCTTTCGAACAAAAAAAGAATAATCAAAATCGGTGCATAAATAACGAAGTTATCCCCGAACAAACAGAAAAAAAAAAAATATATATATACCGTCGAATTGAGAAACCTCCTCCTTTTTTTGAAGTCGGTTAAAAAAGAGGTGAGATGTGGTCATGGGCTACCCATTAGAGTATAAAAAATATTCAGTCAATATTTTTATTTATAATTTCTGTTTTTGATTACCAATTATCTAATGTATCTACTACAAATTCATCATTACTTAACTAATAAAAATAAACAACAATATATAAAGGATTAAATAATTATTCCCAGTTCATTTTTAGGGTTCTGTACCACAAAAGGTAAAAAAAGGAACCCTTATAAGATCACTTTCTTGTCCGTCTGTCCGTCAGTCCGTCTGTCTGTCTGTCTATCTATCTGTCTGTCTGTCCGTGTGTCACCACTGATTTTCTCAGGAACGGGTGGACCTAGCAAGTTGAAATGTATACCAGATACTGAGGTCTATAGTCCCTATTGATGTGTATAAAAATCAAGGTCCTGAGTCAACACGATAAAAAGATATGGGCAAATTTAGATTTTCGCGAAAACTTGTAAGTACCAAAATTTACCTTAATTTCTAGCTTTTTTATTTTTCATTTTTTTATTTTTTGGAATGTTTCCTTTATTTGTGCTGTAAGACTTTGCTTTTGACAAAAATTGACAATCTAGGTCAACCGGAAGTACCCTATAGGTTTTGGGTCGAAAACTTATAGGGAACCCCGTTGATCTGGAATCGTGAAATTTGGCAAGAAGCAAGGTCTTACAGCACAAATAAAGGAAACATTACAAAAAATTAAAAAAAGTTGAAAATTAAAGGGTGCCCCCATACATACATAGAATCGCCAATTTAGACAGGCCTCTGAGTTATATGAACGCTCATACAATTTAGAGGTCTAGCTTAATTGGTACCATCCAACGTTGGTACGGAAGCCTCGGTGGGCGAGTCCAACTCGACTTAAACGGTTTTTTTTTTACATATATTGTATCCCATATATTTCGTTACTGAGAAAATAAGTGAGTTCTGGCGGTCCTCTGCTCTTGCTCTATAATCACAAAAGCTCTGCCAAGAAATCTCCCTTTGTCTAGTTTAGTTAATTAGTAGCTGTGAATGAGTTACCATAAACGCGAGTTAATTAATACTTAGGTGTCTACGAAGTTATATGAATTGCTAAGTCAAGACATACGACTACAATGCGATTAGGCGATTTTGTTGAAGTCACTATGTGACAAAATATCTTTGTTCTTTTTAGGGTTCCGTACCCAAAGAGTAAAACGGGACCCTATTACTAAGACTCCGCTGTCCGTCTGTCTGTCTGTCTGTCTTTCCGTCTGTCACCAGGCTATAGCTCATTAACCGTGATAGTTAGACAGTTGAAATTTTCACAGATGGTGTATTTCTCTTGCCGCTAGAACAACAAATACTAAAAACAAAACTAAGTTAAAAATGAAAGGGGGTCCCCATACAAAAAACGTGTTTTTAAACGCCATCTATCTAATTAGTTTTGGCAAAATGACATAGATGGCGCTAGTAAACGAGCCCCGTCATTCTTGGTAATATCAATTAATCAAATATATGAGGTTGAAACTTTGTTATGTTTCGTATTGTACGGAACCCTCCCTAAGTGTGCGATAAGAGACGCGATGCTGACTCGCACTTGGCCAGTTTTATTTTAATTCGTTTTTAACCGACTCAAAAAAAGGACGTTTCTAAATTCAACCGTATATTTGTTCGTATATTTGTTATTTATGTTTGTTGGCATATAACTTCGTCGTTTATGAACCGATTTTGATGATTATTTTTTTGTTGTAAAGGAGATATCACAAGTATAGTACCATAGTAATTTAATCGAGATATAATAAGTATATCCAGAGATATGGAGATAAACACCTCAAACTTGGTAGGTACAAAAAATTAATAGCGCGGCATTTGAAGTCGGTTATTTTAGTTTTTTTAAATATCTTATCATCTTAGCACTAAAACTAAACGCTAGCCTTTACGATTCAAAAATACTCTATCTCTATTAAACATTTGGATGACAGAAAGATTGCTAACTATATAGAGATATGCCAGCCTATTTTTTTCGAAAAGAATAAATTCGAAAATAATGCGAAAGTTTGAGGCTCACCTCATCAAAGCTTAGTGATAATTGATAAAAATTATCTGATAAGAAATAACCGCGTTATCAAAGTTGTTCTGATAAGTGGTAATCTATTGATAAATCTTGCTATCTGTGTAGATTACTGTGTGACGTTATCTTGGTAGCCTCACTGGACATTTCCGTGGTTAGCAAACGAAATGTTTGCTGACTGCAGTATATTTGGTATGGTTTTAGCGTAGGTAAAATATAAATAATACACTTGTGATATGTCCGACAACATGTTTATATTTTTATGCAAATCCTATTTATAACAAATATTTAAAAAGGTCTATATTAGCCCAGCTGTTCTCAAGCGACCACCCTTAAGTTAGAAAATCTGTCGCCAAACATTTAATGTGTTCCGGGAGCTATCCGTGAGAGCCAATTCCCATTCTAGGCCTAGCGTGCTACCATCCTCGACCGCATCATCACTTACCGCGTAGACAGAGAAAAATAACTTACCAACAGGTGAGATAGTGGTCAAACGCTAGCTTATATGATATAAACAAAATAATTTAAATCAATTTTGCAGTGTTTTTTAGTTGGAATATATTATAACATTTAAGACTTAGCTAATTATTTAATCAGTCTTTTATCAATCCGATGGTTTAGCCGTAAAAAGGAAAATACGAAGAAAAGATACAGAGAAAGGCGATAACAGCCGATTAGTGGACAGTTGGACATTAATACAATATGAACAAGTAATTACAACAATACAAGCTTTTACACAAAGTTTTACACATATGATTCTACTTAGCAGCTTATAATAACCCACATTCATAGTCGCGCGTAGTTGTAATGAGAGAGGAAGACAGGAAAGACACTGATTTCCTAAATGCAGGGAAACCTAGTTAGGAGTTAGGGTTCATCCATGTCTTACCTCTATGGAAACGTCAGAATGAGCCAAGTTATTTATGACATAACCTAATTACTTTACTTAGTTTCTGTTTTATTCACAATTACTTGTATTACTTATTTAAGTACATGGATTGTATAATTTTGTAAATTTTGTTTGTAAATTTTTAGAGATAAATAAACTTTTTATTTATTTATTATTTATTTAATTAAAAGGGGGTAATTTTCACCCACGTGTGAAGGTCATTCTTGCCTTCTTGCGTCCGTAGGCTTACACTGTATCCTACCCTATATGTGATCCCTGGGTGGTAATAAATGGGTGGCCAGTTGTGGTAGGCTTCGACCGTGGCATTCGCCTGATAGCCGGCATGGGGTTCGGTCTTAGAATGGATGACGTTGTATGGTATGGCAAAGTACGCTCTGGATTGGACTGAAGTCAGTTGTCCAACAAAGATTTGAACTCATATCCTTCTTTCAATTTCAAATTAGCACAATTCCATTTCAGACCGCATCTTCACTTAACATGAAGTGAGATTGCGGGGAAGTCGTTTTTTCATCATTATCATCCTGTATCAGTCCACTGATGGACATAGGCCTCTCCTAAGAGTGCTTGTCTGTCAGATATTAAAAAAGTGTCTCATATGTTATTTAATTTCTAACCTTAACACTTCTAAAATCACATTAGTTCTGCAAAATAAGATCTAGCATTTTACTATCCAATTTTAAAAATAAACATTACCTAATCACAAAACCACGTAGTCATATCAATTATCATCAAAAACGATTAGGCACGAAGTGTTTATCGGTAAAAAAATATGTAACGAAGAAAAAAACTTAATATAAAAAATCTAATTATTCCATGTTACGTTAAAACAGCAAATTACGTACTTAAATAATTATTTAAAAAGAAAAACACTTGAGTGTTGCTGTAAATTAAGTTGTCAAAATTGTTATAAATAAAAACACACACACCCACGATTAGTCACACCACACAGAAAAAAAACAATATGGCATCAGTTATACTTAACAATTTATTTAGTTACAATACAATACTTTGTATTGATCACCTAAAATAGTACTCAAAATACTAGTTACCTACTACGTACTACAATACGTACTACGATTGTATTCTCTTATTTATGCCAGAAAACCTTTCCATATAAAAAAGGATGCAAATTCATACTTGTGAGATACTTAGCTCTAAAAAAAAGCAGAATCTTAGATGCATGTCAAACCCTATCCTCCTCGTAGCGCGTAGCTTCGTAGCTCGAACTTTTACCGTAGATATCTTCTTTTTTAACCCCCGTGCAATAATATTATACTGTGTCTATGATCAAGACCTCGAATTGACTACCTACTATAAATCAAGGCCCCCTGTGTTATAAGTTTGACGTCTTTCTATCTTGTGTCTGGTCCATCTGTGTCATCGTAGCTCCCAAACGGAGCCGATTTTATTTTAGTTTTTTTTTAGTTTGAACAGGGGTGGAAGTCTCTACATTGACAGCGATGCGTCTTGTCATAGCAAACTTCTGCTAGAATGAGATGCAGCTAGATAATTGTTATCTGCATCTCTTTTCGTATCGACGATTATCGCTCGAAATTCATCGCTATGCATGTAGAGACTACCGGTTAGATAGTATTAAAAAAATCTGTTCCGCCATTTCAAGATCATCAGCTCCTTTCTAGTTGATGAGAATTGCTTCTACAGTTCTGATTGAATCAAAATTTGGTATCTTGTTATTTCCATGTAAGCAAGATCATGGTAAACTTTACTTGAGGCTGGGACATCTCCTCTCCATCACGTAGGACGCCGCGGTGTGGTCGTACCTTATCAGCAGATATGTCGTGTTTGGGCTCATTGTAATAGTTTCATTGAACAGATTATAGATATATCAATCGACGGGTGTTTAAAATTTAAATTTAAACGCTCTACCTTGCATTGCCCAACTGAAAGTATACTTAAACGCTTATTACTTGCGTTTTAGGTTATTTGGATAAATGTGGGTGGGTTAAAATGTTCATCATCATCATCAGCAAGTGTCAGTCCACAGCTGGACGTAGGCCAGGCCTCTCCCAAGATGCGCCACTGAGCCCGGTCTTCGGCTCTTCTTTTCCAGTCACTACCCGCAGCTCTGCGTATGATAAATTAATAAATGAATGAGTATCAATAAATGATTCTTAAACAAGTAGTTCAACACAGTTGCTATTCTTCCATTGGATTAGATACTTAAAATTCAAAGCTTTCACGCACACATTCAAACACAACAATAAATTCTATTAGTATCACTATTACATAAGAACGTTTTTTTATTCTAATAAGCTAGTTAAATTATACAAAAGTAAGCCGTAATGTCATAGTCATGTGAGTTAGTTAAGCTTAAACTTTCCGGTTGATCGTGACCCCTGATTCCGATATACAAGCAAATATCGGTTGAACGTGTGCGTAACCAAAACTTGATTTGTAGGTACTGAAACTTTATCACTACTAGAAGGAGAGCTTATATTTAAATAAAACTTAATATTCCACTCTAACAGTACAAAAATGGCTTAATTTGGGTATGATATTAAAGACACGTACTACACTTAGTAGATTGTCGAAATAACCTAAAAATAATTGCACTAAAGTAGCTACCTAAGTATTTTTTCTCAATTAATATTGTGAAACAAGAATCCCTTTAACCTATTCACAACGAGTAGTTAACTGACAATAAACATGTAAAGTGATCCACTTTAATCAAGCACTTAATCGGCGACAAGACGTTTAACGATCACTCCGATTAAAATCCGCGCCTAACCTCCTTGCGCTGCATATTTCTGTGGGTTCTGTAGGTTCACCTATCTGTGAACGAATCCTGAGTAACAACGAAATATTTATCCTTATTATTAGTTTTAACGATTTAAAGAGGTTCTATCAAAGGATATACATCTGAAAGGTATTCATATCAGCTCAGTTTTATCAAAAAATTCAGTTAATCGCAAATTGAAACGCCTTGCGGTAGCCAATCTATCAATGGAGTCTCGACCGCTCACGAGCGAGTATCGCGTGATGTAGCCGGCGTTCTATTGGTGGAAAATGACGTGATATCTATTTCTGTTCGGAGACAGAAGGAACGCGATGTGTTTGGCGCGCATGTGTGCGGCGTTACGTGCACTGTCGATGTGTGCGTGTGTTGTTGAGGCGCGCACACTGTTTACAGTGCGGCGCTGTAGCCGGCGAGCGCACGTATCGAGAGCGGACCGCGCGTTTCCGACTTTTCCGGCGGCTCTTCAAGTGCAATTTCCACGGTGTTTTCTCGACAGTTCAATGGTGCTAATACGCGTCGACAGTATTGCAAACACTGAGTGACCGGACGGGATCGGTGCCGAGCGTATTTTCAGTGCGGCTCATAAAAATTTTAGGTGTATTCAGCGGATGCGATGAATAAATTTTGCAAATCGAGTCTGTGTGTCGAAAAGGTTCGTGAGAGCGATGTTTTGATCAGGCGGTGTTTAGTGGATGTGCCGGGTGCCAGTTCGACAACTGCGACAGTGTCGGGTCTGTGTGTATCGAGGCTGTGGTACTGTAGTGCTGAGCCTGTGGGACTTCGGGCACCCTCGGGAAAAGACGCCGGACGCCTTGCGCCGGGCACGTGCTAAGGTAAAACCCGTTCCTGTGACCTTGGCTGCCTTGCTTCGCTTATCATCTCGCTAACATTTGTCTCCGTTTTCGTAATTTCTTCGAACAAAAATTAGCACTTCTTATCACGATTTTACAACGTTATGGTCATGCATTTTCATCGCGTGACATTTTTATTATACTTTAAATAGGTTTATAATTTATGTACTTCGTCTGTGTTCTATCTTGCTTAATTTTCACCGCATCTAAGTACCTATATAGCTTATTAACAATAAAATTAAACGATAGTTGCATAACTTGCGCTGGTATTTGCATTACAGAAGATCTAATAGCTTATTTTGCTTTTGCATGAAAGACTTGTTCAAATCAATTTAGAATCTTAAATTTGATTTGACAAGGTTTCGTATTGCTTTGCTTCCGTATTGTATGCTTGTTGACAGATGATCATCGATCAGTTAGTTGATCACAGATAAAATAGCACCGCATTGATTGCAAACGCGCTCTTCTAAAACGAATATTAGCATCACGGATATCTAGAGTCTGTTCTCCGTGATTGCCAGTTTCTTTTTTTATCGTATAGGCTAGTGTTTGACCACTAACGCACCTGTTGGTAAGTGATGATGCGTTCGAGGATGATAGGACGCCAGGCCTAGAATGGGAACTGGCACTCAAGGATGGCTGCCGGAACACATTAGATGTTTGGCGACAGATTTTCTAACTTGAAAGTGGTAGCTGGCAGACACTAGACAGTGTCCTACCTCCATGCGGGGGTTGGGGTCTTCTTACCGATGTTTTTCCTTCACCGCAGGCCACAGTGAAATGCGCACATAATTTTCTAATCTATTGAAGCGTGGGCTTGAACAGGCTAGCCAGAAGTAGCAGCAATTCTCCCTTCCTACTGTACCCCTCAGTAATCCAAATCTTGACATTCTGCAAATGCACCATTGTTTAGTCTTCAAACTTTAAACGGTTTAATAATAACACTGTATGTTTCATTGTGATTAGCAAATCTAGCATTTTGGTACCCTATACGCTTAACATATTTCTTTACACTACAGACCAGTTTTACCATTTTCTAATATATCAGCCAAAGTTTTTACAACTTTTATATAGCGACATTTGTCAAATAAATACTATCTCAAACTTTATCAGAAATTCAGAAACTGGTGATTCTGAGCCTCCCGTATTCACAAAAAACACTAAGAGGGGTCTTACAGTGCCCGCGAATGCATAGTGTCATTAAACTAATACATTATTGATATTACTTCTGTCAAATACACCGCTATGCGTTTGTCAAAACCTTTATGAATACGTCCGTTGACATGTGATGATATTGTATATATCTAGACCAAAAAGGCTTTTTAAACTCTAACTGGAGCTTGCGTGGTAAAACATTGCTACGAAGACAAAATAAATCACCCCAGTTTTGTTTCTATCCTACTCACACTTACCGTAAGAACAGTCTACAATATTCTGTCAAATATTAAAATCAACGTGAAGAGAAGAGCAAAAAGCAGTTTATTCTACAAGCAACATCAATGCAGTATAATCTTCTAGATCTAGACGGAACGATATATCTCATCTCATTTGCTTTTTGCTCTACGTCTAAATTATGTTTATGCTAAATTTAGCAGAAACATAATTTAGACGATTATTCCAATAGGGTTAAATACAAAATAGTAAATTGTATACGACACTTATATAACATATGAAGAACAATGATTCATGATCGTAAAAATAATAAAAATCAATATATTCTCTAACAATGTAACCATTTACAATGCATGGATAGCGAATGCATAAACACGTAGAAGTTTAAACATATCTATCTAAAATATTTTAATAGTGATATAAGGGAATAGAACTTTTTAAAATGAACCCATTTATTGCAGAATAATTAAAAAAAAACCTTTTTCGTTTATTGCGATGTACTACTAGCAATAATCATTTCGAGAGTCTTGTAAGAGTCCCAATTCTACAACAAAATTATTCTGTATGGAAGAGAGATCGTCCAGAAAAAGCGACAGTAAAAAACACTTCTACCACACATAATAGCTAATGCTACTGGATCGTTGTAAAGCCGAACTTGATCTTTAAAAGCCTTAAATCGTTAAACAGACCCGTAGAGTAGACCAACTCTACATTCAACTAAAGTTGGCATTGACAAGCAAATCGTCTGAGAACTTAATACTGGTGGCCTATAAATTGTATATGTGTTAACAATAATTAACATAGTTTAAAAACTAAAACAACCGACTTCCATGTCCCGATTAAAAAAAGAATCATTCGAATCGGTTCACAATTGACGAAGTAATCGCGTAACATAAATACAAAAAAAATTCACAAACGAATTGAGAACCTCCTTCTTAGGAGTCGGTTGAAAATCTTCTTAAAGCGGTCGATTTGAATTCAAACCTTGCATAAAACATAAAACGATTGTTTTAAGAAGTCTTCGTTTTTAACTTTTTTTAAACCGGACATGTATTATTAAATGCTAGAACATATTGTACATTCTAGACATGTGAATTAAATATAACAATCATATGATAAATGAACATGTGCGTCTTGTTACGACACTGTCGGATTATGAATGAGATCTCGCCCACACAGCAAATGTATTTTTTGTACTGGTATTATAATGGATCGAGAATCAGGTTTTCAGCAGTACAAGCTTTAATAAGAGTGCAACCAAAATAAAATATTGGGGTCAGATTGAGTGCAGTGCAATACCTACTCATGTGAGTGTAAAGTAAACATTAAGTGGCTAGTACTTTAGTAGTTTAAAAAAGAGAAAAAGAGAGAGAAAGAGTACTGATTTCTATCTTTTACTTGTCTGAGAATTGTTAAGTAAAATAAAAATCTGTAGAATGTTTACTCCTTCGATAGCATTGATACTTCATTCACAATATATAATATTTATAATATAAAATATTGTCAACCAATGATAGCCAAAGGAGAGTGTTAGTTTTTTTAGTGATGGGTTTTTATGTAAAGATTTCAAAATAAACGTAATGTTGTCATACTCACTGACAAATAATAGCATATATTACAATATTTTTTTTTCACAAAGTAATGAGTATTCTTATTAAACTAGTTGCAGTAATATGTCATCATACCCTTGTTCAAATAACATCAGATTGTAGCGTATTTAATTTTAAAGATGCTGAGTACACTTCTGCGAAAAACTGTTAACACTTAAATATGGAATGTTCAGAATTGTAAAACCAATAGAGACATTTGCTTAAAGAAAACCAATAGACCAATTACTGTTGTAAATTCTACCTCCTTGAAGAAAACTGTTGATACTGCTTGCTCTATGGTAGGTAAGTATATGCTCTTTGGCTCTATACTCTTTATATGGTACAATGGTGTACATATTGAAGCGCTTTGTATCGTTTCCCTATATTCATTCATAACTTGGTACATTCCATCATGGACCTTACCGTATCCTCAGACCAACAAAGAAGATACCTAAGATATAATCGTAGACAATGGTTTAATGCAATACGGATTTAGATGGATACATCTACCTCTTACCAACTTACTATAAAATGTAATACTTATTGCATACCAATCAAAACATTATAATATATGAAAGTAAAAATGAGTTTGGTTTGACAATAGGCGGTCTATCGCTTAGGGCGATCTCTACCAGACAACCTTTGTATGGACAGAAGCTTGTTATGAAAAATAAGCGGTAATAATGTAATGTCGACATTGTCATCCCTTACTACAAGATCTATAATTTTCATTCATTTTTTATCATCTCAACTTTCAAAAGTCTATTACAATAGCTAGGTATATGTTTCCTTTGTTACGTTTCACTGTAGTGAGTAGTCCAAATGGTCGCCTCTTTGTATGCAACTGAGAATATTAATCGTTTTACCAACCCAGACAATGTCTAATGTTTGATAGAGGTCAGCGAGAATACAGCTGTGTTTTTAGGACATTGCGGTCAAATAAAAATGTCTTCAGGGGAAGGATTTGTTTAAAAAACAAAGTAAAATATAAATTTACAAAAACGCCGACAGCAACTACTGGCGAGTTGACATTATAAAATCTATCTAAGAACTATCGCCGTTTAATTACAAACCGTTAAATAAACATATCTCAACCAGTTCAGCAGTTTTGGAAATAAATGGGAACCCAATACAAAATAAAACTGGCCAAGTGCGAGTCAGCATCGCGTCTCTTATCGCACACTTAGGGAGGGTTCCGTACAATACGAAACATAACAGAGTTTCAATCTCATATATTTGATTAATTGATATTACCAAGAATATTTGTTTTGGTCGCGATCTAGAAAGACGGGGCTCGTTTACTAGCGCCATCTATGTCATTTTGCCAAAACTAATTAGATAGATGGCGTTTAAAATCACGTTCTTTGTAATGGCACCCCCTTTAATTTTTAACTTTATTTTGTTTTTAGTATTTGTTGTTCTAGCGGCAACAGATATACACCATCTGTGAAAATTTCAACTGTCTAACTATCACGGTTAATGAGCTATAGCCTGGTGACAGACGGACAGACAGACAGACAGACAGACAGACAGATAGACAGACAGACAGACAGACAGACGGACAGTGGAGTCTTAGTAATAGGGTCCCGTTTTACCCTTTGGGTACGGAACCCTAAAAAAAGAGTCCGTTCCGAATAGATAAAATAAGCGATAAAAAGAAGAAAGAAAAAAATCTACCAAAGTGTCTTTACGCTATTGTAGGCCAGAAATAATATGGTGATTTTATTATTTATTATTATAATTATAGTGTAATTATTTATTCGCATGATTGTGATCATATATAATTCATAGAAGTTTATGAGAGAAGTGTCCAGTGAAATTACAAAACGGGTAACGGGTGAAATTCAGCAACATGCAAAATTTTGTCATTTTAAATTTGGTACATTTAGCGCTTACCATCAGATAAACCTGTAACTTGTATTATAAACAAATACTATTATGATGCCATGAATAGCAAATATGTTATTATTGTGTTGAACAAAGAAATCTGAATCTGAATCTATTCAATATCAAAATCAAAACCAATTGTTTATTTGTCAGAACACATCATTTTAAATTGTTATAATTTCAGGTGTTATTTATGAAATATAAATGTACATGTGTCCAGCCTGCAAGCAAGCGTACAAATATTGGTTTGTCATATCTACAATTAAGTTTAGATAACATTCATATATTTACTTAAATTTCAGTCTTACATATATGCATATTTTTTTTATAACATAAATATTCTTTCACGCTGTAAAAACATTTTTCCAAAAGCCATTGGCTAACTTTTCGCTTGAAAACATTGCCACCTAGTATTTTTAAATCTTCTGGCAAATTATTATACACTAAAATTGACATATTGTATACATTCCGTTTATATATATCTTTATTACAGGATGGTTGCAATAACAGATTTGTTTTTATTGTATAAACAATTTCTTTTAAGAAATGCTATACTTACGTATCGTAAATGGAGAATTTTAATTGGTAATTATCAAATGATTAATAATAACAATGACTAAAGTGCACGTAAATGCATTGCGGTTAGAACAACCTATCTATATGTAATTAATTTTAGTAGGTACATTTGTACATATAAAAAAATTACATTTGTAAACCATGGCGGATCCAAGATTGACCATTTGACCATAAGGGCACGAATGTCAAGAGTGAACTTGGACAATTTGGGGACCCCGAGCCATAGCTCTCCCCGAGATCCGCTATTGTTTGTAAATATACAATGTAGTAGGTACGAGTAGGTAAATGGTTCAAATACAAAGATTCTCATTAAATCAATCGATCAAATTTACATTAAATCAATATGTGCATGAGACTAAGATTGCAAATTATTAATTTTAGTTGGGCTGCGAAAAGGTAACAAAAAATCATAATAAGTTCTCCAAATACCTTCCCAAAAGTATTTTAGTAGTATTTAATTTATAGCATTATTTTCTTAGTTTATTATAATTTTATTTATAATATTATGTTCTGTGTAAGTCGAACACTGTATATTGTTATTTGGGTTCATAATTTCCATACAATGTATATTGTTATTAATATGAAATACTTCAGGTCATTCTGAAAATCAGCATCTAGATGGGATGGGAGCCTACAATCTAGAAAATCTAGATATGTGAACCGAAACTGGTTACTTTTAGCACCTTTCATACACATTAAGTTTATCAACATATTTTTGTATGTAATTTGTTTTAGATTTTAGCATTTGTTTCTTCTGATAAGTAGGTACCTACTGAGATATAAGCTCAATCATCAAGGCATGAGAATTAAATATATAATAAGTTTATTTTAGGTAAACGTATAACATCACGGACTGATCTTCCTTTCATCACGTGGGAATGGGATAGTACGAAATATAAGTATTTGCCCATGTTGATACAGCCAATATAATCTAGTATCCTGAGCTTGTATCTACTCATCTATTAGAAAATTCAGTACTACCGTTTCTATGAATGGAAATGGAATAAAAGTCAACCGATGATGAATGGATACAATAAAATTGTTAAAGTCCATTCAATTGAATTCATTTAAACTTGACCTTGCTACATACATCCAACTCATTTGTATAGCCAGAAATAGTCTTTATAAACATTTTAAATATGCGACACAATGAAGTAGGTATGCAATTAGGTCTAATCCCTCAATGTTTGCATGACTTTTTTATTTGCAACTTTAAAGAAATGCATCAAACAATCTATGAAATCTTTAAGTTTAAACGCAAATGGTAAAAAAGGTTTATTTAGGTAGAGTCTTAAATATTATAAAGGTTATTATTATTATATAGGTTATTATAAAGTTAAAAAAAAACTAAAGCCAACGAAACAAATTGTAGGTAGGAGGTGGATGTTTAATATATAGACCTACCTTTTTAAATAAAAAATATATACGGTCGAATTGAGAAACCTCCTCCTTTTTTGATGTCGGTTAAAAAATACAGGAAAACGAACAATTGAATAGCGTTTAAATTGTTTAACCGACATTAAAAAAAATGGAGCCTGTCGTTATTTAAATGCCATGCTTTAGTGAACACTAAGATTGCACACACACAAGATAAGACCTATATGAATCAACTTGGCCTCCACACAGCTGAATGGATGTTAATTAGTACGTTTGTTTTAACACTTAAACACACACACATGTGCCTAGAACACACTCATGTGTGTGCCTACAACACACATGTGTACACGAACCTTCACATTTACACTGTTGCCGATTTGAAATACATAAATAACAGGACAAATTGGACATTCAAAATGTTAGTACCAACATTACCAACGTCTATGTTTGTGCCTACGCATTGCTTTAGCGCTGTAGGCGATATCACATCGTATCGACAAATATTCCAACAAAACTGCAATAAAGTGATATAGGTATGTATATACCTACCAACACCTTCACACATACCAAATTGGTAACCGCCAGTTGCGTGAGAATCACATGCTCAAAGTTTTGTTATTTTTTAACCGAGCTCGATCACTTCCTACAGACTGTCAAAGGGCGGAAGGCAGTGCCTACAAATTAACACATTGATATTGTGTTTTAGGACTTATATCGCCCTTGACGAAAGGTCAATTTGGCGTCTGAGCGTGAGGGAACTTACGACACACTCATAACAAATCTGACTGTTTGTTTTTGTTCGGTAATTTTCGAGTGCTTGTCGATCATCTCAAGTAGGCAGGGAAGGACGCTACTCGACTCCTACGCTTGAATCGATATTGGTACACAATAAGGCAATGTTTATAAACTATAAATATCTCACTAAAACAGAAAAAATAATGAATAATATATACTATGGAAGTTTTCGATATTTGTGTCGTTCAGGAAGCGCAAATATTTAAGCGCTGCCAAATTTTTTTATTGCTTTAATCTTGATGGTGTTAACAAGGAAGCGCAAACATAACATATTGTTTTTTTTACATCAATGTTTGGCAAACGGTTAACTCTCATGAAATCAATTGAAAGGAAATGTATAGTATAAGAGCTAAAATATTATAATTCCAATACTATGAGGATATTCATGGCGATAATGCAACTGTTTAATACAATTAGGTATTTACATTGTAATCACTTTTTAAGGTTTTTTATTCTTATCCATACCAGGGCCGGTAGTCTCTACATGCATAACGATGAATTTCGAGCGATAATCGTCGAGAAATCGATACGAAAAGAGATGCAGATAACAACTGTCTAGCTGCATCTCATTCTAGCAGACGTTTGCGATGACAAGACGCATCGCTATCGATGTAGAGACTTCCACCCCTGGTTGACTGGAAGAGATTGCATTTAGCGATAGGATTTGTCTTTTGCACTAGTGCTTAAATAACGTTTCTGTCACTGCTCGATATGTTATGAATGGTATGCAAAAAAAATGTATTGTATTCTAGGTTAAGTCTCCTATATAAACAGCTAAGCCTACCTACTTACATTCGTATAAATGTTACCTAACATGTAAGCAAATAAATGCAATAATTTTAATATTAACATCTGGCGATCGAGATGTCGTAAGTTCGATCCCCACTACATTAGACATAGATATTTAGCTTAGTTGGAGGGGTTAACAAGAATACTAGTAATATGCAACCCACATTGATATTAAGCTTTTAAGGTACTTACGGCCACACCGCAGCGTCCTGCGTGCGCGATCGCGGCGGCGGTCAGATAGCACAGTAGTATTTGCACCGATTGGTTCACACCAAACGCGATCTACGGCGATCAGAAAACGTTTAAAAATCAGATCGCGAACGCGCACGCGAACGCAGCTGACGCCGCGGTGTGGTCGTAGCGTTATATAGAAGAAAAAAAACAAAGCAAGAATCTTGGTAAAAGGGCAAGAAGATTCATCTCGCAACTATGATAAACTTCATATACAATGCAAAAAAACAAGGCAATCAGTCCCTATCAGGACACTGAATGAATGGACTTCAAACGATGTGAGTCATTCTATTAATGTTATTTCTATTCAATATTAATCTTTATTTATTTTCATAATAGGCGAATCGATTTAAATTCAATGGACATAGGCATACATTAAACATAACAATTTGAATTCATTAAGGCATCTTGGTTCAACTAAGGACTAGAATTTTCACATTTCTATTGAGTATGCTAGAAGCACGCCAATTATACTTGATAATTTGGTAGAGTTGATGTCGTGGGTACATCGTTTTAGGATTTTAGTTGGTAATTATAAATGCTAGGTGTAGGTACAAAATTTAGACTACTATAATTAATAGTGATATTTGTATTTTCTTTTAAAATAATATATTTATTCTACGGAGTGGCTAAATGCTGAAAAATTAACCGTCGCACCTTTAAAACGATGGAGTGAGTGATGGAGTGAGATATATAAGCTGATTTTCCATTCAGAAGATATCTATATGGAACACGAAGCACGGGAATAGTGGAGTAGTGAAATAAACTTAGAAGTCCCAATTTATTCCTAAATCCTCCCCATTCTGCCACGAACATTTAATAGTATAGATTTTATAGAAAGTAATATAATTTATAATTTTATTAATCCATTGTTTTCTTATGTCCTCCTGGGTCCTGGGTATTTAGGTATGAACGTACGGAACGGCCGAGTAGATAAGTGCTAGAAGGACGTGGTCGATCCGTTACGTTAGCATACTACAAGTGTTATAAATTATAATATACCTACACTATGAATATCATTATAAATGATAGCTTGTGCCCCGCAACATAGCCTTCGTTAAAAGATACCTGTAAAAAGTACCCCATTTAATCCATGCTGTAAGTAAACTATCTGAGTGCCAAATGCATCCATATCCATGGAGTAAGAGTAACAAAAATGCATCCATTTCTTTCATTCATCCTCATCAATGTTCACATTAATACTCCTACTAATATTATAAAGGCTAAAGTTTGTGAGTCTGTAAGTATGTACATTACTTCTTCACGTTAAAACTACTCAACCGATTCAGTTGAAAGGTATGCAGATAGCCTAGACCCTGGTATAACACATAAGGTACTTTTTTTCCTTTTTTTTCTACGCGGGTAAAACCGCGGGCCACAGATAGTATTACATATAGTTAGAATACAATATCGGGATTCTTACAATTGCTTTTCTTACAACAACACAGTTGTTTATATTAAACATAAGAACATTAATATTAACAAAGCCGTTGGTAACAATGGATAAAATATTGAACTTAAAACCTTATATCCATGTGCAAGTTTGACCTCATTACGTAGTAGATATACTTACGTACCCTACAGGTACCTACCTAGCCCTACGTGCGAAGAAAGCGGATAAGATTGTTTGTTTGGGACAAATATTTGCACTCACAAACAGGTCAGGGGACTTCGGCGGCCATTTTGCAAGTGCAAATGTGCCGAGATAAAAATAATCTAGCGGTTTTATTGAGATTACGATAATGGTGGCAATAAAGATGTTTTTAATTGTCGCTGATTTATGGTGAATATTAAATGGTAATCAAGCTAACGGTAGAAAAACAGATGACACCAACGTAAGCTATGGAAAAACAGCAACATAACACGCTTGAACTAAAACGTAGACTCCTGGCTCAATCAAAGACACATGTTGTTAAGAGCGAACGCGGGGTGCACTTTTCCATACAAATGTATTCCCCCAATTCCTCCCTGGAAAATGCTTCTAGAACAAAATTTGTATCTACAAAAAAGCAGGGTCTGCTGTAGCTACGCCCCTATAATTTTCTTTTTTTGACCAACCATTTTTAAATAGAAATATGATCCTTTAAAAATCTCAAAGAGGAAATTAAAAGGTTTATATTTCTTGGACTTTGTTTTATAATATGTAGTGTAAGTAGTAAGAGCCAAAAGCGCCTAGCTTATTAGGAACTTATCTACTAGAATTACTATATAAACTAAACATTTTATATAGCGTTATATAAAGGATGGAAAAATAATGGAACACGAAGAAAAAATACTAAACGTAAAAGAAATTTCACTAAAAATAATAGTGTGTTCTACACACTAAATTATTTTTGAAAATAAAAAACGTGCAAATCCTCTTTTCGACTCTGTAGGTATATGTCAGATAACTATTTGAAACTTTTAATCATGAACTGAAGAAACTGGCACTAGTCTTCCACAAGTTACGTTGATCTGTAAGCCCGTAGCGACGTCCATCGTAATCTCGTAAGCATTTATACATTATGCAAAACTAAAATAACGCGGATTTCCTCGGCGGGGTGTTGATTGACGAGCAAAAACAAACAAGTCAATGCGCCGACCGGTCGTAAGTCGTAACTAACGCAATGAGCTTTTTATTTACTCTTCGTGTTATATCTTCAGTAATGGTATTTATTCAAATGTTGCTTTATTTGACCACTCTTGCGTAGGTACTTACTTACGTACTTGCGTATCTTTTGGGTGACATTTGAGTGGGATAAATATCGCTGAATTTTAATATTTTTGGCCGTGCGCTATTTACTTTTAATTGAACTACTTAATTGTGAGCTAGTAACATGAAAATTAAAGAATTAAGAAATAAATTATTGTTACTTCTAGAACTCAGAAACTACTCGCGGAATTGTAGAAACTACTCTATAACGAACATAGTTACGCCTCTAAGATGTGCCTTGCAGCTTCACTCGCGTTAAAAAGTATATACTTGTAAAAAGTATGGTGGTATGTGCTATTTAGGTTATAAAATATCAGTACACCAAATTTAATCCAAATCTGGTGCGTTGTTTATCTATCCTTCGATATTCACAATCTTTCGCATATAAGTAATGATTATATGCTGCCTTAATGAAAATGTATAAGGTGCTTTGTAACATGTACTTTGACCAAATTGTACAGTGTAATACATATAATGTTGGTTAATACGAAGATAATCGTGTGGGATGTAAACTTGCAGCCGATTCATCAAAGTCGACTGAAATGTTTACATTGCCGAAATGCATACTGATGTAAACAGAAATCTAGCCTTGAAATCGTCTTCCGCAGAGAAAAGATATAAAGTACAAGTAATAGGTTCTAATACATAGGTAAGTACGTTAATTCTGTAAGTCTGGATATCACTTTGGAATCTAATCATATATCATTAGATATTAGAAGTGTCTATCATTACCATTATTTACAAACAAATGAAAATCTAGAGCAGTCTCTTCCACCACAGCTAATTTAATCTCTGGACGGAATTCAAAGCCTCGTACAATGTTCTCAATTCAATCATTGAAGATTTAAAGCAGCTCAATATAAAGAATCTCGTGGAGTAATGAGGCCACAGGTCGGGAATGCGAACTCCTTATTGCCACGACGAACGTACCGCAATCCATTAGCCTCGCGTGCCATTTAGGCGTTTAGCCTCTAATGGCCTATCTTTATAGATTTCGTCTAGATTGTCTAGTTAAATGAAAATCAAGGTCATACTCACCTTGCGTTTCGCAGAGTTTTAATTTTTAAAACACTTCCTAAAATGTTAGCGTTGACCCCGCCAATCAATTTGGATCTCGCTAAAACCGAATCTGATGGTCTCTCAAGGCCGGGAACTTGTGAATTGGCGCAGAGGCAGCGGCAGGATGGCAAGTAGGTCGGTCGATAGCGCACTCTTAATTGCGATAAAAACAGCTTCTCTGTATCGTTGCTATATCATTAAAGGCGTAATTATCGCACCGACGGCACATCAAAGCTTGCCGACGCTCCGGCGACGTCGTACTTACGTAGTAACTTACATATAATCTGTGATTGTACACAGAACCCGCTTTTGAACAATATTAGTCGCCATGTATCTTCTGATAGTTTATTGCTTTATATTGCGTCGCATGCCAACTATTAGATATTTATTTAGACGTGATAGATTAGAATAAGAATTAGAAATAAGATTTTAGGTACCTACATCCGGGTAATTCAGATTTATTATGCTAGTGGTTGAAAATCCGAGTTTAACCCACTTTAGCGCAAGCTGAAAGTCAAATCTCTCTAATGGCCGGCCATTAAAAGCCTTTTAAGTTGACATGCCTTAGAGGTAAATGGCACACGGTTTTATTAGATTGCCTAAGTACTTACCGACTTATTATTATTTGAATTTGTTGCTAAATTTAATGTAGCACAGTCTGTATCCTTTTTAACTTATCTCTAATCTATATAAAATTGACTACCTAACTTCTTTCCGAGACACCTTTGAAGAAAATGTTAAAAATCTTTATATACAAAACCTTTTTTAAGTACAAGCACGCACGTGTTGATTTATACATATATTTTGAACCGATTTCAAAAAAAGGAGGAGGTTTCTCAATTCGGCCGTATATATATTGTTTTTGTTTGTTCGCGGATAACTTTGTCGTTTATGAACCGATTTTGGAGATAAACACCTCAAACTTGGTACTGAATGTTATTAGCGCGGCATTTGAAGTCGGTTATTTTAGTTTTTAAACGATTTTACACTACTATAGAGACTTAGACTAACTATCTTATAGAGCAAGAAAGTAAAGTAAAATTTAAAATATTGTGTTCCAAAATAAGGTTATGTATTGTTTGAAGAAGACCTGTTACACTTTTACACAAGAGACTCGTTAAAATCGTAGTTTAGTTAGCCCCTCGTTATTCATAAACAAAATAAACACTGTGAGGTTTCACAGTACTCACAAACGCATAGTGTCAGTTAAACCAATAGACAATTGCAAATCTACCGCTATGTGTACGTCGAAATCTTTATGAATACGACCGCAAAAGACTGCATTTGTTTTGTATAAATTTATGTAATATGTATATGTAGATACAAAGCTCCACAGTGACCGACAGGTCGCGGTATCTGCAGACAAACGACAATAACAATTTGTCGGTGTATTGACAGATAACGACCAATGTTGGTAAAACAAACATTATCTTGACTTTTTGTTTCTTTTATAAACTTTTAAGTGCTTTTGTTAAGAAAACATTTCTTGTTAACTTTAATTTTTTTACATAATTCTAAAGACAATTATATTATAATGAGTGTTGATTTTTAAAGTATCTGTATAAAATAAAACACTAATTTTAATTATTTTCGTTGTTTTTTGCTGAAGCTAATTAAATTCTTGGATTATTTATACTTTGGCAGTGAACTTTTAGTTCATAATGGACGCTACCTCATTTTAAACAAGGCGAAACTAAATCTGTAGTAACATACAATTCCAATAACCAAATCTCTTAGAATTGCAGTAATAAAAAGCTTTAGATCTAAATAAAGTCAGTCTGCCACTCAAATTTAACGTACCAATAAAATCGGATCCAATCATCTGAGGTCAATATTATCCATAAATAATTTTATAAGAATATTAAAATATATTGACCATAAATTAGGAAATCTAAACGTGAATGTCCTCTACCTCTACAGGTGTGGTCAATCACGGCAGTATACTCTGTTCACAGTTACTTTACCTCTGACCAGTATCTTACCAGTATCTTACCTCTGACAGTGACATATAAAATTACTATGAACAATTAGTAGTGCATCTGCTTAAAGCATAGACGTTATATAAAAGCATGGTGCACTGCAGTTGTTTTGACAAATTCAATTTAATCCGTATACTTTAACGATAAGGTTGTAATTGCTTTGTAGAACAAAACGTCCCAATTGAGAGACACCAGGGTGGGAGTGTGTCCTTGTCTAACCACCTGATAGTCCTATACATATTCTATACTATATGTATGATATACGTATGGTATATATACAGTGTGGAAATTAAACTCAGGCCCTGGAGGGAAACTACTTTAAATCCTTAAGCTAGCTCATTTTACTTACAGGAGACATTCCTTTATATTTGAAAAGAAACAAATATGCATTAAAAGATTTTTTAAAACTCGCTTGCTTCGCCCGGGACTCGAACCAACTAAAATAAAAAAAAATAAACACTCTTTATTTTAATATACTAATCGGTAGTATTAATATTCAGGATAAAGTTTCTCTATACTACTTTATTTTACGATCACGACACGGGCCTTTGCCTCTTCCGTTAAAAAAAAAAACTTGTCATCTTCGTATATATTTTGACAAGCGTTTAATCACTAATTCGTATGAAGGTTTTATGCAACACGCACTATAATTTGAAAGTAAACGATTGAGTTAGGTCTTGATATTAAGACATGAAGGTTGTCTGAACGTGTTATCTTTCTCAATTTATTAAATTTGATGATGGGCTGAATAATTTTATGAATTATTTATCTGCATAACTCATCTTGATCTCGACTTGGGTGAGATTATTATTATTATGAACTGGTGCCTAACTATCCGTGAATGTTATATCTAGTACTTTTAGTACTTTATTAGAGCTTAGAAATGTCAGATTTTTGTCAGAAATCCTTTAAATATTATATGCATATTGGGAACTTGCCAAAGTTCATACTTTTAAACTGACTTACAAAAAAGGAGTAGGTTTTCAAAATTTTCCTGTATTTTTTTAATTTGTTACCTCAGAACTCCTTTATTAACCCAATATTATAATTATTTGCTCGAGAGAGTATACTTTCCATTTGGTCCCATTATATCTGATAAATATATCCAGAGATATGGAAAAAGATACCACAATCTTAGTAGGTACTGAAATTGACTAGCGCGGTATTTGAAGTCGATTTTGCGAGTATCTGTGCGTACCGAGTACTTGTGAGTACAATACATTATTCAATGCTAATTACGAATAATTACGAATAGGTAAGATATGTTGAACTGCTTATAATTTTAAGATCTTTTTATTATATATTTAGTATCTCACATTTGATTTTGGATTTTTTTCTAGAACGATCACTTCATCAATCAAGCTGTCAATCAATCAATGATGATAACTTTTTTGATAACGTAGATTTGTACGTTAATTTAATTGACTTTTTTCAATGAAACTAGTTTCCGAGACATTCAATGTATGATACCTAATACATTACTATCAGCTATAAATATATGTATTATGCAGCATTATTAACACAATACATTATAAAATCGACCAAAATAAATATAATACCTAGTAGTATTTTGGGACAATGCTGTAATAATGACCACCATCAGCAAAAATTATAATATTAAATGTCTAATTTAACATACAATATGGATTATTTTTATGGCAAATGGGAAGGCGTCTAGTCACCTTGTGATTTATAGATAATAGTAGGTATGTTAATTTAATATTCGTTGCGTAATGACAGCATTACGAGTTTTATGGTGCCTAAAGGGCAGTCGAATTATGCGTTCACGTGTTTTCGAACATGGCTTGGAATTATTCTTAACTTTAGCCTAAAACTGTTGTTATTAAGAAATAATCTTTAAGTAGATATTAGTCACTTACTTAAAAAAAGTTTCAAGTCAAAAGCATGTTTCTAAAATTAAAGACACTTTTGTGGATATGTATATTTTAATATTTTACACACATTTTACCACTTTCAACATCCCTAACGTTGGAATGATTGACTTTGAGTAAAAATGATTGTAGGAACCTCAATGTAATTTTTAAGGACCTATCCATAGACCGTACAGGTTTAATAAGTTTTTTTTTTAAGTTTGAGATCCATGTAGATCCATGTAGTCCTTTATCTTATATTTTATTTTTGTATAAAAATCGTAAAGCGGTTTACAGAATACACATACCTACCACGTTTCAACTGTGTAGTCTTAATAGTTTCGGAATAAAGTGGCTGTGACATACGGACGGACAGACAGACAGACAGACATGACGAATCTATAAGGGTTCCGTTTTATGCCATTCGCCTACGGAACCCTAAAAACATAGTAAATATCCCGAAAAATTATAAATAATATTAGAATATTCTTATAATAGTGGTACTCGTTTGTAATAATATTTTTCGTTCTGTAGGTAGTACCTGTAATTAGGTACATTTTACATTCAACAGTCGATTTAACCATCGCCTTCTTCAATCAAAGACACAGCGAACATCATTGATTGCCTCCTAGTAATAAATGTAGTGGCAAGACTTCTGCTAGTCCGCCTGGGGCGGTACCACCACTTTGTCAATTAATTTTCAGCCGTGAAATAGGAATGTTTTTCGGTTAAAATGGCAAGGTGTCCAGTAAAATTACAGGGCATGTGAGACTCAACATCATTTCGTCTCAAGGTAAAGGTACGGGCAAACCGCAGCGTCCTGCGTGCACGATCTAGGCGGCGATCAAATAGCGCGTATATAGTAGTATTTGTACCGACTGGTTCACACCAAACACGATCAGAAAACAATTGAAAAGTTCTGAGATCGCGCTCTCAGATCGCGGGATGTCGCGGTGTGTTCGTACCAGTGCAAGTGCAGTGGAATTTTGCATGTCACTACATGCAAAATTCTGGACTGCCTGAATTTCGCATACCGCTGTATCTTTATTAGCTAAACGTCATCGCTTACCACCAGGCGATCGTCGTGATTGTCCTGTTACAGTCCGGCAAGCATAACTTGGCGTGCCTGTGCGCCACTGTGCTTTTACTTTGTACTTTGATAACAGTTTCTCTTAAACCACTTGTAATTACTTTTGGCATTATTGAACTATTTTAATGTAGCAGATTTATCAACAATAATGTCGCGGTAATCTCTCAAACGTCAAACACACAGTTTCAATTAAAAGATTTAGTTCCAAAAACCACCACCGCCAAGTAATACTTGTGGCACTGTACCTTTTACCATAAAAAAACGTAATATTTAATAGGTTTAGTACCTACCTAGAGGAAGTAGTTACATGAAAATAGGTATATACGTAGAAAAAGCTAAATATATCTACCTGAACACTACACAAAATATACCCAAGTACTTTAATTACCAAGTCACAATTGTGTTATCAAAGTGACATTGAGGTCAATTCTATTATTTATTTCGAGGCTCGTTATGACAGCGAATTTATTAGCATTATCTACCACCAGAGGGCGCGTCCGTAACTAAGCGCGAATGGGCACGCCACTTGTTTTTGTTATTAGATGTTTAATTTTTTATTTTTTATTGAAGATTTATAATTTTGTTTATATGAATAAATATACTAGACGTGCCCCGCGGTACCCGCGTAGACATCGTTCCCGTGGGAATATCGGGATGAAATTAATACTCTATTTGTTATTCCAGGGTCTAGGCTATCTACATACCAAATTTCAGCTCAATCGGTTGAGTGGTTCAGTAGTTTTACCGTGAAGGAGTAACAAACATACTACACACTTACAAACATTCGCCTTTATAATATTAGTACTAGGTAGTAAGATATACATATCTAAACAATCGTTTATTATAGGTTATAGCCTTTCTATGCCTATTGTATGTCATATGGTGTTTTTGCTTTACATATTTTTAACCGACTACAGAAAAAAGGAGAGGGTTCTCAATTCTTCGGATTTTTTTTATCTAAGTATGTTCATCGATTACTCGGAGACGCCTGAACTAATTTGCGAAACAAAACACGCTAGCCACATTTTATCTTGCAATTTCGTCCTAATTTAATCCAGCCAGTCAAAACTGGCGACTTTAACGATTACGTTAGCCTATAAGATATTAAAAAAAATTACATATATGATGGAATTGTTAAGCCACACTTTCACCATATTAGTAGCTACCTACATAGCACCCGTGCCGGGACGGGTCGCTAGTGCATCAAGGTTCAAAAATGCCTAGTTCATTAATTAAATTTTGTTATAGGATTACAAAACGTCGAACCTAATGCATTACACTGAACTGAATGTCACCACATATGAATAGAAACATTTCCGTGAACTATTAACAGTACAGTGTCGGGCATTCGGATCATTCTGCCAAAGATTTTATGAGTACCGTAATTGCTTTAAATTATATGTTGCGGACAACTTACGGACCTTTTGTAATATATACTCTCAAATTAAAGCCCTCAATACAATTACAGCCCAGAGTGAGAACACAAAAGAACTTAGGTAACATTCTCTATGTATTACCGTAAATTATATATATATATATATATATATATATATATAAATCGATGCATGTTCTACATTGCTCTCCTAAACGGCTACAACGATTTTGATAATATTTTCAGGCAATCTTCAGAATAGCCCAGCGGGTGAACCTGTGAAGTTTGGTAGCGATCGGATCACCCATGTGAAGCCGGGCGGGTTGCTAGTACAAAATATTAGTAAGATTCGTTCATACCAAATAATACATCATTGATTATTATATTTTTTTAATAATTACTAATTCGAATTCGAAAAATCGAGATACAAAACACTCAAAAGCTTTTCGGTCGAGCGTCAACATTTAAAAAATGTTTTCATTGACCCAATCTAAACAATCTTATTTTAAATTAATCGCGTTTAAAGCATTGAAATGTCATAACATGTCGCTATTTTCTTTTACCATGTAAAATTATATCGTTGTTAAAATTTTCTTTCGAAAATACTGGCTTAATATTGAGGTTTTGCAATAAACAGCGGCTGTAGAATAATTTACGATTGAATTGGAATTTCAACTGATATTAGTTGGTTTAACTGTCTTAAAATATTTAGAATTTCGTCGAAATTAAATAACAATAAAAATACAATTGATGAAACATATGTAATTAGTGTTATTGTTATCGGCGATAACAATAACATTAATTCAGAACATATTATTTATATTACAAAAATGCCTTAGCGATAACTTATCGCTAAGGCATTTTTGTAATTAATTTGTTCAAATCGTAGACTTTCTTTTTGTAACAGAATAAATAATATTACAATAATGTACATCGATCTTAAATCCACTGCCCACTATAAGAAGCTGTATGCTTTTGGTAATCTAATTTTTATTAAGTGTTAAATAGTTTGTAGCGTTAGTCTTATATTATTATGCTTATATTATTATATTATCTTATATTCAACGAATGGCATTTAAGTTATGTCAATTAATTTCTCTCACAACACAGTATTTTGATAATAATTCACACCAATTAGTAACTAATAACTATAGAATATCTCACTTTTTGACAGAATATCCGTCCTGATGTAAGAAGGCTTTAATAAAACTTGTATTACTGTATGTCGCTGGTTTAAATACATAATACGTTGATAACATTAGCTCATTTGTAAGGTTTTATTTTCATACCTATATTTATAATATTATGAATACGTGAAGTAAAAACTGTATACTCCTTATTTAAGCGCCTGTATGCAGAAGTACGAGATTTGGTATAATCAAGAGGGAGTAGGTACAAAAATATGAAATTTGTATAATTACTGTCAAACTTACATCACAAGGTAAATGTTATCACCAATGTTTCCGTATAGGTATCCCAAACTCAGTACCTAAACATTTCCTAAACAGTGTCCATCCTAAGCACCAAGGATATCCATCTACAAGCTAATGGATATATCTTGTATTCATATTGTGACATACTGTACCTACTACCGCATGGCGGGAAGCTGGTATTAAAACTAAAATAACAAAGCCAGGCCTTGAGCCATTATTTAATTTTAATGTGTATATCGGGTGTGAACCGTGACGTGCATGTGTGTAATGCTTCTAACATATTATGGGGACGTGGAAACAATTCCACGGTGAATAAGAATTAATACAAAAATTATTTTTGTATAATGGCAAGGTTTCTAGAGATACCTCGCAGCAATTTTCTGTTACAAGCTATATTAAATAGGGATTAAGTTTTAACTTTGCGAAGAGTGGAGATGTTAGTGGAGTTACTTGTTTGTGTAGTAACTATTATATAATCTGTGCTTGTACTCATATTTATTATGTGGTGGAGTGGAGATGTCGTAATTGTGACGGCTATGAAAAGTATCCAGTATATTATACCTCTCCAATTTCTCAGCCAAATCCAATTAGTTGAGTTTTTTTATGCGTAATAGGTTTACGCTTGACCTTATCTCAGTGCCTAGTGCGATTTTTTTATTTATTTATTTACTTAATTAATCACGATAAAAACTCAAAAATTAACTCGCACCAGGAACTCTGATCTTTATTGACGATGCAATCGATGATGTAGCTAGGTCGCTTATCTAGAAGATATTCACCTATTCACTCACCACTCGAAGACCCCACATCTACTAAGGAATTTCCATACAAACAAGCAACGAGTAAATTAAAAAACAAAAACCCGCTTGTATAAAAGACAATTTCTAATAATTTATCAATATTATATCACTCTATTTTAGAAATTATAATAAACATTACTGTTGCGTAACCTTATGCAAAATATTAAATAATATTTATTGGCAGTAAACTGATAATGTTAAACGTTGATTCAGCACCGTCTTTTTATTATTCTAAGAGCTGTCTATTTCAATTGTCATTTCATTATTTATATTCATCACCTGTCGTAGCTTTGTCCTGGATTAATAAATTGGCAAAACGCCATCAATTCAACAGATCTACACCCATTTAAATATTTAATGCACAGGTAATTTAAAAACTATATATTTATTTTGAAAAATTTACAAATTGAGGTTGAATAGTTCTATATATATATAGTATAAACAAAAGAGAAAACTTTAAGGCTCATTAACAGTTCAATAATCATTAAGGTAGGTGGTCCAGTAGTTGGCACGTTTCCAATTGGTTAAGGTGCGAATGAAGAAACTTCATGTATGAGGGATTTCAGACGTCTCTCCAGACAGTGGGATTTATCATTTTGTAATTTCAAATTGTGAAATGATAAATGGGGCATGTCTAACGTGATAAATGACGGGAATTTTAAGCGCCCTAGTTTGAAAGACTTTGAAAAGTCTACTTACTCATACAATAAAGGTTTATTTTTGCCAGACTTGATGTCGAATATTATTTTATATGTTGTTTGCAACGCTTGTTGAACACAATAAATATGACATACATATATTCTTTAAAGTGTGCGATTATTTCAAAGCAGTCTTTAAATAAGACGCTTACAAAATAGCCTGAGTGAAGTTCAGTATTTTCAGAGCTAGAATAGAAACTGTGTGTCACTTATTTGGCAACCAAAGGAAAGTCATTCCAATTTTATGGATGAAGAAAGGGCAAACCTGTAATAAAGCTATTGACATGGCTGATAGGTGAAAAAAAAGACAAATTGAATTATATGTATTTAGGTATGTTTAACAAAACCTATACCTAGTCATTTCTATGAAAAATGTCAGTTAAGTAGTGAGTGGAACAGATATTTCTTTAAGTATTATTTTTAACCTCAAAAACAGGAGCTAATGCTAATCATCGAAACTGTTAAATTAAATAATCATCAAAGGCAATAACAATAGATTAGTGATAAAAAGTAGAACAACAATGAAATAATGAACATAAAAATGTCCAAAATAACATATTAGTAGACACATAATGGTATTCTAGATAAATATCTGGTTACATAACAGGCAAAAGAAGACAGATGACAGATGCTTCCGATGTCCTGATAGAAACGGGCTGTCTGCCAGAAAGCTTGCCCCAAACGAACAGATTCATCCGATGGACGAGCCTGATAGGATGAGAGAGAGGGACGAAACTGATGACTAACTGACAAAGACAGCGGATTAACGTAAATATATTTTTTAAATACTAGCCTCAATCAAATCTAGGTCCAATTATGTAACCTAGCAAACCTATACAAAAAGCTACACCCATCTTGGCAATTTTGACAATGTGTTGCAGGGCTACTCACAATCATAGATTTATAATTATAATGAGTTTGAATCATTATTATGAAAGTACCAAGTATCAAGTATCAAGTAGCTCACTACCATTTGTTGAAAGCTGTCTCGACCTAGGTTTCATGCATGTCCGATGCACTGCCCCAGGGAGTTTACGCAGAAAATCATGACGACAAATGATTGCTTGGAACGTTACAACACCCACCTCAATGTTTTAGTACCTAATTTAGACAATTTTAAATCATCACGTTTCTAAATCGGTTTAGCATAGGGTTTTACATATGAAATTCTAACAAATTAAACTAAAAAAGTCTGTGTCTGAATATCGCCAAAAAGACATTACGTGTATGTTATCAGATCAGCCTGCAAGCCGCCAGGAAAATCTATCAGGTGGACTGTCCGGTGAATCGTCACGTGTATGGCTTTTTAATTTAGGAAGTTAGTCAGTGTTTCGGATGTGCTTATGATGTTATTATATATTTTTGTTAATGACCTACTATTTCATAAGAAATCGTTAAAAAGCCATTCAGTACAATTAGAAAATGAATTCTAAATACCTATATTTTTTTTAATTTAACATATCATATTGGGAGAAAAAGAAAACCTAAATGTATATATATATATATGTATTTAAATAATATGATGCACTTTGTTTATGGCTGAACCGTAACTTTTAGGTAGATTTTTAGAATTTAAACTATAAATACGCGAGAATTAGTCAGCACAAAAGTAGATCTTATTTATATGCAACTTGATTTGGATATTGATTCCATTGCAGATTTTTTATATCTTTTCACAAAATCAAAATAACCTTTGTTTTCCTCTGGGAACAGCAGTTGCTGGCAAGTTTCCAACTCACAAAATAAAATCAAGATTTATTGTAAAATATCGTCAGTTACGCTGACAGTTTTATTTATTTCTCTATTAATGTATTTTATTCGGTTTTTCATCAATGAACCGTTGGTTTAGATCAAGGTTAATTGCTTTTTAACCGACTTCACAAAAAAGGTGGAGGTTCTCAATTCGTCGGAACATTTTTATTTTATGCATGTGCACCGATTACGGCGATTACTAGAAGATGACTGAACCGATTTGGATTTTTTTTTTCAAATCGTACCCTTCCTAGGTAGTCCCATTTAAGTTGTAACGAAATCGGTCGAGCCGTTTTTCATATATATCAACGTTTGAATTACGATGCATTTACATAATTCGATGACATGATACTGGCTGCTGGCTACTTTGACTAGCGTTCGGTTCTTTTAGTTTTTTAAACGATCTTAAATTATTAGTTATAATTGTTTTATTTTGCTATTTGAATTTCAGGTTAATTACAAAACAATTTTGCTAATTATATAAGCTTCCTTATTACATGAGTTGATTGCTAAAATTTGTATGTTTATTTTATGCAGATTTAAGTTAATTAACAAGTTTGTGATGATAAATTTGATCACTACACACTTTTAATCAAAATAATGATATTAAAATACAAATAATTAAGATATTTGAACAACCGACTTCCATGCAAGTCAATTTCAGTCGCAAGTTTGAGACGTTTATTGTCATATCTCTGGAAATACTTACAAAAACTCGATGAAATTACAATGAGACCACTTTAGAAACGTATTCTACCGATTAAAAAAGAATCTTTCGATTCGGTTCACAATTGACGGAGTAATCGTGTAACATAAAACATACAAAAAAACATACAGACGAATTGAGAAACTCCTTCTTTTAGGAAGTCGGTTGAAAAGTAATATGCAAGCATTGTCATTGAAAATGTCAAGTGTCTGTAACTCTGCAAAAAGGTTCGGACTTTGGGTATTTAAATACTTATAGGGTTCGGAGTAAGACCATTCCAAGGCTAGCGTGTTCACTCACCATCTTCGACCACATCATCGTTTACCATCATATACAACAAATTATTAGGTCCCATTTAAATTTCATTGAGATATGTTCAGTATATATTCAGTATATAGTGGCGTGTCTTGGGGGAGGCCTACGTCCAGCAGTGGACTGATACCGGCTGATAATGATGATGATGATGATGATGTTCAGTATCTCCAGAGATATGGAGATAAACACCTCGCACTTGGTACTGAAAATTAATAGCGTTGCATTTGAAGTCGGTTCTTTTAGTTTTTTTAACGATCTTATATTATCTTCGGATAATTCCCTCAAAATCCTTCATAGTAAAATTCCGATGAAATTTGTATGATTACAAACGATGAACAAGTTTTGATAGATATCTTCGAAACAAAGTATTAGGACGTATCTCTTTCTATCTCCTTCTTAAACTCTTTCAAATTAAGTAGGTGAGTAACTAAAGTAACCTTCTTAGTATCTGAGACATCTAATCTAGTCTTCCCCGAATCAGTTTACAGTAAAACAATCTGGAGTGGAATGCCCTGTCCACTCATCACGTCTCCGGATCGCTTATAAAGCCATGATCAGCAGAATGCAGCACTTATCAACTAACCTTACTTATAAACGCTCATTAAACTAATTAATGCTTAAATTAAAAACTGCTCTTTAAACTTTTCATTGATGGTCTTTTTTAATGAAATTATGTATGCTGTTGGTCTCTACCTGCCTTTATTTACTTGGGGTCGAGTGAAAGAGAGTACGAATATAACATCTTACCCTAGTTTTTTAAGCAAAGGCAATTTGCTCCAATATCACCTAAGAAGTAGTCATTTAAAATCTGTGAGAAGCACCCTGGTGATTATCATTAAGATAGTTTAAAAACTAAAACAACCGACTTCCATCTCCGCGAGTCAATTTCAGTAGCAAGTTTGAGACGTTTATCGTCATATCTCTGGAGATGCTTATCAGATTACAATGAAATTACAATGGGACCACGTCGGAAACGCACTCTACCGATTAAAAAAAGAGAATCATTCAAATCGGTACACAATTGACGGAGTAGAAATCGCGTACCATACACACAAAAAAACATACAGACGAATTGAGAACCTCCTTTTTTTGAAAGCGGTGGAAAATCAGGAAGAATCACATTGGTAAGTAAAATTCGGGAATAATCGCCGTGGTGATAAAAATCGGTGAGAATCACCCTGCTAGTCTCTCACATACGTAGACTGATATTGTGAAACGTGAAAACTGAATTAAATTAGTCGCACCTAAGTAACGTTTATAAGTAAGGCTCAGGAATGAAGCTGCAGTTTTTTGTTTATATTAAGTTCATACCTAATATACTGGCACAATGAACTAGCGTTAGCTTAATACGGTAGGTACCAAAATGTTCACTCAGGCTTTAAAATGTGTTTAAAGTACAAGGTCTTGGTATTTTATGATTATTTTTTTTTATATCGTACAAAATAAACATAGTAAGAGTTGCGTTAATGGTAATGAATTTTAAAGTAATTATTTAGAATATGTTTATGGGTCACATATTCAGAGACTTTCATTTTCACATATTCGTTAGCGTCATATCTAGTGTCAAATTGAATACTTTTGGATATATTTCGGAATTTTCAATCACTCCAATCTTACTCACAGTAGGGTTAAAACACCGTACTATCGAGAAAACAGCTAGGATGATGATATGACAAAATAAAATTACCTAACCCTGAAAAACAAACAAATAATCAACTATTTCACTTATCTATTTCAACTTTATCAGAACCATTTTCTTGTAAAATGCATTATAATCATCACAAACAAATAATCGTGCTGCATTTTTTTTTGTAGTCATCAAATTGTAATTAGTGGAGTGTGGACTCTCCAGGGTCGGTTCTGCAATTAAATACTACATGCCCCTCAAGCGCCTTTACACTTTGTATGGTGATTCTACATTGACCAAAAGTGGAAATGTTCGCAGTTCTAATTGAAAATGTTACAAAATATATTTAACTTTATTCCTTTAAAACAGACAGACAATATAACATCGCGATCTCACCGCATAACCTCACTCCCGAGGAAGAGCGACGGATTCGCTCGAAACCTAGGTCGAGAAAATTCGACTAAAGGTACGTGAGTAATTCACGTACCTTTAGTACGTGAAGTCACGTACGTTTAGCCGGTATAAAACATTAATAATATAATAATAAATTTATGAAAAATATAAATTACTACTAAATACAATAATAAAATACCAAATAAATCAATAAAATTAAAAATATATAACAATAGATTATTTTTCTGCAGCATAATGTATATGTAATTTCGACAAAGAAAAATAATGACATGCATATACTACAAATACGGGCATTAAATTAACCAAAGCAAATTTTGGTGTGGATCAAAAAAGAAATACTCGTCTTTAAAAAATGTAGAGCTATTCAATTCCTGTAATTAAATTTTTTAAAACCTTTATTGAAGTAATTAGTTACCCATATATTAAATTCAGAAATAATATTCTGAATAATGTACCATTCCAAGATCTTTTGTTTAGAAACAAAAATATTCATAGCATGTGTGTTTGTTTTGATTGGTTCTATTATCTATTGTAGCCCTTTGTTGGTATTGTTTGTCTCATTGTCAACTAAAAACATTCCACTTGTATTTTTGCCACTGATTCTAAGAAGAGGCAGAGTCTGTTTTGGCTGGCGTCTCTAAATATGCAAACATAGCATTGCATTCTTCTCATCAATCTTCTATTTAGTGCTATTTTTATATTCTTACTGGCTACCCAAAGTTGTCCGCCAGTAAAAGATCGTTTAAAAGAACCGACTTCGAATGCCGCGTTATTAATTTTTAGTACCAACTTTGATGCGTTTATCTCCATATCTCTAGAGATGCTAAACAGATCTCGATGAAATTACAATGGCACCACTCTTGGGATATTTCTTTTCCACAAAAAAAAGAATCTTCCAAATCGGTTCATAAACAACGATGTTATCTGCGAACAAACATAAAAGATATATACGGTCGAATTGAGAAACCTAAACATTTTTTTTAATTTGGTTAAAAATATGATAGTTATTGTGTTGGCCTATGGCTATGCCTATGAGATGAATATTGGCTGATTAAAAACGTTGAAAAATTATACAAGAAAAATTCGCTTACATCATTTGAGAACGGCTGCAACAATCCCGTAATTTTTTATACAAGTATAATATAAGGCACAATATTTAATTATTATTTATATATACTTATTTATATTGTAATACGGCGAGTCATATGATACAGAAACCTTTTGTGACCGATGAAAAAATGTTCTAAATTCGACTTTTTTTTTAAATATCTTATAGGCTAGCGTTTAACCACTATCTCACCTGTTGGTAAATGATGATGCGGTCGAAGATGGTAGGCATGCTAGGCCTAGAATGGGAACTGGCTCTCAAGGATAGCTGCCGGAACACATTAGATGTTTTGGCGACAGATTTTCTAACTTGAGGGTAGCTGGCCAGGCGGACACAAGATAGTGTCCTACCACAATGCGGGGGGGGGGGGGTTGTTGGTTTCTTAATGATGTTTTCCTTCACCGGAGGGCCACTGTGAGAAGCGCACATACATTTTTCTATAGAAAATCTATTGGTGCACGGCGGAGTTTGAAGTCGGTACCACGGCATCAAAGCCGACCGTTCTCCCGATTACGCCACCGGGCCCTCAGTCGATCGATATATAGATACATTTTTTTCATTCTACTTTTAGTTAGATTCATCAAAGTCTAACAAGGTAATACCAACTATTCATTATTATGTCTATATTATTATGTCTATATTATTATGTCTATATTATTATGTCTATGTTATTATGTCTATGTTATTATGGGGAAATACAGAGTTGTCAGTTTAAAGAGTTGCTGAAGATGAATACTTTGGAGGTAGTAAATTACACAAATATATAAGACCGTCTTAACTGTCACTATTATATGTCATATTATGTCATATCTGAACATATCATATACATTACATAACATGAATAATAGGCATCATCATTTTATTATACGGCATATGCAGGTAAATTGATGTTTGCTATCAATACTCTTTGTATATTTTAATGTATCCATTAATTAAACACAGGAAAACACTATACAACTAAATAAAGATAACACGAGGTATATAGTCATTAGGCTTTTATTTACCTGAATCCTCTGAAAATAAAGCCTGGATTTTCTGGGTCTAATTAATGCTTCAAACAACAACTGCTGCAAACAATCACGGGATAATCTGCTTGTATTATTTTTAGAATATAATATTTATGACATAAATATTTAATTCAAATCGTTATTAAACTGGCGTATTCCTTATTTGTCTTAATTATAAAACTAAGGACATTTCAATTTGCTAAATAATATATAATATTTAGAGATTTCTATTTATTAATAATTATTAAAGTTAATAACGTACGTATTTGTGCATTGTAATTGTTTAGATTTTATTGCCAATTGTCAAACTTACCCATCGCGATATATTTTCAAAATTTATCGGTTCACATATTGATACGTCGAGTTGTATTCAGGTATATTATAAAATAGGTCACTTTATTTCCTTGAGTAAAATCACTATAGCAAAGCCACATGAGGAAAGTACCTTTTCTTTACTCATGTGGCAAAGCCTCGGGTAAAAGCTATTAGGATAGCGAACCTTGTGAGTGCCAAAAGAGGCTCGGCTCATAAACCTACTTCCTATTTTGTACTATTCATTATTCTGTGCTATTACGAAACAAAAGACTGCCGCGAAAAATTATCCTGCGTAATTAAAATTCCTATCAAGTAGGTGAAATGCAACTGCCTTCTTGTATCGACCAATCGGAGAGCTGCCTCGAGCCCGAGGCCACGCCCACACTTGATATGCACTGACTGACCGACTCAGCGAACATTAATCTGTTCAGACAAGGTGGTCGGTCTATAAAACAACTATTTTATCTATGTTGAGGAAAGTCTATTTTATATACGCCGAGCTCAAGCAAAACTGCCAACATTATTTACGGGATTAGTGGCAGGATGGTACAGTTATTTACGATATTTCACAATTTATTATAGTGTTAAACAGTCTTTGTTGGTACAGTTAGAATCTGAATCGATCGTCAGTAAGTACATTAAAGAATAAAACGTTTAGTTTTATCTTGACATTAGGAAGTCAAAGGCTGCATTCACAGAAACGTACTTCAATGATCGTGATCATAGCAACTTTTTCCATAATCAGAATAAAAGTATCAGTATTGAAACTGAGCAGAAAATCTTACTTTCCGAACCGGAATCAGTTAGCTATATTTACGCCTACATGTAATAAAATCAGACAAACTGTGGCTAATGGTTCAAACTTCAGATATTATTATACAAATAAAATAACATTTTCAAACTATTACCTAAACACACCATCAAAGCGGATTCAGTTTTCACACGCGCACGAGATTTCCTAGTAAACATTACACAACGGAATGGATGGATGTCAATGTCACTGGAATTATTTTAGAATTTATGTCTTCGGACTTGGATGGATAGACTAGTGATTTTATGCTCATAGTAGAAGTGCCCCGCGGCTTCGCCCGCGTTAAAGACTTCTTTTATTTACTTAAAACTTTTATTTTTTATAACCTTTCTGTCATAAAAGACATCAAGTAAAAGCCAAATCGGTTCATCCGTTTTCAAGTAATTGCGTGACTAAGGGAAATAGGGATTCATATTTATAAAACCCGAAAAACCATATTTATTTTCAGACTTTTTTACCAACCCCTTGCAAAAATCATGCAACACGTATTTACTTATTCATTTACAGAAGTTCTTAGTAAAGCTATAAGTTTATATATATAATTAAAAATAATAAGTAATATCCGAGGGGAATTTTTAGAAAATCCTTTCTAGGTGGATACCAACGTCATAACAACTATCTGCATTCTAAATTTCAGCGCAACCCGAAACAATAATATTTTTCGGGTTATTATTGATTTTCAGACATTGTAGTCTGAAAATCAATCAATAATGTTGTAATCAATATTGTTTCGGTACCCCATATCACCCTCTTAGGGTGGCCTTTAAAAAAAAGCCTGAAACTCGTATTTCCTTATTACAGAAGTACTTGTATGAAATATCGCATAAAATGACTACCCAAACTTTGAACCCCTGCTTCATCCCCGTAAAGAAATTTTGTAAAATTCTTTCTTAGCGGATTCCTACGTCAAACTATCTGCATGCTAAATTTCAGCGCAATCCGAAACCATATTGATTTCAGACTTAACTACCCCACTTCAGCCTGTTAGTGGTGGCATTTTGAAAATGCCGAAACACGTATTTACTTATTTATTTATTTACTGAAGTACTTGTGTGAAGTCTCGAACAGAAAAATACTATCTTATCTTGTTTCTCCATACAAACTCTGAACCCCCGTTTCATCCCCTTAAGGGACGAATTTTAGAAAATCATTTTTCAGAGGGTACTACTAGGGTTATAACTATCTGCATGTCAAATTTTAGCGCAATCCGAAACAATTTTTATAAATTTTTACACTTTGTTACCCCATTTCACCCTCTTGGGGTGGAATTTCAAAAAAGCCTGAAACACGTATTTACTTATATTTTACTGAAGCACTTATGTGAAGTTTCGAATAGAAAAGACTATCTAATCCTGTTTCTCCATACAAACTTTGAACCCCCATTTCATCCCCTAAAAAGGTGAATTTTGGGAAATCCTTTCTTAGTACACCCTTACGTACTAAGACAAATATACCCTCCAAATTTCAAGTCTCTACGACCAGTGGTTTAGGCTGTGCGTTGTCTGTCAATCAGTCAGTCAGTCAGTCAATATCTCAAGACAAAGATTCTTATAGTATTAGATAGATTTGGCTGATTGTGAGCCAATGTGTGTCATGTTGTTTCCTTTCCTATATTAGTTGTATCTCGCGGAAACATCCTATTTCCTGAATATTCTGTATTTTAAGTTACCTCTATGCTCTATTGTTCAATTGGTCAAATCGCTTGGCAGTTGAGAGGTTATAAAATAATTTAAGATCGTTTAAAAACTAAATGAACCGACTTCAAATGCCGCGCTACTCATTTTAGGTATCAAGTTTGAGGTGTTTATCTCCATATCTCTGGAGATACTTATCAGATCTCGATGAAATTGCTATGATAATTTCCCAAATCGGTTCATAAATGACGGAGTTCCGAGGCAACAAAAAAAATCACAGGAATTGAGAAAGCCTTTTTAGAAGTCGATTGGAAACAAACTAACTTTTGCAAGATTTATGGACGCAAAAATACGAGTACATTTTACTTATTTTGATACGCGTTTTTTTACTTATGAATTGCAAGTTGCGCATTAATGTGCAAACTTGCTCCTATGATGTAATAATGTTGCTTAGCGACCAACTTAACTTCACAATACAACGAGAGTCTGTTCACACCGCGACGCGACGTGACGATGCCTTTAGTATCGCGCGGCGCAGCGCGGCGCAGCAAAACTCGCGACGCCACCAAATTATCTCAATGCAATGTGTATCTTATTGTGTAATTAATAAAGTTCAATTGTTTTTCACACGGCTTCCCGCTGCGCCACGCGCGGTGCAACGTGTGGCCTCAACTCAATGAAATATATATTTTTTTGTAGTAAATAAAGTTATTTCTTGTATCACTCTCTTAATAAGTGCGCGCCGGTCTGAGCTGAACCTTAATGTACGTATATTGTATGTGTATAATGTTAGTGTTGGTTAAATTTTTTCAGCTGGATGATAACCTCTTCCTGACGTTCGATTGGACTCAAATTTGGCATACTTGCGTATTCGGTGACAATGCAATAAAATGGTATTGGTACACAAGGCTGACCTGATGATGTAGCCGGGCTGTAAGAACTGGAACTCTTGTAAATGGTACGACAGACAAATTTGGGCTAGTATTTTACATTTTACATTTTACATTGCACATGATAAAGTCTTTGTAAAAAACTTGTGATTAATAAAGTTTTTAAATTTGAATTTATTTATGTCTGATGTTTCAAAGACGTTTGTTTCTGATGTAGAAAAGGAAATAGGTAACTAGGTACTAAATGATGGAATTCCAATCGATTGCCAATATGGATTTTTCTCAGGAGCTATGTAGGAAAATATTACAAATAGATTGTTATTTTCCTTTTATTATATTAATTCATTTTGACTGAATAAATGTAGACAAATGCAAGGTCATTTATTTATATTAAATTTACCTTTGGGATACCTCTCGGAGTTTTGTAATTAATTTTCCCTATTCCAATTAGCGAATATAGGTGCTTAAAAATGTGGAATGTACTGTTTACATGTTACTTTCTTAACGTAAACTTATTCTTCCCAATATTATTAACCACAGAAATATGGATAATACCTTATTATTCATATTTCTGTGTTATTAACGCAAAATTCGTTGAAAAACTTGTGTGAGCATTTCAACACAAAATACTCTTCTTTTTATCTCGGCACATACTATAAAGGTATGGCCACACCACACCGCGGCGTCCTCCGTTCTGCAGGCAAGATCTCAGTACTTTTGAATTGTTTTTTTGATCGCATTTGGTGTGAACCAGGCGATACAAATACTACTGCGCTATCTGATCGCCGCCTAGATCTTGCACGCAGGACGTTGCGGTGTGTCCGTACCTTAAAAGGAGCGAGCGGATTAAGTTACATTCATACACATATTAATTGCGTCCTGCGGCTTCACTCGCAAAAAGTATCCTATATCTAATGTGCAAAATTTGAACTATATAAGTCGGGGCATTTGGCCGTGAAAAGGTCATGAACAATAAAAAAACATACAAATTACAATTTATCAAGACAATTTATATTTAGCTTGCTGCAACCCACGGCTTTGCCCGCATTTAATCCTGGTTATAAACCTCCCTCTTGAATCACTCTATCTATTGCTGAAAACTGCATTAAATAAATAATAGTTTAAAAAAAACTAAAAAACACGCTTTTTATAGAAAACCGAACTAAAAAATAGAAAATAAATTTTGATAAATTTAAATTAAGAATAGTGTTTAAAATTTTAATAAATATAAATTAATAATAGTGTGAATGACTTGTCTTACGAGGTTACCGCCATGTGGGATGTTGACTCGACCATCATTGTTCCGATAGTCGTCTCTGCCAACGGCCTAATAGCGAAGAGTCTCGACCAACATCTCAAGAGACTCTCACTAGACGGCTGGATCAAGGGCCAGATACAAAAGGCGGTACTTCTTGACACGGCACGCATCGTTAGGAGGTTCCTATCTCTGCAGCCCAAACCACCGGTAGCTTGGGCCCTGTCCCGCTGCTGGCGGTACGCTAGGTTTAGGTTTTTATAATATTTTATGTTTTACAGTAAATTTGTTTATTATTTTTGAATATTATATTGTAAAAAACCAAAACTTAAGATAAAAAATAAATGTGTGAATAAAAAAAAATATTTAAAAAAAAGCGTGAGGTGCATGGTGTCAATAGTTATAAATATTTTATTGACAGATATGAGTAGAGTGATTATCATTTTGATAATATCTTAAAAGCACCCCACGCTTTTTTTTAAATAAAATATTTTTTTATTCACATTCAAGAAGTCGGTTACAAACATACAGGTGAAGCTAATAAAAACGTTGCGTAGTTTAAAAGATCTAATGGTACAGACAGTGGGAGCGATTGATTTATACTATGTAATAATAATAATAAAGATGCAAATAATTATTACTATATCACCACGGTAATATAATATATCAGTAATGTGACTCGGCCCTGTCCTTGAAATTAACACAAGCGTGCCGCGCGGCACCGTTCGGTACGTAGACACGCGATATGGCTGCCCGAATATGTATATATGAACACATATTTAATCAATTTTTTACAATTTGCACGCTTTTTACACGACCGTACCATCACAGTACACGGCTCGTTCGTCACTGCGGCGCATTCACATATGCGTTTTACCGTGAGCTCTGGGTACCGAGTGCGTACCGAACTCGAGCCGCGTAGGCATGACTCGCTTTCCGACCGTTTGTATGGAGTCACATTACTGATATATTATATTACCGTGATATCACATTGTGCACAATTCATTCAAATATCTCAAAGGAAGTGTACATTAATATCATAACAGTTCCACTACAGAACTACTTACATTATCAAAAACTAATTAATATAAGTCAAATAATCAACCTTATAAAATAACAAACGGATTTTTCTCACGAGAGTTCGATCTGTGATTAATAAAGTTCCATTAATCAATAGAGGCAAGGTGACTGCAACCTCGGTCGGTTGTTATTATATTATTTTGTACGAGCTCGTGTTCGGATCAAGAATCGTTAAATAATAATTACTGGGGATGCGAGATCGTAAATTATTTTCATATTTCCTCTTGAATTAAGATAGGGACTCACAGTGACTAGGTTTGAATACTTATATTGCAGGGGTAGAAATTCACAGACAATACCTACGATGCTATGTTATGCTATTATAGAACATGTGTTATTTATATGAAATGTGTAATACTGTTGAAAATATACAAAAAGAAACGACTTCACATGCAGTGAAAGTCATTTTAGGTAGCAATGGTGTTTATTATCTGACTCGGTAGTTAGTAGGAGCATTATATCGATGTTTGCTACAAAAAAGTAACTTACCTCCATTAAGGAAAAAATCTGCTGCCGTAACCTTACGGTGTTCCGGCAGTACACAGCTCTTTACAGTCAGGCTATTCTAGGCATAGCGTGTTCACTTCAGCTTCGATCACATCATCGCTTACCACCAGGTGAGATAGTGAAGCGCTACTTTATTATGAATAAAAAAATATTTCTGAATACTTTCACTAAATCTTAATAACATTAAGTAAAATACTACCCTTGAGATATATCCCTACTCTTAACAATTCTTATCATCAAAACCGGTTGACATCTAAAGGAGCAATTGAGAAACACAGGTAAGTAAAAACAGATGAATTTGAGAACCTGTGATAAACATTTCTTATTATTTGATTTTACGATAGAACGTAACTGAAATCATACGCTAACCTCAGTGTACGGTAATATATTATAATAATATTACGGCGCTCAGTGTGTATAATAGGAATAGAGATAACAAGACGTTCGGTTTCGATCTTTTGTTCTACGAATTGTATTGTATACCTTCTCCGCTTATAATATCGGTACAAAACCTACGTTTTTAGGGTTCCGTACCCAAAGGGTAAAACGGGACCCTATTACTAAGACTCCGCTGTCCGTCTGTCTGTCTGTCTGCCGTTTGTCACCAGGCAGTATCTCATGAACCGTGATAGTTAGACAGTTGAAATTTTTACAGATGATGTATTTCTGTTGCCGCTATAACAACAAATACTAAAAACAGAATAAAGTTAAAAATAATAGAGGGGGGACCCTCTATTATTTTTATACAAGAAACGTGTTTTTTTCGGCATTTCACGCCATCTATGAACGCTTAGTTAGGTAAAAGTCCCATAGATGGCGTTATATTGAAATGTCGATCCCTAAGTCCTTTGTTAGACGTTAGAAGGCGTTATAAGAAATAAAATGTTTATTAATTATTATTTTTTGCTGGCGAAAAATGATAGTGGTATTTTTTGCTCGATCTTATAAAATACTGTAGTGTGGTACGGAACCCTACAAGTGCGAGTCCGACTTGCACTTGGCCAGTTTATTAATTCGAGTATTTGTAATGCTCATTAAACCGCTGCTTCAGTGGATGTTTGATCTCTTTGCGAAGTTTACAGAGCTTGTCTAATCAGACGGAAGTCTTGTAAATCCATGTTATTCCGTCGTGTGTTTATTGCAAGGAAGCACTAAACTTTATTTATAGGACTACTAAAACGATTGGTAAAGGGTAATAATGGGCTCGGATATATACAATTTCAAAAATTAATAGTAGATTAGTAGCCAAGGGCTGTAAGGCATCAATTGCAGCCCGAGATATTTAGGCGCACGAGCGCAGCGAGGGCGCCTATAGTTCGAGGGTGCAATTGATGCTTACACCCGAGCTAACTACTCTGCTTTACATCTCGATTGTGAGGTAAGTAGAAAAAAACCGGCATTACAAGTATAAAACATTTTATTAGTTAAAATGTATAGTGAAATGATTGTTACTTGCTGCTTCAGCTTTCATTTTCATTGAATCAGGAGTGCAGCTTACTTCTTCATCACTTGCAGAACTCATGTTTTTTTCCTAATTAGCACGTAATTATAAAAAAATCCCTAAAACAAACAATATTTAAAGTAAAAGTTTTCTATTCCCGCCTTTTTTCATCTTCTTTTATTTATTTTTTCAAGAATGAAATTGATCTTCGCCGTTCGATATTTAAAATTGATGACTATTATACTCATACGAAGGCAAGGCTGAATAGCGAAGCGACCTCTTTTGTCATTGGGCTGAATGCACGATGTCTATTGCCAGTATGATGGTTAGATGTACGCGAACTTTTTGAAAGAGTGAAGAGTTTTTCTTTTAATTACTTACCGCCCTAGGGCTTTTCTTGCTACATTATTACCCTAGAGCGCTAATTGGTTACCTACAAGCCCCATTTGGGGGTAATAAGGACCTACTTACCGAATATGAGAGATGTAAAAGTATATTTAACCTAAATTAATATGCTAATGTTAGATACTCCGTTGCTGATCATTAAGCGAATTACTAGCTGCAAATACACAGCACACATTCCTTGAAAGTCAGAGTATTCTAGGCTAAGCGTGTTCCCTATCTTCAACCACATCATTACTTACCACCAGACGAGATAGTGGTCAAACTCTAGCCGATAATATATATAAGTAATGTGATATATATAAATAATGTGAAGTAATGTGATATATATATAAGAGTGTAATAACGATATATACATATACGTGTAGTTTCTAATTCTACAGAGAAGGTTTTAATTTAAATAATTTTGATTTACTAATTTTATTATTAGATATCTATTATTTATCAATTTAGAATAAGTATTAACTCATTGCACAACATATTGATTTTTGGATAATTTACCATCCCATATCAAATCAGTCTAATTAATCAATGTATGCGTTCAAATCACAGAAATATTATTATTATTATTTTTGGGGTTAAAATGCTATCCAGTTTAACACTTTATTAAATATTGTGTTAATATTAAATATATTTTCGGTATGTAAGTACTTAGCAATACATTTTAGGTATATGAACGATGTTTAATATTAAATTAAATACCAAATCTAACTATATATAATATAATACTTATTGTAGACAGAAAATCCTTTTCCTGTTAATTAGCGGCGTTTATCGAGGAATGTGTAAGGGAATTCCAAAATTGATCTATATTAAAGGATTCAAGTTTCTTGTAAACTAACCTAATAATTACAGACACAAGCATATTTAGCTTATTTTAGATTTATAGTTATCGTGAGTTTGAATCATGATTATAAAACATCTGAACTCCCGAGGATCGGACATGCACGAAACCTAGGTCGAGACAGTCGACAACAAACAGTAGTGAGTATAATAGTCGGTATATAATAGTATATATACAATCATATTTAGCTTAATTGGAGGGATTAAAACTAGATTACTAGTAATGTGTAATTTACTTTGCTAGTAAGCTTTTATATAAAAAAATATTAATTAAAAAACCGACTTCAAATACCACATCAGTAACTCTGAATACACTCGTCACATTTTGATAAAATTACAATAGGACTAAACTAAAAGTAACTCTCTCAAACCAAGCAAAGGTTTTTCCAAATCGGTTCCTAAAGGATTGAGGCCTTAGGAAACAAACAAAAAAAGTACAGTCAAATTGAGAACCTCCTCCTATTTTGAAGTCGGCTAAAAACTGATATATTTTGTCAAATGTTCGTTATTTGTCCCAACAAAACTTTGTTATGTAAATTTTTATTGATTAGTGGCGCCCCGTGGCTTTGGCCACGGTAATAATTCTTGTATATATAATTGGTATTGGTATTGTATTAGCACAGAAGTCTAAATAATTTATTTAGACTTCTGTGGGCGTGGTGGTGGTCTTCAGTGGTCATTAGCTGCCTAGAGAGAGCTAGCAATGACCGCATAATGACAGCAGCATAAAGTATCCTATGATAATATATCAAGCCGTTTAAAAGTGTGATATGGGAATAGAGAAACTACTATAATGTTTCTGATAAATTTATTATATAAATAATAATTTGTGTTAATTCACTATTGCAGATGAGAAAAAAGCAACGACGAATGCTTTTTGTATTACGCTTGCTTAAAGGTACGTTAAGGTACGGACATACCGCGGTGTCCTGCGATCTGCGGGCGCGATCTCAGTACTTTTCAATTGTTTTCTGATCGCGTTTGGTGTGAATCAGTCGGAACAAATACTACTGCGCTATTTGATTGCCGCTTAGACCGCGCACGCAGGACGCTGCGTTGTGTCCGTACCTTAATACTGATTATCCAGTAAAATTAATAAATTAAGTTCTATTGCAATGCTACAACTTCGGAGACCTAAAATCGCGTAGCTGTGCTACGAGCGCTACGATCCTAAATTCTGAGAATACCATCATCGTAAACTTTTTTTTCAAGACTACGTATTATACTAGTGAAAAAAATTAGAGTAAAGAATAAACTAATGTAATTCTTTAGGAAAGCTGAACCTTACGTAATGAGTCGTATCGTTGACCTAGTTGTACCGTAGCGTAGTTCGTAGGCGGCGTAGCTAATGGATTTCTATTAAACCGACAATACACATTCTGGATTGGCGTCTTTTGCATAAACTTGAAAGTATTTTTATGCGTACATATTAGTAATAACTACTGTGATAAAACTGTTACATACGCATTTATGTGTATTACCGATATTTTGAAAGAAGTTAGTGTAAGATTTGTGTTTTTTATTAAATACCTTTTTTTTTTTTTTTTTTATACGTTATAGGCTAGCGTTTGACCACTATCTCACCTGTTGGTAAGTGATGATGCGGTCGAAGATGGTAAGCACGCTAGGCCTAGAATGGGAACTGGCTCTCAAGGATAGCTGCCAGAACACATTAGATGTTTGGTGACAGATTTTGGATCTAACTTGAGGGTGGTAGCTGGCCAGGCGGACACTAGATAGTGTCCTAGCACCATGCAAAATTGGTAGGTGAGCGTTTGACCTCTATCTTTCTCACTTTTATTATATTTGATGATTGATACGCAAGCGGACTGATATTATAGCTTATTGTTAGCGATGATGTAGCACGCTTACTTTTCTAGAAGATACCTGTTCACAAGAAATTGGAAGACCCTGGATTGGACTTAACAGGAAACACAGACTGGCGCTCTCTCTCTCTCTCTCTCTCTCTCTCTCTCTCTATCTGTCTCTCTCTGATTGTGGGATTATAGTAATTCCTTATCAGTGTGCCTAGTGAGAGTTTCTTTAGAATTATTTACTCACTCGATCACGTAAAAGTAAACGCATAGGTATTTGTATGGAAATTACAATGTTACTTCTTATACACACTAGATGGCGCTTTTTAATTACATACAAATCTGCGTCTACTGTAACGTGATCAAATAAGTAAACCAATCTATAAAACTCGCACTAGGCACTCAGTAGCTGCGTAAGATGAATTATAAAACAAAGTATTAAAAAAAAAATTTCATTAAACAAATACATATGATTAGTAAACAACATTGAATGCCACCTTGTACAATAAACATAATAACAAAATGTTACCACTCGGTAGGTGGCTGTACTATGTGGTGTGTACTTCTTTCACGATTTATTGTAAATCTTAGAAATACGATACCCGATAATTAATTATAATGTTGGACAGATATTAATAAGACCTTGTTATAGAGGCATAAACAATATGTTAAATAATAAAAATCGCAAGGTTAAACCATACATTGTGTTTATATTAAATAGTATGAATGTATAAAATGTATGAATGTTTAATATTTAATTAAATATGAGTCCAATAGTAATAAAAGAGTTATTAACTTATTATTTCGACAGGAAAAGTATAATGCAATAGGTAGGTACCCTTAAAATGATATACGGGTAAAATAATGGATCTTTTCAAACTACCTAACTCATAAAATTGGATAAAATCTCATAAAACGGAATCATTTTTACCCACGGGAAGGTCATTATTATTTTTTCAACCGACTTAAAAAAAAAGGAGAAGGTTTCTCGATTCGACCGTATACATCTTTTTTTTATATTTGTTCGCGGATAACTTCGTCGTTTACCATACGGTTCGTCGGTACCATAGTAATTTCATCGAGATCTGATAAGTATCTCCAGAAATATGGAGATAAACACCTCAAACTTGGTACTGAAAATTAATAGCGTGGCATTTGAAGTCGGTTCTTTTAGTTTTTTAAACGATCTTATTGCGTCTCTGGGCTTAAAACTTAGTCCTACTCGTAATATCTGGGTGGTGCCGCCTTAGATTTCCAGACAAGTTCAATTATGTTATAGATCATCGTATCATCAAAAATATAAATAAGGCTTAGATTGTATAGAAAAGAAAGACGATCTAAATGCTATAGGTATATAAGGTATATTAGTAGTACATTGTTATATACAATCCAAAATTAGATCGTATCGACGGGATTCGAACCCGTGCCTCCTAGGGCATGTTGCCCAGCGCTGTACCAACTCAGCTACGATACGATCCTACCAACACGACGACACTAATGGATTGCATTTTAACCAATTATGCATTATTTTTAGATTTAAAATCGGGAGTTTAACGTGACTTACGCGATGTCGTTATAGCGATCGACATATGCTTCGGCCTCATCCGGAGGCCTTATTCAGGATCTCGAGTACAAGGCGCTCGCCGACGCGTCCAGCCTCGCACCAACGCTATATGAACGTGATATAATGAACGTGAGTTTTTATAATAAAACAATTATGCATATATAAAGTGTAGATATCACTTCAAAGTAACATAATATTTGGTATTAGTATTACTTATTAATATAGTTCAGAGTGTTTAAATTACACTTATGGATTTAACTTGTCATTTTATTGTAGACACATTATATACGACAGGGACCATAAGTAAGATTATACAAGAAACGCCACCAGCCTGCTATAAATCAAACCTTTACAACTCCATATTGCATTAATTTACAATGTTGCCCGCACTTTACTACCCGGTTTTGTACACATAAACATATCTGCCAATTACATAGATCAATGAAATGCTTGAAACATAAAATTGGATCAAAACATTTGCGGAATTATTTGCATTCTATTTATAATAAAATCTTATACGAACAATAGTTTATTGTTAAGTTTTTATAGGTATTTTTAAAACCGAACGTTGAAATCGGTTAATAATAAAATAGAAACTATTTTTAAGCTGTAATTTTGAAAATTACTAAGTTTAAACAGTACTTATTCCCTATATTTCAGAACCTTTATATACAATTACATACATAATATATTAGTTTAACTGTAAAAGGGTTGGCGATATCAAATGTGTCTATCACCAACCCTTTGTGATTTTACTGAAATTGGTAGAATGAATTGTAGAGCAGAACTTGTAATATTATTTATGGCGAGCGAAACTGCGAGGTGCATCTAGTTAACAATAAATGTGTATTGTTAAATCATTTTTACTACATATATTAGTGACCATTTTATTTTATTTATTTACCTTGGGGTTAAGTCTTTCAAAGGGTTAATAAATACATAGATACTGGCAAACAATCTCTATAATATAATACACAAAAATTGTTTCTACCTAGGTCCATTATAGACTTAGAACTTAGAAGCCATCCAACCGATGTGCCCCAAACCGGTTTCATTAGAAAGGCAATAATGTGAAGATGGTTTTAGACCGCTAAAGTGCATTAGGCACAATCGGTAACATTAGTTTTTATTAACCGACTTCACAAAAATGGAGGAAGTTCTCCATTCGACTTTTTTTTTAATGTTTGTCCCCTCAGAACTCCGTCAAATCTTAACCAGTTTTGAGCGATTGTGCCTTCCGTTTGGTCTCATTTAAATGTTATCGAGATCTGATAATAATCTCCGGAGATATGAAGATAAACTTCTGAACCTCGAAATCGATGCATTTGTATTAATTACTTTATGACATGCTACTGGCTAATTTGACTATCGCGGCATGTGAAGTCGGTTTTTTCGTTTTGGACGATCATAAATTATTAGCGTAGTTACATACGCCAGTTATCCGCTAGTTTGTAATAATCGTTATATAATAATTATATGACCAAAACAACGTATTAAAGGAATGTTATCTGACCTCAAGACTCCGTAAGAAGACGTAATATGATAAAAAATATACTTATCTTTGAATCACTGAATTTAAATAAATATTATAATATTTTTACAATATTTCTTATCATTACGTATGTACAACATTATAATCTGTTCCATAATTATATATTTTTTTATAATTTTCTATTCAATTAAAGTTCAAATACCGTGAAATAATATGCTTTGGCAGCATACGTTATATTTATAGAACTATATTAAGATCTAAGATATATATATAAAATATATTTGAATATGTAAGAAGACTCAGAGGCCAATCACCTCTGTTTTTATTACCTTAACTAGACCAAGGATTGTAGCTGCGGAGGAAATTGAGTTAATTTCGTGGGAAGTTGAATAATTTATTATATTTTGTAGATAATCTACTTACGCTTGCGGCTATGTTTAAATATTACTAATATGCTATGGTATGGTTACATTAAACTAAGATTTTTCATTAACTTATAAACCAAATATAATAAAAAATAGTGATGAGTGGTTTTAAATTAAGTTTTTGAAATTATTATACTATTTGGTTATACTATATATATATATATATTATATACTATATATACATACTATATATATATACTATATATATATTATACTATATACTAAAATAAAAATGTACGTGGAATTATATATTTTTTATTTTACTAGAACATAAAAGTAATTAAATGGAAATCGTTGTAAAATTTAAAAAATAAAAGTAACTTAAACACTATTAAAAAACAGAATGTACGTAGATCTATGCAATTTCACATTATATATATTTTCTAGTATTTAGATATCTATAAGAATTGTATGGTTTGCAATCATTAAGAATAAAATAACGATGAAGTCTTATATATATAATTTTATGGTCATTATAGTTACGTTATAAATAGAAATAAATCATATCTTAACGAAGCCAAGGTAATAGATAAAATAAATTGAAAAAGAAAATTTGAATCTAAGACATGCCTTAATTTTCGTTTGTTTTGTTTATATTTTTTATTTTTATCTCCAAAATGTATATTATTGGATATTATTTGAATACTACTTCTCTCAAATACAACTTATAGGTCATAAAATGTTTAAAATTATATAATTACAGCAGGTAATATCATAAAAAGCGTCTAAAGTAAACTCTATTACGTTAATAAAATACTTGTAATAAATACTTTCTAAAATGTGTAACTAATTGGCTCAGAATTAAAGAAAAACTAGAAAAATCTTGCTGGCTACTAAAACATTTCAAACATAGTCATTGTAAAAGGATATCAAAAATATCCTAAACATGTCGGAGTCATTTCGATATCTTAACTCGAGAGTGTACATCCGTTGCAAAAAATTATAAACAGTCTCACATTGGATATAATAGAATAGAAACATAACATTCACTAGACTTAAAAACAAGATATAAATCTACTAACCGAACAAATTTTAGCGTGTAAGAGCATACGTGACATAGATCACTTACGCCCTAAATATATATACATAGCGACTGAAAACAAGATTTAAACTACCATAGATTATTTCAAATCAAACAGACATTGCTTCACAAATGTATTTCTAGCTAAATTGTTGATAACCTAGGTTTAAATCAAACGGTTGAACGTAATAATTTAGATAGTTTAAAAACTAAAACAACCGACCATGCCCCGCGAGTCAGTTTCAGTAGCAAGTTCAAAACGTTTATCGTTAGTGCCTTTTCACACGTACCGGTTGCCGGGTAGCCCGGCGCGGGTAGCCCGGTGTCAAATAAGCTAAATGCCGGATAAATTACGCCGGTACATGTGAAAGCTATGTACCATGCCCATACACTTCACCACCGGGTAACCGGCGCCGGCTACCCGGTACGTGTGAAAAGAGCCTTATATCTCTGGAAATGAGACATAGAACGGCACTGAGCAGAGGCGTTGAACTGACTTTAGTTCAATCCACGGTCTAGCGTTACTATCCAAACCCGTCTTCCATACCATTCAATTATTCTTATCTACGTTTGTACATCAATAGTAATAGATATAGTATTGCAATCTATATAAGCTATAAAGCCTTTAGATACAGCCTTCGTAAATCGTGACCGTAAACCTTTAGTCAGAATTGCTATTATTGTACCTTTACAAGGTAATATATTCCTATGGTTTCTACAGGTATTTCTTAGATACTTATTTGCTTTCAAAGGACTAAAGTAAGCATGAAATTAATGACAATTTTAAATTATTGTCTCTGCTATAAAATCATAGTCTTCATTCTGTATATAAGCTGCATTCTATTTTCTTTATTTCAAAGCACTGTGAATGATGGACGTGACTTAAATAATTAATTAATAATAAAGTATAGTTCTGTATAGGATATGCCACACCCTGGTAACCCTACTACCGACCTCTAAATAACGTTAGTCTAAACAAACAACTTGCTAAAACAACTGACTTGCTGTTCCCGACGATGAACTCTAGGCGTCAATGCCGAATTTACGTAAAGAAACGCTTTGTTTGAATCAACGATTCCATTATTCTAATCCATGAACGATCTCACTGAGGCTAACCACCAAAAAAAATAGTGTAGAAATGTTCACAGTTGATCTTTGGTTCTAGCATTTGTTTTTTATAATCAGAAATATTTATCGACTGAGAGACTTTAAAATAGTGAATAGTTTAGTAATCTGAGACGAAAACGCTTTTTCATTATATAGAAATCTTTTGCGTAAACTTGCCTTTATTCGTATTGTTGCATTGCTTCATAAAAAGAAGAATAATTAACATAATAATATCGTAGAACCAACTTCACTCGTCGCGCGAGTTATTTTCGTTAGTGTCTTGAGTATGTAGTATTATTATCTTTTCTATGTCCTGAGGCATTTCGCCCTATATCCCTGAAGATTGCGACACAAGTAACAAAACAATAATTTATAAAATTAAATATTATGTTTCTTGAAGTGTTACACAGGATTGTGTGTAACAAATAATCAAATGAATGATGGAGGAAAAAAAACGGATGCCAGATTTACGGTTCCTGATTGCTCTAAGAAAGAAGAATTAAGAATTAATTAAGTCCTATTAAGAATTTATATTTGTCAAATGTTTGACGGCATTTATAAGCATAGCGTATGTAATATGTCAGATAACTATCTGAAACCTTATCAGGAACCATGTGAAGCTGGCCTTAATTAAGTCAAAACGCAATATTTTCGCGAATTGACCACCACCACTCAATAAATAATCCTACTTATATTATAAGTTTGTTGAAAAAGTTTGTGAGTGTGTTAGTATGTTTGTTACTTCTTCACGCTAAAACTACTCAACCGATTAAACTGAAATGTGGTAGGACCCTTAGTACGAGTTTTCATAGTAAACGCTTTTTACAGATCTCACATAGTTTTCGACTTATTCTGGCTCCCTAATTGGTCTAAATTTAGTGAAGTGTGAAAACCACTACTGTACTGTTTTTCATACTCGATATACGATATCGAGTTTGGTATGAAAACTCGTACTAAAGGTACAGATAGCCTAACGTCTAGACTCTAGACCCTGCAATAACACAAAGGGTACTTTTTATCACGATATTCCCTCGGGCACAGCTAGTGACACAAACAATTGAATTTCAGATAGGTTTACATTTATTATTGGTCAAAATAACATACATACCATCACGCCTTTTTCCCGATGGGGTAGGCAGAGACTACTTCTTTCCACATGCTACGATCTTGATATACCTCTTTCGCTTCTTCCACTGTCATGAGCGCCTTGATACATGCTCGCCGGCTAATGGTATATTTGACTTGGCCTTTCTTTAAAACGTCTCCGATCTGGTCGTGATACGCTCACCTAGGTCGGCCTTTACCGGCTGGCCCATTCACACGTGTCTCATAAATCTGTTTCGTCAATCTTTCTTCATCCATCCTCTCTAGATGTCCAATCCATCAAAATAACATATTACAACGAATTTGCTGCACACAATCTTACAAAGGCTTGAGATATAACAGTATAGGTAAAGTTTCATGACGTCTTTACAATTTTGCCGACATTACATTGAGGCAGCACGTACCAGTGTGGGCTGGATAGATTAGCACACAGCTATATAGGTCACAGTTTAGTGTCTCTACGTGAACATGCTATACCTACTCCTTCCATGCCAAAGGCATTCCATCACGATTCTGCTTATAGTATATATAACTATTATAAGCGTACAAGTTAGTTTTTCTAGAGCCTTATTTGGTTGTATCTAAATTTACTTTTACTGGGTATTCGTTCATATTTTTTCACCGTTATTGGATATTGTATATTAAAACAACAATTGTTGGTGTATTGGCGTCAAAAATGCGCTCGAACCTTGTCAAAAAGTGGGGCATTGCCATGCAAGAGTAACGCACCTAAACTCTAAATGATGTAATGGTATATTATATAGTATATAATCACATAATATTATACCCGCAAAATCTTAGTTGCCGTGACTGAAATCGTTGTAATCATCGTCAACTGTTGGGCGATCTTTCAAGAGCCTGTCGTCGCTGAAACTGAAATATTTTAGTTTTTAATATTAACTTTGGACTATGGACGGATTTCCATTAGATATTTATTTGTAACCTGTTTGTTTATTACTTAACTGTGGGAATATAAGTAAGTGGTTATGTATAAGGTAATTATTACATCTAAATAATATGTCAAATAACCAACAGGTGGTAGAAACATTATATCAATGTTCCACCTGAATTGTTACCTAAAAGTAGCTTAATATTACCACCATCAAGGTGAAAATCTGCCACCATAACCTTACGGTGTTCCGGCAGCACAGCCCATGAGTGTCAGAGTATTCTAGTTTTCGCCATCCTCGACCACATTATCGCTTAGGTACCACTAGACATCATAGTAGTCAAATAGTAGTTGCTGTTACTCTACGTTAGTGTAACTACGAACACAAAACAGTACAAATTCCATTGAATTTGTTTTTGTAGGACCGTCAAATTATATACCATCTATTTGCAAATTCATACGTCAATCAACTTAATGAAAACAATTGTTTACAAAAAAATTTAATCATAGACAAATAGCGCTTCGTATCCGGGTCGAAAATTGAAAGGGAAATTACGAAACTATTACAAATAGTTATGGTTTTATGACCTCCTTAAAGTTTGATTTTTATTTATTTTTAAATTATTTGATGATAATTATAGCGGCTATAGTAATAATACCTTAAATATCTGAATTTCAAATGTCTTTCTTTGACGTCTTCTTCCTTACCGATTGTTGTTAAGGAGATATAGCCGTCTCACAGACGGACGGATGGACGGACGAACAGACGGACACCAAAGTCTCAGTAATATGGCTCCGTTGGTACTCTTTGGGTATGGTATGGAACCCTAAAAATCATAAATAAATAAGCAATGATGGGAACCACACTTTATTTTTATTGACTTAACGTTGCAGTGTTTTTATTTATTTATTTTTCGTAAGGAGAACACGGTGCAAACCAATAAAAGTTTTATAAGTTTTCTTTTCACAAATATTAAGAAACATTGCCAATATTTATTGCATTCGGGAACTCTTCATCGATCAGCCGAAAGTAGGTTATTTTTAAAATCGGTTTAATACATCGGCACCCATGTTGAAGCCGGCCAAGAAATAGCGTAAACAGAGCAAGTATAATGCATAAATCATGTTCTTATAGCAATATTTACTTCCCACCGGAGTCTAAATAAAATTCTCGTTCGAGTCAAGCACGAAATAACAAAAAATAACAAAACAAATATACACATTGTTATCAATTATGGTGATTAGAGTATTCGCGTTGATCTATAGTTTTCTACCATAATATTATAACAAGAAAAAGAACGTTTTTTTTTGTATAGGCTAGCGTTTGACCACTACCTCGCCTGGTGGTAAGCGATGATGTGGTCTAAGATGGTGAACATACTAAGCCTAGAATACTCTGACTGTCAAGAACTGTGTGCTGCCGGAACACCTTAAGGTTATGGCGGCAGATTATCTTCTTGTTTGTAATGGATAAACAAAAAACTTTCCGACCAATTTTAGAAATTATTTCACCTATTCAAAGCTACGAGTACTTTACTGGGGAGTAAAATGACATGGGCCATATTTCGCGGGTGAAGAGCCTCGAGGGGAGTTTGCTAGTGATAAAATATGAGAGTAGTTTGTATTTTACTTCTTCAGTGCGTTATACCCGTGGTTATACCAAAACAAATTATACCTACGAATTACGTGTAGGTTGTAAGTAGGTATATAACGAAGTAGGTATATTAATATATCGAATTCGCGATTGAATTGATTGCGCGAGAATTCGACTCCAGGTGCTAAAATACGACGACAGAATTATTTTTTTTCATTCATTTTTATCGCAAAGTGAGTACCTACCATGAATGACATAAAACTGGTTCCACGCCTACGCTCGAAAGATGAGCTTTAAAATGATACAACATTTGCTTAAATGTTCACTTTCTTGTTGCAATATGGGTTAACTTTGAAGATAAGTTTAAACAAGTGTGCTGGGGTCACATTATCGCATGTTTTCCAGAATTGTCTTACATTATCTGAATTGTATAATTAAGATGTCGTTAATTTGACAGGAATGTATTATCGACCACCGCCTACTACGTAGTTCCGGTTGATAATTTAAAATAAAGATAATTGGTTTGGATAAATATTTATTTGTTTAAAGATAAGATTTTATATTTGCATAGGCAGCTGACATTTGAGCACAGAAAGATTTTAAAGGAATTTCTGGGTTCTATGGTTACAAATATTAGCGAGGCATATCTATGATAATGAAAGTAGATAAAGTTATTGTTTCCCTATAGTATTTATTTACAAACGTTTCGATAAATTAAATGTTAACATAATTTTTACAAACATGTTTGATTCAAAATTATTTATTCAAACATCATCTAGTAGAGGTAGTTTCACATGGAAGAGTAATTAATACATAAAGAGTATTTAATAAGTTAATATTTTTCAAAATAAATATAGAGAAGCGAACAAGCGTGCGGCCCACCTGATGGTAAGTGGTCACCGCCGCCTACACCTGCAATACCAGGGGCAATACTGCTGCGTTGCCTAAAAGTAAAGTTGTTGTTGTTGGGCTTTAAGTAATTTTAGTCTGTTTTATAAAACATATAGATAGGAACTAAAAACCGAAAATTTCCCAGACTCTGATTCACCAAAAAAAAAAAGAAAATTCTTCTAAATCAGCGATTTAGTCGTTCACCCATAAATCATTTTTATTCGTTTCTTGCAAACCTCAAAATACCTTAACAAATATTTATTTAAAATGAGGTTTTACTTTGTTATTGAACATCCGCCTTAAAATGTCAAAAGACATAATTTTCCGTCGTAAAGTGGGCTGTGTAACGACGCCTGCGCTGCCTACTTCAAAGCCTTACAAGTCCTTACCGTTAGGGGCATCGTTTCTGATTCTTTAGGGATTTTGGTATTGTTTATATTTATTTAAGGCTCATAACTTCAGCTTAAATCAATTTAACGGGCCTTCGAAGTCCACTTAAAATTGCAATTTGATGCGAAAGTATGAAACTGCAATACAAAAAGAAACGAATTAAAACGTTTGTAATATTTTTTATGGGACTGTATATGACTATATCTGTGATCTTGAATAATAATATAATGATTTTAATGCAAACGAATAAAAAATAAACTAAAACGCACACGTAGGTTTCCAAACCACAGTATAATATTAAATAAGACAGCCCTCTGACAGACGGAAGGATGGACTACGATGTCTTAGTAATAGGGTTCCGTTGGTACCCTTAGGTAGCACGCTAAGTCTAGAATGGGAACTGGCTCTCAAGGATAGCTGCTGGAACACATTATATGCTTGGCGACTGTATACACTAGATAGTGTCCTACCACTATGCATGTTTGGTTTGTTAACTTGTCTTACATTTTTATGTATTTTAATTACATTTATCGAAATCTGAACGTGACTGCGAGCGTGTCCGTCCTGCAAATCCGCAGATAAAATCTGCATTTTATATCATAAACATATTTTAATATATTTAATAATAAGCTACATATAATTTCGTGCTCTTTGGAACCGGAGATTATTTAATGCAATGTTTCCTTATAAATATTAACTAATTAAGCACCGATAATAATATATATGGATCGTCTCATATTTGTGTAATTACTGAGAAGTGAAGGTAAGTGTTTAATAGTAAATTATTAAATTGTTAAACACAATCCAAAATTTCATCGTACCAACGGGACTTGAACCCGCAACCTCCGGAATAACATGTTCCGGTGCTTTGCCAATTAAGCCATGGTGCGAAGTAACGTTACGACGAAATTAGTGGATTGCATTTGTTAACCCAATTATGCATTGGTGGCACCATCTATGACTACTTATTACGTAAGTTAATCATTCGGAAGAAATCATTACAGTTTTCAAATCCGACGAGAGATGTTGCACTGCGTAAATCAAATATTATGTTTCTTTGAAGTGTTACACACTTAATTGTGTTTAACAATTTACAAAAATATTAAGTGTGTAACACTTCAAAGAAACATAATATTTAGTAAATTATTAGTTATAGTAAAGTAAGGTATAATGCTATCTTATCAGTTGCAAGTTCAATTGAGGTAGCTGACAAAACACGTAAAAACAAGTTGATTCTACAGTTTAAAAAGAACTTGCTTTTTCGAATGGTGTATTAAAAAAAATCTGTAAAAAAGTCGGTTACACCACTTTTGCTGTGAAATTTTCAGATTTCATTCTAAATAATGTTGCTACATGATAGTAACAATGTACTAATAATTTATTACTTGCCTGCCATGCCAATTTTAACGACCTATTTCATGAAACATCTTCGGTACTTGCCTGTTTGTTGAACTCAATACGAGTATACTATAATGTATTAATATGACAACGTTGCACGGGTAGGTTTCCGCGTCACCATGCACTCAACGACATAGTTCGAAGAGCATTTGTCTCGGCCAACGTACCCTGTGTGCTGGAGCCGCCGGGTCTCAGTAGGACCGATGGTAAGAGACCAGATAGTTTGACTCTTGCGCCCTGCAGGAACGGCAAGTGCCTTGTCTGGGACGCTACTTGTGTCAGCACTGTCGCGTCCAGTCACGTGAGCCGCACTTCTCATGTAGCTGCAGCGGCGGCGGAAGAAGCCGCTAGGAACAAGCGGGCTAAATACGCGGCAATGGAGCCACATTATTATTTTGTGCCCATAGCCGTGGAGACAATGGGCAGTTGGGACGTCGACGTTAAAACTTTACTTAAAAGTTTAGGGCGTAAGATTATTGAAGTGACTGGAGAAGCCCGTGCTGGCTCGTTTCTGGTGCAAAGAATGGCCATCGCCATTCAGCGTGGCAACGCTGCGAGCGTTATGGGCACATTTGCACCGGAAACGTTGCGGGGCGGGATTCTCAACCAAATGTATCTATTTTATATAATTCATGTAACGAGCTTATTAAACAGTGATTTTATATTTTAATTATATTTTGACTTTGTTAATTAAGAAATGTTTTAATTAAATTATATGACAACGTAGTAACTGTTACATTCATTTATATATTACTGGATGCGCCTTGCGGCTTTGCCTGCCTTTAATCCTGGTTATAAACCTTCGTCTTGAATCACTCTATCTATTTATGAAAACCGCATTAAAATCCGTCGCGTAGATAAAAGATAGCATTCAGAGAGAGTGACAGACGGCAGAAAGGTACCTACTTTGTTTTTTATGCTATGTAAAGCTGACTGGTAGTCACCCAGAGGTTGAAATGCGATCGTTCATATATTTTTGGGTTTATTTGTAACCCGTATAATTATTATTTATAGATACATTTTAGCTCGCTGAACTTTTTCTCCATATAAACTACCTCCGCGATGCGAGACATACCTAAACGTTAAGACTAACTTTAAAAAGGTACGGCCACACCGTCCTGCGTGCGCGATCTCTGATAGCGCAGTAGTATTTGTACCCACTGGTTCACAACAAACGCGATGTACGGCGATCAGAAAACGCTTGAAAATCAGATCGCGAACGTGCACGCGGACGCAGGACGCCGCGGTGTGCTCGTACCTATCGCATGACGGGTTTATGCCAAATGTCACGCTCCTCTTTATTAAGTTTCCGAAGTTTTCGCTTCACTTCACGTATCTATTAATATTAATTATATAGCTAAGTATTTTATGTTTATAGCAGTTGTTGTCTATAACGACAGCTAATGTCCACCATAAGTTACAGACTACAGAGCCCTTAGCGGCACAATGATTAACTTCAGTCGAATATTAAATAAGTACCTTTATAAATACACATCCACACAGGCTATAAAATAAACGTATAAGTGCCTACCTACGTGTGAATAGACCTATGTATGTAATTAACTAAGCTCTTTGTAGAGTCCAGGTATTATCAATTTTATTGGTTTTCTGTCGTAAACTGGTCGAGGTCGAACGACAAAGTGCACGTAGATCAATAAATGCATTAAATTGTAGCGAGTACTCCTTGGTTCCATACTTTTTATGTTTCTATGAAACTAACAGTAAAACCTATATACCTATATAATAGGATAACCTAACCTCGGGAAACCTATGCATATATAATATCACTAATATAACATAACGGTATGAAAAAACTATTAAAAACAGATTTGATACCAGAGGTAACGGGTTCAAATCCCCCATCCCTTGAAAGCCAGTTCTCGTTCTAGACCTAGCGTGCTACCATCCTCGACCGCATGCATCATCATTTACCAACACGTGAGATAGTGGTCAAAGGTCTAACGCTAGCCTATAAAATAAAATAAATATGTTTAATAGTAAAATAATGGTAAACTCAGGCAAACTATTTAGTTCATCGTGTCCTATAAAAGCTATATTTTTAACATATGTCCCCAAAAGCAATACCTCCATTACATAGTAACTAATTCAGTTTTTTATTTGTAGATTTTATATAGTCTGTATTATAGTTTTAGAAGTAGTTTAAATTGTATGTATAGTTTTAAATTATTGTTAATTGTTACCAAAATAATTAATTAACAACAAGTAATCTGTGATAGTAACTGCTTAAAAATGTAATTGATTCGCGGTAAGGAATAAGGGCTCAATCTTTTTTTGAGAAAAAAAATATGTCAGACAAGCCAAACAATGAATCAACTAAATAAGGTAATCAACCTTTTTCATATAAATTTTAATGTGCTGAATAAAAAGGCCATTTGACAAATCTTTTAGAAAATTGCACGATAAATTGTGTCTGCATATTTTTGTGTTACTGTGAGACTGAAAACTTTCCGAGTTCCCCTTGTGACAAATTGCTATTTGCGCGCTGAAAATAATGTATTGAATCTCAAAAAAAATATTTCGGTGCAATCTAATTATAGCTGTAATGTAGATAAGATAATGTATAAAATTATCTTTATTGTATATTCCTAATTGCAGTTTACTTATCACTTTTCACCAAAGTACTTAGCTCATATCAATTAATATGAAAATGGACCCTTAACCATGTCTATCACATAACATAATTAAACACAAAATATTTAGCTTTATTCATCACTTATTTCAAATTTTCACAGTTCACAGCCCAAGCTATATGAAAATGTTCCGTCCATTACCATTTGTTTTTGTAGTTTCGACACAGACAAACAAATTGTCTAATTTAAAATGCTCATTTAAATAGCCTTATCGAGTTAGAAATAACAAATTAGATGCGTTAGTCGTGAGGTGTATAAATGTAAATTCTCCGTGATTTATAATATCTATGTAAAATCGGTGAAGGTTACGAATGTATCGGGTACAATAGACTTGAATGCAAATCGAGGAGACATTGTTTTACGTAGCATATAGCATTATTATCACAATTTTATATAAAGCTGTGTTATAAGTGTTGGTTATTAGTGTTATTTATTACAACACAGTAAAAGACACAAGTAGTTAGGAATAAGCTACTACGTAAATAAAGACGAATATTCGAAATATTATTCAATATATTCGAGTTCATTTTCAATATTAACACTGGCACAGAATAAATAATAGTACACTGGTTAGAGTTGGTACTGACTGAGTAACTGCATTTGCGGATTTCATTGGCTCAGAGTTATAGTTGCGTTTATGAATCTTCGTGGTTCTTACTTAAGTACTGATTTATGTATCATTAATCAAAACGTGACTATTTAATATAGTAATATTTTTATCTCAGGCAGTAAACCTAGTAGGTACTTTAAAAACAAAATTGAGTTATGTTATTAATTATGTTGATCAATAACAGTTTATCAGATCAGGTTAAATTAATGTACCGCTGTACTTATTCTTCTACTATTGCACATCACTAAAACTACTGAGACAACTCTTCTGCTCCAGATCTTGCCGGGCACCTTACGATACGAATATCATGGCGCCACTTTAGTCTGACAGCATCTTACGTTAAGTTTGCCAATATGCACTCTACTCAAGAATTCTTATTTTAAACTACTTTCTTCTTTGTGTTTCGGCCAATAAGAGCTGCTCTATGCCACTTCTGCTTGCTAATCATGTGGGCTATATCAATCACTTTGTTTCGATGTCGGATCACGTTGCTTCAAGTTTATTGTAATCAACCTTAAACTTGAATGACAACATACAATTATTTGAAGCAAGTGGGCGTCGATTTGTAAGTTTGAATTGCAAATAGGTCTACGATTCGGCAGACTCTACCAAATGAACAATACAGCGGCTTGCCATGCTTCCTTTGTTCAGTTCGTTTCTCATATACTTATAGATTGTATTTGTATGTATATTGTGTATGTTGTGGCGCCGGATTGTATAGGCATGTATAGATTTACTATAAAGAATAAGTTGCCGCCAGAAAGGACAAACACATTTTTTCAAACGTAGGTACATACTTTGACTACGTTGAATGCAACTACACTTGTCGCTTTGAAATCTAGTGCCGTCTTTATCACTCTTTTGAAATAAGAAAAAGACAATATAAGTTTTAGAGCTGTCAAATGTACATCGATCTACTCACTGTGTATAATATTTATTGCTTAGTTCATGATTACCAAAGATTGATTACCACTAGATATTACTTGCAGCGTCCTTTAATGTTGATTTGTGCTAAAACAATTATGTTTATAACATGTTTCTTAAACCTAATAACTAAGATGTACAACTAGAAAAAATATGTAATCGCTTACCAAGCATGTTTAAAATGTATTCTTACACTTACGAAGGCAAATACTACTAAGTTCTACTTTAGGACTTTGACAAAGTGGACAAGCCTGACTAACCTACTTATCGCGAAAGACAATAAAGCAATTACTTTATCGGGTTGTATCTCATTGGAATTGGATATTATACATTTATAAACATAATCACAGGTAACTGACGACCCATTATAAGAAATTCTCGAATGGGGTAAATTTATATACAATCGAAGGAAAATTCACAAAGAAGACCGCACCGCATGTTCATCACTGATATGACTGACAAATTAACACAAAACTATGGATAGGTCAAAATGGGTTAACATAAGTATAATTTTCTTGGATCCTATCATTCCTGACTTTAAATATATTTTGTTTTTTTTTACCACAAAAAAAAATGAAAAAGGCAAATCGTTGTCGTTGAGTAAGCTACTATAGGTACCTACATAAAGACATAAATGTAGGTAATATTTTATACGAAAGGTTTTCCAAAGCTTGTACCAGTTGTACCGTGAAATGAGCTACAGCTGTAAAATTTGGAGGTTATAGTATAAACTTAATATAAATTGTGATTCAGTCAAATTTTTCACTTAATTTCGGTTTGTGAAGTTTAAAGTTTAAGCTACTTAGTGATTGGATCAATATTAAATCATTTAAACTGTGCAATTACTTACTATGAAACGTCAACCATAAAATTATTCTAGAAAATCTTTTAGCTTCGAAATAAAATGCAACATTTTAGTTGTTACGTTTTACAATTAAGATAAACCTTATATAAGTATTCAAGGCCTGCGACTGAAGTAAATATCTTATTAACTTTGCACGTTTAATTTTTTTTTCTTATCCTATAATGATCTGGAATCTGTTAGTTTAATTATCTTTTATTGCCAACATAAAAATATGTAATTAAGTTTGCTTGGTGTGATCAGATATATAAGGCTGAGTTTGTTTCTTCTTCTCAGTCGGTGACTATGTTTTACTTACAACTATGAAAATGTTCATATTAATGTTAAATAATGTTTGTTGTATAATTTCTACAGATGCAGGTAGTCATGATAGTTTTTCCTATTCAATGAAAATTCTACACAAAACCTAAAGCATTTTGTTTTTATATCTATGAGGTTGGTAGCATTTGACCATTACCTTAAGTGGCGATATGATTGAGAATGGTATCCCGCTAGGCCTAGAAAGGCATCTGGCTATCAAAGATAGCTATCAGAACACACTGATGTTTGGTGACGGATTTTTCCAACTTGAGGCTGGTAGCTAGCCAGGAGGACACATACAGTGCCCTGTCACCATGCGCACATTCTTAATAATTCGTTTAGTTTTCTATTTCAAGTAAGAATAATAGATATCAGCGAAATAGCTATAAATAGTACAATTTCAACTACCGAGTTGGCGTGGGCGTCCACAACGTGGTCAGGATTGGTACAAATTGGACTATATTGCTGACCTCCAATTTAAATCTTCAAAACACCTTGCCTATGCCTAGAGAAACTATAACAATATATTTGGCTGTTTTGATAACGTTTTTTAGATAAGAGGCCCATTCCTTGACCTTACGGGGATAGTAAATACTCAACACATAATTAAGTAGATACACTTATTATTAATCAGTCAGTTACATAGGCTTAAATAATAACCTACACATTTCTTAATAAATAAACTTGGCTATTCTTCTTTTTATTACGGCTTTATCTATAAGAAAAACGAGACTTATACCTGAACATTAAACAGTTAATTTGACGACACTTTAGCTTTTCCGAAAATAGTTGTAATTAAATGTACTTTGGGTCAATACTTACATAACATTTAAAAATGGTTTGTCAAAAATATACATATATATAAGCACATAAAATAGGCACATTTAGTGGGACTTTCATTCGCCGTGCTTCTGTCTATTGTTTAATCTATGGCATGGGAATGCGCATGTGTGCGTGTATCCAATACAGCAGAACACACCCACCAAGTGAGACGCGCCGAAATTGTATTCTACTACTGATTATTCTGTGAGTTTTTGCCCGCTGTCGAGTGTCAAGGACGGACGAAACTGTTGCCACGCTAAATAAAGAACACGTTTTTCTTTTTTCTTTGCGTTGATTTGGTAAAAAGTTGCCAGTACAAGTTTTTGCGAACTAACGCTTGAAAGGCTCGAAAGCCATTTCGCTGGATATAGTCTTCTTAGGTACTTGCAGTTCGATGACTGAGTTAGAAAAGATTAGACAAGGAACATGTTTAGTTTAAATTGACAGAATCTTCATGAAAATGAAATGGTTTGGGAATTGCGGAATACGATACCGATAGTTCCATGCATAATATATGTATTTATTTAATTAGTATTTTGAAAGTAACTCTCTATTTATCTGTCTGTTTCGTGCGTTTTTAAGACTAAACAGCTGGACCGATTTTGCTGAATTTAAATTTCAAAATAAATTAAAAAGAAAATAGTTATGAAGAAATATGTCGTCAATATAATTATAAAAATGTCAGACTAAATTAAAAAGAAACCAAATCAATAAATCGTCGATATTACTCCAAATTTACTTTTAATTTATTATTTAATCTAACAGTTACGTTTCTAGAACCGATAAAGAAACTAAACATATAAATTGGTATTGACCTAAATGGAAGAGCAATCATAAATTGATTTAAATTATCTAATCGTCAAGTTTAGGTTTAATTAAACCAAAAGAAGTTTAGCAATCAAAATTCCTTATTCATTTAAGCGCATCGAATCCGGTATGATTGGTACAATTTTCTCTGCAAACTAAAAATAAGGATAATCTATCATCGATAACTTCTGTCTGTATAGGTACAGGTACACCAGATTTTAGTACGTCTCAGACATGCAGCAGAAATAGCAGAAATAACGTTGCAGATGATACGACTTTTCGTAGCCCTAGACTAGGGCTATAAATGTCCCATTTCGAATATTTGACTAAGGTCCTTGTCAAATATTCGAAATGGGGCATTTATAAGCAGTGTAAAGACATGAGCATAAAACACTTATGAATTAGGTAGGTACATCCCTACGCCACATAATCTATAATGATTGTGTTTCTACAAATATCCGTCAGAAGAGGCTAACCCAAATATCTGGTGTAATAGTTTAGTAATAGACGCTAAAAAAATGCTAGATTAGACCTCCGTTTAAGCAATCAAACATGTAGGTTTTTTATTACTAAGGCTTTTCAACGGAAATTCAATAAAAGCACAGCCTAGACCCACACTCATAAAATAAAGTAGAATGTTGCCTCTATCGTAAACTTTACAGGTATCAATACAAAGTAATCGCAATCACCACAAAGCTTAAAGAAAATTAATGCTAACTGGAGCTCAAAAGGTAGAACATTGCGGTGAAGACAAATTAAATCAGCCCGGCTTGGTTTCTGTCCCATTCACACTTACTGTAATAACTGTCTGTAATATTCTGCAAACACTAAAATCAACGTGAAGAAAAGAGCAAAAATATGATTTGACGCTATGCAAGTGACGTTTTAGTCTTCAAATGCAACCATGGTGCCCAAGATGAGTATAATCTTCTATCTCCAGATATTTGAGGCATAGTTTGTAGAGAATAGAGTATAGAAAAGCCATGACCAATATATGCAATCTGAGTGAGTCTGTCAAGCGTTCTCCCTATCGTGAGCAGTTGACGGTTTTATTGATGATCGGCTGGCTTGACAGCTTTATTGATGGCCGGTCTGTCGCCTGCGCGGCATGGCAATATCGAATTAATCGTGTGATCGTAAACTACTGGGGAACAATGGCGCCCGGTACTATTTTGAGGCTTAGATTAGAATTCCATGTCTATTTCAAGCTTAGTTTATTTATCACCTAACCTATTTTCGCCTTGAATATGTGAGCTTTGTCGGTGTTCTGCGGTCAACGAGAATATGATTACGAGAGATCATAGAGATAGAATAGTCATAATCATAGAGAAGAATATAATTACGAAAGATCTAGGTAGTCTCTTATTTCATTAAAAGTGTCCGACCCATGTGACTTATGTATAGAACTAACAGCATCTCTCTCTATTAAATGATTGCGAAAGCATCGGTAATTATGTAAAAGACTACCAGGGCTGTCCAAGAGTACCTTATATTGCTGAAAACAGAGATTTGTTTCGTAATGACAAAAAAGGCATTTTTTTTATTTTAGAGAGAACCAATCGCTCTTGTCCGTACTTCCTTCCTTAACATTATAAATGCAAAAGCTTGTTACTATTTCATGTCAAAAAGGCTGTAGAGATAGATTGAGATATTTTTGGCTCACTGATAGCAGGTAAATAGCCCGGACTTACACATATGATACTTTATAATGCGGGCGAAGCTGCGAGCACAGCTAGCTTCCATAATTTTGTAGGTACGGAAATAAGTACAAAGTATGTAACATCTAATTCTGATAGGTAGGTACTATAAAATTTGCCGTATCCGCTCAACAAAATGATGCTCGTATTGTTTTGTAAATGCTAATGCCACAGTAAAAAATTACGTCCTCCACACCAGAATAACAATGAGTCTAACATGCACTCAGATTTATTTTATTACTTATTGTGTACAGCATTTTGCTATGTTATGTCGGCCATCATAATAGTGTAAAAGATAATTTATAGTTTTTCTACGCAATAAAAAAATATGCGAAGCCACAAAGCAAGACAAAGAATTGTCTGTTTTGTGACTTTTATTCCTCTTTAGAACTTGAGTATTATTGATGAAGCTACTAAAATGAGAAAATTAATGAAATATTCAAGAAGGTTTAGAATTAATTAAAAATAATTAAATTGAACTTATCTTCTTTTTTTATATTTTATAGGCTAGCGTTTGACCACTATCTCACCTGTAGGTAAGTGATGATGTGATCGAAGTTGGTAAGCACGGTTGCACGGCACATTGGTAAGCACAAGCATCTAGGCCTAGAATGGGAACTGGCTCTCAAGGATAGCTGCCGGAACACATTAGATGTTTGGCGACAGATTTTCTAACTTGAGGGTGGTAGCTGGCCAGGCGGACACTAGATAGTGTCCTACCACCATGCAAGGGTTTTTGGTTTCTTAACGATGTTTTCCTTCACCGGAGGGCCACTGTGAGAAGCGCACATAAATTTTTCTATAGAAAAATCCATTGGTGCACGGCGGTTTGAACTCGGTACCACGGCATCAAAGCAGACTGTTCTCCCGATTACGCCACCGGACCCTATCTTCCAGATAAATTGAAACTGTCAGATAATGGCGTTGATAGAGTACGTGTTCTAGACTAGAAACCGCGGATATTTTTTTATTTTTTTAAGTGTCGAACGCTAGATGAAACCATGACATACGCAAGCTGGGTGGCGGCCGTTGGAAACAAAGAGCTGAAGATCGAACTCAGTGGTGTGCCATAGGTGGGGTCTATCTGTGGACAGAAATGATGATAATATATGTCAGGCAACTACGGAGATCTGAAACTTCATAAGGAACCGGTGAAACTGACCCTTAGTGCCTAGCTGCTTTTAAAGCTGATAACAACACACTGAAACCGTAAAGGGTAACACAATCCAGCTTAATTAGAGATCCACTCATAAAAATGCAATTAAGTCGACCGGTATTAACTGTACTACGCAACGGGCGGGGTCCAAACTAGGTCACCTATTTCTCGTCGCACCAACAAAGAGAAGCGACGTATTGGCCCCAGCTTAATGGCACGTTTATGTCCTTTTAAAATTGCGCAGCTCGACCCCTTTCTTTGAAAACTCGGGGCAATATTCCTCTCCTACTCGGACGCCATCTAGTTATTTCCATAATGGAAATAGAATCTTTAGGATACGCAAATTTAATGGGGTAGAATTTACGCAGTGCCATATCATGTTACAATAATTGCAGTATGAAATTGCTTGAAGTGGGTAGATAGAAAAGCTATCTACTTTTTAAGACGGAACTTTTGATAAACAAACCAATTTGGTATCAAATTACGTTAATAAAATTGCAAGAAAATAGCTGTAAAAGCTTCGTTAAAGTTCTTACTTTAAGGTTGTTGGATATTCTTGTTTATCAAGAACTAATCCAAAGCCCACGCATATCTGAGCGGATACATTAGCGTTATTTCTTCCCCCCATTTCGGGCACGGACGTCCTACCTAAACTTATTTACATATTCGCTATATGGCAGTTATTGGCACCCACACAATATTGTAGCCCGGTTTATTCACTCTGATACGACGCTCAATACTATGACTCGAATAATGCGGAACGTCTCGACAAGAAAAGTTAATGTTTTTTTTCCACAAGTGATTTAAAGTCAAGATGTTCCACCTTACTTGCTACTAAAAAGTAGCTTACAATAATGAAGGACAAAATCTGCAGCTCTGACTTTACGGTGGTGTTCCGGCAGCACACAGTCCTTGAGATTCAGACCAATCTAAGTTTGCGTGTTTACCATCTTGAACCACATCTTCGTTTACCACCAGGCGAGATAGCAGTCAAACGCTAACCTGTCAGATATAGAAAAATACGGTTAAGAGATTTTAGAACATCAAGAATCTGTTTAGTGAATTAATAGACCTCGGATTACACTACGCTAAATGAAATAGTCATAAATATATCATTCATGGTAAACTCCCAACTACCCAACAGCAGGCTAAAAGCGTTTTATTTTTCCTACATGAGTATCGCACAAGTTTCCTATAAAAGATATAATACCTATACATACTTGTCATTGTCACATTTTTCGTCTGAAATTCAAAATAGGAAGCATCATTATATTTTTTTATAAATTTGATAGGCTAGCATTTGACCACTATCTCGCCTGGTAGAAAGCGACGATGTGGTGGATGATATAATTACCTATAAATGACCTATAATGGTCTGACTTTATAGGGCTGCGTTCTGCCGGAACACCGTAAGGTTGAGGTGGCAGATTTTGATGGTAGTAAGCTATTTTTTGGTAACATGTCGGGCGGAACATCGTTATAATACTTCTACTACTTGTCAAAATATTATAAATTAGTAGACTATAAAACATTTTAAAACCATTTTGTTTCTATTTCTCATCTCGTTAGTAATTCACGCTTGCCAGTGTTTCACGCCTGCAATCGCTCTAACTTTTCTTTAGTTTTCCACTTCGTCGCTTTCGCCATTAGACACACATGTTTGTTGCGGGAGCGTAAAATCTTTGGCTCATGTGTGCATTCATATTTAAACAGATGTTCTATGTTTACTCGTCAAATAAACCTACCGATTTTAAGTTGCGCAAAATGTTCGATGTCGACTTTTTGCATCATTGCATTAGAACTAGGCGTGTTCTTAGAGACTAACGAGATACTTGTCAACGTGAGCAGGTTATTTAAGATAAATAGCCAGCTGGCTAGTTTGACTTGATTACTAAGTAACTACCAGTCTAAATAAAGTTTTTTTTACACCGAACGTTCGAACTGGGTAGCACTTAACCACTATCTCGTAATAATGTGATCAATGATGAAGTGCGCTTCCCCAGAAGATACCTAACCTATACACTCGCGATTTGAAGACCCCATATTGTACTTACTTAGTTAGTAGAGATAGAGAGAAACGTCCCTTAGGACGTTAGCCGTATTCATGAATATTTAGACGATCGCATAGCGGTGGATTTGACACAAGTAATGTCAATAATGTTTGAATGACACGGATGCAATCGCGAGCACTGTGAGACCTCACAGTGTTGTTTGTGAATACGGGAATAAGTATCGCCCGAAACTAATAGTTTTTACCGACTCTATGAAGTAAGTAGTTAGTAGTATAAGTAGCTCAGTGGCTTAATTAATCTAATTAATTCGCGTGAGTGTAGTTTTTGCTGAGAGTATTGTTCTACCTGTTTTTACATTTTTATTTTTTGTTTTTCTATTGGCTTTTTTGTTTTACTCTGTATTACACATGACTTACCTTCCAAAAAAAAAATAACAATAAAGATACAACTTTTCCCACATGTCATAAGTTTGTTTAGCTGACAAAGTCTTCTTTATCAATTCTGTCAAGATCTATGGAAATTATAATCCAAGTAATGTTATATTATATAAGGTAAAGAGTTTAAAACTTAGTTAATCAGAAATACGTCTCTAAAGTGCATACAAAATATGAATAATGTCAGCAGCTAATAACAAATAAGTCAAGGATAATTCCATCATTTCACGACCAAAAACATGTAACTGCGACAAAACAATGATGTTTTGTTACCAATAATTACTTGTAATGTTATTTTCCTAGAACAACACAAGGGTTAACCTTGGAATCGCTTACCCATATCAGTCCATATTTCTGGCTGAGGTTTATTTTCCTGTCAGTCCGCGAGTGGAATGAACAAACGCCACAACTAGGTTACTCCGACTCGGTGCTTTATTGTGTTTACGTGCGACAGATATGAGATATACAGATATGCGGCGGGTCAAGGCGTTCGACAGCTTTCGAGTCGACTAGCCACATATGGAATAAGTAACTTGTGCTCTTAGCTCCCGTTTGACGAATAGCTCCGTCACGACGCAAAAACGTGTTCCTATTACGGTCGACGACACCTTAATTTCCACATAATGTCTTTGGCGGCTCGATTACCTCGATGTGGTGTGCTCATTATTGCTTTTAATCCATGCATGTCCTTCGCGTCGACGCTAATCCCGCGATACCGCGCCTGCGCCGAACAATGGAGGCGACACGGTATACGGAAGAGCGTTAAAATGTGTCGTAAAAAGCGCGTAGTTTCAATTTTATAGCTCGCGTCCAATTGGGGCTTGTAAAAAAGCGTTTTATTGGAGTAGCATCCTGGCTGCGAGGCCGCGACGCTCGGTTTCGGATAGGTCTAATTAAAAACCAGCCGCGTGCATTCTTGCGAAAGCGGGGCCCGCCGAATCGGCCCATTGCGAAATTGCGTGCCCTTCGACTCGACTGTTTACTGTACACATTTTGGGTCATACAGATTCCAGTTTTCTCAGAATCTGTTTGTAGACACGCATCTCATGGCATGTCATGAGATGCAAATGTTTTCTTCTAATTAAAATTAGTTATGATGAATGGAAATTAATGGGATGCTTCTCGAAATTTCTAAGCAATCTATTTCTTCAAGTAGCATTATGCAATGCATACATCCTATCTTAAATCATTTACACACAATTTTAACAATAATTCCATTATTATTGCGTATTATATAAATACAATTTTTGTTTTGTCTACAGGTGTAAACGTGATCGGACGCTCCCCGTGAAGACTTCTCACTCGAAAGACATTAAGTGCCATCAGAAACAAGTTTACCAAGCAGTGATATTTAGATAAGCTAGTGATAGTGCAACCGTGATTTTAGGCTAAGGTGCTATAGTTTTTATTGTGAACCGTTACCAAAAAGAAGCGAAACTGGCTCCTTACAAGGATATAATGAATTCTTCGAGCATGAGCTCCACTGTGCCGACGATAAAGTGCGAGGATACGTCCCCCTCGCCAGCAGCGGCGGTGGGGACCGAGGGGGAGGGGGGGACCTACAACCTGAGCGTCAATGTGAACCTGAGCTCCTCGATGATCAACTTGCTGAGCGCCGGCACCGCCGCCACCACCACGCTCAGAACTCCAGAGATCGTCAACGACGTCATCACTATGACGAACCCTCTCGACCAGTTGGACAGCTACCAACAAAACTCTACTTTCAAGGTAACACTAAAACTGTTAATTAAAACAACAAACCGTATTACAATATGTACAACGTATAAAAAATAACAATAGAACATTAATGATAATTCCCCCTGATTCATTAAAACAACAAAATGTTTTATTGTAAACACGACGTGATAATGGAAACCTATTTCCCTGAAATGTGGTCTATGACTAAACATGCTACAACTTACGGGTTGAATAAAATATGATGACTATAAAGACCCGAGAGGCTCTCGCGCTAAAAATAGTGTTTTCAGACTGGCAATTATCGCACCGGCGATATTTGCAATGCTTATTCCTAGACGCTTTCACGATAGAACAATGAGCTGGCTATGCACGTAGGATCCTTGCAGCACTTAGGTCACATCGTGGATGGTCGGCGAGCATATAAAATAAGTGTTACAAGCTCGTTGGAGTGCAGCCAAGTATTGGACTCGCCGCGTAACGCCGTCACGTGATTTGCTCCTGTTTATACATTGGATAACAGGCCTTGCATGAGGTCATGCACCTTATGCAGTTTCCATACTCACTGAGAAGTAGGTAGACTTCTTGGCGCCACAGCTACACATGATAGTATTGATGTTGAGTGATCTGACGTATACGCAGTTATCACAATGTACAGTACCTGTAGGTACCTATCTAGGTATATTCATCATTCATTATATGTATTCGACGTAGTAGAATGTAAATTATCTGATTGTCTTTCCATGAATGAGTTTTATTGCTCTCTTAATATGAATAGCAGTGAATTCAGAGCGTGAAAAGACAATGGGACATTAGCTAATTAACTACCTATCTGATAGGGAATGTTGTAAATGACCATGTATGTAAAATATGGGGTCAGAGTCGACAGACTGTGACGCCCAATTTTTAATATCCATTTTGCTGCAACTGTAGTAAAAATTGATGTTCCTATTATTCAGTTTTTCAGCAAATTTTAAACTTAATATATATTATATTCCTGTTAAAAAAAGAATGAATCTCATTTGAAGATTTACAATAAATACGTGATATAATTATGAGCTCGGTTTTTCTTTCGAAATCGAAATATTCCAATGAAAAAAAAAACGAGAGCTTTGTTGGCGTAAGCCAGAGTTGGCCGGTTCAAATCCTAGAACAGATGTTCGTCTACACCACAGGTGGTAGAAGTTTGTCGATGTTCCGCCTGACTTGCTGCAAAAAGTAGCTTACCACCAACAAGGAATAAATCTGCCGCCATCACCTTACGGTGTTCCGGCAACACATAGCCCTTGAGAGTCAGAGTGTTCTAGGCCTAGCGTGTACACCATCTTCGACCACATCATCGCTTACTACCAGGCGAGATAGTGATCAAACGCTAGCCTATAAAATATTATCCCATTTCCCCGAGCCCGGCCAGGTGTGAAAAGATCCATTAGTTTCGCGGAGCGGCAACTCATTTCCATTCCCGCCTGCCACTGCCCTGCCCGGAAGCGGAAATGACTGACAATGTTTATTTTGCCTTCAAAGTCTTCGAACTGACTGTTTCACTAAAATTCATATATACCTAACTTTAGAAGCAGTAGGCTTCTATTTATTGCTAACATACAGAACAATCTACAATAAAAAAATAAATTATCTAAACGGATAGAAAACCTTCTAAAGAGCCTCAATCATATATTGTAGATACGAGTAGTATCCATTTTGTCTATTATTACACGAAATTTTTTTTAACCACTATCTCACCCGTTGGTAAGTAATGATGCAGTCGAGAATGGTAGCACGTTAGGCCTAGAATGGGAACTAGCTCTCAAGGATAGCTGCCGAAACAAGTCCGATGTTTGGCGACGGATTTTCTAACTGGAGCTGGCCAGGCGACACTAGATAGTGTCCTACCATCATGCGGGGGTTGTTGGTTTCTTAACAATATTTTCGTTCACCCGAGGGCTACTGTGAAAAGCCCACATAAACTTTACGATAGAAAAATCCATTGATGCACGGCGGGGATAGAACTCGATACCTCTGGCGCCAAAGCCGACCATTCTCGCACTACGCCACTGGGCCCTCGTATTTTTTTATTTTTAACCGACTTCAAAAAAGGAGGAGGTTTCTCAATTCGACCGTATATATATATATACGAGTATATATTTATGTTTGTTCGCGGATAACTTCGTCGGTTATGAACCGATTTTGATTGTTCTTTGTTAGAAAGGATATATTCCAAGTGTGGTACCATGAAAATTTTATCGAGGTCTGATAGTATCTCCAGAGATATGGAGATAAACACCTCAAAATTGATACTGAAAATGAATAGCGCAGCATTGAAGTCGGTTCTTTTTTAGGGTTCCGTAGCCGAATGGCAAAAAACGGAACCCTTATAGATTCGTCATGTCTGTCTATCTGTCTGTCTGTCTGTCCGTCCGTATGTCACAGCCATTTTATTCCGAAACTGTTAAGACTACAGAATTGAAACTTGGTAGGTAGATGTATTCTGTGAACCGCTTTCCGATTTTTACACAAAAATAAAAAATATAAAAGTTTAAGGGGCATCCCATATATGGAACTGAAACAAAAAAAAAATCTTCAAACCTATACGTGTCTATGGATAGGTCTTCAAAAATGACATTGAGGTTTCTAAAATTACTTTTTCTTAAAGTCAATCATTTGGAAGATAGGCGCGTCTAAAGTGGTAAAATGTGTGCCCCCCCCCCCCCCCCCCTCTAACTTTTAAAGTATGGGAGAGAAAAATCTAAAAAAAATATATGCTGTAGATCTCAATAAAAACTAACAAGGAAAATTAGTTTGAACGATACGATACAGTCAGCAGTTCTAGAGATATGGCGACCGCAAAGATAACTTTGTTTTTCGTACAAACACTATGAAAAACAAAGTTAATTTTGTAGTTGCGAAAAATCATAGTTATGGAATACTTAACTGTGTTACGGAACCCTACGAGTGCGAGTCCGACTTGCACTTGGCCAGTTTATTAGTTTTTAAACGAACTTATTTTTAATCCGATAGGCTAGCGTTGACTATCTCGCCTCGTGGAAAACGATGATGTGGTCAAGGATGGTGAACACTCTGGCCTAGGCCTAGAATGCCCTGACTGTCAAGGGCTTTGCTGCTTGGAGTAAGATTTTGACTGCATCTTTTCTCCTACAAATAAAAGGAAAAATAAAATTCACATTCATATTCTTTTATTCGTAAATCGTCAAATTTACATGATTTTTTTCACTAAATACATTAGTTAGTACAATGTTTTAATTGTTAGTAAAATAAAAGGGTTTGGTTTAAAGGGTGAACGTATTATAAGTAGGGCATCTGAGAGTCAAAATCTGGTTGACTCAAGATAACAAGCGCAATGCAAAGACGCGCAAAATTAAGACAATCCAGAGTTTTGCATGCCACAATATTTGTCACAGGCAGTCATTGCTTACCATCAGGCAAGCGTCTAGCTTGTCCCGTTAACTCGCATTGTGAAAAAAAAGTTCGTATAACTTTTGCGCCGTGACCGAAATCGGTCAGGACGACATCACTCTACCTATCATCAGTCTTAAAAAAAACTATACGCACCTTAGCTAGAGCATATTATCATTTATTTGTCCAGTAGCTGATAGAAATGATAATACTTTTTTTGCTGAAATTCACTGATCCGATTAGCAATACCTAACCGCCAGGAATTAGATTTTGGTTGCTCTAAATATTTTAAAATTATAAACAATTCATAAGTACCTCCAAAAAATTAACTCTAAAAACTTAAGGATATAGCCTTGTATTACACCTGGGACTACCTAAACATTTGCCACATACATTTAATACCTAGAAGTAATACTTACAAACTCTTCTGTTCAATTTGTATTTATTTTTGCGCTTGCCACTTCCTTTTTAGTTGGTGCCAAAAACCCACAGATTTAAAAAAAAAACTAAGCGATATGATTCAACAATATCGATTTATCCTCTTATTACAGTAAAAGCTATAAAGCATGGCTACAGTTGCGATTTTATAAAATGCGTGATATACGAGTATACCTAGGTACCAAATTTGTTGTTAACCGACTTGCAAAAGATTTTTTTCATGAGTAGGTGAAATCTAAGGGATAGTTCTTTAATTAATTGTATCAATCTATCTTCTGATGTATTTAGAGAATAGAGATAAAGCTTCACCGGTGCGAGGGGCTACGTCCTACGATCGCCAACCCGCCTGCCCAGCGTGGCGATTAAGGCATATTCCTCCCAATCAGCTGAAGATCGGGGTCTCAGTGGCGTATCTTAAGAGAGGCCTACGTCCAGCAGTGGACTGTCACAGGCTGACTTGAGATCTTCTAAACTACGCATCTGATTTTATTGCGGTTTTCATCAATAGATAGTGATTCAAGAGGAAGGCACGGCTTATAACCAGGATTAAAGGTGGGCAAAGCCACGGGGCACAGCTAGTAGTTAATAAATAATAATATGAAGCGAGTAGGAAGTGAGAACGTTCTATGTATATCAGTAAAACCTGGAATGTTGTAATATAGAACTGATAGGTAGTGACCTCGGTTCTATATTTTATTTATAGTTTAGGTATCATATATTTTTTATATTGTCTAATTAGGTGATTATTTTTAAGTTGTATATACATATATTATTTGCACATACACATATAATATACATTATATGCATTGTTAAGATTATATTATAGAACTTTCTATATAAGAAGTTGTACTGTTCCAGCCCGGCTGTGGCCAAGACTCCAACTCCTCGATGTCCAACGGCTCGTCAGCCACATCACCAGCGTCCAGCACCACGCCTAGTATACGAAAGGTAAACCACATAAATTCTGTATTAACATTCTGTAATAATTTTAAAGCGGCAATAGCCCAATGGCTAAGGTGTCGGACTGGCGATTTCGTCCATTGCACTATTGACGTGAACCCACTCCAGACACAAGCACTTAGTTGGAGGGCTTAGCAAGAATACTAGTAATAAGTACAATATTCTATACTATGCTAATTATATGTAAAAAAAAAAAATTACCACACCTAGGTCGGGTAAAAGGATCCACATATGTACCTATACGCAAGAATTCATTTTACGTATATTGTAGCATTTTTATTTACAATCCAAAACTTCACCGTAACGACGGGCGAACTCGCGCTCCGGGAAACATGCCCAAGAAATATAAAGTGTAGATGACACTTAATTAAAAAATTATATTCAATAAATAAAAGTTCTGACACAGAATAAATAATAGTACAAGTTCTGATGTAAAATTTGAGCGGTAATAACAGGAACATTGCTGAAAGATATCTTTACCTTCTAATAAGTATGGTAGATGACCGTCATCGCGTACTAAAAGTACTCAGATATGTATGTGATTTAATAACTTGCTTACGCGTAATAGAAAACATGTACAACAGCTAAACTCACCTAAACTAAATTTACGCTGACTAACATACATAATATACCTATGTTAGCAAAATAACTAAATAACAATAATTCGAAAACCCTTTACATTTTTCTTTTATATCTTCAGTACCGAAATATGTGTTTCTTTAAAATTTTAAATTATTAATTACTAAGCATGAATGTACAAGAGTCCCTTAATAAGTCTGTTGCCTATTTGTTTCCTTTTCATTTTTTTTTAACGTATTTAACGTATTTTTGACATAATTATTAAACGGTTAAACAGAAGCTACAAGCATAGTTTGGATTGTAAAACTGTGCCACAAGTCATAAAGTTATTTTATACCATATCGATAATAATAATTTCAATCGGATAAGTTAAACAAAAAACTTTCCATGGTCATGTGTGTAATTTAACTGTAATCAATGGAAGCACATTGAATTGCTTGGTTATTAATACCTACACCCATACATACCACGGTAATAATATCTGTACTGTGACCATACGGAACATGTGAGTAAATTAAGAATTATTGTTCTTTGCTTAAGAAATACACGACAAAAAATGCTTAGTATAGAAGTCATTAATTGGCTTTTACTTGGCTAATTAATTATTCTGTGGTAAGGGAAGGAACAGGCATGAAGTAGAATTTATAGCCTGTGTTTTTGGTTCTCTGGTGAGTCAATTAATAAACTTTCGCTGTTAGTTTCTTATGCATTTCTAAAAGGTATATTTAACTTCTAAAAATGCCCGAAAAACTTGTAAGTATTAACAAAATAAGACACAAGAGTCGATCCTCAAAAAGAGCGCCTACAAATCCTAGAATCGAACGAAAAGTTCCGGAATCCGTTACAAATAAAAACTTCAGCAAATGCGCAAATGCATAAGTAAGTTTCCTTTGGCCTCGTATTCAAATTATAGTTATTACTGTTGAATAGAACCGACACTTTTTGTCTAGGTTGTTATGTTGGAACAGATGTAAACTTACATTAACAATAGGCGGACGTATTAAAATGTGAGAAAAACAAACCGCATAATTCTAATGAATGAAACGTTTATTTTTTCTACAATAATTGAGTACCTAAGAACTGCATACATATAGACTTATAGGTAGTTAGGTACCTACATTTATCATTAGCGACGACCTTGTTGGCTCATCATGATTCAATCAAGGTGAAGTGACCGTGAACATTGAGCATAAAAAAATACTGCACGACTGAGAAAATGTTAATTCTGTATGATCTTCAATACGCCTATTGCCTTCAGTAAACATCCGTGTACTACCCACATATTAAGTTAGCATGTTCTTGCCTCGATCAATTTACTGGTTTGGTATTTTGTTGTGAATGACTTTGAATCTAAAGACTCTTGGAGTCATTGAAACCATTAATATAGCTACGCCGGTTTTGTAAACAATGAGTTGACCGCTACCACAGGATAAATAAGAGTTGCCGCTACATATTAAAAAAATAAATAGTCTTATGAATGAATGAATAATAATATACGAGTACCCTTACGAGTAGGTACCTACTTAACTTATCTAAGTCGTATACCACTATTTCGACATTATTATACCGTGTCAAGTGTGACCATTTAAAGAACCGAGCATGTGAGATATTAAACAAAATAGGTATACGTCATACGTCTTAAATCTGGATCCATTTCTTATAAAACATTCTCAATACTTAAATGATTTTCTTCTTCCAGACGTGTTCGGAACTGATCAAGGCTGGCCTGAAGATGTCCATCGAGTCAAAGCGGAAGATGTCAGGGAGCGACACCGACGCCAGTTACAAGAGGATGAAGAAAGAAGAGAGCGATGATGAGTATGACAGCAGCAACACGATGATGCCTAAATCTGAAGGGGTAAGTTAATCTATTTAAATACTCGGAAGTTATCATAGATCATACAAAATCATAGATTGATGATAGCGTAGAATAGGCTCGAAGGTCGGCTTTTTTCGAGTTTACTTCTTTAGAAACGAAAAATCTAGCTGTCGTCTGGGAGCTTGCATTAAAGCCGTCTGAAATATAAGAAAACAATATAATCTAAATGTCACTCGTGCGGAGCCGGGTTAAATTACTAGTTACTTATAATTATATTATGATAGCAAATGTCTAATGCAGACTGCTGCACCAGAAATAACCCCAACTACTGGGAAAGAAATTAAACCCTATTTTTATGTTTATTGAACTACTTATTTACTAGATAATATAGATAAATGTAATAGGTATAGATAATTTTAATAAAGTAAGTTAGTAGATAATATAGATATAAAATAGCCGAAAATTTTGCATTGTTGTATTTAGTTTCTGCCTGACACTAATCTGTTTTTAATTATGCCTTGAAGGCTCGTCAAAAGCATGCAAAACATGCCGAATCTTTTGTTGGTAAATAAAGATAACTGTTTCACTTATCATGCACGTTTAAAGTGTTTAAACGATAACTGTGCACCTGCTTATATCACAATATGAACTCGCACGTGAATATAAATAAAATTATCAGGATATATTTAGTTCCAATGACAATGCATTTTTGTGATGGGCACGATCTGATTTTACACCCAGGGTTGGATTTTGTGTTGGATTGTGACCCAGGGTTGGAATAAAGATTTTGTGACATATACTATGTTCAATTTGTGTTCATTTTCAATTATTTAATTTATTTCAATTTTACACCACATACACATCAAGAATACAAATTTAGCAATTTAGCAACTAATCAGTGAGATTAATAACATATATAATAATGTAGTAAGTGTAGCTGTATTAAAATCGATAGAACTCTGCACTAGACAAAAAGCCTGTATTGCTGAAAATCGTGCACCCCCAATGGGCCCCAATCCAATAACAAACGGCAGTAGCCCAATCGCCAAGGCGGTCGGGCTTGCGATCGAGAGGTCGTGAATTCGATCCCCGCCCAATGCACTATTGACGTGACCCTTCTCCAGATACAAGCATATTTAGCTTAGCTTAGTTAGAGGCGTTAACAAGACTTTAAAAAAAAAGCTTTAAAAAACCAGTGACGAACATTATGAGCAAATATTGAGGTGCTACATAATTATACTTATGCTTATATTAATCCATCAAGATTTCATTTATTATTGCGGACAGACGAGCACTTGACCGCTGTCTCAGTATTAAGTGACGATGTTTTCAGAAAGCAGAAGAACGAGGCGCTTGTTGACTTGACTTACTTTAGTTTAGTCCTACCCACACCGCGCTTTTCTATAGCGTCTTTCTATAGGGAAAATCACTAGGTACTTAAGTAGGTATGTCCTTCAACAAACATAATGCAAGGAAAATTAAAATACGCGGATTTAATGCTTCTAAGTAAGTAAATATGCATATTTCAATCCATTCTAATGCAGAATTGAAGTATTTCACGTGCAGCAACCATCACGTTTGCTCTATGTCCATGACACATTCTAAATTAACCGCAAAGTATGACACGACTTTACTATTCTAAACATTTATTGCTTTTATTAGCAACTATTAGTTAGAACCTCTTGTGAGAGTTAAGTCGAGTCTATAAGGCTTGGTCCCTATCTTTAATAAAAATCAACCAAGTGCGTGTGGGCCACGCACAGTGCAGGCACAGAATAATGAATAGTACGAGTATAGGTACAGGGTTCCGTTGTTAATGGTATTGTATGCGACTATAAGACTATTTAAGTCATTAGCTTGTAAAGCCTACTCAGTGATAGTTTTCCTTTAAACTGCGTTTTATATAGGTACTACTGTTGTGAATTTTCATATCCAAATCAACAATTTAGCTGGCAATTTATCTAACTTTATGTGTAGGTGAGGTGCCTAGATACCCTAAATTATTTTTAGTTTCAAGATTTTATTAACTTCTTTAATGTGTGATTAACATGCTAATTACCAGACCAAGGATAGTAACCATGCCAAATTACAAAGTACCAAGAGTCTCTGAGCAAATCCGCGAACAGACAGGCAGACAGACTGTCAGACATGACGAAACTTTACGGGGATATCTTGTAGGATAGGACATTTTATAGTCTCCTTGAGGTGATCCCATCATATTGTCTGTTAATGAACCGCGTTATAGAAATGATTTTCTGTATGACATACAAAAGGTCTAGTTAAATTGAAAAAAAAATATTACAGCAGGGCAAAATCTAGATATTTTGTTTTATGGCGTAATGCAAAATTCAATTCTGAGTTTTGCAGTGCTTTAAGGCTTAACCTATCTTCTGTAAGCGGCAGTTATATTCCAGAGTAATCTGGCGTATTGCAATTTATGGAGTTAGGAAAAGATAGGCTTTAGATGCTTTTGGAGTTAATTGCAACTGCGGTGAAACGAGGATGTGTCCCTCACTCGAAGTTACGTCCAGTAAAGCTGTAAAGAACGTTCGAGGCCAACAGCATCAACTCGTTAAAAAAAATCGAAGGACTTGTACTTGACACATTAACCTATTGAGAACTCCGCCTAAAGTACACATCTATGAATGTAATAAGTAGGTAGTATTAAGAACATACAATTTTCCTGTTACTTAGTTCACACTAATACTGACCGCAGTAATTCCGAATAAATTGATAGATGGTATAAGCCGAAGAGGTCACGTCTTCTTTTAATAGCCGAGATTGTAGGTTGCACACATGTTATTTAAAAATAAATGTTGTGCTCACTTTGTGTACAGTCAAATGCACGTGCGCGCTACTAAATAAGAGTTTACCAGTAAAGCCTAAGGGTCGGCGCACACGGGCCACAAGCCGCCACCGGCATATTTCCTATAGTTTTCATACATTTTATATGGACTCGCCGCACACGGTTGACGCCGGTGGCCGCCACACGCTACATGATAAATGTATGAAAACTATAGGAAATATGCCGGTGGCGGCGTTTTGTGGTTGTGGCCCGTGGCCCGTGTGCGGGGACCCTAAGGCTTTATGCGTGTATTAATTATAATTTTGCTACAAGGATAGATGCAGCTGTCCGCTCTGCGCTTGTAGCGTTATAGTGGGTATCAAATGAAATAATTAGGAGTACCTACGCCTTGACAATTTATCGAAATGTAAGCGGTAGGTCTTTTTCTAGGCTGCATATGTTACCTACGTTTGTCAAATCACGGTCTCCACTTAAGAACGGGTTTATCCCAGCGGTTTTAGGTTCATCGGCTAATGTGGCTGGCTCATTGCCACTTCAGCTTGCTTAATGAGTGGGCAATGTGGATGACTTTTGGTCTCTCGAATCCACGGCCGAAGCTAGGGAGGGGCATTGTGGGGCAATGACCAATCTTGAAATCACAATGCCCTACCTTAAAAATTCCAAAAACTAAGGCAAATTATTATACATTATAAATATAAATGTAATTAAATTGTTTGTTCATAGTTTGAGATTAAAAAAAAAGGTAGCGATAGGTATCTAAACTTTTCCAAACATACCTCGGTTTGTGACATTCATTTCATATTACATAATAATTTTTTTATCTGCGTATAGATCGCATTTGAAACGCCATCATATCACATGCCCTACGGGCCCTACCTCAAATTCGACTCTAGCCCTGCTGGAATCACCTCATTACGGATTCAATCCTTTAGAGAAATAGTCGCTCTAGACGTCGTCACTCATCACATTATACAATCCGACGAGAGTCTTGCTCTAGTCAGTCTCAGTCTCTATCTACTTTATATTGTATTAACACAAGGTACTCTTTTCACTTAAATTATAATATTAAATGTCGAGTCGAGTAAAGAAGCACGGAATAAAATTTCAGCTGTTAGCTTAGATGAGTAATCCAGATAACTATATCTCAAGGTTGCTGAAATGAGCTGAAACAAAAGATCTTGATTTTTAAAGTTAAGAGTATAAGATTCGTTTTGGGTTACGCGATAAGATTAGCGTTTCAGCTTTGATATAAATACCTATGACTATCCTTATCCAGCTCTAGTCTTACAAAATTATGAAGGACGAATGTAAACAAATGAAACCTTAGCAATTTTTATCAAGATTTTACAACATTAAGGGTCATCATATCACATCACGTAGATCTGGTACATTAGTATGAAGATCATAGAATCATGCCATTAAATTCAGCCCTATATGCCACCCATAGTGGCCAAGTGTTCGAGGAACGAAATAGCGATAGCAACGTAAGATTGCGAATTGTGTCTCAACTAGCTTTTATAGAGGCAATTCTATGCATTATAATTCTTCGGTCCCATTGATGATTTTATGATCCTCCGTACGAAGAAGGCATTGCAAATGGAATCGCGGTCGTGACTTCACTTCCTGATATTGAAAGCGATCATAGAATAACTACATATAGGATATATAGGTAAAGGATAGACATATAATACTTGATAGTCTAATGGCAATGAGAAATGATTGGCGGGTGTATGTCAAGTCGAGGTTGTGAGCTTTAGGTTACGTAGGAAGTAGGTGTGTCATCGTGGGAAACTATTTTGAATGCATGTGTTCTTCATTGACTGGCAATATGTGATATTATATCGTTACCAAATAGCCACTGTCTTTATTTATTTGAATTGATTAACTTCGCTTAGAATAAACACGTTTATCTATGTAGGTACCTACCTAAATAAACGGTAACCAACTGGTTTAACCTAACTCAATCGATTTACCTCGGGAACACGTAATCCTATGTGATTCCAAACGTCTACCTACCTTAGGTTAAAATATTAGTGTACCCATATGCTTGGATATCTATTCGGCTTGCACAAGTAAAGTGCGAGAAAGCTATGACAATAAAATTACGAATATAAGTTCCATTTAATTCGTTACATGCGACGAAACACTTTATCTAGGAACTGGCATTTACACAACACACTACTATTTCACATTTAACTACTTCACCGGAAATCAGACAAAATCACTGCGAAAGTATTTCTTTACAAAGATATTTTATATATACCTAGATGTACCTACAATAAATTCAATGTTCCTTTGTTTTCTTCAGCTAACGCCAGAAGACGAGGAACGCCGGCGGCGTAGAAGAGAACGAAACAAAATAGCAGCAACCAAATGCAGAATGAAGAAGCGGGAGAGGACTTGCAATTTGGTCACGGAAAGCGAAGTCTTGGAAAACCAGAACATTGACTTGAAGGCACAACTTAAGGTAACCAATAACATTCGTATTTGATATTTAGGGTTAGTTTCACCGGTTCCTGATAGCGCTAATATGAAGAAATCTGACAGATTTTGATACGCATCTCCAGAGTTATAGAGTTTAACAATGGGATGAGTTTACAATGGGACGCCATAAAGAACCACCACCAAATCGTTGAACAAACATAAAAAATATAAAATGATAAAATACAAATGAACTGAGAACCTAGTTCTTTTCGAAGTGTAAAAAAAACCTAGTTACGGTTGGTTGTCTTAAAACTTCAAGCAAATTATGCAGCAATTACACTATCACACCGACATGCCTTGATAACAGAGGTAAACTAATTAGTGTTAATTATTTTAGTGGTCATTATGTAGTATCTGTAGGTATCTACCTACTTATCTATGCATTATATGTTGTTGTAGAGAAAACTCAACATTTATGGCTTTTGAAAGTTTACGATCGAATTCCGTCACTAAAATAACTAACTGCCTATAAACCTTTTGTTAGCGGTGGTCGTGTCACAATGTGACATCTATACGAAGAAAGGTATTGCCTACTTTGTTTGCCTAAGTAGTGCAATAAAAAATTGCCTTGATGTCAAGTCTTTGATCAAGAACCGAGACGTTGGCTCGGAAAGCCTTTAAGTTAAACACGATTTCTACCTCTCAAACATCCAATAATACACTAATAACGATGTCATACGCTACGACAAAAATAAACTTTCACTCGATAATAATTCTAATTCATTTGTTTCAGGACCTAGAAGTTCAAAAACGTCAGTTGATCGACATGCTATCCGTGCATGCGGCGTCCTGCGTCAAAAACAACAACACGCGGGGTTCCCCCACCTGCAATTACAACCCTATTCGCTCATTCGAGTCTCCCACTACATTCCCTAACTCGTTCGAAGCTCACTCGCCTTACATCCGACCGGAGTCGGCGAATATCCTCACTTCGAGTTATACTTGTACGCCGCTCGGTGAAAATATTGACACAATCTCCTCGATCGATACCCTGTACGTTCCGGCGTTCGATAGCGAATACACTCGACCCGATAGCGTGCTCAGTCTTCCACCGAACACGGAGGCCAATTACGTCACGACCGACGGGTATCTTCCCAAAACTATGATGGTCCCAATGGATGAACCCGAGTACTATGAAACGGAAGTTAACTATAACATAGCGTCCAACCAGCAATGCCATACTTACCCGGGCACAATCCCAGATAATCCATCCAAACACGACGGCTGCCTCGCCTAGCGTCACGCGAGCTATTATGTCGGGTCCAAATTTTACTTTCGGCATTGTATACGTATAATTTTAGCAATTAAAAACAAATTATAAATTCGAAATAGTATCACCGTTGAGTAATTACCGTTTAGTTCGAGATTTAAAACCGTTCCATTACTGTTATTAATTACATTTTAGATGGTTTAATTAGTTCAGCCTTAATTAGTTGTGATAATTTCAAGCTGACATCTATATTCTTAAGAGCATCTCATTAATATAAAAGTGCCAGAGATCGAGGGCGGGGAAATTTATTTCGAAACGATATCGTATGTCTACTGTGTAGAACAACAACTTAAATGTAAGTGTGGTGCCTCGTAAACACCATTATATGTATGTATGAATGTAAACACCTGGAATAATACAAAACAAATAGGTACCGCGAACTATCGCACAATAATATACATAAAATACAGAAAGGACGTCACGTTTTATATAAATTTTATTTTTTCATGTGTTGTGAAATAATAAATTCAAGTCACCATATTTTTTTATAAGAATAACATTCGAAAAACTGTATGACAGTTTTATAGGTAGGTATATCACATTATTTTATTTTTAGATGTCTAACAATTAATAAATTCGTTTTAATATGTTTTTTGTTTAAGTTGTGTAATTTTGCTTTGATCTGTTCATATTGATTTTAAGATTTGAGATCTGATTATGTTGTGGCGGTGCAATTTTAAAAACCTCCATTTTAAAATAAAAACTAGTCTCATGTAAAAATCCCAAAACATCACATAATAATTTATCTTCCAGTACAATTTTATAATAAATACCTCTTGTTAAATTCCAAATCATATATAATTTTATGACAGAATATTACAGATTTTATTAAATTTATATGGATTATATTATGACAGATTTATATTATGAAGATATATTCCAAGATTTATACATGTTGAGTATGCGTAAGGTTTAGTCTTAGGTGCTTTAACTCAGATTAATTCGTGATATAATTGTTAAGAGCAAAAATCATGATTTGTAACAATAACCAGTAGTTTTAGGTGTATTTCGATATTTACTTTTTTCATAGAATGGCAACTCAGATAAATTCAATTTAATTAAACTCAGCAGCAATAATTTAAAATGGTGTCTTATTCTGGTGTGTTAGTAACCACTAAAACTAAATGACAGATCTAAAAGTAGTATCATCTCTTACTAAACCCTGGTGTTAGTATGAGACGACACACATTTTGGACTGTCAAATCAAGTTTCGTTTAATTTAATGCACTCGAGAATTAACTGCATTAAACATATTTTATGTTGCAAGCTGAATGTGCTATTTCTATTAATGATTGATTGAAATGTTTTATAAATACTAGTAATGTATTAAGTAAGAACTGCTTATTATGCAGATTTAAACAAACATAGCTGCAAAGTGCATGCATATTTTAAAATTAGTAATTTCAGCAAGCGTTTTATATCGTAGTGACTGGAGTTGTACCGCTACGTTTAAATAAATTGCTAAGAAAGTGTTCGACATTGTGCCTGAGACTTAAATTTAGCTATAGGCTACTTCTAAGCAATGCTTATTTAACAGCAATTAATATGTGCTTTATAAAATAATGAAGTCCAAACAAAGCAGACTTGTTCTAAAACAGTGCCTTCTGCAAACCAGTGATCCTAGTCTTTGGCTGCATCTAATAAAGAGCAGTCAGTCGCGTAAGCATTTATTTTTATATTGTTGGTACTATGATAGAGAAACATTAGTATTTATTAAAAGAGCACAATTGTTACGTCTTGCTTGAAAAGAGTTACTGAGTATCTGTGAACTGTGTGTAGAATTGTAGATCGACTCAGAAAAATACAATGGACTTCAGTACACAGAAATTTATAAAAGATCAACGACAAAATAGGCCTAAAAATTGTTGGTCTAATTTAAGACAGTATCTAATTCAAAATCATATTTTAGATTTTATACTATTCTACTCTAAGTTTTGTGTTATAAGCTATATGTGTATACATTTTAAAGAAGTTCATAGTATTTTGTAGTCGCTTCGTCGTGTGATGTACCGTCGTTGTAATCTTGTGCTTAAGATTAACTTTAGAAGGGTATAGGTTTGTGATACATATTGAGTTGGTTAGTTTTGCCGCATTTTGATATATTAACAGTAGTATTTTTTTTGTATAGGTAGTAGGTACCTATCTTATGTCATTTGTATAAAAAAGATATAACTCGCGAATCAAATAAATTGTATTAAATTAGGTGATGCAATGATAGTATTTTTTATTGAACCGATTTATACTTACCAATGATCGTAATCTTTGGCCAACTCTTAAAACGGGATTGTAATAAATTCCATTTCTCAAAAACATTCATTTTCCAAAATATTTTATATCCTTAAGTTGCAAAGAATATCAAATTGCGGCAGAACATTGTTTTCTTAATAATTTTGTAACTGCTTCTAACACAGAAACCGTGATAGTACATTACTATTGCATAATTAATGTTTGTACCTACTATACTGTCTTCTACTTTTTAAACTATTGTTGTTGTTATTGAGTAATATTATACGTACCTAACTTATATTTTTTGTTTGAGTTGTTTGAAAAGAATTTTCGAATGACAACATTTATTATTGCAATATTTAATGAAGCAAACATCTTGACTGTGAAAACAAAATGTGAAAATTCTAGTTTCTATTATTAATTAAAAGTTTTTATAGCACAGTGTGACCTAAACCCGCACTTTACGCACGCTTTTCCGTGACTGAAATAGTCGATTACTGCACGTTGTTTAGTACCCTCGCTGCGCTCGGGTGCCAACTTCACGCCGTGCAATAATCTTCTATTTGACGAAAAAGCGTAGCAAGCGTAAAGTGCGGGTTTATGTCACACTGACAGCTATTAAATAATATACGATACTCGTGACTTAAGTTGTCTATTACTGCACGCCGTGCAATAATAGACTACTTAAGTCACACGTATCGTAATGTACTATTATTATACTCAATCGAATTGACATTCTTATTTTGAGACGACTCAAACACTTAAACTTACAACAAGATAAATATGTATCGACGCATTATTATGTAACTGCACTTTACTATATTGCTTCTGGTGGTAATTCTATACAATTATAATTGGCAATTATTACGCGTCAACATACTAACTAATAATAAAAACATTTTAAAGAATTTAGTTTGTATAGAATGTCAACAGATCAGCAATTTTGATGTGCACTAACTAAAACTAAATTATTTTGACAGGTATATTATGTTGTTGTCCTTTACTTGCCTTTGAAGTAAGAAAGAGATAATAGCAAACTACAGAACTGTAATAAAATAATCAGACTTAAAAGTTTAGGTTAATGTACTTCAAAAGTAGCACCATACTTTTTATTTTTAATAATAGATTTTACTCGTATGAGCTAGGATATGAGAGGATATGTACTAATGCTTTAGTATTTAAAATTTTATTCAAGTTTTGTACTACATAATATTTATGGATTATCTATAAGACGTATATATAGTGTTGATGTATTAATTCCATTTTATTCGAAGGTCACAAAGTGATTTGTAATTAATTTCAGCATCGTCTTTGTAATTTTGATTTTAAATTTGAAAATTAACCGTTAAGGATTAGGTTTTAAGTGTTGTAAACATCACTTGTACCTGCTTGAATATGAATATGACAATCAAAGCAAAATTATTGCGCTTATATATCGAAAAATAAATCATTATATTGCATATTTTTATGTTTGATTTCTTTTACTACTTACCTTATGACCTCATCTCCACAAATAAAATTTGGTCATAAGATAACCTAATGTTATTTGTAGGCTGTTTATACAAAAGTATAATGCACAAATATGAGAAAAAGGAACAAAAAATTGTTAAATAGATGTGATTTCAGTGCAATTTTTCACTCCATTTACACAAATTTGTGCATTATACTTTTGTATCGAACTAGTACCACCTTAAGGCCAAAAGTTAAAATCTAACCGTGAATAGCAGTCGTAAATACATTTATAGGTACAACTAAAGAATACAAGATGCAACTAGAGCATCGATGTAGTTTTAGCATAGAATAAAACCATTTATTGGTTATATCGCACGTAGTTAGTAGGACCATTATAACGATGTTCCGCCTGACTTACTACCAAAAAGTATCTTACCACCATCAAGGAGAAAATCTGCCGCTATAACCTTACGGTATTTTGGCAGCACACAGTCCTTGAGTACTTTACCATCTTCGACAACATTATCGTTTACCACCAGGGGAGATAGTGATCTAAGGCTTATCTGTCTGAAATTAAAAAAATATAATATATATTCTTTAATAATAATACAGCAATTAAAACAAAAATAGTTAAAACAATGATATTATTTAATATCACAATAAAGAGTTACAATTAATGTACATTTTACAAGTCTACAATAGCCGAGGGCTGATCAGAAATTAATCTAAAATAACCCGTTTAGATGAATACAACACATATTGCCGGCGAAAGAGAAGGATGATAGTTTTAATTCCTCCTTCTCACTCATACTTATATACATTTACGTAAATAAATAATGCATGTTATTCAATATCCATATAGAAACAATAGCATAAAAGAAAAATTATGTGGGTATAATTTAAAAAGTTTTAAAAGAACAACGCAAGCGCTCAGTATCCGTACGAGTTTTCATACCAAATTCGATATCGTATATCGAACAAATTTTGTATGAAAAACAGTACAGCGCCTCTAGTGGTCACTACACTTAACTAAATATAGACCAATCAGGGAGCCAGAATAAGTCGAAAAATATGTGAGATCTGTCAAAAGCGTTTACAATGAAAACTTATACTAAGGGTACGTTTTAGTATTTAACATTATTTACATAAATGTATTAAAGTATTCTCAGCTTTTTATGACAACTTTGAACATGAGCACAATTCTTATTCAAAAACTTAGATCAATTTGTAATGACTCCGTAGGTATCTGTTGTAATCTTGACTATTCATAGCGTAGGCTTGCCTTGTTCCATCTACCTAGAACATAGAAATATTTTAGAAACACTATAAATAAATTGATCATGCAAATAACCCAAACAGTGTATTTACATGATTTACACCCAAAATAATGTTTATGATTATTACAATACAGATGATAAAATTAAAGTCGCCATATAATATGCATAATACGTTTACGCTGGATATTCGTCTACAATGCCTACATCATTAATGAAAATTGCATGTAGAGCAGTTTTGAAGAAAACAAGAGACCTTGAATGAACGTTAAGTATGTTTTTGCTTGTTTCTCTATGGTGACCACATTGATTTTGTTTTTGACAGAAGATTACAGATTGTACGAGTAGGAGCAGCAATACATATTCTGTACAGACACGGACGGACGGAGAGCAAAGTCTTAGTAATAGGGTTCCTTTGGTTATGTACCCTTTGGGTACGGAACCCTAAAAAGAGCGAAAGGTGTCGTGGGACACTCGATAGAAATTATGTTTCTTTCGCTACATATTATGTATTATTAAATAACAACCAAAATAACGGAATAGTAGTAAAAATATAGTTTTTTTTTCTTTTCAAGTTTTCGTTTATCAAGTTATGAAAATAGACATTTATCAAGCTATAAAAATATAAACAAATCATAAACTTATCCCGTTTACCTTCTCTCTTTCTAATATATAACTGCACTACACTACATGCATAGCTGTAATGAACTGTAGCAAAAGTGACGTTCGGGCACTTTTTCCTATCTTGCCCACATCCGTCAAACGCGCGTTAAGGAACATAGCTCCTACGAATAAATGATAAGTCAGGAAGTCTAATTCAGAACAAATTCCACATAAAAAGTGGCCCTCCTTCAAACCAAAAACGACGTAGATTCAAAATAAGAATCATATCCGAAGTTACAAATGATTGGCTTGGTGATTGATTTAAATTCGGAACAAAAGCAGGCATTGGTTCGCGCATGTGCGATGTCAGTTATGACAGTTGAGTCAAACAAGACAAATGTCCGACTAATAACGCGCTGGACACGACTTTTAACCCTCGCCTACTTGGACACGACTTTTGTTGGGCCATTTTTTTAACGCAAATATTTCCTGACTTATGATTTATTCGTAGCATAGCTCCAATCAATAAATATTCTATGAGAATTGCAGTGCTCGTAACTTTATATCACTACATAGATACTAAATTAAATGTTAGATATATGAAAATAATGACAGAAAAGACAAGTCGGAAAGACAAAATTAGTGTTAAAAGTGCCTTTAAATTAGCCGCAAGGTATCGCACCGCTATCGCTTGGTTCGAGTATTAGTGTTGTATATATATAGTTTCGATAGATGAACTGACGTTTTTTATTTATTTGGATTTAGAAAACAGCGCGGCCGCAGCGACGCAACACTTTGCGGCTAATTTGAAGGCGCCCTAAAAAAGAGCATTTCAATTAGGACAGTTCAAAAAGCATTAGGATTAGAAATGTGAATACTGTAAAATGAATTTCGCTTTATTTATGGCTTCTAGGGCCCTATTTTACAACATGGTGTCACCGGTCGCGCCACTGTCGTGTCTTGAGCTAACCAAACGAGAAACACCAGGGTGGTCAGTTTCAACAGTGTACACGTGCGAATGACGTTGGTAGCACAACTGGTGGTCAAGTGAGTTAGACACCATAAATCTCTTATACATATATTAGTGGTTGCACTACCAACGGGCTACCAAGTGAGGTACCCTCCATACATACAACGGTTGGAGACAAAGAGCTGAAGATCGAGCTCAGTGGCGTGCCTTAGGAGAGGCATATGTCAAGCAGTGGACAGAAAAGGCTGATAATGATTATCTTTTTTAAATATATCATATAGGCTACCGTTTGACCACTATCTCACCTGTTGATAAGTGATGATGCGGTCGAGGAATGTAGTACGCTAGGCCTAGAACGGGAACTGGCTCTCAAGGATAGCTGCCGGAACAGATTTGATGTTTGGCGACAGATTTTCTAAGTTAAGGTACCTGTCCAGGCGGACAATAGAAAGTGTCCTACCACTACCACCATGCGGGTTTGGAGATTCTTAACAATATTTTGCCGTTAACCGGAAGTTCACTGTGAAAGGCGGACATAAATTTTTCGATTCATAAGTTTCATTTCAAAAAATTCATTTCCATTGGTGCACGGCGTGGATAGAACTCGGTACCTCTGGCATCAAAGCCGACCATTCTCCCACTACACCACTGGGCCTTCAAAATCGTTAAAAACAATATGCATCGCATTTGTGAGATATAATTATAAAGTAAAGTAGATTAAACCAAACCAACATGCATTTTGTTTATCTTAAATTTAATGAGTATGGCAGTGAAAATTAAATGAGAACTGTCACCCAAGCATTTAAATATGAAGAGTGATAGATGATAAATAATGTTAGAAACAAAATGAACTGTTTGCGTACTTTTCTGAAGCCTGTTAGGTCGCATCTGCTTTACACTACCACTTCAAACGCTGGTGACAAAAATAATTAAGTTTAAAAAATACATTTTTAATTTTATAGCAAAACATTTAAAGTCTTGCGCCGAGTTTAGAGGTATATTATTAAAACATGTCTTATTTTATGTGGCATTCCTCGTCATTCGTTTTTAGTGTAAGAATAAAAAAAAAGATTTAAATGTAATTTTAACTAGTTTAAGATACTGTGTATGAAACTGCTGCACAATGAGGAGTGTTGTGGGTAAAAAAAACTATATTTTTATTTATCACATTTTAGTTTTCATTGGTCTTTAGTTTGTTTGTATAATTGTATTTTCACCGATACTTGATAAGTGTACAACGTTTTAATTAAATCTGTCCTTTAATGTGGGTCAAAATCGAGTTCAAAAAAGTCGGTTACATACATACATATTATATACAGGTGAAGCTAATAAAAATGTGATAAAATTCGAGAAGAACGCAAGGTTTTTAATAGTATCACACGAGTGTTTTATTACCTAAGCAGTTTCATATACTAGTTTATCTATCACTCATGGCAGATCAATAAATTTGCTTTGTAGAACAAAATGGCCCAATCGAAAGGCACCCGGGTGAGAGTGTGTCCTTGTCTAACAACCTGCTAGTGCTATATATGTTCCAAACTATATGTATAGTATATATATAAGCCATCCATAGAAAAGAAAGGGACAGACTCCGTTCTAGGTGGGTCTCATCAGGGCCGTTTTGCGCAGTCAATTTATATTACGTCTATGGTTCTGACTCATGACCAACTAGAGTCAACCGCGCATGCGCCCTAGCGCAGTCCCCCATAAACAGTGATAAAAATCTAACTGAAAACTCTTTGGTCGATCCAAAGAGTACTAAAAAGAAACAATTATTTTATAGCATTTTGTAAGGGATATTTATTTTAATTTTTTTAGTTGTATTGTATTTTTAAACTATAGAGTTTGTCCCTTTCTTTTGTATGGACCATACTATACATATAGTATAGTACATATATAGAACTGGCAGGTTAGACAAGGACACACTCCCAACTAGGTTCCTTTCGTTGAGGCCGTTTTAACATTAAAAACATAATTAAATTAGCCATAAAACAACGAATGACGAGGAAAACTGCAATTTAAATAATTAACTAATCAGCAATGATATATTAAAACAAAAGGCAACATAAAAAAAGAAACGGACATACCATTTGGAGCGTTTGGACCAATCCTTCGGCGTCCAATGAAGACATTTGGGGTCGATCCTGAGCGTACGCTTCTCCATCGATTTTTCATGTTGCTGGAGAAAACGTTACGAAAATAAGTACATATACAGTTGCACCGAGAAGCGCGGGCGATACGACGTGAGTCGCAGGTACGTTCACAATATAAGATTGTTTAAAAAACTAAAAGAACCGACTTCAAATGCCGCGCTATTAATTTTCTGTACCAAGTTTGAGGTGTTTATCTCCATATCTCAGGAGATACTTATCAGACCTCGATAAAATTACCGTGGTACCACACTTGGGATATCCAATTTGCAAAAAAGAATAATCAAAATCGGTTCATAAACGACGAAGCTATCCGCAAACAAAAATAAAAATGGTCAAATTGAGACACCTCCTCCTTTTTTTGAAGTTGGTTAAAATAAATAAATATAGTTTTTTTTATCATATCTGATAGGCTGGCGTTTGACCACTATTTCGCCTGGTGTTAAGCGAAGATGTGGTCGAAGATTGTGAACACGCTAGGACTAGAATGGTCTGACTCTATAATTATGATGGTGGAAGTCGTCAATGGCTTCTAGTAAGCCCCTTGAGTTTGGACCCCCATGATTCGTTAAGACTGTTCCAATAGATTGGGCTTGGTCACGAGGATCTGACGACGAAGCCAGGAGTTTACAACAACTTTTAATTGATACCAAAATACAAAAAAAACACAACATTTGCTTAACTTAAATTAATAAAGCTACAATGGCCGGTCTTATCGCTATGGGCGATCTCTTTCTTCTAATTCTAGTGTGTTTTTGTTTTATTATTTTTTTTCTCAAAGTATAACTTACTAGCTGTTACCCGCGGCTTCGCCCGCGTTATTTGAGACTATGACCTTTGAGGTCTAGATCGATGATCTCTCCCAAAGTCAAACTCAATATCCTTTATTGTTAAAGTCATTAATCAATTTTGGTTAGGTATACGAAGTTGTGCTGATTAAATGTTTGACTCAACACAAAAGTTCCTAAAACATTTCTTACAAAGAAAATAAGGTGAATAGCTGCGCGAACGTAGCGAGCGCTATCATTTCGCGAGCGAACATTTTTTATGACTTTTATGACCCTGACAGTTTTATGACCTAATAATCAAGGCACTGTAGATGACCTTTAGGTCAAACTCGATATCGTCTATTGTTAAAGTCATTAATCATTACTTGGTAAACCGAATCAAAGTTTACCAAGTTTTTCTGTTTAAGTATTTGAGTCAGTCTAATGTATGTTAATATGAGGCTGTTAAAACACGCTATTTTTCGCTATTTGGCGTTATTACGGCGATAATTTTTATGACTTTTTATGACCCTGAAAGTTTTTATGACCTACTAAGTCAACACCGATGACCCTAAGTTTAAACTTGATATCCACTTATTTTAACGTTAATAATCATTACGATTATTGAAGGTTGTGCTGTTTTAATTTATGACCCGTTTTGACGCATGAGGCTATTAATATAAAAAGATACTGAAATATTACCTACAAAGTAGATAAAACAAATGCTTGCGCGAGCAAAGCGAGCGCGAAAAACTTTTACGACTTTTTATGACCCTGACAGTTTTTATGACCTACTAAGTTAACACCGATGAACTAAGGTTTAACTTGATATCTACTGATTTTAAGTTTAATAATCACTATGATTATTGAAGGTTGTACTGTTTCAATTTATAAACTCGTTTAGATGCATGTGGCTATTAAAATACGAAAAATGCTGAAATATTACCTACAAAGTACATAAAACCAATGCTTGCATGACCGGAGCGAGCACGAAAAAAATTACGATTTTTTATGACCTTGAGAGTTTTTATGACCTACTAAGTCAACACCGATAACCCTTAGGTTAAACTTTATATTTACTTAATTTAAGGTAAATAATCATTATGATTATTGAAGGTTGTATTGTAATGTTTTAATTTACGACTCGTTTTGATGCATGTCATTATTAGGTTATTAATATAAAAATGTTGCTGGAATATTACCTACAAAGTAGATAAAAGAAATGCTTGTGCGAGCGCAGCGAGCGCGAAAATTTTTTACGACTTTTTATGATCCTGACAGTTTTTATGACCTACTTAGTAAACACTGATGACACAAAGGTTAAACTTGATATCCACTTATTTTAAGGTAAATAATCATTATGATTATTGAAGGTTGTACTGTTTCAATTTATGGCTCGTTTTGATGCATTTGGCTATTAAAATATAAAAGTTGCTGAAATGTTTCCTACAAAGTAGATATAACCAATGCTTGCGCGAGCGCAGCGTGCGCTATCACTGTGCGAGCGAAGCGAACTCGAAAATTTTTTACGCCTTTTTATGACCCTGACAGTTTTTATGACCTACTAAGTCAACACCGATAACCCTAAGATTAAACTTGATATCCACTTAATTTAAGGTAAATAAAATCATTATGATTATGGAAGGTTGTATTGTACTGTTTTAATTTATGACTCGTTTTGATGCATGTGGTTATTAATATACAAATGTTGCTGGAATATTACCTACAAAGCAGATAAAAGAAATAATTGCGCGAGCTCAGCGAGCGCTACCACTGCGCGAGCGAAGCGAGCGCGAAAAATGTTTGCGACTTTTTATGACCCTGACAGTTTTTATGACCTACTAAGTAAACACCGATGACACAAAGGTTAAAATTGATATTTACTTATTTTAAGTTTTATAATCATTATGATTATTGAAGGTTGTACTGTCTCAATTTATAAACTCGTTTTGATGCACGTGGCTATTAAAATACAAAAAATGCCGAAATATTACCTACAAAGTAGATATAACAAATGCTTGCGCGAGCGGAGCGAGAGCTAACAATGCGCGAGGGAAGCGAGCGCGAAAAAATTTTACGTTTTTTTATGACCCAGAGAGTTTTTATGACCTACTTCGTCAACACCGATAACCCTTAGGTTAAACTTGATATCCACTTATTTTAAGGTAAATAATCATTTTGTGTATTGAAGGTTGTATAGTACTGTTTTAATTTATGATTCGTTTTGATGCATGTAGTTATTAATATACAAAAGTTGCTGTTATATTACCTACAAAGAAGATAAAAGAAATGCTTGCGCGAGCGCGAAAAATGTTTACTACTTTTTATGACTCTGACAGTTTTTATGTCCTACTAAGTCAACACCGATGACCCTAAGGTTAAAAGTGGCTGTTTAAACACGAATGTTTCTGAAATACTTCTCACAAAGCAGATAAAACACGATGGGAAGCAAAGCCATCGCGTAAATTTTGATGTTTTTTAGCGATCCTGACAGTTTTATGGTCTAATTAAGACACTTATTAAGTTTGATCATTATAGATGAACCTAAGGTCAAACTTTTATGATTATGCAAACTCTATGTACCTAAAGTTAACAAAAAAATAAGCACCCACACAGAGTTAACTACACTTATATTTTTTAAGCTCTATTAAATGTCTCTTTGTACAAAATTTCATCTGAATCGGTCAAGCCGTTTGGCCGAGAAGAGGCCACATTTACAAATATCCATAATAAAAATCTAGAAACCCGAAATTTCCAGACAAAAAAAAGTACTCGTTGTCTTTCTATGTCTTATTGACTGTCTGTGTACAAAATTTCAGCTAAAATGGTTAACCCGTTTGACCGAGAGTAGGCCACACATATACAAAGTCAATTTAAAAAATCTAGACACATGGACTCGACTACCCGAAAAAAAGTATCCAATGTGCTTTTATGCCATATGAACTGTAGTATGTAAAATATTTCAGCTGAATCGGTCAAGCTGTTTAGCTGATAAGAGGCCGTACATTCACAATATTCAATAAAAAAAATCTGGACACGGTAGCCAAAAAAAAAGGTATCCTATATCCCATTCTGCCCTATGAACTGTTTTTATACAACATGTCAGGCAAATCGGTCAAGCCGTTTATTCGAGAAGAGGTCTTATATTTACAAAATTCAATTAAAAATATCCTGACTCGACAGCAAGAAAAAAAGTATCCTATATCCTATTCTACCCTATGAACTGTCTTAATACAACATATCAGGCAAATCGGTCAAGCCGTTTATTCGAGAAGAGGTCTTATATTTACAAAATTCAATTAAAAATATCTGGACCCCCTGACTCGACAGCCAGAAAAAAAGTATTCTATATCCTATTCTGCCCTATGACATGTATTCATGAAACATTTCAGGCAAATCGGTTTAGCCGTTTATTCGAGAAGAAGTCTTTTATTTACAAAATTCAATTAAAAATATCTGGACTCCCTGACTCGATAGCCAGAAAAAAAGTATCTTATATTCTATTCTGCCCCATGACATGTATTCATACAAAATTTCAGGCAAATCGGTCAAGCCGTTTATTCGAGAAGTCTTATATTTACAAAATTCTATTTAAAATATCTGGACCCAGTGACTCGATAGCCAAAAAAAAAGTATCCTATATCCTATTCTGCCCTATCTTTGTATCTATTTTTTCTATCTTAGTACTATCTTTGTACAAAATTTCAGCCAAATCGATCAAGCCGATTGACCGTGAAGAAGTCCCAAACAAACAAACAAATAAACAAACTGACTTTCGCATTTATAATATTGGTGTTGATGGTGTTGATGTAGTAGCTGATACCCGCGACTTCGTTCACGTACACCAAGAATTTAGTAGCCTATGTTCATTCTCATGCTACAAAGTCTCTTTGTTACATTTCAGTAAGATCGGATCGTCTGTTTAGGCGTGATTAGGTAACAAACAGACAGAGTGACAGAGTTACAAACGTTTTCATAATATTAGTATGGAAGTATGGATACGTCACCTGATTGACAGATATGATGTACTGCCCTTTGTAGTAATTGATGAGGTTCAGATTCTGCAACGTGCTGATCACGTCTTCCTTCTTTATACTAGTCAGCTCACAAATTTCGCTGAAATTATATAAATGGGTTTATGATATTATTTATTTATCAACAGATCGCCAACATAATAATCATCGTTATAAATCTTTAAACATCAAAAACTTAGTACTATTATGCTAAATGTTATTATAATTACAGGCGAAGACTGCATGCACATAAAATTGTAGACGAGTAACATTTAAGAATAAAGTTAAAGTTAAAAATGTAATTTGTGTAAAATGAAAAAGAAAATACAAAATGATTGCTGCAATTACATAATTATAATGTTACAACTAAAATATATCATTAAATACTTTTCAACACTACAGTCAACTTTCGTTAACTACAGAATACATTGAATAAAAGTATACATTAAATAATAATTTCAAATACTTTAAATTAAGTTTTATTTTGAACTAGCTGGCCCGGCGAACTTCGTACCACCTAACAGACAATGAATGTCGTGTTACCTTTTAGATGAACTTGTTTTAGGCTTTTATGAACGTAATAAATGAATACAAAAGAGATATTAAGTTTATTAATGTATTATGGCAATACAGATATAGAATAATAATTGGTCAAAATGGTTTTTGGAAATATACACTTTTTTAAGTTGCTTGTAAGCATACATTTCTGAACGCACGCATATTTGACAATCAATAAATATGTCAAACAATTATCGTTACTGACAATATTTGACATTTTTAAAATCTACATGACTTGAATTCACAAAGACTTGAAGAATTTTTACTTGACACGGGCTAAATACACTAATCGTGTGGAGCCATAATTATACAAAAAAAAAAAACGGCGGGATAAACAATTGAACATCAAATGATTGGCAGTTTTTAAGCCCAGGAACATTTTGGCTAAATATTTTTTCTTATATATATTTTTTTAGGTCAATTATTCATTGTTTTTAATACTTATTATCCTATTCCTGACAAAGACAATTCCAAAAATGCAAAAATCCTAAAAATTGCCCAGCCGTTCTTGAGTTATAAGTATAGTAACTTACACGACTTTCTTTTATATATATAGATATCACAGCGACTTTAAAATAATAATTATGTTTTAAAATTATAATTAGGTTACCCAATATCATATATTTGCTATTTGAAGGTAAATGTGGGCAGTAAAATGAGATTTTAGTTAATTTAAAGAAAACCGTCCAAGTCAAGTTCGACTCGCCCACCGAGGCTTCCGTACCAACTTCTCAGTCTAGGTTAAAGGACAAACTTAACTTTGTAGTTCGATCCATAGAAAATATATTGCACCAACTACAAATAATAAGTTTGTAATAGTAAATTTACCTTATTTTTTGTTATTAAACTACATATTTACGGTTTTCAGATTTATTCCTTGATAAGTGCTACCAGACCTTGCTTTTTGCCAAATTCCATGATCCTGGTCAACGAGAAGTACCTTATAGGTTTCTAAAACCTATAGGGTACCTCCGGTTGACCTAGAATTGTCAATTTTGGTTAAAAACAAGGTTTACAGCACAAATAAAGGAAAAATTCCTAAAAATAAAAAAAGTTGAAAATTAAGGTAAATGTTGGTGGTACATACAAGTTTTCGCGAAAATCTAAATTTGCCCATATATTTTTAGTGTGTTGGCTCAGGACCTTGATTTTTATACACCTAATAGGGACTATAGACCGGAGCATCTGGTATAAATGTCAACTCGCTAGGTCCACCGGTTCCTGAGAAAATCGGTGGTGACACACGGACAGACAAACAAGAAAGTGATCTTATCAGGGTTCCTTTTTTTACCTTTTGAGGTACGGAACCCTAAAAATTCATAAACACAACGGCGAGAAAAATTGTAAACTTCGGTTATCAGTCCTGCGGCAGATATGACCAGCCCACTGCCACTGCAGTTTACTAATCCGTTGAGCTATGTCGATAATTTTAGTTCTCTGGCGAATTACTTCGTTCCGGATTCGATCCCGCAGAGAAACACCGAGCATAGCACCGAGCCGAGCATAGCGACTTTATCGCTCAGCGAGCGTTAAAGTCGCTCAGCGAGCTATGGTGAGAGCTAATTGGTGGACCAGTCGAATTGTGAGTGTCCACGGCTCGGCTCCGTATGTCATCACAGGTAGGACACACTGGTTTAAGACTTTTGTCTTTAGACACTGTGGTATAGGCGACGAGAAGACTCGATGGAGTTTTCCGAATGCTGCCCAGCCCAGCTGAATTCTTCTCTAGCTTTCCTTCTAAGTTATGTTTGCCTAGTTGAAGCGTCTGCCCTAGGTAAACATACTTAGTGACAACTTCGAGTGGGATTCCATCTACGGCAATCGATTCCGGAACAACGTGCTCGTTGTACATGACTTTGGTTTTATCCAAATTCATCCGGAGACCGATTCGACAATAACAATCGGCTAGGCCATTCAACATCCATTGTAGATCCTGCAGCGTCTCTGCCATAATGACGATGCGAATCGTAAGTGAGAGATGTGCTTGCCGTTGATGTTAATGCCATAATCTTTGCAGTTCAGCGTCTTAAACATATCCTCCTAACATAGCCTTAGTGAACAGTTTCGGGGATATGACGTGCCCCTGTCTCACTCCTCGACGCAGATGGACATGTTTAGATCGCTGGTTCTGTACTTGTACATTCATCGTTGCGGCATTGTACAGACATCTCATCACCTCCATGTATCGCCAGTCGACTTGGCAACGCTGCAAGGCCTCCAGAACGGACCAGGTTTCGAATGAGCCGAAGGTCTTCTCATAGTCCACAAATGCTAAGCACAGGGGCCGATTATACTCTTCGGTCTTTTGTATAATCTGCCGCACTGTGTGGATGTGGTCTATGGTGCCGTAACGGCTTCGAAACCCGGCCTGTTCCGGAGGTTGGAACTCGTAGAGTCTTCGCGCAAGTCGGTTCGTGATGACCCTTGAACAGCTTGTAGACATGGCTCAGTAGCGAAATAGCGGGCGGTAGTCTTTCAAGAGGGTAATGTCTTCTTTTTTGAAAAATAGAACCACCATGCTTCTGTTCCATGCCTGTGGAGTTCTCCCTGTGAAAAGAACGGAATTAAAGAGTTGCTGAAGCTGTTGAACTGCTGGAGCTCCTCGTTTCGAGCTCCTCGTCGCGAGTTGTTATTCCGTCTTGTCCTGGGGCTTTTCCATTTTTGAGCTGCTTTTGGGCCATCACGATCTCGTCTCGTTCAACTTACGACAGAATCTCCGGGTTGGATGCGACGACTAGTCCTGTTGATGTTGTCAGCTTTTTAAGATGGCTTCTACCCAGAGGCTGCGTGAACACCTTCGACCCCCGATTCTGCTCGATTGATTCTTTAATCAAGAGCGTGTTAGAAGATCGGAGGTCGCGTCGCACCAGCTTCTTTATGGTTTTATTGCGCACCTGGTTAGTTGACAAAGCTGACAAATAAAAATATATATAAACATCAGAATTGATAACCTTTTGATAAATTTCGCAATTTTATCAAATCTGTTGAGAAAAGGTACACTGCCATGACGTCGCAAAGGACGTCACATGGAGGTAAATAAGCTGTCAAACGTAGGTTTTTTTTTCGAGGGCGTAGCATTGTTAGTTCTGTGACTGACGTGATCCTGTAGATTCCAGGTGATACCATAGCCATTAGCCAGCATCAGATCATAGTTATCATGGTAAAAAATCATTGAAGTAACAGTCTCGTTGATACCACACGTATCAACTAGATCTAAGAAGTTCTTTTCATATCCTAAGAGCTAAAGATATTCAAACGGCTAAACGGGTTTTATTGAATCATTTTTTGTAATTTTTGTTTATGTGTCAGGTCAGCTTTTGAACACTATCTCACTCTCGCCTGGTGGTAAACGAAAACGTGTCGACGATGATGAACACGCGAGGCCTAGAACGGTCTCACTGTCGAGAGCTGTGATGCCGGACACCGTAAGGTTTTGCCGGCAGATTATTCCATGCATTAATTGGCACACAAAACACAATTACCTTAGAACTAAACAAATATAAAAATTGTAACAATTATGTGAAAATAATTCCTAAAATGTGTTCCTAAATCTGTGTGAACACAGAAAATTCTCTTGAGTTAAAACTTACTTAATAGTGATAATAGGTTTCTCGTTATCTCCGACAGGTTTGGCGTGCACTAATATGTCCAGTATAGTCTGGGCCCAGTAGCTCCGATACGACAGTAACCCTAGATCCGACAGCGGTTTCTCAGGAGACCCAGTCTTGCCCTCGAATTTTGATAATTCGTAACCTGGAACATGCCAATATACAATTAGTGTTTTGTTTTAAACACTTTGGAAGAGGTTTGTTTTAAAGTCTAATAATTGACGTTTTTTGTTTTAATGTCTTAGGGTCTGCTCACACCGCGACGCGACGCAGCGCGCACTTATTAAGAGAGTATTACAAAAAAGAACTTTATTTACTATACGAAAAGATACAAATTTCATTGAGTTAGTTCGGCGGCTTCTGGCTGCACCGCGCGGGGTCGCGCTGCACTGCGCGGCGCAGCGGGTAGAAACAATTGAACCGCGTGATAAACAATTGAACTTTATTAACTACAAAATAAGATACAAATTGCATTGAAATAATTTGGTGGCGTTGCTCGTTTTGCTGCGCCGCGCGGCGTCGGGCTGCGTCACGTGGCTTCTGGCTGAGCTATAAAATATACGAGTAATGAAGTTCAATTGTTTATCACGCGGCTTCCAGCGCGACGCCGCACAGCGCAGCCTGAAGCCGCCGAACTAACTCAATAAAATGTGTATCTTTTTGTGTAGTAAATAAAGTTCTAATTTGTATCAAGTGCAACAAGTGCGCGCCGCGTCGACTCGCGGTCTGAGTTGAGATGTGACCCTTAGATGTGTTTATATTTAAAGCGTCTTTTTAACCGAATTTACAAAAAGGATGTGGTTCTCAATTCGACTGTTTTTTTATGTTTGTTATGGGAGCGTTCAAGTATTACTACAAAATAAGATACAAATTGCATTGAAATAATTTGGTGGCGTTGCTCGTTTTGCTGCGCCGCGCGGCGTCGGGCTGCGTCACGTGGCTTCTGGCTGAGCTATAAAATATACGAGTAATGAAGTTCAATTGTTTATCACGCGGCTTCCAGCGCGACGCCGCACAGCGCAGCCTGAAGCCGCCGAACTAACTCAATAAAATGTGTATCTTTTTGTGTAGTAAATAAAGTTCTAATTTGTATCAAGTGCAACAAGTGCGCGCCGCGTCGACTCGCGGTCTGAGTTGAGATGTGACCCTTAGATGTGTTTATATTTAAAGCGTCTTTTTAACCGAATTTACAAAAAGGATGTGGTTCTCAATTCGACTGTTTTTTTATGTTTGTTATGGGAGCGTTCAAGTATTACGTAACGCAATTTTTCTCGTAAAACGTTACGATGCGTTACAGGGGCGAGAGGGGGGTCTTTCTTACAACACGTTACGTAACATTATTTCTTTTTTTATATAAAAAATTAGGGAATTAAAACTCCCAAATTGGCAACCCTTTTCGTTTACGTTTTACGGGGAATCCCCAAAAAGCTTTTAACACTAAAAATATTAGTCGCTATTTCGTAAACCATCGTCTACAGAAACATTAAATCACAACACTTCAACAAGCAAAGAGAATATAAATAATAATTACATCAAGTTCCTAATTGCAGTGTTATAAAAATGTTTTACCGTGAAAGTTTTTTTTAATATTTTACAAACTAAATGTTATTTACGCACGAGTATATATCGTTGTTTCATTTATGGAAATGAATTCTAAAATACGAATATGTAGGTAGGTATACTAATATAATTAAGTGTTTATTATATACCTACGTAATAAGAACCTACGTAAATTTGAACCTCCAGTGTCTACTGGTCCCAACATAAATGTATGAAGTTGATGTACTTCTCTCCGTGAGTAGTAATTGTTCTATGGTCGTACGCGTGTAGCGTCCTTGCTCAGCGCAGCTCCTCGACAGCTCCAGGCCTGTCGCACTCCGCGCTGTAGCTATGAAACTACAAGTACTTCCGCGCACCCTCTCGGGTCCATGTTCATACAGTTAAGTGTCACGCGCGCTCTCGATCGACCGCGCGCCTTACTTGTACCTACCTCATTATTATATTCCTTGCTTACAATATTAACATACAAATATATTATTCAGTATGTCTAAACGAAGGGCTACAAAGCATTGCGTAGCATACGTTTATACATACTTATACGTTTTTACATACTCATTTTCAATTGAACGTAGAACATTATTTTCTACCGACTTTCCAAACAGAAGGAGGTTCTTAATTCGTCTTTGTGTGTATGTTACGCGATTACTCCGTCAATTGTGAACCGAGTTGTTCTACCTTAAAGTATTCTGCTACCAATTAAAAGCTTCAATAAGTTATCTTATAACATTCAACCCTATAGGAGAGGCCGCGAGTTGACCGAGTTATTCAGACTCTCGCTGTGCGGACTTACGGTGCATTTCACTGTGCGCAACACTCGGTTCACAGTTACTATTAGTTGATACTGTGACGCAAATTCAAGGTCGCACTCGAGGCGTGAAGCGCATTTTGAACGTTACCGACGTTGTAACTAGGTTTGATCTCGCCTTTTTGCTCTCAGGGAGTGCAATTTCTGTACTTGTACTATTCATTATTCTGTGACAGCTCCAGAGTCGGTGGCGGGGTGAGGAAGCCCGGAATTGGTGGGGGGAACAGAGTGTCCGTTCTATACGTAGTATTATTATCTTTTCTATGATTATGGCTAGTGGATATTTTCAATATCGCGGCATGTGAAGTCGGTTTTTAGGGTTCCGAACCCAAATGGTACCAACGGAACTCTATTACTGAGACTCCGCTGTCCGTCTGTCTGTCTGTCTGTCTGTCCGTCTGTCACCAGGCTGTATCTCATAAACCGTGATAGTTAGACGGTTGAAATTTTCACAGATGATGTATTTCTGTTGCCGCTATAACAACAAATACTAAGAACAGAACAAAGTTAAAAATTAAAGAAAAGTTTAAAAAAAGTTTTTTACGATAGCGCTTTAGATTATATGTAGTGAGTAAAGCAGCGCCATCTGCAAAGTTTGCACGCCTGTTAAGGCAAAACATGACGATCGTTTGAATATTTTGTCACAACTTTTTGTTATACCATGTTTTACGCAAATAAAATATCTTTATCTTTATCTTATCTTTATTACTACTATTACTACTACTATTACTATTACTACTATATAATACTATTCTACCTTTGTGTTAACGTTTACTTAGTTGGTGTTAGAAGTTCGTTAGAAATTCGATAGATGGCGTTCGGAACCCTCCGTGTGCGGGACAAAAGTCTGACTCGCACTTGGCCAGTTTTATTTCGTTTTGTATCATATCGACAATAAATTACACTTATGTTTTTATGTCTTGGAATTCTTATGTTTCAGAGACCAAGGGAAAGAAGAAGCTTTCAGGGTCTACCTATCTTATGCATTGAGTGTCGTGCCCAGCTCGATACCCATGAGGAGTCCGGGATAAAAGAAGTTGGGTCTTCTCATATGTATATTGTACATATACATGAACGTGGTTACCGCACAAATTAAATAGTCATAGTCATAGAGGCCTCTTCGAGAGGCCTTCTAATTGGGTATTGCATCCACTTTTGAAAAGTGTCTCAATTAGATGCTATAGTGCTAATGAACCACAAAAAATATCACAACATATTTATTCAATCGTTAAGTTCCATAAAAATGCATTTAGATTTTGCATTTACAAATTTCGCTGGAGGCAGTGGACGCCATTTTGCTCTGTCGTCATGACGTCAGCTGGCTGTGTAAGCAAATGCAGCGATATGACAGTTGACAATTGCCGGTTGCCATATAAACGGTAGAGATCTTCTACGATAACATGACCCGCCCCTCCAAAATTCAAAAACTTTTGAAAGTATTTGTGAAAGTATTTACAACGCACCACCACGCATGTGTGCGCACTGGTACTGCCGGTTCCGCGTCATTGCATACATAATTAAATAACTCCTAATTATGAACGTACATTGTACCAACCAACACTGCAAAAAAAGTTTATATGAAATTTATAAGCATTACTTTCCGTTAAGTTAGGTTGGCTACAAAGTACATTCATAATTCGGGTATCAACAATGTAGGGAAGTGCCTACTCTTATAACGTAGTACAACCACAGATTATACATTAGTTACTACGTAAACAACATAATTACAACTACATACAAACTCTTTCGTAAGGATGTGACTACACACATTGAAACAGTAATTTGGAGGGGCGGGCCATGTTATCGTAGAAGATCTATACGACGTAAACGACATGGCCGTATGACGTAATAACGTGACGACTACTGGCGACTACTATTTAATGGTATTATGAATCAATTAAAAAATGCTGAAACCTTTGAATTGAATTTTAAAATTTAGTTTGCTATTGTATGAACTAAAAGTAACGTTTTCCGCCTGCTTTTTGCCTAAGCTATCTCAATAATATATTTTTAGATTTTTTTCTCTCATATAGAGTAAAATACCCTATTAAAGGGGTTGCCTTTCCAACGCCACAAGGTCTTAGAAGTTCTTATGTTTAATGCAAAGGGGTGTAAATCTTGTTACATAAAACATATTATGCTAAACAAAATACTTACTAAATTCTATAAGTAGTTTTCCATATCCCTTTCTTTGGTATGGAGGTAGAGTCAATATACACGCTACATTGTAGTCCTCTGTGCTTTCCTTCTCCTTTGAAAAGTATCCCACTATGTGGAACCCTGCAATATTACATTATTTTTAATTTCTTAGATACATTTATACGTACGCTAGGAGAGCGCCGCAGCTTCGCCGCCTTTAAAAATTATCCTATAACCTAATTTTTGAACTAAAAAAATAAAAAATATAAAAAAACACTACAAAATGTTGAAAATTTCAGCCAAATCGATTGAGCCGTTTTGACTGTGAAGAGATCCCAAACAAACATTTAACCCCTAAGAGAGGGGTGGAATTTCGAAAAATCCTGAAACACGTATTTACGTACCTATTTACATACTTGTGTGAAGTTCCGAATAAAAAAGACTATCTAATCTTGTTTGTCCATACAAACTTTGAACCCCCATTTCATCCTCGTAAGTGTGAATTTCGAAAAATCATTTCCCAGCATACCCTATTATGACAACTGCGTGGCAAATTTCAGTTTAATCCGTTAAGTTGTTTGAGCTGTGTGTTGATCAGATCAGTCTGTCAACGTTTTTTATATATACAAACTAGCTGCACCCAGCGGCTTTGCCCGCATTTAACAATTCAATTTTATTTAGTTTTTTAGTTGTTTTTAATTTTGTTTTCGCGGAACTATTTTTTTTTCTTCTAAAATTAAAGTAGCCTTTGTTACTCCTTATAACATCAGCTATCTGCAAGTGAAAGCCCCGTTCAATTCGCTCTAGTTGTTTTAGAGATTAGCTGGAACAGACAAACAGACAGACAGACAAAAATTTAAAAAATTGTTTTATTTTTATTGGAGTTCCGTATATACTTTCATATGCATTTAGTGAAAAGATATTAATTTGGAATAACAAAAAGAGGGCCGGATTTAGAGATCTAGGGCCCCTAGCCCATTTTAAATTTGAGGCCCCTATCCCTACATCCCGAAGAAAAAATCGGTCGCGGTAACTGGGTGGACAGGGCCCTTGGATGCTAAGCCCCTAGGTCAGTGCCTTGTAGGCCTAGGCGGAAATACGGCCCTGCAAACATACACTTCAATTTTATCTATCTGTATAGTAGATTAAAAGCATTTACCTCTAACATCATACTCCGTCATAACATAGAAAAGGAAGGGGTCCGTGTCATAGTACAGAGTCTTGTGGTCGAGGAACAGTTTAGCGAGCAGACACAAGTTCTGCGCGTAACACTTGTTCTTACGTCCGTCGATTTCGAAGAACGATATGCTTCCTTTTCGATAGATTTCATTGCCAGGCGGGTGTTTTAGTTTGCATTTAATCTGGAATAATCAAATATACTACAGTGAGTAGGAGCATTATATCGATGTTCCGCATGACTTGTTACCAAAGAGTAGTTTACCACCATCAAGGAAATAATATGCCGCCATAACCTTACGGTGTTATGGCCACAGATAACTATGGTTACAGCAGTACTGAGCCCTTGAGAGAGTCAGACCATTCTAGAATGGTCGTCCTAGCGTGTTCACCGTCTGTGACCATAAAACGCTAGCCTATCAGGCCCCCTAGACAAAATCCAATTTTTGTATACATTCACGCTAACGCAACTTCAAAACTTTGGGAATGACAACTTTGTTGCGGAAAAATTAATGTCATTCCCGAACATTTTGAACTAGCGTCAGCGTGAATGGAAATAAAAAAAGGATTTTAAAAACAATTTAAGATAATAATTATGTTTCTTTTAAGTGTTATCTACATTTTATATTTTTGTACATTAGTACTGGGAGCCTAGGCGTGTTACTTAGCTTAGCACTTACCAAATGTCTTTCTAAGCACTTTTTACTCTTTCTGTACTTCAAACAAAATTCACAAATGTATATACAGGGGAGGTTCACCATTTCCTGAAAGTATAAAAATAAACTACATTACATCTTACATCAGGCATTCCCAAAACCAAAATAAATGAAGAAATGAGAAAAAGGGGTCGATGTGCTTTTTGTATGTGCGCTATAAACATACTTCCAAGAGAGGGGTCGTGGCTTTATCAATCTCGCTAATAAATCATCAACTTTACATTCGCTAAGGGGCTTATCAAAGACAAGAGGTGGAAAAATTTTAATTCAATGGTTTGTAAGCATGGTTGGCAACAGTGTGAGGGAGCTCTTTTGATATGACAAAGTAATAGCAATACTGCTCGTTTGCACGAAACTTAAAGAAGCGTCTTAGCTTGTTAAAATATCACAAAATAAACATCAAAATATAGTATCATTAGCC